>JARGXX010000129.1:0-1231955 GCA_030374765.1 Agarophyton chilense
CAAAAATAATAAAGATCCAAGTACTTCTTTGTATGGTACACTCAGCATAGAGGTCGTTTCGGAGTCAGTAGGAGCTACTACTGCATCATAGAGACAATTCATTTGCGGCAGTGGATACGATGACGGTAACGCTTCATTCAGACGACACATGTTGATGATTCGCAAAATCAAAGGACGCTGATGAAGAATAATTCCCTTGGGCTTCTCTTCAATAGAGAATCCAAGATACAAGTCGGTTTTCCCTAGATCCAGAATGTCGTAATGTTCACAAAGCTTCTTTTTGACCCATTTCGTCAGATGAGGAGGGCCAAAGATGCTGAGATCATCTACGTATGCCAAGACAACGGCCATATCGTCACCTTCCTTCATTATGAAAACTCACTGTGCTGATTGCAGCAGTGTAAAGCCAATGGAACATCGATAAGCAGATAAATTATCAAACCAGATTCTTGGGGCCTCCCTTGTTCCATACAGGGACTTCACGAGTTTGACAATTCGTCCATTGGCTCCGGCCGCTCCAGAAATCTTAGGGAGTTTGATCCAAACTGGATCGTCCGCAGGCATGGTTGCATGGAGAAAAGCACCCTTTACATCGATGTGTTGACGATCCCACTTCAAAACCGTAGCGATTACTAGTATCACACGAAAAATTTCAAAATTTAGCAAAGGGTCATAAAGGCTGTTTGAATCGGAAATGTGTTGGAAATTTCCTCGAGCAACCAATCTGGCCTTAAATCGAATAGGTTTTCCAAGGTGATCTCGTTTCAAGCGGAATATAAAACCTGAAGGAATGGGTTGACCATGGTTGGAAGAGGCGTCTTCATACGTACCCAATGCACGAATTGTTTCGAATTCTGCGCGAACGGCATCCATCCAGTGACACGCTTCAGGGGAAGAAAGTGCATGCTTCAAAGTAGGTTCGTCTGTAGTGCTGATCGTGTCCGGAAGAGTAAGGGCTGCATTAACAGTCTCGTCTGCAAAGTCAGACGGGTCCCCACCTAAGTCGGGATCGTAGGTGGAAGGATTCTCGGGGTAGTGAGTGAGTCCACTCAAAGCACTGCATGTGGAGTCCTTCAAATCATTGTCAGTTTCATTGGTAGAGACTAATATGTTTCTGGGTTCTGATGCTGTATCATCCTCATTATCACTTGACTCATATCCAGCAGAGACAAATTCTGAAGTGAGTCGTGAATGAGGTGATGTCTCATTGACAAGTGATAGGCCTGGGAACTTTTCTTCAAGGAAGCGGACATGTTTGGTATGCTTAATTCCATCTCTTGTGAGTGTTTTGTACATTCCACCACAGATATGTCCAAGATTGATACCTTCAACAAGACGAGATTCCATTTTCTTCCGAGTATCTGGATTAGATTCGACAAGCACTCTGCAGCCAAATATGCGGAGGTGTTTTACATCATGGGGAAGCTCCCCAAATAAATAGACAAAGGGGATTTTTCCAGTTCTGTGATGTATCTTCACGTTTTTGCAAAATACTGCGTGACGTATAGCCTCCGGCCAGAATGAAAGAAAAAGGTTGGCCTGTTGCAAACATGCACGAACTGGTCCCATTGGAATGCTTACGTTTCTTTCGGCCAAACCATTGGATGACGGAGAGTACGCTGAAGTTGTAGTGATTTCGATGCCGTCGCGTTTTAAGGCCTTCTGCGCCTTGAAAAACTCTGAACCACCATCTGAATGCAAGGACAGCACCGAATGTTCCGAATAACGCTCAAACCATTCGACAAACTCTATGATGATAGCGGAGGCATCAGCTTTTCTGACAAGAGGTGCAGAGAAAAAGTATCGAGTGCACTCATCAACGATGGCCAAATAGTAAGCATGTCCTCTGTCAGACTCAGTTCCAACGTAGGCGATATCCGTGTGAAGGTGACCTGGTCATGACGCTGAAGTGAGAGAACCATTAAAACTTCAAAGAAACTTTCCTTGAACACAGGAGATACACTCCGGTGTTCGGTTTCTAATAATCGGAAGTAGTTGCTTTTGAAGCAAAATCTCTACTTCTAACTTTGTTGCTGTATGTCCAAAACGATTATTCCAAAGGACAACATCTCGTGCCCTAACACTTATATTTTGGTCGTTATTAGAAACATTAATTTCCACGGTGACATCTTTAGATGTAGAGTTGGCTTCCGTGGCCATGGAAGAAGCATAATCTGGACCTGAAGCGCATTCCGAGTCCGACTCAAAATCACTGTCCACAGGACTTGCTAAAATGTCCTGTACACGGGCCATCATAGCGGACGTTTGCTGAGAGAGATGAGACAGTGGAATCAGTTGCTGTTGACCAATCTACAGCAATATATTACAGCCCATCTGTACTGCGTGGAGCGCTCCCAATAATTCGTAGATCGTCCGTAAGATCAATAATGTGCGCAACTTCTGAAAGGAAAAGAACAGCTATCTTCTTCCCCGTGAGTGCGGGAATCGATAGAAGGTTTATGGAAATGTCCGGGGCGACAAGTGTGTTGCTGAGAGTAACCATGGTGGTCACCCCATAGTGTGACCAATTCACTGGCATCACACCTTTCTCTAACGCCGTGATTTCGGAGTTGTCACCCAATGCGATCGGAACATTACAGTGGGAGCTTCTCTCAAGCTGGTTAGAAGAAGAAGTCAAATGAGCCGTCGAACCAGAGTCCAGCATCAAAACATTGTCTTTGGGAGCTCTGGCAGTCATGGCATATGCTCTTGATACGGCGGCACGATTCGTGGGTTTATGGTTACCTTTAGAGACCTCTTCTTTACAGTTCCCATTCTGGTTCTTATCCAATAGATCGTCAGACCGTTTGAGACGATGCTCTGGATTCAAAGGATTTAAGTAACACCGAGCAGTTGTGTGGTTCTCTTTGCTGCAAATAGCGCACTTTGGGCGGGCAGCAGTCGCGCGCTCGGAATTGTGTGTGTCCATTGTTCTGAATTCGTCAAGCAGACGAGAGGCAACATATTCCCAAGTCGTGTTGTCCTAAGATAGGGTTTTAATTGCAGCACAAACAGGATGGAGCTCAGTTGCGGAGATGGAAGATACCAAGAGAGGTACTGAGAGTTCATCCGGAAGTTTTGTATCCATTACTGCCAGTTGGTCTATAACGCCAGCCATTTTATCAATATGGCCGCCAATATTCTGTTGGATGTTAGAATACCGCATGTTGATTAGCTCGCACATCTTCAAAATGTGAGAAGCTGCTGTTTTTGACGCAAAGCGGTCGTCTAGACGTTTTAGCATTTTGCTCGGGTTTCCAATGTCGCCCTGAACGGCGCGCGTAGCTTCATCCGAAAGATCAGAGACAATCAGTGCACTAGCTCTCTTTTTACTGAACTCCCACTCGGCTTTCTTCTCTTCATCTGAGGTGAAGGGATTTCTAACCTGGCAAATAATTTCCCCGATTCCTTTTGCATGACAAGCGGAATCGATTCTAATTCGCCACAATTTGTAATCATGTTTCTCTTCAAAGGGTTGAATGCGTATCTTTAGGCTTTTTGATTTCATTGTTGCAAATAAATTAGACAATTCACAGATGAAATTCTAATGACAGCGAGTAGAGAAATAAAGTGTACGAGATGGGCAGATCAGCAAAGTCTGGGCCCATAACCTCTTAGAAAGTCGGCCGGTTGAAAACAAGACGATGTGAGTTGAAGACTTCTGTTCTGAGTGAGGCAGAACAGAAGTTCTCTCTTTATAGGCAATAATGATACCAACGAGAGAGCAACTGTTCTTTGATGCTCTCGTGCTGCAAATGTAAATTCAACGATGCTCTCTGATGCTCTCGTGCTGCAAATGTAAATTCAACAATGCTCTCGTGATGCAAATGAAAATAAAATACAAATGCAAATATACAGGCATTATAAGTGCGTAGTCACTGAGAAATAGGAGTAATGGCATCTATAAAAGCAACAGAAATCGATAACAACCATTTTTGGAAGTATTCGAGGATGTCCAAATTCAATACAACGACGCTTATATTTTCTACACGAGGGCCTTTTGAAACACATGTCCTGACACCGCTCAAAGAGAAAAAAAAACTTCTCATAGAATAACTCTTGTATATCACCCCGCTTCTTGAGATACACTCTAGCCTAGTTGCGTTCGTTGCAATATTCATATATGATCACGTAGAACAGATACAAGATCAACCACATATTGCAAAAGACGTTCACATAGTGTCATGAGAACCCATTGAACCTGAAATGTTCATCGGAAGGTGCAGAGTGCATGCGGCTTGTATTTCGTGAGAATAATCTTTCTCATATGGAATACAGTGATGGCTACTTCGCGGCATTCGTGGAAAGTTGCATTTCTACAAGAGGTGTTTTGTTCACAAAAACTGGAAAGGGATGCAAACACAAGTAACGGGATGTGAAGAAATAAGGAAAAGAAGAGTGAGTTGGAGGTATACAAGGGCGGATGACGAGGGGCGCGAGTAACGGACGGGGAAAGGGGGTGAACACGAAAACAGTTTTTTTTCTTTACGTTTTGGTGATGGGAGATTGAAAAAGGAAGGCACTGGGGTAGTTGGGAAGAAGGTTAATGTACCCTTTTTGCAGACCCAAATAAAAGGAAGGTTGGAAAGGGAGAAAGGTAAGAAAGAGCGAGAAGCAAAACATTCGGCACTGGGGATTCCAGACCGATCCCTCATGTCAGTACTAGCCCAGCTCGGAGTCACTTAGCTTCGCAGTTCGGGATGGGATGCGGCGCATGTCAACTCGATGTGGCCGAATGTGGCAATCAGTGCTACGCCGTAGCACCTCATTCCACACGCAACAAAAACAGCTGCTCCCCCCTGCCGCCCACGCCTGAGCAAAATGATGCCTCAAACACCCCAAGTGCGCTCCCTGTCTCATCACCACATTTGTCGCCTCCATCTCGGCGCTAGTGCGTCGTCCTTTTTGGCAACTGCACATTGTCCCCAAACAAGCAGCTAATCCATCATCTTTCAGCGCAAGTACTGCAAAGAGGACAGTGCAGCACATCAATCCGTTGAGAATACTTGGATCTTCTCCCACAAGCTTCTCCTCTCCCATGTGTGCCTGGAAACATACTTGATCACTCTTGCATTCTTGCAGTGCAGAAATGCCGAGTGCAGAAATGCCGACCAAAGCTTGAATTGAAGTACCATGGGGATGCCGCTCTCCCCGACGATGTGCGCGACACTTTTCGAGTGCTGCCCACTTCAGTGTCGAGTGCTCCCCACTTCGGTGGTGCGTCAGAAGCAAATCGTACCGTTGAGCCATGGTTCCATCTGAAATGTAGAAAACATGAACTGCGGGTGCTTCAAATTTGCTGCTTCAAACATCTCCGTCCTCCTGACACCTTCGTACCGCAGGCTCTACCCACGTCCTACGACCCTTGCCGGGGGCTACGGTTGCCGCCGATGTTTTTGTTGGGTGCGCTGTCCACATTTCATTGGCTGGCTTACCTTCGTGCGTAAGCCCCGTTCTCCACCAATCGCTGCAAACCAATTGCTTCTTGTCGTTGTTCCCCTCCTCTTTATCCAAGCTCTCGCATTCGGCAAGTCTTTCTACTTGTCTTCAAGCACATTCACATTCAACCCGCGCAGTAACATTGGAGCTTAACGCTGCGGGTGATGTGAATGACGCGATGCAGTCGGGCAGCCCAGGCTTAGATTTTGCAAACCCCTCTGAGCATCTGTCACGGCTGCTGGCGTGCTGATTTGCAGAGCGCCGAAATCGCTTACGAGGCCAAGCAAACACGCCTCGGGTGAGACTCTCCGGATTTGTCTACGCCTTCCATCGCTTGGCGAAGCGATCAATTGTTGACGCACTGACTCTCGAAGACGTCGCCCAAACGCTACATGTCGCGGAGTGCGAACCCCATTGGAACTCAATCGGCGCGATTGGCGGCGTCTGACAATGTGAGGAAGGACGGGAGGATTTGTCATACCAGCCGGTCTACGGATGCTTTTGTCCGAAGTAGGCAAGTTTCGACGTGATCGGACATTTCTGCGTCTGTTTCTCTGTGTGGGTTGGGTTTCAGCCCTCTCGGGCACCTCTGGCCTGTAAAAGCCAAACACATCGTGGGACGCCAGAAACATCTTTCAAGTGCAGAACAGATCGGGGGGCTGGAAAGGAAAGCGCACCAGTCGAACACAACCACTGTAGGGCAGGCGGTAGTCGGGTGGTGCAGCCAATCAAGTACACACAATTTGAAATCTGGTAGCGTGAAGATAGCCGAAAGCACAACTGCAAACGCCAAGCAGCAAAGAAAAGCAGCAGCCGGGACAACCCAAAAAGCAATGAACAGAACAGCGACACCGCAAACACGATACACAAAAGCGGTCACGCGCAGCGTAACGAAGGCGGAGGGATGTTGAATACGAGCGAGGCAAATTGGAGAAGCTGAGAGAGAAGGAGGAGAGGAGAGAGCGGATGGGGTGAGATGGGGGAGACAACGGAGGAAAGCGCTCTGTGCGCAGTATAAATAGGTAACGAAACGTTGGGTTGGGGGAGACGTGGGCCTCAGAGAGCGGCGAGGAGCGTATTACGTGTCGCAAGTGCTCCGTGGTGTGCGAGGACGACGAGTATGGAGAGTGAAGTGTCAGGATGTGCGTCATTTAAATGTTCATTACACACCTCCCCGATGTGTAAAAAGCGCTGCAAATTGTCGTGGCTAATCGTTGCGAAAGTTGGCTATGGATGTTCGGAGATCGCAAAGCAAGAGAGGGCTTCGAGAACGAGTGATTTCAAATCGCCCATGTTTCTTTCTATAGTGAACCGGGGCATCGGTTCACAACAGTTTCACAAGCACTTGCTTCAAGCATGATCACACAGCATAATGCGACATGTTACGCGCTCCGATCGGCTTCAATACAAGATTGCATCTGCACATGATGAGACTGTCTGTTGGGAGGATGTTTCTGCTTTCCCGTGGGTGCCGATGGCAGGCACGAAGTCGGACAGTATTACGCTGTTGATATTGGCTGGCGCACGGGTGCTCTGCCATCATTTGCCACAGTGCTCAAATCGTTGCATCACACACGCCGCCCTCACACTCGGCCACATCGAGCTGACATGTGCCGCATCCCATCCCGAACTGCGAAGCTAAATCTCTCTGAGCTGGGCTAGTACATACATGAGGGATCCGTCTGGAACCCCTAGTGCTGAGTGTTTTTTTGTTTCTTGCTCCCTCCAACTATGTTGCTCCTGCGACGTAGCCACGCTGTGTGTCAATGACACGCTCTATGCGCTGTTGCGTTATATCTTTTTCATCATGTCGCTCACTGCGCGTTGTGCGCATACTACACCTTCGTGGGCAAACAACAGGTACACTACAAGGAACATGAGCGTCTTGAATAGGGTGGCGCGCCCTGCGATGGATATCAGCAACCGAAACGGCACGCTTTGGCTCATAGCTTCTGGTGCGCACACGTCGTGCTTGGAAGCAATTACGGTCGCGTTCGGCTGTTCGAATCGCTTTGCTTTGCAAATCCCACAAAGAAAGAGGTGGACCGAACAATGTCTTGTTTTTGGTGAGCGCTTGAGCAATTATCTGTTGGTTGGTGCGTTCCAGTTGTACATGCCAAGGTACGACACCAACCAGGGCGAGAACGAAGGTCTGCCTATGGAGGCGCTGGCGGGAACACTATGGTAGGGCTGGCTTCCCCTAACATGAACTAGGCACCGTAGTTGGCGCGACGGCAAACATCTGACCCAGCCTGAAAAACTCGACCATGAGCAAACCTAAACACTAAATTCGAAACCAAAGAGATCACAAGCCTGACGGCGCTGGCTGAGTGTCTGACCTCTTCCGCTTGCGCTGCGAAGGTGCGAAGGTGCGAAGGGCAAGGCCTAACCCTCCTTTGCAGTTGTGCAAAAAAATCACACGCAGTCTTACACAATGAGCTCGCCCAGCGCGAGCTCGCAGAACGCAGCGTGTCTCTCACGTCGCATCTCACGTCGCATCTCACGCCGCATCTCACGCCGCATCTCACGCCGCATCTCACGTCGCATCTCACGTGTGTCTCTTGCGTGTTTGCAGCTCGCGACACCTGCTTGTTTCTGGAAAATGAAGGTGACGTTTGACTCCCTGGAGCCCCAAACATGGGAGTAAGGGTTGCACAGAGGCGTTCGATTCCGGTGGAGGAAGCTGTCCATTGATTGGCAGCGACAGCATTCGTGCTCCTGGAGGCGATGGACAGCCTCCAACAGCTCGCGATTCCTGTTTCCGAAACAAGAGTGCGACAGTACGCAACCACTCGGCGGATGCAGCCGACTCAGCAGCGTTGCTGCTGAAAGAGCACTTTTCTCTGCTTTTGAAGCACTGAAGCTCGTCAGACCTGACAGCTCATGGTGGAGTGCAGGCCCGTCTGGAGCATGACTCTCGCTCATGTGAATTGCGTGTATGCGGGGTGCGCAACAGTTTTCTTGCAGCTGGAGAAAGTCGACAGCCTATTCTCACGCGTGGATCAACATCAAGCTAGAGTTTCCGAAAAGAGCACCAACCATTTTCTTGCAGGTCGTGAGAATGACAGATCGGCATGCATCACGGAGAGCAGTATACGGGAGAGTGCGCCTGACACTCGAATTCGACACGCACCAACGAGCATCTGCAGCTCGGCATTATCCAAACGGCGCCCGTGCTCTGGTATAAATATGCTGCTCAGACGTACAAGATCGCTGCTCACATCTTCTGGTCGCCCTTTCGGTTTGCACCCTCTCCATCACTGTTTACTACTTATCCACTTACTTGCTGCAACCATTGTGTCCTCCCTGTGCGAAACAAACTTATTTGTGCTTCCTTCGCATCTCTCCCGGCTTCTGTTGTACTGGTCTTGTCCATTCTCACGGTAACCACAGCAACACATCAAGCTCGATCAATATGGTTGTGCCAGTGTTCGTCAAAAACCACAAAATTTACGACTGCCATGGATGGATTCGAGTCCGCCATGCATTGTTATCGCATCGGAAATCGTGGTACATGAAACTGTTGGGCTCTACGCTCACTCTGCATGACTGCATAGACAAGTCTGTGGAGCTGGAGTACTCGGTGACCTCTTGCAAGGTCGTGGAGCATCTTGGGGGCAAGTCGTTTACCGTCAAGTTTTCGAGTGGCGCTGCACTTCGTATTTACTGCGACTCAAAACCAAAGGCTGGTAGATGGAAGAGAGCCCTGCGGCGAGCTTCAGCGCTTGAATTCGAATACGAGTTTGTGTTGGGGAACGAAATCGAGCAAGACGGCAAAAGCTCGGTTTTCAACGCCGTTCACCGGGACAACAAAACCAAACACGCGGTGCAACGGATCTCCAAGGACCCTCTCCTCCGGAACTACGCGGAACAAAACCGCTTCCTGGGCCGACAAATCTACGCCCTGCGAACACTGCGCCACCCCAATATTCTGTCGGCGTCTCACATCTTCAACGAAGACGAACACGCCTACCTGGTTACCGCGCCGGTGAACGGAGACAGGCTTCGGGACGTGATCGCGCAAAATGGTGGGAACCTTCTTGAGGCAGCCGTTAGGCACATTGCCAAGCAGCTTATTCCGGCTGTTGAGTATCTTCACCAGCGCGGTTTCGTTCATCGAAATATTACGACGGACACAATCTGGTGCGACCACTCTGATCAAAAGAAGCCCAAAGTAGTGTTATCCAACTTTGATTTGGTGCATTTCGTGGACGACGAGGAGGATCAGCGAATGCGCGACAGCGCGGGTGATGCTCGTTATCACGCGCCAGAGATTGTGCAAGGGCAGGCATATAACGCCGCAGTGGACATGTTCTCGGTGGGTGTCTGTTTGTACCGCATGCTCAGCGGATCGTTTCCGTTTGCAATCGACCCGCATCGAAGGCACATAACCGTGGAGAACAGAAGGAACGGGCCTGCTTTCAGAGAAGAGTGCTGGAAGGACATCTCAACGGAAGCCAGGTCTTTCTTGAGTTCGCTTTTGGAGCGCTCTTGGGTGAATCGTGGGTCAGCAAGCGATGCAATCTACCACGACTGGTTTTCAGTTGGGCTACCAAATGATGTGCCGCCCGCTACAGCTTTCTCAAGCGATGGCGCAAAGGAAGCCGACACCCAGCGTACGGCTGTTTCTTCATTGTGCGGCGACAAGGTGCAGAAGATTGCGAGTATCGAAAAGCTCGCTGAAGAGAATGGTGTAACGCTCTCTCCATTTCTGCTGCGGTTCTTAAGCCCGATCTCGAGCGAGGTACCAATAAGTGAGAGGTCCCCTGTGGATGTGTTTGCGAGCAGTTTGAGGCAATACATGGGCAGCGCTAGCTTGTCTAGTAAATGCCGTCAGATAGAGAAATAGATCACGTACACTCCGTAAGTAGATTAGATACAAAAAAGATCCCATTCAACTGAGAAAAAAATTATCTGGGTATCACAAAGCTTTGAGAGCTTCAGACAGAATTTGGGTAACGTAGTGGGGCCAATGCTTTTACATATCACATCAGAAAACATCAGACCAAAAAAGTTGCGGTAAAGATTTTGAATCGGGACTGATATCAGAGTTTTCAATGGACTTTCAAGGCACGAAGAATATATTCTATCCTGCCTGCGGTGGATACGCAATAGACTCTGATATGAAAACTGTCACCCCCCTTTGCATGCCGGCAAATTGCAAGGCCATGCACTGTATGCACTTTGTCAGTACCAATGTGCAAAGGGTTTTCATTTGGCCCACGTACTGTACCGTGGCATGGTTATCGAACAGTAGGCATCATCCTGTTGATGGGGGTTAACCCTCGCACTGCAGAGTGCAGGGAAAAGAATAGAAAAACGTGAGGTAAAGATCGTACTGATTCGTAGTCTCGACAGCAAACAGCACAATATAGGGCCCACCTCAGGAGCAGGTTCATTGCGATGCCCCTTGATGTTGCGTTCAGCGTGGCCGCTGAGAGCATTTATTAATAGTGCCCGAAGAGGTACTAATGATAGTTGTAGCAATAGAAATGATTAACGAGAGGCAATAGAGAAAAATGTAGATGCGTACGATCGCATTCAAGACAGCAAAGCAGAAACAAAGTTTCCTGACCAGTATCGAGAAAAAAATGCATAGTCATGCATTTGCGCCATATGCGCATGACAAAGCAGCACGAATTCCGCCAGCGCTGCAAGAATTAGAATACATCGGTCATTATGATGCGCGATGGCGTGGAGTCGGTCGACACAACACATCCTCAGAATTATTCTGGTTGACGGCTGTCATCCTTCGAAATTCAAAGGTTTCAGTGCCGGATCGAGAAGAGCGGCGAGCAGAGGAACATCGCAACTCCTATTATCGCCCGCCCACACATCCTTGGCCGTACTATGATTATGGAATTCTTCTGGCGAGGGCAAACCCTAGAACGATACGGAGACAGCTTGGAATTTTGGAAAAGCCAAAAAAATCGCCCGACGCCGAGCAAGAGTGTTCACAAAACCGTGAATTCGAATACAGTCCGGGCCGGTGTGGTTAAAGCGATAGGCAACGGAGTGGTGCGACAGTCGGCGTCCGGCCCTTAAGAATACAGTGCTACGGTTTCTCAAACCAATTTCTGTTGCGGCTGAATGAAGAGCTGCTCGCAGGTCACATTAAGGCCTTTCATGAGGCTGCTTGACAGAGATAATGGCAAGGAAAATGGTTGTTTAAACGATGAAAACGATTATGATTGTCCTCATAAGCATACATCTTCTGCAGGTACTTATGTATCTAGAGACGCTGTAAACCTGCTAAACCAGCATCTCAAAGTGACCTCAGCTATTACAGGAGCTCTTGATTACACAACTTTTATTGATCTGCATAGCGTCAGGACTCACCAACTTCTCTGGTGAGACCCTCTTGCTCACCCTTGAATAAGGCACTAGTTTTCAATCTCTACAAAGAAGGCCGGCACATCCCAACTTCATACACAAGCTCATTTAATAGTTCAAACGAAATATCGCTCAGTCGTTTATAGAAGTGGAAGTTCGACGCCTATTTTGCATAATCAATTGCCAACAAGATTTGCGATCTAACCCCGCCCTGTATCGCATTGGGCATTGGGTCAATTACGAACATCCCCTTCAGGTGTCTACCTTCGGACGCTTGACAAGTACGTACCCCACGCAGTACTTTAACAAGTATGCGATCCCGTCTATGTAAGCAACAGCTGCGAGAGAGAACAAAGTAAAATTGCGGTCCCGCAAACAACAAAACCATCACATACTGAAGCCAGACAAGCCAAACCTGGAGTCTAGGCTCCGATAGACCTCCGCGCATGTAATTCTTCCTTGGTTATCTCTCTCCCTGATGGTACTTGCCGCTTTACGCACTCTTCTATAACAGCTCTAAATCTACTATACCCTGGATCGTCCTGTTACGAAAGCTTTATTTTGTAGGTATTCGAAGATACTTAAACTTGAAACACACTTTATTATTGAAAGTTCTATTCTTGTACCGGATCGTTTCTTGTGCTTGACCAAACTTCTAAACTGGTAGTCAATTGTTTCAGGCTTTTGTATTGCTTCTGATACACGCCTTCCAATGCTCACGACATGCAACTGTGACTCGCAATGACCCTCTCCGCTGTAGTAAATTACCTAATTAGACAGACAGACATTGCCACTATTGCCCTAACCAACTGCATTCGAGTTATGCATCATTAATACAATTATATATTGTTGGACTGGACTTTTGCAGTTGCATTAGCGTTATGCATTAAGTTTAAACACTAACATTCTACATTTATTGAATTGGAACTATAGCAACAGCTGTTATTGAATCTATCAGTCGTCGAATCTCTTCTCTGAACTCCACGACAGCTTCTCTTCTCTATAAATCTCTTTCAACAATGGATTGCTCATACCTCACAATCTCTACGATCTTGCGGAACAGGAAACTTGTGCTCTCGTGGATCAACTTACAACAGATATCGACTTCAGATCTCCTCCTCGTGGCATTTTTAATATCATCGACGCAAGTCGGATAGACGTCCCCTGGCCTCCAGATCAGCTCGAATTACAGTGGCTGAAAGCTTCTTCTTCCTGCGGAGCTTTCAAAACGGTAGGAGCTAGATACAAATTTTGAAAAGCCTGTGACCATTAATTTGAAGCTGGAGGATAGTTTGGCTGCCAATAAAGGGCAGCCTGAATTACAAACAGTAAATCCTCGGTTATCACTAAGATCTAAAGAATCTTGAATGAGAAGAACCTTGAACAAGACACGGAAAATTGACACAGTTCTTACTGATTCAAACTATGAATCAATGATTTCAGTGGGTCACACTTGTCGACATGATCTATTGATAAATTTAATTTTTATCTCGGCTCGCTATAAAGGTACAATTACGTGTTTTTTTGCAAGATTTTGCATGAAACTGGAATTCTTGCCAAGCCAAGGCGTATAAATTCCACAGAGTTTTGGAATTTGATCATCGATAATTTGAAACAACATAGCACAGGTCCTTATTTCCATATTGTGAATTTCGATGTGGCCTTTAGAAAAAATGCCGATGTCATCTGAAAGTCGGAAATGCTACCAGACCTGCTCTACTTGAACGAAGACTAGAAAATTAGTAATCTTCCCGCAAATCTCTAATTCTTTTTGCAATAGCTTAAAAAAAGAGGAAGAAGAATTGGTCATATTGTTCTTAGGTACTTACGAAAATTTTCATCTTCGTTTGCAAAATACTGCAAAGAATTCTGCATCAATGTTTTGGAAATAAACAGAGAAATTGAATACAACAATGTTCAACGTCTTCATTATACGACCAGTTCACAATCAGATAAAAGAGAAAACAAACCGGATGGATGAACCTGTTAGAGTTTTTGAAATATTGACAGTCACCAGGTCATTTTCGCTCACATACACGAAGATGTGCAAGTCAAAGGACAACAGAAGCCCTCAAAAACGCAGGACTAAATTCCAATTTTGTTCCTAGATATGAAGAGGTATTTCGTTTACTGTCAGGTCATGCCTTTTTTATCGTGGCGAAAAAACCTTTGAAACTCATTACTCCTTGTGTCTATACGCTCGGGGAATTGACATCAC
Source organism: Agarophyton chilense (assembly GCA_030374765.1). NCBI lineage: Eukaryota > Rhodophyta > Florideophyceae > Gracilariales > Gracilariaceae > Agarophyton > Agarophyton chilense. The sequence goes on from JARGXX010000129.1 coordinate 13,991, forward strand.
ATGACACCAGTTCTATTTTCCAAAAAAAAGTAAAAAACGTTGGTTTCGATGCTGTGACGCCGCATTCTGTTTTCTAAGTTAAAAAAGTATTCTAATCTTGTTCTACCTCCTTAAAAGTACATTCTTTGGACTTTTTTCTTTAATAACACCAGCTTAGTGGTTTCGAAAACACTCGAAGACTGATTAAAACAAGGATCTGACCTCGCTGAGTCAATTGTAACTCAGAAACTCTTTCGAAAGCTCGAATAATTCTAATAATTTTCATAGTCTATGTACTCATTTGCGTCGAACAGAAGACAGAATATGGTGATATCTGCTAAAAGGATAGTGTCGTCAGAAACCGTATTGTATCTAGCAAGTTTCGTAATGCGGATTGCAGTAATTGGGGGCTGACGTTTATTTTAACTTTTGCTTCAGACTTTTAAAAACCGCCTCTAGAAGACTTTAAAACGCATTTCTTATAACGACATCAATCATGCTGTCTAAATAGTAAACGAAATATTATGAATGTCAAGCAGGTGACCTATAAAACAATTTGGACCAGTCTCACTGTGACACAAATATATAAATATCTATACCATTGGCCTGTTCGTATTTCAAACAAACGAATTTTGATTTTTATGTATTTAAGCACAGTTTACATCGTATTTGGCATGTTGATGATGTCAGACAATCATTTAATATTCGCGCTTTGGTTTAGCTCTATCAAAATGCGTGTCAGAAACACCCATATATGGATTTTCTATTTCATCATTTTTCGAAGGTTATTTCATAGTTCCATTAGTATTCAAGTTGTTTTTTAACCCGTCTGCAAGTTTGAATTATATAAATTATGTGATGTAAGACTCAATGTGTTCCAAAATGCATTTTGGCAAAGATTCGAGACGCCGACTACGCAATTCATCTGTCCGAGATCTGTAATGCCTATCAAAGCTTGGACAGCATCAATAGTACTCTTCGACAACTTCTTGAATTGCAAGGAGTGAAAATTTCTAAATTATTCTATTTATGGTCTTTCACATCTCACGAATAATAAGTGTTTCTAGTTCGGTACTGCTAAAAGTGTTGATCAAATATCTCCTCTATCTGTCTACTCAGAGAATACACATAAAAGCGCGATTTAGTTCAACAACATAAGCCACCATTGAAACGTGCTGGACTCGTTAGGCCATCATATGATCGACAAGATGTTTCATAGGAAACCTTCTGGTAGTTTTTTTTCGCTACTCCGAAGAATCTCTTTTTTCTGTTATAAAAAATCTTCGGCGGTCACAAAAGATGAAAAATAACAATAAGCTCAGACAATGCGATCAGTAGCAAACCAAGTTTTTTACTAATTTCATATTCAGATTAATAAGTCCGAAAGGTGGCTCTGTAGAGCCCATTGCTGATTCTATTTTCAAAGTTATTCCACCTCTTCAATGCACAACCATTTTTTTGTTTTTCTTTCTAAAGCAGTGTACTATAAAATTTTCGACTCGGATCTGATTTTTGCGTAGAAAACATAAACGTGGCATACTTTCATCCACATAAAATGTGTGTGAGAAGGTTACGAAAGATTTTCTATGTTCAATGGCAACTTTTACGAAGTCAGAAAGGAATGACCACCTGGCTTCGTCAGAATTGAAATTGCTTTCAGATCCACTGAAAATGATAATTTGTTTTATATGTTCAAACCAATTATGTGAAATGATTTGTCTGAATTGTGTAGAGTCTACAAACTTAAGAGAAGATTCTTAAGAACATCGTAATTTTCTATTCGAATATTTGAAGAAGTTTATCAAAACCATCAAACCGAAACACTTCACAACTTAACCTCTAGCAGTCCACTATAGACCTTTTACTGCCAACTAGAAGTTTTTCATAGAACGGTTTGTTGCAAAAGAGCGAAAAGCAACATGAAAATAAATACATCATACAAGAGAATCCCTACGGAGCACGAATGACCAGAATCAAAATATTTTATATATCTCATGAATTTTCATTCATGCATTTGCAGTAGACCATTTAGAGAAACGAACACTTTTCCGTTGTCTATTTGGTCAAAGTTAACTATTTTTTGTATTCGTGAGAGTATGTTGTTTGATATTTCTAGAACTTTTGTTATTTATAGTGCACCATTTATCTCCAGATGGACTGTGACAGTTTTTTGGGAACTTTTTAGAACCTTTAAATGATCACCAGATTCTAAACTTCAACGTTTTAGAGTTTGCAGCTTCCAATTTCCAAAAAGTTTGTAATTTATGGTCAAACGTGTATTTACGATTATTTTTTACAACAATTAAAACTTTTATATCACTTTTACAGACGAAGATTGTGTTCTATTGTTTTTTGAAGTTCATTTAACCTCACTATCTGACTTAACAAAGCCTGTTTAGATTTGTACTGTTTCAGACTAGACGTTGGGGATCAGTAAAGTAAATATTGACATGATACACAAATTGTGACAGACTGGAGACGATCATTCTAAGAGTCGTAAGTTGACCCCAGAGAACAAATATTTTTGAAAACTCATAGTCGCAAAAATGTAGGAGTATTGACAAAGTTCACAAAATCCATCAATGTTGTAAATATCTCATATGAAGAAAATGGTTCTATAGACCCTAATGTCTATAAATTCGAGTGTCAAACTTCAAAAAAAGCCAACTGGGCCTCATATAAGGCCAAAATATCTCTTAAAACTTAATTGCAATTCATTGAAGATATAAAATTTATAATTATAGAGCGGAAAGAAAGAAAACAAAAATAAAAACCATACATCCTAATCGTTGACGACAAGGTTTGGTAATCTCGTAAAATAAGGCTTTATTGCTTTTCTTCAAATTGATATAATTTAGGGTGTAAAAAACTAAAAGTAGTTACAAAAGAACGACCAGCTAATCATTTTGGCCACAAACGATCCAAAGAAAAGATGTCGAAAGGAAATATTTCTTTCAATCATCTAGTAATGAATACTCCAAATTTTGATGCCATTAAAGGAATAATGTTCAGCAATATGTTCCAGTTATGCAGGGCTTGTAGATCGCATTTCTTGTTTAATGACAAAGAAATAAAATTTGGCCTCATATGAGGCCAAACTGTAAATTTAGGTGCTGAATTTTAGTTATTTTGACCAGATTTTTTTCCTGTTTTGACCTCCAAACAGAAAAGACTTGGTTTAGCCTATTCAAAAGAATATGCGCTTCACGAAACTGCTTCCATGTGAAAGAATGCAACTTAAGGAATAAAACAGTATATAAAATATATGTTTAACTGATAAGCAGGCTAATTTATATCTTAGAATATAAAACAGGTATTTTTGGGCAGAAAAAACGTGGTTGCACTGTAAAAAATCGTTTTGGAGCTGTGTATGAAACAAAACTACCTTTCAAAAAATAACCAATTTCGAACTGTCTCTCCTGTCGTATAGACACTAGTGTCTATAGAGAGATAAACTAAACACGAAATCATTGAAATACGTGGCACAGGTGATGGATGCTTCCTTCCTTTAAATGCTTCAGATCAAGTGATTTAGTTCCCCAAAGATGATTCTCCGCCGCGATGTCTTTGAGGTTGCAGCACGCGTACACTTTCGCCAAGCAACGTACAGTACGTGTCACGTTCCTCACCCAGAAACGAATCCCGCGCCACGCTGCTCAAACGCGGCAGACTATATTTAGGCTTCAGTAGAGACTAGAGCAGACAGAACGTGGAGGATCACTACACTGGTACACGGTTACTTGAAACGAGCAAACACGAAGCAATTTCACAATCCTGTTTGTACGTTTTTAGAAAGCTTGATAAACAAGAAAACACCTTTTTTCCAGCTCGATGTCGAAAACGGAAAGAAGGCAGTTATTTGTGTTGCGGATGTGACCAATAGACTTCCCCTTGTCTTCCTGGAACAGAAAATTAGCAATCTGAATAGCCGTCACCGTCAGAAAGTGATCAGCTACTGCCGCTATAGAACGCTTGCCTACACGCTTCCTCACCTTGTTGCTCACTTTGGTTCGTAGTTGAAGAGCGTGGCACAGTAATTTTGCAAAAAAGCTTATCAGATGGAGGCCCAATATTTTTCTAAGAATCATGATCTTCAAGCTGTTCCCAACGCACTCCACGTCAACTGCCTCTCGCTTCAAAATTCAATCGAAGTAGCATAGCATAGTGTAGCGTAGATCAGTACATAACTTCAGCCAGCAAAGATGCACGCACGACTTCAGACCGACACTCTTTCTCGAGAATCGCAACCCGCAGCATTACTTTCACCCTCATCCGTTCCGCATACTACGTATTCGTTTTTATAATTGACGGTCGCCATTCCCTGGCTTCTTTGTGCGAGAAGGTCCACATATCGCGTCTATTCTCTCCTTTGGGCAGACGGATTTGTTATTATGATTCTTCGATGCTTTCTTCTTCTCATATTCGTGGCAAACATTTCGCCGGTGGCACATGCACATGGAGCCATGGTAGAACCTCGGCAACGGGGAGCCCTTCTCGAATCCGAGTTTGTTCCCTTTACAATCGATTCCAAAGCCCCTCGGGACTACTATGTGGTATTCCCCGCAGGTATCAAAACCGGTTCGAAACTGACAGGAAAGCAGTCGCAACAGATCGCTGCAGGAGCAGAGGGATGGTGCCCATACGATCCTTACGACCGAAAATTTGTTTGGCGTGCCGGAGTGTGTGGTGATGCAGTATGGCGTCAACAGGATCATCTTAAAGGTGGCGAGTACTACTATAATGGAACTATAGTGTCTCGCTATCGACAGGGAGGTACAATTGGAATCGGAACTGTCATCACTGCCCATCATAATGGCTTCATGGAGGTTCATGTTTGTGACACTGCGAAATGTCCAAATGGAGACATCTCCAGACAATGCTTCATCAACGGAGGATGTATGCAACTCAATCGAGCCCCCAATGCCGTGTGTGATTCCGGAAAATCCATGAAGTGTGGACCTATTGATCGAAACTTTCCTGGTCGTTGGTATCTTCCATGTTCTCATAACATCATGGCAGGGTACGACTACTACTCTCCTGAGTATGCCACCTTTCAACTGCCGCCCGATCTTTTCTGCAAGCACTGCGTATTACAATGGTACTGGGTATCAGCAAACGATTGCAATCCACCTGGGGTCCTCGACTACTTTGACGGACCTGACGGACCGACGTGGGGAACATGCCCTGGACAGGGAGACGCGCGTGGGGGAGTGACGCGGAACAAGGAACCTTGCGGCGGCCCAGAATTACTGGCCGAGGAATACTATCAATGTGCAGATATTGCAATTGAACCACTCGAGGGTGGAAGATCTGCAGCTCCGCTAAAGTCAGCAGCATCGGAAGTGGCGAAGCGTAGTACTGGACGAAGATTGCCTCGAGTGCCCGAGCACGGAAAGGGAGTGTTTAAAGAACTGGTACTATGGGCTGATAAGGTGCCAAGTCGAGCTCTTCGGAATGGGAGTGTAGTTGATGTTAGCGTTTACTCTCGAATTGGCATTGAGGCGTTGGTCAACAAAGCGGTTCCAAAAGTGGAATTTTATTTAGATAACAAACTTGTATACACTGGACACCACTCGCCATACTTCCTGTACCGCGACACGCAGGGTGTTCCTTCTTACTGGGACAATAAGACGGTGAACCGCGAAGTGACAGTGGGAGCCGCTGCTAAGGGAGAGGCCATAAAGGTGACGGTGATGTTGAAGCAGTAATTGGGCCTCTGTGGCACTCACCATTCAACTTTCGAACCTATTGCAGAAGTTCCACGTAGACCGACAGATCTGCGTGGAAGTCAGCAGAGAGGAGGCGTTCCAATGAGGCCTGTTTTTTTGACAGGGCTTCGAGCTATTGGGTTGGCGCGAGGCGCTACGTGTCTGGTACTGGTGCTCATTTAGATTCGGTTTTTAAGGTTGCATGTCGCATTTGTTTCAGCTTTTTTTGCATTACATTTTGTAGATTTGTAGGTAGTGCTGTGTGGAGTGTAAAGCGATAGTTCCTTGCTACCGGTGAGCAGTTCTGAGACGGGGAACGGCTGATGTGGAGGACGTAGTGTTGTTGTAGAACCTAGATGACACTGTAGTTCGAAACCGTTACGTACTCCACACTGGGCGAACATGAAAGAGGTAGGATTGTAGCGCCTACATTCTTGCCAGTGGTAAAGATTCCCCAAATCGGGGAATTTTTTGAAAAGGTGATAAGTTTTTACTGCTTCGAGGTCAAAACACGATTTAAAACCAGTCACTATAACTAAAATTCAGAACAAATGCTTACATTTTGAGATCATATGAGGCCGATTATCCCATAGAGACAAGCTCTCAACAACGGGAACATTTAGCCGAATTTTCGACCGCAAAAAGAGATCTGTTTAAAATGTAACATTTCTCCCGAAAGAGGACACATATATTCTACTTTCCTTTTTCGAGACTACTGACAGAACACTCTATCTGATAAATCAATGAAAAAACCGCTTCTATTTGACAGTACTTTTGACCTACCGTGCTCTGTAATACGGATCGTACACTATAAAAATTTCTGCCATAGAGTCTTTACGCCTGACAAAAAAACCGACAAAAATCGCTATTCCTTCCACGTTCCAGGACAGCTATCTTGGAAACCCAGTATTTGATTTCGAGGGGAGCCATTTCGCCCTTAAACCTTATTCCATATAGAAAATTAAAAGGACTCAACAGAGGGGGTGCCTCAAGTGACAAAAACGAGACACAGTTGTTTGGTGGCAACGATTTCGAGCGAGTACATTTCCCGCTCTGCACACTTTCAACCTTTTCGCTCCCCGCTGCAACCTGCCTACATTTCTTAAGATGGCTCACAAAACACATCCCTCGCTACCACTTTCCACTAACTCCTCTTCTTCTGCTTCTATTATGCACCCGATTTCAACAAACTCCTCAAGAACGCCCCCACAGCCCCTTTTCAAACGAAATCTTCAAGAAAAAGCCTTCAAACTCTTACCACTTAAGTGACAGTCCAACCGTGATCTCTCATTACTACTTCCCTTCGACTACACCTTCAAATCTGGTAATTAGAACAGCAAAAAATGAAAACTATTTTGGTTTCAACGATCAGCTAAAATTATTTCTATTGGAGTTTGTATCGACATGTGGTGCGCATATCTCCATAGAAAAAGACGCAAGAGCGCTTTGAAAAGACCTACGATTTTTTTTTTTCGCTGCCTTCTTGATCTTAAAATGTATTTCAAACTGCGCCTAGCCAACAAAGAAGACTTTTTGTGATCGTTTCAAGAATATTTGTGTTAATGAACGTTCTTCAAACAGTAATAACGCCCTTATGTCAGAAATTCAAGAAAAATATAGATTAAGAGGACATCTTAAGGACGATATAATTGTTCAGTTAGAAAAATGGCAGCTGGTTGTTCTCGTAGAAAAGAAGAAGCAACTGTCGAAAAATCTTAAGACGCAAATGGCAGGAAAAGTAATGTGTGATCGATATTTGAAACGTTAGTGCTGTCAGAAAGAAAATAACTCGTCTTTCTGCCGTATAATGATCTTAGAAGACCTGAATATCGAAATGTAGGTCATCGACTTGGAAATAGAAGCCGGAAAGGTAGCCGAAAACGGATAAGAGCGTTTCGAAGAGGGCCGTTTTGGTTTAGAGAAAAAGTTATTTGACTTAGAAAAGGCAAGATTAGAAAGGTTGGACCACATGGAGTCCAGGCATTTCGATTTGCAAGAGAAGCAAGCTAAGCTGGAAGAGCGACGTTTCGAACCAGGAGTAAAGGAGAGGCAAAAAGAGACTGAGGAGCGCCTTCTTGCGTTAGCGGAGCGCAAATCTGTGCTCTTTAGGGAACGACGAATGTGGTGTATCTTGCCATGCGTCACAGTGACGTCAATAGGCGACTCCGGAAATCACAAATTTGATTCTGTAGTAAAAATTACACTACCCAAACATCAACCGTATTGCATACCAAACAATGGTTCTGAAATCACAGTTTGTGATACAATTGCGAAAGAAATAGACGTGCACTCTACTGCCGACCCGCTCGTACTCATCCCTTTCTGATTGAGCGCCGTCGTCGTCAATTCTTCTTCCAAGGCCTTGGTGTTCTCCAAAACGATTCATCGTGCTTTCTGATATCTCTTCCATGTCTAAACTGCACATCCAAAACAATGTTGACCCAACTGCTACTGGCTTTCTTGCTCCTTCAAAAAACAAACAAATTAGACTACTTTCGTTTATCTATCTCTCATAACGCTCAAAAAAAAACGTGACAGACGAATAACATGTAACGATTTGCAACACCCTACTCCATCAGCTTTCTCTGTTTTGCTTGGATCTGAAAATAATCAATCTTTGATAACTCTGACAGGGTTTAATCACAAAACTTTTCGCTACATTATTTGAAAGTTTGAACATCTTTAAAACTCACGAACACCTTACACAAGTGAAGGAAATATTCAAGTGATATTCAGAACATCTAAAGCAGGCCGCTAACGCTGTTTAAATGCTGAAATATGCATTGGATTTGTGTTGATATGGAACCGAGCTCGAGGTGCACATTATGTGTTGTGAATGTTATTTGGTACAACCGGATCTGTTTGCTCTATATTTCTTCATTTCGGGAGGCAAATTCTCTTTCAAGTGCTTGGGGTGGTGGCTAAGATAAGTACGCCAACATCTCCAGAACTTGACTCATTTCAACGGGCAATTGCAGAGCAACATCCTACACTACATGATGTATACTGTGTTGCGGATGTTTTGAAACTCTAATTTGAACAGAGCGGATATATGATGATTCCGAACATGTTCTATAATGGATGGCAGCACGATCAATATGTCGGAAACGTGTTTGTTTTTGCCCCAAGTGGTGTGTAATTGCATGGGCGGTCAATGCACCTGGGTCCATGCATGATTATGCCATTGCTGAATGGGGCAGGGTTTATGAAAAGCTAACAGCCGTGTGTGAGCAGTTTCGAGGACGATGTGTTGTTGATTAAGCATTGTCAAAGAAACACTATCCATTTTTAATCAAACCGTCACAAGACTGTGTCGCTGGTGGTGATGGTTCACAGTTGAAATACTAACTATGCGGGAAGCTACTGCAGCACGGCAGGCTTCTGAATGGGGAATGATGGCTTTCAAGGCTACTTTCCCGTGCCTGAAAGACAGATTCATATATGAAGAACGGCGTGAAAGAAAAATGGTTTTACTTATTGTTGTACTGCTGCAGAACTTGAGAGATGGAATGGTCGAGATAGACCAAATTCTCAACACATACATTCCACATGTCAGTGTAGAAGCTAACGACTTTCTTTTTCTTTGACAAATCTGCTATCGACATTACCTTTTTTTTCATGTTCTGTAGGGGCTTTGAGATCCGGCGGTGGTTTTCCAATCAGCGCCATCATCAATAACTGCATCATACTTTTGTTGCGCACTTTATCCTGTTCCCACCTTTGCCTTTCGTCTTCATGTCGTTCCCTCTCCTGCGCTCTGCGCTGTCTTTTATCTTTTCGCACCTGTATTCTATACAACCGCTCTTCCTCGCGTTGCTTTCTGTCCTTCTCACCCTGGGCAACCTCTCTCTTATACTCTTCCTGTCACCGGGTTTGGTCCTGGAGCATGGTCAGTTTCATAATATCCATTTTGGATTGTTTATGTTCCGGATCTCTAGAGAGCGTAGGAGTCCTGCAACGGGCCAGTGGACGCCCAGCTGGAGAATGACTGCGCGATAAAACGGGCGTGAGAGCTATAAGATTTTCTGGTGTTCCCTGCACACGTTGTGTTTGTTCCAGTTTTCTTTGGCAGCTGTAACACTTGCTGGTGCAGTAGTATACCCTTTGGAGTTTCCGAGATTTTGGGTGTACTCCTGGTCGGACTTCGTTCCATCCCCGATGTCGGTTCGCTCTGCCTTTTCTTCTCAAACTTCTTTGGTTCGCAAGATGTACCTTGGAATGGTGGAATCTCCAGTTGAGGCTGGCGTGCGGCACATCGCCGGAAATTTACGTGGCAAAGAGTCGAAGGTTCTCTGCTGCAACGGAAAACGAGGTATACGGAGGCTTGCAATCATATCCCATTCCTGCTTGCCAAACGGTAAGTACTCCTCCAACAATTCCAGGAGATTGTCTACTTCACTCAATGAAAACCCGTTGCCGCGTGTGCTTGATGTCTTTTGGGGCAGAAGATCTCTTAGCAGTTCTCTTCTTTAACGTCTGTGAAGCAGGTGGCAATAGAACTGTGTTCCGGTGTTCGGGATGCAATTTGTTTTCAAGGAAACTGGTTGACCTTATATGTCGTGGCTCATCTGCGCAATGGACACCAGTAGACGGATAGGAGTTCCTCGAGGAAATGAACACTGCAGGCTGTATATCTGAAAATGAATTCTCCACACTCTCTGTTGCCTGCAATTGCACCTGGGATGGCGCATTATGATTTTGATTTCTTTGCTCTGGTTGCGAGTAATTCAGATGTTCTTCAGTTTCCAGGTCACTCCGAAGATGTGACAAACGATTGACTGCATTAAAATTGGTTTGACGAGAATTTACTTCTCGTGCAGTAAGTACTGCACTCTTTCGCTCTTGACCAGGTGATTGACAAGGTGGGAGTGAGTTCTGTTGAGCCATCGCTCATTGGAATGTTGTGATAGGCAGGTATGAAACTTCGAGGCGTCAGTTGCTGTTTTGGAGTGAGTAACATCGACCGTCTCGAGTCTCCTTTTCAATTACAAGCCTAGAAAGCTAACTGGCGACGGTGCCGCAGGTCACAAAGTTACGCTAATTGCATTGTGGGGCTGTCAGTGGCGTGAATTGACGTGGGGTTAGACTTCCCGCTCACAGTTCGGTGGAAGCTATAAAGAGTTTTCCCAATAGTTATACAGTTTTGCAAAAGGCGTTATATTGGTCCGAAAATCGTGTACAGCTTGACGTAGTGTAGAAGCGAGTGTCACTCGAACTGTACGGGGTCATGCATAATTCGGTCAAGAATAAGAGCGTCGGGACAGTGCCCGTCGTGAAGCGGTCTTGTGTTGACGTATCGGCTGAGTATGCAGTTTTCCGAAGATGAAAACAGAGGGAAAAGCATTTGAGGTGGTACGAGGATTGAGCGCTGTGGCGGAGTCTGGAGAGGCTGTGTAACGCGCGCGAATCACACGGTTATGGACGCGAAACACGGGGGAAGTTGTCGATTTTGCGATTTGCTACGGCAAAGAGGCTTGCTTCCATGGAGTGTGCTCATGGAAGCAACAGACGTTTGACGACGGTTTCAGGCATGCCAAAATCGCAATTAAACAAGACTTTATTGCAAACTGTGCTTTAGCATTTTGCGATTTGTGATTTCCGGAGTCGCCCAATGTCTCAACACCCACGTTTATATCCCGTGACACACTTTAAACGTTCGAGAACAAATTCAAACGAAACTAGAAACAAGGCGTTGCTAGTGTGCGCAAGTCGCATCAAGTGAAGTACGGTTTGTGTGTATGTGATCGCCAGATGATGAGGAACACTAAAAGCGGAGGAATAAAGATGTACAGCGTTTCCCCGAACACAGAATATCACGCGGTGAACATCTTCCGTATGCTGACAACAAGGGTATGCTTTTGTAGGGGCATTGTGTACAGCCTACTGAAGTGGTCTAGCATTGTCGTCTGACAAAGCGAGGGATTCTTTTGCAACCTCAATGCCACCTGGCAGGCGTGTAGTGCCCTTTCTATTCCTTTATTCATTCTGCCCAAGTTCTTTATGTAGATATCGCTATCGCAATAGCTTTCAGCTCATCACTTGCACTATAAAGCTCGTTTTCTTTCTCATCCGCTGTCGCATCTTTATTCAAGCAATCAACGCCTTCCACAAAAGCTCTTTGATGCTTCAAAGAAACAGCTTCAGTAACGTCATCCTCCTCTCCCGGGTTCAGCAAGTTTTCTATGTCCACCCTAGAACATCTTACAACATTTTCATTACGATCTCTGACAATTTTTACTCTTAAAAATAACTCTGTAAAGCACTGCTGTGCTTCCCATCACCCAGGGCATTTTGTTCAAAACAATGCCTAAAACAGCTTAAAATGTAATAGGCCGCCAAACCTTCCCAGCACTCTGTTATTCATCGCATTGCTGTCAGTATATCGATGTTATTAATTGACGCCTTCCCCAAGTCTATTTTTTCAACCACACGAAAGCCTAGTCCATTACGGTATTTTTCCTTCACTGCAGATATTACCCCAACGTCAAGAGGCTGCACTGGACTTGTATTAATAGGAAAAAGAAAATTAGCTTCACCATTTGAGAGATAATTCTGAGGACATGCACGCATGCCCGCATGAGTTTATGTGTCGAAACTACACTTGACAACGTGCAACACGTGTTACAACATGAAGTGGTGTCGGACATCGGGCGTCCTCCAAAACTGCTTGCCCAGCAGTTTTTGTGTTCCCGGGACTATTAAAAAAAACTCTAGGGCGGCCAAGGGGAACAAGGCCGCTCTAAAACGGACAACGGGGTGCTTGGTAACGCTTTCTAATTTCGCGCGCGCTCTACGATAGTTCAACTGCGCAACGCTGCCCCTACAACTTCGATAGTCATGGACCTAGAACTGTCTGATAGATGTTTGCATTTTCCGTTACATCCGCAGATGTTTTGAGTAATTAAGAACGTGTATCTGTGGTATGATTGTATATTCAATTTTGTGGATTATTGAATACTGTTGCAAAGAAAAAACAGGAAAATCAAGTAAAACTGTCTATGTTGCTCTCAGGCGCCATTATAACGATCTAGAAATACCTGCTGCTCAGCAGTCTGTTTTTGAAGAAGCTCAACTCATAAGAAAAATCAAGAATAAACATGAGAACCAAGTTGAAGCAGTCAAGTAAATTTTGGACTTCATTACAGTCGACATTCCAACCGTAGTGGTAGCCAGACTTATCAATTGTTTCTAAAAAGTGACAGCTGATCGTCATTAGAAGCAAAAAAACCTGCAGAGTTTTGTTGCTTTTTTTGGGCCTTGCTTAAGAATATTTTATGCACATTAGAGAAACTTCGTCGTCTCAGGTTTAAGAAGTTCTTTCCATCACGTTGTTGAACAATGATGATCTTCAGGAAAGCACGATGAATAATTCTGTTCAGCAGTTAACTGGAAAAGCTGATCATCGATTAAAAACAGCCAGAAAGTCGACTGATCATGTTTAAAATCCTTTCAAGGTACTTGCGCAGATCCAAGGTTGTGCGCAAAAGTTGAAGATTCTTTTAGACCTCTGCAATATAAAGAGAGAGTTTTGAGCCTAACAAGATGTGTTTAAAGTATTCATGATAAGTGGAAGCGAATCTTAGACAATTTTCTGAATGTTGTATCCAAACTTTCAGGTGACTACAACGAAGTCAAAGATGACCCCGTCCGGTCCATTTCTTCTCCTTACCGAATTAATTTTCTTCTCTACTTTGATTATACTATAAAGATGCTTTGTTTCTTAACAATGTCTACTAAGGCACCGAACCCCCATCTTATTCGTAATGATGTGGAGTTTATGTTGAAGTAGAAACCCCAAAAGGCATGGATAAGTAGAGGAATCTTTGTCTGCTCCGCTTCAGAAGCTGACAAAGCACCAGGGCTTTTGAATCCCAGTCCTCAACTGAATAAAAAGAAGAGAAACACGAAGAACAGTTTTAATAATTCTCGATCTTCGCAAAACGTTGCTGAGCGATCTTCTGTCTCTAAGAAGAGATCTTCTGAAGTGAACTGCTTCGACTGCGGCTAGAAGACCCATCTTCATGGAGACAAGGAATATCAATCCCCCAGCTGGTTGACGAAAAAGTTCATGCTGGAAGCATCCGTTAAGGAAGGCAAAAAAGTGGGCGACGACGGATCTTCAGGAATGCTCCAATCCTTCGAAAGGTAACGAAGCTTAGTCGATGGATATGGAGCTGACCATAAGGTTTCCATCGGGCGAGACCCGAACCCCGTTATAGACATCGGGTGTCCTCGGAGTGTCGAAGTAGTGGAAGCCGCCGCGAAACTGGCCTCTGCCTCGTAAATTTTCTTTCAGCTGCGAGAACTCAAACGAGATCCGTTCTTTCACGGTTATGGAGTCAAGTGTGACAATGCTCGGCTTCTTTTGGCTTTTTGGGATTTGCCAACTATTGATATAAATATGACTATGACAAGGATTCCATTCTACGTTGTTGATGGAGATCAACCCTTGTTGCTGGGTGATCAAATCTTTCACAAGTCCAACCTAATAGATGAAGAGCACTTGCTTGTGATTTCGAAAGGAGATAGTGGTTTGTCAAAAAAGGTTCTGTACTTTTCCAATCAATCTTTTCGTCTCATGGAGGATCCGGAAGATATCGTTCGAACAAGGCTTTGGGTTGTGCCGTTCAACAAAAAATCTGTCTCGTCCTTCTCCTAGTATCACAGAAAATTATTCCCGAACCTCTTTGAGAGGGTTTCGAAGGCATAGTTTTCTGACGGAAAAGTTGAAAAGAGGTTTCCATCCAATTTCCATTGCTACAATCACCTGACCTTCGATGATATGGCTAAGATTTACTGCCGCGCTGGAGTGCTCACGCCCAAATTGAAACAGGCACTTTAGGATGCGCTCGACAAATGCACTGGATGTAAAACTACTGGGCGCTCTTTAACATCTCGTTAAACTTCTTTACGAAGCCTTTTTATATATTTCAATCATCATGTGCAGATTGCTTATATTTTCATTAATGAGTTCAACAATAAACCCATATCACATATTGTGCATTTGTCGTCAGGGTTTTCAGAAACCATTATCATGACATCAAGGAAAATGGAGTCCGTGGTCACAAACTTTGAACGAGACTGGATCAATATAAACGGGCCTTCAGTAGTGGTCTCTGCAGACCGGGAGTTCGAGAACACCATTTTCCGCCGACTATTTGGGGCTCATTCAATCTCGTTTGAACCTCGTTTCGCACGTCGCCATGATAAAACTGGCGTCGTGGAAGCGAAGAATGGTTTACTCCGGTTTTTGAACTTCGGCTTTTCCAGGAAGCATTCTATTTCTCGGTCTTTTGAAATACGGACTCAAACTTCCAAGATTTATTATCTCGCGCGACGTACCGCAGTAACATCTTATACGGGGAAAAGAAGCTAAGTAGCTTCAAAATCGCGCGTGGTTATACGCTTTCGATTCTTTGACTCCCGCAGCAGCAATTTCCATTAGATATCATCGAGGTTTACAAGGAACAAGTCGCTCGCAGGGCTATTTGGTCACTTCAAGTAACTCGAAACCCCCGCACTCTACCAGAGTCGCGCTGTCGCCGCGGAACTCCGGTATATTACTTCAAGAAGGAACCGAAAGCAGGAATATGGAAATTGACTTACGTTCGAGAAGTCAAACAACATTCCCCTTTCCTCTTGTCAAGCAATGATCATCGTGAGCAACCAATCCGTGTGGCCTATGAAAATATAAGGCCGGTACCGGAGTCCTCACTTTTGTTCGAGCTCGAGCAAATGAGACATTGGTACCCATTGTCTTATTCAATCTTGGAGGAAGATAGTTTGAAAAAAAGTAGTGATTGCGGAAAAAACTCAGCAAACTGTTGAACACGGCCTTGAAGCAAGTGTGGAGCAAAACCCGGCGACGGGAAGTGCTCTCAAGGTGTTCGAAGCCTTGCTCTCTGGGGGAGGGAGACTCAGAGACAGAGCCCTCCGTTCCACCCGTAGTGTGGGGTGTAACTCCCACGGGGGATTACGGCAGTACCGACGGAGGTGAGGGGTAGAAACCGTGGATCGGGAATGGGTATGGGTATCCCAAAGAATGAGGGAAAATCCGGCGAAGAGGAAAAAAGGGGCGAGGGTCGGGCACTAACAGGCACCGGACCCAAGAACCAGAAAAGGGGCGAAACAACAAAAGAAACCCAATACAGGGGCGAAAACCTGTCCTCGAAAGGAAACACAAAAAGCACGCAACAAGTAAGCAGAACCCCCACGGGGTATCGTGCACGCAGGTCGTCTGAGCGGTCCCAAGGGGGTGGTTGCACGGAACCCAAACGTGGGCACTCTCCAAGTGGAGTCGTGTCCCTACGCAGGCGTTGTTAACCAGAGCCCGTTCCGGGTTGTAAGGCCGAAACGATGGCGACAAAGAACCTCTAAAGGTATCGAAGACCAACCTTGGTTCCCATTTACTCTGAGCTTCGGACTGTCAGATCTCGTCTCCCTAAGTAGGGCCCACTAACTAAACTCTACAGTAGTGCACACCTGCTCAGGGCCATACACGTGGAGATCCAACTGTCAGGGCCCAAAAGTCCAACGTTCTACAAATATCCGAAAATCGGTGCCAAAATTAAGCCACGTGTATCACGGGGCCAATCCAACCATGGGCCATCCGAATTGTCACTTCATAGGCGATCTCTAACCAGAAAACAGTGCCACCTCAGCACACCTTAGAGGGGATCATAGTCATAACCCTCGGAGGGTTCAATCCCCATTCTATGAGTTGCATCTTCAAGTATCCCCTAACTGGGCGTTGCTATACATCTCCCCCTCTCTAAGACGAGGAAGAACATTCCGAGCCGCGGGTGTCTCGCTTTCCGGTCACTATATATACTTCTCTCCCAATGGGGTCCTTCACCACTTCTGAGGATCGCCACAAAACCGGCACATCGGTACAACTTTCTTCTACTCCTCCGACTTTCGGCGATAAGCAACTTCTCGCAACAGCAGTCTCAACCAGCCCTCTCAAGGGAATGAACCCATACGTCCTCAACCCACTCTCGGGGCCATCGGCCTCCGCGCCGGCGGACAACGAAGCTCCCCAGCAGGGTGGATATTTCTCCGGTTTGGATGCGGCTCCGTCAGGTACCGAACCTTCCGCCTCGGCGAGCAACCGACATCCTCAGGAGGATTTGGACATTAACGCGGTGGCATGGAACTACGCTCATGCGATGCCCCTGGTAGCAAACTCCAGAGGTTGGATCTCAAACGAATCCTTTCGAAGGTGGAGTCCCCTTACCGATCCGGTGATATATTCCCGCTCTCCGTGATTCCATCCGTCAGCGGTTCGCGACGATGAGCTCATTCACTCCTACGTGGAGGACGGCTTATCGCCGGGTGGCCTACCTGTCGAGGTTGTACGTTCTCCCGATTGGAGGGCGCGGGTAGCCAAAGAGCCTCAGTATCTATACCGCGGTCGCGGGGAGTCCCTGGACAAGGCGCGCGCAGCGATGGCGGCTCTGGCCTACCAGCGATTGGAGAGGTCACTCTTTGACCATCTGGTTCCCCCGGAGTACGGGTTCGATGTCGCCTATTACCGCACGTACGGTGAGATCTCCTACGGGGATAACCTGGCCGCCTTTCCAGAAGCCGAGTTCCGCGGACCGGGTTTTCCTCTCCGAGAATATATGCTCCGATGGAGTCGTCCCATCCTTCGGGCTGAATTCAGGTACCTTCAACGGCAGTTTACCCAGTATGGGTTCGATCGAGGCGTGCCCTTCGAGCGCCGCTCGCGTTCCCGTTTCGGGTTCCTTGTCCCGTATCCTCACGTGGAACTAGAGCGTATCCGTAACACGGCGAAGGTTGGGCGATTCGTGCCCCTTCCAGCCTGGTGGAGTAAGGTCGAGGTCCCCCGAGGGCGCTTTGCTGAACTGCCCCCATGCATCTACTATATCGGGTCTCGTTTGATGCACGACCCGAACTCGGGATACTGGGCCCTCGTTGCAGCCGAGTGGGCAGCCCGGGTAGCGGCGCACCTCCTCTGGGATGCTCATGACCATTTACGTATCTGGTATATTCCTCCGATGCTACGGACCAACATGCGTCAGATTGACCTTGTCCCAGCGTTGGGTTCGGCCAGCAGCGTGCAGGACCTGTATCCAATCTTGGACGTGATCGACAACACCCAATGGGATCGAGTTCCAGTGGAAAATCAGCCCGCAGGGGAAGGATCCGCGCGAGACAAGTCTCTTGGCCGGTACGATCCGGGCTCCGGTAACTGGGTCTATTACAATCCCTTCGAAGGGGTTCGCATCAGCGCGGCGCAAGCACGGGCGCTGATTGACTCGCCTCGACCGATGCCGGTGGGACACCCGACGGGGTTCATTTATACCGACGATTACGAGTACGAGCCTTCAGTAGACCTGGACGATCCAGCGTTGGATAACGACATGCCAGCTCCTAGTGGAGTACTCCCTGTCGAGCCATCTGCACCCTTTCAACCAGTGGGAACGACCTCAGCTGCGGCGGCGAATGCATCCGGTGGCGGTCCATCTGCTCCCCCGGGTGGGATGTGAATACCCTTGCGCAGGCGCCGTTTGCCACTCCGCAAGCGGATAGTGTGCGACAAGGCCTCGTGAACGCGGGCATTCCGATTCCCCCGGGTATGACGGATGTGGGCCAGAGTTTGGCTTTCGCCTCGGCGTACCATCAGGGTCAGAATCCCAACGGTGGGGCGGGTCCCTCGTCGGGCTTTCCGTAGTTCCGCCTTCGGGCAATTATGGAGTCCATAGCTTGGCGACAATAGTAAACTTCTGATATTTGCATAACTTCTTTTCTTCTTCCTTCCTAGGATCTTAACTTCTACTTCTTTTCTTCTTCCTTCTTAGGATCTTCTTCATCTTCGTCTTCATCTTCTTCGCTTCTTAGGGTCCAATCTTCTTCTTAATCTTCTTCTCCACTTCGTGGGTCTTCTTTTCCATTTTTTTCATCATAAACCGTCCCGATAACCGGTGCTGTGTCCCGCGGTTAACGGCGCTAGGCCGAGGGCCAGTAGACATTCCCTCTCAATACGTGTTCTTCGGGATACTCTCCTCAATTCTTGTTCAGAGGTCCAACATCTTCCTCACTTCGAGGTCCCATCCACACCAGTTCCCGTGGTGGCTTACCCGACTTGGGCACGATCCAGATTTGGAGGCAAGGTTACCCGAGCGCGTCGGTGATAGGATAAAACCTTAGACCTCGGAAGGTGCTCAATGGGTTCCACTGTATCCTCATCAGGCGAGAATCCGTACCATCGGACTTGGTAGCGAACTTCTCCTTCGGGGTTGTAGATGTAACGCACGATGCGATCGATAACGAATTCCTGCGGGTACACTTTTCCCTGTTCGGGCTTCTCTTCCATCTTGGAACGCTCTAGTTCCCTTGAGGGTGTCAACGTAGGGTCTAGACACACCCCGGTGGGTTCTTTTCCGTGTTGCGAGCGGGTCTCAGCACTTCGTCAAAACTGCGCCGAGTGGCCTGTGGGCTACGTTGTCACTTCCGTCTACGGAGTCAAAACGGCCCAGTTTTGGGTTCTTCTTAAAGCTGAGATCTTCCCAATAACAACTGTGTTCTTAAATTGCAAGACGGTTGAGAAACCGCAACGCGGTAGCGTCTCCAATCTCAGGTGGGTATGACTTCAACGTCAACCCGAGCTACGGGGACGAAGGTTGCTCCCGTGCAACGCGCCGTGCGACGGAGGCGGTTTGCGCGACGGTTGGTCGTCAGAGCCTTTTGATTGGCTCGGTGAGGCGGGTTGCGCGACAGTTGGTCGTCAAAGCCTTTTGATTGGCTCGGTGCCATTCGACGTGTGCCACACAAATGCGCAGGCGCCCCGTGTGGGGTGACCGTTCCCTGTTCGGGAAAATCTGCATATGCGGATGTGAGATGGTGCTTTCGACACGCGCTAGCACTCTCCTGAGCTGTCCCCGACGGTTCTCACTCATTTCTTTCCCATTCCTGAGGGTTCCAGTGTCTCCATAAGAGTTCCTATTCCCATTCCATAACAGAGAGCCAAATTTGGTCAACCTCGTCGTCGAGATCTTCCCCGTGCGGGTCCGCTGACACAGCTCGTTCCCGAGAAAGCGGGGTTTGAGTGTGCGACATCTCAGTGTCCTGTCCGCGGCGGCGGGTGATCGTCGGCTCTGTAGGCGTTCCGGGTGCGGAGTTCTCCACACGACTCTCCCTAGGCGGGGTTTCGTCATCTTTTCTGACGTCGTGCTCGGCTGGGTCTGCGGTGATGTCGCTACCCATACGCTGGGGTTGTGACTTCTCTGTCGCCGGCTCGGTCGGGCTCGCCGTCTCACTGTGAGAACTAGATTCCCTGTTAGGGCGACTGGCTGACGCCGAAACATCGTCCTGCGAAGGAACTAGGTCCTCCTCCCCCTCCTTAGGCGGAGAGCCAGGAGGCTTGACTACCTCCGGTGGGGGAGAAACTCTGTAAGAGTTCGTTGACTGGGCCCTTGAGGGAGCGGGCCCAGGTTCGGGAGTATCCGAAGTTAAAGAGCCGGTCGGCGAATCCAGACTCTCGTTGACGAGTGTATCGTCACAAACATCATCCTTCAGCGGTTGAGCTCCTCCCTCGAGGTCCGATTCCATAAAGCATGGGATGTCATCGTCCTCGTAGGGTTCCGTTTCCGCTGTGGTTCCCAAGCGGGATAGTGCATCAGCCTGAGCGTTCAGCTTCCCTTTCTTGTACAGGATCTCAAAGTCGAATTCCGACAGTCGGAGACGCCAGCGCATAAGGCGGCCCGAGGGTTCGGAGATCTCCAGGAGCCAACGCAAGCATGCGTGGTCCGTATGGACTTTGAAACGAGTACCCATCAGATAGGGGCGAAGTGTAGCTAAGGCCCACACAACGGCTAAACATTCTTTCTCGGAGACCGAGTAGTTCCTTTCATGGACATTCAGGGAACGTGACCAGTACCCAATAGGGTGACGTTCACCATCCTCAAAGGATTGGAACAGTGCACACCCTACTTTGTTTGCACTAGCATCAGTGTCCACTTCGTAAAGGAGCCCAGGATTGGGTAGAGCCAAGATTGGCGGTGATGTTACGGCATTCACCAGTGCCGTGAAGGCAGACGCTTCCGCGTCACCAAAAGATTCCAGTTCAACTGGTTGTCCCTTCATCAGGAGCCTGTTGAGGGGGGTGGCAATATCCGCAAAGTTCGGGACGAATCGGCGATACACGTTACACAGACCTAAGAAGGATCGCAACTCCGTTTGAGTTTTCGGGTGTTTTGCTTCCTTCAAGGATTTCACTCGTACTTCATCGATTGAAAGCTGTCCGGGACGGATGATATGACCCAGATACTTAACCGAATCGGTGAAAAACTCGCACTTCTTGAGTTTCAAGGTGATTCCCGCGTCGCGGAGTATCTTCATTACGTCCCTGATGTGTTCGAGGTGGTCATCCAGGTTGTTGGAGAAGACAATAATGTCGTCTAAATACACTAGACACGTCCTCCACTTGAAGGAAGCCAACAGAATGTCTATCGCCCGTTGAAACGTTGCGGGGGCATTTGTCAACCCAAAAGGCATCCTCCGGAATCGGAAAAGTCCTTGATGACACACGAAAGCCGTTTTGTCTCGATCTTCCTCCCTAATAGGGACTTGCCAGTAGCCCGAATTGGCGTCGAGGGTAGAGAAAACAGTAGCGCTCCCAAGAGAGTCGATTTATTCGTCCATCCGAGGGATCGGGTACACATCCTTAATGGTTACCTCGTTCAGGCGTCTGTAATCGATGCAGAAACGCCACGATCCATCCGGTTTCGGAACTAATACCACTGGTGAGGCCCAAGCGGACTGGGCAGGTTCAATTACGCCCGCCTTAAGCATCTTCTCCACCTGAGATTTCTCCTCTTCCCGAGCTTTCGGTCCAGCCCTGTAAGGGTGTTGGGCAATAGGCCGAGTGTTCGGTAACAAGTCGATGCGGTGTTCTGTAATCCCAATAGTTCCAAGGGAACCATCCCACATGGGGGTAAATTCACGAAGCATGTGCCTCAGCTTCTCCCGATGAGATGCGGGTACATGGTTGAGATCCCATTTTTCCAATTCCTGAACAGGATCCGTCTGGTCTGCTCCTGTGATAGGGGGCGTAACCTCCTGAGGTTTAAAGTGTTCAGCGTGGGGAGCTGCAGTCGTATGCTCACCGTCTTCCGCGATTTCGGCAGTGTCCTCCCCCTCCTTAGGGTCCGCCACACCAAGGACCTCTGCGATAGAGATCTTTGTAGGTACGACCGCATGCGGGTGTGGAAGAACAGAACCCAGGATCTGGTGTTTGACCAAATGCTGCGTTGTGTTTCCAAAGTTGGCTACCAAAACCTCGAAAGGTTTATCCGGTTCCACGGAGACAACCCTATTCGCAAGAACGAGGTGACGCCGCGTATACAGAGACGGGTTCGGTTGTACCACATGCACACCAATTTGCTTGGTAACAACTGTGACCCAAACCTGGGTTTCTGGCGGGATAGCCACTGACTTCGCAACCTTTACCCGTGTAGACACCGGGTCCTTCTTCACAGATTTCTGCGCGACGGGGAGAGGAACGCGTGTTCGCGCTGCTCCCTGTAAGGGTTTACGAACGATTGGGATCGTAGACCCGTCTTCGAGTTCCACAGTTCTATTCCGAGGACGGATGGCTTCCACGAAGCGGTCGCAAAAGTCACAACCCAGTATGACTGGTGCTGCAAGTGACTTGCATACAATAAACTCTAGTTGAACGAGATAGGAGCCTAACCTCACCATGAGGGAAATTGTACCCAGTGTCCGTAACGGGTGGTTGTTCGCATCGGCGATATCTAAACGTGGACCGGTACGAACTTGAACCCAGAGCAGCGGGGGTAACAATTCAACATGAATTAAGTTAGGAGCGGCTCCTGCAACCAGGACAGATATTTGACGAACCAAAAACTGGTTGGACAGGCCGAAGTCGGCGAATACCTTATCATTCCGCTTGGCCATTACCATAACTCGATCCGGAATACGGAGATTACGGGACCGTATCCACGGGCGACGGAGGACACTAAAGTATCCCGAGTTAACGTCGGTGTCAGCCGTTTTCCTTGAAAGGATAGTCACAGCTGGGGAGCGAAGCTGGAGCGCCTCGGGTGTCTTCAACTCCTGCTTAGAAGACGCCCCTCCCGCAGGGGAGACTCCCAAGTTTAGTTTTTCGAAGCGGACCCCACCGAATTCGGTGCAGCTGCCTCGAAGGGGACCGGTTGTTCCCCGTTCGCGGGTACAAGTTCTGTATCCCTGTCATCAAGGTGAGCTCGGAGTATCCTTCGTTCCTCATAGGACGTACTTGGGACTCGAGCTTTCTCCTCAGGGGTCAGAGCCTCGTACTGAGCGATAATTCGTGCACCCTCCCGCAGGGGTAATGTGCAGTCTGGCGCTTTGTGACCATGGAGGTAACACAAATAGAAAATCAGCTCTGCCGGGTTCGGTTGTGGACGTGAATCCACGCGACGTGGTGCTGTATCCCTCCATCCGGGGCGAGAGAACCGAGCAGCGGTATTCGCAAAAGGTAGCGTTGCGGCTGGCACCCTCCGTCCTTGGGTATAGAGCGCAAGGTCTTCATCCGTAGTCGGAGCGGATGTCGACGGCAACTCAGACGTACCCATAGATTCGGGGTTACTTCCCATGAAGTGAATGTTATCATTGACCCCCACAGGGGCAAAGCTTCCTGCGAGTGACAAAGACGAGTTACCTCCATCGGCGAGGAGTGCACGTGTCGGCCGACTCTTTCGGTTCTGCTGGGCACGGAGAGTATCCCCCTCAGCCTGGGCGTACTGAACAAATCCCAAGTAGGTCATCTTGCGCTTCTCTTCCCGATGTCGGGCAACCAATGCCCTTATCGAGGGGTCCAAACCATCCACAAACATGGAGCATCTCTCGTGGGCGGGGAATACATTCCCGCATCGGTGAAACGGCTTATTAAAGCGAGTTGAATACACCGTTTCGGTTTCCATCGGCTTCTGCCGCGTATCCCTTAATGCAAGGGTTGCTTCCTGAATCGCATTTCCAGTAGCGTATGACCTCAAGAGGTACTGCACCGCTTCGGGCCAGCACGTGACTCCCCCTTCCGAGGCTCGGGATGATCCACGGACGGAGTTGAACTGGTCTTCAGCCATCCCCTTTAAGAAATAGGGTAATGCAAGATACGCTTGCGCTTCACTCATACCGAGGATGTCAGCCTCCTGGACGAGCCTCGCAAGGAAATCGAGCACTAGAATTGGGTCTGTTCCTGTGAACTCCCTCCTCTGTAGGGTGATGCTCAGCCTTTTGATGTAGTCCTTGACCTTACCCGTTCCGCGGGATGTTCGATCTCCCGAAGGGTTATCCAACCGGTAATAGCGGTACGATAGCAGCTTCCGATAGAGAGGATTCGTCGGCTTCAGCTCCCTTAATCCAAGGTGTTTCTTACCCTTCTTCCGGGTACGGATTGCCCCTTGAGAGGTGTAAGTAGCCTTCGACCGAGTCGCCCGGCATGACCGGCGTTCATCTTCACTATCCGAAGATTCGGAGGACGAACTCGATGACGAGCGATTGGGATCGGAATCCGATAAATCCTCTTGGAGGTGAACCCTCTTCTTTGACTTGCGGCGGTCCCGTTTAGCGGAGCGGTGTTCTTCGTCTTCCGAAACGTCGGGTTTATCCTTCGAGGCTTCTGCGTCTCCGTCCATACGGATAATGGCCTCGAGGGTGTCCAGCCGAGCTCGGAAGCGTTCCGCTTGCACGCGGTGTTCCTCCACGAGGCTCCGGTACTCCTGGATAAAGACCCCAGGGGTACCAAAGCTTTCCAAAAGGGAGTTCACATCCCTCCTCAGGGTACGAAGGTCATCGGCGACTCCCCGCACCTGGGAGTCCTCCACCTTGAGGCGGAGGGTAGTAACCTCCTGAAGGAGCTCGATATGAGCCGCGTTGGCGATATCAATTCGAGTCTCCAGGCGCTGTAATTCAGGGTCGGCCCGACTTCGGGGTGCTGCTGAGGGGGTCTCCACCACTGGAGCTGGGCCCACAGCCACGACCTCTCGAGGACCTGAAACCACTGAGAGAGCTCTCCGAGTGTCCGGATCGATACCGGAATCGTTCCGATCTTCGGGAATTGAGCTCCTCGATCTAGGCGGGGCCGGGGGCACTGAATCCGCTTGACGGTTCGATCCAGTCCTGGAACCACGGGTAGGCGGCGTCATGCTACAGACACGACACCGACGATTCGGGGTAACGATGAAATTCGATCACGAGATTCCCGGAGAACGGATGACGTAACACAAAACAAAAATAAAAACCAATTCCACCCTTTCCAAAGGGGACCACTACAACAAATCTTCACGACTGTGCTTCCTCTTCCAAGAGATATTCCAACACGTGGATGACCAACCCTAAAGTCCGAGAACGGCTTCT
This sequence comes from Agarophyton chilense, assembly GCA_030374765.1. Lineage (NCBI taxonomy): Eukaryota > Rhodophyta > Florideophyceae > Gracilariales > Gracilariaceae > Agarophyton > Agarophyton chilense. Next base: position 39,061 of record JARGXX010000129.1, read on the forward strand.
AAGTCGGGAGACCACTTGTGGAGCAAAACCCGGCGACGGGAAGTGCTCTCAAGGTGTTCGAAGCCTTGCTCCCTGGGGGAGGCAGACTCAGAGACAGAGCCCTCCGTTCCACCCGTAGTGTGGGGTGTAACTCCCACGGGGGATTCCGGCAGTACCGACGGAGGTGAGGGGTAGAAACCGTTGGGTCGGGAATGGGTATGGGTATCCCGAAGAATGGGGGAAAATCCGGCGAAGAGGAAAAAAGGGGCGAGGGTCGGGCACTAACAGGCACCGGACCCGAGAACCAGAAAAGGGGCGAAACAACAAAAGAAACCCAATACAGGGGCGAAAACCTGTCCTCGAAAGGAAACACAAAAAGCACGCAACAAGTAAGCAGAACCCCCACGGGGTATCGTGCACGCAGGTCGTCTGAGCGGTCCCAAGGGGGTGGTTGCACGGAACCCAAACGTGGGCACTCTCCAAGTGGAGTCGTGTCCCTACGCAGGCGTTGTTAACCAGAGCCCGTTCCGGGTTGTAAGGCCGAAACGATGGCGACAAAGAACCTCTAAAGGTATCGAAGACCAACCTTGGTTCCCATTTACTCTGAGCTTCGGACTGTCAGATCTCGTCTCCCTAAGTAGGGCCCACTAACTAAACTCTACAGTAGTGCACACCTGCTCAGGGCCATACACGTGGAGATCCAACTGTCAGGGCCCAAAAGTCCAACGTTCTACAAATATCCGAAAATCGGTGCCAAAATTAAGCCACGTGTATCACGGGGCCAATCCAACCATGGGCCATCCGAAATTTCCTTTATAGGCGAAATCTAACCAGAAAACAGTGCCACCTCAGCACACCTTACAGGGGATCATAATCATAACCCTCGGAGGGTTCAATCCTCATTCTATGAGTTGCATCTTCAAGTATCCCCTAACTGGGAGTTGCTCTAAAGGAGGTGCACACTACTTATGCACCTCCGCTCCCCGCCACCATCCAAACAGTAAAGGGTAAGCACCACCGTCCTAGTCTAAGTATCGTTTCTAAAGCAGACCTGAAGCGTTACTCCGCACGGGATATCTACAGGTTTACAAGTCGTTCGGACTCTTCGCGCGTACCTCGATCGCGCCTGACGTTCCCAACCGCCTAGTCTCCCTACGACCTCCCGGTGCTGGCGCTCGTCTCCACGCGTCACCGTTCCCCGACCGGCCTCGTGTGGCACGCACGCCTCGCTTACGGACTCCGCACGGATCGCGCCTCTAGGAAACTTACACGCCTTTCGGCGCTATCCCACAACTCACGAGAGCCAAAAAGGAGAATAACAGGAAACGGGGGCGAAACCTTATACAGGGGCGAGACTACGACAAGTGTCGGCGATTAAATATGAACCCACAGTGGTGGTAGCACTCTGGTCGACAGAGGGGTCGATGAACTAAGGTGGGACGGGCGCTCACGCAGTATGCGGTGAAGACGCGCCGAAGGCGAAGAGTTCAGAGCCAAGACTACCTTCTCGGGATCTCCCATGAGGTTGTTTATTGGGGAACAGTGCTCAACCTCCTAAGTAGTGTGGGGCGCGGCCCCTGACAGTGGGCGCGCGCCCGAAAAAAAGAAACTGAATAGCGATAGCGTAGCTAAACAAATACTAAATAATACTAAATAATACTAACCATTAGGTAGAATCCGGGCCACGTGTGGCACGCCTCTCACTCGAGCGTCAGCATCCGTGCAGTCCACGTGTTCCACCAGTGTGCACTTCCAGTCCTAACCGGCCGTCCGCACGCAATAGCGGTAAAGCTTGTCATAGACCAAGCTAGTTCTCAAGCGATCGACATCTCTAAGTCCTGGGAAGAAACCCCCGTTGAAGGGCATTGTCCTTCACAAACATTTCATGCCATACGTCTGCCCCATTACCTCTGAAGTATCACTCCCAAAATTGGTCCTACCTTTTGCAAGGAGTGACTGTCGACAGCCCCCTGGCGGCGGCGAAAGAAAGCTTCGTCAATCATTCTGGCGACCACTCATCCGGGATTGCACCGAATTCTATTAGTCTTCCTCCTGCTGCCTACAAGCGAAAGATGAAAGATACAGATATTCCATGAGTTCCCACTGGAGCAGCCCTATCCGCTCGATTGATATTCAACCGTCTATATCGTCAACAGATGAGCTCCGGTGTGTCTCCCAATGAAGATTCCTGTATATACAGAGATGGCCAATGCGATAAAGGATATAACCAAACAATATATCTATCAGAAGATGGAACTGGAGAGAAGAGATCTCATATACACTTCCATAAAGATTGAGTATCCCTCTCAACTATCTCATCTAAAAAAGAAGATCGTCGAAATGTTTTCGGTTTTTTCTGCAGCCCAGAACTTCCGCATTGTTACCGAGTCCATGAAAGAGGCTACGTAGAGGGTGAGAAAGGCAAATTTCGAAGCGTCGAAAACGGAGTTCAAGAAAAGAACCTGGAGTGAAACTGGATCCAGCTTCGCAAGATGTCAGCGTCAGAAACAGACATCCAAAAACGAAAGTTGTGTTTTGAATAAGAAAAACGCCTCATTGAATAAAAGCAACAGAGATGAGGAGACAATTGCCTCATCTGATCGTCGTGGTCAACTTCATGCACAACAGAATTATGAGGAGGGTGTTGATCAGTGTGAAATGGTACAGGAAGCTCTCCCAGGCAACCAAGAGACGACCATAAATCGTTCTGATTCCATACACAGGATTCGCCAGCCATGTACCAGTGGGTATCACAACACTGTTGAGGAAAATAGTATTCTAGAAAAGGATAGTACCAGTCAAAAAAAACCCATTCCAATCCAGAAAGTTTCGAAGAAACGATCGCACTCCAATTACAAGGCGGCAGGATCGGATTATGGTGAACAGAGAGAAGAGTCTCTGAAATTTCGCCAGCGCTGGGCAGTGAAGATGGAGGAAAAGCTTAGAAGCAACAGTGTGGCACCATCGTGCTCTCGAGCTGAACGTCGTCAAAATGATGATGACATCGAAGCCTCCGAGAAAAGTGAGATCTTCGAGAGTAGCAGATCCCCTGAACACCGGGACATGGATTCCATGAGAATAAGCTCGCCAAATAGGAAGAATAAATCAGGATGTTTCCGACGCCGCAGTATTGTTCTTCAGACGGGCAAATCCGAGCATAAGACCACCAGCTTTCGCCCACCGCCTTCAAGGGAACCGTAGAACTCCTAAACAGCCTTGTTTAGTCTCCAAGATCTGTTTGTAACTCTTAAACTCATGGCATCCATTGTATGCCCTAATTCCGTGATTGATGGTAGCATTGGTGGTAGGAAAAGGCAACAATGCCCTGCAACGGCGGTACTGGTTATTTCGTTTTCTTTCTTCTTTCTGTTCCTCCTCTGTGAGTTACTCATATTCTGAAAGCTGGAAGCTGGAGAGATCTAGAAGTATTTGTATTTCGTTACCCCTTTTTAATTGTTAAGGTTTTTGAAAACTTTTTTTTTTATGTATTGCATTTTGTTATCTGTTCTAATCCACTTTTGCGCCCCACAACCGGTACCATTACTGGTCTTTATTTGACGATTATGACCCTTTTCTGGCATCTAGACTACGCAAGTCAAGTCGATATGGAACTTCATTCGTTCAAATTCTGTACTACTTCCGAATTTCTACTAGTTTTAGTACGTTCAGAAAAAGAAACAATTCTGTATAACAAATGAGTACTTATGGCACATTTCTTTTGCATAATTCGGGCCATGTTTTGTACCTAGTTTGTACCCAAATCGTCCTTCCCTAGCGGGCCAGCTTTGATACTATTTTAAAAGGCACAAAACCGGCATGGTTTGGCCATGTGCGGACAATATGTGGTGATAAAAATTAAGGCTCATGGTGGTTATAATCTCAGCCTATTATTGGTTTTTTTTGCCCGACAACATTGCACACTGGAGCAGGCGGCATCTATCAAAGATCTACTGGGAAGCACTAGAAAAAATTTGGAAAACCCATCACAACTTAACGAGTTCTATTTCGCAGCCATTCATGCAGCTCAGAGCCGTTAAATTCGCAGGAGCAATATACCGCAAAAGAAAGGCACTGTCCAAGTGTGTTTTATTTAAGTAGGGAACGGTAATAGGAATAGCAAGGCCGAGGGGGTAACGAAGGCCAAAGATAGTACATAACCGCGATGAGCGTAACCATGCGTTTATATATTAAGCCGAAGACGGAGCCCACGGTTTGATACGGCACTCATGCGGACCTATTGAATGTGAAACACACAACTGGACGGTATACATACGTAGCAATATGGATGAAACTCATTCTCAAATATTGGCGTTATATGAACGTCGCTTCTGCATGTACGGCGATTTCGGTTACAACCGTAGGTGGTACTTGTATGTAACTTTCTAGGAAAGTCAGCCAAATGCCGCGCAAAAGGTGTTGAATACAGCCATTTCAATGATTCGAATAAGCGTAGAATGGATCTTAAATTAAATCAAGCTGCACTTTACAATCGTATACTTTAAGCGTAAGATAAAGGTACGGGAGAGTCCTATCGGAGTGCTTTTCTTATGTTACATGTTCCTCAGCAACTGCCGTAGCTGCATTTATCCCAACCAGATATCGTAGTACTTCGACGGTATGCCCCCGATCCTCGAAGTGTACTTGACCATGCACGAAAATTGACCATTTCAATCATCCCGCCCCCCCGCTCGCCCGGATCTTTCAAGGCCCGGACGAGTGGGAAATCGGAGAACAAAGTCCGCCAAACGAGGCACGAGTATTTACAAGGACTTCGTCCGCAGGGACCTCGGCGAGGATGTTCATAACCATGTTAGACACACTCCTTGCATTTAGCAGGTATCTACCGCGAGGTAGATACTGTACGTCTTGGTCGACCTCATTGAAGTGACTATTTATTCGCGTTTCATAGAAGGACACTTCGACTACGTGCGAGCAATTGTGAACATCTTGAAGAATTCTGTAACTACCCCGCAAATTAAGATATACTACTTATTGAAGGCCTCATTAGACTAGTTGGGACGTGTTGTCCAACCTGTTAGGTTCCGATTATCGCAACACACACCCAACGCGACTAGAGAAGCCAAACTGCATACCACCCAAAAGAAAATAGCATCCTTTGTAGGGCCCTACAAAGAGTTCAGACGGTTCGTTTTCAATTTGGCCCGTATTGGAGCTGGCCTTAACAGGAAGCTCGAAAAAAAACCTGATCATTTTTAAATCCTCAAATACGAAAAATCTGCGGCCTTCCAAGACTTCTACTGCCAGTTTAAAGCCAACGCTGCCGATCAAAATTAAAGAACTGTTTTTTTGTGCAGCAACGCGGGGCCTACTGCACAAGCCCCAGAAGTTCATGAAACTCTTTCCTGAAGCGGGCACATACGAATTCGTCGGAATGGACATCTTGGGCTACCTGAGCAATACTTTACACGAGGAAAGGTTCATACTGACCATGACTGATCTTTTTATTGTATTGGTTTGCGCAATACCCCTCGGAAGAGCTCAGGCCACTGACGTTTCGTTGGGCTTTCTTGAATGATGAGTATTTTCATACAGTCCTCTACACTACCTACTAACCGACAACGGGCCTCAATATGTCGCGATGCTCTTCGAGGCCCTATGCAGGGACACTAGCGGGCGCCACTTCCTCACCAATGGCTATAAAACTCGACTCAAAATGTAGCCGGAGTGGTTTTATCGCAACCTCGCGAAGTGGCTCCGAAATTCTGCATCGGAGCGTAAGCGCGACTGTGATGAGCGAGTACAGCCACTGGTGTACTTCTACAATACCAATAGCCATCGGATCACAGGGACTACATCGTTCCGACATTCTCGTTATGATAATCTTCTTTGGATGGTCTTCAACGCCCTACCTACGGCAATACCCCAAGCCGGCCAACTTCCTCAGGCTCTGCCACGGCCAAACGAATGACACGTACTTGAGTTCGGAATCTGCTGTCGAAGGCAAGGGCAACCATAAACGTGGGCCAACGTTGCAACGAGGCGGACGTACATACCCTTCTACAGACTACATCATCCTTTCCATTTGAGAACTATTTCTTTCTTGATGGACTTCCCAAGAAAGGCCACCGAAGCCGCTGAAGTCGAGAGAACCACCCACAAACTCCTTTCGAGAACGAAAACTTCATTCAAACTGTACAAACAGACAACGTACACCGTCACCATTACGGATTAAACCTTTCCTAAAATGGTTTCCATTGACCGAGTCAGAAAAGCGTCACGGAAACAGACGCCCTCAGAAACTTCACTGCGTGCAAGCGTTGGCCGGCAAGTTGATCTTCCAGAAATCACACGGGTCTTTTAAACACCAACATCTGCGCTTCTACGTCACCGCGCCGTATCGGTGGACCTTATCTCAACGATTATTTCATTAAAGAACAACACAGCGCACCTTTACACAGATGCGGCCTCATCCCGGAAGTAAAAACTTTTAAAGAACTCCCATAACGTAGTGGCGAGGTGAACGAAGAAAACGGCACACCGATTGCAAGGGATCACTTTCTTTGGCTCCAACGATAGCAGGAATGTTGAGAACCGACAGAAAATGTCCCGCACGACTTCATCGCCTACTTTAGGGAGCACAAACACACACTACAGCCATTAGCCACTACCTGGCGCGCTTTCATCGGATGAAATTCTATTAGGGTTCACACCACTGCTCGCATTCGCGAGCGTGGTACAACAAACTCTCAGTGACCTTTTTCGTGAAAATTAGGCCGAAAGGTTGCTCCAACAAAAAAAAATTATACAGATCATAAAGTGGTCCAGACTATGCAGAACCCTCCGAAAGTAGGGATTTTTTTGGACAAGACGCCTTTTAACGTCAACCACGTCGTGTTGATTCGGAAAGGCCCGGAAATCGCGTAGATACTATGAGATCATCCGAGAAAAATCAAAGTGACAAAGAGACAAAGAGATCTTCTGAAAGACGTCCTCCAATTACAGCGTAGCTACAAGTATGTTTAGTTTGAGATACAAATAAAAAGTTTCCACCATCCGTTCCATCGGCACGGACGACTTGTTCCAGAGCTCTATAGAGTGTTGATGCCATAACTGCGGCGAAACACATACCACAGGCCAACGCAAGTGTTTCACATCCTGTGTACATGCGATCTCGTTACTTTTACAGAGTAGCTCTAATTTGCAACCAAACTGGTACACCAGAAGGCGCCTAAATATCGCTCCCAGTATCATCAAAAAAAACGTTTAATACTGCAAGGGTGCCCTACATTAATGGAAGGAAAATTTTGCCTTCCAACTTGACACAGTAGCCCATTTCGGACCATGTGTAAAGGAGAACTGGGAGCTGGTAAAAGCGACTTCAACCACTGACCCGAAAAAAATGAATGCCCGATACGTATTCTACAGAGCATTAAAAAAGAAACTGAAGAACTTGCTAGCGTCCGTAAATGTACAGATGATCCAAACATCTATGCATAGAAGCGACGAGTCAAAATGATCTATCGCCATGTACCGTCCAAATCACTCTCAGAAGTTCTAGAGAAACCGGAAAACGACATGACCCTTTCTACGGAAGACCATCATCGCTCCCATGATCAGCGTAATGCAATTAGCTTCCGCCGTAGAATGTAAGAGTTAGAATCATGCAAAAATAAAGAAATCGGAGCACAAGAGCCAACCTCGTTGCAACCATCAACAGCTATAACGAAGAAAACATATCAGAATGACTTACCCTTTCAACGCTTACTACAAATAGATGTCGTTCAGTACATAGAAACAATGTTTTCCAGCATGATGTCTGTGGCAAACGTCATCAATAGATCTCAAAAAGGTAAAGTAAAGGCAAACGCGGCATATCTTCGTCATATAATTCGCTAGGAATTGGAAGTTTTTCTGCGGCCCGCGACCTCCTCTAACTAAAAAGGAAAGATAACATAAATGCATTAAGACCCTGATGTAACCTGTTCTGTGTCTTCGATTTGGGCTTTTGCTTCTACTCCGTACTGTTTTACAAAGCATAGACAGTCCGAATCTGGTTTTGGCTAATTGTTCGAGTCGAAAAGTTTATGTGACGACAGGACAATGAGATGATGCGAAGAAAATTCCATAAATCAGCTGACGGTAAGCGTGTTCGTGGTCTAAGAGTACCGCAGAATGCTCGGACATCCTATTCTGCTGTCCTTTTGACGGGAAAGTATTTTGCAGGATAATACATATTTAATCATCTTCGATAGCCGTCCGTTGACACGTCTTTTTCATTCGTTTAGCGCGCTGAAACTAACCTTTTAGTTGTAACAGTCATGTTACAAGCAAATGCGCTGTCATCTAACAAAAGAAACCCATTTAAAGCCATTTTGTTATAATTAGAGACCATTAGAAACAGGAAATACCGGAAAGCTTAAAATCGTGCCACCGTTCAGTAAATTTAGAATCGGCGTGAATTTATTCTCCGCGAACGTTTCAAACGAAGAGATTTGCCAATTCAAACCATTGCGTGGCCCCGTTAAAAAACTCATTTTGTACTTTGGTCTCTTCTGATAGATAACATGGCAATCTCACGCCATCGGCGAAGCCAAACACGCTGTGAAAATATTTTGCGGAGGGCGATGGCCATTTTTTGCGCTGCAGTTGTATGAGATTTGACTACATGACGCTGTACAATACACTCGTTTCGAAATTTAATCATTTGCTAAAAGTATATGAAACGACACCAAAGATAGGGCACAGAGAACTAATTACGTCACTAGTACGAAGATACAAAAGTACCATGCTTAGCACGACGAAGGGTGAGAGAATTGGTCTTTCTCAATGTCTGCTGTTCTGTTCTCTGTAGGAGGAGGTGGGAAAGAAAGTTTTGAGAGTGTATTTGAAATGAGGGAAAAACGTTAAAATCAGATCTGGTTTAATAATATTCCCTTAGAGAACTCCATAACTTTTGGAGGCTTTATATAAACCGTCCGAGACAGAATTTTCTTACTCTGAATGTATGATCGTGTTGGCTCATAACTTCAAACTTTGTATTTGAAAAATGCAGCAGCTGAAATGAGAAGACGAATGGAACTGTGTCTTCTATCGGAAACGTTGTGAAATAAGTAGTTTTCTTCGTTGTCAGAAAATTCTTGAGAAACCAGTGTGGGTTTGTATACTTCTTCTACTGTTCCAGGGTTTTCGATAGCTAAAATAAATCTTGGTCCGATTACGTTTGCATCTGCTGTTACTTCACGCCTTGAGACAATCCTCCAATTACCTAGTTTGATAAGTCCTTGTAGTTCTTTCTCTTTCGCTCTCAAGAATTAGAGGGTGTATCCACGTGGATCACGGGGATTCAATTTTTCAGTTGTTTATGTCATTACTTCCATTTCTTGAGATTTTTCTCCTTTGTACTAGTCCAAATTGTTCAAAACGTAATTAAAAATGTTTTCAAAACCATGGAGCACGAGGTTTGAGTATTGAAAACTTAAGATATCTGGAGAATTTTGGTGAAATGGCTTAGCTTGTGTGATGCTACATTGACCTTCTTCACCATCTTTCTTTTTCAATAAAATTTCTTTTCCAATTATCTTAGTCAGATTAAAAGAAGTCCTGTCCAACGAGGATTTTGTTTTTCTCGATAAAATAAAATTTGTCAACCTGGAATAAAATCGTGATGAACGGCTTCTGGGAGTCGTGATTCGAGAGCTCGCTTGAGTATGATCTCATTTAAAATGATTTTCATGTCGGATCGAGCGGTAAGAATGGCTTGCATTAGAGCTTTTTGATCTGTTAAGTTGGTATGAGTACCCGGCAATCGGGGTAGTATTCCAAAGATAAGTAGTGATGGAACTTGTCGCTCAGGGTTCATTGTGTCGTTCATGGATTTGACAGTAGTTGTCAGAATGAGCTTCTTATCTAAAACATTGGTGTCGAAATTTACCGCTTCATACTCTTGTCATAGTGGATCATGATAGAGTTCAACAGCACCAATAGATTTATGACTTTCAACTCCTGAAAGAATAAATTCAATACCAAATTCATTCATTATTTCTTTCCAACGTGTGGAGGTGAATGCTGAGCCTTGAGTACAATGAATAGAATCAGGTTATACCTTATACATAGCAGCCCAGCATTCTAAGAAAGTACTCCAAATGTTTCTTATAAAGTTGCCATCAAGAAAACGGGCTGTTCCAAAAATGAGTTTACAAATCAATCACATGCAAAACGGATTCTTTTTCTACACAAAATAGATCCGTTGAGAGGACTCTATTGGAAACTACTCTTTGTGGAAAGAACACTCTGAATCGTTGTCGCTTTGGAGTAGATCTTTGGCATGTGTGACAGTTCTTCGATATTTCTTTCAAAAGAGACAATGTTTGAGAATTCGGGTTTTGAGGTGCAGCACGTTTCAAAAGATTGAATAACTTATCCGATTAAGGGTGATAGAGGGGGAGATGCAATTTTTTGAGTTTTTCCTTGTTGAGATTTGTTGCATGTTCATTCCATACGACGCAGATGTGTCCAAGTTTTCGGGTGTGAACCATTATATATCTGTTTTTGCGAAGGAAAACGTTTGAAACATCATCATCATAAAGATTCTCTCTATCTAAGAAGTCTAGACCTAGTAGAAGAGGAATGTTACATTAAATGATGTTAAAGTTGGGTTCCAAAACTTTTTAACCCGGGAAATGTATTCTGATCTGTACCTGTGCTATACTCTTATCAGTAAAATTCTGAAGTCGAAATCAGATTCTCGAAGGTTTTGTATTCGTTTTAAAAATGTGCTGTAACAATAAGTGTTGGCTTGCTCACTTTCGGTGACAGATCTTTGTGCACTGGTTTCCAAGCATCCACCGTTGCATACGGTTGTTGTTTTGACATCGGTATCGGCGCTCGTCATTTTAAAATATTTGAAGTTGTGGTAGAATGATGTCCGTAGTTTCTGGAATGAGGCTGTAGGAACTTGTCGAAATTATTTAAAAATTCCTTACACAGGAGAGTTCCTGGCTTGAACTCCAGTTTGGAATTGGAGTTGTTAGCATCAAGGCTTGTGAAAAGATTTTCCACAGTATCGTCTTTGAAAATGTCCGATTTTTCACTTCCTCTCATTTACTACAGTGACAGCGCGCCACGCTCGTACTATATCGCTTTGCATTGTAAGTGAGTAGTATTTGGCATTGTTAAAATTAAATTTTGACAACATTAATTCAATTTTTAATACGAATCTTTAGTGTTTCAAACTAGCCCGCGATGGCATCCAAGCGACTTAACCAGAAAATAATTAAGTCTCAGCCAGCTCTCCCCCGCTGCCCAAACACGAATCCTTGACCAACAACCCACCAAAACTCCCTCAACCAGGCCCACTACTATATTCTCAATTATACTTTTTACTCGTGATATTGTTTCCAAGCCCTAAATTCATATTACACGATGTAGATTTCTGTTCTGACGATTTTTTTTCAGAAAACTGATTCCGAGTGACAGAATTCTGTGCGTCAGTATGAGAATTCTGACGAACTTAATTGAACAATTTCTGTTTTAAGTGTCCACATGATTATCCAAACCCCCAGCCCAATCTTGCAGCGGTACGTTTAAAGATGTGAATGAAGTGATGTAACCGCTTCGAATCCATCACGTTGGGACGGGGATATTTGATAAGGGCTGATAGAGTTCATGTGCTCGAATATATTCCTTAAATTGAATTACCATCTTCATTGGCATTCTGTTTCCTGATCGGCTAGCGAGGAACTACCTATAAATAGAAAGAACAGAATTAAAGTTGGTGACAAAAAAGAATAATTTTATTTCTCGACGATCCATAATCATGACATTTGCAACAGAAAACATCAAAGAGAAAGTCCACGAGTTTTCCAATATTGTGTCCATACATGGAAGACTTGAAAAAACATAAATATTTCGTCTTTACACTGGAGCATCACATAATCATGTGTTGAAGCATCGTAAGCCAAAAATGTATGAACTTGTTTTCAAGAGGAAAGAGAAGGAATGTAAAGGTAATTAAACTAGTAGATCAACAGGAGGGTAGGAGAACAGGTAATCAACATGAAGGTGAAGTGCAGCGCGATATCATGGTCAATCGCGCAGAAACCGAGATGAAAACTCAAAAATCAATGCCTTCGAAACTGGCTGAATAAATTTTGTTCGTTCTCAGACTCAAACATACTTCAAATCCCGAAAATAGTACAGTTTACCTCTAAATAGCGCTTTTTATCGCATTTCGTACGCCAAGAATGTGCCTTGTTCATGTAGAAGAGCGTGCATTTCTCGGGGTGAAAAAGGTTGGCGTTCTTGCACACATTGTGGGAAGTGATGCTCGTAAGGGTTCAAACTAATTTTATCGCGCGCAGGGGAAGGTGCGATTAACCATGGATATTCCCCGGGATTTTTTTATTGTTGCATGGTTTTAATGTCAAGATTTAACAATTTCGTCAGAGGAGGATCCACACAACAAAATGTTTGGACTCTATTCCATTTTAAGAGTATGTTATCCTTCCTGCGTGTTATTCTTATCAAGATTGGGATTGCTAAGAAGGTATGCAATTGCGCTCAGGAATGATACATGTCGTTTTTTTAAATGATCTAAGAGTGCCACAAAACCGGTTCCAACCGCATCACTATCGCTACCTTTGCGTTCTCGACCCTCTTTCAAATTCAAAATGCATCTTATCGTTGTGATTGGTTAAACCATTTTGAAAATGGTGGGTAATGGCACCTTTGCAGAACCAACGACGCCGCCTTTGATCCAACTGGTTCGAAGAAATCGGCCACTGTTCCAGACGCTTCAAAGTCCCAGAATCGACTTGTAATTTCATCTACCACTGCTTGGCCCTCTTTTATACATATTCCGCTGTGTCATGCAACAGAACTAGTTGATACAGTCTGAATACCAAAACGTGTTGTACACTACCTCCGTCTTCTACGAATGAGCATTCAGTATGTGTGTAGTATCTGCTCTAACGGAGAGAGAAGACACTTGCGACAGCGTTCGGACTGCCGATGGGTCGCTTGCGGCCAAGGAAAAGGGGTGGTAGAGCTACAACACCAGCGAGCTGGAAGTGGGGTGTAATGCCACTACTCGCCAGCGAGGGAGAACAGTGCAACTGTAACACGTTGATGGAACGTAAGTACGAGACGGCTCGTGATGTGGTTGGGGGCTGGCTATCTATTATAGCTCGTCTGGATCTCCGGTTAAGGAATCCTAAGCGAGGAACAGAATAGTCATGATGCCCATGTGATCTCCTTTACTTGGAGTCGGCGCTCACCTTTGGTGCACTATATACTGTGTACCAGGGTAAGTGCCCAAAATAAATATATAAATAATACCCAGTGGTCAGCCACTTAGCAAAACCACTGTATGGGTATGGTCCCTAATGGACGTCTAGCTACAAAGGGTAGTAAATCCCTCCACGTGGATTGCCACTACATGAGCCGTTTCCAATAAGGAATTACCCTAGGAAGGATCGCAACTATGCGCGCGCCGTGGTAAGCCACTCGACCCATGACGCCACGTGTTCCACTAAGACATTCTGCCTCTAGGCATCCTATGCGGGATGCCGCTTCATATCACAATGCTAATGATAACACTCACTCATGAGTTCCAACCGCGACTTCGCGAAAAACCAACCTATCGGATTCCCCGACATAGGATAATACTACAATGGGCAATGCATTTCACGCGAGACACCGGCTGCACCTCCGGGCAAAGTAATGCTTCATTGTTGTGAAGATAATTTCTGAGGCCTTCGCGTGTGCATATGACCCATGTGATTGAAATCTGTGCAGTTACAACCGAATTTCCCAACATGCGTAGGGTTATATCCAGCTTCACTGTGGCACCAAGAAGCCACAGCACCGAACATTATCGATATCACCACTGCTTCTTTCCGTGATTAACTGAGCTTCTCGGACGCCGTTTAAACGCATGGAATAGTACGTTGAAGATGTTTCTACTTTAAGGACAGAAAACACTTTTATTCCTCCGAGGACTGCATGGAACTAATCGTTTACTGGTAGGATACGCTTAAACATCAATTTGTACTACGTGTAAGAGCTTAGATTTCTAACCAGGCTCATGGAATTTTCTTTTTCTTGAAATGCGGTTGTCTTCACCTCAAAAAAAGCTTTTTAATTGACAACCTTTGAAACTGTCTTCCACATTGAGCCTCCAATACTCGTTTTCATTCATCAGAATCGAAAGAACCATATTGTCTCCGTCGAATTCTTATTGGGCCACCACGTGATACATTACCTCGACGTCTAAGTTTATTAAGATCCTGGCGACCACCTTCGCGAGAGATCTCACTTCGTTGAGATATAGCACGTTTATCTCTAGATGTACTGGCGCCCCTTGCATGAATAAAATCCAAATTTGGCACATCCATTGAGAACCCGTTTGCAATTAGAGCTTCAACACATCAGGAGTAATTAAGCTGGCGATTTGGATACTTGAATCTATGCAACTTGGTGGCTCCGGTTGATTGTTTGCAGATTTTGTTATAGCTTCTGTCCTTTTTTCAGCCATCAAAGATTGTGGAATCTCTTCATTCTTTACGTTTCCTTCAACTGGAATGGAACAAGCCGGAATCTGAGGTAGGCCGTCTGCGTCTCGTAAGAGGACGCTGTCTGCCTCCGAAACTGAAGGTATATAGCTTCCTGTTGACCTGAAAAATCCTCAGTTATTCGCCAGAGTTTCTCGACCCAAGTGGGAGATTGGAGCATTCTCGAGAATGGGAACCCCCACCGGTTCAAATTTTGGCACTATTTTTTGGGTTAGCACCATTGTTCTTTCCTCCAAGTTATTTCTCTTTTTGCGACACTTCGGCCCTGGCTCTATTGTGAGTACTATCTGCAGATGTAGCTACTACGAGCTTGTTGTTGTGGGTAGTTTGTATGTCTGGTGCCACTGAGCGGGCGAGAAATGAAATGGAGTCATTGTTCTCGGCGCTGTTTAAAACCCCTAGCGAAACTCAAGTACAACCGGCTTGTATCAATTGTTGTAGTAAGAATATAGCATTTGGCGTGCGAATGATTTAATATATTGTACGCCATTTGTTAAGTTTGGACACTGGCGTACTATTGCTTTAAATTTTGAGAGCAACATTTGTTCCAATTTTTACCATTGTGAAATATTTTGATACTTACGGCGTACCATTGGTCGAAATGGTCGATTTTGCATGCACACGGTATGTCATTTGTACGCCAGAGAACCTTCAAAAATTCAATGGTCTGAATTCTACGCAAGGCCCACTGGCCCAGAACAGTTCTCCTATGGATGACATGCGCGCATCGTGCAAAATGTATTCTAAAGTTGTATGTTATTGAATCGTTTTCGTCGCAGTTCTCCTGCAGTACACTGAATAGTGTACTACAGAATTTATACAATTCGGAGGCAGGTGCCGATTCAATCTTTACCTTTTGAACCATTTCTAAAGACACAAATCCTATATCTAAAATACCTTTGAGCAGTCAACGTTCACCACTTTCATCAATTTCTGTACTGAATCACACCTGACAAACAGGCAAGTTTCATTCTATCCATGTCATCATACCATCTTTTTCCTTTCAGCAGGCCGTGTGGTACCCGCGTGTCGTCCACGAAGTATGTGGGCTTACTTTTTGCTGACTTCTCCCTGGTGTATACAGTTTCCATAACCACTAAAGGATGACTGTTGCACAATTGGCTTTCAATTGTGAGGCTCGGGAATAGATTGGAGCTGTTCTCTCCGCAGCGTGCGTACACTTCACCTTGCTTCCCATTATGAATTCCCCGCCAAGCCCAGTCAGCTAAACACAGCAAATGTTTATCCCCAGCTACCTCTTGCTCCAGAAATGCAAGTGCCTTTCCGTAGTACACTCGAATAACTTCGTCTTCTTTAAAAAATGCAGAAAAATAATAGCTCTTTCGATCCGTTCTTTTCCCACAGGCAGCGTTGTAAGTCCATGCCATCATGAGCACAGTTTTCTCGTCCCTCCTCCTATGCCAGACGTTAATCGCTCCATGTGAAGAAACGACATCTTGCCCGTCTGTAATTAGAATACCAAGCGTACCTTCATAGTACCTTCTCAAAAAAATACGCAACTGGGGGAAATCATCTTTCTCCTCAGCTGTGATAGAAGTTTTGCGGAATAGGTGCAAGAAAGAGAACCGAACCCTATCAGGGTCTTCTACCCTGCATGAAAGAGAGTCAGAATGTATCATGGATGATACTTCATCGTCAAGATGAGAAATGTGAAGGCCATTCTGAAGCCTGTATGATGCAGCTGCCGCATGATACCTGATTTTCTCTCGAGCTGATGGAGCCAACATATGCTTGGAATTTTTTATACGGTTTGTTGCACGCTAGCGCCTGCTTCACCCCCACGCACGATCACGGTCAGCCCTAGATTGCTGACCGACACGCTAATCGGTATCCCGATGCGGCAGCGCCCGATGCGCTCGCAACCAATACGCCGGCGATGCGCTGGCTCCGATTTAACGGACCTTCGCCGATGAGACGCCGCCTACAGTTTGCTCCTTCCTTTTACAATAAATACCATCGCCCGCCTTATACATTCGGCAGCCTTGAACAAAGGCAGTCGGCACATTACCAAACCATCTCTTGGCCTGCTCACGCGCACTTGAACCCTCACACCGCTGAGAGTGTTGCCTTCCGCCTACCGCAGGCAAGGCCTTTGATTGGCGCAGCCTCTGCGCTTTTGCTCGTACTCATTGCGGTCTCCGACGTCCGCAATTCCCTTCGACACATCCATCCAAATGAAAGTTCCGGTGTACTATCCTTCGGAGTCGTGGCGTGCCACAGAAATTTCTAACTGCTCATTCCGCGGATGAACACGCGCGCCAAGGCACGTTCCAGTTCGCCGTTACGCTCACCCCTCCAAACCACGAAGCGTCGAGCCAAAAAACACCACGAAATGGCCAACGACGCCCAATTCGCATCTTCGTCCCCGTCTAGAGCTGTCACCATGTTTGCGCCAATCTCAGCACCGATTTTGCGCTCGGTCGATCCGGTAAAGTCGCCAGATTTCTCAAAGAGCGCGAGCGGTACGAGTTGGAAGTCACTGCAAAGCAGTCCCAGGTGCTCTCGCTTGAAGTTCTTCCGTATAAGGCCAGCGTCGACCGTTCGTTGCTCAAATCTCTCCACTATATGGGGAAGTTTGAGAAGTTGGCACCAAACGCCCAGTCGTTCAAAGACCTGACAGATGAAGTCATCAAAACATTCGTAGAGTCATTGGTCAAACGAACGGAATCCGACGCTTTCGATCCAACAATCATCGAATCTGCGCTGAACGGATTTTTGATGCCGACGAAGGTTTTTGATCCTGAAGCAAGGATAACCACATACTGCGCAGATTTTCTAGAACGTCTCGAGTCGGTAGGATGTGGCACCGTTCCGGATCAAAACACCAAGAAATCCGTTCGCCTCCTCTGTGCCCACCTTCAGCCTGAAGCGCTCAGAAAGGAGATGCGTAAACGACTTGAGTATGACGAGTCTTTGGAGAGCTCCATTAGGGCATTTATCAAGATTCTTACACAAGAAGCGATAAATTGTCAAGCCTACGCTGTTAGTAAGTGCTCGGAATCGGGGCCACAGAGAAAGCAGCAGAAAGATTCTCAAGTTCCTATCACGAAATCGAAGTCGTCGAATCAGAAACCAATCTGTCCCTATCCACCCCACAAAGAAAAAGGGCAGCGCCATTTTCTTAAAGACTGTCGCGATTGTCAGAAAGAGGAAAAGGACAAACTTTTCGAAGAGCTACGTAGTGTGAAGAAAGAAGGAGTCAAGCGCACAACCAATCCCCTTTGTCAAGCCAAAGACTCCACCGTTCTCTTCACGGTCACGCTCGACGAAAAGTTCCGCACCACCGTCTGCGCCGACATCGGTTCGGCTGCAACCCTAAAGGATACCTCTATCCTGGAAAGGGCACGGAAGGCTGGCGTCGACGCTTCTGTAGTCAAGCTCGTCCCTCCCCGCAAATTCGAAATGGCTGCAAAGAATCCGGACGGTTCACATACCATAATCGAATGTACTCACGCAGCTACTATTGACACCGAGCTACACATCCGACACGGATCCACTCTTGTTCTGCGAAACCTCCGATGGCTTGTTACCCCTCAAATTGTCGACGAACCTTTGCTAAGCCGCCGACTTTTGGAGGCACTAGGGTTCGATTGCCAAAAAGTAATGCAAGCCGCAGCCGATCGGTTTGGCGGCTCTGTAGACGTTTCCTCTATTCTTGGAAACAAATGTGACTTTGGAACCAGCCGAATTGGTTGCATCATCGATGGGGTTTACCACGCCGACGGCGGTATAGAAAACGCCGATCTGAATGCTGACGACGGTTGGTTGGATCTTGGCCCCGAAAACCCAGCAGAAAAGGAAAGCGTGATACTCTCAAAGCTGGAGGAAGCCAAAAAACACGGAATGTCAGAAAACGACTGTCACAAACTCGACATGTTGCTTCGCGAATACAGTGACATCATTAAAATGAGGTTGGACACAGGCAAACCCGCTGACATAGAACCTCTCAAAATCACGTTCAAACCAAATGTCGTCCCTCACCGTGCCAAACAGCGGCGTTATGCGAAACCTAAGCGTGAATTTTTGACACGCTATGTTTGCGAACTCCTCCGACTCGGTTTTGTCAAGAAGGCGTCGTGGCCGGAATGGGTATCGGCACCTCTCGTCGTCCCCAAGAAACCGCCGGCTCTCTATCGCCTCACCGTTGACTATCGCTCCATCAACGCGGTAACAAGACCGACTTTCTGGCCTATGCCGAACATCGAAGCCGAACTCGCCGACACGCGTGGCGCTGCTGCCTTTGCTGCTATTGATTTCTGTAGTGGCTACTGGCAAGCGCCTTTACACCCGGAGAGTCAGCCATTATTCGCTTTCTCGACCCCAGAAGGCGTCGTCATGCCAACTCGGACCACAAAAGGCGGATGCAATTCAGCAACCAACTTTCAGGAAAAGGTTGAGCAATGTTTCAATGAGCTTCGAACCAACCTTAAGGCCTGGCTCGACGATTTTATGCTTTTTGCACCGAACAAAGCCAAACTTCTCTGCATCTTGCGGCGTTTTTTTGAGATCTGCCGCAAGCGCCGTCTCGTTGTTTCCTTACCAAAATCTGATTTCTTTCTTTCCGAAGTCGCTTGGTGTGGTCGAATCATCGATTCGCAAGGTGTCAGATTTCACCCAAAGAACATAGCTGGCCTTACCAACAGCAAGCCGCCGCGTTCGGCAGGAGAACTGTCCCAGTACGTACACGGGGCTACCTGGATATCCTCCAGCATCCCGTGGTTCGCTGAGCGTGTCAGCCCACTTCGCAAATTGCTTGAAAAAGCCTACGCCAAGGCAGGAGGATGTCGTAAAAAGAAGGCTATCGCACGAATCTCGCTAAAAGATTTAGGCTGGAATGAACATCATCTGAACGCCTTCAATGACTTGCAAGCCCAAATACGAGAGGCTACTCGTCTGGCTCATCGCAACCCAAATTTGACGCTGTGCATTTACACGGACGCCTTAGATAAGCACTGGGCTGCAGCGGTCACGCAGTGTCATCCTGATGAGCTCAATAAGCAGCTTCGAGACCAAACGCATGAACCATTGGCGTTTCTTAGCTCACCGTTTTCAGTGCGTGAAGAACACTGGTCTACATATGAACGTGAGGCCTACGCAGTCGTTCAAATATTCCGAAAGCTTGATTACATGCTTTCTTGTGACCAAACCATCCGCGTTTTCACAGACCACCGCAATCTGCTCTTTGTTTTCAACCCGGTAACAATGGAGCCTTCTTTAGGACGCCACAAAGTACTTAAAGTCATTTGCTGGGCCCTTTATCTCAGCGCCTTTAACTACCGCATCGAACACATTCCCGGTGACTCGAACGTCTGGGCAGACATCATGACACGCTGGATGCGCGGGTATCGAAAACCTCCTGTCATTCGACGAGTGGCTCCGGTGATACCTTTTGGCGGAGTCACAATGTCCCCATATGACCCTGAATTCCAGTGGCCCGATATCAGCGAAATCTTGGATGTTCAGAAAAAGCACAAAACTACATCTCCGAAAGCAGCAACGCTCCAGGATTCCCAGATCCTCTCTGTACACGGAGCAACTTGGATACCAGACGACGCTAATCACCTCAAGCTTCGACTTCTCAACATCGCACACGCGGGGACTGCCGGTCATCGCAGTGGAGACTCCACTTGGCAGGCCCTTCGGACGGAATTCTTCTGGACTGATCACCGCGACGATGTTCGTGATTTCGTGGCTGCTTGTTTACTCTGCGTTTTATCCAAAAGTGTGGAGCAAAACCCGGCGACGGGAAGTGCTCTCAAGGTGTTCGAAGCCTTGCTCCCTGGGGGAGGCAGACTCAGAGACAGAGCCCTCCGTTCCACCCGTAGTGTGGGGTGTAACTCCCACGGGGGATTCCGGCAGTACCGACGGAGGTGAGGGGTAGAAACCGTTGGGTCGGGAACGGGTATGGGTATCCCAAAGAATGGGGGAAAATCCGGCGAAGAGGAAAAACGGGGCGAGGGTCGGGCACTAACAGGCACCGGACCCGAGAACCAGAAAAGGGGCGAAACAACAAAAGAAACCCAATACAGGGGCGAAAACCTGTCCTCGAAAGGAAACACAAAAAGCACGCAACAAGTAAGCAGAACCCCCACGGGGTATCGTGCACGCAGGTCGTCTGAGCGGTCCCAAGGGGGTGGTTGCACGGAACCCAAACGTGGGCACTCTCCAAGTGGAGTCGTGTCCCTACGCAGGCGTTGCTAACCAGAGCCCGTTCCAGGTTGTAAGGCCGAAACGATGGCGACGAAGAACCTCTAAAGGTATCGAAGACCAACCTTGGTTCCCATTTTACTCTGAGCTTCGGACTGTCAGATCTCGTCTCCCTAAGTAGGGCCCACTAACTAAACTCTACAGTAGTGCACACCTGCTCAGGGCCATACACGTGGAGATCCCACTGCCAGGGCCCAAAAGTCCAACGTTCTAACAAATATCCGAAAATCGGTGCCAAAATCAAGCCACGTGTATCACGGGGCCAATCCAACCATGGGCCATCCGAATTTTCACTTCATAGGCGAACTCTAACCAGAAAACAGTACCACCTCAGCACAACTTAGAGGGGATCATAGTCATAGCCCTCGGAGGGTTCAATCCTCATTCTATAAGTAGCATCTTCAAGTATCCCCTAAGTGGGCGTTGCTCTACATCTCCCCCTCCTTAAGACGAGGAAGAACATTCCGATCCGCGGGTGTCTCGCGTTCCGGTCACTATATATACTGCTCTCCCAATGGGGTCCTTCACTACTTCTGAGGATCGCCACAAAACCGGCACATCGGTACAACTTTCTTCTACTCCTCCGACTTTCGGCGATAAGCAACTTCTCGCAACAGCAGTCTCAACCAGCCCTCTCAAGGGAATGAACCCATACGTCCTCAACCCACTCTCGGGGCCATCGGCCTCCGCGCCGGCGGACAACGAAGCTCCCCAGCAGGGTGGATATTTCTCCGGTTTGGATGCGGCTCCGTCAGGTACCGAACCTTCCGCCTCGGCGAGCAACCGACATCCTCAGGAGGATTTGGACATTAACGCGGTGGCATGGAACTACGCTCATGCGATGCCCCTGGTAGCAAACTCCAGAGGTTGGATCTCAAACGAATCCTTTCGAAGGTGGAGTCCCCTTACCGATCCGGTGATATATTCCCGCGCTCCGTGGTTCCATCCGACAGCGGTTCGCGACGATGAGCTCATCGACTCCTACGTGGAGGACGGCTTATTGCCGGGTGGCCTACCTGTCGAGGTCGTACGTTCTCCCGATTGGAGGGCGCGGGTAGCCATTGAGCCTCAGTATCTATACCGCGGTCGCGGGGAGTCCCTGGAAAAGGCGCGCGCAGATGGCGGCTCTGAACTACCAGCGATTGGAGAGGTCACGCTTTGACCATCTGGTTCCCCCGGAGTACGGGTTCGATGTCGCTTATTACCGCACGTACGGTGAGGTCTCCTACGAGGATAACCTGGCAGCCTTTCCCGAAGCCGAGTTCCGCGGACCGGGTTTTCCTCTCCGAGAAGATATGCTCCGATGGAGTCGTCCCATCCTTCGGGCTGAATTCAGGTACCTTCAACGGCAGTTTACCCAGTATGGGTTCGATCGAGGCGTGCCCTTCGAGCGCCGCTCGCGCTCCCGTTTCGGGTTCCTTGTCCCGTATCCTCACGTGGAACTGGAGCGTATCCGTAACACGGCGAAGGTTGGGCGATTCGTGCCCCTTCCCGCTTGGTGGAGTAAGGTCGAGGTCCCCCGAGGGTGCTTTGCTGAACTGCCCCCATGCATCTACTATATCGGGTCTCGTTTGATGCACGACCCGAACTCGGGATACTGGGCCCTCGTTGCAGCCAAGTGGGCAGCCCGCGTAGCGGCGCACCTCCTCTGGGATGCTCATGACCATTTACGTATCTGGTATATTCCTCCGATGCTACGGACCAACATGCGTCAGATCGACCTTGTCCCAGCGTTGGGTTCGGCCAGCAGCGTGCAGGACCTGTATCCAATCTTGGACGTGATCGACAACACCCAATGGGATCGAGTTCCAGTGGAAAATCAGCCCGCAGGGGAAGGATCCGCGCGAGACAAGTCTCCTGGCCGGTACGATCCGGGCTCCGGTAACTGGGTCTATTACAATCCCTTCGAAGGGGTTCGCATCAGCGCGGCGCAAGCACGGGCGCTGATTGACTCGCCTCGACCGATGCCGGTGGGACACCCGACGGGGTTCATTTATACCGACGATTACGAGTACGAGCCTCCAGTAGACCTGGACGATCCAGCGTTGGATAACGACATGCCAGCTCCTAGTGGAGTACTCCCTGTCGAGCCATCTGCACCCTTCCAACCAGTGGGAACGACCTCAGCTGCGGCGGCAAATGCATCCGGTGGCGGTCCATCTGCTCTCCCGGGTGGGATGTGAATACCCTTGCGCAGGCGCCGATTGCCACTCCGCAAGCGGATAGTGTGCGACAAGGCCTCGTGAACGCGGGCATTCCGATTCCCCCGGGTATGACGGATGTGGGCCAGAGTTTGGCTTTCGCCTCGGCGTACCATCAGGGTCAGAATCCCAACGGTGGGGCGGGTCCCTCGTCGGGCTTTCCGTAGTTCCGCCTTCGGGCAATTGTGGAGTCCATAGCTTGGCGACAATAGAAAACTTCTGATATTTGCATAACTTCTTTTCTTCTTCCTTCCTAGGATCTTAACTTCTACTTCTTTTCTTCTTCCTTCTTAGGATCTTCTTCATCTTCGTCTTCATCTTCTTCCCTTCCTAGGGTCCAATCTTCTTCTTAATCTTCTTCTCCACTTCGTGGGTCTTCTTTTCCATTTTTTTCATCATAAACTGTCCTGATAACCGGTGCTGTGTCCCCCGGTTAACGGCGCTAGGCCGAGGGCCAGTAGACATTCCCTCTCAATACGTGTTCTTCGGGATACTCTCCTCAATTCCTCTTCAGAGGTCCAACATCTTCCTCACTTCGAGGTCCCATCCACACCAGTTCCCGTGGTGGCTTACCCAACTTGGGCACGATCCAGATTTGGAGGCAAGGTTACTCGAGCGCGTCGGTGATAGGATAAAACCTTAGACCTCGGAAGGTGCTCAATGGGTTCCACTGTATCCTCATCAGCCGAGAATCCGTACCATCGGACTTGGTAGCGGACTTCTCCCTCGGGGGTGTAGATGTGACGCACGATGCGATCGACAACGAATTCCTGCGGGTACACTTTTCCCTATTCGGGCTTCTCTTCCATCTTGGAACGCTCTAGTTCCCTTGAGAGTGTCAACGTAGGGTCTAGACACACCACGGTGGGTTCTTTTCCGTGTTGCGAGCGGGTCTCAGCACTTCGTCCAAACAACACCGTGTGGCCTGTGGGCTACGTTGTAACTTCCGTGTACGGAGTCAAAACGGCCCAGTTTTGAGTTCTTCTTAAAGCTGAGATCTTCCCAATAACAACTGTGTTCTTAGATTTTGTGACGGTTGAGAAACCGCGACGCGGTAACGTCTCCAATCTCAGGGGGGTAAGACTTCTACGTCAACCCGAGCTACAGGGACGAAGGTTGCTCCCGTGCAACGCGCCGTGCAACGGAGGTGGTTTGCGCGACGGTTGGTCGTCAGAGCCTTTTGATTGGCTCGGTGCCATTCGACGTGTGCCACACTAATGCGCAGGCGCCCCGTGTGCGGTGACCGTTCCCTGTGCGGGAAAATCTGCATATGCGGATGTGAGATGGCGCTTTTGACACGCGCTAGCACTCTCCTTAGCTGTCCCCGACGGCTCTCACTCATTTCTTTCCCATTCCTGAGGGTTCCAGTGTCTCCATAGGAGTTCCTATTCCCATTCCATAACGGAGAGCCAAATTTGGTCAACCTCGTCGTGGAGATCTTCCCCGTGCGGGTTTGTTGACACAGCTCGTTCCCGAGAAAGCGGGGTTTGAGTGTGCGACACCTCAGTGTCTCGTCCGCGGCGGCGGGTGGTCGTCGGCTCTGTAGGCGTTCCGGGTGCGGAGTTCTCCACACGACTCTCCCTAGGCGGGGTTTCGTCATCTTTTCTGACGTCGTGCTCGGCTGGGTCGGCGGTGATGTCGCTACCCATACGCTGGGGTTGTGACTTCTCTGTCGCTGGCTCGGTCGGGCTCGCCGTCTCACTGTGAGAACTAGATTCCCTGTTAGGGCGACTGGCTGACGCCGAAACATCGTCCTGCGAAGGAACTAAGTCCTCCTCCCCCTCCTTAGGCGGAGAGCCAGGACGCTTGATTACCTCCGGTGGGGGATTAACTCTGTAAGAGTTCGTTGACTGGGCCCTTGAGGGAGTGGGCCCAGGTTCGGGAGTATCCGAAGTTTCCGGTAGGTCGGTTAAACCACGTTCCGGGTGCGGAAGTATAACGGGGCGGGTGTTCGAATCTCTGCCTGACGGGTTAACTTCCGTTGAATCATCCCCTGTGGAGGGCGTTGGTTCCGACACCACTTCCACATTTGGGTTGGGCGCTCGTGTGATGCGGTCCCTGGAGATCCGTTCGTGGCAGTTAGCGATATCCAATACCACCGTGTCCGGGTCTACAGAAACCACACGATTGGGTCCGTCCACAATTGGCGAAAGCTTGTGCCTACGTTCCTTTTCAGGATGGTAGTATTCCTTTCGAAGGAAGACGAAGTCGTCG
Organism: Agarophyton chilense; assembly: GCA_030374765.1. Classification (NCBI taxonomy): domain Eukaryota; phylum Rhodophyta; class Florideophyceae; order Gracilariales; family Gracilariaceae; genus Agarophyton; species Agarophyton chilense. The sequence continues at coordinate 64,214 of JARGXX010000129.1, forward strand.
GGCTCCACCTGAGGTAGAGGTTTGCGAACCCGATTGTCAAAGTCCTTCTTGTAGGCGCGTTGAGCTTTGTCCATTGCTTTCCGGGCTATCGGCACCCTCTTCGTAAGCCATTCCTTCCAGGCTTCTCGGTACAATCCCGGTGACCGGTACGTCGACAGCGTCGGTTGAGCCTTGATGGCGACCGGCGGCGGTGTCCTCGACAGTACCAGTTCGAATGGAGATAACGATGTAACCCGATGTACCTGGGTGTTGTATGCATACGTGATAGCGTCTATGTACAAGTCCCAATTTTTGGGGTGATCCGCAACATACGATCTCAAAGCGTTGAGTATCGTGCGGTTAAACCTCTCCACCTGGCCATTCCCCTGAGGGTGATACGTAGTAACAAATAAATTCCTTACATCAAGGATTCGACATACATCCTGAAAGAACTTTGATGCGAATTGCCCTCCGTTGTCGGATAACAACTGCACCGTCGGTCCATATACGAACACCCAATGGGTCACGAACGCTTGCGCGACGGTAGCGGCGGTGATCCGCTTCAGCGGCACAGTTCTCGTTAGCTTAGAGAATCTGTCAGAAATGACAAGCAGATACCGATGACCTCGCGGCCTCCTGATAAACTCCCCTAGGATGTCTATGTCCAGGAATTTGAGTGGAGCCCGTGCCGGGAACAGCGTCAACTTCTTAAAGTGCTTCCGAAGTTTGACGTCATTCTTGGCGCAATTGGCGCAGGCCCGTCTGACGGCGTAACAATCGAATGCCATTGCCGGCCAGTAAAAGTCCCTTCTTTACGTGAGGTACAGTTTTCTTTCCACGGGGTGGGCGCCAACCTTCACATAGTGAGTGAGGTGTAATACCCTCTGTTGTAGGGTGTGCGGCACCACTATCCTCGGGCGAGGTCCAACGGTCCTGATTAGGTAACCCTGATCGTCGTCCTCGAAAGGTAACTGAAATCCTCCGTTGAGGCGAGCCAAAATCCGTGTACAGAATGGGTCGAGCTGTTGCTCGCGTATCATCTCCTCTGGAGAGATAGGTATAAAAGAGCCGGTCGGCGAATCCAGACTCTCGTTGACGAGTATATCGTCACAAACATCATCCTTCAGCGGTTGAGCTCCTCCCTCGAGGTCCGATACCATAAAACATGGGATGTCATCGTCCTCGTAGGGTTCCGTTTCCGCTGTGGTTCCCAAGCGGGATAGTGCATCAGCCTGAGCGTTCAGCTTCCCTTTCTTGTACAGGATCTCAAAGTCGAATTCCGACAGTCGGAGACGCCAGCGCATAAGGCGGCCCGAGGGTTCGGAGATCTCCAGGAGCCAACGCAAGCATGCGTGGTCCGTATAGACTTTGAAACGAGTACCCATCAGATAGGGGCGAAGTGTAGCTAAGGCCCACACAACGGCTAAACATTCTTTCTCGGAGACCGAGTAGTTCCTTTCATGGACATTCAGGGAACGTGACCAGTACCCAATAGGGTGACGTTCACCATCCTCAGAGGATTGGAACAGTGCACACCCTACTTGGTTTGCACTAGCATCAGTGTCCACTTCGTAAGGGAGCTCAGGATTGGGTAGAGCCAAGATTGGCGGTGATGTTACGGCATTCACCAGTGCCGTGAAGGCAGACGCTTCCGCGTCGCCAAAAGGTTCCAGTTCAACTGGTTGTCCCTTCGTCAGGAGCCTGTTGAGGGGGGTGGCAATATCCGCAAAGTTCGGGACGAATCGGCGATACACGTTACACAGACCTAAAAAGGATCGCAACTCCGTTTGAGTTTTCGGGTGTTTTGCTTCTTTCAAGGATTTCACTCGTACTTCATCGATTGAAAGCTGTCCGGGACGGATGATATGACCCAGATACTTAACCGAATCGGTGAGAAACTCGCACTTCTTGAGTTTCAAGGTGATTCCCGCGTCGCGGAGTATCTTCATTACGTCCCTGATGTGTTCGAGGTGGTCATCCAGGTTGTTGGAGAAGACAATAATGTCGTCTAAATACACTAGACACGTCCTCCACTTGAAGGGAGCCAACAGAATGTCTATCGCCCGTTGAAACGTTGCGGGGGCATTTGTCAACCCAAAAGGCATCCTCCGGAATAGGAAAAGTCCTTGATGACACACGAAAGCCGTTTTGTCTCGATCTTCCTCCCTAATAGGGACTTGCCAGTAGCCCGAATTGGCGTCGAGGGTAGAGAAGACAGTAGCGCTCCCAAGGGAGTCGATGTATTCGTCCATCCGAGGGATCGGGTACACATCCTTAATGGTTACCTCGTTCAGGAGTCTGTAATCGATGCGGAAACGCCACGATCCATCCGGTTTCGGAACTAACACCACTGGTGAGGCCCAAGCGGACTGGGCAGGTTCAATTACGCCCGCCTTAAGCATCTTCTCCACCTGAGATTTCTCCTCTTCCCGAGCTTTCGGTCCAGCCCTGTAAGGGTGTTGGGCAATAGGCCGAGTGTTTGGTAACAAGTCGATGCGGTGTTCTGTAATCCCAATAGTTCCAAGGGAACCATCCCACATGGGGGTAAATTCACGAAGCATGTGCCTCAGCTTCTCCCGATGAGATGCGGGTACATGGTTGAGATCCCATTTCTCCAATTCCTGAACAGGATCCGTCTGGTCTGCTCCTGTGATAGGGGCCGTAACCTCCTGAGATTTAAAGTGTTCAGCGTGGGGAGCTGCAGTCGTATGCTCACCGTCTTCCGCGATTTCGGCAGTGTCCTCCCCCTCCTTAGGGTCCGCCACACCAAGGACCTCTGCGATAGAGATCTTTGTAGGTACGACCGCATGCGGGTGTGGAAGAACAGAACCCAGGATCTGGTGTTTGACCAAATGCTGCGTTGTGTTTCCAAAGTTGGCTACCAAAACCTTGAAAGGTTTATCCGGTTCCACGGCGACAACCCCATTCGCAAGGGCGAGTTGACGCCGCGTATACAGAGACGGGTTCGGTTGTACCACATGCACACCAATTTGCTTGGTAACAACTGTGACCCAAACCTGGGTTTCTGGCGGGATAGCCACTGACTTCGCAACCTTTACACGTGTAGACACCGGGTCCTTCTTCACAGATTCCTGCGCGACAGGGAGAGGAACGCGTGTTCGCGCTGCTCCCTGTAAGGGTTTACGAACGATTGGGATCGTAGACCCGTCTTCGAGTTCCACAGTTCTATTCCGAGGACGGATGGCTTCCACGAAGCGGTCGCAAAAGTCACAACCCAGTATGACTGGTGCTGAAAGTGACTTGCATACAATAAACTCTAGCTGAACGAGATAGGAGCCTAACCTCACCATGAGGGAAATTGTACCCAGTGTCCGTAGCGGTTTGTTGTTCGCATCGGCGATATCCAAACGTGGACCGGTACGAACTTGGACCCAGAGCAGCGGGGGTAATAATTCAACATGAATTAAGTTAGGAGCGGCTCCTGTATCCAGGACAGATATTTGACGAACCATAAACTGGTTGGACAGGCCGAAGTCGGCGAATACTTTATAATTCCGCTTGGCCATTACCATAACTCGATCCGGAATACGGAGATTACGGGACCGTATCCACGGGCGACGGAGGACACTAAAGTATCCCGAGTTAACGTCGGTTTCAGCCGTTCTCCTTGAAAGGATAGTCACAGCGGGGGAGCGAAGCTGGAGCGCCTCGGGCGTCTTCAACTCCGGCTCAGAAGACGCCTCTCCCGCAGGGGAGACTCCCAAGTTTAGTTTTTCGAAGCGGACCCCACCGAATTCGGTGCAGCTGCCTCGAAGGGGACCGGTTGTTCCCCGTTCGCGGGTACAAGTTCTGTATCCCTGTCAGCAAGGTGAGCTCGGAGTATCCTTTGTTCCTCATAGGACCTACTCGGGACTCGAGCTTTTTCCTCAGGGGTCAGAGCCTCGTACTGAGCGATAATTCGTGAACCCTCCCGCAGGGGAAATGTGCAGTCTGGTGCTTTGTGACCACGGAGGTAACAAAAATAGCAAATCAGCTCTGCCGGGTTTGGTTGTGGACGTGAATCCACGCGACGTGGTGCTGTATCCCTCCATCTGGGGCGAGAGAACCGAGCAGCGGTATTCGCAAAAGGTAGCGATGCGGCTGGCACCCTCCGTCCTTGGGTATAGAGCGCAAGGTCTTCATCCGTAGTCGGAGCGGATGTCGACGGCAACTCAGACGTACCCATAGATTCGGGGTTACTTCCCATGAAGTGAATGTTATCATTAACCCCCACAGGGGCAAAGCCTCCTGCGAGTGACAAAGACGAGTTACCTCCATCGGCGAGGAGTGCACGTGTCGGCCGACTCTTTCGGTTCTGCTGGGCACGGAGAGTATCCCCCTCAGCCTGGGCGTACTGAACAAATTCCAAGTAGGTCATCTTGCGCTTCTCTTCCCGATGTCGGGCAACCAATGCCCTTATCGAGGGGTCCAAACCATCCACAAACATGGAGCATCTCTCGTGGGCGGGGAATACATTCCCGCATCGGTGAAACGGTTTATTCAAGCGAGTTGAATACACCGTTTCGGTTTCCATCGGCTTCTGCCGCGTATCCCTTAATGCAAGGGTTGCTTCCTGAATCGCATTTCCAGTAGCGTATGACCTCAAGAGGTACTGCACCGCTTCGGGCCAGCACGTGACTCCCCCTTCCGAGGCTCGGGATGATCCACGGACAGAGTTGAACTGGTCTTCAGCCATCCCCTTTAAGAAATAGGGTAATGCAAGATACGCTTGCGCTTCACTCATACCGAGGATGTCAGCCTCCTGGACGAACCTCGCAAGGAAATCGAGCACCAGAATTGGGTCTGTTCCTGTGAACTCCCTCTTCTGTAGGGTGATGCTCAGCCTTTTGATGTAGTCCTTGACCCTACCCGTTCCGCGGGATGTTCGATCTCCCGAAGGGTTATCCAACCGGTAATAGCGGTACGATAACAGCTTCCGATAGAGAGGATTCGTCGGCTTCAGCTCCCTTAATCCAAGGTGTTTCCTACCCTTCTTCCGGGTACGGATTGCCCCTTGAGAGGTGTAAGTAGCCTTCGACCGAGTCGCCCGGGATGACCGGCGTCCATCTTCACTATCCGAATATTCGGAGGACGAACTCGATGACGAGCGATTGGGATCGGAATCCGATAAATCCTCTTGGAGGTGAACCCTCTTCTTGGACTTGCGGCGGTCCCGTTTAGCGGAGCGGTGTTCTTCGTCTTCCGAAACGTCTGGTTTATCCTTTGAGGCTTCTGTGTCTCCGTCCATACGGATAATGGCCTCGAGGGTGTCCAGCCGAGCTCGGAAGCGTTCCGCTTGCACGCAGTGTTCCTCCACGAGGCTCCGGTACTCCTGGATAAAGACCCCAGGGGTACCAAAGCTTTCCAAAAGGGAGTTCACATCCCTCCTCAGGGTACGAAGGTCATCGGCGACTCCCCGCACCGAGGCGTCCTCCACCTTGAGGCGGAGGGTAGTAACCTCCTGAAGGAGCTCGATATGAGCCGCGTTGGCGATATCAATTCGAGTCTCCAGGCGCTGTAATTCAGGGTCGGCCCGACTTCGGGGTGCTGCTGAGGGGGTCTCCACCACTGGAGCTGGGCCCACAGCCACGACCTCTCGAGGACCTGAAACCACTGAGGGTGCTCTCCGATTGTGCGGATCGATACCGGAATCGTTCCGATCTTCGGGAATTGAGCTCCTCGACCTAGGCGGGACCGGGGGCACTGAATTCGCTTGACGGTTCGATCCAGTCCTGGAACCACGGGTAGGCGGCGACATGCTGTAGACACGACACCGACGATTCGGGGTAACGATGAAATTCGATCACGAGATTCCCGGAGAACGGATGACGTAACACAAAACAAAAACAAAAACCAATTCCACCCTTTCCAAAGGGGACCACTACAACAAATCTTCACGACGGTGCTTCCTCTTCCAAGAGATATTCCAACACGTGGATGACCAACCCAAAAGTCCGAGAACGGCTTCTAAGTCGGGGGACCACTTGTGGAGCAAAACCCGGCGACGGGAAGTGCTCTCAAGGTGTTCGAAGCCTTGCTCCCTGGGGGAGGCAGACTCAGAGACAGAGCCCTCCGTTCCACCCGTAGTGTGGGGTGTAACTCCCACGGGGGATTCCGGCAGTACCGACGGAGGTGAGGGGTAGAAACCGTTGGGTCGGGAATGGGTATGGGTATCCCAAAGAATGGGGGAAAATCCGGCGAAGAGGAAAAACGGGGCGAAGGTCGGGCACTAACAGGCACCGGACCCGAGAACCAGAAAAGGGGCGAAACAACAAAAGAAACCCAATACAGGGGCGAAAACCTGTCCTCGAAAGGAAACACAAAAAGCACGCAACAAGTAAGCAGAACCCCCACGGGGTATCGTGCACGCAGGTCGTCTGAGCGGTCCCAAGGGGGTGGTTGCACGGAACCCAAACGTGGGCACTCTCCAAGTGGAGTCGTGTCCCTACGCAGGCGTTGCTAACCAGAGCCCGTTCCAGGTTGTAAGGCCGAAACGATGGCGACGAAGAACCTCTAAAGGTATCGAAGACCAACCTTGGTTCCCATTTTACTCTGAGCTTCGGACTGTCAAATCTCGTCTCCCTAAGTAGGGCCCAGTAACTAAACTCTACAGTAGTGCACACCTGCTCAGGGCCATACACGTGGAGATCCCACTGCCAGGGCCCAAAAGTCCAACGTTCTAACAAATATCCGAAAATCGGTGCCAAAATTAAGCCACGTGTATCACGGGGCCAATCCAACCATGGGCCATCCGAATTTTCACTTCATAGGCGAACTCTAACCAGAAAACAGTGCCACCTCAGCACACCTTAGAGGGGATCATAATCATAACCCTCGGAGGGTTCAATCCTCATTCTATGAGTTGCATCTTCAAGTATCCCCTAACTGGGCGTTGCTCTACAGTCAATGCCCTTTGCAAAAGTTGGAAGACCGTCACATCATTCATTTGTAGGGCATCTGGATTGTCCGAGACCATGCAAGAATACGCGTTATGTCCCGGACATATGTTGTTCGCTGATCTGCATGAAGACGATAATACGGGTAGATTTCGTGATGTCTGTACCATATGTAACAGTCTGGATCCTCAGTACTTTGAAGATGCCAAAAGTATATTTACATACATTCAATTGCTTTACAGACTAAAGGCAATCGTGAAGGAAAAAAACTTGCCCAGCTCTTTCAGAGTACCTCCGTCACATTTCAATTCGACAAGACGACGACGTCATGAGTGATTACAACCATGGAAGCGAGGGCCAGAAGCTGCTTGCCCGGTATGGAGGAGAAGAAGGAGTAAACCATGAAATGTTCATTGGGGTGTCAACGGATGGGTTTCAGGCTTTCAACAATCATCGAGAAGACGTGTGGATCATTTCTGCTCCTAATTTAAATCGGGCACCAGTTGTGCGCCATTGAATGCAAAAATTCATTCTACTGGGCTTCATACCGGAACCAGACCAGTCTCAAGATCTCCAATCATTCCTGATTCCGTTTATCAAAGAAATCCTAGATTCATTCTCAGAAGATGAAGTGCTTCTGCATTTTCCTGACCGCATCAAACGCCGGGTACGAATACACCTCGTCTTTTTTTCTGATGAACAGCCAGCAGATTTTAAATTGACAAGGCTGGCTGGTCCAAACCGGAAGAAACCCTGTCGAGAATGTGAAGTAGAAGGGCTCTATGACGGGCACATGTACTTTCTTTCTAGAATGAGAAACCTGAGTTGCACCAATGAGCTCCATGTTTCTTCGACCCTAATAGTTTGAATTATTGCAAAGCACTCTCCATCTCTCATGCATTTGAGCAACTAGATGCTTGCAAGACAGACGCTGCTCACATATGTGTGAGAGAAAAAACCGGAATTCCGAAGAAGTCTATATTTTTCTCGCTGCCAAGCATCATCTCATACGATCTGTTCCCTCAGGATGTGATGCACACATTTATTAATATCCAACAGCATCTTTTGCGATTGATATGTGAGATGAAAGGTGAAGTTTTTTCGCTATCAAAACGGAAAGTCACCGTAATGGACGCTCAAAAGAGGCGATGGGGCTCAACCATTTCGGAACAAATTGACCCGAAGCCAAGGGAGCTTTTCAGATACATGGATTGGATAGCAGTTAATTTGAAGCGCTTCACTATTTCGTATTCGATCGTGCTCTTTGATGGAGTACTGCCCAATCTGTACGTCAATGGTCATGCCTGTTTAGTAGAGTTGGTGGACATATGCTTCAGACCTGCTCTTTTAGTGGCTGACGTGACCCGCACTCGAAAACTCTCTGTTAATTTTTTTGAACGCTTTGAGAGGTATTAATTTCGGTACGACCTCGAACGCAGTAGATTTCGCAAGTCAATCATTCATGCTTTGCTTCACCTGGCTGATTACATGGAGATGTTTGGTCCGCTTGGAGCAGTCGCGCAGTTCTGGCTAGAGCGGAATGTGGGTTTGGTCCAAAATAGAAATAACGCGTGGAACTTGGCAGCTGAAAGCATGAAGAGAAGGGCTGTCTTTGGGGAAGCACTCAAGCTGTTCTACAAGATCCCTTTTCCCAGCGAAGATAATGCAGTGAAGAGACTAATTGGGAGAGCGAACTATGAAGTACTCGGTCCTCAGAAGTCAATAATAATGGAAGAGTTTTGTGATTCACTGCGCCTACGAATAATTCTAAGGAGCTACTTAGTTCGACAGCACGCTGATCTGAGCGAGGATCAGGAACGAATTCTTGTGTCTAAAGTTTAAAAGGTATGGTTGTGGTCGCGCGCTCGGTTTTTTTCCAGAGGAATCGTTTAAGGGGCTGGAGTGTATTTGACGTTGCAAGGGAGAGAGAAAAAGAACCCTTCCTTACGAGGAAAGTGCTACGTCGCCGTAGAAATGGACTGCACTGAAGACTTCTCGAATATGTACTACGGGCGCCGTTTCCGCATTATTGATCTTGAATTCTCAGATGCTTAAGAAATAGAACCACTACTTTCATTTGACTGGAAGCGCATGTATGTAGTATGGTGGTTCGACTGGTGTAACGACCTGAGGCTCGAGCTACAAAGGCAGGTTTACAAGGAGGGGCAAAAGAAAAACGTTCTCATCGGAGCGACGCTAGAGGACGTCTCCATCATTCAAAGGCTAGTAAGATGTTTAGAACACCGCCTTTTGCGCCTGCACTGTTCAACAGGAGGTAGTAACAGAAGTGCTGGTGGTGGTTATGGGCGTCCCCAAACTTCTATTTTGGATGATCTTCTGCTAGGTCATCAATTGCTCAATTTGACATCCTATTCAACAGATGGCGTGAGCAGGCAGCTTTTAGGTGTGGCTGAATACTAAAGGCTTATATTAGCAGAGTGAAGAAGAGTAGAAGCGCCGTGTCACAAAGTAGAATCTGCGCAGGTGTGACAAGCCTGTACTGCGAGCCCAATCTTCCTGTGAGAACTCGCGCGTTTGAGTGTTTGAAGAGGGCCCAAGGAGTGACATTTTGAAAACAAAAAATCCCGAGTGAACACTCTACAACCACTGCGGTGCAGTCCGCAAGATGTGTACGTACGGAGAAGCTTTCTTAGATGAATGCACTCCCCAATCTCCGTGTACACAGGGCCTAAATTTTACTTGGGGGCGTCGACAAGAAATTCCTCCCCTTTTGATTTTTTTTCGAACTCTTCCACGACTCTTTCAATTCCATCATGTCTTTAGTCCGTCGCATCAGCACCATCTCCAAGCCCTCCATGCAAGAAAGAATTGTTTGCATTTCACTGGGGTGGTTAGTAGTTTCTTCCTCTTAGTCAGAATCTGGGGTGGACTCGGACTCGTATTTATTCAAGAAACCACTCTCTTTGCCCCTCGGTCTTCGTGTCGAACGCCCTCGGGTTTTTTATTCGAGACGGTTACAACTCGAGTGCGCACTAATTTCCTAGAAGGTCCTGCCTTCGGTGCACTTCCTCCAACACTAGTTGGGTATGTTTTTTCTACTTCAATGCAACGGATTAATGTATCCACTTCACCCTCTTCGGGTATTTCTGGTATCTCATTCCTAGTTGCACGAAGGAGAGCATTTTTACTATACGACTTTTCTCCAAGATAAACTGAAAGCCTACTGCGAAAAGCTTGTCCCACCCTACGATGCCAAAGGAATCGTCCCTCATGCTCTCGATCTTCTGCACGAGAGCCCTGCATTTTGATGTTTTATTTGTTGCAGGTCCATCACCTCTGAGAACGGTCAACCCATTCCATTCTCGGAACTAATTTAACCCGTAGTACAGTCTTGCGCTTTTAGGAGGGCTGCTCCTGGCTAGGCACGCCACCTCAATAGGTCCAGCCGTTACCCGACTTCCATACAAGTGGAACTAGCTCTGGGCCTCGTATCTGCGAGGTCTCTGAGAGTCGTGCCTCGACAACACGACCCACAGTTACTACTGAACAGATCTTGGTGCTTTAAACACCTCCGCCTTACGTCAATACGCAGGGCGTACAGAAACTTAAACAATACTTTTTCAGAAAACCATCCAAGAATCAAACATCAATATCACAGAAAACACGTTGATTACGATATGCAAATTCAAAAGACCTTATAAGAATAGATTAGAAAACACGCAGAAACCCCAGCCAGATACGACCTTCACGCAACCTCTCCGATTGCACTGATGGTACTCTTGTGTATGTGGGAAAACCCTCTGGTCACGCAATTAAGGGAAGATCTTACATAATTCTGTTTCCGGATTCTGACACAAGCAACGCCAGTAAAGCACAAGGACAACAACCCATTAGAGAAATCATTTAAGCTCTGCACTTTGTCGAAACTAGTCTTAAAACATAATTTTCATCAGCATACTGCAACGCCGGGCCATGTAACACCGGTAATTTAATTTTCTCAAAAAATTGAAACAAGTTTCAAGAATCCTGAAAAAAACAAAACGCACTAATAAAATAGGGATCACTGGCCTAAGGAGGCCTGATCACTTCCCCCTGCAACAGGGATCCCTCCCTGACTTAATCCATTAGCCAGCTTACGCTGCCCGGTCGACACCACGAGGAGGCGGAGTAATGCTTTGGTTGACCAAACGCACAGGCGTCAACTTTTCGTCAAATCTCCGGATATAATAATCCCTACGCATGTATTGGATTAAAACATCATCTTTTTCATTGCTTACTTCGATGTTAAAAAATAGAACAGCATCTTTTTCATCTTCGGATTAAGCATCGATCTAATCGCCAAGCTCATATGATACTCGCTTTAAAGCAAGGCTTTGATTCGGAAACTGCCTTGATTTTTGAAAAAGCTGAAGTTATCTGGAAGCGATAACAGGAATATCCATCGGATGGCGAGAATGTCTTACAATGTGTGCTTTTTAAACACAATTTAAACAAGCTCGATCATCGATCATCGGTTTTGTATTTTCGTCGTGATGTCGATATCTTGCTGGTTCAAAATATATATTTCAGATGTTTGATACAATATATGCAAAGATTTTGAGCTTTTCGAAAATCTGTAAGTGTTAATGGCTGTTCTTTCACTTTGTTCTTCCTTTTCTCTTTGTATAGCACATTCCAGTTAAGTACAGAACTTTTGGAAGGAAAGGGTTTCTGAATCTAAACGGGTTTTTGGATTACTGGCACAAAAGTGTCCGATTACTGCTTTTGGAAGATAGGATATCCTATTTGCTTCAGTTCGGTAATGCGGAGGTCTCTTGGTTGACACTTTTGATATTTCCGCATCCATTTTTTTGATTGCTTGAGTAGCTGTTCTTTCATCAAATTGGAAGGAATGTATTTGGATAGCTAGTGAACGTATTTAGATAAGTTTCTGTTGAGAAGTTGAATGAAATTTTCCTTCGATGGGACTTAACGCTGCATTGAGGGATTGAGCTTTCTGAAGAACTGGATCGTTGAAGTATCGCTTCGCATTATCTCGTAAAAAATATGCATTAACTGGAAATGCTTATATTCTGGTACGTTATAGTCTTCGAATTCTATACTATACTTATTAAAGAAATGTTTCCTTGATTCTCGAATTGCGCCTTTGAATTTTGATGTTTTGTCTTTGAATCGCATGGCCATGATATCATATATCTTTGGGATATCCGTCTTAATTTGCTGATTCTGATGGGTTTGGAGGGTGCATTCGATGTATAATGGACATAAATCGGGTTTTTTGGATATTTTCTAATATGCGATGTATCCTGAGAAACTAGATTATGTTCCACAAATGACGTATAATTTAGCTATGCTCTTTAAAATTGATTTGCTTCTTCGGCAACAATACGATCTTCGTAACGAATGTATATGGTGTTGGCCAAACGGTTCATGGTTCTTCCCGAAGGATTATGAACAAAACCATGCAAAGTTTTTGGAGAAGACGAGAAAAAGAGCTAAATAATGCTGTATTGGTTGCATGATGGGGGTTTTGAAAAGCATGTGCGTGGTGCAATCGCATCGAATAAGGTTTAAGAGTGAATACTCAGCAATATTTGGGATATTAGCCAAATAGCTTCTGATAGTATCCAAAATGTATTTCTGAGAAGTATGACGTATAAATGACGACGCTCGAAAAATAGTACTGGTTGCAACTGACATGTCGCCATATGGCGGAGACTGCACAAAATTTATTATTGGCATATTAGATTCCATTGGAGTTCCTGACGGAAGAAATGGTAACCGATTTTATGCGGGAGTTTCAAGTGATGTAGTTTATGCAAAGGGTTGGTTACTAGAATTGTTTAAATTATCTCTATCGGCTATTTAAAATCTGTTATTAGCCATTATTTAAAAACGCGCAAGTCTTAAGTACTTTCTTTAAGCTATATTAACGTTATAAATAAAACAAATAGTCTTAGTGCCTCTGTTTATTGTTTATTTTTGAACAGTATTAAAAACCCTTATTCATTTAGAAACAATGATTCTTATTCTTCAGAATAGAAGCATGAGGACGACTTTGGAGATGCAGCTTGAGGTCATGAGCCTCAGAGAAGGTTATCTCACAAATTACGCGGTACACTTCTTCGCAATAATAATTTGCACGTCGAGCGTTACGAAGGTAAATTCTGCTGTTTTGATGCGCTTAAAGCAGCTGAATACTGCGAACAGAATTTTACAGACAGTACAACGCTTGGACGTACGCTGTACGCTTTCGCTGAGGAGGCTCACGCTTACGTCGCTGACACTGAGTACCAAAGCTGGAAATCTGTCACGCACGTAGTTTAGAAAGCAGTTCGGCAGATGTAATACTTGAAAAAGAATGGTTATGTGTAATATCGGTCAGATTACCAGATTTGCAGGTTTTGCTAGTGTCACTTTCGTTATCATCGCTCGCTTCTATCGCTTCGTAGTCTGTAACTATCATTAACGCACAGGGACTCGCAATCGCTATCGAATCGTGTATGGCGCACGTACTTGCTTTCTTCACCAGAAGAATATTTAGGGATGAGGGAAACCTTACAACTTTATTTAAGGAATAGTTTGTCAAAGTCGTTCAAAAAAATTATTTATTACTATGCCTCTATTGGCTCAAGAAAAATTGGAAGTTATTAACTGTATTACTCCCAACAACTGGAAATAATACGTACAGAGTAGCCAGAAGTAATTGACAGAACAGTACAAAACATTCCACCAATAATAAAATTCCAAGTTTTCAAATTATCTAAAAGCTTCACCGATGAAATGTTTCCGGTTGAAGTTGAAATAATTTCTTTTTTAAATGATCGGTTGCGCTGTATTCTGAAATCGAGGGCAATCTTCGAGCGTCGCAGAAGTTCATTTTGAAACGTGTCCATGCCCGCGGCGTATATTGTGAGTGGAAGGCACTGACTGTTCTCTTTACTTCATGACTGACGTCGTCGCCATTCTTGTCTACTGTTGCGTTCACTGTAATGCTGTTTGACATGCAAAAAAATTTTGGTGCAGCAAGTGCTATGGTGTTGTTTGATAGTCCCCGGTTGGTGCATCACATTTTTGCCTGGGTCGGGGTTTGACGTTGAGCGCTTTGCGAAGCTGTCGATATCGATTACGTTGGAGTGGCTTTGTGAAGATATCCGCTCTCATCTCGATGGTGGAGATGCGATATAATCTTATGCTGCCTTTCGTTATGTGGTGTTGCAGGTAATGGTGACGTATATCGATGTATTTTCTTTGTTTGGTTGGTGCCTGATTCTCCGCAATGAGTTTGGCAGACCGGTTGTCGATGTGATGTGGAGTGGCTGTTGGCGATGGACATTTCGCATCTTCTAGAAGTCTGTTGAGCCATGTTGTGTGTCACGTTGCTTCCGTTGCTGCAATGTATTCAGCTTTTGTGGTGGACACCGCGACTATGTTTTGTTTCCTGGAGGTCCACGAAATGGGTGTGTTTTGCAGAAAGTGAAGGGTCCCTGATATGGACTTTCTGTTTTTTGCATTTGCAAAGTCGGCGTTGCTGAATAATTGCAGCAGTGTCGAAGATTATTTTGGAGTTCGGTTATAGAGGAAAAGGAGGCCGTGTGTTTTTGTTCCCTTCTGGTATCGTAGCAGGCATTTGAGTGCTTGCTGATGGTGGCATTGTGGGCGTTCCATATGCTGAGCGAGGCGGTTGGTGGCGTAGGCTATTTCCGGTCTGGTGCTGTCGGTGATATAACGTTTTGCGCCGAGGGTTTGTCGATACTTAGTAGATTCTTGCTGATTTAGCGGTTTTGTCGGGGCTTGTCGATCCAAGACAGTCATGCTGTTGTATGGCGTAACTGTGGGGTTGCAATCTTGCATTTGTGTTTGGTGAAGTACGGATTCTATGGAGTCTGGTTGTGCGATGTGGATTCCTTGTTTGGTTTTAATGATTGTCCAGTTTAAGAAGCGGGTTGGCGTGCCTAGTCTCTTGGTTTTATATTTCCGTAGTGGCTGTTGGTATAGTTCGTCAATGAGGTCTTGTGATGATGCGTGGACGAAGAAGTCATCGATTGTGGTACTGACTAGAATGTATCCGTTTTTGTTGCGTAGCAAATATAGGTATGGGCCGTGCTCTGACGCTTGGAAGCCTATCGATGTGAGATATAGTTTCAATCCGTGATTGTAATAATATGATGCAGGAGGTGAGCCATATAGATTGCCTACCAGGCGGCCGAAGGTGCTGTTGTTGCGGAAGGTGCTGTTGAATTGAGGCATCTGTGTGACGTAAACTGGTCGATCATGTCGGAACTGTTCATGGAGGTATGCTGATTTGATATCGAAGTGCTCTAATGGCATATTTTGGGCAGCAAGCAGTGCTATAAGCATGCGCTGGGTCGTGCGATCTGCAGTATACGTGGTGGTGTGTTTGGGATCGTAGTGAAGTCCTGGCTTCATGAGGTCCCCTCGAAGGTTCATCGTGCATTGCGTTGAATTATGTTGCCTTCGGCTAATCGTTTATAGCGATATAACATCATTAGGGGGATTATAGATTCGAGAGGTGGGTGAAATGTTTTCGGGAGCCATTTTATGCTGTGGTGAGTGTCGAGATTCTGCTATTCTTGATCGTGGGCCTTTTGCCATTGCTGTGCTTCTGGGTATTTTCTGGCTTGTTGCAGATTATTGGGTGGTGGAGTTGTAATCTCTATTATTGAGGGTGTCTATTGTTGGTATTGTATGCGTGCTTTGAATGCTTTGGTGTTGCTGGTGCTTGGGTCTGTGTGTTTGTTGTATGGATGGAAGTCTTCCGCCCTGATTTGCTGGTATGCATTTGTGCAGAGATTACGTACATCAACATGTTGAAGGGAGGTTGCGTACATGTATCTCGCCGGTTCTGCTCTCGTTTCGAGTTTCTTTTTGGGAGCATAGACTGGTATTGTCCCTAACTGTCCAAATGTGAATATGCGCTTTGGTTGTGGTGTAGTGTTGTACCAGAGCTGATATGGGGATGTGTCTGTGGTGGCGTAATGCATCAGATTGTACTTGAAGAGCATGTCTCTTGCTGCGTCTTCCCAATAGTCGTCGGACAGTTTCGCGGTGTGGAGGAGAGCTCTGACTGAGTCCATAATTGTCTTGTTTAAACGCTCTACGATTCCGTTTTCCTGTGGCCGGTGTGGTGTACGGAGATGATGTGTGACTTTTTTTGCGTCCTATATGGTTTGAATTTTGTTGGATGTTTATTCTTTTACGTTGTCGCTACGAAATTCTGCGAGTGGATGTTGCATGGTATGGCGTATGTGATGGAGTGTGGTATTCACATATGGAGGGATATCTTTGCAGTCCCTTAGGAAGTGCGCCATGACGAATTTGCTTGTAGCGCAAACGAATAAGAGCATGTGATTGTTTCCGTGTATGGACGTCGGTCGGATGGGGCCGCATGTGTCGGAGCTGATGTAGGCTCCTGTGGGATATGTGTGAAATTTTCTTCTGTGGGGCGCTGGGTGACGCTTGGCGTGTGCGCAAGCGCTGCATGTGAGCTTTGTGTTTTGGAGGGATGTGTGTTGGCATATTCGGGAAGATACCTAGGTTGGCGGTGAATGCCAGTTTGTTGTGGTGGGCGTGGTTTAGACGTACGTGCCAGTCATGTGTGCTGAGTTGAACTGGGGATTGTCGTCGGTTGATGTGCGTATTAGTGAGGTGCTGCAGAGATTTGGTATTGGTTTTGCGCTTTGATGATGTTTTGAGGGGTGGGTTCTTGTTGCATATGGGGGCTTTGCTTTTCTTTGTGGGTGATAGCTGTGCTCGTGATAGGACTTTAGATTCTCGTTTGACTCGTTTGGAAGTGCGTGGTGGCCTAGGAATTGTTCATGCTGTGTGAGCCTGTAATGGGTTTATAAAAGTCGCGGTGAGGGTGTATTGGTTGTCGCGCCATGGTGCAGTAGCTAGTAAGACCGGTGGATTCCTGGTTGTATCGTATACATATCCTTGTTTTTTTGTAAAGGAAACAAGGCCGTATCGACTTGCAAGGTCATTGACAGATAAGAGGTTGTGTCGCAGGTGTTGGTTGGCCACTGTGTGGGTATTAATGGTATTATTCCTGTTCGTGTGGAGCTGGATTGTTCCACTGTGCATGCTGTTCGTCTGTTGTTCCGTGGAGGTTTGTGTTAGAAGGGGTGTGCGAAGAGGCTGCATGGAGGAGGTGAGGTGTGATATGTGGGCGGGATGCGCTCCGCTGTCGAGATGAAACGTACCAGCTGGGTCGGTGTCGGCTTTAGACATTACATCGACTATATTGTATTGGTGGTGGAGAGAATGGTGGAAGTCGGGATATGTGCTGGGTGATTGCTGGGCAGTATGTGGGTATGGGTGTAGCGATGGTGCAGGTCCTGCATGTATGTAATTGGCATGAGTTGGCGGTTTGACTGTTCGGAATTTGGGATGTCCCTGATCCCTGCATTATGCATCAGTGTGGTTACATCGGACGGCTATGGCTTTGTGATATGAGCATAGTTAGTTGCACGGAACTCGTTGGATGGGGTACTGATTACGTCTATACGTGGCTCGTGATGTGTACCTTCTGTTGGGTGGTCCATAGTCCCCGGTGAATCTGGGTGAGAGTTGGGTGAGTGTGTGTGTCGGCGGTTGGTATAAACTATGGGGAGTTTTGAAAACTCTGATGAAGTTGCGTATGGTGGTTGGTTTCTTTGATAAGATGTATCCTAGTATGGGAGTCAACGTGGAGTGCTTCTTCAAGCCATATATTATGAAATCTATGGTGGTGTCTTCTTCTGTAATGTGGATATAGCGGGCGGCTATCATCTTCTTTCGCAGTGCTAGGTGCTGTCTGAAGTACTCATCGTGTTTTGAAACTTCAGCGAGGTCTATATTTTCTGCTTCGGTCTTCAGAAATTGGTGGTCCTCTTTGGTTGAATGGTTGATATGCTTGATAATGTCTCGGAGTAGGTCGTTGGGCGAAGGTTCCGCTTCCAGTTCGATCAATAGACCCAAGATGTCTATTGATACGCTGTTAAGTATACCTGCTAAGATGCGGTTCTTCTTGGTATCTAATGACTTGCGTGCTGCCGCTTCTTGCGATCGGTCGAGGTCACTTGGAAGGTGCTGGAGTGCATTAATTGTTTGTGAATACGTTTTGAGCGCCAGATTCCATAAGAAATAGTTGGTAGTGTCGAGCTCAGGGATTCTGTGTGTCTTGTCGGGTTCCATTGTTAAGGGGATGGGTACGAGGAAGGTTGTTTTACGTTGGGTGGTGTCTTGTGGTATGCGTTCGTCGTGTGCAGTGAGAAGTGCGTTGTGATAAAGTTCGTGGATGTCTGCGGTATTGAGGAGTTCTCGCCCAAGGTGTCGGGCAAGACGAGTGGTTTTGGGATTCGTGATGGTGTGGTGGTGGAACGACGAAGGTGGTTGTAGTCAGGTTCGCGTATAACCCATAACCTGTGAATGGAAGGCACTAACTGTTCTCTTTACTTAATGACTGACGTCGTCGTCATTCTTATCTACTTTTGCGTTCACTGTAATGCTGTTTGACATATAATACGGCAGCACGGCAAATTCGGCATTAACAAAGTAGAATAAGGCGAAGCGGAGAACTAAACATAACCAAAGTAGAATACGGCGGAGCAGGGACTTCTGTGTAGCAGGAGTTGATGATAATGTTGAAAAAGAAGTTGATAAATTGTAATGAATAATGTTAATCATGATCGAAGAAAAAGACAAGAAACGGTCTGACTGCAGTTATAAATACTCAACTGAAGCATTTGGTGGTTTAAAACAAAACAAGGTTTTCAAAAATCTATCTGTCGTACAATCACCTCTGGGGTATGCTACTGTCTTGTCTCGGGAGCGTGGTGACGCCCAACCGTAGGGAGCGTGTTGACGCTCAACTGTAGGGAGCGTGTTGACGCTCAACCTTAGAAGAGAGACGTAGTAAACCTCGATGGTAACAGGGCACCGTGAAAACCCGCAGGGGCAAACGGCGGGGCAACTAGCATATATCGTGTAGGTGAACGATGGTAGACGTCGACGCGCGGGAAAGCCTATGTGGTAGTTGAGAAACGATGAACCAAAAGGTATAGTCGTGACCCAAGTGGTGTCTGTCTTTATCAGATTAAGATGGGGGAGGTGCAGTTCCCTAAATGCAGTGGACTGCCCTCTCCAGATCACCCGGGAGGTGCCAGCAAGGCACGGTCTCTGACCTAGTGTCAGAAACCAGACCAGCACTGGCTACAGTGCCAGGTGGCCACTCCACTACTGTACTAAAATAAATATAATTACAATTACAAGTACTAACAATTACTCAACCAGAAGGTACATGTCAACACTACAGGTGGCTGACAACACCTAGATTGTAGCTCGCCCGGAGCTGCATGGCCGATGATCCCCCGCATCCATCACCTACAGGATCAGTGTAGTATATTGAAAACATCAAAGGTCAGACCTTCTGCCAATATACGACACTAATGAAGGTATTGACAGTTAAAAAGAAATACTTACAAATAACTATACCGTAAGAATTGTTGTAAATAGTCTAAAACCAGACTTCCAACGCAGTGGCGATATTTTGTCAAACTTAAAACGAGATATAAACTCTCGCTTGGTAATACTATAGTTTTCACAACAGAAATTGAAAAAAAAATTGATGCTGTTTTGTATTTAAAAAATTGTCTAAGAATTTGGCGGAAAAAGATTGACAGTAATGCTATTATTCATTTTGCAGAATCAATTATAAAGCCTTTTATAAGCATTATACAGGCTAAAGGATCTAAAATAAACAACTAAACTCGAGTTAGTGTAAATATGACACAATAAAGCTTATGTTTTTGAAACAGTATTTGTATTTCAGGTTTTTGTCACACTGATTTATTAAGCTTTACTGTAACCATTATTTCAATTTTTGGAAATTCTTGGCAAGGGATATGTTTTGAAACTGACTTTATCTACCGTGGTCTCTAATATTTAGTCGACTCGGGCGAGTGTTTGAAAATGATTTTTTTTAGAAAGATAGTTCTTTTTCAAACACAGCTCCAAAAAGATTTTTTAGAGTGCGACCACTGTTTTTGCACCCAAAGAAGCCTGTTTTATATTCTAATATAGAAATTAGCATGCTTATCAGTTAAACATATAATCTATACTCTTTTGTTATTCAAGGTGTATTCTTTCACATAGAAGCAGTTTCGTGAAGTACAGATTTTTTTTAAGAGATACAGAGTCTTTGCTGGCTCCCAGGGCAAAACACGAAAAAAAATCCGGTCAAAATAACTAAAAATCAGCACAAAAGTTTACAGTTTGGTCTCAAAAGAGGCCAGCACTCGAATAGACAAGTGTCTTCTAACGTTGGGGCGCGCCATAATTTGAAGTTTCATTTACACGGACATGCTTTTCTTCGGTTGTCACAGTAGACTGGCTGGGAAAGCGATGTGCTACAAACGATACTCTTGTAACGGAGTGTGTACTTCCTCAACCGTATGCGGATCGGTGTGCCTATTTGCTTGTGGCGAGTGCAGAGAACCGTCATCTGTCGTTCTTTTGTATCTTTCTAAGATACATTTGTAAGTGTCCACCGGAGACTTCAATGGGGCTTCGTCCGAAAAGGGCTGCAAGAAGCGCTGCATGAACTGCGATAGTTGCGGTTTGTATGGCTCCAGGAGGGCCTCAATGTCTTGAGTTGGACGCGGCAGCGCCTCATTGACGATTCCCTCACCCCGGGCATTGCTAGAAGCCTTTGCCATTTGCTGGCTTGCTGCTGCTGTGTCGGAAGCCGCACACGCATCACGGTCAACGGAATAACCGGGAAGATCCATTGAAAACCACTTGCTTTTCATCGCAGAGCTGGCTGTTACTCGTCTCTCCCAGAACGGATTGAGCAGAGACATCACAAATTCTTTTCCTTCTTGTGACACGAATTGCCATTGATGTTGCATAAACTGCACCTCGCGATTCCTTGCGCGGATCATCCCTGACTTACGAGTCTTTGAAACTTTGTATGGGAAGGAGCCGCACAGCATTCGATAAATGCAGACTCCCAGCGCAAACATATCAACCGCTGCGTTATATCGCTTTCCTTCCATCATTTCTGGGGCTTGATAGCGTTTGCGGCCGACAGCCGAACACATGTGTTCGTCGACGTCATCCTCCACGAACCCCACAAGATCGAATGCGGACAGAAGGACTTTCGGATCTGTTGGATGTGCGAAATCGCACAGAATACTGTCCACCGAGATGTTGCGGTGGACATACCCAGATCGATGCATGCAGTTTATGGCCGATACCGCTTGCCTCGCTATGCTTCTCGTCATAGTTTCTGAGAGCTTTCCGGCGCTGTCTGCGATGACCTCTCGCAATTTCTTCGCGTGAATTGGCGAGTAAACGATGAACGCGAAATCCTTCTCAACATAAGTATCGGTGGAACTCAAAATGTTTGGGTGACACAAATTGTGCAGCGCACACAATTGACGTCCTACCGCAAGTTGGTAGCTGACCTGATTCTTCCGCGAAGCGTGCTTTCGGAATCGCTGCACAGACACTTCCATTCCATCTTTGATTCTTTCGGCCTTGAACTCTGCCCAGCGACCAGACAGTTGAACTTCTCCCTGACCTCTATACTCGCTCTCAAACTTTCTGGAAGAGCCCCGGATCAGTTCCTCCTTCCACTTGCTTGCATCGCCTTTTGAAAGGCACGAGACACGAAGCTTCTGTCCGTTTCGGAAATTTATCGTGAATCTTCGGGGGAGAAGTGTGTGGGTGATTCTACAACCGAATACAGAGTGTTCCGTTTCTGCTTCCTTGTTCTCGGAAGAATGAAGCGTAAGCATGGAACCCTGGAGTCGCATGTACCAAAGATGTCGGCGAGATAAAAGCGAGTGGCGGGCTTTCACATATCCTTGACACTCGAAGACTGGCTCAGGCCGGATGGCACCTGGGGCAACCATGTTGATTTGATCGGATAGAAATGAAGCAAAATGACAACGCAAACAATCGAAGGCGTACAGTCGGGGTTGGAGCGGAGTCAAAGCCAAATTAAGGGGCACCAAGAAGTGAAATAAATCGAGAGGGTGGAGGTGGGGGCGGGCGTGGGGAGGAAAGGGGAGGGGAGATGGGGATAGGGGGTGGTGATAGAGGGTGGGGGATAGGGGGTGGGAATAGAGGTTTGATTGAGTGCTGCGCGCACAATGGTTGAACGGATGCTGAAGACGTGAGGATAAGAGATTGGATGTATGGAAACACTGGGTTAGCAATCCAAAGGGCGACCAGAAGCAGAAGATGACCATTTTCCCGACAGGATGTTGCTTAAATGCACTTTGAAGTTCGTAGTGGTTGGCAGAGTACGGCATGATGCATACTAATTCAAAAGGTGATTGCTACAACCTTCGAATTCTTTTGATCAGCTCTGTATCCGATGGTACCTAGATGATTTCTTGTGTCCAGAACCCTATGTACTAGGAACGTATTGCTCCCGGACGCTCCGTGCGGCAAAGTTGATGGGTTTCGACATACGGAGCTCTCGGATGGAACGCGTTGGTGCATGTATCTCAAGTTGAGTGACTTTTGAATTCGATGCCAATGTTATTCTGATGCGAATAAGAGAATGTTTGGAAGTGAAAAGAAACTGTGGTGACGCATACTACAGCGGAGATTACGGATTACAATTCATATTCCCACCGTGACGACGTGCTGCCGGACTTGTCCACGTCGCAATTACTGTTAGCGACTGATGTCGCCAATTCCAATTGTGTACCAGCTTTGCAGAACGGGTGGATCAGCCATAGGTTGCCGTGGCCAGAGTGAAGAGCAGTTAGCTTTTTCTGAGCAAGTTCACTTTGTTGGGCTCAGCTAAACAAGTGGCTGTCAAGACGACGAAGACGGCAACGGTATCGTCACAGTTGGCGACGATCGAGAGCTGTGGAAAGGGCTTCTCATCCATGTTGCAAGAAGAAATCTCGGGAAAAGGCGTGGTGCGTGGATGTAGATCTCAGTTGGGCGTAACCCAACAGGTAGGTTAACGGCTCTTAAGGCCAATGAAGTTTTCTGGCTGCCGTGAAGGAATCACGATGATAAATGTCTCAGGTAGTGGTGGACCGACAAGGATTAATAATCCCCGTGCGGCGGTGAAACAGATCGTCTGCTATGACTGGTGTTAAAATGCGTCTCCCGTGGCTCATTGTTGTTTCTTTTTGCAACGGATCAACCTTGGCTTCTGGGTCGGCCTTATACGTGATCTCGGTGACAAAAAGCTGCCCAAGCTAAGCTGCATTTCGCTGCATTTCTTATGATATGAGAATGAAGTCATCTGCGCAGGATCAGAATGCACGTTCCACGGCATCATAAGAACGCGAATTGTGCGGAGCAGCAAGGGATTGGAAGTGGTTTGCTTTTCTCGCACCGCAGCGCAAATGATTGCTGCAGATGGATGGTGATGGGGGACGATATTCAGAGTTCTTAGTTTGAATCCGTGGTCTTTGTTTACAAACGACGTGCTGAGTCCCATTTTGCGACAGGTGCATTGGGGGCAAGGCAGGAAGAGCAACGTTCGCGGGGAAGCCAACTGGATTAAAGCGAATTGAAACGAAACGGTCTCAAAGAAGCTGTGTCCATACCGGGCACGTGCGCACCTCGGTCGTACATGACGCCACCTCCTTCGGTTTTAGACTGGGACAATGGGTAACAGTTCCCAATCCTCTATCTTTTTTGGGGTTTCCGAAGCCCCGACATGACTTCTGTGGTTGTTGACTATTTTCTGATGGAAAGGGTGAAGTCTCTCTACCACTAGCTACTTAATATGTGCAATCAATATCTTTTGCCATCAACAAAACTGCCTATGAACACCGCCACGTTTCGGGTATCGCTGGCCCGCTCATGATTGTGGGCAGAAGCCGTACATGTGCGATCGGTTGCATTCATGAAGGCAAAGAAATCGGGCGAATCTAATCGGCAAGTTTCAGCGTCATCTTCTCTTCATCATTTGATTGCTCTCATGCCAGGTAATCCCATGACGTGCATGCATCTCAATCTTGCTAAACAGCGTTGTCTATAACATTGTTTTCACCTGCATGGGTCAGCAGCCCTCTCAAGATACGAGCGCATCGGAGACAAAAGAAGATAAACGACTCTCACAAGAATCTTCTAATGATTCCTATGCCACGAGGCTTGCAGGGAGTTTTTATGGCGATTATTCAGATTCACAGGAAAAGCAATTCAACCGACCTGTGTTGAACACTGTTGTTGAACTTGACACGGCAACGCAACTTGAGAACGGTTCTCCTCAGCCACGTTTTCCTAGAAGATCAGAAAGTAGGGTTTCTCCGCTTTCAACAGGAGGCATTGCAAGTGCTATACGTCAAAATGAGATGGCTGTATCGGACATTGAAGACGAGACAAAGGAGGGCGTTTCAGTAAAAAGCTCGAGGGGAAGACGACCTCCCCTGCCAAGGAAGGGATTCCAAACAACAGTACATCCCAATAATTCACCTTACAAGAGTCCCCCAATTTCACATTCGCAGACTCTCACAGACCATGCACCCAGGATTCTTCCGTCCGGTCTGAAACCTCCACGGCCCCAGCCACGCATCGCGTCACTGCCTTCTCTCGAGAGCAATTCCCCTGCCTCTACACCTCCTGGCACCCCTCGCCGACGTTCAGACGATTCGTTTGCAACTTCGAAGGAAGCAACAGTTTCTGCTTCTGGTATGACTCCGCCAGCGCCAACGCCGCCTCAGACTCCAGATCGCCAAAATGACGTAGAAGCACCATTGAAGACTGATGAGATTTCGGGAAAGAGAAGGTACCAGAAGCCGTTGTCTTACCGTAAGACAATGCTACTCGGTTTTGGCCTCACGGCCTTCATTGGTCCATTTTCGGTACTTGTGCCAGTATTCTGGCGAGAGTATCGGCAGCGTAAATCGTTTGCTTCCTTTGGAATCGGAGCACTCTCAGCGCTTGTTGTATGGTTGGCATTTTCCATTGTACTAGCTCTGGTACTGGTGAAGCAATGATTTCGAAGTCGTATTTTCAAGCTTTCGTAAGGCACAAATTCAGGAAACGGGTCATCAGAGAGTGTCCAAAGGATAAGGTTAGCAATGCTAACCCATAAACCCCTAACCCTACTACTCTCCATGCGTTGGGTTAGATTGCTAGCCGTCTATTTTTCTTATCTTGCTGTATCCAGTTACTCTTCCATCGGTCAGAATTCTTCTTTCTTCTTGGCAAAGATATCATTGAGACACGATTTTTCGTAGGTGTGGGAGCTCGCCACTAAGTTGGGCTTTCTGTTTCAATTACCCTTCCTAGTACCCAGAAAGGTACAGAATCTTTATGGAAACAATGGATTGGGCTTCCCATTTCGATGGCCGGTTTTCAGTTTAGAGGTGAAGAGGGTGGAGAGAAGGAGAACATATATTTCATCTCTTAAAACGACCCTCATATCTTTATGATTCGTCACAAACAGCAACAAAAAAATATCTAAGATGCCATGTTCACCAATGTAACTTTTACAACTGCAGTTTACCCAACGACTATTTCAATTACACTGAAAGACGACAAATGAAGTCTATGACAAATATTTTTCTTACATCGTTGAAACATTTTTCATGCATAGTTTTTCGTATCATTGCTTGCTCAGCGCCTCCTCGGAACTTCAACGCCACGCATGCGAAGGTTCCTTACTTTCCTACATAGTACAGTGCGTTTCAAAAACATATCCCTTTACAAAAACTGCGCCAAAAAGGCATTTCACGTACTGTAGAGCACATTTCACAACAAATAAAAACCACGAAGTCAATAACACTTGTTTCAAATGTATATCCTTTATAAAAATCATTAACTCAATTTTGGCTGGTGGTGCGCCTCTGACACGTTCTGAACAGCTGAAAATTATGGAATTAGTAGGTCAAAGTATGATTCCAGCAGATATAGCCCGAAAACTCAAGCGCAGCTCAAATACAATCAACTACTTCATCAAAACTCCCGCTACATACGGAACAAGATGTTCAACCGGCCGTCCTACGTTACAATCTCCGGTCTATGAGCGTAATATTAAGCGAGAAATATGCCGTTCCACTTCATCTTGCGGAAAAATTGTCAAAAATCTAAATGGGCCTCTAACCAAAATTTACTACATGGCTTGAAGTTAACCGTCCAAATTTGTTCAAGTACACAAAAATGAGAAAACCTTTTTTTAAAGATAATTACAAGAAGAATCGTGTTTAATGATGTGCTCAAAAAGATTATTGGAAAATAGAATGGAATAATGTTATCTTTTCCGAATGAGAAAATTTTAACCTTGATAGTCGAGATAGTTATAAATATTATTGGCATGATCTACGAAAAACAAAAAAATATGTGACCAGACATTCATGAGGCGCATCAGTAATATTTTGGGGTGAATTCTCCACGAAAGGAGCAACTGATATAGATTTTGTTGAAACTAATATGAAGTCTGAGAAGTATGACGAGGTTCTAGAAAAATATCTTCCAGCTTTTGCATACTGTATGCACGGCGAAAATTTCATTTTTCAGCAAGAAAACCACCTGTGCATGAATCTAATTCTATATAACAGTGGTTCAATAGTCTAAATATGTCGGTTAAGGAATGGACTGCGCGCTCTCCTGACCTCCACCCTATCGCAAAAATTTGGGGAATGTTGGCCCGAATTGTTTGTGGGCAAGGAGGGCACTTTGATACAGTTTTTGATTTAAAAAAATTGTATCAAAGATTGCTGGGTTAAGATTGATTGTAACAATATCAATCTTTTTATAGAATAAATTCCAAAGCGTTTTATAAGTGTTATACAGGCTAAAGGAGCAAAACAAAACTACTGAAATCGCGTTAGAATAAAAAGGATGCAATAAAGTGTGTTTTTGAAACATTATTTTTTGTTCAAAATCTTTTCACACTGATTTGGTTAGTTTTAATGTACGCAAAACGTCGAGTTTTGAAAAATTTGCGCGAAAGATATGATTTTGAAACAGAATTGAAGTTTGCAAGCAGTAAGAAACTTTTTGAAAAGTTCTTGCGGCCTGGCATTGGTCGCAGGCTGTCATCGTGCATATATTGGACACGTAGCAACCCAATAAAATGCCCACCCTGACGATGAGCGAACATCGCAACAGCCATCGATTTCCTTTTTTCACACCAGCTGTAGACGTTTCCGGCTCTGCCTGGCTGGACGGAACCCAAGGAGGACACAGGGTTCCGTCAGCAGGCATACGCGTAGGTAGTACCTGCCTAGGTTGAAGGCGTAGATAGCGTTCTGGACTAGTTGTGTCTCTCGTACAAGAGACACAGTAGGGGTATTTAGCACCCACACCATCCCTCCACAGTAAAGAAGAGGCATCCAACCTCATCATTAAACAACGCAACCAGCGTAGTTCGCCACACCAGCCCACCGTTCACCACCATGAAATCAGGCATTTTGTTTTAGAGATGTACTTTGAGGCAGAGAGAAGTATCCCAACAGACACCAAACAAAAGCGCAATTTCATGCCAAAAATGTTTGAATGATTCGTATACGTTATCATCTGAAACGAAGGCTTGATATCTCCCGAAAGGCAAAACTACAGCCCGTAATATCGGGTGAAAACAGGTTTGTCTTCCACTGAGGGTGCAACGTAACTGAAAAGGGAACGAAATTTTCCGTAAGGGCAGATATCAGATATTTGCCCTTACAGAAGTGAACATATCTGATATCTTCACCCTCGGGAGACATGTCTCCCGCGGGAGACATGTAATAAATTCTGCCCGACCCATCGTCCACACACCAAGGTGCTTGGTAGGTAATATTAACCATGGACTACGTTTTCGATCTGGTCGTTCCATTTACTCCATTTCTCTTCATGCGTTTGCTGACTCCGATTGGAAGGGGTTCATTCGTAGAAGAAGATCCAGCTCTGGGTACATAATCGTCGTCAATGATGTATCAATTTCGTGGAAATCTAAGCGACAAACTTTGATGGCACCCTCCTCAGCGGAAGCGGAATATGTCGTGATTTATACATGTGCAAAGGATGTTTGTGGTATTCCACTGAAGACTGTAGAGGTCTCGGTGCAGCGGGTATCCACAGAAATAACCGCGAAGAGCGGGTGTCTCCTTGCGAGCGACGGTTCTTAGATAAGAAGAGAGTGTGCGGAAAGCAGCCAGGTGTGCTTGAACAATGGGGGAAATAAGTGTATTCACGGGGCGGATGTCCAGATGCGGCGGTACGTAATGCACACGAGATCGGCTCGACAACCCTTGTGACAACACAAAACACCAGGTGACAGTAGAGAAAACAACACTCACACACACACACAGAAAGCTGTAGAAAAAGGGGGTAAACGCGCAACAGTAGATGGTATCCTCGGAACAAGAGCTATACCTCATAAAGGTTAAGAACTGATACTATAGGTGCCTCTTGGTGGTAAACCACTTTAGGATTTCTTGGACTCACCAACATGGTGTTTTGGTTCGTTGGTTGTTGTTGGTTTGCCTTCGCCGTCCTCACCGGGGCCTTGCGCCCTTTAATGTGCCAAGAGGCAAAGCAAGTACTGTACAGTAGGGCATACACGTAGCGTGCCACTACCTAATTATCTAAATAATACTAAATAAAATATTTGGTGATCGCACCTTACTGTGTACACTAAATACAGTACTTCCTAATTAAGTTTCTCCTGTACCAATCTTTCCATGAAGTAATTTTTCTCATAGCTTCTCGTAATCGAGTACAGCCCAAGCAATAGCATATGAATGCCGTATCGCGACTTCGAAGTATTTCGATCGGTCGAACTCAGGTGCATCCAGAATGCTGCAATGTTACTTGGATAAGAAAACTATTTTGGGAATTGCACATCACCAACCTTAAAGCGAAGACTTGTGGTACGAAGCTACCAAGGTCCTGATTGATAGCTGGGATGCATTGTCCTTAACCACGAACCCGCAGATATAGGGTCGAAATAAGCACATTGACTTGAAGATGCGCCATGTCAAAGAGTTATCTCGTATATGAGTAGTTGTACTCGAACATATTCCCAGGAGTCTACAAATCGCTAACATACTGACAAATTGTGCGTCTCTTCATGATGTAAGGACGATGGTCGGCTTAATGAAACTTGGCTCGTTCTGATGAAGAATCGTGGGAACTACTAAGTACTACTACACTAACTTTTGTCTTTCTTTTGTATTTTTGTTTTATTACAGGGTTTTGCTCTGAATAATTGTCTTGGTTTACTTTTGAATATTTGTTTTGTTCTTCACAATCCTTCTTTTTTCCCCACTGAGAACGCTTAGTTCCTGTCCCAAAAGGTTTCTATTTATGTTCTGGGTTTTGAAGTTTACTTGTGTGAATAAAATGGTGTCAATGTGTTGCAGCTACATGAGGAATTTGTTTTACAGTTTTGTCTATGAATTTGTTTTACAGTTTTGTCTATGAATTTGTGACCATCACGTCTCTCACTTGTGAAAGATGCTGTTTAGAGAAGAAGAAAAATTCGATAAGAGATGTCTAAGGTGTTTTGTTTATTCTTGTTGGATTGATCCTGAGTGCGATCTCCAAAGTGGTGCATGTTAAAGCCTTTGCGCTTTGCCTTGAAGGACGGCTTTAGTATCCGTACGACTCATGAAACGCGAAGGCGCAGCACCACACACGCATCATTACGTGTGGGCTGCGCCGTGCTCCGTGGCTTGCACTGAAACAATTACAATGCACAGCCATCAGCGGTGGTGACACCCACCGCCAGGAAGACCAGGGCCGGGAGAGGCTCCAGCCCTCCATTCCCAACAATACAAGACATAACGAATAATGTGTGCCAGGAAATGTTAAGATCTTGACAAGTGCTATTATGAAGAACTTAATTGGAGCATTGATTTCAAAAGTTCGGATGACTCTTCGAATATATCGAATTCCAAAACATCGGAAAGTTTGTCAAAGAGCAAAATGAAAGACTAACTTTTTCACGTTGGTACTCCTGTACACGGCAATGCCGCAAAAGTCCTGGTAAAACATTCTCTTTAATGGCGGGCTCTTCGGTGCAGATCGTTCTGCCGCACTAAACTGCGGATATTCTCCGTTCCGCGGTCAAAACCGATCCTCCCGATATCCAAAGGCGGTCATTGGTTGCCGTTTCGTTATTGAAACTCCGTATTACACGGTTTTGAACTAGGTCTCTTGTTCCCAGCGCTATACAGCCAAAAAATGTTCTATACGGTTTTCGTTTTCTTGGAGTGTATCTACATAGGTCTGTTATTTGTAGATTGATGGATTGTACAGAAATAATTTGGAAAATGGGTGTAGGCTGTGGTCAATTTCAACGCAAACTATTGTATGGTACGTATTAATTTTCTTTTCTTAGCAGATGAAATCATCTCTAACCTTCACTATTTGAATTCAGTGAAACCACCATTTTTAAGAACGATAGGTTTCAATAAATGAGTTCAGCGTGGAGGGTACGGACTTCGAGATTGCAGAACCATCACCATTCAACCTAGTTTGGTACTTTCATAAACTTGATGGACCTGGTTTCTGTTATGTGGTTTTTATTAGTATTGGGACAATAAAGATAGTCCCGGTTAGTGGGCCTTTTACGTGCGGGGCTTATTCTGAAGGTTTAATATCCTGTACGATGTTAAAGAGTCTTCTATAAGACCACGGGATTGTTCCCGCTCATAATGGTTGTTGGGATGAACGATGTAGATTTTCTGCGTCTACTGGTACTCTGAGGTATTTGTCTTATGTTCGGGCGCGCCACGAGGCGATAAAAAAAGCAATATGAAGTATCGAGTATTGGCGCGTGAGTTTCGCCACAGACGACGCAAACACGGTTTGTCTTTTCACGCTTTTCCAACTTAACGTGGGTTTTCCTTGAATAAGACCGTTTTTAGCTGATTAGTGTGGGTGGAGAATGAAAAGCTTGACAGAAAATGGTAGTGCGCTTGTATACTATAGATTAATCATGATCATGAACCATCAAAAAACCTCATATCTATATCTTTCCGCACCTCCCAGGAAAGATAGTTAGCTACCCTGAAGCCATCCAATCTGCTTCGTAGCGGTACAAAACTAAGATATATTTCCCGGTAACTCGGCTTCTTTCGAGGGATCGGTGCGAAAATAACATTGCCATGACGTCCGAAGACACAGATTCAAGAAAAACTTAATGCTGCATAAACTGATCGACTTATTTATTCAGCGTCGAGAGGGCCGGTTTATGTCCGGCGTCGTACTTTAGAGGCCAGTTTATGTACAGCGCTGTACCATAGTGGCCAGTTGATAAGATATATAAGGCCTGGGAAACCGTTCTAGATTGGCCCATAGTGTTCATAAAAACACCGTACTCAGAGAGATAAGTATTTGGTATAGAATGAGCTACTCTTTACCAATAAGCATAAGATTACCACCGGTACACGAAGAACAGACAATTTGAAACGGACTTTGGATATTGTGCTTTTTTGCCACCTTGTTCTAAAATGGAGACTCGTGTTCATCATTCTCTTTGTATCCTTGAGACGAACGAACCTTGAGTAACGGATATTAAAACTAATAGGAATTCGTTAAGCTCCGTAATAAATAAAAGCTATTGGCAAAGCAAACCTTTTTCTTTATTCGGCCTTTTTTTAACGGTACCTTTTCTAGAAAGCTTCGTATCAAAGTGTTTTGAAAGAAAATTTTTTGTTTCCGAAACTAAGAGTTTTCGTGCTCTGAAAAGTGAGTGATTCAATCGATTTTAAATGGGCTTTTACATGCACGACGGATACAGCGTGTGGTAGTCCACGAGAAACCGTAGCGTACTCAATAGCGGGTGAATTTCCAAGGAAAACAACTTGGGAAGCGGGCGTCGCCTTGCGAACAACTGTCCTTGAAAGAAGGTGTGTTAAAAGGGATGGTCAAGGGAGCATGAGGAGAGAAACGAAGCGTATAGACACGAGATAATGTTTCTTGTACATCAATACCTTAAACACACGAGATCGCTTCTACAAACCTTGTGCCCTCACAAAAAACCAACAAAACAAACAAAAAATTTCACAAAAAACAATCAATAAAGATCCGTTAATCAGTTCAAAGCGGAAGATATCCTCGAAGCAAGAGCTATAGATCAAGTACGATTAGCACAAAGGCTATAGGTGATTTTTAGTCGATAGTGACTTTAAGATTCTTAGCGAACACCAAGATGGTGGTAAGTTTGTTTGCCTCTGCCTTCCTCAACCGAATCCAAGCGCCCTTTACTATGCGAGGAGGCAAAATAGCTATTGTACTGTAAAGTCTACACTGTAGTCTGCCACAAGATTATTATTAGAAAACTTTCGAATTAAAAATTTTGGTGGTCACACCGTCCAAGTGTGTAGTAGTACCGTGCTATTAAATTATTTCTAATTTCCAATCTATCCATGAAGTATTCTTCGCATCATATTTCGTTACCGAGTGCAGAGTAAAGAATAGATTATGAATGTCGTAAATTGACTTCGGTGATTTTTGATCATTCGATTCAACGTGCATCTCAAATCCTACATATCAGGGCGGGCTTCAATAAAAAAAGCTGCATTTTCTCCAGGTCAAAATCTCTCAAAGACCAAGACGTCACCGCCGAGCCACTGTAGAATAAACAATGTAAACGCCGACAGCCCAACGACAACCCTTATGAGCCCAGAAACAATCTTCATTGTCAAATTAATTGCATCTACAGTGACGGCATTAAGATCCATTGATATCCATGAGAGCTCTTTGAGTTTGCTCTTTTTCTCACCATCTCATTCAGGCCTAACTTAGACGACTCCAAAAAGTAATATCCTGTTTCCTTATGCGCTTTTAGTCATGATAAAGTTGCTACCCTTCTCCTTTTTTATTCAATTCCTGTTTCACCACTTTATTTGGTGTTCCGCTCCGGACTTCTTCTTTTGGACTCCACAGCTGTAGTACAATCGCCTCTGGGGTATGCTACTGTCTTTTCTCGGGAGCGTAGTGACGCTCAACGACGCTCAACCTTAGAAGGGAGACGTAGTAAACCTCGATGGTAACAGGGCCCGTGAAAACCCGCAGGGGCAAACGGCGGGGCGACTAGCCTATACCATGCAGGTGAACGATGGTAGGCGTCGACGCGCGGGAAAGCCTGTGTGGTAGTTGAGAAACAATAAACCAAAAGGTATAGTCGTGACCCAAGTGATGCCTGTCTTTATCAGATTAGGATGGGGGAGGTGCAGTTCCCTCTATGCGGTGGACTGCACTCTCCAGATCACCCGGGAGGTGCCAGCAAGGCACGGTATCTGACCTAGTGTCAGAGATCTGGCCAGCACTGGCTACAGTGCCAGGTGGCCACTCCACTACCTTACTAAAATAAATATAATTACAATTACAAGTACTAACAATTAGTCAACCAGAAGGTACATGTCAACACTACACGGGGCTGACAACACCTAGATGGTAGCTCGCCCGGAGCTGCGTGGCCGATGATCCCTCGCATCCATCACCTACAGGGTTAGTGTATTATATTGACAACCTCAAAGGTCAGACCTTCTGCCACTATACGACAGACCCATTCCTACCCGTGAGGCACGCCCTGTGTCTCCTTCTATCAACCCATAGAGGTGTAGCGAGCGACAGCGGCGCAGGCATCGGAGTGGTGTCTGTGCGCGACGCGCGATCCTTTGAGGTTCATAACTCGGCGCCAGTATCGGTTGGGGAGGGCGCGCGACGACGTCGGCGCACGAATTGAGCGACAACCAGTCAGGTAGGGACTGTCATGAGGGCGATGCAGTGTCAATAGCGCGTTCGCGGACACTTTTTCGGTAGTGGGCCTGCTTGCTTGCGATTCTGCTTCCGCATCGCCCACTATCTAACCAAGTTGGTATCTCACCCTTCCCGGTTACTCAAACTTTAGTTCCCTCCTAGGTCCCTGCGCGCGCCGTTTCGCCTGGTCGTTCCCACGTCTCGACAACCCTTCAGGTACTGCTGCCGTGCCATGCACAATACATGGAGGCACCGAACCAACTTGGTGAGTTCCGGAATCAGTTCCAGTTGGACATGTACCAACTGGGCACCCGTGAGGTTGCCAATCTGGCGAGCGTCTCTGCTGCTGCGCCATCTGATCCTTTGACGGATCCCCTTCTAGGTGCTAACTTGAACCCTGCGGTTTTTCAACCCGCTCCGGCGGTTCCTCCCGTTCCCAATGCTCCTCAACCGATATGTCCTTCTACTCCCGGCTTCGGGGGCTAGACTTTCTGTCGCTTCACCTTTGAGGTTCTTGTGGCGGCCGCCTGCCACTTGAATTCCTTAGTTTCTCCTTCTTCAAGTAAATTGTTCTCTCTTCTTGTCTCTTCTATTGTTACATTCGGTTGTTTGTTCGTGTGCTCCCTTGTAGGTAATCTGTCACGTATATGCGTCCAATTTTTGCGGAAAACGACGTCTTTCTTCCCCTTCCTTAGGCCTGAGTACCACGAAGGTCTAAGGTTAGCCGTCTGCGGGCATCGGCTCCTTGCAACGGCGCCAATACCTGATACGGAAGTGTGGGGGTATTGCAGCTGGGGGTTCGAGGGTGTCCCCTTCTGGGACCCAGCCGTACCACCTGTCGGTGTACTTCAGACCATTGTAGGTTCGCGTGTGGCCCACCAGACTGTCAACGGGAAATTCCTCTGAGGTTTGGTCTTGATCTTTCGGGGGAACGATACCTCGAGGGTTCATATGTTTCGAGTTGGGAGCTTCGGGTGTGGGAGCCGGGTCGGGAGCTCCCGCTGTTACCGTGTGAGGTTCCATTTCCGTCCCTGTCAGAGGGTTGTAGTCCGGACCATCCCGTTGTAGTTCACCATTCACCTCCATTGGGGTGGGGTCCTCCGAGATTCGAGTGCGCAGAGCTACCGCTCTGGGCTCTCGGGCTGAGATGCCTGCCTCCATGCGATGTTGAACCGTTTCAGGTGCTACCGTAATACTGTCAATTGATATCTTATTCGGTATTCCATCTTGGTGAACCGTAAAGGGGTGGTCTGATGCGTTCAATACTTTATAAGGTCCCACTGATTTGGGTAGAACCTTCGAATTGATATCTCTTTCAATAGCTTCATCGTCTGTTTCATCACCCGGTCGTGGTATTTTACCTCAAGGTGGGTTGTCTATGTAGATATACTGTCCCGACGATACAGAGACCACTTTGGTTACCCTACGGCCGTAGTCGGCCTTGTACCGCTTCTGGGCTGCAGTGAGGCGGCTCTCTGCATGTTTGAGAGCCCTCCTCAACCTCACAAGGGTATTCCGCTTGAACTGGGCAGGGTTCAGTGCGGCAGCTGCAGTGCTGGTGGTATGATCTCCCTGCACTACAATACCTGGGGGGTGTCGCGAAACAACCAAATCAAAGGGAGTGGTCTGCGTTAACCGGTGTATCTGAAGGTTATAGGAGTAGGTGAGTGGTTGCACCAGCTCATCCCACCCATTTTGGTGCTCTTTCGTATAGTGTCGTAGCCTTGATACCAATTTGTGGTTGAAGCGCTCGACCTGTCCGTTCGTCTGCGGGTGGTAGGCCGTAGTGCAATAGTGCTTAATACCCAATAGGTTGCAGACTGCTTCGAAGAACTTCGATGCCAAGTTTGAACCATTATCGGTAAGTAGGCACAGTGGTGCACCATACGGGTAGACACAATTGTTGAGGAACGCGATTTCCAGCGTTGTTGACTTCGTCTCCTTTAAAGGTATCGCTCTCGTGAGCTTCGAGAACCTGTCGGTGATCACTAGAATGTACTGATACCCATTCTTGGTTTTGGGAAGCGGTCCTAGAAAATATATCGCAACAAACTCCAGTGGACCCGCTGCTGGGAACAGCTTGAGGTACTTTCGATGCTTTCGAATACCACCGCAGGTACGAACACAAGATTCACATTGACCTACAAAGGTATAGACATCATGGGCCATATGAGGCCAATAGAACCGTTGCCTCAAGGTGTAATACATCCTGGTGGCACCGGAATGTCCCGATAGTCGCGGGTAGTGCGCGAGGTACAAGACTCTCGGGCGCAGTGCCTCCGAAACCACCTTTTGAAGGCTACCATCCAAGGTTGAACTACTCACGATGTACCCATTGTGGTCCACATCAAACGGTGATTCTTTGAAATCAATCTGGTCAGCAAGGGTTCTGCAGTACGCATCCTAGGCCTGTTCTCGTAGAAATTCCTCTCGGGTTACGGGCATGACGTTCGTTTCCTTTAGGGTCAGTTTCTGCGTGGCCATGTCGGTGTTCCGCAAGGCACCTTCTTCAAAGAAGTCCCAACATCCTTCTAGGTGTTCGCCGGTACCATTTTCGTTTGATGACACCAAAAAGCAAGGGATATCATCGTCCACCGGTTCTGTCTCTAGCCCTGAGGTGTTTAAGAGTGACATAGCGTCAGCTATGTTGTGCTTGATACCTGGACGGTACTGTACGTCGTAATCAAACTCCGGCAGTCTCAACCTCCAACGGGCAAGTCTACCAGACGCATCTGCGAGTCCAAGGATCCACCTTAAGGCGTAGTGGTCCGTGCGCAACGTAAAGCGCTCACCATACAGGTATGGACGGAGCATCAACATGCTCCACAATACTTCTAGACATTCCTTCTCGGTTACCGTGTATATCTGCTCCGCCTCATTCATAGCACGGCTCCAGTATCCTATAGGTATTTTGTCTCCGATGTGCTGCTCCTGCATGAGACAAAAACCAATTTGGGCATGGGATGCATCTGTATCCAGCGTGTATGGTAGACCTGTTTTCGGTAACGCTAAGCGTGGCGGCGACAACAGCGCTCGTTTCAATTCCTCAAAGGTATCCATTTCTTCGTTCGATAGATTCTCAAACCGTTCAGGCTCACTTTTCTGGAGCTTTTTGTTGAGGGGAGCCGCTATTTTCGCGAATCCCTTCACGAAGCGACGATAGACGTTACATAAACCTATAAAGGATCGTACTTCTGTCTGGGATCGTGGCAACTTGACCTCCTGTACGGCTCTTATGTTGCTCGGTGCAACCTCTAGGATACCAGGGCCTATGATGTGGCCCAGGTATTCAACAGTTCTGGTAAAGAAGACGCATTTGCGTAGCTTCAGCGTCCCCCCCGCCTCAGCTAGGAGGGTTGGTACGGTGCGTACGTGAGCAAAATGATCTTCTACAGATCTGGAATAGATGATTACATCATCGATGTATACTAAGGCGGTTGTCCATTTAACCTTCGAAAGGATGATGTCCAGCGGCCTTTGAGAGGTGGCTGGAGCATTGCGCAACCCAAATGGCATCCGCGTGAAGCGAAAAAAACCTGCATGGCACGTGAAGGTCGTTTTTTCTCGATCTTACTCACCTACGGGTACCTGCCAATAACCACAATTTGCATCCAACGTGGTAAATATCTGCGCATCTCCCAAGGAGTAGATGCACTCATCCATTCTAGGTATCGGGCACGAATCCCTGACGGTCACGCTATTGA
The DNA here is from genome assembly GCA_030374765.1 of Agarophyton chilense. Taxonomy (NCBI): domain Eukaryota; phylum Rhodophyta; class Florideophyceae; order Gracilariales; family Gracilariaceae; genus Agarophyton; species Agarophyton chilense. The sequence goes on from JARGXX010000129.1 coordinate 101,430, forward strand.
GTCTCCTGTAGTTCACACAGAACCTCATACGGTTATTCTCTTTCTTCTGAACCAGAACCACGGGACTAGCCCAATCTGAGTTGGTTGGTTCGAGTACAACTTCTTGGAGCATTCGCTCCACTTCTTTGAGTTCTACTTCTCTCGCCTTCGGACCTCCACGGTATGGTTATTGATAAATCGTCTTCGAGCCAGGGAGGAGCTCGATGCGATGCTGTGTGGTCTTAATTTGGCTCAGATGGCCTGACCACATGGTTTCGAACTCCTCCAGAAGGTCGATAATACGGCCCCGCAGTTCGCCGTTATCTTCACCGATCTATACTTTATCTTGCAATTGCCTCTCAGGGTCAGGTTCCTCTTCTTTTTCTACCGATGCCTTATTGGTAAGCTTTGATTCCAAGTTGGTATTTGTCGATACCTTTGTGGTTGTGGACGCATTTGCGCACCCCCCTTCCTTATCGAAGGCGACCTCGCCGAGATCAGTGTGAGCTACGATGAAGACCCCTTGTGGTGCCGATAGTGCGATTCCAACATTGGTATTTTTTGGCAACTTCACGTCATGACTGCTGAAGTTGCTGAGACACACCTTAAAGGGTTGATTTGGGATGTTGTCGACAATCCCGTTGGCCATCAAGGTGAGGTGTCGATGTGCTAACCTCGGATGGTTTTATAGTATGACCAGCCCGAGGGTCTCACACGACACCTCTACCAATATTTGGTGCATTGGCGGGATAACAACCTGTTTGGTAATGCGCACTTTTTTGGAAACCGTTTTGGGGGATATCGTCTTTTTCGGATTGACGAACCATCCCCGTTTGGTTTCCGTATTACCTAAAATGGCAATTCGTCCCCCGTGACGTAGGGCGACGGTACGGGAACCAGGAAGGATTGCTTTGACATGTCTGTCAATGACGTTCGTACCTAGTAGGCAGTCTGTTGGTAACCGGTCGACCACAAAGAATTGCAGTCTTACCTTGAGGTGTCCGAGCTGCACCACAGTGGTGAGCATACCTCTAAGGTTTAATGGGCGCTCATTTGCATCCACCAGCGGGTTGTTGTCGGGAGGTCGGCTCAAGTTCCGAAGTACCGCCTCAGGTATGACGCAGGAGTTCAGGACGTTTGGGCCGGCCCCCGTATCCAACACCCAGGTGACCGGAACCGCAAGGCGATCGGAGAAACACATTGAAGCACGTACTTTATAGTTATTGTACTTCATATGACAAACCGGAACTGGTTGTGACGTGTTCTCTTCCACCTTCAAGGTTCTGGGTATCGATTGGCCTTCCAGTTGCAGGTTGGGTTCGGCCATTACGCCAACCATTCGGTGATTTCCTCCTGTACGGGAGGGGTTGAGTCCAAGTTTGGGGTTTCCTCGATGGTATTGACCTGTAACGGTGCACTAGGTTGGAACCTATTTGGTGCCTGCATTGAAGACCCATAGAGGCGTTGGTGATTCTGCATGCGAGCCTGAATCAACTGGTCTCTCACCCCTGGAGGTAAACTAGCGCAATTGTTTGCCAAATGGTCTGTCGCGAGACAGAACCAGCAAACGAGGCCTCCAGTTTGGGGGTCTCGCGTTACCATTGAGGGGGGCCTCGAAACCTGGTTGGTAGGAGCAGTGGCGTAGAATGTGGGTGGCGAGTTATGGGAGCTCGCTCCCTGCATCCTATGCGAGCTCACCGCACTTGGCGGCGCTTGTACAGAGTTTGGTGTACGCGTTGACGACCATTTTCTTACCGTCGAAGGTTTTGAGAACCGCCCCTGGGTCGCTACCAAGTGGATAGCGGTTCCTGTAGGTACTTCGATGTGCGAACTACCCTCTGAGGTTGTTGTGTCTTCAATTTCCAAGACTGACCTTTTCGATTTATCCTTCTAGGTTGGAGGCACGTCTGGTCTCTTTACCAGCCGAAGGGTATCTCCAAGGCCCTGGGAGTATCGAGCCAGCCCATTGTAGTATAAGTTTCGGTTAGTGGCCAGGTAATTGCGTACCTGGGAACGGATCGCTTTGTCGACATTGTCGGCAAATAGCGACTTTAACCTAGAGGTAGTGAACACATTACCACAACGGGTTGTCAGATTCCAAAGCGCGAGTGAAAACACCGAATCGGTTTGCCCAGACCTTTGATGGTAAGCGAGGACTTCCAAGTAAGCCACTTGGATAACCTCATCGGTGGCGTATGTTTCCAAAAGGAAATTGACCACCTCTGGGTATGACTCCAACATCTCCGTGCCATTCTCATCCATCGCTAAGGTACTGCCGCGGAGCATACCCTGCAGCAAGAAGTATGCTTTTCCTTTAAGGTAAAACTGAAATAGCCACATAGCAGCGCCCTCGGAAACCCCATTTTGGTCACATGCAAGCTTGAACTTCTACAGAAACTCAATTACCGCAATAGGATCCGTACCTGTGAAGGTTGTGTCACCCATTTGGAAGCTGAGCTTCTTGTGGTGCTTAGTAATCTTCTGAGCAACCTCTTGGGTGTATTCAGAAGAATTGTTGATCAACCGATAAGTCCTGTAGTCAACCGCTTTGGTGAACATATGTTCAAGGGTTGATGCACCTCCAGGTCCATTTCGGTGTCCGACTCAGAGTCGGCCGACTCATTGTATCGCTTTTTACGCTTTCGGGTCTTATTCGACGACTTCTTCGTCGACCTGTTCGTTTTCTTCTTCTTCTTACCTTTACGGTCATCATCCGACGATGAACGCGTATCGGAACTGGAGCCTGACGAGTCGGGGTCTGAATCATCCTCTCGATTCTTTCCCCTCTTCGTCCTTCGCTTCTTCCCTTTTCGGTTTCTTCGTTGCTCATCCAACGAGTCAGACGAATCGTCCTCGGAACCACTTCCATGGGTATCCTTTTGAACGAAACCAGTAATTGGTGGCAGGTAAATGTCTTGAGGATCTACCTTCCCCGGGACCTCTTGACTCTTCCTTGGACCTTGTAGGTACTCACTATCAGTAGGTAAGTATTTGGAATGGGTGAAATGATCCATTTGGAACCCTTGTGGTATGCGCTTTGCGATGTTCACCTGTTAAGGTCGGGATTCTGCGAATCCCTCGGAAACCCAAAGGTCCTGCACAGCGCAGTAAACATGCTCCCTAGCATCTGTAAAGAGATACTGTTTCACCATTTTAGGTATCCTGACCGATAGCTCTTGAGATGCTCGGTCAACCACAATACGGGTAAAAGCATCGACGTCCACTGAGGGCGGAACCATCCGGGTATCCGACTTCTCCTTTACGGTGAATGCATCCTCGACTGCGAGGGTGACGAGCGCTTTCACTCGCTCTTCGAGCTGAGGCCATAGCCCCTCCGCTGCAACCTCAATTGGTAGTTCCCTTTGAGGTTCCGTTGCCATAGGCGGCGGACCATGTACCTTTATTGTTTTATCCCGAGGGTGCCGGAGCAGCTCCTCGGGGTTTTCCAGAATCGGTTGAGCCGATGGGGCTCCTTTAGGACCTATATGGCTTGGCGGGGCGCTCGCACCACGCGTAATCCTTTTAGGTCGTTCCATTGGTGACCAATAGTGGTATCCTGTATTGCCTTGCGGGATTTCCTGAAACCAAATAGGTGTACGAGCGTCCAATCCTTCTCGGAATCTCGTGTCAACCGTGAAGGTACGACGAAACCTAAAAATTCTTTCTAAGTCGGGAGACCAAAATGTCGTACAATCACCTCTGGGGTATGCTACTGTCTTGTCTCGGGAGCGTAGTGACACTCAACCGTAGGGAGCGTGTTGACGCTCAACCTTAGAAGGTAGACATAGTAAAACTCGATGGTAACAGGGCACCGTGAGAACCCGCAGGGGCAAACGGCGGGGCAACTAGCCTATACCGTGTAGGTGGACGATGGTAGGCGTCGACGCGCGGGAAAGCCTGTGTGGTAGTTGAGAAACGATGACCCAAAAGGTATAGTCGTGACCCAAGTGGTGCCTATCTTTTTCAGATTAGGATGGGGGAGATGCAGTTTCTTGTATGCAGTGGACTGCACTCTCCAGATCACCAGGGTGGTGCCAGCAAGGCACGATCTTTGACCTAGTGTCAGAGACCTGGCCACCACTGGCTACAGTGCCAGGTGACCACTCCACTACTGTACTAAAATAAATATAATTACAATTACAAGTACCAACAATTACTCAACCAGAAGGTACATGTCAACACTACATGTGGCTGACAACACCTAGATGGTAGCTCGCCCGGAGCCGCATGGCCGATGATCCCTCGCATCCATCACTTACAAGTTCAGTGTAGTATATTGACAACCTCAAAGGTCAGACCTTCCGCCACTATACGACAACAGCCGACTGCTGGGCTTTCTATCTTCATTTTTCGTCTTTCTCTTTACGATCTTCTAACATTTCACCGATAGTCTTATACTTTGATGGAGTCCTACATTCTATGTCAAAAAACTTCGATTTGACATACCTGGCTCCGACGCACTCTGGCTTAGTGCATGAAGGAGTGACAGCTTCTACAATACTTCGATGAGTAGGTTCCAAGTTCTTTAAAAGATCTTTAGGAATCCTTGTCTTCCAATATAAGCTTTCGTCACCCTCAAAACTGCCCAAACTTTCTGATAGACCCCAAAAGCTTTCCTTCGTCGCTGAACTGCACGAACTTTAGATGCAAAAGAACCATTTTCTGGTTCTGATAAAAGACGAAATTTCAGCATGGCCGCTTTAAAACGATTTTCATACTGTGGTGAAAACAAAAACAACCTGATAGCTTTGAAGGCTGATTTGATTGCTTTTGTTGTAAAAATATGATGATTTTTTACATAGCACGAATGATTGAAGTGCGATGTCTGAGTTTTAAGAACCCAAAACCTGTTGAATTCGTATTTCACAAATCTTAAGGATGTTTTTAAGATTTTGTTGATTTTTTAATTCCATGAACGAAAAAACGGAAGATTTATGCTGGTTTGAGGACTGGAAATCATTTAAGTCTTTCGCTTTCCACTGGCCAACCGATATCTTTTCTGGACGAATGATCGTTCATGTTCAAGAAGTATGATTAAGTATGATTGCGATTCTGGAGTAATTATTCGAGCGAACATATAGAAATGTTTCCTGAGATACTCTAATATCCGACTTTTCTTTGACCCATTGTCTAAGATGTAGTATAGTAAGTTAAACCGTTGAAAAAATTATGCAACGTAGAGGATCTGGATGACTGCCAGCATGCGCCGTGTACTACAGTAGTTTATTGAGCAACTAGCTTAGCTTTTTGCTAATTTAGTGTCATTCAGATAAGAGTAAATGGATAAGAAAGCGCATTTCAAGTGCATCTCCCTGTTGCCATTTGCCCAAGAGCGCCACAGCAGGGCAGGGGGCTGGTGAGATATATCTTCACCAAGCATGGCCAGTTTTGTAAATATTGTAAAACGAAGCATCTACTAGACTACTTTAACCCCTTTGAGTGTCTACAGTCGAACATAAATGTACACTTAGTGTCCTAACGGTTTTTCGGACCCCAAAGCGCTGTACGACATCGTCTACCAACGTTGTGTTAGTGCGCTCGACGTTTTTGTTGCAGCTTGCAGTTGCTAGTGCTGCCACACCTTACAGGTATTCTCAATCTTTTACTTCTAGGTCGAGCATATCCTTAGATCCTTAAAACCATCGCGTCTTACACTCCTTGCTACCATTTTGGTTTATACGACAAAAAAGGGACGATAGCATCTTTTAAAATCCAATGAGACATTTGAAATGGTTTGCATAAACCTTTGTTTCTCCCGTAGAAGAGAAAAAGGCGATACAAGCCAGCCAGAAATTTGTCTCTTTCTTGGTATTATAAAAAACGGCGATGCTTCAAATCTTAATACCAAGCAGATTACTACCTAGTTCATTTCTTTCTCTACGGCTTGTATTTTGTTCCTGGCTTTACATTCACCATGTTTAGAAAGTGCGGAGTCTCTTAACAACAGGTAGAGTTTACTGCAGTTTCGTCCATATTAAAGATTCGCTTTAGTTCATTAGAAAGCCGTCACTGCTTAGCTTTAGGATTTTCACTACGTCAAAAATCGTACTTGCATGTTGACAGTTTTCCCATTTTACATTGGCGTTTTCTCTTAGGAAATGGTTCTTGAATGAATACTAAAGATGGCTTTCTGGAACAAAGCAGCCTACATCGTCCGGTAGTAACCTGTCTATTTACCGCTAATTGTGCCATCAAATTCTTTAATGCATCTTTTCTAATGCAAAACTGTTTTCAGAAGCTTGGACTATACTTATTGAAACCTGTTGCTCTCTTGCAGAAGTTAAAACGGTAAAGCGTTTAACTGTTCAATTCAGCGCATCTAAGATGTGAAACTTAAGAATCTTATTATCCTTGGCATCAACAAGCTTTCTCAAAATATACACAATACTTTTGGGTAGAATCGCGTGCATTATAATGTACTAAACGGAGCGTTTTTGTGTTTTGCCTTTGAGCATATTTACCGCTGGTTGGTGCATACGTTTTCGCCCTTCTGCGGTTTCATACTTTTGTTTGTGGCGAATCGCCTGTCGTTTCATCGACAGAGCCATTGCAAGTATTGCTTAGCGTTAGGTAGTCTTGAGAGAGAGTGTGATAGGACTGGAATCCCATGCAATGAGACAACTGTCATAAAATGAGCCACAAAGATCTTTGTTTTTATTTGTCGTATTGACGGTCGGTTTGAAAGTTCTGCCTTTTTAGAATCAATCTCTTCGGCTCAGTGAGACGAAGAGAATGAAGTAGACAGATCGAGAAATTGTCCACCAGGAGCAGAGATATCGGCTCACTGTGACACACAAAGCCCTTTTTCCACATATGACATTTTTCCACAAAATGACCTTTTTCCACAAAATGACCTTTTTCCACACTTGGCCTTTTGGGACCGGTACTCTGAGAGTGGCTTTAGTGGGAACTACACAAGAAACAGCAGACTTCGCGCTCACTCGTTCGGTTTTCTTCGACGGCGACTTTACTTTTTGGTGCACTGACTGCCACAATTTCTACATTGCCAGAGGTCTCGAGCGGGTATTCGCTCGCCGAAACACCAGAAAAACTTTAGATCGAGGAAATGACAGTTTTGAGTTCTTTCTTTGTCGAAGCCGCCCGAATTACCAATGGAGCCTCATTAGTAGTACGGGCCCTTCCACCCGTCTCTCACATCTTGCGGTCTATACCCCAGAATCTACTTGTAATGCCACGGGATCATCCTGTCAGCCAAACTCCCGAGGAGCAACACGCCGCGCCTGAACATTCTGATGGTGATCGTGAAGCTAACCGTGAAACTGTGATACTGCAAAACCCGACGGCGCCGATATCTCCCGGGTCTCAGAATCCCACGGAGCCGACATAGTGGAATTATCGTTCTCTCCTGTTCATGCCACCTCAAAGATATATGGAACCCATCTTTATCATCAGCTCTGTTGGGGAGTTCTCAATTTCTGTGTAGCGGAGACACCGCATAGGGGGTTGAAGGATCAAGTACCGCTGTACACGAAATATGACGCATTAAACGACGATCTAGAGGAGCCGATCGCGTTCGATGCTGTGCAAATGTATCGAACCTTGTATCAGCAGATTAATGCTGCTCTGCGACGGGGTTTAACGTGCAGAGTCGTAGTCTCAGTAAACGTCTTTAGAAAGCCATTCCAAGACGAGGTATTCAACCTCAGCGCACCCACTTAAGTCCGGTTCGCTTCAATATTAAGCTGTACTCATGCTCTCTTTAGCGGACCTTGTGAACGTGTTGTTGAGTCAATTTCTCGTACATTGGAAGTGAGCGCGAAGGGTTTGTGTGCCTCACACGAATATGTCTCCGGTACATAACAGTGGTCGGTCAAGTTCGAGTATGAGCTGCGAGCGGGCCCAAAGCCCTTGATAAGAAGCTTGTTAGATGTGCTCGAAGCGATCCCCATCGGAGTATTTCAAATTGCTTGCGTACACTCCGCCACATGCCGGCTTCGCACTGGCAAACAAAAAATACATACGCATGTTATATTGTCCTTCAAGCCAAGTCAAGTCGCGAGTATCTGGAGACCCATATCAAAAGGGGTGTTCGACCTTTGGACCCATCTCTTCAAACAACTTTACAAACTAAAAAAACTAGAGCGATCATCTAGGGCACCTTGCCTCGCGTAAACTCGGTGGCTCGCGTACTCTGCGACGACTTGTTCACCGCTGAGCGTCGCAAGAACCCAGAATCGAAAGGTTTCCATGTTTGCGACGCGGCCTGGCTTGCAGGCCAACCTCCACTTCCTGCATCACCCGATGCCACCAGATCTGGCTCTTCGACAACATTGAGGGGCACTGCGCTCCCCACAGGCACAACAATTCTCTTACGTTTTCCGCGTATAGCTTGAACCGACTTCGATAAGAAGTAAAGCGAGATGTGAAGAAGGGTGTTCAAAAGAGGGATGAAAAAGCCTGGAGCAAGTCGTAGCAACACCCGGCATCTCTTCCAAAAAGGTGATCTTCTGAAAAACATTCTCGTTCGCTTTCGTGTGGCCTCATCCGAAATTTCACGATCAGTTGTCTGCAACGCTATCCTGCGATCGGGCATCATGAGCGGGTCATAATCAGTACCATTGCCCGCGCTGTTTGCGAGTACCACATCGGCAGTTCCAAACAGCTTATCTATTCTCGCCGTCCACTCGAGTTTCATGCTGTTCGTCGTTTTGTTGATGATGTACTCGCGCAGGAATCTTCCGGACTTGGAAGTGATGAATTGCAAGATAAGGTCTGGAGAGGGAGTGGAGGTCTTTGTTATTTTCGACTCGGTGAATGTTCCGTCTTCGGCGTTGCCGATGCGCGTGATACGCTGGCTCTGCCTTGAGCTTAACGGGAGAGGGCGTGGCTTGTCATCCTTCCCACGGGAACCGAAGCTCATAGACGACGATTCGTCGAAAAGGAACGACGTCGACGCAGCCGTTGCTTCCACGTCATGCAGAAGTTGACCCATTCTAGTCCATCTCATCCTTCCATACGAGTCAATGACGAGCGACTCAAGCGCGCGACGAAAGCGGGGTGAAGGGTCGGTGAGAATCTTGCGAACAACGAAGGGGTAAACGACTCCAAGAATACTGAACCTGGGATCTGCGTTGAGCGCAAGACCCTCGAGCATGCCCAGGCATCTGAGGTTAGTCAAAAAGTAATCGCCAAAGACAAACGGGAATCGATTTCCAAGCGTAAGAAGCTTTCCAACGATGCCCACCAGGGTGAAGCGTCGCAGCCGCTCGAGCTCGCCCGCTTCATCGTCGGTGAAATCGGTGTTTGGCGGTTCCAACGCATCACGCAACGCTTCTGAAAGCAGCGGGAGCTCAATTTCCACATCATCAGAGCGCATGACGGCGAGCCCAACAAAGGTTTCAGCGAGGTAGGTGTATTCGCCATGAATCAGATGCATTAGCGCACACACCAAGGACTCGCGAACCGAGGCGGGAATTTCCGATATGAGCCCGAAGTCTATGTATGCCAGATAACCCGACTTGGTTTTGAGCACTTGAGAAGAAAAAAAAGAAGGAAAGAAGGAAAGAAGAACACGTCAGACTTTTGGCTGTTGTTGGTTTGCATGCTCAACGCGTTGGCGCGGCGCGGCCAGCAAATGGATGTGTGGGGACTTACTGTTTCCATTGTGCATGTCTGCAAGGGGTCGCACGGGTTGGATGTGATTCGGGCAGTTAGGATACTGGGAAAGAGTTTGAGCGTGCGTAAAGGGTGGGCGCAAGTGAGGTGCAGCGCATGGCAGGATAAGGTAAGCAAAACGTACCGGCATGCATGTAGCCCTTGTCCAAGAGCTGCATCAAGGCAAATCGAATGCCGTTCTCCACGAGCGGGATGTCCTCAGCCTTGACCTTTGCTTCGTCATCGATCAACTTGACGCCTTCAACCCACTCGGTGACAAGCACGCGGCGCGAGGAATACTGCTCAAAGACCCTCGGCAGATATATGCCCTCGACGTGGCCGTAGGCGTTTCTAAACTTTTTCATGTTTTTGAGCTCGTTAGTGTAGTCCAGTTCTTCGAACAGGTGACTGGCGTACTCATCGACAGCGGCGGCAAAATCGGTTCGACTGCGCAGCAGCACATTGGCTACGGTGGCGAAATACCTGACAATGTAGCAGTCCATGGCGATCTGTTCGGCGACCTCGGGGCGCTGCACCTTGACGGCGACGTCGACCCCCTCCACCTTGGCCTTGAAGACCATGCCCAGGCTGGCGCCGGCGACAGGGTTGGGGGAAATGTGGTCGAAAATATAGTCGGGAGTGGCTTGCAGTTCTTGTTGAATGAGCTGGTAGGCGCGCAGTGTGGGGAAGAAGGGCAGCACGGCGTCCTGAAGCTTTTGTAGCTCCTTGATGACCGGGGCGGTGAACAAATCCTGCCTGGTGGCGGCGGCCTGGCCAAACTTGATGACGGCGGGCCCCAGACGGGTCATGGCGTCTCGCAGGTGGACGGCCCAGGTGTTTTGGCGCTGCTGCTGGCGTTGTTGGCGTTTGGAGTGGGTGAGGGCACCCGCTGCGACGCGGCGGGCGTCCAGGGCGCTGAGGGCGCGGTCCCTGGCGAGCTCGAAGGACAGGGCGGCAATCTCGCGGAAGAAGAGAATCATGCGACGCAGCACCTTGTCCGGACGGATGCTGAAGTAGAGGTTGAGCACGGTGGGGTCGTACACGACGGGAAGCGTGGTGCGCAAGCTTTCGCGCTCCGAGACGGCCATGGCGACGGCACAGTAGGCGGCGACAAAGCCGGTGACAGCGCCGCGCGCCAGATACACCCTTGCCATGCGCGCAACGTCGTTCGGACGGCCCACCTTTGTGACGCGGGCGTAGTCGTCCGCAGTGGCGGTGGTGAAGCGCGCGTCGTCGAGCTCCTGCTCACGCTGGCGGTGCTCCTCCTCGGCGAAGCCGAAGCGCTCCTCGGGCGAGCGCATCCAGTCGAGCACGGCGTCGGCGTCGCGCGGCGCGGCACGCGGCGCCAACTCGGCGTCCAACAAGGGCGCTGCGGCAACGGACGAAGCGGAAGCCGCCACGACGGCGGCGGCAGCGACGGCGGCGGCGGCGACGGCGGCGGCGGCGACGGCGGCGGCGGCGGTGGGCAGCGCGCCATGGCGCGCGCGGTGGCGGTGGTGACGACGGCTCTCGACGGGGCGACGACACGCCGCCCAGCGCGCGGCGGTGACACGGGCGACGAAGTGCACTCGCGCGCGACGGCGCGACGGCAGCAGCGACGACGACTGCACAAAGGCGGTGGCGCGCGCGAGCTGCGACATGGCGCTGGCGCGGCCGTCCGCGGCGACCGGCGCGGGGACGCCGTGTGCTCCGCCCCGGAGATTGCTGCGCACCAGATGCAGCGGGCACAACGACGCGCGGAACGTGTGTTGCGTGTCCACGTGGTACTGTGGTACCGTGGCGACGTGGCGACGTGGCCTGAGAGAGGGCAAGGGGGGGAGAGAGAGAGAGAGAAAGAGAGAGAGGGAGAGGAAGAAGGCGCGTGCACGTGCTGACGGCGATCGCTACACAACAGCGGCAGCGGCAGCGGCAGCGGCATGGGCGACGACGAGGAGCTGTGCGCGTCGCCGTTCGAGCCTGAGCGCGTGGGCGACGCCAAGCGCGGCAGCGTGCGCGCGTTCTGCGTGTCGCCTACCAACGGGCGGCTGGAGTGGGTGCAGGCGCGCGTGCGACGCGCCCATCTCAATGACGGCGCCCCGCTCTCCGATCCCATCGCCGCCTTTCTCATGGCCGGCGATCGCAACGCCGCCGACAAGCCCGCGCTTATTGTGCACCAGTCCCTGGGCGGCGTGGGCGATGAGGTGTACAATGCCTTTCTCGAGGGCCGCTCGTTTGATAGGCACACGTACGATAACGAGGTCGAGAGTACGGTGTACTACGCGCTCAACGATGCTGAGCCTCATGCTGAGGCTGTTATTACCGTCAAGTTTATCTTCCGCGATGACGTTGTCACCCGCCCGTACAAGCTCGCCTACGAGGTGCAACTGCCCAACGGCGACGTCATCGAGAACGAGCTCGTCAACGTGTAAGCCACCACTAAAACTTTGACTTGCTTCTTTGTCTTGTCTCTCTACCAATGCTCCTCACCACCGTCCCTCCGCCTCCTCTATCACACAATCCCCTCCCCGTCATCTCGCCGCGCGCCCGCGCCCCATCAAGCCGCCGCCCGCCGTCATGAGCGCGTCCGCGTCGCACAAGCGCGCCCTAGCCAGCGCGCTGCTCATCATCGCCTTGCTCGCGAGTCGTCCGCGTCGCCCCCGTCCCTCTCTATTCCGCCTCCGCCGCGAGCCACGTCCGCGCTACCGTCGCGTGGAAAGCGCCCCGCCTCACGCGCGCGTTTGTTCATCCACAGCGCGTACGCACTTCAACTCGCGCTTCACCCGTTTCTCTCGCGCATTACATCCCGTCAGTGCGCACACCATACAACAGTCGAAAAACCGCGTGTTTATGTCGTCGTTACCGCGAGAGGTGGGCGATGGGTTGGGGCATCGCTCGTGTCTACTCAATTATGAGCGTGTCATGGCGTTGGTGCTCGGACTTAGCTACAGTCACCGTGTGAGCACTTACGGTTCGCTCAGCGTGCGCGACGAGCATGCCGTGGAGCGATTGTTCGGGTGGGGCGATGGCGAGCTCAAACGTCACGACTTGTTAGATCGCGCCTGTTTGCAAGTGGCGTATGTCAACGACTCGTGCGAGACGCCTGCGTCGCATGTGGTGTGTCGACGCGTGCTTCCGCGTCGTCGCGGCGGCGTATTCGACCAGACAGTCATCATTCCCGATGCCGTCTCCGACTGTCTTTTGGTACACGGCGACGACGGCGAGCAACAATGTGGCGCACTGTTTCGCAGTTTTGTGTCGGCGTACGGGGAGCCTAACACGTTATTCCAGATGCGACCGCGACGGTGTTTTCGCGAGTATCTGTACACCAACTTCAGTCGCACGCGCGACTGGTTCGCGCACAAATACTGGCATCGCGACGCGTCGAAGACGCGCCAATTGGCGCTGGAGCGCGAGCGCGTTCACATTGCAATGCACGTGCGACGCGGTGATTTCTTCAACTACAGCGAGCGCGTGTTGATACCGGACGCCACTTTTGTGGATGTGGCCGGACGCATACGCATGGCGCTGGACGATATGTTGGGGCGACGCGCGTTACTAACGGTGCATATTTTCTCCGAGGGCGTTTCGGTGAGCGGGGAACGCGTGAAGGATAACCACGACACGTCCAAGATGGAGGCGGTGTATGTGGACGAGCGCGGGGTGAGACGCGACGCCAAGCATTGGCAACGGTTATTTGAGCGACACGCGCGGTGGCGAGGGCGCGACGGCTTGGTCGTGCGTACGCACATTGCGTCCGATACGATTGAGGCGGTGCACATGATGGCGGCGTGCGACTTTTTCATTGGCAGCGTGTCGGGGTTGTCGGCGCAGGTGGTCCGTCACCTCGGGCGCGGACTGCTGTTGCTGCCGCTGCACCAGCTGGAGTTGCTACGTCACGAACACGCCGTGCTTTACGACCTCGCGCGCCACGGCTTTGACAGCTTTTTACGCGAGCGCCAACTGTACGCGTTGCTGAACCACACGGTGCGGCGCAACCGATTGGCGTGCGCCGCGTGGTAGAGCGCACTACGGTGTACTGTAGAGAAGTTATTGTATCTATCTATCGTTAGCTAGCTAGAGAGAAGAGAGTTGTGTGTGTAAGTGTAAAGAAAGTTAGTTCTCGCTGGCCTTCACGCGTACGAGTGGCGCTGCCGCGCCGGCCCCGACGGATAGCCGTGCGGCGGCGGCGGCAGCGGTGGCGACGGCGGCAAGGCGCTCGGCGGTGGCGGCGGCATGGGCGCATAGTGCGGCAAAGCGTAACAGCCGACGGGCGGCAGCGGCGCCCCAAACGCATGGGACGGCGTTGGCGCAAAAGGCGCGAAGGGTGCGAGGGGTATGTAGGGCGGCGCATACTGCGGCTCGTAGGTGTCGTGCGTCGGCGCTCGCGGCGCTCGTCGCGGCGGGTGCGACGGCGGCAGCAGCTGCGACGGCGGCAGAGGCTGCGACGGCGGCAGCGGCGGCGGGCGTCCGTGGCGCGGCTGCGACAGAGGCGGAGGCGGCGGCGGCTGCTGGCCGTAGCGCAGCGGCGGCGGCGGCGGCGGCGGTGGTGGCGGCGGCGGTGGGGACAGCGGCGGCGCCGAGGCGTGCTGCATGGGGTCGTCCAGCGGGTGGTGGAAGAAGAGCGACATGGCGCCGAAGCGCAGCGCGAAGCGCAAGATAGAGAACGCGAAGCGAAAGACACAGAGAATGCCAAGCGAAAGACACGGAAAATGCCAAGCGAAAGACACAGAGAATGCCAAGCGAAAGACACAGAGAATGCCAATCGAAAGACAAAGAATGTCAAGAGGAAGACAGAGAAACAGAAGCGAAAGACAGACGGAAAGCGGCGAAGCGCAAGCAGGCGAGCACGCCACGGGCACTAAAGCACGCGCAGCAGCACGGCAGCCCAAGCATGCCCCTAAGGCGGGGGTCCGAGGGCGGCCGCGAAGAGCGCGCGCAGCAACGAGCAGCAACGAGCAGCAACGAGCAGCAACGAGCAGCAGCGAGTAACAACACCGCCACAAGAGAGCATTGCTGGCGCGGGCGCAACGCCGTACCGCCGGCACAACGCATAGTGACGCGCCCCAGCGGACGCGTCCGTCGCATCGTAGATAGCATATGGCTACCCACGCGCCACACCGCGCGGAAACGCCTTCGCGTCGCATACGTTGGCCGCGTGTTAGTGAGTCAATGTGGCTTGCCGTCCGTTCAGACTGCCGCGGGCGTGCGGCCGTTGCAACTCACGCCGTCGATGCATTCATACCACGGCCTCGAGCGGTTTGAGAGCCGAACTAGTTTCTCTCTTACATTCTCTGCTAGCACTCTCTCTAGCGTTGACGATCAAGGTGCGTAATGTACTAGCACTAGCTCAGCTATCCATTTGTCTTGTTAATGTTAGCCCGCGTCCATTACTTGCCCAGCGCGTCGTACAGTGCCTCCAGCCGCTCGCCGTACTTGGCCTTGAGCTGCGGCCGCTTCAGCTTGAAGCTGGGCGTCATCAGGTCCTTCTCCACCGTGAAGCCCTGTCCCAGCTCGTTGAGCTCGCTCACCTCGATCACAACGTCTCTCACCGTTTCATACTTCTTGAACCCACTCCTCTCTCTCATCTCCCCCAGCTGTTCCAACAGTTCCGTCTTGAAGCTCGGTGCCGCCGCAATGCTCTCCAACGTCTTAAGGCTGTGACGCTCGCCCCACGCCATCGCCGCATCAACGTCCGGCACCACCACCCCCAGCAGCGTTGCGTGCAGCGAGTTTCCGTACACCCACATCTGCCCCACCAGCTTGGCCTTTGTATACTCCTGTTCCAGCTGCTCCGGTGATACGTACTCGCCCTGCGCCAGTTTGAACAGGTTCTTAGCTCGGTCGATGATCTGCAGGCTCCCGTCCTCCAGCCACTGTCCCACGTCCCCGGTCCGGAAGAATCCCTCCTCGTCGAACGCCTCCGCCGTCGCCTCCGCGTTATTCACGTACCTCCTGAACACAATGTCCCCCTTCACGCACACCTCACCGCGCGGGTACGGGGAGTCCGTCCCGAGGTACCCCATGTCCGCCAGGTCTCGCAGCTTTACCATCACCCCGGGCAGCGGTCCCCCGACCGTCCCCGACTTGGACTTTCCGGGAATCGAACAATTCATCCCGCCCACCGTTTCCGTCAGACCGTACCCCTGCGTGATGGGGCACATCAAGCACACTTTGAGGAAATCATTCGTCTGAGCCGACATGGGTGCCGAGCCGGTAATTGCAAAGCGACACCGTGGCAGAATCCTTGCGCGTACCTTCTTGAACACAAGTGCGTCCCACAACCCGGAACGCGCCACCTCCCCGCCGCTCTGCTCCGACTTGAGCTGTCGTGAGTACGCCCAGTTAAACAACGCCTTCTGGATGAAAGACGTCTTCTCCACATTCTCCTCAATTTTTTGCTGGAAGCGAGCAAACACACGCGGTACACCGGCGAAAATCGTCGGCTGCAAAGCTTCTAAGTCCGACATGATCATCTTGATGTTGCCAGAGTAAAACCCTACGCAGCCGCCCGCGCTCAGAAACATCGCCTCAGCCTGCTGCTCAAAGATGTGCGACAGAGGGAGATAGCTCAGAAACACGTCCTCGTGGCGGAAAGGATATCCCCACTTGGCGAAGAACATGTGGGCCGAGGCGATGGATGCCACCACCGCACGGTGAGGCAGGTCTACGCCTTTCGGATTTCCAGTGGTTCCAGAAGTATACATCACCACCAGCGTGTCATCCAGCGTTACTTCCGGCGCCGACACCGAACCGCTGCTGGCGGCTTCCTTTCCCTTGTCCATCAGATCCATGATGGACATGGCACTCTGCACCGACTTGGTGCACTCGTTCACCTCGGCGTCGTCGATGATGTCTTTGCTGCTGGTGACGATAACGTGCTCGACTGTGGGGCATTTCTCAGCCTGCATCACGTTGTGAAGCTTCTCAAAATTGGCCGCTGACACAACAACCGCCTTCAATCCAGAGTGGTTTGACACATACTCCAGGATGTTCGGCCCCAACGTATCGTAGATCGGAACCACAACGAGTCCGGCCGACATCACGGCGTACTGCATCATAACCCACTGCGGACAGTTTTGGGCGTAGAAGCCCACGGTATCTCCCTTTGACAGGCCGAGAGAAAGCAAGGCATCACGAGCAACTTCGATGTACGCCGCAGTCTTCTCATACGTCCACCACAGATAGGGCGATTCCCCATTCTCTCGCCAGCCCAGACAAGGCGACTGAGGGTATTGCTCAGCTGATCGGAACAACACTTGGTGCAGCGAATTCACAGGAGACGCATCCTGGAACGGGCGCGTAGCATCAAAGTCCTTCGCCCACCCACACGTGCGAACGTTTCCGTCTCCAATTTGCACGGAAACCTCATCCACATCCACCTTTAGCGCACACATTCTGGAGGATAGAAGCAAGACTGGGTCGTTCAGACACTGGGGTGTGAAAGACCGTAGCGCAAGAGCTTCCGTACCGATTCCGCACAATACTATCAGCCCCGCCCTGCACTTTGCTGACGAATTTTCGAAAAGCGCTGGCACGATCGCTGGCTCAGGGCGAAATTACACGACTTACAAGTATTTGAAGTAGATTGACTGATTCTCAGGCCAACTGCTGAGAGTGATTTTCTACGTACTCCTTACCTGTACACCCAGTAACTGCAATTAATGTGGGTCACATTAATTACGGTAAGAGATATCATCTCCTAGAAACCACTAATATTGTGGGCCACACGTTCACTTGTACCACATTATTTAAGGTGCAAAAACAAATAATGTGGGCCACATTAAAATTTTAAGACCCAAATAATGTGGGCATCGTTTCACTCTGTCGCCCGAATCAGTCGCTACATCACACTTACGCCACCACTTCACCACCAAATTGATCTGTGTTTCGCCACAATTTCTTGAAGCTTAAGGAAAAGCTGGTGCTCCTCCCATATCCCGTTCACATTCAATGACCTAAAGCCTGTTTCAAAATCATATCCCTCGCGCAAATTTTCCAAAACTTGACGTTTTGGCTACAGTAAAACTAACAGAATCAGTGTGAAAAATTTTTCAAGTAAAAAAACTTTCAACAACATAACCTTTATTGCAGCCTTTTCATTCTAACGCGAGTTCAGTAGTTTCTTTTTGCTCCTCTAGACTGTATATCACTTATAAAACGCTTTGTCATTGGTTCTTTAAAAGGATTGATAGCATAGCAGTCAATCTTTTCCCAGCAACCTTTGATACAATTTTTTAGATCAAAACTGTATGAAATTGCCTTCCTTGTCCATAAATCATTCGGGCCAACATTCCACAAATGTTTTCGATAGGATTGAGGTCAGGAGAGCGCGCAGGCCATTCCATAACCGACATATTTAGAATATTGAACCACTGTTTCATAGAATCAGATTTAGGCACAGGTCCATTATCTTGCTGAAAAATGAATTCTTCTCCGTTCATACAGTATGCAAAAGGTAAACGATAGTTTTCTAGAACCTCAGCATACTTTTCAGAGTTCATTGTAGTTCAACAAAAGCCATATCAGTTGCTCCTTTCGTAGAGATTCCAGCCCAAACCATTACTGATGCGCCTCCTGAATGCCTGGTCACAAATTTTTTCTTTTTTTTTCTTAGATCATGCAAATACAATTTATAGCAATCTGGACCATCAAAGTTAAACTTTTTTCGTCGGAAAAGATAACATTATTCCATTCCGTTTTTCAATAAGCCTTTTGAGCACACCATTCAACTCGATTTTTGTTGTGATTATCTTTTAAAAAAAAGTTTTCTTCATTTTTGTGTACTTGAACAAATTTTGACAGTTGACTTCACGCTATATTGCAGATCTTGATAGAGGCAAATTTAGGTTTTTTGACAATTTTTCCGCAAGATGAAGTGTTGCGGCATAGTTTATCTGCCGGAAATAGTGACGTAGGACGACCGGTTAAACGATTTTTTTTCGTATGTAGCGGGGTTTTGGATGAAGTTGCTGATTGTTTTTGAGCTGCGCGTGAGTTTTCGGACTATATCTGCTGAAATCATACCCTGACCTACTAATTCCATGATTTACAGCTGTTCAGAGCGTGTCAGAGGTGCGCCACGAGCCATAATTGAGCGAATAATTGTATAAAGGATATACTTTTGAAACAGTGCTATTGACTTAGTGGTTTTTATTTGTTTTGAAATGTGCTCTACAGTACGTGAAATGCCTTTTTGGCGCAGTTTTAGTAAAAAGATATGTTTTTGAAACGCACTGTACCTCTCCTTATGACTTCCTATTGAGCGTACGTTAAACGATCAACATCTCTTTGGCGATTGACATCACAAACAGCAAGCATTTTTTACGTCAAAAAGTAGGTTTTTCCAAAATTCTTCAATTTTCTTGATTTCCAGTAAGCTTTGTGCAATCTTGTTCATCTTGTACTTCTTCCGTTTCGTATTCCAATCGATCTTGATTTTATGAATGACGAACAAATCTGCCGGTTGCACAAAATGTCTGGCACTGTAAGGAAAGTATCTCATCTTAGTATAAACTTTTATTAGCGCTTGTGCAAGAGAGATTGTGAGATTCTGGCCAGTGCAATGGTCTACAAACAAATGTTGTTTTGGTTGTGCGGTAGCCTTGAAATAACTTTTGTTCTCCCAACCACTGCGGAATCTCAATTGTGTCTATGCAATCCTCCGCTCCATTTCAATATGTAACATAAAAAACGTCATACTGGTTACCCTCGATAAAAATGAATGCGGTTTTTGTTCTAGAATACGAAGAAAACTGTTTCCATCCGTATGTTTTTTGTTCTCAACTGATTTTGACGCCCATTTCCATTACCTTTTCATTGGAGAGAACATCAGATTACTTTAAATTTTTTTCGCCTTAAAAGCCTAGTGTTTTTCCATTTGTTTTGTTTATCATAGAATGTGTTTGGTCTGAATTATTCAAATAGTATTAATTTAGTTATTCGCTGCGAAAAGCTCTGTAAAAAATTCCGAGATGAAACGAACCCTTTTTATGAACCATTTTTTCCATCTGTGGTGATAAAAGATGCTTTCCTGTTTGGGCCCTGCTTCCAAATCGAAAATTTTAAGTGATGTTTTGGATCCACTTTGTGAGAGGAGAACTCTGCCCGGACCTTTACCTTGAGCTTTTCTTTGCCTTTCCGAAGTACTGGATATTTCTACTGTAATGTTTGGCATTCAAAAAATGCGGCGCATCAAGGATTCGTGCTTGATGGTGTTTGACAGTCACCGGTTGATGCGTCGCATTTGGTTGCGGTTTGGGGTGTACTTGGAGCTGTTCCCATAGTTTTCGGAATCTATCGCGGTGGAGGGGTTTGGTAAATATGTCGGCCGTCATATGACTCGTCGGGATTTTGTTCAATGATTTGGCGCGGGAGGCGATGTGATGTTGGAGGTGATGGTGTCTGAGGTCTATGTATTTTCGTCGTTTGGTTGGGGCTTGATTTTCGGCAATTAGTATAGCAGAATGGTTGTCGATATAATGCGGGGTTGGGTCTAGGTTCGTCAGTTGTGTGGCGTGTAGGATATTGCGGAGCCATTGTGTGTGTTGGGTGGCGCTGGTAGCGGCTATGTATTCGGCTTCGGTCGTGGATAGCGCAACAATATTTTGCTGTTTGGAAAACCATGAAATCGGAGTACCATTGATGAGGTGGGCCGTTCCCGTAACTGACTTTCTGTTTTGTTTGTTGGCAAAGTCTGCGTCACTGTAGACCGTAAGTGGTGCGGTAGTGCGATGATCGGAATGGTATCGTAGTCCATAGGTTTTGGTGCCTTTCAAGTACCGGAGAAGCGTCTTTAGGGATTGCCAGTGGTGTTGTTGGGGTTGCGACATATGTTGCGCTAGTCGATTGGTGGCATAGGTGATGTCTGGTCTGGTGCTGTCTGTGATGTACCTGATTTCCCCTAGGATCTGTCTGTATCTGGAGGCTTGTTCGGTTGATAAGAGCGGCGTTTTTGGGAGCCTGGCTAAGGCTTTTTGATTGTTGTAAGGGGTGGCCGTTGGGTTGCAGGTGCTCATGTTGGTTTGTTCGAGTAGTGCCTCGATGGAATATGGTTGTGCGATGTGGACTGCTCCATCCGCAGCATATGTAATTGTCCAATTAAGAAAGCGGGTCTGTCGTCCTAATCGCTTGATTTTGTACTTCGTGAGTAGTTGCTTGTAAAGGGTATCGATGAGCTTCTGTGAGGATGCGAGGACTAAGAAGTCGTCGATGGTGGTGCTGACGATTGTGAAGCCTTCTGGCGTGTGGCCTGTATAAAGGCACGGGTCGTGTTCTGAGGGTGTGAATTGCAGTTTGGTGAGGAATGCTTTCAGTCCGTGATTATTATGGTATGCGGCCGGTGGGGATCCGTATAAGTTGCCCATAAGCGGTCCGTATTGGCCGTCGTGTGCGTAAGTACCATTGAAGCGTGGCATCTGCTTGATATATATGGGTTTGTCGTGTTTGTATTCTTCATGTAAGTATGCCAATGTTATGTCAAAGTGCTCCAGTGGCATTTTGTGACGAGCGTGTAAGGCGATCAGCATCCGTTGAGTCGTACGGTCGGCAGTATATGTGGTGGTGTGTTTGGGGTTGTAGTGAACGCCAGGTTTCATGAAGTCACCTCTGAGATTACATCTGGCTTTACGTTGCACTATTTGGCCGTTCTCTGAGCGTTTGTACCGATATAACATCATAAGGGGTATTACTGCGTGTTTTGGTGGGATGAATGTTCTCGGAAGCCATTTGATGCTGTTGTGTTGGTCGAGGTTGTCTAACTCTGTATCATGTGCCTTTTTCCACAGCTCGGCGTCGGGGTATTGTCATGCTTGTGTAAGGTTGACGGGGAGGGGGGGGGGTGTATTGATGCTGATTGCGGTGGGCAGTGGTTGTCTTTGCATTGCACTGGCCTTAAAGGCTGTGGTTGTAGTTGTCGTGGGGTCCTTGGTTTTGTGATACGGATGAAAGACACAGGCCCGGATGCTCTGGTATTGTTGGGTTCTGAGGTTTAGTACTACAATGTGCTTGAGGGATATGGGATACATGTACCTGGCTGGCTCGGACCTCGATTCGAGTTAGCTCTTTGGTGCATATGTTGGTATTGTGCCGAGTTCGCCGAATATGAATATTTTTGCTATGGCTGGGGGTTTGCCGTACCACAATTGAAATGGAGATGTGTTGATTGCTTCATGGTGAAGGAGATTTCATTTAAAGACTGTGTCACGTGCGGCGTCTTCCCAGTATTGTTCGGGTAGTTTAACGGTCGCTAATAGTGCACGGACCGAGTTCATGATCGTTCGGTTCATCCGCTCCGCTATGGAGTTTTCTTGTGGTTGATGGGGTGTTCGGAGGTGTAGTTGCACTTTATGCGTGTGATATAGGTTTTGCATTTTGGAGGATGTATACTCCTTTGCATTATCCGTTCGAAAGTATGTCAGAGGGTGTCTCATTCGGTGGCGTATGTGAAGGAGTGTGTTGCTGACGTGCGTCGGTATGTCCTTGCGGTCCTTTATAACATGTGCAAAGGTGAATCGACTGCGTGCACAAATGAGGAGAAGCATGTGGTTGTTGCCATGCGTAGACGTCGGTTTCACCGGACCACAAGTGTCTGAGCTGATGTATGCTCCAACTGGGTACGTGTGTATTGTCGGTTTGTGAAATGCGGGGGCTTTTTGGGAATGGCGACAAGCGCTGCATGTGAATTTGATGTCATTGGGCAAGTGTTTGGGCATTGGACGGATCAGCCCTTGTTTGGCTGTCAGGCTGAGTTTAGCTGGGTGCGCATGATTCATGCGGATGTGCCAATTGTGGGCTATCAATCGTTCGGGGGTCAGATTGTTATTCGACCGTGGGTTTGGGAGATGCCTAAGGGACTGCTTAGTGGCTTTAGTCCGGAGAGTGGGAATGGGTGGTGGTGCTGCCCGTTGTATTTGGGATGATGTGGCTCGTGTTTTGGTTTCTTTGTGCTTCGTGGGGGTTGTTTTTGTGAGGAGGGGTTTAGTTGCGACAGAAATCCGTGGTTTACGTGGTAATGTTCTGGCTGTGGAGGCGTGGGTCGTGTCTAAAATTATGCCCCTAAGTTGATATTGCGATGTGATCCTTGGTGCTCTTGTGATTATTTGTGGGGGTTGTTGATGTGTGTCGATGATCTATCCGGCTTCCGTTGTGAAGGCAATGAGGCCGTATTGAGTCGCGAGATCATGCACCGAGAGGAGATTTTGCCTGATGTGCGGATTGGCTACGGCTGTGGTGTGGATGAGTTTCTTAGTCGTGCTGGGCCGTATCCTGATTATCCCATGATGAGTGCACATTGTCTTAGAATTCGTCGCAGTGGTGGTCGGTGTAGGGTGTTGGAGTCTGGACATGGTTGACGTTGGTAGGGGGATATGGGTGGGTGTTGCTCCGCTGTCGAGAATAAACGTACTTTTGTTGTCGTTATCTGTTTCCGCCGGGTCACTGGGTTGTGTGGGTTGTGCGGGATACGGGACGGGATCATATGGCTGTGGATAAGGCGGGATGGGGATGTGGGGATGGGGAGGATATTGGGGGTGGGTGTGTGCTAGTTTTGCTTGCGTCTTAGTGTGATATTTGGGGTGTCGGCTGTCCTGGCATTCCTCGTCTGTGTGAACTGAAGAGACTCCCAGACTGGTGTGGAATCGGCACGGCGTGTAGCCGGGTAGTCGGCGTTGGACGTATGCGCTGCGGCGACACGGACGGTAAGGGCGGCGGTACTGATATCTGCCTCTGAATGAGTGGTCTCCGGTGAAACGTTGCTGGCCATAATCCCCGGTGAAAGTCCTAGCTGCTGAGGGTTGGGGTGTGGGTCCGTGAATGGGTTGATACAACGATTGGAGTTGTTTGAAGCTGATGAGAAAGGCTTTGATCGTCTGGGGTTTTTGGAGTATGATGGGTCCGAGAATGGGGGTTAGGGTTGAGTTGTTTTTCAAACCGTTTATGATGAAGTCTACTGTGGTCTCTTCCTGTTTAATGTTAGGATAGCGTACTGATATCATCTTCTGCCGGAGTTCAGTGTGAGACTTGATGTAGCTGTCGATGGTTGTGTCCGGGGTGTATGTAATATTTTCGGCTTCTGTCCTCAGGAACTTGTGATCGTCCTTGGTTGCTTGGTCAGTATGGGTTATAATGTCGTGGACTAGGTTGTGGGGTGTTGGCCAGTCTTCTGGGACGAGTAGGAGACCGAGTATATCCGAAGGAACACTACTGAGGATGGTTGAAAGTAGTTTGGACTTGCATTGTGTGTGGCGTTTGAGTTGTGCGGGGTCTACTGGGATGGGGGAGTTGCTGGAGAGGTGTTCGGTTGCTTCGATCGTTGTAGCGTACGTTTCCAACGCTAGGTACCAGGGTGCGTAATTGGATGGGTTTAGCTCCGGGAGCCTGGGGTGTCTTTCGTTTTCCATTGTTTTGTGTTGCGTGGTGTCTGTGTGGTGATGTTTGTCGTTTGCTTCTTGTATGGATTGTGCGTATAATTCTGTCGTAAGCTCGGTGGTATCTTTGGTGTATTGTCGTCTTCGACGACGTTTGGTTCTTAGGTTTGTCTAATTCGTTGTGTGTGAGGTTAAATGGCCTCGTGAAGTGGTTTGTGGGTGGGTGGGTGGGTGGGACACGTTATCTTGTTTTGCAGCAGTGGTTGCGTCAGGCGCATAACCTGTGAGAGGAGGACTCTGCTCGGACCTTTACTTCGAGCTCTTCTTTGCCTTTCCTAAGTACTGGATATTTCTACTGTAATGTTTGACACACTTATTCATGATATTTAGTGATAGGGGTCTGTTATCTGAAGGCTAGAGCAAAACATTTTTGGTATCTCGGATTTCCAGAAGTGGAAATCAACTGCAGTGCAACGTTCTGTGGATTCTTCTAGATTAATTTGACAGCCAATTTCCGAAGACGATCGAATTCAGCGAGCATGTCCAAGTGTAGCGCATTGACCCAGAATATGGTTTTTTGTTCTCTCTCGCACAATGCCATGATATTTAGCTTTTTCCAACATTTGTGTGTTCCTCCGGTCATTGATGAAGTCACGCCGGAAGATTTAAGAGTCCCATTTTCGTTAGTATACTGTGCTTTTGAGCGCTAAAGCTGACTGGCTTTATGCAGGTAAGACTTCTGGATCTGTAAAATTAACAAGAAAACTGTATCACTGATTTTGATATAATGTGCCGTGAACCATTTATTTTTGACTCTTTATCATGCAGGCAACAGCTTTGGCGCGATCAGCGATGGTGAGCACATTATGGACTCTTCTCTTCACGATTGTGCTGGCTTGTTCGATGAGGGAACTTCTAGTCTACATCACGATGTTAAATGGTGTTTCAATTTGTTCGGAGTAGGTTTTGGTCGTCGTTGACTGCTTTTCGTCGCTTGACACTACGTTGAAATGCTGGGACGATTGTTGATCCACTCGTAAGCACTTACATTTGGGGAGAAGGAGATAAGTGTTGGTGGGCGTTGAGGGGTTGTATCAGTCACAAGAGAATCAGAACTGGAAATCTTGTGCTTTATGGAACCGTTCGCATGGCTTTCGCTCCTTTTTATAAGCACTGACTTTTTTTGTTGAACGTCTCACATGTGGCACCTACGGTTCAGCGCACACTAGTTTCGTTACCACCAGTTTGGCATGCACCTTTAATAACGAGGTCCACACTAAATGTGTTTCCACACTAATTATGAACCAATATTAAATATAGTTACTGGGTGGGCATGCTCCATGCAGGTCTTTGTACTGTAGTCTACAATAATATTTTTTTACAGCCAACAACTTTAAACTGTCAATCAATAAAAGAAAGAGAACATCAATGGTTTGTCTTTCTGTCCGTTCACGCGCACTCTGCCATTACGCAAACACAATTCGTATTGGCAACCGAGACGGCCACTTCCAACAATGAAGCTCAATTCAGTTCCCCTCTCAACTTTCCTGCACCGGTCATCACCAACATCACCATGATTGGCCAAACACAGCCTCTCTCCCTTGATGTGAACACCGAAATTACGGTCAACCAACCAACGTATCTTCTCACAAGCCGTTAACGCACTACAGCTACTTGCCGAAGTTTTAGCTACGCAAACTATGGAACTCAATCGTAACAGCCCAACCCGAAAAACAAGAACTCTGACGATGACGCTGAATGCCCAAATGTCACACGATTTTCGAGTGTCGTTGTTCGACAGCCATTTATCAGATGATTAACTTTACAGTATCCGAGTTCCATTTTCTCCGGCACAGAATGTTTCCGTACGTATTTAAAAGCTAATCAGTTGGAAGAGGTCAAAATACCAAGTAAAAGCCCAGAAAAAAATTGTTTTTGACCTTGAAAACATTGAAACATGGGAGATAATGAAACGTTTTGGCAAGAATCTTAAATATGAAAGGTCCTATATTTGAGCGTCTGATTATGCGAATCATAGAAATGGTATTAGAATTTATATATTATGAATGTGTGGAAACCTGGGAAAATGGATGAGAAATGAAGCGCATGGTTCCAGAACAACAAGTTCTCAGAAAACATTAGTTCTTCCGTTAGGCCACAGATCTTCATTTTCAGCAAACGTTCGGGCTCATTATAATTTTACAGGAAGGATAAAATAATACCGCAGGGAACATAAGTTCTATGGGAACAGAGTAGAAGTTTCCGTGCTTCCAAATGGTGTGCCGGTATGATGTAGCTTACACTTTCCTGGGTCCGTGTCTTATATTGGCATTATGCGTACCGTGACTTAATTTCATAGAACTGGCACCAAAAAGCAAGGTGACGAAGCTGAAAGTGTTTCAGATTGTGGTCCTCTGCAGGATAGGTTTCCTAAGTATTGAAGCATTATTGCTGATAAGAGGTATAAAGGCGATGTTGAGTTGAGGTCAGGGTCCTTTCATGGGAAAATAATCCAAGAAATGGTCATTTATCATTCGCAGAAGAAGAATATAATTGACTTATATCTTCAGACAGAATTATTGTGGAAAATGTTTTCCGCCGATTTTGTGAGAATTAGGCTGTCTGAGCGAACAAGTAGCGCTGATCGAAGAAGTCATATAACTTCATATTTCGTTTAGTTTTGGCTCTTACAAACATTCATGTCAAGTTACATCCATTGCGTGCAACCAATGCTGATTTATACCGTCAGGTACTAAACCGGCAGCCTACAATCGCCGGTGAGGTACTATCGAAGAACAAATTGACGCAAGAACGATACCGTTCCAAGCGTCAGCGAATGATAGATCTTCAATTCTATCATGATGGAGAGGAAGGCGACAATATTTGTATGTAGTGTTGTAGACATGTAAATTTTATTCTTCGTTTGCTATTTCTTACCTCTGTGTGACAGATTCAGTTGTGGTGGTATTCGTTAAATGGGTGTGCTTGCAGGCCATTGCGATGGCGGCG
This sequence comes from Agarophyton chilense, assembly GCA_030374765.1. Lineage (NCBI taxonomy): Eukaryota > Rhodophyta > Florideophyceae > Gracilariales > Gracilariaceae > Agarophyton > Agarophyton chilense. The sequence goes on from JARGXX010000129.1 coordinate 128,375, forward strand.
TTGGTGGACATCGAGACGGTAGCCATGTTGATATGGCTGTGATGGCGACGAGGATAGAGTCTGTGGCCATGATGGTGCGCCAGTGGTTGTGACGTTGGTGGGGATGGTGGTTTGGTAACAATGGTGGTGTGGCAACGGTGGTGCTGTTGGCGGCGTTGGTGAGTTGGGGTTGGAAGCAGTGCTGTTGTTGGTGGCGGGGGTGTTTTCGGTGGTGGTGGTGTGCGCGGCGGTGTTCGTTGTGAAGGAGCAACGTTAACGGTTGAGTCTTGTAGGCCGCCGGGGCCTGAGGTATCTTACAGACGCCACGTGGGCTTGCCGACCTCAGCTGGACTCATTTAGATAATTAGTCTATTTTAATTAGTGTAATAGATTAGCATTACAGTGCCAGGGAGATCCCGGCGCCTCTCCATTGCTATTTACTTGGGTCGAGTAACGCTTCTCCCTTAGAGTAAGGTAGGCACCATTAGATTACTAAATAACCCCCCTTTGATATATTAGTTCCACCAATTGGTCTTCAAGCCATCGTTTTCGTAGCTCCGGCCTGTAGGATGTAGAGCAATGCCCAGTCAGGGGATACTTGAAGATGCAACTCATAGAATGAGGATTGAACCCTCCGAGGGTTATGATTATGATCCCCTCTAAGGTGTGCTGAGGTGGCACTGTTTTCTGGTTATATTTCGCCTATAAGGGAAAATTCGGATGGCTCATGGTTGGATTGGACCCGTGATACACGTGGCTTAATTTTGGCACCGATTTTCGGATATTTGTAGAACGTTGGACTTTTGGGCCCTGACAGTTGGATCTCCACGTATATGGCCCTGAGCAGGTGTGCACTACTGTAGAGTTTAGTTAGTGGGCCCTACTTAGGGAGATGAAATCTGATAGTCCGAAGCTCAGAGTAAATGGTAACCAAGGTTGGTCTTCGATACCTTTAGAGGTTCTTCGTCGCCATCGTTTCGGCCTTACAACCCGGAACGGGCTCTGGTTAGCAACGCCTGCGTAGGGACACGACTCCACTTGGAGAGTGCCCACGTTTGGGTTCCGTGCAACCACCCCCTTGGGACCGCTCAGACGACCTGCGTGCACGATACCCCGTGGGGGTTCTGCTTACTTGTTGCGTGCTTTTTGTGTTTCCTTTCGAGGACAGGTTTTCGCCCCTGTATTGGGTTTCTTTTGTTGTTTCGCCCCTTTTCTGGTTCTCGGGTCCGGTGCCTGTTAGTGCCCGACCCTCGCCCCGTCTTTCCTCTTCGCCGGATTTTCCCCCATTCTTTGGGATACCCATACCCATTCCCGATCCAACGGTTTCTACCCCTCACCTCCGTCGGTACTGCCGGAATCCCCCGTGGGAGTTACACCCCACACTACGGGTGGAACGGAGGGCTCTGTCTCTGAGTCTGCCTCCCCCAGGGAGCAAGGCTTCGAACACCTTGAGAGCACTTCCCGTCGCCGGGTTTTGCTCCACATAGGACTACGAAATAAACGCCAGACCATTGCACAAGGTACTCTGGGAGTGCTTCCGTCAAGGATTCTAACCTTAGGACCCGCTCAACCACGCTACCTCCAGTAGAGACCAGTACGCCAACCTACCAGTCATTGCGTTACATTTTGGTATCCCGACTTAGAATAATTTAGGAATAATTGAACGGACCACTAGAACGAAGAATTATCCGGATTCTAACCTTTGGTTTAATTCCCCAACGGACCAGAAGTACAGAAGCAACCGCCATTACGGAAGCAGGAAACACACCCAAACGACCAGACCATAGGACTCCAACGGCAGAACCAGTTGCCACTTCAACGCTGAGAATGTCGCCTAAACCCTAGGTTGATATTTTTAGCAACCGCAGAAGCACGAGAAGCCACCCGCAAGTAGTACTGACTCCCATGCATGACCCTGAAAGTATTCGCGGAGAATCCACGGTAGCACCGCGTTTACAAGAACGTCTCACCAAGGCTATCTATAGGCCAAGAACACCCCAAAGAAAACCCCAAAGAAAACCCTGGAAACCGAAGGAATTAGAGAACATATTCCCACAGGGCTTTCCGACCTTCTCTGGCCACGTGTCAGTGAGTTCTGGTCAGCCCATGTGCATTCCAGTGTAGACATGCCACTCTCTACGGCGATCGCTAACCATACAGATTACCTCGTTACGCGAATCGTCCCCAAGGTCATGGAGTCTGATCTCTTCATAGACTCTGTCATTCAGGGCATTCACGGAGCAGTCACCAGCCAGTCAGGCTTACATTTCGGAATTTTTTTGGTCTTTTCGAAAAACGCAAGTAGCTTTACATTCATTTGGAATATGTTTGAGAGACCTAATGAAAAGCCATAACCCCACCCCAAAGCGCTTTCCATTGTCGTACCGATCTCATCAACGGCATACGGCTTTGATTTCTTCTTCCAAGCATAGCTCATCATTACAAGATTTGTCCAGCTAAATCCTAAAACTCAGCTTGAGAGATTAAGCAAATCGGTATATGCCAACTCTTCGCGAACATCTTCGGCAGAATGAGCTTTGGTTTCGCTCTGTAGAGGGGTTCGGGAAAACTCTAGACGGCAATTCGATTACTTGGGCCACTTAAATATTCCAAATAAACCACATTTTTTGAAAAACATTCTTTGATCTGAAAGAGCTTTAACAACTTTTGCTAATTTGCGTACCAAATTACATTCACTCTTGCGGGTTAAATTGAACGGAACTTCCTTTGAACATTTTTCTACAAGAACCGGTATAGTGATAATTCTGACAAGCCAGTTTTCGACAAAAAGTGACTCACAAAGAGATGTCTTAGATAAGTGGTCGCAAACGATCTTTCATTTGTACAAGTCACTGTCGTGGAATTATCTACCACTCTATTATCAAGCAAAAAAACATAAAAAAGAAAACCACTTTTTCTAGAAGCAATAAGCTTGTATCAGTTCCAAAAAGTCTATGAAGCATAGCATGTTCATTTTTGCAGTGAAAGTTAGTCTTAAGTTTTGGTTTGTACATTGAAATAAAGGTTTTTAATTTTAAAACCGTTTTTTAGAATGCAGTTGACCAACATTCCATTGCATATCAAGCCAAAAACGCCTCAACGGTGAAGATCTATGAGATGTTAAAATCACCCTTCTCTAGAAGCTGAACGAGGCAGCACTGCTTTTTTGTGTAAAATCGCAAACACAAACCTGTTGTCAAGTTTTAAACGGTAACCAAGTACGACTGCAGAGATGAATCAAGAAAATGATAGGAATAATAAATAAAAAACACTGTAGTGCACTTAGTAAACGTGAAGAAACGAAATACCGGTGGCAATAAAAATATCGCAATACACAAACAAAAAAGCAGATTTTGAAGGTAACAAAGGGCAAAAGACAATAGTAGAGCACCGGTAATGGCGGAGGCTGGTCCTTTAGGAGAAATACTAGAACTGAAAAAGGGCTGAAACGCTAGAGGGGTTGCTTGAGTGATACTGCGGTGACGCTGGCTGACCGATATGTGTGTAGTGCGTTTTTGGCGGCGGCAGCTAGGTTCTGAAAAACAATCGGCCTACCATGGGGCCATACAATGCCGTCATATTAATTCTGAGCCTTTTCTAACACGTGACCTGCACGGTAGAAGGAGTGTTTTTAAATCACTTTCGTAATGCTCTGTGTAGTATATAAACCCAACCAAAAAAGTTTTTATGGCTTTACAGATTGCTTTTTTGGACTCACTAACGTCCTGTCGTTCACACGTTGTCTTATAAAGTGTAATGTAGTAAAACCAGAGTCGCCGAAGGAGAACGAAGTCCGATATTGGTGATAAACGGTCCTTGTTAGGGGTTACCAGTCAGCATTTCTCATTTTCAGTTCGGTTAGCTCGTCTTTCTGCGGTTGGTCTCATAGTGTTCTTGTAGCGGAGACAATGCTCTCATTGCAGTTATCCAAGACAAAATGCTTCCCCACGGATAGCAAGCACCATGAAATGGTGGTTTCCTTTGTGGAATAACTATAAAAATAGGTATGGTGCAGCCACGATAGAGAGGATGGAGCCACGATATAGAGGTTGCGGCCTCGTCACTGCGACTTATCTACCGGAGCCTTGGCCTACTGCGCGAAATGGTTTACTACTTGGGCTTTACGATGTGTAAACTCCGGTCTTCTTTGCATTTGTGTGGTCCGTTATCGGCTTTCTTAGGAACTCGCGACTCTTTTCCATCGTGCAGTCATAACTTTTTAGGCCATCTCTTTGTGACGTAGCCCTTAAAGAGAACCTCCTGAATATGGACCACGGTCGCTGAACAATACTCTCTCTTGGGAGATTGTCTATGCTCACCTGTCTCGCTGGTTCCGGAACCGCGGCGTTTTATGCCAATTGAGCTCTCGTCATGGGATGCGAGGGGGTGCGGGCTTCTGGTGTCGAGCTCACGGGGATCGACCAGTCATTCTAAAGCTTCAATGCCTGACCGAAACGTTGGCGTAATAAATCTTAGATGAGTCTTTGGTGTGGCCAGCCGAACAGTCTAGTCGACTCTTTTATTGAGCTCCAATAATTCTGATCCCAATGGGGTGATTCTGCGACTCCTCGGCGCTCCTGCACTTCTTACGGCGACCTCCAGTCCGGCTCCTTCAAGCCAGGCGAGAACTATCTCCACGTCCACGCCCTTCGTTGGTACTTCTCGTGTATACCTCTAGTGGAGATATCCCACCAGACACTTCGATCAAGCGCCCAATCCCAACCGGGTCCCGTTTAGTGCGCGCAATATTTCCATTCGCGATCCCGTCGGAAAGTAGGTCGCTCTAGGAGGTTTTTATTGCGATGCGATGCGCTTTCAGGTGAGAATCGTGTACTAGGGCTTGAGCCAGAGAAACCGGCGTGGTCGCATGGAGTCTTAGAGTGTCCGTTGGGGTCATTCTTTGGCGAACCCAAAGCACGAAATCCGTTCTTGCCCTTCAAGAAACCTCAATCTGGGCATGACTTTCGGGCGTTGCTAGTCCAAGATAGGATACCAGCATCGTATGGCCGATTTAATTCAGAGGCTTAACGCTGACTTCACCCAAGTGGGCATTTATTTGAAGCTCCTCCCACCGGGTCATTTCATGTTGGGCTCTATGGCCTTTTCCAACTGTACGACTGTATGTAGTGAGTAGACCAGTGCAAGTGGTGGCGGGGGGGGGGGGGGGGGGGGTTCACAGCCATGGATACGCACAAATACCTTTTCGGGTGTCACAACCAGGAATTCTTCGACATACCAACCTCCGTCAGGGTACATCATAACGATCCCCTGAAAGAGGTTTTTCTTCAGGGAATGATGGGCCTGTCCCGTCACTTTTGAGGTTCTTAAGCCATCTTTTGCGGCTTCATATACCAACCTCTGACTAGGTATGCGAAAAGCGCTCCCCAACCTTATGTGGAAAGTGTTCTTCGCCGAGTTAGTTATGTACGCTTTGATGGCATAACTACTCGCTGCCCATTATCGGAAGCCTGTTCGTGCTGGTTGATAGTTTTTGCTACCGGATGCGGTCATCCGATACGCCCGTGGATTGTGGAGACAGGACATCCTCCGTCGGAGCTTCAACTTCTCCGATGCGCATCACCTCTTTGAGGAGATCGACCACATCGCTTTGTTCTAGACACCGGGGTTTTCAATGGTACGATTACGAAGAAGATACCTACTTAGACATTCCTCGTCACCTGGCTGGGCGCCATGACGGGGAGGCGTACATCAGTATTCCCCCGTTTCACCCAGGTGGAGAGAAGTTGCTCGGTTGCAACGAGTCCGAATTCAATGACTATTAGCCTCGAGGGTTATGCTTCGTGCGAAGTGACCTTCAGTATCCAAACGCTCGGCCACCGTTTCCGAGTGCTCCCACTAATTGGGGTTCGATGGCCGCTCCGGTTACTCCGGTTGCCCCTAGCGCTGATGATGACTGTATCGTCGAGATCTCTTTTGGTGTCGGGGAACCGCTCACTCTATTGGCGGTCCTTTCCGTCGTTGGGGGCGATTATGAGGTCGCTGTCTCTACGTCGTTCGTTTTACTGGTCTTTCCCTCTTCTGGCTACTGCGTTGTGGTTAGTCTCTCATCCGCATTACTTTGCGGTTCCCCCCGGGGGCCAGTACAGCCCTAAGGCGGCCGGCGTACTCAGCCTCTTGGACACAACGCCCAGCAGATGGGGTTTGATATACCCTTGACCCTGATGGGTGTCTTTAGTGAAGCCTGATTCTGGGGGCGCGGCATCGCGTTCCTGCACTAAATGAGCGAGCGGGTGGTTTCATTGGGTGGGGGCTCTGACCTCCGTTTAGGCGCAAGCGAGTTAACGACTCACGGGTGGGGTCCTGTCCCAGTTGTCGGCCTACTTTCTGTTGAGCGACATACCCTCTGGGGTGCAGGCTGTTGCGGGTGGAGTGCAATCCGTGCCCTTTCAGGGTATGAACACCACGACGGCTATCATTCTGCCGAATGGTGCGGACGAGGTTAAGGGGTTTCGCATCAACCGTGCTCGCTCATCGGATCCATATACTCAGGATAGAGAGTTACCATCGCCGATAATCGTTAGTACCGGCGTTGATTATCACGCTGTGCCTCAATCGAGAGAGGAGGTAGGCACCAAGGTCCAAGGGTAGTTCACTATAGCCGATTCCATATCTCCAGCACTCGTCCTTCTTCTCGGCAATTACCACGGTAGAGCATTCGGCGGACAAGTGTTCAATGATGCCGGCGTTCAACATTTGTTGGACCTAGACGCGTTTCATGTCCCCTTTCTTGTGGTTTGCTCTGTAGGGTACTTGGTAGACAGGCTTGTCGTCCAGTTCCAAGTCTATCCGGTGTCAAGCGAGAGTTATCTCTCCCAGACAGCTCAACGACATGTCCTTGTATTCCTTCAGGAGGTCCGAGATTCCACAACGGTGATTCGCGTGCTCTTAATCTATATCCACTACATCCTTCCATTCACAAGCCGGGTCGTCCGCTGTAGCGGTTTTCTCTATCTACCTCTCCTATGGGTTCCTTGAACTCGGACCTATATGGCCTTTCTGGTCGGATAGTGTGGCAATTACCCGCGGGCTGGGAAACGCCAAGCCGTTAACGAAGCTTTTGGGTATTTGGACTTCTCTGTTGGAGAAGTTACTGAGCAGAACCCGGGAAGGGCGGTTTGAGATTATGAAGTCCAACTTCCATTTGGACCTTGTAGTTCTCACAAATCATCAAGAAGGACTCCCTCGTAGGGGGTTGGGGCTAGAGAGTGTCGGGACTCATTCTAGAACCGAAGCCCTGTGAGCCCCTCTTTGTTTGCTCTCCCGGTGGTCCTGTGATGTTGTGGCAGTCAAATCTGAAGGGGTGCGTCACCCCTACTCCTCCTCCTGATCGTTTCTCTATGGGCCTCCATAATCATGAACGCGTTCCGCGTCCAATTTTCAATTGCTTCAGTAGTGGTTCCCTCATCAGATTGGAAGGAATCTATTCGAATAGTCAGTACAAGTATTTCGATACGTTTCTGTTTGGAAGTTGAATGAAAATGTTTTTTGATGAGATTCATCGCTGCATCGAGGGATTGAGCTTTCTGAAGAACTTGATTGTATAAGTAAGGATTCGCATTATCTCGTAGAATACTATATATGAACTCGACATGCTTATATTCTGGTGCCATGTAGTCTCCGAGTGCTATACTTTACTCATGAAAGAAATCTTTCCATGATTCTCCAATTGCGATTGACAATTTTGATGTTTTGTCCTTGAATCGCGTTGCCATATTATGAGATATCCTTGGAATATCCGTATTATTTATGCTGTCTCTGATGGTTTTGGAGGGTGCAGCCAATATATTCTGGGCATCAACCAAATTTTCAGCTTTTCTGGTTTCCGGTGTATACTGACATACTGTAATTATTCCACAAATGATGGAGAACTTAGCGATGCTCTTGAAACTTGAATTGCTTCCTCGGCATCAATACGATCTTCATTAGGGATATAAATAGTGCATGGAAACCGTTTCATGGTTCTTTTAGAAGGGTAACGTGCTAAATCCATGCCAAGTTTCTGGAGAGGACGAGTAAATGCGCTAAATAATGCTATATTGTTTGAAACGTAGGGCTTGAAGAGCAAGCCCAGAGTTTAATCGCCTCGAATAAGGGTTACAAGTTGAACTTCAGTATTATTTGGGATATAAGCCAAATAGATTCTGATAGTATCCAAAAGAGTTTTTTGAGCCGTATGACGTAAAACTAATGACGCTCGAAAAATCGTACTGAGTGTAGCTGACATGTTGCCATTTGTGCCATTGGGCAATGTAGTATTTGCTCTAAGAGAGGGAGCAGACACCTGCGACAGCGTTCGGACTATCGATGGGTCACTTGCGGCGAAAGGAAAGGGGTGGTAGAGCTACAACAACAGCGAGCTGGAAGTGGGGTGTAAGGTCACTAATCGCTTGCGAGGGTGAACAGTGCAACTGTAAAACGTTGATGGAACGTAGGTACGAGACGGCTCGTGAAGTGGTTGGGGGCTGACTATCTATTATAGCTCTTCCAGATCTCCGGTTAAGGAATCGTAAGCGAGGAACAGAATAGTCATGATGCCCATGTTGTCTCCTTTACTTGGAGTCGGCGATCACCTCTGGTACACTACATACTGTGTGCCAGGGTGAGTGCCCAAATAAATAAATAAATAAATAATACCCAGTGGTCAGCCACTTAGCCGAACCACTGTATGGGTACGGTCCCTAATGGACGTTTAGCTACAAAGGGTAGTAAAACCAGCCACGTGGATCGCCACTACATGCGCCGTTGAAAGCCACTCCACTCGTGATACCACGTGTCCTACTAAGACATTCTGCCTCTAGGCATCCTACGCGGTGTGCCGTTTCATATCACAAGTTTAATGACATCACTCACTTATGAGTTCCAACCGCGACTTCGCGAAAAACCAATATATCGGATTCCCCGACATAGTAGAATACTATATACCTTCCTCGTTAAGCGCGAACCATGGGGGACGCAAGAAGCGTTTATACGCAGTCGGACCGGTCTTCCGGGTACTCATCTTCATCACGAATTCCTCGCCGCCCGACCAACTCATGCAGTTCTCAACAGCACTCTGTTCCTCACCGCTCTTCAGCTCGATCTCTCGCGATGGATCCGAACGCCGGGTCCAAGCCGTTTCAGCCCTCCTCTGAGAACGTGCCTTCTGGGGCTCCGTCCAACACTGCTGGTTCTGCGTCGCAGCCTACTGCTCAACTCGGTCCATATAGTTCGTTCCCCACACCGTACACCGGATTCCGGTCGGTACCGTTACCTCAGCCAGCCGTGGCTCCGATGCCGAACGCGGCTTACGTCGCCTCTGCAGGTGTGATTCGAGCTCCTTCTCGTCGTGCTCAGCAGAGCTACTCGCACCCTGCGGATTTCTATGGACGAGATCCTCTCGACAACGTTGAACTTTTCGCGCTAGCGCCCTGGTTTGATCCAGTTGCTATCCGCGATGACGCGTTGATACAACAGTATGTACACGCTGGGTACTTCCCTGACAGTATTCCGGAACACGCGATTTATAGCGACGACTGGGCGAGCCATATTCCTTTTCCAGACAACGCGATTGCGCGATATTCAACGGAAACCTTATCCGAAGCCCGTTCGCGGTTCACCAAGCTGATTTACCAGCGTCTTCACCGATTCATCAGTACGGTTCTCCTCCCGCAGGACTGGTAACTAGATACCTAGAAAGCCCGTACCGACGGTGAAGGTTACTCGTATATCGAGACACTCGTTGAAGTCGATGTTAGCGGTTGGCGCGGTGTGCGCGGTGTGCGTGATGCAGCTCTCTGCTTTCAGCAACCTCTTCTCCGTACGGAGTTCCGCTTCCTTCGAAAGCCTGACATTCCCTATTGGGATTATCCCCGTTGGGAACGTCATACTAGATCACGTTTGGGCTATTTGGTGCCGTATCAAATGATCGAGATTGACCGCATCCGGCGGAACGCGCGCTTCGGGCGCTACATCTGTATTTCGGAGCATTGGGCGGCGATCGAGAGTCCCCGTGGTTGCCCTGTGGAGCTCCCACCGGCGATCTCCTACATCCGGTCGGCGTTGGTTAACGACCCGTTCTCGGGATATTGGACGGTGGTTTATACCGAGTTTATCGCCAAGATGGCCGTCTTCCTCCTGTGGGATGCTTATGATACCTTTAGAGTTTGGTATATGTCGCCTACAGCGCGAAAGTATGCGAGAGAACTCGATCTTTCCCTTGTCCTGAGATCCTGTGCGAACCATGCCGACTTCCTCCATCTTGTGGATTTGATCGACAGTGTCGATTGGTCTGGAGTGCCAGCTGATCAATCCGCTCGCGGAACCCGTGCAAGACACCACGACCATTCTCCTGGACGAACAGCAAGTGCTGGAGATTTCGTTTGGTACGACCCCTGGACGCGCCAGTTGATCACCTCCGAGCAGGCTCGCTTTCTTTGAGAGAATCCGCGTGACATGCCACCGAACCAGCTTACTGGATACGTGTACGATGGTACTCCATCCGAGAACGGAGAGGAACCGTATAAGGAAGCGCCGGGAGCTGAGGCTGAACTCGGTTACGAGGACGAGCAAGAGCTGGCAGGCGTAGTGACTTCCGTCGATCAATCTGCAGCGGCGGGAGTTGCTCAAGAGTAATCTCATGGGTTAACCCAACAACCGAGTGCAGTGCCAGTCGAAGATCCAGGCTTGGATCCGTTGAGGCAGTTCCTCTTAGACGAACGCTGTCGCAGGTGTCTGCTCTCTCCGTTAGAGCGGATACTACAATTTACTTGTACACATCATCCTTTCCACCTTTTTCTTTTCAAGTGGTATCGAAACCAGCTTCCTTTCAATTCGTTTTTTGTCTTCTTTCGCATTCTCAACGTTCTTATGTTCTTCTGTCTTGGTAAGGATATCATCTCGTGCTTCACGCATTTTTGGAAGCATGTTATAAAGATTGTTCATGTTCACACCTTACAGCCCAAAAACCGCTGCGTTAGGTCTTTTTTGTCTAAATATTCTTAAAGTCGCCTTAATCAATCTTTAAGCGTTTGAAATGCAATCTAGGTCTCCATCATCGGATCATTATTGATATTGACGCATTATAGCTCGAATCGCTTGGTTGTTAGACTATATGAAGCAAAATGAGGCTTAGTCGGCGTATACCGCTCGAACAAAGATCAAAATTTCCACCTGCTTGAAATGCAAATTTGGACGCACTATTTTCCAGCATCTTTATTGAAGCCATCTTTGCAGAAGTCTGCCATTTCCATTTCAGTGTAATTTTACTTCCTGAAATGTGCTAACCAGGTTGGTAAATTCCGGGTGCGTACAGTCTGTATAGAAGCAGTTTCGTGAAGTACAGATTTTCTTGATAAGAAGATACAGTCTACTGCTCCCAGGGCAAAACACGAAAAAAATCCGTCAAAATAACTAAAAATCAGGACAAAAGCTTACAGTTTGGCCTCATAAGAGGCCAGCGTTCGAATAGACAAGTGTCTTCTAACGTCGGGGGGCGGCAAAACTTGAAGTTTCATTTACACGGACATGCTTTTCTGCGGTTGTCACAGTAGACTGGCTGGCAAAGCGATGTGCTACAAACGATACTCTTGTAACGAAGTGTGTACTTCCTCAACCGTATGCGGATCGGTGTGCCTATTTGCTTGTGGCGAGTGCAGAGAACCGTCATCTGTCGTTCTTTTGTATCTTTCTAAGATACATTTGTGAGTGTCCACCGGAGACTCCAATGGGGCTTCGTCCGAAAATGGCTGCAAGAAGCGCTGCATGAACTGCGATAGTTGCGGTTTGTATGGCTCCAGGAGGGCCTCAATGCCTTGAGTTGGACGCGGCAGCGCCTCATTGACGATTCCCTCGCCCCGGGCATTGCTAGAAGCCTTTGCCATTTGCTGGCTTGCTGCTGCTGTGTCGGAAGCCGCACACGCATCACGGTCAATGGAATAACCGGGAAGATCCATTGAAAACCACTTGCTTTTCATCGCAGAGCTGGCTGTTACTCGTCTCTCCCAGAACGGATTGAGCAGAGACATCACAAATTCTTTTCCTTCTTGTGACACGAATTGCCATTGATGTTGCATAAACTGCACCTCGCCCTTCCTTGCGCGGATCATCCCTGACTTACGAGTCTTTGAAACTTTGTATGGGAAGGAGCCGCACAGCATTCGATAAATGCAGACTCCCAGCGCAAACATATCAACCGCTGCGTTATATCGCTTTCCTTCCATCATTTCTGGGGCTTGATAGCGTTTGCGGCCGACAGCCGAACACATGTGTTCGTCGACGTCATCCTCCACGAACCCCACAAGATCGAATGCGGACAGAAGGACTTTCGGATCTGTTGGATGTGCGAAATCGCACAGAATACTGTCCACTGAGATGTTGCGGTGGACATACCCAGATCGATGCATGCAGTTTATGGCCGATACCGCTTGCCTCGCTATGCTTCTCGTCATAGTTTCTGAGAGCTTTCCGGCGCTTTCTGCGATGACCTCTCGCAATTTCTTCGCGTGAATTGGCGAGTAAACGATGAACGCGAAATCCTTCTCAACATAAGTATCGGTGGAACTCAAAATGTTTGGGTGACACAAATTGTGCAGCGCACACAATTGACGTCCTACCGCAAGTTGGTAGCTGACCTGATTCTTCCGCGAAGCGTGCTTTCGGAATCGCTGCACAGACACTTCCATTCCATCTTTGATTCTTTCGGCCTTGAACTCTGCCCAGCGACCAGACAGTTGAACTTCTCCCTGACCTCTATACTCGCTCTCAAACTTTCTGGAAGAGCCCCGGATCAGTTCCTCCTTCCACTTGCTTGCATCGCCTTTTGAAAGGCACGAGACACGAAGCTTCTGTCCGTTTCGGAAATTTATCGTGAATCTTCGGGGGAGAAGTGTGTGGGTGATTCTACAACCGAATACAGAGTGTTCCGTTTCTGCTTCCTTGTTCTCGGAAGAATGAAGCGTAAGCATGGAACCCTGGAGTCGCATGTACCAAAGATGTCGGCGAGATAAAAGCGAGTGGCGGGCTTTCACATATCCTTGACACTCGAAGACTGGCTCAGGCCGGATGGCACCTGGGGCAACCATGTTGATTTGATCGGATAGAAATGAAGCAAAATGACAACGCAAACAATCGAAGGCGTACAGTCGGGGTTGGAGCGGAGTCAAAGCCAAATTAAGGGGCACCAAGAAGTGAAATAAATCGAGAGGGTGGAGGTGGGGGCGGGCGTGGGGAGGAAAGGGGAGGGGAGATGGGGATAGGGGGTGGTGATAGAGGGTGGGGGATAGGGGGTGGGAATAGAGGTTTGATTGAGTGCTGCGCGCACAATGGTTGAACGGATGCTGAAGACGTGAGGATAAGAGATTGGATGTATGGAAACACTGGGTTAGCAATCCAAAGGGCGACCAGAAGCAGAAGATGACCATTTTCCCGACAGGATGTTGCTTAAATGCACTTTGAAGTTCGTAGTGGTTGGCAGAGTACGGCATGATGCATACTAATTCAAAAGGTGATTGCTACAACCTTCGAATTCTTTTGATCAGCTCTGTATCCGATGGTACCTAGATGATTTCTTGTGTCCAGAACCCTATGTACTAGGAACGTATTGCTCCCGGACGCTCCGTGCGGCAAAGTTGATGGGTTTCGACATACGGAGCTCTCGGATGGAACGCGTTGGTGCATGTATCTCAAGTTGAGTGACTTTTGAATTCGATGCCAATGTTATTCTGATGCGAATAAGAGAATGTTTGGAAGTGAAAAGAAACTGTGGTGACGCATACTACAGCGGAGATTACGGATTACAATTCATATTCCCACCGTGACGACGTGCTGCCGGACTTGTCCACGTCGCAATTACTGTTAGCGACTGATGTCGCGAATTCCAATTGTGTACCAGCTTTGCAGAACGGGTGGATCAGCCATAGGTTGCCGTGGCCAGAGTGAAGAGCAGTTAGCTTTTTCTGAGCAAGTTCACTTTGTTGGGCTCAGCTAAACAAGTGGCTGTCAAGACGACGAAGACGGCAACGGTAGCGTCACAGTCAGCAGGCAAGTGATCTGCTCCACGTCACGAAAGCAAATCTATCATACAGCTGTCGCGTAAAGGCCTCAGGCTGGCGACGATCGAGAGCTGTGGAAAGGGCTTCTCATCCATGTTGCAAGAAGAAATCTCGGGAAAAGGCGTGGTGCGTGGATGTCGATCTCAGTTGGGCGTAACCCAACAGGTAGGTTAACGGCTCTTAAGGCTAATGAATTTTTCTGGCTGCTGTGAAGGAATCACGATGATAAATGCCTCAGGTAGTGGTGGATCGACAAGGATTAATAATCCCCGTGCGGCGGTGAAACAGGTCGTCTGCTATGACTGGTGTGAAAACGCGTCTCCCGTGGCTCATTGTTGTTTCTTTTTGCAACGGATCCAACCTTGGCTTCTGGGTCGGCCTTATACGTGATCTCGGTGACAAAAAGCTGCCCAAGCTAAGTTGCATTTCGTATGATATGAGAATGAAGTCATCTGCGCAGGATCAGAATGCACGTTCCACGGCATCATAAGAACGCGAATTGTGCGGAGCAGCAAGGGATTGGGAGTGGTTTGCTTTTCTCGCACCGCAGCGCAAATGATTGCTGCAGATGGATGGAGATGGGGGACGATTGCAGCTTTTGAGCCCTTTGTTTTGGCGGCCATGGGGGTTAATTCGAGCTCTTTCTCCTCTGCCCTTCTTGTGCTAACCTTGGCAGGCAGCAGAGTTGTCTCCCTCTTCATCGTGTCATTTCGCTTCCGCTCACATTCATTTTTCATTGTTTGTGTTTTTCAAGCACAGTAGGGTCATGAAATGTTCGCCTTGAACGATGCCTCCCGCAGAATCTCAGTCGACTATGACGTGGACTAGCTAGGATTGCTCCACAAACTGAAACTAGCACAAACGTCGCGAAGATGGGAATCAATCAGCCAGGTTAGTTTATCTGCTTGATGCGTTATCATCCCTAATGGCGGCCTGAACCGCACCATTGATGCCTGTGAACATCTTGCGGGAGTCAACGAACAACGCAATTTGCGTGAAGCGGGTGGCAACAACCTTTCAGACGACTGCAACAAATGCTCATACACTACGTGTAACGTCTACGCAATCCGAGACCGCCGAACCAATTTGCGCGTACACATAACAAACACATCGATGAAACCACGGGCATTGCAGGTCTACTACAGTCCGTGACAAGCATAGTTTCATGGTGAAATTACACTGTTCTGATAAATGTTTACAGAACAATGATCCGAGTGTGGTGTGTGTGAGAGGAAGACTCCAGCTCACCTTTATTTCGTTCATCTCGTCGTCGTGCTTTTATGTCCGCTGTTTCTACTGTAATGTTTGATTTCAAAAAGCACGAAGCAGCAAAGTTCATGATGTTGGTGTTTGACAGTCCCCGGTTGCTGCTTTGTGTGAAGTAGGGAGAGGGAGCACATGCAGTCTCGTTCTGAGGGTTTTATATCGATCTGGATGCAGTGGTTTGGTGAATATGTCGGCTAGCATGTCCTTAGTGGGAGTGCTGTGTACGGTGATGTTTTGATTTCTGACGTGATGTTGCAAATAATGGTGTCGGATGTCGATGTACTTCCGATGTTTCGTGGGTGCTTGTTTTTCGGCTATCATTATGGCTGATTGTTTGTCGATATAATATGTTGTAAGTTGGGGAGATTGCATAGTTCTGAATGAGAGGAGTTTTTGAAGCCATCGTGTGTGTTGCGTTGCATGAGTTGCCAATACGTATTCTGCCCCTGTGGTAGAGAGAGCTACGATGGTTTGCTTTTTCGATAGCCAGGAAATCGGTGTGTGGTTGAAGCAGTGAACGTTCCCGGTTACTGATTTGCGATTTTGTGCGTTCGCGAAATCAGCATCGCTATACACGGAGAGTGTGCTTTTGTCATTGTCTGGTGAATTCTTTTTGGTTTGAACAGTAGTCCATGTGTGCGTGTGACCTTTAGATATCCTAACAAGGTTTTGAGTGCTTGCTTGTGATGCTGCTGGGGACTACTCATGTGTTGGGCTAATCTGTTGGTGACGTACATGATGTCGAGATGTGTACTGTCAGTGATTTATCTAATTTCACCCAGTATGTGACGATATTTGGTGGCTTTTGTTGATGATTATGCTGGAGTACGAAGCTGTTGATCCAGGTGCTTGAGAGTGGAGTATGGTGTGATGGTAGGGTTGCAGTTGTGCATGTTTGTTTGCTCTAGGATGATATCAGTGGCCTCTGGTTGACCTGCATGTACGCTTTCGTCGTGGTGATGAGTTATTGTCCACTTAAGGAATCGTGTGGGCGTTCCAAGTTGTTTTACTTTGTACTTATTGAGTAGTTCACGTTGAAGGTTGTCGATATGTTGCTTGTCGGATGCTAGTACTAAGAAGTCGTCCATCGTGGTGCTGAAGAGCGTGAATTCTTTGTTGTTATGACGGATATAGATGCATGGATCGTGCCTTGATGTTGTGAAGCTGTGTTGGGTGAGAAATTGTTGTAGTCCATGGTTGTAGTAATAGGCCGCGGGTGGGGAGCCGTACAGGTTTCCGGCTAGCTTTCCGTATTTTCCTGCCTGTCTGAATGTGCCGTCGAAGTCGGGCATTTGGCGTACGTATACTGGACGATCGTGTTGATATTGTTCATGTAAATTAGACGATTTGATATCGAAGTGCTCCAGTGGCAGTGTGTGTGTTTCATGTAGTGCGATGAGCAGTCTTTGGGTTGTCCTATCTGCTGGGTAAGTGGTGATGTGTTGCGGATTGTAGTGTATTTCTGGTTTCATAAGGTCGCCTCGGATGTTGCATCGGGCTTTGCGTTGGGTAATTTGTCAGTTTGCGTCTCTCTTGTATCGGTATAGCATCATGAGCGGAATGGTTTGTTGTTTCGGAGGGATGAAATCGGGAGGTATCCACTCGATAATGCGATGTTGGTCAATGTTTGTTAGTTCTGCATCATGTGAATTCTGCCATTGCTTCGCATCGGGGTACTGTCGTGCTTGAGAGATGTTGGCAGGGGGGGGGTGTATAAATTTGGATGGTGGTTGGTATGGTTTGTCGGGATGTAGCTCGTGCCTTGAATGTTGCTGTGGTGCGTGTTGTTGGATCGGTATCTTTGTGATAGGGATGAAAATCTGCAGCTCTAATGGGTTGGTATTGGTTGGTTCTCAGGTTGAGGACTAATATGTGGCGAAGTGATGTGGGATACATGTATCCTGCTGGGTCTGCTCGGGGTTCGAGCTTTTTCTTTGGGGCATAAACTGGGATGGTGCCAAGTTCCCAGAACGTGAAGAGTTTGTTGATTGATGGTTTGTGTCCGTACCACATGTGAAATTACGAGGTTCCTGTGCTGGCATGGTGCATGATGTTGTATTTGAATACGGTGTCTCTGGCTGCATCTTCCCAGTACTGTTTGTCGAGTTGAGCTGTGTCGAGTACTGCTCTAACCGAGTTCATGAGTGTCCGGTTGAATCGTTCTGCTATGGAGTTTTCTTGAGGTTGGTGGGGTGTACGTGAGTGGTGGTGTACTTCATGTCTGTTGTATATTTCGTGCATTTTGTTGGAAAGATATTCCTTAACATTATCGCTGCAGAAGTTAGTGGGGGGTGCTGCATATGGTTTCGTATGTGGTGTAGGCTTTGGTCAATGTGTCGAGGGATGTCCTTGCGATCCTTGATGAAATGTGCCATCGTGAAGCGCCTTTTTTCACATATTACCAGGAGTTTGTGGTTGTTTCCATGTGTGGATGTCGGTTTTATAGGGCCACATGTGTCTGAACTGATGTATGCGCCGGTGGGATATTGGTGCGTTGTGCGTTTGTGTGGTGTGGGGTGTAGCTGCGCATGATGACAGGAACTGCAGCTTATTTTGATGTCTTGTGGGAGTGTGGGAGGTAATGCCGGTATGAGTCTTTGTTTTGCGGTAAATTGTAGCTTCTTCGGGTGGGCTTGGTTGAGACGTATATGCTAGTCGTATAATAGCATGTTGTCCGTCGTCTTCAGTCTTGATCTTATTGGGTTGCGTAGGAATTTGAGCATGTGGGAGCCAGTTTGTGGGGAAGCTCGTGATGTGACTGGAGGAGGTTTGATTTTGCTGGTGATACTGCGGGTGAATTTCCTTTTGATCTTGGATTTAGCCTTATTGTTTTGTCGGATTTGTCGTTGGTGCTAGATTGGAAGAGTTCGTGAATGGTATGCAGTGGGTGCATTTATGAAGGAAGCTTCGAGACTATACTGACGATGTTTCCATGGTGCCGTGGCTATGACTCGTGTGTTTGGATTATGTGTATGGATTACGTATTCTTTCGCTGCTGTGAATGCGACTAGTCCGCATCTGTTGGCAAGGTCATTCACGGAGAGCAGGTTGTGTTTCACGTGCCTGTTTGACACGGCATAATACTGTATGGTGTTCTTACTGTTGGTCGGAATTATGCTGATTGTCCCATGATGGGTTCACGGAGTCTGGGAATTGGTCGCGGTGATGGTCAGCATTTGCGTAGCTACTGGTGTCATGAATCGGGTTGGTCGAGGAATGTGTGTAGGGTGCGCTCCGCTGTACAGTATCAACGTACCGTTCGTTTCGGTATCGGCTTTTGAGATGACATCGGCCTGCGGGGGTGGGGGCGGTAGTTGCTGTTGAGCTTGGTTGTATAGAGGATGATAGGAGGGGGTGGTGTATGCATCATATGTGGTGTATATTGGGGACATGGATTAGGCATCTGGGTGCAGTTTGCTAGGGGTTTGATGTTCTGACACTTGGGGTGACGTCGATCGTTGCATTCTTGATCGGTGTCAATTGACGGAATTCCCAGGGAGGTATGGAATCGGCAAGGTGTCTGCTCTGGCGGCATGCGGCGGGGAGGATAGTGTGTTCTGCGGTATGGACGGTAAGGGCGTCGTGCGAATTGCCTTCCTTGATATGCGTAGTCCCCGGTGAAGCTCGAGGGTGTAGATGTTATAGGTGTCGTACCGTGAAGGGGTTGGTAAATGGAGTATAGTTCTTTGAAGGCTCTGGTGAATTCTTTGATTGTTTGAGGTTTAGACATAAGAAGTGGTCCGAGGATGTGGGTGAGAGGGGGGACTCGAAGTAGGCCTGTGATCATAAATTCGATGGTTGTGTCTTCCTCTGCGATACTCCGGTATTTGGCTGCAATCATTTTCTGGCGTACGTCGATGTGCGCTTGAATGTAGTCGTCTATCTTATCGTCTGCGTCATAGTTGATACTTTCCGCTTCGGACTTCAGAAATTTGTGGTCCTCCTTGGTGGATTTGTTGATTTGAGTTATAATTTTGTTGAGTAGGTCGTGTGGGGCGGGACGGTCTTCGGGTACTAGAATAAGTCCTATAATCTTGGACGGGACGCTGGATAGAATTGCTGAGAGTATTTTGGACTGTTTGGTCGTAAAATCGTCGAGTGCTACGGGGTCCGTCGGTTGGGGTGGGTTTCCGGCGAGATGTGGTGAAGCGCGAATCGTGGTGGCATATGTTGCTAGTGCGAGGTACCATAGAGCGTAGTTGCGAGTGTCTAGTTCAAGCAGTCGTGGTTGTCGATCGTCTGTCATGTTGGGGTGTTGTGTAGTGTCTTTTGGGATATGTTTGTCGTTGGCTTCGAGTGTTGCGTTGTGGTATAGTTCTGTCGTTATTTTGTCGTTGTCGCGGATGGTTTGTCGTCGTTGTCGACGGGTGGATCGTGGGTCTTGTGTATTCGTGGTGAAAGGGGTATAGGGAGAAGAAAGGTGAGTTCAAACGTCTTTGCTTGCGTGAGGGCCATAACCTATGAGAGGAAGACTCTAGCTCATCTTTATTTCGTTCATCTCGTCGTCGTGCTTTTATGTCCGCTGTTTCTACTGTAATGTTTGACTGTGTGCATCAAACTGCACGCCAACACCACCGCTGCCAAAGATTTGAGATATATACTCCCGCTTCTCTCCGCGGGACACTTCACTTTCCGGTCAAGTAATGCGCGGCGTAGACCCGGCACGCCTCCCACCTTCCCGATTCTCTCCACAAGGTTTTCCATCTGCTCTCTTGTGTTTCGCGCATAAGACCCCATAATGAACTTTTGTGGGGAGGTTTCAGCCAATCCCAATCCGCCAACAACCTCCCCTTTGCTATTGGATTTCATGCCGGCACTACCGCATATTGCGCTCTAAGTGGCTAGAGAGAGTTTCGTCGTTCACAAGTACTGGATGATATCTGCTGACGATGACTTTTTGCCGATGCAATTTGTCTGCTGCAGCGCCACATGTGGCTACAACGCCTCTGGTGAGGTCATATAAAAAATGGAGGAAGATGTGAGCAGGATAGAAACACACATTAAGAGAATTCTCTCCACATGCTCATGTCGGGAAGCGTGCGATTCCAGCCGGTGCTCGTTTCGAAAAAGATCTGTGAAGTGTATTGGTTGCACGTGCGAGCGGGACGCATGCACAAATTCAGTCGGTTCTTAAACAGGAGTTAGCAATAACAATTCCTAATATGAGCAGTTTAGTGCCACTGAAAGAGGCGAAGGGGAAGTTGAATGCAACCTATCGATGCCGCGGCAAAGAAGTCCGAATGGGGAACAAGCACTTCCCCTCTCAGCCAACAGTGATGAATAGGAAGACGCGTTGGATGAAATTTCGGAAGATAGGTCTCTTTCACCTAACGAGAGACTACTGCAAGAAGATGAGGATGCGGACTTCCCGTTTGAACAAACCGTTCCTTTTTTGAGAGACGGAAACAAATTATGAAAATCAACTCTAACATGAAACTTTTTAATCAAGCACGAAACACGACAAATGAAGACATTAAGAGCTTGACGGACGCCGAGTTCGCAAAATCATAGTAGATATCAATACCATTTTAGTACCACTATTTTGTTCTGTAGTCGATGATGTACAACGGTATCAAGTGCCTAGAATCATTGTTTGAAGTTTACTGTTTGTGGGCGCATAACACAAGTGGCAGTCCGCTTACTCTATTCATCCAAACAGATAGCTTCCAACATGCTTGGAAAGCATGATGTTGTGATCTCTGTAGTCGAAATGAATTTTTACGATCCCGAATGTGATTGGGGTTGAAATAGTCTTAGAGAATGTCGTTTTTGTGGTTTTCTGGCGTTGTGCTCCGTATTATGAGCTCTGAAGGACATTGTAAAAACCCCGGGGGATGGATTACAATTATTGCAAGTGCTTGCGAGGCCATCAGATGGAAAAAAGGGAAGGAGTCCTTGAGCAGGGAAGAACTTAAGGCTGAGATATACTATGGAAAGGAACACGGGGAAGATGGATTTTTATTTTTCCCCCTTTTAATCGACAATGTCTTCAAAACGGATACATTTCAATCTAAAAAGAAACACTGGATCGTTTCGTATGTTTTCCTCAAACGCAGATTGCATCAAAAGTGGAATACAGGGTCGGGTTGTCACCGACTGACTAGAGAGCTAGTTCAACAGATAAAGTTTGATTCAAAATCATATCCCTCTCCTAAATTTTTCGAAAAACGACGTTTTGGATACATTAAACCTAACAAAATCAATGTGAAAAAATTTTTGAATTAAAGATACTGTTTCAAAAACAAAAACTTTATTGCATCCTTTTTACTTTAACTCAAGTGCAGTAGTTTATTTTAGCTCCTTTGGCCTGTATCACACATATACGATGCTTCGGCATTGATTCTACAAAAGAATTAATATTACTGTCAATATTTTCCCAACAATCTTTGATACAATTTTTCAAATCAAAAACAGTATCAAATTTCCTGCTTTTCCAATAAACCATTCGGGCCAACATTCCTCAAATGTTTTTGATAGAGTTGAGGTCATTAGAGCGCAAAGGCTATTCCACAACCGACATATTTAGACTATGAAACTACTGTTTCATAGAATTAGATTTATGCACAGATCCATTATCTTGCTGAAAAAGAATTATTCTCCATGCGTAAAGTATGCAAAAGGTAGCAGATAGTTTTTTAGAACCTTAGCATACTTTTCAGAGTCCATATTGACTACAAAAAACCCATATCAGATTCTCCTTCCTTATAGATTCCAGTTCGAACTCAATCCGTTTTTTCAATAAACCATTTTAGCACAATATTCCACATTACACTTGTAAACATCTTCGGAAAAAATGTTTTTCTCATTTTTTTGTACTTGAACGAATTTGATGATTAACTTCACGTCACAAAGAAGATCTCGATAGAGACAAATTTTGATTTTTGACAATTTTTCACAAAATGAAGTGTTACGGCACAGTTCTAACTTACTCACACGCTTATCAGCTGGAGATTTTACGACCAATGGCCGGTTTCATGCTTAGTTACGTATGAAGCGGGGTTTCGTATGAAGGTGTTGATTGTTTTTGGATTGCACTTCAGTTTTCGTGCTATTTCTGCTGCAATCATACCTTGACCAGCAAATTCTAAGATTTGCAGCTTTTCAGTAAGTGGCAGAGGCAGGAAACGGGCCATAATTGAGTTAAAAATTGTAAAAATGATATTCTTTTGAAACTGTTTTTGACTTGGTGGTTTTTATTTGGTGTCAAATGTGTTCTACAGTATGTGAAATGTCTTTATGGCGCAGTTTTCGTCAACGGATATATTTTTGAAACGAACTGTATTTCGTAATAGCTCCACACGCTTGGCCGGGTCGTTGGAAGAAGCCCTTCAGTGAATATGGCCTTGAAGCGATTATCGGTGAAAAGTTTGTCGTATCCGAGATTTTCCTACCATAATTGGTCCGCATAATGGCGTTCTGTCACCGCCGAGTTCCAGCTATGATGGTTAATCTCGTTATAAGCATTTTATAGGACCTCATCTCTTGCACATATCTCAAGGGGAAGGTTAAGTTCTTTTCGGTCGGACGTCAGGAGCTGGGAGCTCTGGACATTCACGGCCCCATGTTTGCAATTAATCTTGGAACTTACGATATTCGGTGCGGATATCGAAAAGAAACTCAATAACCAAAGGGCTGCCCTCTCTTTCAGGCCGTTTTGGTCAGAATATTTTTTGAACTGCGATAGAAACTGTAGTACCAAGATTGGATCTTTGAACTTCAACCAATGGTTCATTTGTAGCTGTATGTTTTCCCAGTCCCAACAATCTATTTGGCCACAGAACAGCCACAGAAGCAACTCACATTGGCCAATCTGAAGTACTTGAAGCTCAGGACTTTCTAATATCTACAATATTTTGTCGAATGCGGTGTAAGTGCATTATCTACTTTAGGGCCAGAGTCGTACGAATCACTTAAAGTCGAGCTGCTCATGTGAGCCCGAACCCGAGCGACCCGGATAGAGAAAATGGCGTCCAGTGCGGGTAAATTTTCTCTGGTTCTGATTTCTGTCTGGAAACTTTTGCGCTCCCGTATGCCGCGCATCGATTGGGATACGAGACCGGTACTATTCGTCTTCCGTAAGGGACGAGTTACAAAGTCGATTATATCACGTTGGGGGTCATTCATGGGTCCTGGATCTGATTCACACCTCAGTGTAACCCAATGACTGGTGGGTCAGGGAACTGGTCTCAACCGGAGATAGCGTGGTAGAGCGGGTCCTAAGGTCCGTATCCGTGACGGCGGCACTCCCAGAGTATTTGATGCAATGGCCGGGCGTCTACTGCGTAGTCTTACAGGTCGGAGCTACGTAAACGACGGCTTGAAGACCAATTGGTGCAACTAATGTACCAAAAGGGGTTATTTAGTATCCTAACTGTGCCAAACTGATTCTACGGGAGAAACGTCACTCGAGCCTAGTAAATATTGATGGCTAGGGGCTGGGATCTCCCTTGCACTGTAATGCTATCCTATCACGCTAAATAACATAAAAGAATTATCTAAGTATGTCCAGCTGAGGTCGGCCAGTCCACGTGGCGCTCGTAAGATAAATCAGGCCTTGGCAGCTTACATGACTCAACCGTAATCGTTGCTCCTTCACATATTTCCCTCCTTAGGATTCGGACGTCACGGCGAAGTCCTGATTGCCTCATGGTTGACCAAGGGCACGTGATCACTTCGTTGCTCGCGGTACCATTGGGCGCGACGGCATGTAGCGTCGTCATCGCCTGCGGGGATGCCGGGAAGCGTGAGCTGACCATTGGCGCCGGAGTGGATATTAATTTGCCTAAGGACTGAAACTCCCACGCGCCGTGAGCGCTGGCCATAGGTGCATCGCCGGCGCATTCCTTGCGTCGCGTTGCCGAGAGGGTCCATTGGCTTCTTCTCCTCTGATGGTCATTGGGGCCTTCCTTAGTCTCCGTTCTTCCTTTGGCGACCCTCCGCGCTTCGTCCACCGCGATTCACGCCTGTCAGTTCGTTCGAGTCAACTGCGTCACCTCGTCTTCCAATCGTGGTACTTTTCCATAGGTCGCGCGCGATGCCGAACTCGCCTTATAAGCCCGTCGGATATGCCGTTCTCCCTCCGGACTTTGTCGCTTCCGGTGGTCGTCCTATTCACTTCCCGGCGGACCAGCCTGTAGGCAACGGCACCATGGCTTCGAACAACCAAACGGGGAGCTTCTCGGGTTACAAAAAGACTTATGAGTGACCCAGAGACCGCTATGACCGTAGCATCGGACGAAATCCGCGGGCAGTGCATCATGCCATTCTGCCTTCCCGTTGGTATTACTGCCTCGATGGACATTGCAACAGTCCTGTGGGAAGCTTACTCCTGGGCGCGTCGCTTGGGGCGCTATGCAGCGGTTGTCCAACAGGGTCAGGATCTGAAGACCGCTATGGTCAATCTGTAGCCGAATGCGCAGGTGATGTCTCAGATGGTTACTATCGACTTGGATGCCCGGTATGGTCTAAATTTGAGTGACCGAAAGGCTTCCGATGGTCACAATAGTTCCTCAGGTGAATATCCGCCAAAGAAGCGTGCTCGGCTCGTTGCGGCCGGTTCTAGTGGTCCAGTTGGCCCCTCGGGTGACCCCAGTCGCGGTTTTGCTCCAGCAGGTTCCAAAGAGGACGACTGAGTTACTCCTGCCCCACCCCAGTGAGTCCTTTTGGTGTTCCGAGCGCTTTTGCGAAGCTTGAGAGCATGGTGAGGTCTGTTATACCTCTGTTAGTTAGTCAATAAATAAATGCTTGTGCTTACCCAAGGTCGTTCTTGTATCTCGAACGTGCGTGCCCCGGGGCGTCGTCCAACCTTTAAAGCGTGTCAGGTCTTCCTCAGGTGTCGCCGAAGGACAGACCTCGTTCCCTGATGCGGGAGCTACGACGAACCGCCGTGCTCCGGTGAACCGTCGTGTCGGGAGGCGTTTCGAGAGGCGTTTTGGGATTCTTCGTGCCAATGTTTGCTACCTCCTGAAGGCTGTGCTCCGTGCTGCCAATTTTGCGCCAATAGCCGGCGATAAAATTAGCCGGAATGCTTTAAGGCTCTTGCCAAGTGTCTTCTTCAGATGTGTAGCCGAACCGACGGACGTGATAGCGCATAGTTGCATCTTCTCCCCGACCGGCGGAGATGATGCGTTCAATCACATATTCTGGTTGTTACTCATTCTCTAAAAGGAGAGTGTGGTCCAGAGGGGCGAATCCATCGGAGTCGGTTGGAAGAGATGAGTCATCGTCATTGGCATTGGCCATCGGGTTTATGGGGCTAGTTGGGTCTGCGGGAACTGCCTTAGGAGGTGTGGGGACTTGAGCGTCGACCTAAGGTCGTAGTGATTCCGTTGGGCCAAGGGACTGGGACTTTGATTATAAGGGGGAGCTGGGGGCTTGTGCCACCCGATCAATAGATATGGTGTCCTGTAGGCCGTCAAATAGTAACGTAATAGTATGTTGATTGGCCTTAAGGAATTCGTATAGTCCCGTAGAGCAGAGTAAGAGCTTTCGCCTAGAGTCCTCAAGTTCCTCACTGTCCTTCGGTGGCCAGTCCAGGTAGACAAGTTCCCCTTTCCCAAACGTCGGTGTGTTCCAAACCGCTTTGTCGAAATTGACCTTGTAACCCCGTTGCGCTTTGGTCAGTATAGTTCTCGCCGATTGGATAATGCGATCGATGCGTCGGCGCGAGTAGCGCTTCGCCTGGCTAGGATTCATTCCCTCGGTTGTGTTCTATAGTATGATAGACTCCTGAAGGTCAACAGCTTTCGGCGGCGGCGCTCTCGTTAGCGTTAAGTCGAAAGATGTTGTCCCCGTGGAAGCGTGTCCCTGCGTGTTGTAGGTATAAACCAGTGGCTCAACGTAGTCGTCTCAGTCCAGTTGGTGCTCCGATACGTAGTGTGTCATTCGTTTTAGAACGGTGCGGTGGATGTGGTGCACGCCCTCTGGGAGGGGTTCTGAAGGACTTAGTAATTTTTCCGAAACATTCGGATGCGCATGGCGTAGCTGCAGCGCGCCGTGGCCCCGACTTGGGTGCAACTGACACACTTGTAACGTGGTTGGCCAAGGAGAGGCTGGCACAGCATTGCTGGATATGTTCTCTATTTATTTAGATTTATTACACTAGGTTAGGGAGTTTTCTACAGTACTCTACACTATGTAGTGCCAGGGCGATCTCGCCCTGACACTCAGTAAACTTCCCCAACCAGGGTTCTTGGCTCTAAGTCTTTTTCCGCTTTCGCGAGTCTTCCACACTCTACGGAGGTGAAGCCGCGTTACTAACGGTAGACATATCCACCCTGCGTCAACAGGAGACTCACCGCTGTTAGCGTGTATATCTTTCATACCACTGCCGTGTTCTCGCCCCAGTATTGGGTTTGCTACATATTTGTTTTGGCTCTCGTGGCCCATGCCCCCGATCGCCCCCACTGGGTGGTCCCTCCTTTATCACTTGCCCACTCCCGTGGAATACAGCTCATACCTGGTCTGCTCCCTTCTAGCATCCCGCACTCTCCCCGCTTGGCGTGCCGGTGAACCTCGGCCTTACACCCCGACTTAGTCGTGTTCACTCCGGAGAGGCTCCGTCGCCGTGCTACACTCCTTGGAGGAAGACTCGGACATCTTCGTGTGTTTCCGCCGCCCTTGGCGTTGCACTACAAACTGGTCTCCCGAATTAGAAGGCTAGGGGGACCTGGTTCGGTTGTTTTTCACATTGCTGTGCTGTCTTCTCTCGTCGAGATCTGCTTTCCAATTTCTTGGTTTGGACCCACTTGGTGGACGCTTTTGTTGTCCTATTCTTAGTGGTCAACGCTACAACCATTTCACGACTACCGACGGAAGCGCAACCCGCGATCACGCGGAGCCGTTCCGTCAATGACGGGGCGCCTGCGGACCCTGGAAGGGTTCCTCCGCCGTTACCTCAAGCCGCTCTGAAAGGCAAGAGTAAGGGGTCGAACTCCTCCAAGAACAACAAGCTACCGCCTAAGGCGTCGAAGAATGGACCCAATTCTGGTGCTGGACCGGCCCCTGCCGTGGATGACCCGGCTCCTGCCGACGAAAAGGCCCAGAAAAACGAGTTCCACATCGACATAAACTCAAGTGTGAGGCAGCAGATCCGCGTAATGCGGGAAGCGCACAATGCCTTCGTGGAAGAGTTCGAAGCCCTGCCTTCCAGGTGTGATGGCTCTTCTATGAAGGAAGTGGTTGACGACCTCCGCGTGTTGCGGGCGGACGTCAACACCCTGTTGGAATGTTTTGGTGGTCCCGCCGCTTACGTGGAAGGTGTCGAGACCCGATTCAATCGTGTTAGCGCCCGTCTCCAGACGTTAGAGCAAACCATCTTGATGGAAGACGTCCCGGAGAAGCCGGTTGCTGTGTCGCACCAAGCGAAACACGAGAGGAAAAGGGACGATACCCGCCGTCGGCGTGGAAAGCGTGACAGCGATGACTCGGACTCGTCGAACTCCTCACGGTCGTCGCGTGGCTCTCACCATTCAAATGGGTCGGACTCGTCAGATTCGTCTTCTGACGATGGCCATCGCAGGCGTTCATCCCGTTCTAAACGGTCGTCTGCCACCCAAGGTGTGATCCGCGCCCGCGAGAAGGGAAGGAAACACTCCGGGTTGAAGGAGCTGAAATGCACCAACCCCCTGTACAAGAACTTGGTTTCTTACCGATACTATCGGCTAGAGAACTCCTCTTTGGATCGCACGCCCCGTGGCACGGGTAGAGTGAAGGATTGCATAAATCCTATGCAACTGTCCCTCAGGAACCAGAACTTTTCTGGAGAAGACCCCATTTTGGTGTTGGATTTCCTTGCGAGGTTCGTCGCCGAAGCGGATATTCTCGGTATGACCGAAGGACAGGCGTTTATTGCACTCCCGTACTTTATGAAAGGCCTCGCCGAGGATCAATACAACTCTGTAAGAGGTTCGTCTAGAGCCTCCGAAGGAGGGGTAACCTGCTGGCCAGAAGCAGTACAATACCTCTTGAGGTCCTACGCCACTAATCACGCGATTCAGTCGGCCATTCTCGCTCTTCGCGATACGCGCCAGAAGTCTGGAGAAACGGAAACCGAATTCTCGGTGCGCCTGAACAAGGCTTTCCACCGTAGTGGGAACGTACACTCCGCCCGAGAGCGCTGCACCATGTTCATCGATGGACTGAACCCCGCTATCCGAACACTCGTGGCTCGTTAGCGGGAAGACCGAAGGAAGACGACGTATCTGGAGTTGGTCCAACACGCGCAAGCGGAAGGTGACGCTTTAAGAGCTCGTGCCCCCGGACACAGGTCGCAAACCGCCAAGGCGTTGGTGATGGAAACGAAGTCGCCATCCCTATCGCTGATTGCGAGTGAGCGCCCCCAACAGGAGTACGACAACGTACACTTCGCCCGAAGCGATATCCATTCGGTCCCGACAACCGAACTACCGTCTACGACGGACGACTCATATGACACGGCCCAGGATGGACCCCTGCTGTACGCAGACTCTCCCCGTGTTCACGGACCTCGCATCCCGTATTCAAACGGTGCGCTCCGACAGAGTCGCCCTGGATGGAAGGATACCCGCCAAGCGGTGGAGTTCACGGATTCTCGCTCCGGTTTGCAGCCCTCACGCAAGGGACTCATATGCCACATATGCTACGAACACGGTCACATTTCACCGGACTGTATCCTCACCATGAGGGAAGTAGCCCGAGTAATCGGTAATTATGAGGCGTTGACCCCAGTGGAAAGGCGGATTGTTCCGATGACGTCGTATCTTCGAGCGAAGATCGATTTTCCACGGAGTATTCCGGAGGCGAAACCGCGCAATGCGTTGCTTTACCCTACCGAGCAGGCTCCCGACCACCGCCCCGTTCCTTCAAACCCCGCCGCTGGCGCCCCATTGCTAGTGGTTCAGGATTCTGAGGCCCCGCCCCAGGCGGATGGGACTCAGGAAAACTGATTTCGGGAGTCTCCCCTTCGGGAGAGGCGTCCCCAACAGTGAGGTTGACGGCGCCCGAGGCGTCCCCGCCTCGCTCCCCGGTCAAAATCCTCTCAAGGAAACAGGCCGTCTCAGACGTGGACTCTGAACACTTTAGTGTTTTATGTCGACCGTGGAAACGGGTACATCACAACCGGTTCCCGGAAAGAGTCATAGTCATGGCGAAGCGAAACTTTAAAGTTTACGCTGACCTAGGCCTTACTACCAAGTTCATGGTGCGTTTTCTCACTGTGTTGGATACAGGTACAGAACCGAACTTCGTCGTGGATTCTATCCTACCACCTGCTTTGCAGTCGCAAATCCGCCGTGGCGTAGCATTAGACGCCGCTGACGCTGGTAACAACCCGTTAGAAACGGTTGGAGTGATCGATTTGGTGGTACGCTTAGGACCCTGCGTCGTGAAGCTGCACTTTATTGTCTGTCGGTCACTCCCCGCCCCTCTCATCCTGGGTTGTGATTTTTGCGACCGTTTCGTCGAAGCGATTGTACCCCGCTTAAAGCGTGTGGAATTGGACGATGGATCCTCTGTTCCCATCGTCCGCCGTCCGCCGAAGCGTGCATCGAAGAAGCATGTTCCTCTTCCTGCTACACAGGAGTTCCCCGCTGCTTTTCGCGAGTCTACAAAGCTTCGTGTCGACGAGTCGATTTGCATTCCTCCAAAGTCCCACTCTTGGGTGCGTGTCAGTTCTCGTCAGCACGGTACTCGAATCGTTCGACTGATACCATCACTGTCGAACAGGCATCAACTCGCTTTCGCGGATGGAATGGTTCACATTGAGCCCGACAAGTCGTTTTATGTATGTGTTTCCAACTTTGGAGAGAAACACCAGTATCTGGTTAGGAACCAAGTCATTGGAAGAGTTGCTCCTCACCCCATGTCTATCTTTACCCTCCAAGGGGATCGTACCGGTTCAACCGGAATGGGTCACCCTGAGGAGGGGGATAATCTCGTCGGAGGTCCCCAGTCTACGCTGAACTTATCCACACTGCCATGTGTGTCGCCACCAGCAGTACTGGTTAAGTTATCCAATGGTTCTTGGATTGCTGTCATCGACTACCGTCGGTTCTGCACGACTGACGTCGGAAAGATACCACCTCAGTTGGTGAATTTCAAAGCCCAGCCATTGCTGGATGGGCTACTGAATTGTTCGGATCATGAGAGTTGCTGGAACTCGTGGCTTTCAGTAATGCCTTCCGCTGTTCAGCGTTCGATGGCCTGCATACGCCCAAGGCGCAGAGGAGGGCCATTTAACAGAACTATGGATGCTTCAGCCCCTCGCAACGAGGATGGTTCTCAGAATCCCTCGCATATTGCGGAAGTTCCCGTTTCTACGGTAGGGCTAGTCTATCCCATCCAGATGGTTGCTTTACCCGCCAAAAAGCGATTCCAGCTCTACAACCCACCCGTGGGACTCTCTGATATACCGATTCAATTGGACGCTGGCCTGAATGGCCTTTCTTCTCTCACGCCACTGCGCGGTGTCTATCCCCGCCAGTTGGGCGTTTCTACCACTCTCTATGCCACTCCGTCTAAGGAAGGGGAAGAGGATGTTGATTCTCGTCGAGAGACTGTTACCGCTTCGTCGCGTCATGATAACGGTGGTACACGGAGCTCTGGACACATCGAAATGGATATTGGTGGACGGAAAGCTTCGTCGACGGACGTGCCCTGCACTCATCTGCACCGTGCCACTGATGCTGAGTCCTCTCGAGGAAGTTCTACCGCATCTGTGCACGATGGCACTCCCCACGGGGATTCTGGTTTGCAGAAAGCGCCACGCAATGGAAAGTCTCCCGCCGAAGCGAAGTCGTTGCTGAATGTTAGTCGCGCTCGCGAAACATCACCGGCACCGCTGTTGGAAGACATTCGTGGTTCTTTGCATTTGCATCCCGTGAATCACGGTTCGCTTTCGACAGCATTGCTGGGTACTGAAAGGAATGCCCTCGCGGGCTCCCTTAAGCCGATCTCGTCCGACGGCTCAACTCGTATAGTACGGAAGGACATACCGGTTATACCGGGCAAGCACACCGTACCTCGCGAGGAAACCCAACCCAGGACACTGGAATCTGATGTCGATCAACCGCAAATGTGCGAGAGAAACCCGAATGTCTCGGTTGTTACCAAAACTGTCTTCGTGGACGCACAGGTCAGTCCGGATGCTTTACACGTCGAAGATGACGGAGGGGAGCCGGACATTCCGGTTTATGATGGAACTACGCTAGTCATAACATCCACTCTGGATCTTTTGCCCTTTTGGGGAAGGTCTACCGCTTTTGTGTCGGATGGTGCCCACCAATGGGATTCAACATCTGTTGTCTTGCCACAAAGTGGAAAATCTCTCGCCGAAGCGATCTTGTCGAAGGATTATTTTCGCGCTTGCGACACTGACCCGGCTGTGCCGTCAAGCGTTGATCCGCAGCCCGTGGGTCACGGTTCGTCGACATTAGCTACGCTGGACACTACAGAGCAGGCCCTCTCGGGATCCTCTGAGCCGACTACACCGGAAGTGTGGACACCAACTGCACGGCAGGACACACCGGCTAGGCCGGGCAAGCACACCGTACAGGACGGGAGAAACACACCCAGCACGCTTGACACTGGTTCAGGACGCTCGCGCAGTCGCGGATACAGTCCGATTGTCTCGGTTGACCCCGACAGTATTGTCGAAGTCGCACTGGTCACTCCGGAGAACGGACACGTCGATGACGGAAGCACCTCGTCGCCGAGTGAAGTTGGACCCTCGAGAGGGATAGTTTGTGACCACCTTGCTTCCCAGAGGGACAATTCGCAGGAAACGTCACAGCACGTTCGTGATGGAGACACGGTTGAGCCGGAGATGCACGCCCGACGTAGTACTTTGTCGCCGAAGCTAGCCGACACACCGGCAACGCCGTTGCACACGCCCTCACGTGAGGAGGCGGAACGCAGCACGGCGCGGAGCGCTCCCAGCCATCAGCTGGTCACGTCACGTGACCAAGTGGCATCCGACAGGGGAGATGCACCAATAGGCGCTCGAGGCGATTCAACCGTCAAGAGACGACGCCCCGTGGCAAAACCGCCTCCTGCGTCAAGTTCATCACCGTCGCGACGGATTCCACTAAGGAAACTCCCAGAGCGCGATCCAGAAACCCAACTTTGGGATGAGTCCGCGTTCCCCCGAAGGGTGGTTTCTGCACGAGAAGTCTCGGTAAGCTCCCCGACCCGAAAACTGGGACAATTGCCCTATGGGAAGGCCTTCGGCCGAAGCCGTCGAAATGACGATTCTCGTCACGACGCCATGGCGGAAGTACCACGCCAAGCGGTCAAAGCCTTTCAGAAACCGGTTCGTATCCGTACCCGGGTCAGGGAAAGGCCGTACTGAGCCGTGGACCCCTGCGGGGACGGACACAGTAGCGCACACGCGATGGCGGAAAGCTGCCAGTATGGCACTGTGACACAGGCACGGCAGGGCCGGAAATTCTACGACCAGTTCGTGATCGACCACGTCGTGGAGCATTCTTACCATCGGGATGGTTACATACAGTATCGCGTCCGTTGGCACGGGTTGGGTCCCGAATGGGATTCCATTGAGCCAACGCAGCACCTCCCCCGTTCTAAAGTGGTTTCATATCACCGCAGGACGCGGACGGGAATCCCGGCATCGGTGGTGAAAGCTCAAGTGAGATAGTAGCCCACCTTGGTGGAGAGAAGGAAAACTATGGTTGTTTGGTCGGAAATGGAGAAGAAGGAGTATGGTTGGCTTTATTATTCATGCCGTTCATACAGGAGTGGCTCTCACTTGGTGTGAGGTCACAACAATGCTCGCTCTTAGCGGTCGGGTACCGACTGTTGTCGTGTCTGATCGCCCCTTTCGTTTTCGGTTGTTTACACTTGATGGGTTTTTCATCCAGCTTGCTGGTTCACGATTGCTTCTGTAATCCGTAATCACGGTTTTTTCCCATTCTTTATGGTGTACAACAACCGATTGCATCGTTTCTTGATCAGCTTTATTGCCGCTGGTCGCCCACGAGTCGTGGTGGTGAAGCCCCATACTTGGGATGTGGACTTGGTCCATCACCGCTGCGCGGGTGCTACTGTACACTACAGGTCACCTGGAGACCTTCCTCGTTTGTTTATTAATCGTTCAGAACGATTCGGCTCCCTATTTGCTTACGGTTGCTTTCTCCGGAATCGGATGTTTCATCTCTACAGTAATACCTGGATTCCAGTTGCGGAAACCCTGTTACTCCAAGAATACTACTCTGATTCGGATGAGACTTGGACACAGACTATTCTGGAGATATACAAGCGCCTTGGAGAAGACGGAACCCAATTATCTTGGAAAACGTCAGAGATATGACATCTTTTCAGTTTGCCGCTCTATTCTTATCCTGAACTGAAACAGGTCGCGACTTCTCACTTAATGGTGTTCAATCTTCCCATTCTTTGGTGCAATTGAAAGTTCTGCTTCTTGTGAGTACGCCGACTAGTCGGGTTCGTGCCAGGACTTTTTCATCTGAAGTTATCTGCGTTTTGCGTTGTGGACCGCTTTGAACCCGGTAATCCTGGTTTGGACCGGTGGAAAAACCGCCCGTCCGCGGGAAGCTGGAACTCGGTTCGAGACACGATCTCCCTTGGGAGTTAGTACACAGCACGGGAAGGACACTGGAAGTCAAGACCCGCAACACCGGGCACTAGCCGTGTTGACGAAGCTCGTGCGCTCCTACCCTTGCAGGGGGGAGGTGGTCCGATGATTCGGTGGCCACGTACTCTCTCAGGGAGGAATCGGAACGCCTCAGGGAGGAATGTGAAGGCTCTGAAGCTGACAAAAACACCTCATGGAGAAATATACCGCGCAAGCAGAGGTGCAACACAACCGAACAATCGGGATGGCGGACTACAGTATCCACAACAAGGGAACCCGACAAGGAATGGTCGTGAAACTTGGTGATTGCGCTTCACTCTTGCTGAGGATCACAACCGCAACTCGCGGGGCGCACTGCGATCGCAGATAGAATTTCTCCCTCATGAGGATGAGCCGATGAAATCGGAGTGGATTCGCTCCAGGCAGAGGTGTCTACCGGTAACCGAAATGTGGACGTGCACAGCGGATGTATTCCCGACGGCGTCGACGTCTCTCGTCGAGGTTGTCGCTTCGTCTGAGAAGGGGGATACGTGGTGCACGCCCTCTGGGAGGGGTTCTGAAGGACTTAGTAATTTTCCCGAAACATTCGAATGCGCATGGCGTAGCTGCAGCGCGCCGTGGCCCCGACTTGGGTGCAACTGACACACTTGTAACGTGGTTGGCCAAGGAGAGGCTGGCACAGCATTGCTGGATATGTTCTCTATTTATTTAGATTTATTACACTAGGTTAGGGAGTTTTCTACAGTACTCTACACTATGTAGTGCCAGGGCGATCTCGCCCTGACACTCAGTAAACTTCCCCAACCAGGGTTCTTGGCTCTAAGTCTTTTTCCGCTTTCGCGAGTCTTCCACACTCTACGGAGGTGAAGCCGCGTTACTAACGGTAGACATATCCACCCTGCGTCAACAGGAGACTCACCGCTGTTAGCGTGTATATCTTTCATACCACTGCCGTGTTCTCGCCCCAGTATTGGGTTTGCTACATATTTGTTTTGGCTCTCGTGGCCCATGCCCCCGATCGCCCCCACTCGGTGGTCCCTCCTTTATCACTTGCCCACTCCCGTGGAATACAGCTCATACCTAGTCTGCTCCCTTCTAGCATCCCGCACTCTCCCCGCTTGGCGTGCCGGCGAACCTCGGCCTTACACCCCGACTTAGTCGTGTTCACTCCGGAGAGGCTCCGTCGCCGTGCTACACTCCTTGGAGGAAGACTCGGACATCTTCGTGTGTTTCCGCCGCCCTTGGCGTTGCACTACAGTGGAAGCGTTCGGCTTGGCCATTGGTTTGCGTGTGGTACGCCATGGTGGTCACATGTATGATAACTAAGGTCGAACAAACGTGTGAGAAGAATTTGGATACAAACTGTCTGCCGTTATCCTAAAGGAGATAGAGTGGCATGCCATATGGATATACCCAGTAGGACAAGAAGGCCGTGGCGACATACGTGGCCGTTTTCTTTCCTAGAGGTAGGGCTTGGGTAAGTTTAGTAAAGCTATCGGTTTTAATTAAAACAAACCGTTTCCCATGGGACGACTTAGGCAAAGGCCCAAGTATATCCATTGCCACAAATTCCATCGAACCTGCGGCGGGGAAGAGCTTCAATTTGGCCTGATGGTTGGCGCGAGACCCCCGGATTTGTGCGCACGATGTACAGTTCAGTGCGGTTTGCCATAGGTCCGACGCCATTAGTGGCCAGTGGAAGAATTTCCTTAGGGTCTGGTACATTCGTCGGCCTCCAGGGAGACCAGCCAAGGGAGGGAAATGGGAGAGGTATAGGAATGGGGCCCTTAGTGAAGTTGGTATTACCCGTTGGATTGCGCCATCCAGCGGGGAGCGGCGACATAGTAGTCCAAATAGGTTATAGTCGAATAGAAATCCAGGGGTTCCTACCAGTTGGGCTGTTTTCTTGCAGTACTCATCTTCGACCTGCGACTGTAGAAGTTCCTCAATATTTATAGGGAGGAGCTCTTTTTCTTCCGGGGCAATCGCATTAACCTGAGGTGTTGCCGAAGTGGGCGGTACTGTCCCCCAGTCCAACAGGTATACTTCGTTCTCCTTTACCTCAGGATTCTCCGATTGCACCTTACCCATAAGTTCATCCGTTTCCGTACAATCCTGAGGTCCATCGTCTGTTAAGGTGATAGTAATTAGGTCGTGCACTGGAATATCGTCAGTTCCGTCGGTAATGATTCGCGAGAGGGCATTTGCTGCCCGGTGCTTGATGCCTGACCTATAGGTTATCTCGTAGTCATATTTGGATAGCCTGAGGCGCTACCGAGCGAGGCGACTTGATGTATCGGTCATATTGAGTAGCCAGAAGAGTGAATCATGGTCTGTCCTAATGGGAAACCTGGTTCCCTCGAGGTACGGACGAGTGTCTATACGGACCATACA
Source organism: Agarophyton chilense (assembly GCA_030374765.1). Classification (NCBI taxonomy): domain Eukaryota; phylum Rhodophyta; class Florideophyceae; order Gracilariales; family Gracilariaceae; genus Agarophyton; species Agarophyton chilense. Next base: position 164,651 of record JARGXX010000129.1, read on the forward strand.
ATGGCTAGACACTCCTTTTCGGTAGTACTATAGTTTCGCTCCGCGCTGGTGCCCAATGAGGCACCTTGATATCCGTAGAATATACAGAAGATGTACCCTAGATGTATTTGTGTGCATCATGATGTCCCTGTGATGTACAGTAGTTCTGAAAATAAAATTTGAAGAATACCGGAAGGTGAGCAGGATGCACCCACGATGGGCCATGCAGTACTCCATACACGTTGGATGCGCTATGGTTTATGTTTAGCATGTTGGATATGCATCAGATACACCAAAGACTTTTTTGTTTTGAGTGGTGAGGAGTGCGTGCAGCACACCCAGAGACATTGCATGGCAGTCGTACGAAACGAGCCGCTGCTCAACTACACCAACCTCATATCCAACGGAACGGCTTTTTTGCTTCCAACTGCGCGGTGTGCTAACATATGGGCGATGTCGCGGTGCGTGGCGGGGTGAGTTCGTTTTGTAGAAGGATTGAATCCCACGGATGGCAGCCAACAAAGCGGGAGGTTCAGTTGGAATGGGAGCCTCAAGAAAGGAGCGCATCTCGGGAACAGCCCATGATGTTGCAGGCTGTTGCTAGACGTGTCAGTTGTGGTAGTCATGAATGCCGCGGAGCTTCGTCAATTCAGGCCCTTCAGAATGTAACTGGCGCGAGGGGACGATCGCTTCGCAGGCGGGGATGAGAGATACAGATGAAACTCAACCTGCAACAGCTGACAAACACTGATTACTCCAGCGGGGGTTTCAGTTGGATTCCTCCTTCGCGGGCAGTCGATGGCGTCGAGTTTCGTGTAGAAGAGAACTGCGAAATGCGCCACGACGCGGTTTTGAGAAGTGTTTGTTCGCGGATGAAAGGTAAAATTGTGCAAGACTGGAAATTTAATCGGGCGACAACAAAGCAGCTGCTCTCGCCGACAGTCTCCTCGGCTCTACATCGACAAGGATCAACTTCCAAGCCAAGCCTATCTTCGAGATTCTTTCGCTCCTTTGGGCGCAAAAGAAGTCCTTCCTGCTTCATCGTGATCTGTCCAAGTCTCTCGCATGCGGTGCCGTAGAGCAGAGCGCCGGAGGTACAACTAAGAACTTTCCATTCTCTTCTCTTTCATGCGTTTGGGCTGCGAACGTCGGCCTTGAAACACACTGCGTTTTCCTGCCCTGCCCTTCACAATATGAACCCCAACACTACGAACTCTGTACACAGGCGACCAATCGCAAGAAACCCTACATTTGTATCCGTTGATCATCATCCTTCACAAGTTGTACGCTCTCCGTCGCACCCGATGTCGCGCCCTGTGCCTATGGTCGTCACCATAGATGACGGCGACGACGAAGAGCCGGGGCGCACCAATGCCGCTGAGAAAGCTGCTTCTGAATACCTGCGCAAGCACGAGTATACTGAGGTGACAGTGCCTTCCAGCACTGCCATATCAGCACCGCATGCCAACACGCCCGAGCAAGATGCAATCAAGCCTGACGTCGACAACGGGTACGATTGCAATCTACGATCACGTACACAGCCGCCGTATTCAAGTTGACACTTGGTCGAAACATCGACATTCTTGAATTCTGCCCGCCTCTTGCCTTTGAACTTATACCAGTTTGCACCTCTTCAAACATATCCACATGGACAATTCTTCGGAACTGCCATTGCGATTTGCTGTTCCATCACTTCGTACAGTTCCAGCCATATTCCTACGATAGCCTTCAAGTTTTGTAGAAGCCTTCGCCGCGTCCTCTGTCCAGAATATGAGGCCAATTTCAGCTCTGTTCTAAGACCGTAGAAGTCCGAGAGGTCCCGCAATTGCTGTAGGGCAGCTGTATCCGGCGTTCGTTGAACCGCATTTATAGTGATACTCATAACGCAATGTCTCCGTGTCATACGCTACACTAAGGTCTGACGTCACACTGGCGAGAGATGCCGCAGCGCGCACATATCTGGCAATTTGAATGCCATTTCGAATCGAATTGCCGGTGATCTGGTTAAGACTGTCAGTAAAGTTGGCCAACCCCTTGGAATCCACAGTTGACGAGCTCTTTCAGGTAGAGAGGAAGAAAATCACTATATGTGTTTCCAGCTGCTGTTATGTTGAGTGATCACCAGCCCGAAATGCGTCGTCAGCCTCCGTGGCGAATGCGGAAAGGTCCACTCCCGGATCATCACTAGAACGTACGACAATATTTCCTCCACTTGCCGATGCCAGCTAAATATAACCCAGTGAGTCATACACATCGCATCACACGCTGTAGTTTCCTCCATTTCTCAACCCAAAACCGACAACTTTAATCCCTTGGCATCCACCTACGCACAACTCGAGTCCGAATTCATCGGTCAACAGAAAGAAGAACTCTAAGTCTCGCTAGTAGTTCGCATATGCGGACAAATTGTAGGTGTTATTTGTCATAAAGGACGATCTGAGAAGCCTCCCAAATGTGATGCTGGGTGGCTCAACTGCCTTCAGAAGGATTGTTTGTTCATTCACAGCGAAGCCCGCTCGAAACGTTGAGATCAGACACGAGTACTCTGTGTTAGGGGAGAGAAGGTTGGCCTTAATCCCAGGGGAGAATTTACCAGGTTCAGTTCCGACCGTGAAGTAGCAAAGGAACGTCAGCAAGCTTTCATCTGTTGAAAGCAACGTTTGGGCTTGAGAGACAGGAGTGAGCAACTGGAATAACCATGTATTTTCATTCGATTCCGAAACAGGCGTGACTACAACGTCCTCGCTGTACTTAACAATGGCTAGATCCACGGAAGTAGATACATAGTGGATGACAGCAATCTCAGAAAAAGGTTCATATATCTGAGATGAGTTTTGAGAAATGATCGGAGTTGACGTTAATGCATTCGAGTTTCTTTCAATTGAAGCCCCATCGCATGCTCTGATATATTCGAAACTTGAGGAGAGTATTCAATATGCATTGGACCTGAACTGTTCTGCAAAGCTTCAAACACAGTACAAGAAACAGTGAACACATTCTTCGTGATGGCATCTCCAGGCATCAGACTTGTCTCGCATTGTCTTGAGTCTTCCATGGATGAGTTCCAACTGAATCGATATGACCACAAATATCTCAAACCAATAAAATCGTCGACAGAAACAACGTCTGGGTGACGGGATCCAGGGTCACTCATCGTGAAATCTTACCAGACGAAATCAGCTGGGACGCTTGTCTCCCGTTAATCTGTACATTGAGCTCTACGGAACGAGTAACTACAGTTGTGGTATCTGAAGCGCTTATCTCGGGTTTGTTGGTGAGATATGCTGTGAGAGACAGAGGAAAAATCTGTATTCCATGAACGCTTGAGGTATGTGAGCTGTACCAAGCTGAGGCTTGCCTGAGCAGAATTTTTACCAGATTGGACAGCAACTTGAAGTGTGTACATTTCGTTTTGGGCCTATAATACACTGAAGGGAACGAGAAGCACGTCGGAATTGGTTGTGACAGAAGGCGAAGGAACTTCTGTGACGCCATCTGGGGCACTCAAACTCCAATAATACGTGAGATTCAAGACCCTCCACCCGAATGATACAAAGGCGCGGAAGAACCAGTTACTGCACAGACCAAGGTAGTACGCCCCAGAGGCGGAGTCGAAAGTGCCATAGTTCCTGGCGATCTTGACTTGAGCATTGTTCTCTTCGTCATTGAAGAAGACGGTGTTAGATGTCGTCAAGTCAATGGTGACAGTTACTGGCTGGGAATAAGACTGTCCAACATCAGCGAGTGGTGGTGTTCTGAACTTCAATGCGCTATTGCTCACTGAAAGGATTTCGAACGCATAAATGAGGGTTGCCCTCACCATAATGTATGATAAAGATATATCGAAGTTGATGAACTGCAACGTATCAACCGTGCCTCCGTCCTCCGTAAGAGAATTAGGTGTGATAGTATAAATGAAGACTGTGGCATCGTAAGAAAAACAAAGCGAGTTTGAAGCACATGTGACATGATGTTGTCACCATGAAATGCACACAACTGCAATAACCTGAAGCTGTCAACGTTAAACACATTCCACCCCACCATTAAGACGAAGAGTGCATGACGTTAACAACCGCGACAACGTGCGAGTAACATTGCAGCGTCGCTGCTTGCCATCGCCGCGCAACAAGATGCTGCAGTCTTGCAGCAGCAGCGCGCCTTTCTTACGTTTCTCCGGCGGTTTTCTCGCTTCTGACGCATCACCCCGCAAGATAGAACAGTCCAAATCTATCCAAGGTTACAAGGAGAACTGCCACACGCGTCAAGTCCATTTCTCATAGTGCGATTTTTTTCTTCTTCTCAAACAGCTCACTGCTGTTATGCAACAGAGAGGTACCCTGGTAGCCATCCACTGGGCTCATTATGTTCTACAGATGCCTTTCTGTGTACATTGATATGCTTGAGATGGTCAAGGCATCGCAAAATGGTGTCTGCTGTTACGGTTGTATGGACCACGCGGCAAGGTGGTAATGGAAGTATTCTTGGTGTTTCTGGTTGGTTTATTAGGCGACGGCGAAGGATTTCTCGACAAAGTTGACACGTCCGGCGAAGGAGACTAAATAGTAGCCATCGGCGATGATGAGGGCAGTTCCAAAGTGGAACTTATTGAATCATGTCGCGCGTGTCGGTCTGACAGAAGCGTAACAACTGTAGAATGGCGCAGATGCAGAAGGCCGTCTATAGATCGGTTGCTTCAAATAAAGCGCGGGTCCGTCCGCGGATGGCTTGTGAGGTGATGATGGGCAGTGGCAATCTGTGGCTATAACGATCGATTGTAAAGCTTTTTGCGATGCGGCGACGCAAGATAATCTAAGGAACCATTGAGGTTCTACGGTTGGAAAGAGTGCTATGGTGGATGAAGCACTGGCGGGAACAGCGGTTGCTATCAGACATCCATTGCTTGGGGGCTAGCAGGAGGATTGGGAGAGGGTCTGGTTGTATGGGTGACGTTCCTGTCGGAAAGAAGGCCATCCTCGACAGGCCCGGCTTAGCTGGCGCGAGACTGCGGAACGCCTGGCGATGTTATGAAGATGCTGGCGAGGCTGCACTGTCTTGTTTCTGAAGAATGGGCGGACGAGGTGGAGGACGGGTGCAGATGAACAGTGGGGCGGAGAAGGAGCGGGAGGGGTTGTCGTCGTCGAGGGAGAAGAACTGTGGCTGAGGAGAAAGCGGTTTTGTTTCGGGTGGGGTAAGGAGAGGGGTGCCGGAAGCTGCATGGAAAGGGGAGAGACGGTTTCCCTGAGAAGAGGCAGCCGGGAGGGCAAGAGACCAAGGGGGGGTTGGGAGGGGAGTTTCACAGAGTCGACGGTTCGATGTGCGTGCAGGGAATACGGACAGCGCACACAAGGCTAAGCTGCTCTACGACTCTCACATTGCTCACGCGTGTATTCGGCGCCACTTAGTGCGTCTTCAAATGGCTGTGTTTTGGGATCTTTCCTAACCGAAAGTGCTTTAATTATGGGCTCGTATCGCTGTCTTATCTTACGAAGCGTCCTCATCGCCCTCGTCCCGACTGCCGGGCGGCTGAGCGTGAGAGCTCTGCCGCCGTCACTTCCGCAGCTTTCCGCGAGTTGTTGCGGCCGCCGCCGCAGATAGCGCCTTTGCCATGCGCTACCACCCGGTGCTTGCCATGTGGGGGATCTTTTTTCTCTGTACGCAGGCGTTCCCGCCGTTCTGGTTCGCGTTGCTGGCCTTCGTCGCCTCCATGCTGCACGTGAAGATAGTCTCGCACATCATTCTCATTACCGTCGTCGTTGTTATCGTCGGAGTTATCACCGCCGCTCTGCTCCCTGCAATGCCGTCGCTGCACATAGCCGCCATCCACTCTTCCGTCCCGTCAGAAATGAGCTCTGTGGAGGCCGTGGTTATTGGCTCCGCCCAGGGTGTTTACATCGGAATGCTAAACGCGGGTTTCTCCCATTGAATCCTGCGACTACCCACTCTGAATAGCGCTCTTGTATCACCCTATGTCACAACACGAATTGTTATTCATACTCTGTGCCTCTCCACGGGCCGTGAAGGGCTTTACGAGCACGCGCTTTTCCTCTCTTCGTAATGTTACACCATCCGCCGTTGTCACCGAACAGTGTGGCTGGTACATGCGAATGACTAAAACATCGCAATCTTCTTTATTTGCAGCAAAATCCAATCAATCTTCCGCATTCGTGGTGGCACAACTCTACAACCAGGCTTCCGAACAAGATTCTTCTGACTTGTAGTTGTCGCTCTGACTGTACTCCCTTTCTTGCTCTCGTATCGAATGTCCATCAGCGTTTTTGCAGCCCATTTTCCTCGCTGTCTTAGATTATGTCTCTGAAAGATGCGCATCGTGCGATTGTGACACATGCGACCTCCTTATTTTCCGCTTCCTACTCTGCGCTTCAGTTTGTTTTCCACACTGGCTTAGATCATCAAGCACTTGTTCACTGTCCCAAAACCCCGTCGACAGCCGTTCAAGAATGGAATGCATTTGCGAGGCATTTCATTTCGAATGCCGTATTTCTCTCTCCCTTTTATTCAGCTTCGTGTGCTTGATTCTCGAACAATATGCATAGAAGCGGCAAATTTAGCAAGGCAACGAAATTGCGTATGACATGGAGTAGGGATTCAGAGGGTGCAAATTGTGGTTGAAATATTTTTGAGCAGACCAGCACAGAGTGATAGGGTGGTCTAACACGACGACGATCACGAATTTGTAGCCCAGAAAGGCATCTGCTGTGAAGAAGAGCGGTGTTTGGACATGATGAGGATGTCTCAGGGCGACGCAAAGTGCGCCTGACGGGGAAAGTCTTCTGTTCCTGTTATTGTACAACAAACTGTTGTGGGCACCACAGGCGGCGCAAATCAGCGAAAAGACGAGATAGGATTCCCTTTTCCTGGTGCAGAAGATCCTATGTATGATTTGCAGCAAGATGAAAGCCAATGCTCTGTGGTTCTCGGAAGTAAAGCAAAAGGCAAAGGGAAGCTGATCGGGTAACCATTCGTTGGAGGCCACCTCAAAGAATAAGCGATGCCCTGAAGCAGATTGAAACAAAGAGGCTGCTACAAGTTCTTTCAATCATTGAGTACGGTGGACTTTCATAAAAACAATCTCGAAGGTTGCTTCAAACAGCGGTTATATGTTCAAAGTTTAGCTACGACGCCATTTTGAATTTTGTGAGGCGAAGATCAGGACTTCCACCCTATTTTGGGTTCACGTGCAAGGGAGAACACGCACCATGCTTTGAGATTCACACTGAAAACATTCGGTGCCCGAGTGGCAAATGTAACCTCCCAGTAATAATTCATAGAAGATATTGGTACAGACTGGTTTCAGAGCAGATAGCAGCTCTTTGCAGAGAGCGAGATTCTTTCTGAGCCTTGTAAAAGGGATGCAAAGAGGCATATAACGCAGCACTGGGAACCAATTGCGAAGATCTCTATCTCTACGTCTTCTATGACGGAAAATGCTTTCTAGACTTACACATGGAGCGACTGTGCACTTGGAACGAAGACGACGAGTTATATGTTTTCTTCACATTCTCATCGGACGGTGTTGAAGTGTTTAAGGGACAAAAGATGAAGAAATCTCTCTGGCCTCTGATGTTCACCATTCTGAACTACAGTCCGGAGTACCGACTCCACGCTTCAAACGTTCTGTTGTGTGCCTTAGTTCCCGGATCTCACGACACTGAGCTCTTCGACTTGTTCTGATCGCCTCTAGTCAACGAAAATGTAAATCTGGAAAAAGGAGATAAGATGTACTGCAGAGACGGGAAGCTAAGGATCGTTTATGATTACCTTCTATTCTTTACAGCAGAGTGGGCTGCAGCCAGCAAAATGCTTGGCACGAAGGGTCATAATGCGAAGTTTCCATGCAGGACATGTCACAAGAGAGCTCAGAGAGCATCTCACGGAGGAAATCGTCTATGGATGTTACCTGAATCTACCAACAGTAGACGCCTCAATAGAGTCTCGCCAGGAACCAGACCGGAAGCTTATAGTGAAGTACCACAGTTGCGCAATGCAAATGAAGATATGCAAACATGGAGTTGGCTGGAGAGATCTGCCAGTAGAAATGAGCAGGAAAGAATAATGAAGATTACAGGAACCAAGAGACGTCCAGTACTGGGAAAGCTCGAATTGGATATAGTCAAATGTGCGCCCTATGATCCCATGCCCCAATGCCTTCTAGGCTGGGTAAGTCTTTTTGTTGCTCTCAGCATTCGTACACATCCAAAATGCGACCCGTGCAAACAAACTTTCGTCGTTGAGGACGGCGTCATCCAGAGTATTAAAGAGGCGCTTTCGTCTGGTTACAGGGGAGTTCCGGCAATTTGGGGGCGTCCTCTGGAATCGTTCAAGTACATTGGGGGGTTTAAGGCGAAGGACTTACAGAATTTGTCACTGTTTTACGGACCCTCCCTATTTAACAACAGCTCGATATATGCAAGGCTGACCACTATATGGAGTTTGACGTCCAAAAATTATGCATATTCTTTTCAACACGGTACCTAGAAAGAACAACGTACTTCGGCTGAGAGAACTAGTGGTACAAGCTTATTCATTGTTTGTGAACTATTTCTACAACGGTACGTCTTCCTTGGTTTGTCTCACTTCTACTACGCATGCCATTCTCCTCTTTCCTGAAATGTTACAGGAATGTGGTCCTCTACGTAACATATCCCAGTTCATTGTTGAACGTATGGCGGGGAGTTTGACTGACATTTTGAAGTCCACGCAACGGCCAGAAGCAAACCTATTCCACAAAACACATACTCTGTTTGCCTTGCAGATGTTTGGTGGCGGGATGGGGTCTAAGAAAGGCAAAGCAGTCAACGAGTTGAGCACACCGTGGAACCACAATCTGAGACACCCAAATTCGCATTTTTCGAGCAACTCCGAATCCCAGCAACAGGAGACCGAAGAGCTGAGTGGCACAAGCAAGACCATGCCACAGACAGCCGTGTCTCGTGTAAAAATACTCGGGATTCGCTTGAGGGTAGGACGACCGGAACGTTTCAGGCAAGTGAAAGAATACGTTAGGTCATCTCTTCCGATCACTGCATACGACATTGAGTTGGTGAGTTTGGACTTTTTCCCGTCACTCACAATGTCAGTCGATGAAGCCTCTCTTAAAATAGAGTGTTTGGCTGAATTTCTCCGTCGTGAAAGAGAGGATATACATAAAGCCCGACATCGATGCTGGGTGGCAGCAAATTTTGAGCCTGAAGACTCGGATGACGTACGAAACTGTGATGGTTTTGAAGTACAACCGTTCGACGTGTATTATGGGGTCATAGATGAGCTTTGGGGAGGTCAAAGTCTCGTACCGAACGCCAATGCAGCAAATGACATACTCCAGAACGTACCAACTTTCAAGGGTCAATTAGATGTATGGAATCTTGTTCGACCGCATCACAGAGCAGTCGTACACCCGCTGAACTGGAGCACAGCGCAGGGGTACCATTCGAGACACAAGAAAAACTGTCGAGGATCTTTCTTGTATCAAGAGAAACATCGGTTTTCTGGACTTCAACGGCCGTCGAACCTTCTTCGATTTCGTGCGTGAAAATATTGTTGATGAAACAGGAAGACAAGGGCGTTTACGAGGAGTCGTAGGAGGAACGCATTCGTGATGAGCAGCGAAAAGACATCGAAAAAGGTGCGCCGATGTGCGAGGAAAACTAACATTGAGAGTGACAGGTCGTGACGAAGAAATAAGACATAATGGATACGAAGTAGACAGCACATTGTGAAATAGCAGTATTTGGAGGCCAACTGCACTTTTTGTCTACATTCCATGTTCATGTTGCAATGGCATCAAATGCCACGTAATATTTACCAAACTTAATCGGCTGCTAGTTCAAATATAAACAACTTTGATTGGATGATCTTGATGCCGAGACGGGAATCGTAAGAATATCTTAAGAACATCTTATTTTCACGGACGTAAGAAACTGCTGCGCATCCAATGCACATATTATCAGTCATAATCTGCACATCAATAGTGCGTCAATTGTAGATACCGTATACATCTACAGTATATATTTTGAGGTGATCTTTTGCGTATTTTCTGTACATCCAATGCGCATCATTTTGCCTTCATAATTGTTTGAAATTGACTTCAAAATCGAGATAATCTCGGATATCTTTGGGACATATATGGCATATCACATTGCCTCTCTGGAGTGAGCGTTCTGCTCCAGTAGCCCATAGGTCGATAGTCCTTCGGTGACTCCTGTTCCTGTAGCTGTGCATAACCCACTTGGACATCAGAGGCATCTGTGTCCAGGACGAAATGCCTATTGGGTTTTGGTAAAGCCAATATAGGTGGTTTCAGCAACTTGTCCTTTAGGGTCTGAAATGCCTCGTACTGGTAGTCGGTAAAGGCTTCGAATAACGAAAGTGTTCCCTTCTTCAGCGTCGCATTAGGAGGGGCTGAGATCTTGGCAAACCCTTGGACAAACCGTCGGTAAACGTTTCACAAGCCCACGAAGGATCGTAGTTCCGTGTGGGGTTTAGGAGGCTTAGCCTGGCGAATCGCGTGTGGTCCGTGTGCCCACCTTTAGCTTTCCCGGGAGGACGACGTGACCCAGATAGTCCACCGAGGCTTGGAAGAAAGCGCATTTGTGGAGTTTCAGTGTTACTCCAGCGTCCTGTAGGATTGATAGCACCTTCTTCACCTGGCGCAGGTGTTCCTTTACGGTCCGTGAGAAGATTATGACGTCATCCAAATAGACCAGTGCGAATTCCATTAGATTCTGGACAGTATGATGTCCATTACCTGTTGGAAAGTTGCTGGTTCATTCTTTAAACCAAAGGGCATACAAGTAAATATAAACAGACCTTCATGGGTGGTGAAGGTTGTTACCGCTCTCGCATCTTCGGACAAAGAGATTTGCCAATATACAGAGTTAGCTTCCAGTGTGGTAAATACGACAGCTTCGCCTAAGAAATCCAGACAGTCATCCATGCGGAGTATTGGGTATGAGTCCCTCTTCGTTACTGCGTTCAGCTTCCTGTAGTCGACACAGAACCTCACGAAGCCATCTTTCTTCACCACGAGGACAAGGAGACTTGCCCATTCGGATTGTTTCAGAGGCGCTGGCTGTATGACTTGAGCTTTGCGCATTTTGTTCATCTGGTCGGCGACAATTTCCCTACCCTTAAGGCCGGTACGGGATGGGTGCTGAAACTGTGGTCTATCGTCGTTCTGAAGGTCAATGCGGTGTATAGTGACTCTGATTCTTGCCAATCTACCTGACCACATGTCCTGGTATTCCCTGAGGAGATCAAGTACCTGGGGCCTATAGGATTCGACTTCTGCGCCGATAGCGACTGTCCCCTCCTAAGAGTAGACGTCCTCGTCGAGAGTTGGCTATGAAAGATTATCCATTTGGGCTTCCGTGATGGCCACGAGCGCAGGTAGAGTGATGCCAATTACTGTACCTTTAGGTAGCCGTACGGCTTTATCACTGAAGTTGCTGATTGTTACAAAGAAGGGCCTGTTGGGGTGGATGTCCATTACTTCATTTGCCATCAGGGTAAGGTGCGTCAGAACCGTTCTCGAGTGGTTATGAATCGTTACGAAACCTGAGGACTGGGAATGGACCGATACAGCGATTTGAGTCATCGGGGGTATCGTTATGGCCATTGACAAACAAACCTTATTGGAGTTCGTGTTTTCGGAGACAACTGCTCGTTTGCAGTTAGCTTCTGGCCCTGGGGCGGAACCAGTTGTAAAGATGGAAGGTGCGCGGTAGAATGCGACTTTTTTAAGGCCTCGATAAATGACCTTAATGTATCTATCGATAAAGGAGGTCCCTAGGATTGCCTCAGTGCCCAAGTTAGGAAATACAAGGAACCACGTGCGGACTTTGAACTGTTCTAGCTGGAGCTAAAGTGGTATTATTCGTTTAATTTTCATTGGTCTACGTGATGTATCGGTAATCCTTAAGGTCTTCCTTGCCTGAGCGAAATCTTGCCAACCTAGTGCGAGTAGCTTAGGATGGACCAAGTTGGGACTAGCGCCTGTGTCCAATAAGGCTGTGGTCACTCGAGAGTTGTTGGAACGAAGTCCCACGGTTGCTCAAACTTTAAAATTCTCTTTTCTGAGGATACAGACAGGGTCTTTACTGTGTTCCAATTGTGGTTCAACCTGATTGGCCCATGCTGGGTGGTTTGTATTGGGATGTGAAGAGCTCTTTGGCTCATGACCGTCCACTTGGTTGAGGCAGAAGCCTAAAGAGGGAGGATTCGTCTCGCGTCGACCCTCTAAGAGTTTTCCGATGGGGTTTCCGTTTCTTCTTGAGAATAGGATTCTTCTTCAGGGCCATCCGTAGGATACACAATTGTCTGGACCTGTGGGGCTTTGAACGGAATGTCCGGAGGCGTGGCATAGCGTGAGCTTCCAGAGGTCGCAGTGGTTCGTTGCTGTGCCCTGCTAAACATTCCTTGGGATCCCCGCACCCGGTAATTCTCTTCCCTGAGAGCTAGGATGTTTTTTCGTTCGTGTTCAGGTAGATGCCTCGTGCAGTCACAAGTTAGGGCCGTGGAAAGGCAGAGAAAGCAAGCCCTTGGTACGCGAACAAAAACGGCCTTGAGTGGCGGAAAGGGAGAATAATTGGGAGTGGGTGGTCCAGTGGTCGCTGTAGTTCCCTAGCAGGTATATGATGGGGGCCCTGACGGGGGAGCACTGAAATTAAACGCGAGGACATCTCCCGGGTCGGCATACTGCAGTGGTGAATCCATGTCCGATTCCGTGGAGCTAACCAAATGGGCTTTGTTGGGTATACGCAATGGGATTGCGTGTCCTCTTGATAAGTAAGCATTACGCCTGGAAGTTCTCTAGGTTTTTCCATAACCATCTGTACAAGTAACCAGCCTTTGGAAGGAGTATTGTGGGGTTTCCGTGTGGGAATTACGGACATATATCTGAATGTCGGGGAGTAGTCCAGTGATGAAATGACGTTAGAGCCGTCCTTCGGGGAATACAATTCCACACCGGGAAGTCTTCTTCAATAGGTCATCTGCGAAAGCCGATTCGGTCATGTTGCAGCTCTGCCTGACGGAGATTAATTCTTGGTGGGCATCCATTATAACGTCATCCGTGGCGTAGGTTTCCAAGAGATAATGAAGAACCTGAAGGTATGACCTGAAGAGCTCACGGTCTTGAGCATCCAGGAGGTCAGTTGTGCCAGATATCTTCGAAACCACTCGGTCACGCGCCTGTCCTGTAAGGAAGAATTGGAAAAGGTACAGAGCGGCGCCCTCGTGGACACTGTTCTGATCACAGGCCGTACGAAACAAACTGAGAATCCTAAGGACAGAAATGGAATCGAAACCCTAGGACTTGTCCGTAATGGTTAGTTGCATCCGTTTGGCCCATTTGGCGATCCTGCAAGCCACCGAACCAGAATATATCGGGAACCTGTCGGCCAACCGATAATTCCGGTAGTCTAGAACCTTACGGAAAAATTCGTTTGCGGTTGTCAGTGGTCTGAGCCCTCGAATGGCAGCCTCATCCACTTCCGAGTCGGTCGTTTCGGTCGAGGCCGATTTGGAATCACTCGTGCCCGAATAATCTCTTCTTTTCCTACTTCTTTTCTTCTTTCTCCTGCGGTTAATTCTTTTCTCTGGCACTTCCTGGAGGAAATAAGGCCGCCACTGCGGAACGTGCTCCGAAAAACTAATCGAGGGAGTCTCCGTTGCGAGAGGAATGCTCCCAGAGATGAGGTCTGGGGCGCTCGAGGCGTCAAAGCCTCGATCCCCAGTTTCTAGGATTATTTCAAGGTCCTCAACAACTACTGACGTAGATTCTGAAGAACTCAGTCCTTTGAGTCGCCAGTGGATATGGTCTCGTAATTTACGTATCTTGGATCGTGTATTGGTCATGACAAAACTCAATTATAAGGTATATGCGGACTTTGGCCTTTCTACCCAATTTATGGTTCGACAACTTTCTGTCCTTGATACAGGAGCTGGCCTAAATTTTTTGGTTAAGTCACTTTCACCCGCGTTGATGCGGTCGTTAATACGTCAAGGTCCAGTTCTGGATATTGCGGACGCCAACAACAATCCGTTGAGTACAGAAGGAATCATTGACCTCGTCGTGAGTTTGGGAAATTATATCGTCCGACTACAATTTGTCGTTTGCGAAACACTCGCTGCCCCTGTAATACTTGGGTGTGACTTCTGCGACCGTTTCGTCGAATCGATAAATCCACGAACGAGGATTGTAAAGATGGCGAATGGATCAACGATACCGATCGTTCGCATACCGCTGAGGTCTGCGTTTCAAAAGCAACTGCGTTTACCTGCTACGAAGATATTCCGAGAGCCGGGCAGATCATGAAATCGCCTCCGAGTAGCGAATTGAAATTTCATTCCACCGGAATCCCAAGTCTGGGTTAGCGTCATATCACCACAACATGAATCATGGGTAGTTCAACCGTCAAAATCATTGTATCAGACAAGCAAAGTAGCTCTGGCGAATGGGATATCCCAGATTGATCCCCATCACCCATTCAAGGTGTTGGTCGCCAATTTTGGAAAGTCCACACAGTGGTTAGTGAAACACCAAATCATTGGGACAGTTATACTTCACCCCACAACAGTGGTACCGACCCAGATGAGCGCTTCCAATATTCTCGGTATCCCTCATCCTAAGGAGGGGGAGAAGAACGTCGTTGCGACGATACCGGACGTCGAGGGTCCGAAAACCTCAGAAGTCGAGAAAGAAGTTAATGGTACAACACCGAGCGATGAAACAAGGAATCCTCTTGAAAAGTTGAAGAATCTAGACCTGGATAATATTCCCATTGCACATCGTGAGAGTATACACAAGATGCTGCGCGAATTTACGCTCATGTGGGATGGCTCTCTGGGCAAGATTGAGATTATAGAACACAGAATTGATCTGATACCCGGTACACGGCCGATATCACAGCACCCCTACAGGGCTGGCCCAACTGCTCGGGAAGGAGAAAAAACTCAGATTGAGAAGATGATAGATGCAGGAATGATCGAACCTACCCAATCTCCTTGTGCTTCACCAGTGGTGTTAGCTCCGAAATCAGATGGAACATGGAGATTCTGTGTCGACTACCGTCGTTTAAATGCCGCTACCGTCAAGGACGTATACCCTATTCGAAGAATGGATGAATGCATAGACTCCCTTGGGGGGGCAAGCATATTTACTACCCGTAATGCGAATTGTGGATATTGGCCTGTGAAAAAGGAAAACACCGATAAGACCGCGTTTGTTTGTCATCAGGGACTCTACCGATTCAATCGGAAGCCATTTGGATTTACTAACGCGCCAGCGACGTTCCATCGTGCTGTTGATGTTTTACTTGCTCGCTTCAAATGGAGGACTTGTCTCGTTTATCTCGATTATATAATCTTTTTCTCGAATAACTTCGACGACCACATGAAACATGCGTCAGAAATAATGACAGTACTGCGTAATGCAGGTATCAATTTGAAGCGTAAGAAGTGTAAGATCTGCACTGATTCAGTGAAATACTTAGGACATATCATTCGCCCCGCAAGGTTATCGGTGGACACCGTTCGAGTTAGATCCCTCAAGGAGATACGTCATCCGACGACACAGATAAAATTAAGATCCTTCTTAGGATTGTGTAATGTCTACCGCCGCTTTGTACCGAAGTACATGGATATATCGGCTGCTCTTATCGAATTACTGCGTAAAGGGCAGCCATTGACGATTGTCCCTCTTGATGGGGCATAGGCCACAGCATTTCAATTGATTGTAGACGCCGTAACGTCTCCACCAATTCTGGCGTTACCCACTCTCAGACTTCCGTACTCTATCGATACAGGTGCGAGTTCCCAGCAGATTGGGTGTGCGTTGTTCCAAACCACGCAGAGTGGAGACAGAAAGCCGATAGGCTATTGGTCGCGTACACTGAGTGTGCATCAGCGAAATTACTCAGGATCTGAGAAGGAATGTCTCGCTGTGGTTTGGTCGTTAGCAACACTACGCCCCTATCTGATGGGTAATCAATTCATAGTACGTACGGACCATTTCGCGCTCCGATGGCTGATGGATATTGCGGAGCCTTCAGGTCGGTTTATGCGTTGGAGTCTCCGCCTCGCGGAATTCGACCTTGACGTCGAGTACAAAAAAGGCATCCTGAACTGCCAGGCCGATGCTCTTTCCCGGCTGGGAACAAACGCCGAAGCGGAATCAGTGGATGATCTGGAGATACCATGCTTTATGGTGAACCCTACACAGAGGGAAACCGAGTCAATTTCGGATGACGTCTGTGACGATCTACTGTCTACCGAACCGTCGGAGCCCCTTTCGGGTTCTTTTATCCCGATAACTCCTGAGGAGATGATAAGGGAACAACAGATGGACCAGTTCTGTACCCGGATCCGATTCCGATTAAACGGAGGACATCAATTACGATTTCAGGCCAACGACCAAGGATACCGAATTAGGGTGGTGGAATCTAACCCACAGGTGGTGGTACCTTACTCCTTGCAACAACGGGTTTTACAAAAATCTCACTACATGAAAATAGGTGCCCACCCTGGTGGAAGGCAGTTATATCTAACTCTTCTCATAGAGTTATACTGGACAGCAATGGCATTTGATTGCTATGCAATTTCCGGGGGATGTTCGGGTTGCTCTAAGAACAGCGTAAAGTTACGAAAGTATTCGAAGAAAATTAATCTGTTTCCGGCATGGGCCCCTTTAGAGTTTGTCGCCATCGACATATTGGGTCCTCTTCTACATACTCCCCGAGGTAATCGGTTTGTTTTGGTCATTACGGACAGCTTTTAGAAATTAGTTCGTACCGTACCTCTTAAAAGGATCACCGCCAATGCGGTTGCGCAAGTTTTCGTAACCCATTGGGTGTTCGTTTATGGCCCACCGATACAACTCTTCTCGGATATCGGCTCACAATTCGCGGCGAAGTTCTTTCAGAACGTGTGCAGAATCCGGGACGTAAGAAACTTCTTTATTACAACATATCACCCCCAGTGTAAGGGGCATGTTGAACGATTTAATCGTACGCTACTAAATGCGCTGAGATCTTATGCTGCGGACAACCAAAAAAACCGGTGTCTCTTTACGGATGCTGTCATCTACGCGTACAACACGGAGGTTCATTGCAAAACGAATATCTCGCCGTTCGAGTTGGTGCTTTGGAGAATACCGCCTCCAGTGGCGTTGGAACCGCAACTCACTCTGGGAACGTTTCCTTCCCCGAAATACTACCAGGAAATCTGGCAAGAGGGTTTGAAACAGCTATTACCGATGGCTCGTAAGTCAACGGAGAAAGCACAGGCCGCTTTTAAGGGTAACTCCGATGTGAAGGTCAGAAAACCCTTGCCAAAGGTTAGCCCTGGTGACTATGTCTTCCTGAGAAAGGAATATTATAATCCTGAACAAGAGCACTGGCATAAGCTATCGCCGATTGCAGAAGGTCTCTACAGCGTTATATCCGCGAATAACACGACTGTGGTGTTGGAAATAGGTGAACGTCATGAACGAATATCGCGCGATCTCGTTGTATTAGCACCGAATCCGCATACGGAGATAACAGGAAAACCTCAATCGGAGACGCAATCGACGGAGGAGGGAACGTCAACGACCGATAACAATCAATCCCGCCCAGCGGTTCTCCCACACATGAATCGTGGTCTATCGGATCTCCCTTTGGAGTCAGACACGACACCTACTGTCACCGGGAAATCAGGTATTCGTACACGACTGGATTCTCTTTCTAGAGTTGTCCCTGATCCTAGGGTATTAAATAACTCTAATCCCGTATCCACACCTAAGGAGGGGGAGGAGGATGGTCAAATGTCAAGTACCAGTTCGGCTCCGGCGACGACACCGATTGATGGTGATACGCCTCGTACGATCGGGGAGATTACGGACAATACAGTGGTCGTTTCTCCTGGAAAGGGTAGCGAGCGACGAGCTCACGTCACACCGACGAACCTGGAACGTCCGGTTACAGCTGACATCACAACTGGGAAAATCGGTGAGCTGGACAACGAAGACCCAGACGTGGGGATATCTACTACTACGGACGCTGAAGACCCTGAAGAGTAGGGATGAACTGAAAGGAACTCTGACGAACAGGGGAACCCACAAAAGTGGAGAGAAGAACGGAATCTACTTCACAAACACCTTGAAGGGAGACTAACACGGTGCAGTGAGAAGAAGCTCAACCCATATATGCACGGACAAACGGCCCAGCCCGTCGAACTTTCGTTAAGTCGCACGTTACCGTACTGTAATGCACACGCAGGAAAACATGACATTGTAGTGTATAACGAATCTCAGCCAGTCAAACGCCCGTGCAACGGCGCGTTTGAGGTTGACCCAATAAGATTTGTTTGTACAAGTAAACGTTTGAAGTTGAGCCAATAAGATTTGTTCGCATAAGTACACATTTGAGGTTGACCCAAGAAGATTCGTTTGCACACGGACACGTGTAGGCGGATCCGCCGCTCTAACACGGCGCATGCCGTGCGTCGAGCTACAGCGTCGGAACGGTCACCCGAAACGGAAGCCGAGTCCACTTCGTGTTCAACTCATCGTCTCTCCGACGTTACCAAACGAATCTTGGGGGACCCACTCTCAATCCGCGTGAATTTCGCAGACATTTCAGAAGGTACCGGAATTTCTCCGCGGAGTACTCTAAATCCAAAGCTGGATTTGCGTCTTTACGACTCACTGTAGCCCCCACAATCCGTGAAGACTCCCCTAGGAAGCTCGGTTTAACACTCCAACGAAGGGGAAACCCCCAAGAAGGGGACAGCTACAGACTAGAACGCCAAGGATGGCCGGAGGAAGAGAAGTCTACCCATAAGAGTTCGTGGTTGATCGACTTATGGACTGCTGTTATGATTGCAATGGAGAGATTCATTACCGCGTATGCTGCTACGGATACTCCGACGAGGAAGAAACTTGGGAACCCCTCGAGCACTTAACCCGCTCAAAGGTATCTGCATATCACCGCGGAAAAAGAAGCGCACTACCTCCAGGTATGTAGCGCACCCAAGTGGGTTAACCGCACCCTCGAGAGAGGAGATCTCGAACGAGAAAATGAAGTAGAAGAAGAAAACCCCTGGAATGGAGAAGATGAAGTAGAAGAAGAAGAACCCTGGAAAGAATAAGATGAAATAGAAGAAGAAGAAACCTCGACAAAGAAGACCTCGAAGGAGAAGGAAAAGATGATACTCTAGTCACAAAGGTATCCGATCAATCGATTACGCAATGAAGGAAGCAAGAAGAATCAAAAAAGAAAACTCAAGTGTTCATTTGTGAGCAAATTAGTCTAAACCACTAGCTATCATCCAAAGATGGTCATGAGTCACAAGGTCTCTTGTTATTTCCTAAAGAACCCGGTGCCCGTGGAATGTGGTTGTGATCGTCGGAAAACGGCATTGCTGGATGGTAATTGGAAAGGACGGAGAAGTTTGAATCGCTGAAAGTGCTGTCATCGGATTCAACTGGAATGAAGTCAACTTTGTGAGGATCTGCTATTACGATATGAGACGCCATCTTGGCTTGCGTATTCACGGTAACTCGCGTAGCGGTATTGTGCAACTTAACACGGCGTTCCCGCGCCCTTGGCGATATTCCAGTGTCGGATGCTCATAAGTTAATATTGATACTCCCGGGGGGGACGCTCTATTTATGGGAGGAAAATTGTAGGATTTTTTGCGCTAGTTGACTATTGTTCAAGAATTGCTTTTTGCAGTTTGAGATCAATGGAGTTTTAGATATTATTATGATATGTTTAATAAAATTGGGTTATTGTTCCAGATTTTTGCATGTACTCGGCACCTCTACAAAAACAGTGAAGCAATGTAGCAATTCAGGTTTAGTTTGGGAGATCTACTGTATTTCTTTGAGGAGTAGAATACTCGGCGAAGAAGATGATTTCTAGATCCAAATTGTGCAATATACGAGTGCCATCTGGCACAATGCCGCCGGCACTGCATACTAAACCTCACTTTTGCTCCACCCCGAGACACTGGGGACCGAGGAGCAAGAGGGAACACCTTGTGCCCGTTCCACCTTACTTGGTTCCACCGCACGTTGCGAGTGCGTACTAGACATTAGACAGACAGCCCTCTCGCTCTGCGTACGACTGCTTCCCATAGTTATGGGCCCAGCGGCAGGAGCTGTTATGTCTTTCAATCCGACAGACCGGCCAAAGTTTGATCCGACCAAGGATCTACAGGAATGGCGCTGCAACGTTTGTCGATGGGTGGATACTATTTCTACAGCTGCTAAGAAGGGCACCGATCGCCGTTACCAAACAATGTTTTCAACGCTAGGTCTACAGCTGTGCAACAGAGCTTTCCCTAGTGCTCAGAAATCCGTGGTCGACGAGGCCCAGAAAAAGGAATTGTTGATTACAAGCAAGGAGAATAAGTGAAAGCGGTATGCTAAATCGATGAACTTGTCGCAGTCGACCCTCCAATTGCTGTTGTTTCTTGTTTGATTTCTTCCTTCAATCGTGTTACAAACTGCTGTCGTCGCAAGGATGAGCCTCTGGCTAGCTTCGTATCACGTTTCCGCGGCTTGGCTGCCGATCATCTCATGCAGGTGGACTCTGATCTTCGTCTAAGGTTGGAGAAGTCCATGCAATAACGCTACTCAACAATGCATCATTGAGTGAGGAGACGTTGACCAATGCCAAACTACAACTCATCTCTCTCGCCGAAACTCGCATGAGAAGTGGAAGTTACACTGGGGATACCCAGCACCACATCAATCTTGTGAAGTTTCAGGAGTCAGTAAACAACCTCCTTGAAATGCTCTCGAGGCCTCACCTTAAGATTTCGAGGCGCGATAATCACAATATGACGAAGGCAAAGATTTTGGTAACCAAGAGAAAGATCAATGAAGCGGTCGTTGAGTTTGAGGGACATCTGACAGAAACTCACTCGAAGACCAGCCCAACTCCTTCTATCGACAAGCTCCTTCAACCTTCCCGCAGGTGCCGTCCAAACCTGGATGAAGCCATTACAGTCATACGGAATCTTTCTTTTACCCATTCGAGCTCTGCTGCTCACTATAGAGGGGAAGACCTTGAAAACATCGTGGATCAGAAATTCCAAACTGCCTTATTTGCAATTTCCCAATCCAACCAGAGCGTACTAACTCGCTTGGGAAATAAGAAGGAGGGAAATGCATCAACGGTGTCTTTCAAACCGGGCAATGCGAAGAGGAAACGCACCGATGTTAAGGCCGGAAAAGGTGGAATGTCGTCTTTCTGTTTCGATTGTCGTGATATCGAGCACATGGCTGGCAATGCCTTGTGCCTAAGTCTCTCATTTCTGACAAAGAAGAGGAAGCTCGGACGCCATCGCAACGATTCAGACGGTAGGTCCACAGTTCCTCGTCGAGGAGGAAGACATCCCAGAAAAGATGCCTCCAGAGAACGAAACAGTGGATCTAACGCGGTTTTACGCCAGGCGCCGCCCCATCGAAGCGCAATAATGCCTAAAGCCAAGGGTTGGGGGGCCTTCTGATGTGGTTAGTGGTACGAGAGATCCTAACTCCATCATTGACATTGGTTGACCCCGTAGTGTGGGAGGCATCAAATCTGCCACTGCACTATCAATCGCAATGGGCATCCAATTTCACGTTAAAGACCTCGACTGTAACCCCTTCTAACACGGTTTTGGTCCAGAATGTTCAAATCCAAAATTGGTATTTGGAATTTGGAGGTTGAAGATCAAAGAACTCAACGATGTGGAAGCAGACATTAGGCTCTACATTACGGATGGCGACGGTCCTCTGCTCCTGGGGTACGACATAGTGTAACGTTCGGACCTCATGGGTTCGGACAACACGATCGTAGTGCCCGTTTCGGTCGGAATCTCTCGGGATGACGCACTTCTGTCAACGTACGTCCTCGGAGAAGACAATGACCGCCAAACACACTTATTAGTCGTTCCTTCTGTAACAACGTCGTTCAAATCCTTCTTCTCTTCTCATTTTTCCTTTCTCTCTAGGAATCCTCATCCGATCGCTAAACTATCTGGAAAGGACGGCATGGATCAGACCCATGCCCCCCGCTTCGCCACAAAGCTTCACTGTCAGTCCCATTTCTCTACCAAGGACATGAAAAAGACTTGCAGTCGAGGCGGAATACAAAATCGAACACTTGCTGGTGAGCTCGAACAGGCCTACAATTCTTGAACTTCATGAAAAAGGTCTGGCCGCCAATTACACTCTCGAGAGATATCACTCAAGAGGATACTGGGTGAGTTTAACGAGCACCTTCAAGTGGATTTCCTATTCTTACGCGAGTTTGGAAACCTACCCATTCTGCATATGAAGGATGTCTCAATCGGTCTCTCCGTTACTGTCTTGATGACTTCAAGGGATATGACTGATACCACTCGCATGATTGTCGTTCATTGGGTTAATGTCTTTGGGCCTCCATCAGAATTATCAGGAGACCCAGAGTTCAATAACGACTCGATTCAGCGATTGTGTGCCGAGAATCAGATTTCATTCGAACCGCAGCCTGCTCGACGCCACAACAAAATTGGAAGCGTTGAATCGAGCAACGAGACAATCCCTACATTTGTCCAAACGCTCCTTCTCGACGAACCTCATCTGAGGGAAACTCGTCAAGTGTATCGCACGGACTTTGAGATCCTCTCCAAAGCCACATTCCTGAAGAATTTGCTGTATGGTAACAAGTCAGTCAGCAGCTTCGAGCTTGTTCACGGCTACACTCGTTCTGTTTCTGGGTTACCCAAGCAGATGCTACCGGAGAAGCTCCTTGCCTCCTACCACGAACAAGTTTCCAGGCGTGCTGTACAGACCTTACTTCGTACCAAGCCATCGTATTCTTTATCAAAACTTCTTCTGGCACCAACCACTCCGGTATATGTCTTTAAGAGAGTTGGAAAACATGGTGCCTGGTATAAGGCATTCGTGGTCACTACTACCGACCATATAGTATCGGTCTCTCCGAGCAAAAATCTCCAGGGACCGAAGCATCGGATCGCCTACGAGGACATACGGTTAGTCCCGCGTTCATCCCTTCTACAGAAACTGGACAAACAGGAGCTTGGATACTCGTCCTTCCCGGACACTAACGCCCAAGAAGAACCGATCCCAGCCCCTGAACAAAGTAATGATGCAGATTGTTCTCCTCTTCCGCCCCTCCAAGATGAAAAAATCACAGACTTCCCTGTACACAACATAGAAGACTCTTTGAGTTTCGACCCAAACATATCGGACGAACGAAACTTGTGGTCTCTGCATCCGTTCTCTTCATCATTCTTCGGGTCAAAGGAAGACACAATGGCTGTAAACGCACCCTCAATGGATGTCGGGAACCCTCAACTCTGCAGAGATGTTGGTGAGACCTCACTTAGGTTCCCTACCAAAGGCGAAAATCTATTGTCTTTGGAGCAAAGAATTTTCGAACAGATCAAGAAGATCATTAGAGACTAACCAGCTACAGAAGCTAAGCTTCAGTTCGCCCCGCGATGGATAATCGACAAGGCCATCGAAGCAGAGTGGAGAAACTACTCTGAAGCCGAGGCATACAAGCCGATCTCCATCAAAGGACTCCCGCGAAATGCAATTATCATATCCTCCCATCACCTCTTCGTGACGAAGTTCGATGGAGAGAGTGGTAAGCTCAAGCTCAAGGGCCGTCTTGTACCCCATGGGAATCGGGATTCCCAAAAGGATAACATTCGATCTGACTCCTCTACGGCTCAATTCACCTGCATCAGAAATCTGCTTTCCCTTGCAACTTTAACACACCTCACGCTTGGGAGCATTGAAATCTCTAGAGTGTATATTCAATCAGGCGACCTCAAACGAGATATATACATGCGGCCTCCAAAAGATTGGACACAGTTCGTAGACGAAGTATGGAAGCTACTCAAGCCAGCATATGGCCTAGTAGAGTCCGGTCGTCTCTGGCAGCTATGCATCGAGGAATGGTTGTGCGACTACGGAATCCGTACTGTCCCTGGTAAGCCACAGATGTTCATACTGTCGGACGACCATGGATGTATATCTCTACTCCTGGCCAAATTGGTGGACAATGTGGAGCAAAACCCGGCGACGGGAAGTGCTCTCAAGGTGTTCGAAGCCTTGCTCCCTGGGGGAGGCAGACTCAGAGACAGAGCCCTCCGTTCCACCCGTAGTGTGGGGTGTAACTCCCACGGGGGATTCCGGCAGTACCGACGGAGGTGAGGGGTAGAAACCGTTGGATCGGGAATGGGTATGGGTATCCCAAAAAATGGGGGAAAGTCCGGCGAAGAGGAACAACGGGGCGAGGGTCGGGCACTAACAGGCACCGGACCCGAGAACCAGAAAAGGGGCGAAACAACAAAAGAAACCCAATACAGGGGCGAAAACCTGTCCTCGAAAGGAAACACAAAAAGCACGCAACAAGTAAGCAGAACCCCCATGGGGTATCGTGCACGCAGGTCGTCTGAGCGGTCCCAAGGGGGTGGTTGCACGAAACCCAAACGTGGGCACTCTCCAAGTGGAGTCGTGTCCCTACGCAGGCGTTGCTAACCAGAGCCCGTTCCGGGTTGTAAGGCCGAAACGATGGCGACGAAGAACCTCTAAAGGTATCGAAGAACAACCTTGGTTCTCATTTTACTCTGAGCTTCGGACTGTCAGATCTCATCTCCCTAAGTAGGGCCCACTAACTAAACTCTACAGTAGTGCACACCTGCTCAGGGCCATACACGTGGAGATCCCACTGTCAGGGCCCAAAAGTCCAACGTTCTAACAAATATCCGAAAATCGGTGCCAAAATTAAGCCACGTGTATCACGGGGCCAATCCAACCATGGGCCATCCGAATTTTCACTTCATAGGCAAACTCTAACCAGAAAACAGTGCCACCTCAGCACACCTTAGAGGGGATCATAGTCATAACCCTCGGAGGGTTCAATCCTCATTCTATGAGTTGCATCTTCAAGTATCCCCTAACTGGGCGTTGCTCTACAGACGATCTTCTCCTTGCCGGATCAAAGAGTGAGATGAACAAATTCTCCAATGCTCTCTGAGCTCGCTTCAAGGTTGGCAGAGCACTCTTCAAGAACGAGATTATCTTCAGCCGCCTTTGGATTCGGCAATATGAAGACTTCTCGATCGAGATATCCATGGCAGAGTTTATGGAAAAGCTCGCCCCCATTCTGATCTCGAGGAATAGAAGGAAGCAGTCCGAGGATCTATGCACCCAACAAGAAGTCCGAGAAATCCAGTCTCTTGCTGGAAAACTCAACTACCTCGGCCATAGTGTGCTGCCCTCAAGCCGCGTACGCTGCCAGCTTCATGCAGCAGCTGGTCCCAGAAATGCGTGTTAGGCATCTTCTGCAGGCAAACCAGATCCTCAACCTCGTCTTTAAGCTGAATCCGGTCGTGAAATACATGGCTCCGAGATCCGCGATGGTATCGGATAACATGAACGCTTGCCACATAGTGACGTTCTCTGACGACAGCACTGGAAAATCATCCTACGGTCAAACTGGCTAAATCAGTGGCATCACCTTCTCCCAAAGTGAGAACGTTTCCTGCCACATCGTCGACTGGCATAGTGCGAAGCAAGGACGCATATCCTTTAGTTCAATTGGTGCTGAATTTTTTGCGGTAGCAGAATCCGCAGACAGATCCATACTACTTAGGGAATGCATGGAAGATTTTGCATCGGATTTCGGTTCGCTCGTCCTTTACGTCGACTCATTTGGTTTGTACTCAACGATCACTACCCTTCATGAATGCAGAGATTACCGATTGCGCCCCACCGTTTCGCGCCTTCCTGACTCCCTCGAAGCTGGAGACATATCCTCCATGCGTTGGATAGCGGGAGGTCTCAACTTAGCCGACGCGTTAACAAAGGGCAATCATCATTCATTTACTCAATCGAACCAAGCTATGGTTCAAGGAATACTCAGCAAAGGTATCATATCTACTTTGGGCCACCATCTTGGGGCATGGAACCCTAAAGGCTTAGGATCTAATATGGCAAAGAGTTCAAACTATGTTTGAGGAACCTACTTGGTGACGACATTTCTTTCCGGGGCGAGCGCGTTTCCCATTCTTCCTCTCTGGGAGCAAGCGCACTACGCGACAGTCCGCAATGTGACTGAAAGAACGGTCCGATCCTATACAGGACTCGACGGCAACCTGCGTGAGATCCAAGTGATACTTCTCCACTGGATCAATTATCCCGTTGCGCTCCCCATCTATGCAAGTTTCATGCAGGTATCCGTCAATCGCCTGAAGACTGGAAAGGAAGACTTTTATGCTATCGAGAAAGTCATCCAAATCAAAGTTCTTTTCTAGGTGTCCAGTCCCATCACGAAGATAATCGAGGCTAACAAAACGTATCCTTTCCACCATAAACCCCTGCATATCCTTGAGGTCCTGAAACTTCCCTCGAACCTCCCTTTGCGCCTTCCGGATCCAATGCTCAAGCTCAATAACATCATAAAACCCAAGACCTGCAATGGCGTTCAGATATACCTCATTATCGTCTGTGTTCTTTCTAACCCGATCGATGAGACACGCCCAACACTCTGCAGCCTTCTCGGATCCAATGATGAGCGCTAATGCATTACTTTAGCTTTAAGGCATAAAAATGTCTCGTCGCGACATTGCACAGAGGAATGACGGAGATGGAAACTTCGGATGCGAGAAGACGGCGAGCGCGTTTCGGGTTGAAGCACGGTGAGCCTTTGACCTGACCGTGCGCTGCAAGTAGCAAAGATACTCTTAATCCCCTCTTACCGATCCTTGTATCTCCAGTAAAAGGTTCCTTCGACTTTTTCGCCTTCATATGTCACCCTTGTTCTCGTTGCAAATCGCTGAAGGCTCGCACAGCCCGTGCGGAAGACGCGCGAAAGAAATATCGCGTTTAGGGTCAGAAATCGAGTTGCTGAGCATTTGACTGCACTCCAAAAAATCTAATTTTATTGTATCGCGCCAAGGTGGAGGGTGAGCAACACACGATTGCCACCTAGCACAATCCTGCCGGCGCTGCATACCAAACCTCACTCTTGCTCCACTACGAGACACTGGGGACAGAGGAGCAAGAGGGGACACCTTGTGCCCGTTCCACCTTCCTCGGTTCCACCGCGCGTTGCGAGTGCATACCAGACATTAGACCGACAGCCCTCTCGTTCTGCGTACGACTGCTTCCCATACAAAACTCTGGTTGTGCGAACTTTACTGGACGGAATATCGAAGTCACTGGTGCGCTATATTCTATTTCTCCCTACTAATAAATAATGTGATTAATGAGTACTATGAAAATTATAAATTAATGTAGTGACAACCTCCAATATTTAACTTTTCCATGTTTTCCGTGTCCAATCCAGCTCGGTAGTCGCCAGCATTTCTTGGAAATATCTTGCACGGCAGAACATCACGGAAAATAACCAAGTACGAAGAATCTCCTGAAGAGGGCATTGCACTTCAGGACGGTGGCAACGACGTACAGTTTCCATCAATGTGTTGTTAGTCCCCGCGGACATTGAGTCGGTTTTAATGTACTGCCAGTCTATGAACAACTTGAATACATTGTGGTACATTGAGGTCAGAAAAAGTGTCATAGTTATGTTCAGACCTCGGGCCCCGTCTTGTGATCATTCTCTTTACTCCAAAACTTGGTTCTGCTTTTCTTAAACTTAATGAAATAGATATACATAACATCGTTCAGTCTCGGTGCTTAGGTGGTATCAACAACGGTCTTGGTTTTTGTTAAGGTAAATGAAAAGTCATCACAAGCGCTGTTTGACCCTTAAAGGTTCGGAGAAACATTCGAAATTCTGACTTGTCCACTTTCGCAGCTTTACTCGAGTTTTCAGCGTAAGAATATATCTCTAGCAACGTTTGGAATATTGATAGTAGACACGGAAGAATAATCAGGAAGGAAGACTTGGGCCTCTTTGTCCTTTTTCTATTCACTTTTATGTCATCCTTAAACTAGTTGAGCTTATCGTACTTAGTCTGCACCAGTCGAGATATTGAGGCAGAGTACTACAAGCCTAGAACTCACGGATATCGCGGTGGTGTCCTTGTGCTTATCCAAAACAGGGAGTCGACACTATGGACTATATGTGCAGTTTGAATAGCAATATAACTCTTGTAATTTGCGTCGCAGTTCTTTCCGCGGTAAGCGTTAAAAAAAAAGGTCAGAAGTCGATAAAACTTGCGGGTGCGAAGTTTATTTTGTTTTTCGCTGAGTGTTGTGGCGTATCGCTGTGAAGAGTGCTTGACATTGCAGAAGAAGCGCGTAGAAGGATTGAAACCAGACAAAACCAGTGATGGAATGTGCAAGCTGTCTAGGAAGAGTTGTTCGCTCGAAAGCAGAAGGTCAGGTTGTGTTTAGATACTCTTGCGAAGGATGGGCTACTTTTTTTAAAAAAAAGAATTCCGGGGGACATTTTGGCACAGCTCAGTGTCTTGGGGTCAACTTGTCCATGTTCTACTGTAGAAAGGGCTTAGAGGGGTCGAGTTCTACTACCTTTCAGTAGTTCAAGGGAATTGTCTAGTTTGAAATCATTTCATACTTGTATTAAAACTATGCTATAAAGAACACAATACAAGTATCTATACGTTGTAAATGGTTTAGAAGTAGAAAGTGTTATGAGAGCGACACGGATGGGTAAACATTTTGAAAGGATTATGGTATTAATATCTTTGCTAAGCAGAAGCATAACGCTGATAGAATCCCGAAATAGATCAAATGAGAGAGATGCACTGAAGAACAAGCTTCTTTCGGAGCTGTAAATAGTGCAGTGACATATTATTCCTTGCTGAGTTTATCTACTCAGCACCACTCACGAACGAGGCGGTAGATGACCAAAGATCCCAATTTGGCAGAACCTACCGTGGTGTTTCCTTTTTCAGTGTGTGTTCTGTAAGGCATCATCACCAAAAAAAGGTGGCCCGTTTGATGCTACACAGCGATGCTCGATATTCTGCGCACATTTCCTCAGAGTATATGAAGATCGTGAACGAAGCCAGTTCCGATTATATTTTTTCCAGCAATCTCACCGCTCATAGGAAATTCTGAATCTCCAACAAATAGATACAGGGAAAAACAAGTGAAAAATGTCTGCTGGGATTCCACACTCTAATGACGGTTACTCAAAGACGCCTTCAGTAACTCGGTTCTTCTTCACTCTAAGCTTTTTGACCATCTCTATCGTATCAGCAGCAACCTGGACACGGCCACAACAGACCCACGAAAAACAACCCTTTCAACAACCGAAACTTGTGCTTGTGCCCTCTGGACGCTTAGGTATTCGTCAAGCAATCCAAGAAATACATCTGGAAAACAACGCAGACATATGCATTGCTCGATACAGACATGGATTCTCGATACGATGTGATGGAATGGGCCGGAAGTCGGCTTTTTATGTAAATGGGAAATTGGTACACAAAGAGTTTAGAGCACCATTCCACATAGCAGGAAACAGCGGCCGCAACATCATAGCTCCTTGGGTGTCGTATCCTAATCGTGGAGTCATCACTTGCGTTTTGGATGGCGGTTCTAGTGTTTCTATCAAGTTCAGGATGAAGTGCTTGCGGAGATGGAAGCGCCGAGGTACTTCAGCATTGTTGGCTCAAACTCTGTAGACACTTCTGCCTTTGTTGCCACATTTCTTCGGTTAGCTCTTGTGTAGGTCGAAGAGCTAGTATGCATACCTGAATTCATCGTCTTTATTTTTCAATGCTTTTTTCGCTTTAGCATGTTTCTAAAAGCTAGCAACACAAATCTGTTGACTCGAGCATCTCAAGCCTTTCCGTGTCCACATCTGCAAGATCGCGTCACGTTTCCATTGTCATGTATTGTAGATCTCGAGTAAGGGAAATAATAAGCGTCAAAAAGGGACCTCCCAGTATGTATCAATACTGAACCTCTGCGAATTCTAGGTCTTGTATTTCTTTCAAAATATCCGCATGGATCGTCAACGTCACCACATACTGGGCTCTTTATTTGGTTGTATTTACGAGATAATTCACTCGGTACATTCACACTTCGCTCATCAACGGCGGCAAAGACATCGACATATTTCGCCTCTTATCTTTCGACTCTCTATATCTCTCGAGTATTGCGCTAACATTTCTTACATGCCTTTGTCGCACATGACTGCGAATTAGTTGTTGAGGATTCCATAGCTATTACTTGACATGAAAGTTCCGCAGACGAACTAAACAAGTTGTACAAGAGTACCACGGTGGGTTAACACAACTTCCTCCTTTTGCTCTAAAGTTCTCAAGGCTTCTCGAAGATCTCCAGGATTGATAACTGCATCCGATGTTTCCCGCAATGCTGCCAGTAGCTTGCTCGTGGGTAGGCCGCTGTCTTGTGATATTGCTCTGAGCTTTTCAACGATTGCACGTTCCAAGAAATTCGCCATGGTGTCGCTACCTCTTGACTTTCCTGCTGCAAAGAGATTCATATCGATCTTGCCGGTATTCGGATCCAGGGCTGACATCCGAAGTGCACTCTTCACCAGCCTCATAGCCTCCTGGACGTCTTCCTCTTCTACTTCATTCTTGAGCTGCATCCTTGCGTGCGCCTCAGCTGGACGAATCAATGATTCGAGCTGGCGTGGCGTGACGCTTATAGTTCCACCGCCTCGCCCAACAGATGTCATCTCGACATAACCACTCACGAGGGCATCTGCTGCGCTTTCAGTGAGCTTTGGATCAACTGCCTCTCGTGCGTACGCTATATATTCAGACAGCTTAGCGCTGAGAAAATTTCCGCCGACGTTGAACTTGAGAGTTGCTAGGAAAGATATTGTCTGCCATTGTTTGTGCGAAAAACCCCTCCTGCAGTAGTCGTATGGCTTTGTTTTGTATTTAGCATGATGCTTCAAAAGAATATTTTTGGCTGTACCAATAGCTTTTTGCAATTGCACTGTCAAGAATTTGTTTAGGGATAGCAATTTTTCTTCATTGGTTTATTTGTGTTTATGAATCGTCGCCATCATTCATCATACTTTGGTTTTATTGAAAAGCACTACAGGCATCCAAAATATCATCTTTTGGTTCTGTGACGATTGTTTAAATAGTATTCCAATATTCAGCATTGGTATCTGCGAAGAACCTTCTTTTCTTTTCAATGACATCTTTTACTTTTAGACCACAGAATTTGTGGATAATCTTTAAATGCATGTATGTTTGGTCTCGTCAGCAGTGACTAATGTTTGATAGAGGCTTGTTTCGGCGGCCACATCGACAATTAGAACTGTAGCCGAACGTTTTGTAGTGTTTCGAAGAAAATCCAACAAACGTTTACATTCAGCTTTCGAGTTTGGCGAAAGTTTTGACAATGTTCTTAACAAATTTTGAACTTTTTGAAATTTTCGGCATTTTGTTTTAGAAATAATAGTAATGTTTGACTACGCCGACCTAAAGTCTGTTTCAAAAACATGTTTCTTAAACAGAAATTTCATAAATTGACTTTTCGACTACAGTAAACCTAATAAAAACAACACAATAAGAATTTCAAGTTAAAATACTGTTTCAAAAACACACCTTTTAATCAATCATATTCTCTATAGCGCTCTTTCAGTACTTTATTATTGCTCCTTTGGCCTGAATGACACTTGAACAGCGCCTTGGCATTTATTCAAGAAAAGGCATAAAAGCATTAGAACTAATTTTCTCCCAGCAATTCGAAATATAAATTCTCAACTTAAAAACTGTACTAAATTGCCCAACTTACGCACAAACAATCCTATCAAACACTCTAAATGTTTTCAAAAGGGGTTAGATCAATAATGCGGGATGGTAAACCCATAACAGTTTTATTTAAACCATTTATTTACTTTTTCATAACATTTAACTTTTACATGGCGTATTATCCTGCTGAAAATCAAAATATATTCCATACATACAATAAGAAAAATGTAGCAAGTATTTTCTAAAACTGTAACACACTGCTCAGACGCCATTTTAGTCTCAATAAACGCAATTTTAGAGGCTTTTTCTTTACTTATGCCAGCTCAAAACATCAAAAATGGCCAACCAGAATGCTCAATAAAAAACGTGTCTTTTTCCCCAGAGATTGTGCCAATACAATTTTGAAGCATTTTAATTCGTTTAGGTTGAATTTTTTTTCTTCCAAAAAAACCCTGTTCCATATACTTCTCTGATAAGCTTTGTTAGCGCAACAGTACACAAGACCAGTATTATATTGCCCTTTAAAATGAAACTTGTGTTCATATTTGTATTGTTAAACAAATTGTGACGTTGACCTTGGCGTCATATTGTAGAGCGTGCAGATCGAAAAAAAAAATATGTCACAAATGTTTTTACGAAGACGTATCACACAATAACTGACACTCAATTTCACGAGTGTCTTCTTTAAAATGAGATAAAGGACCGCTTGTAGATTGCTAGATTTTATACAAAACAGTGTTTTTTATAAAATCGCTTATAGGTTTAAGGACGTGCTTCAGTTTTCGGGCAATATTAGCCGAGATCATGCTTTCGTAGTCCAAGCGAATAATTTGCAGCGGTTTCTGGCGAGAAAGAGGGGGTACACGGTCCATAATTATGCTCTATATAGTGTAAAGGATATGTTGGTGAAACAGTTTCTGACTAATAAATTTTTATTCGGTGAACAATGGGCTCTACAGTATACAAAATAATTTTGGCGCGGTTTTGGAAGGGGATATATATTTTCGGAAACCACTTTGTAAATGTGGATTGCCATTGGTGTTGCTGACTTCACTTTTGTGTAGAAGTAATGCTATGGATTCTGTCAAGGGTTATTAAGAAATATGTGAAATTTTTGAAAGTTTTTTGACTAGTATGTACGTTGTAATTGTGGACTCATATGAAAACATTAGGACTTTTAGATCTGGCCTAAAACATGAGGCCAAAGATATGGTATAAGAGGTGAATATTCCGAGTAGATAGACACCTCATGATACTTTGTTTTGAATTATTTCACTTTTTTTTGAAGATAGTTCAATCATACACTAGTGAATCATGTTCTTGATTGAGTTTTTACAATGCTCTGCACTGATCTGTTCTGCTCTCTGTCCTGTCCTTGGGTCAATTTTTCTTTTTTTAATCGTTTAAACTCTCTCGGGGCGATTTATTCTTGAGTTTGATTCTTATCGACTTGTATCGCCCGCAGCATGCTTTTTGGAATGCAAAATACTACCCGCTCAACACATAATTCGTTGCCCGGTGGTGTCCCCGCGGTTCTTCCGTACCTCGATCCGCCCATCTTTCCAACCAAAAGGCTTTTAAATGCCTAAAAAGTTTCGTTGGAAAGCTCTTCGTGTTTGCTACCCGTAAAGTGCAAAACGCTGCACCATCTCAAACACATCTGTTTAGGTGATTGGATATAATTTGTAACGCGTGCGCTGCTTATATTTGGACACGATAGAACTCATAAATTTAGTTGGAATTCAACTGTAAAGTTGGGCTTGACAAACTAGAACAAAGACACAATCAATAACGGTTTTGCTTTTTTTCGCTTTCGCACGACTCCTCTCGGCTACTTTTGCAAGCTTTTGATGGCACTACTGTGATCTCTTTTGCTGTAAGTTGGGTTGTACTCATTGCTATATTCTAATTCAAAGTCTGGACTACGAAGAAGAGAACAAGTAATCGGATGTATAATCTTTACGTAGTGTGCATGAGCAGAATGGTCGTGAGAAGAGTTGTGCTTCGATGAACGGGGCTCAGCGAACGCTGCTCTAGTGGTAAACGGGTCTGCAATGTTGGTGTTTGAAGCGACACATTTTATTTTTTCGAACATTATAAATGTTGGACACTCACGCATTCATGTTCTTGAACGACATGTTAATAACGTTAACAAGTCGTCGAAAAAATTATAGAAAAATAAACCGTATTTATGTTCATGACGTCACTTTTCTGCCTGCACTGTACACCGGAAACGCACTCCGCAACAGCTCGTTCTCAGATGGATCCCCCCCCCCCCCCCAGTTAGCCTAGAACTTTTAATTGTTTTTTGTACCAGCGTGAAACTTATTACAAACCTTTCGAATGATTTCTTATTAGAGAGTGCGCATGTCGAACGTGCATCCCACCGGTGGTAGTGTCGCCACAATCCTCTTTATTTCTTCGTTATGCACGCTGCAGTTGGCGGCCGGAAATCTTTAGTGAAAGCTGCGCACAAGTTTGTGGCTTGTTTTTAAAATATGGTTGTTAGCAGAACAGATGAAAGAGTAAAAGAAAACTTTGGGTTAAACCCGTGAAACGGCGGCATTCTCATAGAAACTGTCCACCATCGTTTTGCGTCCTCTGGCTCGAGTGCTGCGTTGTTGAAGTCTTTGTTTGTCCGTTGCTTATTTCCTGTGACACAGAGCTTGGAAGACTGATATTGCACTCAGTACGCAACAGATGTTGAAAGTGTTAGTGTTTGCGGTCGGTGAGCTGGTGGCAGCCATGATATTTGTGTGGTTAGGCAGTTTTCGTTTTTATTTTGCGCGACAGTCGGGAGAAAGGGGTTCGTGGATCACGAATTTGCCATGAGAACACATGGATATCGAGGAAGCATCATGCTGTGGTGAAGTGGAGCGGTGCGGATCGTTTAATCGTGTGAACTGCCCTCGTTACAGTCACGAGTGAAGTTTGCATGACTGTTTTGCAGTACGATTAACGCGAAATGATGCAGACGAGTATCACTCCTCAAGAGGCTTCCGACCAGAGGCTCGCAAAGTAGCGCTCGATACATAGTGCGGCTGCAAACGGTTGCGGGTCACTTTTTACGCTGCGGAGATGTTGGTAGCACGGTAGCGTCCGTCAAGAAACCGATATAAGCGCTTGGGGTTTTTGTCCGTAATGATTGTGATTTGCGCAAAATTAGATATTATTTTTTATCAGAAATGCGGGGTGCTGGAGCACTGCGGTTCTTTTGGGATTTATTGAAAATAAACAAGATTTGGCAAGCGCGCGTTGGTGGGCCGTATCTGTTAAATGTAAAAAGCGGTTGTGTTAAAGAATCATTGTCTAAGTGGTTGTGATACACAGTGATTTATGAAATATTGTATCAGTGATCATCAGTGGTTGCCACGAAATAGATGCATTCGCCATATAAGACCTGACAGACTCTTGACTTTAGACATGCCGTTCTTGATCCCTCTTAATAGGCCAACTGTTCACTGTTGATATCTCTGTTCATAGTGTACCCCTCGTTAGCACCGCGAAACGTTTATCAGCTTTTAGTAGTGACACCGCGCCAGTGATTTTAAGCAAAGAAATAAAAGCACTTGATACATACTCGAAAATACCAGCCCCAAATAAAGCAAGACAAGAAATCAAAAAGCCGAAAGAAATAACAAGTGCACTAGATATAAAGTGCAATTGAAAGTATAATCAAAACTTTTCAGGCATTAATACTGCAAAACATAAAGTTTAGATGGAATAAAATGAAATATTACAAAGCCTATATCAATGTGTGAACAATGAATGTATATATTGGTATAGTTTTAAAAACAATATTGTTATTCTTTTTGAATTTGGATTCATAAATAATAATTTTATAATAAACTTTGAAATCTTAAGTTACACAAAACTTGATATAAACTAAACAGAATTTTGCATCCTTCTTTTTCAATGGGCACCTTGCCACGAGACATTATGGTTACAGCTATCTAAATACAACCTTCATCAGCCTTTAATATTTTGATAGATGCTTTGGACAACACGGCACTTAAAACGGACATTATTGGATGGTAACGGCGGGTAAACACTCTATGTTGAGATTTAAAACCGAAAATGATGCCAGAGGCGTAATTCAATAAATACGTTGGAAGCACATTTAAAGCACAGCGTGCTACACTGATGATGTGATTATACCACGTGTTTGAACTGGATTTCTGGCTGCGTGCGTCGTTTTCTATAGTATTTTTTCAGCAATGAGCTTAGCCCCTTCGCTAATTTAGAATTATTTGGATAAATTTAATGAAATAAGGAGGCGCATCTCAAGCGTAACTGTTTATGTTTACGTTGTGAGGATGACCACTTTGGTTTGGGTGACTGATGAGGTACGCATTCACCAAGCATGGCCACCAGCGTCGCTATTATAAATAACAGCAATCAATAGACTGCTTACAGTGTTTATAGTTTGTACAGTGTATCATAAAAATAAGCTTTGTGTTTTTTTGTTTCCCAGACATGCCGGCGAGTTGCATGATCTTCTAACAACGTGGTGTTATTGAGCACGACGTTTTTATTTGATGTTTTGGTAGCTGGTGCTGCCAAATTATCGAGTTGGAATGGTGCACAGTTGGATAATAGTGTGATGAGTTTGGAAACGTTTCAGATGTGTGCAACACAAACAAAAGTCAGTATTTAAACGCAATATATAAAAACTATGTGAACCACTTTTGTTAATATGAAAAAAAAGGGTTTTTGCGGTGAGTTATACGCCAAGTGATTCGATTGTGTGCATGAAAATATTTTAACAGTGCAAAATGAGTTTATTATTTTGAAAAAGATGATTTGTAGTCATTGAAGAAAATAGACACGGATGGTGCTAAGAAATGGTTGGCGTGGCACATAAAAAGAAGAAGGCCCGTTTGTTGAGCTGAGTTGAGCAGAGTTGCAAGGACGCGACGTGAGGCGGCCTTGTATGGACAATAAGGAGGGATAGCGGCGGGCAAAGCGTTTTGCAGCTTTTGTTGAGGAGCCACCAAGGGGTTTTGACTGCGCCTTTCCATGTAGGCAAAATGCATTTTTCTTTGCAAGCTGAGTATGTGGTTTTAAAGAAATTGTGTGTACAGCGCTTTGGGCAAATAATTGGTTCATTACTAAATTAGCTGAGTGCAATTGTAGTTGTGATGAGAGTCGCGCGCACTGTTAGTTTACGCAAAAGCGGGACGCGTTTGACCGGT
Organism: Agarophyton chilense; assembly: GCA_030374765.1. Classification (NCBI taxonomy): domain Eukaryota; phylum Rhodophyta; class Florideophyceae; order Gracilariales; family Gracilariaceae; genus Agarophyton; species Agarophyton chilense. Next base: position 201,505 of record JARGXX010000129.1, read on the forward strand.
CCGTTTCACACGCGTCACAGTAAGTTTTGGTGTATGAAGAGGTTGTTAGCGATTAGCGTCACATGGAATAGGACAAAGCAAGCTGAACAAGCACTTTTTTTTGGCGCATGACGCAAGGTGTCGGTCGACGACGCATTGTTTTTACGTGCTAAACACAGGTTTGCGAGGATGGGTGACAAAACGCCTTGGCATGATGCTGACTCAAGTTGAAGACACGAGGGACTGATGACAAGGTGCAGGGAGCGAAAGAACACAAGTGAAGAAAACTGGATTACAAGCGCAACGTTGTGATTTGCAGGTGTGCGGCGGGGGCGGGTGTGAAGGAAGGAAGGCAGCAGCTGGTGGACAACAATGGTGGACAACAATGGTGGACTCGTTGTGCACGAGACGCGGCGAGGGAAGCGTTGTTTTTGGATTGTATTGGCGGCCTTTTGCGCGAGATGGTGTGGAAACGGGCCAGTTTGGAAATTACACAGCGCCGAGCTTTTTGACAGGTTGCGCGCGTGTACCGTTTGCACGCCTTAGCAGAGAATTGATTTGCGGGAGAAAAAAGAAAAAAGAAAAATCTAAATAAAAACAGGCGCGTTGCTTCAAACGCGCGAAGGTGATGTAGGTTGAACGCGGCGCGCGCCTTGCGCACAAGCTGTGACAGCGCGCATGTGCGCGCGCAGCCGCGGAGTCCAAAGCGCCCCGAGTCTGGCGCGTCTCCGGCAAGAGAGAGAGCAAGCGAACGCACGTACACACACACGCTCGCGCCAGCCGAGAGAGACACAAAACCGCTCCAAAGCCCAAGCAACGACGCGCCACGCGACGCCTCTCCACGCCACGACACGCCACGCGCCGCCGGCGCGCTAACTTAAATCCCCCCCCGCGGCGCACAGCAAGCGCAAGCGGCGCTCGCGTGTCTTTTTGTTCGCCGCCGTTTTTCATGCTTTTGTGCTTTCTGCCAAAAGCATATATACAGAGAAGAAAGAAAAGAAAGAAAAAAAAAAAAAACTTTTTGTGTCACACAAAAGCGGCGCGCCAAAAGTAGGAGGTACGACGCGGAGGCCGCCGCCGATCGCGCATAACATACGTCGCGTACGAATGGTGCGTGACACGCGCGCGCGCAACAAAAGTGGCCGCTGTAAGACGCGCTGTGCGCAGAATGTGCGGCGGTGTGAAAACGAAATAAAAACACTCGCATGAGGGGGGACGGGGGGGAGGAGGGCGACGACGCGCTGTGGTGCGTCGTGCGCGTGTGACAAACAGCAAGTAGTTGCGGTTTGGGTGCGCGTGGCGCGCGTGGCGCGCGTGGCGCAGCTGTGTGCCGGCGATGGGCGCGGAGTGCGCGCGTCGCACCTTCAATGAGCGCGCGACCCGCGCGTGGCAAACGCACATCTCGCTCCGCCCCGCCCGCCCCCGTCGCCGCCGTCGTCGTCGTCGTCGTCGTCGTCGTCGTCACCGTCGTCGTCACCGTCGTCACCGTCGTCACCGTCGTCCGTCTTTGCCTGTGTCCTTTCTCCGCCGCCGTCCTTCTCGCCGCGCCCGCGTCCGTCGCACCGCCGCGCGCCCCCTCGTCGTCGTCGCCGTCGCCGTCGTTGCCGCCCGTCCCATGGAGCCGCGTCGCGCGCTGCCTTCGTCCGCGGCTGCTTCCGCGGCGGCCGCCGCCGCCGCCGCCGCCGCCGCGGATGCCGCGGATGCCGCGGATGCCGCGGCTTCCGCCGCTGCCGCCCCGCATCCGACGTACGCCCCGCCTCCGTTGCCGCCGCCGCCGTCGCACGCGTTTGCGTTCCATGGCGGTGCGTCGCACCACGCCTCGGCGCTGTACGCCGCGCCGTCGCCGCCGCTGCCGCCGCACTACCAGCAGCAGCGCCATCAGCAACAGCATGAGCATGAGCAACAGCAGCAGCGCCATGCGCATGAGCATGAGCAACAGCAACAGCGCCATCAGCAACAGCATGAGCATGAACAACAGCAACAGCGCGCGCTTCATCTCGATCCGCGTCATCCGCCGCATGCCGCCCACCTGCAGCAGCTGCAGCAGCAGCAGCAACGCCAGCAACAACAACAGCAACGATACCACCACCACCAACAACAACAACAACAACAACAACAACACCACCACCAACAACAACTACAACAGCAGCACCCCCACCACCTCGCGCACGCGCACCGCCAACAGCAGCAACAGCTCCAAGCGCAGTACCAGCACCACCAGTACGCGCTGCACATGGCGCCGCCGCCGCTGTCGTCATCAAACACTCAACCGACAGCGCCGTCGGCGGGGGGCGCGTCGCAGCCGCTCACATCACAGCCGTATGCGCTGCCGCCACAGCCACACAGTCCATGCAAACGTCACCGCGCCGAGGCAAACGTCATCTCCGCGGCCGCTCCGCCGGCGCCCTTGCGACCGTCTCCGCCTCCGCCTCCGCCTCCGCCTCCGCTGTCGCGAGCGGGCGGTCACCAGTCGCCCGCGCCGTTCCTACATGCGCTGCATCCACCGCTTCCGTCGTTTCCCCGCTCGCCGCGCAAGACGGCCGCCTGCTCGCAGGCCTTGTACGCGCTGCCGCTGCCCAACCCCGGCCGCGCCCACCGCTTTTGTCAGGCGTGCGATCACGTAAGTTTTATATATATATATATATATATATCTATGTATATGTATATATCTATATGTATGCATCTTTCCATTATATACACACGACGCTCAATACTGTGGCGGTTTCGATGTGCGGCACGCGCGCGCGCTAACTTGAGCTTTTGTGTTATCGGTTTGCTCTCTCTCTCTCTTTCTCTCTCTCGTATCTCGTACCACGGCTCGCAGATCAATCACGTGCGGCGGAAACTGTGCGAAAAGTGCGGCGCGCCCAAGCCGAGCGCGCTGCGATCGGCCATCGGCGTGTCAAGAGCGGCGCCGCATATCCGCAAGCCCAACCGCCAACCGTCGCTTGGCGGTGGCGGTGGCGGCGGCGGCGGTGGCGGTGGCGGCGGCAGCGGCGGCGGCGGCAGCAGCAGCAGCAGCAGCAAGACGCAGCAGCACCATCGGTCGCCGGTGCTGACCATTTGCTCGCCGTCCGCCGCAGAGGACATGGCTTTGTTGTCGGGCGGTGCGCCCATGATGGGTGCGCCGCTTCTGCAGGGTTCGGCGCAGGCGCGCCACAACGCGTCGGCTAGGGACGTTGTGGCGGCGGCGGCGGCCGCGCAGGGTCTGCTGACGCAGGGGCTTGGGCACGGTGCCTCGGGTGTGGGCGCACAACGCGCGTTGGACGCGCAGGTGGTGGTGCCGCCGCCCATGGCGTGGGATGCGCACGCGCACGCTCAACAACAACAGCAGCACGCGGGGCAGGGAATGATGTATGGCGGCGACATGTACGCGACGGGAGGGGCGGCGCGGTGCGACGAGCGCGGCAACAGCGGGGGCGGTGGTGGTGGTGGCGAGTACATTGGGGGGGGCTCGGCGAGATGGGGAGGGGGGGGCATGTCGCACAACGTGGCGCACGTGGGGGCGGCGGAAATGCTGGACGACGTACGAGCTGGAGCTGACGATGGTCGCTTCGCCATCGATTCTCTCATGCGACACAACGGCGAGTAATAGCAGAAAGACGCGCGCGCGTGTGATTGGACGCTTGTGGGCGCGTGCTGCGCGCGCTGTGCCGCCGCTTGCGCTTGCGTCTACTGCGCTTGCGTGTACTGCGCTGTAACAGTAAAGACGCGTCGCGCTGCCAAACTGCGAGGAGATGGTACGACACCGACGCGTGTGTGTGTGTGGTAAACACAGCGGCGCTTTGCTTGCTTTTTGCACCTTGACGTGTGGCGCGGTGGAAACAACATTGCTACTGCCTACTGCCCCTGCGCGCTGGCTGGCTGGCTGGCTCGCTCCCCACTACTCGCCCAATTCCACATTCCAAGTGCCGTCCAAACGTGCGTCGCCACAAAAAGAGCGCTTGCCGTTGCGACTGTCCGCCCGTCAAGCGCGCGCGCTTTCGATTCCGAATATATATTCTCAATTTATTGCGCACCAATCAACCAAGTGCACCCTTTGAGTGCGTTTTAACACATTTGTTCTCTCCGATACGTTGCTGTTTGCTGTACACACACATCAACTTGTATATACTGCGCATACATTTTCTCTCCAAACGCTCCTTCTCTACATGCATTAGCTTAAATATATATATTTATATTTTCATCATCGCGTATAACCCTCGTGCTTATAAAAAAAAATCATTTTATGTATATTATGCTTCACACTGCCATTTTTTTCTGTTCACGTTTGGTGAGCATTACAAAACAAAACAAAAACATTATACCAACTCTACCACTCAGATAAACTCGTTTGTTTTGTATCTTTTGCGCTGCCCGCAGTGCAAACACCACTCCCGTCCTGTTTCATCATACTCTCGGAACCACGTACACACATCTTTTTCGCTACGTCACCTTTCGTTCGTCACAAACAAACCCCTTGCACACAATGCACCGAGAAACCACCGACATTTTCTACACATACCACGTACATATATATAATATTGAATAAACAACCGATTTTCCTACATGCTTGCTGCTACACTTGACATAGTGGCAACAGTCCACAGCCTTACATTGCGCCGTTTTTTTAGAGCCACATGCAAAATGCCAACCCTTCAGAGCAACTTGACCTCTTCTTTGATTGTTGCACAGCGAGTGAATGCCAAAACCGCCCCCACGCCGTAATCGAATCCAGTCCCCCCCTCATCCCTCCTTCCGAATCTCAAAAGTACAATACCTACTCACATCAACGCCAACCACTGCTTTCGACCTCACTCAAAAGCTTTTCACAACCGCCGAGTGCGCTCTTGTGCATACTTTTGAAAACCCCCATCTCGTGTTTCTCGAACACCACCAAAACATGCACACTCCTTACCACTCCTTACCACTCCTTACCACTCCTTACCACTCCTCCTCCTCCTCCATCCAGTTCAAAACAGCCATGAAACCATCTGCAAATATGCGTCCTACAGTAGCAAGTGCAAAACTTTAAAAAAAAAGATAAAAAAAAAAGTATGCCACGTCTATGACTGCCGCACGCGTTATTATTGCAAATTATACGCACACTGTCAACGTCACCTCAATAAATGTAACAAGCGCACACAACGCCCGTGTGCTTCCATCGCGCAAACGCCACCCAAATAGTAGCATGTGCCCTCGACAGTACCAGCGCCGAGTAGCGCCAGGAAAACAAGACAAAACATCAACACACACAGACAACAAGAGTGTGTCGCACTTGGAGGCGCAGCGTTACGCAGCTCAACTATCGGAGAGCGCGTGCCAAATCACAAAGCGCCACCAAGTGTGCTTGCAACCTTACTTTGCTTTGTCCCGGCTGCTGTGCGCGCCGTGTCCTACGTGTGCCATGTGCACCAGTCGAGCTTCCAGCACACACCTTGTTGGCCGCCGACATCCGCTGCTGAAAAGCCACTGCCCATTGGGGCAGAGCACCTTGACACCCCGACACACAGTGCACACCAAACCCCACGCAATGCGCTGTATAGCTTATCTACCATTCTTTTCCTGTCTACTTGCGCGTGTCTATCTAACATTGAATACTCCCTCCATCTGAATACCGTTCACGCCTCAAACAAACAAACGCACGCGCGTTTCAACCACAACATCAAACTAAACTGCAATCGAGCCTCTCAATCCAAACGTCGTCAACAACTAAAAATCATCAACTCACAAGTGTTCAACAAACAACAGCGAATCAAAAAGAACAAATACAACAGCATCCAGCATGTAGCAGCAGTCAAAAGCGCCTAGCCTCGTAATAGCGCACGGTTTACACATTCCACAGTGTGTTGCAACAACAATCTGCAACTCGAGCTCGAGCTTCGCTTCACCCCTTCCGGGAACACCAATCGGTCGGCTCTGAGCTTCTGTCCACTGTGTCGGAGCCCGCCTTTACTTTTGTCAGAGCATCGCGCCAATGTTCTTGTATCAGGCGCTTCCTCGCTTCGCGACCCTTGGCACGTTCTGGAACGCTCAATTCATCCGTTCTTTGAATTAATCTAACTGTCAGTCTTTGCGACCTTAACAAGTGGTAGCAGTTGCAAGGCAGAAACTACTTTTTTTTTTTTCACAGCCCAGTTAGGTACCTCCTCTGCAATACAAGCGAATAAACGGTTCTAATGATGCGATCTCGCCAACATTTGTGCGCAAACTTGTTTGAGCAACAAGTAATCGCCTATAATACTATTGCGCCATGAAAAAACGCCATAATCAACAAACCGGTTCCACACGTCAGAGCCATCATCTTGCAAATAAAACGGATCAACACGAACGTTCTTAACTACACCACTTGTTGAGATTACTCGTTTCAAGTCTAGTTATTCTTTAAAGCGATATCATCAACCCCCATGGAAAGCCTTGCAGTAAAGTACAACATGAAATAGGTTCTACAGGTTAGTAGAGCGGACATAGGCGCCTGTCAACGTTATCATATCGAGCAAGTCGATAAATATAGTTGCACTTCTGCGCGCACAACAGCTCACCAGCCTTGTTAGTACAAATGTTCTCGAATGGTACCGTGAACATCCCAATCGTCTGCTCGACTATCTTACCGCTCATCAGTACCGTCTATACGAAGATAGCACTAATTCGCAAGAGTACGGCGTTGACGTTGTGATGTTCATCAGTACGGACACTATGTTACGGAGAATAAATGGTGTTTGTCACTATTGTAGATCTCAATACTACGCATAGAACCACGACGAATACAATTACGACTGGCATTCGATCTGGTTACATTGGCTTACCAGCAACAGCTTAGCAAAAGTCTTTGACGACCAAAGGATATCGAAAAAAAAGTTTAAAATATAACTTGAAACATGACTTAAAGACCGATTCAAAGTGCATAAAAGTTATCTGGGATCCGAATGTATTGGATGCGTAAGATTACTACTGCGTTCGATATCTGTGTGTTTCAGCTCGCTTTTGTAGTCCTTGCTCTCGTCCTCGTACTTGCCACCCCACGAGTTTTGAATTGAAAGAGAAACGCATTATTTTGTGCCATTGTAATAACATGTGCTTGAAAGCTTCACTTTCAAATGGTATCTCGCGCGTCATCGATGAAAAGTATGCTGAAAACAGTGTTCTACGCCCAAACCTACCATACATGATATCCTCCGACAAGGTGGCAGATTGTCTGAACAAAAAAGCCAAGCGCGTTATCTTGGATCGAGTCTACTTCGATGTGGACCAGCACCACTCGGGGCTATGTTGATTTCTTGCGCAAGCGTCAGCAGTGTTTTTACTGCGACAACGGGCCTCAAACGTCGATCACGACATATGCTTTGACGTTGATCGCCTACATATACTCGATGACGTTGAGCAGTTTCCACTGCTTCTATGCGATTAGTCCCTGAAGTGCTGCGTCGGGAATCCTAGAGAGCTTCAACGCATACTTGAATTGAGAAACGTAAAAGAGGTCTAGATAAGAAGGGGGAGAAACAGGAACAGATTGGCTAAGACGCGTAAGAAGCGTATGCGTAGCGCCAAATAGACCTATTGTATGAATTCAGATACCCGTTTGGCGCCATTGAATACATTTTATGGTAAATGACCCTTTTCTGGTAAATGTTTAAGCCTTCTATACATGAAAAAGTTGCGCTTAATCAGGAGATCAGTTAGATTACGAGTTTCACATATCCAATATAGTACTGATATTTCACTTGCTTTGAATGTGTCCCAAGTAGTGCCACTGTACGGCGTTCACAATAGTCTCCTCTTTCGTGTAACGTTGAAATGATGGAGTAAAGTCCATCGGAATCAACGGTTAAAACGAATGGAAGGTCCGACTTAGAACCGTACACTTCTTTGATGCACGAAGCCAAGAGAGCACTTTGATCGGCGGATAATGCAGCGTCTAGAATCTCAACTCCTATGGCACGGAAGGACGCGTGTGCTTGCTTCGAAATCGCCCAGTCAGGCGAATGGTGCACAGCCGCTTCATCTTTCACTGACTGATACATTTTTTATATGTATCCTGTCTGGCCGTAAGACATTTTCTCATGGCTTGCGTTAGAGAAGTCCAAGAATCTTGGTGGTTTATCGAGGCTGGGAGGATGATCGTAGTATATGAATGGGTTAAGAGTTTTCAACTCGTTTAGCACTGCGTTATTCAACATTGAATCCGAATCGCAGAGCATTCCCACACGTCGCTGCAAATAACTTGCGGCAAACACTGCTTGCGGAAGTACTCCATGACCAAGGTAGTTGAGTGCTCCCACCAATCAGAGAAAGGTTGACCTTTAATCAGCTGTGCATAGGTCATTGGACTGTTTTCGGCGAGCTCGAGTGATATCAAGTTGGTGAAGTGTTCCTATATACTCAGCCATGCTCGCTGAAACCGAGCCATCGGGATGGCAGATGATACGATGTTAGTTGAAGATGAGATGTGGTTCACAATCAAATTTTCCAACATCAAATTGAGAGGATAACTCTTCATGGCACCAGTTGATGGACTTTTTCGTGCTGGCAAAAAAAATTTCATTCTCAACTTTGGCGAGCACTAGTTCAATCCGGTTGTTTTTCGTTTGTAGCAAGTAGATTTGATGAAGACCTGGCACTGTGTGGAACTGTTTTTCGAAAAATCACTTCTCGGTCGTCAGTTGCCAAAGTCTTTCTGACTCCACAAGACCACAAGTGGGAACTATTATCTTCCAAACCACACCTCTCGGCGCCCAACACTTTCGAAGAATCATGTAAATATCTTTGTACAGTTTCCAGCTCTAGAGATGGGAACCTTCGATATCGATTGTGGTCAGAGAATACTCGAAGATTACGGCTATCGATAGAAACAGACGAATAATGTGGAATTGTGCAGACAAAGAGTCCTTCCGAATCGAGACTTTTTCCCGATTTCGGTTCCCATGAGGCACTAGTCTGTACTTCAGCCGAGGTTTCCCTTTTTCTCCATCGCTTTTTACATGAACGAAGTGGTGAGAGGATAGGAGGTTCGCATTACGAGGGAGAGATGATCTTTGCAGTTCCTCATATAACAACCTTCATAAACTCTTTTTTTCTTTGCGGTAGCTTTGTAAATGATCCACTGCGGGAGAATCTGAAGGCGGGACTCAGACATATGCTCGTCGCTAAGTACCTCATCGGTCGGACGGAGAATGGTCTATTCAGCACTGTCCGAAGATATTGGGATGTTTAGAGTCACAATAGGTGTTTCTTTAATATCGTATTCTGGCCGGGGCGGATTTGAAGGCCAACCAATATCCTAGCTAGGATCGTCGACAACCTTGGCCTGGCCTCTCGAGAGGAAGGAGATCCCTCAAAGATGAGACGACCAGAGCGTGGATTATTCGTTAAGGATAAAGCTTAGGCTTCCACACTTATCAACGGAAGAATATTCGGGTTTGACGTTTAGTACGACATTGCCTGCATCGAGGCCTTCTTCAACAGTTTGCTGAGTTTCTTCGTGATCACTTTTCTCTTTCAGGCTGTCTTCCACCAAAATTGAACAAGACAGTGGGCACCGATGTCCCCTTTTTGGTCGAGCTCGAACAAAAGTGATGAATTCGGTACCAGCCTCTTATCTTTACAGGCCGCATGGATTGGTGGCCCACGGTGATCATTTCTTGACGAGAGCAAAAGCGAATGTTATTTGGCTTCTCGAACGTAAGCCAACCTCCATTTTCTTGCTTTCGGGCCCTTTATGAAGTAATAAACCGGAGTTCGGCGACAACAGTGCGACTCTGGTATGGTACGGGGATTTCGAGTTACTTGAAGCGATTGTATAGCCCTGTGAGCTACTTGTTTCTTGTAAGCTTCGATGAGATCTAAAGGAACTGGTTGCTGCCGGAGTCCAAGAATGGAAGGCGTATAACTAAATGCAATTTCGAAGCTATTTAGTTTCTTTCCCCCGTGTCCGATGTACTGCGGTACGTCGTGCGAGATAGTACATCTTGGAAGTTGTAGTCCGTACTTCGAACGTCCGGTAAATAGTTTGCGTCCTGCAAAATCCGAAGCGCAAACAACCGGGCTATAACATTCTTCGCTTCCAAGACGCCAGTTTTATTATGGCGGAGTACGCAGCAAGGCTCGAACGAGATTGAACGAATCCCAAGTAGCCGGCAGAAGATGGAGTTCTCGAACTCCGGGTCTGCAGAGACTACTGCTGAGGGCCCGCTCCCGTTGATCTAGTCCCGTTCGAAGGTTGTAACCACGGTCTCTGTGGTACAATCACCTCTGGGGTATGCTAATGTCTTGTCTTGGGAGCGTAGTGACGCTCAACCGTAGGGAGCGTGTTGACGCGCTCAACCTTAGAAGGTGGACGTAGTAAACCTCGATGGTAACAGGGCCCCGTGAAAACCCGCAGGGGCAAACGGCGGGGCAACTAGCCTATACCGTGTAGGTGAACGATGGTAGGCGTCGACGCGCGGGAAAGGCTGTGTGGTAGTTGAGAAACGATGAACCAAAAGGTATAGTCGTGACCCAAGTGGTGCCTAGTCTTTATCAGATTAGGATGGGGGAGGTGCAGTTCCCTATATGCGGTGGACTGCACTCTCCAGATCACCCGGGAGGTGCCAGCAAGGCACGGTCTCTGACCTCGTGTCAGAGACCTGTCCAGCACTGGCTACTGTGCCAGGTGGCCACTCCACTACTGTACTAAAATAAATATAATTACAATTACAAGTACTAACAATTACTCAACCAGAAGGTACATGTCAACACTACATGTGGCTGACAACACCTAGATGGTAGCTCGCCCCGAGCTGCGTGGTCGATGATCCCTCGCATCCATAACCTACAAGGTCAGTGCATTATATTGACAACCTCAAAGGTCAGACCTTCTGCCACTATAGGACAGTCTCCATTTCCCTTGATGTCATGAGAGTGGTTGCAGAAAACCCAAAACCCTGATGATAAATCCACCATAAGAACTATGAGTGTATTGTCCACCTCAGTGATGAACATAAAGTCAATTTGGACATGATGATTGAACGATATCAGAAGCCATCGGAAAGAAGTCTTCTGGGACACTAGAGGGCGTTAAGTAGTTTCATATCCAGTTCATTTGTCGAGCGCTACTTGCAGTGCCTGTTTCAAGGCGGGCATGAGCAATCCAGCGAGGCGACAAATATTGGCCATATCGTCGAAAGTCAGGTGACTGTGGCCATGGAGCTTGGATGAAAACATCTTTGCAACTTTTCCGTCTGAGAACTTCGCCTTCTAAACCCTCTCAAAACTGTTCGAGAAGAATGTTCTATGACACGAAAAGAAGGACCGGATAAATATTTCGTTGACAAGCACAACCAGGAGCCTTGTACAAACGATATCTTCCGCATCCTCTACTAGAACAGAAGAGTAGATGGAAAAGTATAGAACCCAATTTGACAAACTACCAACACCTTTCGGGATCAAAAGCAAGTGATCTTCACCTATTAGGTTGGACTGGTGAATGATCTGGTTATCCAACAACAAGAGACCATTTACATCAACAAAGTAGAATGTGATCCTTGTCTTATTCCCATTTATATCAATTATTGCCAGATCTCAAATAGCAAACACAAGCCGAACGTCGTCAATGTTGAATCCATAACCGTGAAAGAACGGCTCTCGTTTGAGTTCGCGCAGCTGAAAGGAAAATGACGAAGCAAAGGCCAGTTTCGCGGCGGCTTCCACTCCTTCGGGCTTCCTGGGACAACCGATGTCTATCACGCGGTTTCGGTCTCGGCCAATGGAAACATTATGTTCGGCTCCATATCCAGCGGCTAAGCCAAATCACCTTTCGAAGGATTGGAGCTTCCCTGAAAGAACCCGTCGTCGCTAACCTTCTTGCCTTTCATTACGGATGCTTCCAGCTTGCTCATTTTTGTCAGCCAGCTGGGGGACTGGCATTCTTTGTCTCCACGAAGATGAATCGTCGAGCCGGGGTAGAAGCAGTTCACTTCTGAAGATCTGTTCGGACAGGAAGAAGATCGGTCAGAAGCGTTTCGCGAAGAGCGAGTCTTATTAAAATTGTTGTTGTTGTTCTTTTTCTTTAATTGAGGGCTGGAATTCGAAGGGTCAGATTCTGTGTCAGCTTTTGAAGCGGGCCGAAAGGGGCTCTTAGACTTAACAGTGCCTTCTGGAGGCTCTGCTTAAACATCGGCTCCTCCTCATTACGAGTAAGATGGGGATTCTATGCCTTGGTTGACATTGTTAAGGAGCGAAGCACTTTCAAAGAATCATCTAAGTGGAGGACAGAACGACTTCGGGAAGGAGAAAGAATGGCCCTGATGGGAACATCTTCAACTCTTTCTTCGTCACTTGGAAGCTTGGATATGACATCCCCAAGAGTGTCTGTGATTCGCTTTCACTTATCACGACTGCCTCTGACAAGTCTCGTAAGGCTGGCAACGCTTTTTTTGTATTGCAAAAGTCCCAAAGCATTCTTAGAATGTTCGCGCGCAATCGTGAATCTGCGCAAGGACCTTGGTAGGAACAGAAATGGGATCACTCGACATGCTGACTGTCTTCAAACGATGGTCAGCTTCGCCAATTAACAGCATTACAGCATTACCCACCGTGCTTTCCGGAAGATCAGCGTTGCTCAACAACGTAATGTCATATTCTTCTTTTACCTGAGACGACGAGGTTCCTCCAGTTTTCATAAGATGTTCCGAAGAAAGGTCCCGAAAGCGAGCACCAAACGTCGGCAGGTTCTCTTGCTTCCGTCGAAGGCAGCTATTGACCTTTTGGAAAGAATTGATCAGTCGGATAACCATTGCCGTTGGCGGGTTGATTGCAACTAAGTCCACAATTTCCTTGAGTTCCTTAACTTGGTCTTTCTATTTACAGTTAATTTCTTTTTTGAGCTGAGCTTCTTCGACAACAGACTGCTGAGCAGCAGGTAGGCCACGATCGTCAAGTTTTCGCTCGAGAGTGGCGTAGACAGTTTTAGATGAGTTTTCGGTTTCTTTCTCGGCAGTCTTTTTCATTATATCACCCAATTGGAGATGAAGACGTCAAAGATAGGCGTCTTTACTCACTGAAAACATCGGTGTATGTAAAGGAGAGTACATGGCTCTATCATACAGTCCTAAAACCATAACTATCGTAGTTGGAGGGGTAGCGTTCTACAGCTGAGCTATCCGAGAGGACATGCGAAATCAGATAGCGGGACCAAGTGCTCTGTTCGCATTGGAGCAGCCATGTTTCAACTGGCCGCCCCAGAGCTTAGTTTATCTGTCCCGAGAGCTGCGCGTGGCGTCAGGTGCACAATCTCCTACAGCACTGGGCCACTTTGCTACGTATGGGATGCAGAGCAGTCGAGGTTTCAACAGTGTCATTGGTGAAGAGTGCAAATGATAAAGTGGTCAATTTATATGTGGCAAGCAAACGCAAAGAAATAAAAAAGTGATGTTATAAAATATAAGATAAATATCCATACCATGACGTTAAATTTGGATGTATACATTGAAATTCTTCAACATAATAGTATTTTTTTCGACATTGGCTCGATGAAGACAATTTTCATACTAAATTTAAAGTTCGTGAGCTTCGAAAAACTTTTTATTGCTTATATGGCACAAGACATCATTTGTTTTTATAATAAACACGGTATGGCTTGTTATTATGTTAACAATCGTATTGGTGCAACTTCAATTGGCACTAAGGTTTCTTTTAAAAGCTTTAGATTATACAGCGCTACAAGTATATATTACAACATTGAAGAAGGGTACGACGCTTCTAAAGTGAAGTTTTGACGTAAAGAAAGTTCCCGGGGGGGATGGTCGCTCATAAGTTTGAGAGAAAGAGAAAAGTCGGGGGTGAATATTGCTAAGTTCTACTTGTGTGTTTGGTCGCAGAAAGAATAGTTACAGTCGTGGAAGACACCAAAACCCACCCCAAAGTAAAGAAAAAAAGAGGCGGAAGGTTGATGGGAAAACATACAAAGAATTGGCTAAAGAATGGTTCCATTGCCAAAGTAAGAACAGTGTAGTATAGTGGCGGAACCATGCGGATGAGCGGGAATGGCATATCGAACGGACGGCGGTGTGAACGAGTCTGTTGATGGCCAACCGCCAACTTGGGACTACCGTCAGCCCGAACGGAGGTGCCCGCGCTGGACACGTGGACAATGGGATGGGGAGGAAGGCCCCACTGCGGAACAGATCACGTAATAACGGCACGGATACAAGTTGATGAACACTGGTGCAGCTTTAGTAATTGTTTTATTTTTTAAGTTAGACTAGGGTACGCTTTACAGTATGGCCTGAGCTTCAGGGAATTGGAGTACCCGAGCTCGCCCGCCACCCTTGGCAGTAAACCGTAAGCAAGCCTAGATTTTGGCCTTCGTCATTTGCTCAAGTCAGCGGCTATTACGAACGGTTCCACTGTTGGTTTCTAAGCCATCTCTTCCCTCCCCACGTTTCTGATTGTGCCTGGTGGCAGCGACCGCAAATTCTATCTACGCCCAAATGGTGGTTGCGTGCATACGGGTGGTACACTCACACACGAAGTTCAACCTCTTGGTACAATTTTGCTTTTAAGAACTATATAACATTGACCTTTCCACTGAGAGGAGGAATTTGCAACCGATCGACTTAGAAGGAGTCACAATTTCAAGTCGAGACTAAAAATCGATCGTAATTTCGCAACTGTACCGCCTCGCGTACAACCATGCGGCTATGGCTGACAAAGACCCCACCCCGTCCACTTCTGGTCCCCTGAATGGAGTTTCTTAGGCCGCTTGGGTTGGCCGCCGCAGCACTCGATGCTCCGCGCAAGCCCGCTCCTGTCTGCTCGAGACTCATCAGGATCTATGACGTACTGGTTCTTCTCAGATTCCTACACCACCGTCCGGAAAGAATTCGACTTTCGCTGCGAGCGCTGCGGGCCGTCCCGCATTGGACGACTCGTTTGCGCAGCAAATAACGTTTGAAATATGCTCCGCCCGCTCGCTAGGGGAGGAGCTCGATCCCTATGTGCTCGCGCAGCTCCGCACAAAAATTCGTGTCCGTGTACGGATGGTGGTTGAGAAATACCTAAACAAACGAATTCCTGGCTTTTTACGGGAGGATCTCCCGCCGCTCATCAAACCCGTAGCTCAAGAGTTTCTCTACGAATACTAGCCGGAGGTTACCAAACGGTTCCCAGGGTCCCCTCGTAGCCGTTTTTCTGGCTGCCATCGAACAGCCACCCCATTCCAAATTTATTCCAAGCGGCAAGGATATGACACCCAAACACGCCGATAGCAACCGACCGGATACGAGGGACCCGCAGATGGTCCGTCCGGCCGTGTACCTCCTGGAAGTCCCACCCCACGGAAATACGCACGGAAAGTATGACAGTTCCTCTGAAGATGAGAGGTACTACCGCGGCCGCTGCAGCAAGTGGGGCGAGCTCTCCGACTCAGATCGCAAAAACCGTACATGGAAGAACAGCAGACACCGCAAGAGGCACAATTCTTCCGGCTCGGAATGGGACTCCGGACGGACGCTGTCTTCGGATCCCGATTCCGAGGCGGTCAGCGACGTTGATTTCCGAAGTTCCCCACGTTGCAAATCGGAACGGTGTCGTTTTCATTCCGATAGGCCTGTGCTTACGCGTATGAAGCATTTGAACAAGCTATTCGCCAAGGTGGTGGACTTTTGTACGTTCCGTAAGCTTAACTATACGGATACATACGATTCCGGCGTGGCTCGGAAGATCCCACGATCCCAGAAGAAGTTTATGTTCAGATGTAAGTACATTCCTTTTCCGGCTCAAACTCAATATCGGTTCTGAATTTTCTCCAGCGGTTTAAAACCGCATGCCACCAAAACGGACTCATCGAAGCGGTAGCACTTTGCTGCTTCTAGATATTTCTTACCGGTCTGGCAGACGAGCTTGTGCAATCCCAGATCCTAGGGGAGTCCGGCGCTATAGACGTACAGCGCCGTGAGTCCTTCAACACCTATTCGTAATTAGTCAAGTTTTTGTTGACTACGAACGCGACGGAAGAGATCATCGCCGATGCGTACGCAGAAGGCACCCTTTACAGGCAGTCGCCGGGTTTAACAGAAATGGAGTATGCCCAGAAGCTGTGGGCCATGGCTCTTCGGTGCGGCAATGTCTTTTCCGACCGGTGTTTGAAGTGCATATTTGTCGAAAGATTTCTCCTCGCCATCCAGACTAATGTGCGTAATCACCTCACGACGCATCATGCTATCAAATACGACGCACTTGCGCAGTACGCCTAGTCGTACGGTTATACCAACCGTGCGTCAAGGCGACAATCCGTGCGGATCGACCAAATCGATACAACCGCTCTGCATTCCACCTAGAGGTTAGTTCTGAGCGTCGAAAGCCCTTCCGACGAGAAATACACCGATTCAGAAAACAACGAGCACGTGCTCCCCTTTTCCAAATGTGGTTCGATTCTGTCTATGCCGACGATGCTTACATCGTCTTCTTCATCTCGCAGTACGGTTCCTATACCTTTCGCTATTTCTACGCAACTGTCTGCGTTCCACGCAAAGTCACCCCAACCCGTGCGGAACGTTGGGAAATTGTTGCACAGACCGTGTCAGATTCGCCTTTCGCAGGAACCAAATCACTGTCAGATGCTGCCTCCTGAAGTCTGTGCGGCTTTGTCTGCCATTGGAGAGGCTACCTACATGCAGCGTCGCGACAAGGGGTACAACCGTTATCGGGTCACCTGGTCTGTTCGGCAATACGTCGAGCTCCGGTCTGGAAAATACAGGCCGCAAGGTACTTACAAATCCGAACGATGGAGCACAAGGAACTCCCTCTGTGTGTTTTGCTAACGAACACGAACCGGATTCGAAAAACGAACAGGAAGGTTTGTAAAGGCGCATCACCCTTCGGAGACCGAGCGCGTCACACAAGCTGACGGCAAAGATCCAGAATCAGACTCCGATGAGCCGATCCCAGTCTCTATGGTAGACGAGCACCATTCGGATGATTTTGTCGTACTCTTAAACAGCGCGAACTACAAAGTGCACCTTTCCGTTTGTTTGCCTTCTACTGCCATGTGCTCTCCTACGTGGGTACTAGACACTGGAGCCAGACTGAATCTCATCCACGAACGGCATATCTAACCGCACTGGAAGTCTAAACTAATTCCCCTTTCAGGTCCTGGCATTGCAGACGCTTTGCGGAAAGGTACTGATATCATTGGCAGTCTACCGTTCCAGGTTCAAGTGAGTGATCTTCGTGGTCAATTACCGTTTCTAGTAACCACCAATCTGGCCGCCAGCTCCATTCTCGGCACTTCCTTCATCGACCGATACGTGTTTGGGATCCTCCCTCCGAAACGAACGGTTTTCTCGCGGCATTCCCGACGATTTCTTCTGGCATCTAAATACGGTTTATCTGTACCGGAAAATCAACATACTTCAAAACCTGATACCGCTCGGAAAACTCCCTCGCACAAGTTGCGAGTCGCTCGCCAGGCTGTAATTCCACCGATGTCGGAATTCCGCGATATGGTCACGCCAAAGGCCTCTGAGCTTTCCTTTATTCCGTCCCGTCACTATATGAGTAGGCAAGAGCTCGCGCTCCTTGCCAAAGGCGTCATCGAACTCCGACCGGATATCCATTTTTACGTTCGGTTTGCCAATTCTTCTGACTGACCGGTTCGCCTTTATAAGAACTCCAATATCGGTGTAGCGCTTTCTTCTCCGAATGCGCTTGTTACACTCGAACAGTTGTCTTCATTGTGTGCCGACTCTAAGGAGAGGGGTACCAATCCCTCGAATACCGGATCGGAAGATACGGCTATAAAGCAACTAAACAGAGACGAAGCCAATATGGAAGACTGGACCTCTAAAGTACAATCGTATTCAGACTATATATCTGATCGAGACAGGTCATCGAGCTTCTTCGACCGTTTCAAGACATGTGTAATGAAAACCTAGATCGAGTGGCAGCGGCTAAACACTGCATGGAACTCGACCCATGCACTAAGCCTATATACCAGAGGCCATACCGTGTGGGCCACTCGTGCCGTGAAAAAGAACTAATTGAAGTGGAAAAGCAGCTCAGGTCGATCGTCATAGAACCGTGTTCGGCAGAGTGGGCCAGCCCAATGGTAATTGCGCAGAAGAAAAATGGCACACTACGCTTTTGCGAAGATTACCGTTTCCTTAAAGTTGTTACCGTACGGGATACCTACCCACTTCCGAGAATGGATGAGTGCGTCGACTCACTCAAAGATGCACATTTTTTCACTACGTTGGATGCCAATGGCGGCTACTGGAAAGCCAAAATCAATGGAGCCGATCGGGATAAGACGACTTTTACATCGCAAATGGGCCTATATCGGTGTATATGAATGCCGTTTTTAAAGAATTCTCCAGCGACAGAGGTCCTTGGATATCATTCTTTCACGGGTTGAATGGCAGTGCGCCCTGGTGAACCTGGTTGGCGTTATTATAAACCCCCATACCGTTAAAGAGCATTACCAACATGTGGAGACTGTTCTCACCTTGTAACAGTCCGCCCGTATCACCCTCCGTTTGGATATGTGTCACTTTTTCAAAAACACTGCGAACTACTTGGGTCACGTTATCCGTCCGGGGAAGCTGGAAGGATCCAGCAAGGCATGCGATGCCATCCGTGAGAAGAAGATGCCCACAAACCAGACGGAGACCCGCTCGTTTCTGGGCCTCTGAAACGTGTTCCGACGGTTCGTTCCTGATTTCGCAGGCATCTAAACGCCGCCTACCTGCCAACTAGAAAAAGAGCAGCCCTTCGACTTCGGGACATTAATCGATTCGGAATACCAAGCTTTCAATGAGCTCCGACAAAGTGTAATACCCCCACCGATACTGGCTATTCCCCGTGAAAACTTTCCATACCTCTTAAATACGGATGCCTGCAACCGGCAAGTCGGGTGTACACTACTTCAAAAAAACCAAACGGTGACTTACTACTTGTCGGATATTGTAGCCGCACGCTCAAAAAAGCAGAACGGGACTACAAAACAACCGAACAGGAGTATCTTGTCATGCTCTTGGCTATCTTCAACTTACGTCTGTATCTAGAAGCGCAGTGCTTTACTGTTCGCACAGACCATCATTGTCAACGGTGGATACTCAATCTAGCAGACTCATCTAAACGTCTCGTCCAATGCAAACTCCGCCTGATAGAATATGAATTTGACATCGTCCACCGTCTGGGTATTAAACATCAAGTGGCTGATGCTCTGTCTCGTATCCGTACGGAAAGCCACGAGACAAGGCCGTTATACGAAAAGTGCCCTGCCTTACCGTAATGGTAGAATAGGGTCGCCATCCCGAGACGGTTGCAACTGTTTTTATAGACGGCCAGGCCCATACCAATATGGGAATTGACTGGCCGCAAACCGAACGGAACTCCCCCCTCCTCCTGTCCCCTAACCGGTCTTCCCTGTCTCCTCCGCGAAGACAGATACTAAACCGATCACGGTTGAAGAATTCGTGCGAGCTCAAACGCACAACGTTTTCTGCAAAACCGTTCAGAAAGCCATCGGGGATAGTTTCTTCTGCTTCTATATCAACCGTATCAGTATTTTGGTGCGCTGCTCCTGTCTTGACGGCTTCTGTCTCGACGGCTCCTTGCAAAAGGTTGTCTTCAGTTCTCTCCGATCACGGGTTCTCTTCTTGGCGCAATACCCACGATTATTGGGTCATCTTGGTGCTACCCAGATATACGAGTCCCTACGGGGGGACTTTATCGACCGCAGGGGGCTAACGACGCTTTCAAAACAGTTCAGGAGTGTCACCCCTGTGAGCACATACGGGGTACCTACTATCGGTCGCAGATGTACCTCAAGCTGTTCCCCGCAGGGGGCCCCCTGGATTTTGTAGCCATGGATATCGTCGGTTCATTCCCGTATCCCTTAACGGCTCCCAGTTCATATTGGTAGTCAACATCCCGGGAACCAGGATATGCCGCGATATACTGCTTCGGTCCATAACCGCACCGGTCGTCGCCAAAAAGTTTCTCGAACACTGCCAGTGCCAATTACTTGTTAGCCGATAACGATACCCAGTTCTGCTTGATGTGTTTCGAGTCTTTCTCTACCACTTTCGGGGTCAAACACTAAGGCGTATCACCCGAAAAGAAACTGGCAACCCTAACGGTTTCAAAAGACTCCGGTACACCGATTGCTACAGTAAGTCGCAGACCATCACCCGAGCTGGCACGAGTATGTTCAACCGCTCACTCATGCCTATATTTTCAGGTACTCCTCTCGGTTGGAACGTCTTCGTTGGACTTGATTCTCACACGGACCCCACCTGGTGTGGTCTTGGATGAACCCAGATTCTCTCTGGATCCGGCAACCCCGGCGCAACAGATAACGGTACAGAAGAAGCGGTACATATTGAAACTTCTCAAGGCTACCCCCCAGACCGAACGGCGTAAACTAACGAATTCACAACAGCGCTACAAAGCAGATTTTGATAAATCTGTATGGTGTACCCTGCATCTGGAACAAGGGGACGAAGTATTCATAAACCACCGCACCTACCGCGCGGATGGTGAGTGAGACGCCGGACCATTACAGTGCACAGAACCTGCGGCGGCCGCACACACTGTAGGGGAAATAAGTAAAGCACATACCGATTCAGGGCCTCAACCCCGGAGAGTTCAGCGGTTCTCTCATTTCCATTTCAGGTTATGGGCCCTCATTCGCTATTAGCACCATCAGTTCAAACCCCAACAAACCACCATCGACGCTTCAAACCCAACCGACCGAGAAATCCGTTACCTTCACAGATAATAGCTGCAAAACGAACTACAATACATTCAACAACTATACAACCAAGCTGCGACAACAGCCAACGATACACGCATACCAGAAGAACACAAACCAGACACATTTCTTCAGCAAGAGACCACGCATAACTGCCTACATTATCGTACAACAACTTCTTGTTCCGAAAATCTGCCCTTACCATCAAAGCTGCTTCTTCTGATGCCAAATTACTTCTCCAAACCGATCAGAACGTATTATTAACACACTGCCGCTTCCAGCGCACAAGAACAGAAAATCAACAAACTCAAAGCCATCATCATTCAAAGCATACCAGAAACAATTGCCAACAAGCTTGCCCTCAATTTCGTGAACTTTGCACTCAAAAAATTGTGCGAGCCATTGCAACTCAGATTTCAAACAAAAAACCGCCAGAAACATAATGCCCTGGAAACAGAGGCTAGGGACATTTTATTTCTACATGGAACCGATTTAGATAAGCATGTGGAACAACACCAAGATTTCCGTACCCGAAATGATAAACGCCTCGTACCCACACATTGAAGATGAAGCTACAACCATCAACGTTGTGATACAAGGGTTATGTCGACACCCGGAATTGACTAAAATTGCAAAAGTACTTACGGGAAACCCTCCAGGCAGCATTCAGTCGTTCACAAACCGTATTCGCCAAGCCATACTGCTCCAGGAGAATTCCGGGCAGACTGCATTCCACCCCCCCGCGCCTACATGGTCAGCACCTCAACGGCCAGTGCGACGCCAATACACCCCCTCGGACAAAAAATGCCCAAAACCCCAAGGCTGGAACAGTAAATAGTGCACGTTTCATGCGTCACCACCCACAATACAGATGAATGCAGAGTTCGCCGGCGTGGCCCACGCAACCGGACACAAAAGTATCGTGCTAATGCTATAACCAAAACTCCAGACAACACAGAACTCCAAGAGTTATCCCTTCGTCTTGCGACTCTCGAGCAGTCCTTCGAACACCCCCACGATCCGCACGGAGAAGGTACGTTATACGAACTCGACTCTGCAGCACACCCATCATAAAACATGAACATAGCCAAACTAAACCCGACCCCTCACATCACCCACACCTCCCCCACCGACGGCAAATCCCACAACGTCACACACACCGGACAGATAATGCTCCGAACGACTCCTAAAACTTTACACGTCCCCGAGGTCTTTTAAGCGCCAACAATACACCACAACCTTCTCCTAGTACACGACTTGACTCAACAGTACGGAAAGGTATCATTCTTCTCCAATAGCTTTATCTACACAAAAACAAGTGTTGACCGCATAACGGCCACCGCACACCGCATAGGGCAATACAGAGTAACAGTTATCCCTCCAAAACTAAAGACCACACAGCACACTACCTTTAGCGCACGGTCATTTACATACACACCATGCAAGAACCTCAACAACGACAGACACACGCACATCACCACAATACCAGAACAACCTCAACATACGCCTCCAAACACCAGCAAACACGACACGAAAATCTACCCCATGCATGTACCAATTAAAACCACCAGGACAAAGATTAACCTATTCAGCGTCAACACTAACAAACCAAGTCGCACAACACGCCCCTCCTCACCAACAAAAACGCATATATTTTACAAATGGCACTTAAGACTGGGACAAATACACCCGCGAACGATTCAAACATTGGAAAAACACAACTTATTACCCACACTTTCACCGATTCTATCAAGAACACCACCGAATCTAACATGTAGTGCGTGCCACACTGCAAAAACCAGACCGTCCTCGCACCACAGAAAAGAACAAAGAAGCTATAGAGGTGAACAAATATCATCTGATGTAATGAGGCCGTTCAAATCAACCGCTTGCACCATGAAAAAACAATACGCCATAACATTTTTAGACACAGCAACAAGGTACCTATATTTCGCCTTGCTTTTTAACCGCAAGAAAATCCTCATCTTCAAAATGCGCCATACAGAAGCGATCAAGAACAAAACAGTCAAGTATCCTGAGTAGTTACGATGCGACAACGCAGGCGAGTACACATCAAAAGCAGCCAAGCATTTTTCGCAGATAGGGGAACAAAGCTCTCCCCCACAGTACCATACATGACATAAGAAAACTCATTGGCCGAAAGAATCAACAAAACACTAAAGCAAACCGCTAGAGCATCACCGGCGCACAGCAATATGAATAAATCATACTGGGGGGCGGCAATAATTTATGCCTTATATAAGTACAATACAACATATCAATCGGACATCGGGAGGATTCCTAACATGCTTTGGAATGGAACACCACCCAGAATATATAAAATCCTCGCCTTTGGACAACTCTGCAACAAGTTGACCTTGGTCAAAGGTCTGCACTGAGTACGATTCAACACGGTGCACGTAAGTACAGATTAATGCTAATTGTCAGCACTCAGAATCTTCGATTCTGCTCTGAATCGATAGGTTACGGTTTGGAGGTCCTTCTAGGCAGAGCAAGACAGACAGAATTGCACTCACTTTGCAAGACAGAAACTTCGTTTCTGGCCTGCATTTGAATGGGTTGTCTCGATTCAAGGTTCCCGGCAATTGTAGAAGGAACAGTGCCGACAGGGCCCGAGAGTTTAATTCTAATTCTAGTTGTAAGTTAGGAGAAGACTGATGGGACCCCTATGAAAAGGGTCATTGACGTCGGTTTGCAAAAGAGGATTTCCTCATCGACCCTCAGAGACTAAAGTTTGTTTAACTGGTAGCATCGCCGGTTTTAATATAACAACCTCGCTTTCGTTTAAATCGTTTGTTGCCAAATGGCCGCAGCGGGAGGCGTTGGGTCGATCCATCTCAAGCCGAACAAGCCAGACTCGTTCGAAGGAACTCGAGACTTCCTTGTCGAAAACACGTAAGTTTACAAGATTGAACAGTATCTATCCATACTGCAGTTGGCCAATCCGAATGCTCCTATGAGTGATGCAAATCGTATAATGTATTCATCTACCTTTCTGACTGGGACTGCCTCAGTATGGTGATACACTGTAGTGCAAGGTAGTCAAACGCCAATTACTTGGGATGCGTTCAAACAGGCTGTCGTTGCAGAATTTTTGCTTGAAGATCACGTGCGCAGAGCTCGGGATAAACTCCGTAAGCTTACGCAGGTTTCGTCAGTGGCGAAATATATCTCCGACTTTCGCATTATTGTTCTCACCATCCCGGACATTACAGATGGGGAGAAGTGGGATAAAATTTTCACAGGATTGAAGACGGAGATTCGTATTGAGGTTATGAAGGCGGCTGCTGCAACATTCGAAGAGGCCACTAGAATCGCTCTTCGAATTGACAGCGCTCTCTTCGCTGCTGGGCGAATGGGAGGGATCAGAGGTATTGGAGCGAGTCCTAGTGAAGAAGCTTCAACTGCAATGGAAATTGGAAACACAGAGACCCGTAATAGGAGACGGGGTAGTTTCGAGCCTGCTCAGCGTGAGGAGGACCGCCGCAATAACGCTTGTTTTAGGTGTCACAAACCGGGCTGTCGCCCGTGGAAACATTACGGACGAAAGCCTGTTTCGAACAATGTTGCTGTCGATCAGAGAGTTGAGGCGGATGTCAACTATGAGGCAAGCAATGATGCGAAAAACTAAAAGGTCCTTCTGATTACAATGAAATCACTCCAGAAGGACCTTTGCAAAACGAGTGTACCCCCCCGCAGTCAACGACAACCTCTCCCAAAGTGAGTGCTTTGAAGGGTAGCACTGATGGCCTTGTACCAGTCCATGACCTCATTTTGTTCGAAGGGGAAGTGTTAGGGAATACTGTCAGCATCTTAAAAGATGACGGTTGTAACACCAATATCATCTCAAAGAACTTCGTGAGTAGGCACCCCAAACTCTTCGCCGTTCAAGATGCGCATGTTACTATCACGCATTCTAAGCGTGACTCGGTTGAGGACGCCTTAGGCATCATCTTAGACACGGAGGTTACGATTGGAAGTCACCGCTACTCTACGAACTGGGCTGTGGCTGACTGTCGTTTCGACGTTTTATTAGGCATGCCGTGGCATGTCGAGAACGACCCAGTTGTGTACTATTCTTCCGCATCCGTCATCGTCAAAGGAATGCCACTGAATATTGCGCACGGACACAAATCTACGAACATTCGCGTTTCTAACATTGGGGTGAAGAAATTTCGCAGCATACTGCGTAAGGTAACCAGAAAGAACGTTGAAATCTTCCAGCTGGTCGCCTCTGACCACTTATGGAAAACAGAGGGCCGGCAAAACTTTGATGAAATGGACGTGAGAGTTCAGCGCTTGGTAGAGAAGTACGAAACGGTCTTTCGAGATGACTTACCAGAGGGTCTCCCCCCAAAAAGGGAACTTGACCATTCTGTTGCAATAGATGAGACAGCCAAACCCCCCCCCATCGACCATTGTACCAACTCTCCCCAGCTGAGCTCGTCGCATTCAGGGAGTATTTGGTTCAGCTTCTAAGGAAAGGAAAGATCAGGCGCTGTAAGTCTCTATTCAGGGCCTCTCTCTTCTTTGTGAAGAACAAGGATAAATTGAGAGCTGTCGTCGATTATCGTGCACCAAATCGGATCACGAAACGAAACAACGCGCCATTACCGCGTACCGATGAGATGTTTGATCGTTTATGGGAATCCGGATACTTCTCAAACTTGGACCTTAAGACCGGATTCCACCAGATCAGAGTACGAACGGAGGATATCGAAAAGACGGCTTTCAATACAAAATACGGACAATTCGAATACCTCGTAATGCCGATGGGGTTGTGTAACGCTCCTGCGACATTTCAGACGCTCATGAACAAGGTATTTCACGACTGTATTGACGTCTTTATGGTGGTTTATATGGATGACCTGCTCATATTCAGCAAGACCGAGGCAGACTATTTGCGGCATTTGGAACACGTTCTGTTACGGTTGAAGGAAGCTGAAGTCTACGTGTCCCCAAGGAAGTGCAGTTTCATGCAGCAAGAAACAGAGTTTCTTGGTTTGTTGGTGGGGGTAGACGGAATTCGGGTCAACCCGGAAAAAGCAGAGATTGTGAGGCAGTGGCCTCGACCAACTACATTGACGGAACTACGCGGCTTCGTTGGACTCTTGCAGTTCTTCAGGAGGTTCATTCAAAACTTTTCTTCCATTGCTGCGCCCATGACAGCTCTCACCAAGAAACACAGCGGCATACACAACTGGGACAAGGCGTGTGAAAATGCTTTTCAAATATTGAAGAAAGCGATTACGGAGGCTCCGGTATTGGTTGCACCGACATGGACGAAGCCACTCAGATGCCATGTTGATGCATCCCAAAAAGCCGTCGGCGGGACGTTAACCCAAATCGACGACGAAGGGACTGAGCGAGCTATTGCTTACTTTTCAAATAAACTATCTTCCACCGAAGAGGACTACACAGCAAACGAGAGAGAGCTCCTCGGCCTCGTTTACTTCCTCAAACGATTTCGTGGCTACCTAGAGGGTACATCATTTGAATTGTTCACAGACAACAAGGTTTTACAGCACTTTTTCACTAAGCCTAACATGAGCAGGAAGGAGCGCGATGGTTAGATCTGCTTTCGCAGTTTAACATCTCGAAGAATAACTTGAAACCAGGTCGCGTTCATGTCTTAGGGGACGTTCTCTCTAGAGCCCCACACGTGATGGACGAGACGGTCCTGGATGTCAACAATGCTCAGCCTGTTTTTCGTATGAACTTTGAAGATCACTACCAGGATGACCAGCTCTTCGGCCCGATATGAAGATCTTTTAAGAAGGTTTGGCCGAACGAAACGGTTGAAAGGGATAGAGTACAGTGGATGCAAAATCTATTTCGCGTCCAGGATGGAAAACTGTACTACGACAACAAGATTTGCGTTCCCCGCAAGAAAGTGCGCGATATACTGTGCATGGCGCATGACGCGAAGACAGCTGGACATTTCGGTTTTGCAAAGACGCTCTGTCGCTTGACCTCGTTCCACTGGAAGAATAAGACCCGGGATGTTCGACGATACAGTGAATGATTCCATACTTGCCAGCAGCAGAAGGATTACGGAAAGAAGAATTTCACTGACCCAACCTCACTTGATGTTCCAAGAAGAAGGTGAGGTTCTCTTCGTACTGACTTCATTGTCTCCTTACCCAAGACGCAGAAAGATCACGACCCCATTACGACCTGGGTGGACCGCCTCTCTAGAAGGGTGCATTTCATAGCATGCAGGGAGACAGACACGGCCGTCGAGACGGCAGATGCATTTTTCTCTAATGTTTTCAAACTACACAGGCTTCCAGATGGCATCGTTAGTGACAGAGATCCGAAGTTTACCTCAAAATTTTGGACTCATCTCATGTCGTTGTGTGTGGTTGTCTCGCAGATGAGCACAAGCAACCACCCTCAAACAGATGGGGCCTCCGAAGTCATGAATAGAATGGTGGAAAACTATTTGCACTGCTATTGCTCCCTTCGACAAGATGACTGGGACATTCTTCTACCAACAGCTGATTTTTCATACAACTCAGCAGTTTCACAAGATTTAGGAGCGTCACCTTTCGAGGTAGATCTGGGGTGCAACCCCAAATCGCCATTGGATCTTTTAGACCAAACAGATTCATCTATTGAGGCTTTGGATGACTTCAAGAACCACCTGCAATCCGGGCTAGAGGATGCACGATACTCTCATCACATTGCGAAAGCCCGACAGGAAGCATACTCGGCGCAGAAGTATCAGCCCTCTTGTTACGAGGTTGGTGAGAAGGTTTGGATTAATCGATCTCTCTTCCGTGACGCTGTTGCCAAAAGCCAACAGTCCAATAAGCTAAGTGCTCGTCGTTTCGGACCTTTTAAGGTAATTAAGCTGATTGGAAAGAATGATGTTCGTTTAGACCTACCTAGTAACATCCAGATTCACCCGGTGGTGCACGTCGCACACACCTTACCGTTTAAGCACCAGCCTGCAGATATTGCGTTTCCTGAAACACCACGACCCGAGGCCGTCCCAGAGAGTAGGACTGGACAGCTATTGTATACTGTGGACAAGATTTTAAGGCACCGAAAGCGAGGCCGCGGTTATCAGTTTCTGACTCTCGTGAAAGGGGCACCAAGCTATGAGGCTGAGTGGCAGCCTTCTTGAGACATTATTGATGAAGATGGAACATTGACGGACGCTTTACACAAATACATCCTCGAGCATGGACTTCTTCATCACCTTCACTAAAGTTGACGTGGACGTCAACAGGGAAGGAGGAGGCAATATTGCAACAAATTGTCATTAGTCAAAGGTCTTCACTGAGTACGATTCGACACGGTGCACGTAAGTAAAGATTAATGCTAATTGTCAGCACTCAGAATCTTCGATTCTGCTCTGAATCGATAGGTTACGGTTTGGAGGTCCTTCTAGGCAGGGCAAGACAGACAGAATTTCACTCACTTTGCAAGACAGAAACTTTGTTTCTGGCCTGCATTTGAATGGGTTGTCTCGATTCAAGGTTCCCGGCAATTGTAGAAGGGAAAGTGCCGACAGGGCCCGAGAGTTTAATTCTAATTTTAGTTGTAAGTTAAGAGAAGACTGACGGGACCCCTATAAAAAGGGTCATTGACGTCGGTTCGCAAAAGAGGATTTTCTCATCGACCCTCAGAGACTAAAGTTTGTTTCAAACTCGGTTCCATTGCATCACTACTAACCAACAAAACAAAACTACAAGCACGAGCAGAACCCCTAAGATACATGTACGGAAGCGACGAACACCAGATTACAGTAGTCAACTTACGAACGAGGCAATAAAGGTGGAAAGAGCATCAGACTTCCACCCGTATCACAAGAAGAGCGATCCTTGCCGACAACACGCTACTGCTTTCATAGCGAATGTCTAACGCAGAAATCGAGGACATGCAGTCATACCTGTAAGGGGAGCGAAGATATTCATCAACACACCGTCGACACGAACATTGAAGCAAGCCCGAGAATACCCAGATTACGAAGAATAAGAAGCAGCTCACACCAAGGAACTTGACACGCTCGAGCAACAGAACCCAATTGACTGGAAACCCAAAACACTGCCACCCCGAAGCCAAATCATACCCACAACCTGGAAGTACTGTTATAAGCAACCAACGCCTTCAGCTCCTCTGGAACGACGCGCGAGATGCTCATTCGTTGGGACCGCATGATACCCAATCTACACTTTGACACCGACCTAACCGCTTCATATACGGCCGAAAAGACGGCAATTAAGATCATGTTGGCAATTGCAGCATCCAAACAGCTACACCTCGATCATTTTGACATTAAGAGCGCAGACCTGCACAAGCCTTACACCCACGACCTCCCGGTATATGTATGGCAAGTAGCGCGATTCAATGGTACCTTCAAGGAACCCCAGCCGGCTAGAAAGCTCAAATCAAACGTACACGGCACTCCGCTAGCAAACCACATATACTCCGAAGCACTACATAAACGTCTCAAAAGAAACGGTTTCAAATAAAGCAGGTCGGAGGTCCCTCTATTCATTTTAAAAAAATGAAACCACTACCCAAGTGTACCCATTTCCAAGGACAACTCTCTCGTAGCCGCGAACAACAAGAAATTAATTGAGTTCACACAAAAAATCCTATTTAAAAAAATAAAAGCTCAAACGCCTGGGGAAGCCGACATCGTACCTCAACTGGCACATAGAAAGAAACAGCAACGGAATTCACATCTCACAACCTTCATGCACAAAACGGGCATTTCAAAAGCTTCGCATGACAGAGACTGATCCTTACCTTAGACCATATCTTTCGGTCGTTCTACCCGACCCACCTCACGACTATGAGAATGACAAATGCAAAATTTCCTGCATTTACCGCGAAGTGGTGGGGGAAATACGGTATCTTGCCGACTGAACACGCCCTGAAATCGCCTTCATAACTTCTACCTTGCCACTAACAGCCTCTGTACCCACGGAACGGCATTGGAAACTACAGAAATCGGCGATAAGATACCTCGACAGCGAAAAATCGCACGTACGATACTACACCTCCAAAAATAGCATCCATCTCAACAGTTACTACGACGCAGATTTCGCGAGATGCAGGACGACACGGAAGTCCGTGAAAGCGGGGGATTGCATTTTCCGGGAGACAGCGCTGTACACTGGCAATCACGGCAACAACAAATAGTAGGTTTGTCGACTTGCCAAGCAGAGTATATCTCTGCGGCACACACAGCCCAAGATATAATCTGGATTCCAAACCTTCGGAACGAACTACCAATTCAAGCACCAACAACCGCTACTCTGTTTGGGGACAACGCCTCCGCCCTCAACATAGCAAAACGCACAGCCCCGACGATGAAACGCAAGCATATCGACATCAAGCACCATTTTCTGCAGCACCATGTTCCGACGAAGAGCTTCTCTGTACAACACATACCAGGAAAGCTTATGCTTGCAAATGCGCTCACCAAAACGACAACTTCAACGCAGTTCCAGGACCACAAACGCCGCATTGGCCTCTTTTGCGCTTTCGATCGCCGTGCTAGGAAGACTGAGACTCGGAAGACGCCGACAACAAACGCACCACCACTCACGGAACGAACCGACACCTAATATGGCGCGCAACTTATGAGAACCCAAACCATTACAGTGCAGATCACCGGCGGCCGCCACACATACAGTAGGGTACATAAGTAAAGCACGAACTGATCCTGGGCCTCAACCCCGGGGAGGTCAGAGGTTCTCTCACTTCCGTCTCGGTGAGGACCTTGCCGATCAGGACCGCACTTACCAAAAGTTGCTGCCTGAGACGATTGGGCCCTTCAACGTCATTTCCGATACAGATGATACACTAACGATCGATGAAGACGGTATAAATCATACAGTCAGCATCTTTGGCGCAAATAAAGCGCTCCGTCCTCAATTCCGCTCCGTTCCGGCGGCGCAACCCCTTACAGTTCCCGATTCCTTTAACCCGGACGGCCTTTTCTCTGACGGACCAATACCCATCCCGGCGACTAATCCCACTTCTTTTTTGGTCAGCATAGAACCAGGCGTCCTCGAGCGCATCTTTGCTCGTTTTCCTGTACCGTGTTCGCTGGTACGGATATAACCAGCCAACGACAAGAAAAAACCGGCGCCACATACACCCCAACAATTTACCCACTGCTACTGGCGCTGCGCTAGCCGTTCGGTTACTCTGCCACCCTAAGAAGGGGGAAAAGAAATGCCATATGACGGTACACTACTATCATTCGGGAAGACCGTCCCGTTCAGGATATTTTGCAACCCATGGCATGTCTTCGCCTCCACCTGGGCAGGCAGAAGTACCGCTCGGTAGTCGCGCGACATTCAATTGAATGAAACCCGTCCGCAACGCGAACCGAAACACCGTCTGGCATATAAATCCTCCGTGGCGGGTCGTATTAAAAGACGACCACACACGCCACGCCCCCAATACCGTGCGCCAAGACAGCCCCTGGAGTCGCCCTTCTCTTGGGCTTCTGCACGGTTCACAAAGATCCACATCGCAACCGTTTGGAATCCACAAAAATGTTTACTGATCACGCATCGCATCGCGCACTAACCGCCCGGTTACTTAGCCGACTTGGATTTCTTCACTGACAGCAGCAAAGTCTTGAAGATACCACGGCCCCGGATACCAGTCTTGCGGCCACGAACCGAGGCCGAACCACGTCCGCCACTGCACGTCATGGTAGGCGTACTCCCACCAGACGGACCAAAACCCCTCTTTAACGGCTTTCCAAACTCACCAGGGCCGGGCGATACACCGGGCGGAACTGCTGCCGCAATGGCTGCCCCGCCGCCAGGATAATTCAACCTGCATGTCCACATCCGGTAGTGCCCCACTTGGTTGAGGCGCTACCTCAAGCACCACCGCGCTGGAATTGAACGACATACCGCTTTCGGGAAACCGCACGATCGCCTCCCATAGCTCCATTATCCCGAATACTGTCTGGGTCTATACCGCATGTATCTGATTCAACACCTTCCGCGTGGCTGCGAAATTATCCACCAACCCCGGGGCCGTCCATGACGTAGGTGGAGCCTCTATCGACACGGCAGGCACGTACTAGAGGGGAGCTTGGTTCGCCTTGCCGAAACGGTCAATTCCCTTCACGGCATGCTTGCGTATGACCCCGATCAGGTCAATACACCATATTGGAAGGGCTGGTTTCACCGATCGGTACGTAGACAGCCTGGACCGCTCCCAGCACGGTCTCCACACCGGCTCTCTCAGTCTCAACACCTGCTCCAACGGTCTTCATCTTCTGGGGTTCGGGTGGGGAGGCAACTGCCGCAGCGGCTCGTTGCACCGGAACGGATTCAAAGTAGGCTTCCATGAAGCCCTTAGGGAAGAAATCCGGTTTCGGTTCGAAAGGCCAAGGCCGCACCTGCCCAGATGGCAACAAAGGACGACCGGTCAAAGTAACTATTACGCTCGAAAACGGCATCTACGGGAACGAGTCCTCGTAGTGTGTAGCCGAATCAACGGACGCGATAGCGCATAGTTCCATCTTCTCCCATACCGGCGGAGATGATGCGCTCGATCACATATTCCGGTTGGTGTTCATTCTCCGGAAGGAGAGCGTGGTCCAAAGGGGCGAATCCATCGGAGTGGGTTGGGAGTGATGTGTCATAGTAGTTGGCATTGACCATCGTGTCCGTGGGGCTAGTCGAGTCCTCGGGAACTGCTTTAGGTGGTGTGGAAACTTGAGTGTGGACCTGAGGTCGTGGTGCTTCCGTTGGGCCAAGGGGCTGGGGCGTTCCTGGTCCAGAGGAACTGAGAGCTCGTGTCACGCGGTTGACAGACACAGTGTCCTGTAGGCCGTCAATGAGTAAAGTGATGGTGTGATCATTGGCCTTAAGGACTTTGTATGGTTCCGTAGAGCGGGGTAAGAGCTTCCGCGTAGTGTCCTCGAGTTCCTCACTGTCCTCCGGTGGCCAGTGCAGGTAAACCAGATATCCTTTGCCAAAGGTCGGTTTGTTCCAAACGGCTTTGTCGAAGTTGCACTTGTAGCGCCGTTGGGCTTTGGTTAGTACAATTAGGGCCGATTGGAGGATACGGTCAATGCGTTGGCGCGAGTAGCGCTTCGACTGTGTAGGATTCTTCCCTTCGGTTATGTCCTGGGGTATGATAGACTCCTGAAAGTCAACAGCTATCGGCGGCGGCGCTCTCGTTAGCGTTAGGTCGAAAGCCGTTGTCCCTGTGGAAGCGTGCACTTGCGTGTTGTAGGCATAAATCCGTGGCTCAACGTATTCGTCCCAGTCCAATTGGTGCTCCGAAATGTAGTGCGCCAATCGTTCCAGAAGCGTGCGGTTGAAGCGTTCGACTTGGCCATTGGTTTGCGGGTGGTACGCCTTGGTGGTCACATGTTTGACACCTAAGATAGCGCAGACATGCGAGAAGAATTTGGACACAAATTGGCTGCCGTTATCCGTAGGGATGTAGAGTGGAATGTCACATAGATATACCCAATGGGACAATGTTGACCAGATCGGACAAACAGAGTGAATCCAACTCACCGCCGGCGTCTGATCTCAAATGCTCGAAGTGTCAAACATGGATGCATATTTTGTACATATAGTTCAAAATGAAGAGCAAATAGTTTGAACTATTGTACTGTGCCTATAATAAAAGAATACCGGACTGCCACAGAAGTCCGGGGGTAACCTTGAAGTAGGCGAAACTTATCTTTGTGTATTATCCGCTCTAACGGAGAGAGCAGACACCTGCGACAGCGTTCGGAGTGCCGATGCGTCGCTTACGGCGAAGGCAAAGGGGTGGTAGAGCTACAATACCAGCGAGCTGGAAGTGGGGTATAAGGCCACTACTCGCCAGCGAGGGTGAACAGTGCAACCGTAAAACGTTGATGGGACGTAGGTACGAGACGGCTCGTGAATTGGTTGGGGGCTGACTATCTATTATAGCTCGTCCGGATCTCCGGTTAAAAAAACCTAAGCGAGGAACAGAATAGTCATGATGCCCATGTTGTCTCCTTTACTTGGGGTCGGCGCTCACCTCTGGTGCACTATATACTGTGTGCCAGGGTGAGTGCCCAAATAAATATATATATAATACCCAGTGGTCAGCCACTTAGCCAACCCACTCTATGGGTATGGTCCCTAATGGACGTCTAGCTACAACGGGTAGTAAAGCCCTACACGTGGATCTCCACTACATGCGCCGTTGCCAATATGGCATTCCTTAGGAAGGGTCGCAACTATGCGCGCGCCGTGGTAAGCCACTCGACCCATGACGCCACGTCTTACACTAAGACATTCTGCCTCTCGGCATCCTATGCGGGATGCCGCTTCATATCACAATGCTGGTGATAACACTCACTTATGAGTTCCAACCGCGACTTCGCGAAAACCCAACCTATCGGATTCCCCGACGTAGTAGAATACTACACACCCCCCTCGTTAAGCGCGAACCATGGAAAACGCAAGAAGCGTTTATACGCAATCGGACCGGTGTTCCGGGTAATCATCGTCATCACGAATTCCTCGCCGCCCGACCAACTCTTACAGTTCTCAACAGCATTCGGTTCCTCACCGCTCTTCAGCTCGATCTCTCGCGATGGATCCGAACGCCGGGTCCAACCCGTTCCAGCCCTTCTCTGAGGATGTGCCTTCTGGGGCTCCGTCCAACACTGCTGGTTATGCGTCGCAGCCTACTACTCAACTCGGTCTATACCGTTCGTTCCCCACAGCGTACACCGGATTCCGGTCGGTACCGTTACCTCAGCCTACCGTGGCTCCGATGCCGAACGCGGCTTACATCGCCTCTGCAGGTGTGATTCGAGCTCCGTCTCGTCGTGCTCAGCGGAGGTACCGGCACCCTGCCGATTTCTATTGACGAGATCCTCTCGACAACGTTGAAATTTTCCCGCAAGCGCCCTGGTTTGATCCAGTTGCTATCCGCTATGACGCGTTGATACAACAGTATGTACACGGTGGGTACTTCCCTGACGGTATTCCAGAACACGCGATTTATAGCGACGATCGGGTGAGCCATATTGCTTTGCCAGACAACGCGATTGCGCGATATTCAACGGAAACCTTGTCCAAAGCCCATACGCGGTTCACCAAGCTGATTTACCAGCGTCTTCACCGATTCATCAGTACTGTTGTCCTCCCGCAGGACTGGGAACTAGATACCTGGAAAGCCCGTACCAACGGTGAAGGTTACTCGTATATCGAGACACTCGTTGAAGTGTATGTCAGCGGTTGGCACGGTGTGCGCGGTGTGCGTGATGCAGCTCTCTGCTTTCAGCAACCTCATCTCCGTGCGGAGTTCCGTTTCGTTCGAAAGCGTGACATTCCCTATTGGGATTATACCCGTTGGGAACGTCATACTAGATCACGTTTGGGCTATTTGGTGCCGTATCAAATGATCGAGATTGACCGCATCCGGCGGAACGCGCGCTTCGGGCGCTACATCGGTATTCCAGAGCATTTGGCGGCGATCGAGAGTCCTCGTAGTTGCCCTTTGGAGTTCCCACCGGCGATCTCCTACATCAGGTCCGCGTTGGTTAACGACCCGTTCTCGGGATATTGGACGGTGTTTTATACCGAGCTTATCGCCAAGATCGCCGTCTTCCTCCTGTGGAATGCTTATGATACCTTTAGAGTTTGGTACATGTCGCCTACAGTGCGAAAGTATGCGAGAGAACTCGATCTTTCCCTTGTCCTGGGATCCAGTGCGAACCATGCCGACTTCCTCCATCTTGTAGATTTGATCGACAGTGTCGATTGGTCTGGAGTGCCAGCTGATCAATCCGCTCGCGGAACCCGTGCAAGACACCACGACCATTCTCCTGGACGAACAGCAAGTGCTGGAGATTTCGTTTGGTACGACCCCTGGACGCGCCAGTTGATCACCTCCGAGCAGGCTCGCTTTCTTCTGGAGAACCCGCGTGACATGCCACCGAACCAGCTTACTGGATACGTGTACGATGCTACTCCATCCGAGAACAGAGGGGAACCGTATCAGGAAGCGCCGGGAGCTGAGGCTGAACTCGGTTACGAGGACGAGCCAGAGCTGGCAGGCGTAGCGACTTCCGTCGATCAATCCGCAGCGGCGGGAGTTGCTCAAGAGTATTGTCATGGGTTTATTCAACAACCGATTGCAGTGTCGGTCAAAGATCCAGGCTTGGATCCGCTGAGGCAGTTCCTCTTAGATGCGGGCTTTCCCGTGGACCAAGTTGAGGGTGATCGCGCACAGCTTCTTGCGAACCTGCGTGATCGCACGTCTCTTTGATGATCCCAGAAAAGACTCCTAGTCAACACCGTTGCGGTAGTATCTTGATACCAATAAAACTCCGGTGACTTTGTGTCTTCACGTTCTCCTCTTATCTTCTAGTCTTCATCTCTTCTCGCTTCTCGAATTCTTAACTTCTTCTTCTCGCTTCTCGAGTTTCATACTTCCCATCTCGCTTCTCGAGTTCTTAGGTTCTTCTTATCGCTTCTCGAGTTTGTCATAGGTGATAATCAGTAAATGTCCTTTGCGTGCGTGTCTTCACGTTTCCTCTTCATGATCACTTGTTTTCTTCTCGCCTTTCAAGTTTTTACTACCTTTGTAGCCCATACTTAGAAATGGGATGTGCCCATGAGCCCGACTATCGGGGAGTCGATCTCCCTGGGGAGTGGTACTCGCATGCGTCGATGATATCGCACGAGCTGCGAACGGGGGATATGAGCTATAGGTTCCCACGTATCCGCTTCCGGAGGAAAACCGTACCAACGGACTCGATACAGTAATTCTCTAGTATCTTCATGCTCACCATGTTCACATATACGATCCATGGCATATTACTGGGCGTTTCTCAATGCTTTCGCTGTTGGCGCGAGACTCCTGTTAACAGGTTTGAAATGCCTTAGGGCTGACCCAAGCGTCTCTGTGTCAGCAGTCTCAGCGTCCCTATGCGTTCGCTCGTCGACTAACTGTCGTTCTGCCCGCAGGGGCAGTGTACCCATTCCTTGAGAACCTTTCTCAGATAAAGAACTATCCGGTTTTCCAGTTTCCATAGAAGCGTACTTCTTGCTACTTTTCAATTCCATTTGTGGATGAACTTCCTTCGGTTTATCCGATTCTGACCGCTGTTGGGTGGACGATGGTGCTTGCACCACGACAGGAGGCGATACCTCTTCTTCTTCCTGCCCACGAGGAATGGGAGCCGACATCGGCGTAACAGCGAGTGGCGCTTCACCTGACGGTTCAGCCTGAAGCGGCAACGGCGCGTTTTCACGTGCACTCGTTTCCAAGTCCTTGGGGCCAAAGTCCAAAACATCTTTCCTGCTTTCAGGTTCCATTTCTGTACTTACGGGTGTGCGCGTGCCATGGGGCATATCCCGATACTTCGGAAGCTGTCCGTGATTGGCGTACGCAACCGCCGGCGGTGGGAGATCAGGAGCTTTCTCCTCCGCTCTAGCCATTGGTGGCGGTTCACTCTCCCCAGAGTCACTTGGGCTTTGGCCTTGACATTCCGTCGCACTTGCCTCCTTAGTTCTACCAGATACCTGGACTTCCACTTAAGGTCCACCACTTGGAAG
This sequence comes from Agarophyton chilense, assembly GCA_030374765.1. NCBI lineage: Eukaryota > Rhodophyta > Florideophyceae > Gracilariales > Gracilariaceae > Agarophyton > Agarophyton chilense. The sequence goes on from JARGXX010000129.1 coordinate 238,768, forward strand.
GGTCCAGCCGCTATCGGCAACAACTTATGATGAGATTCTTCCTATTTGTCAGGTCTTTCGACTCGCACGAAGACGTGACCTCCTACTCGGATTGCCGGATTTCCTCGTCGCCTTCTGGCGTCATAGTTTCGCTTATAGCGAGCTTGCGTCTTTGATAACTCCTTAGCGGCTTCTTTCGCTCTGGCCTTCAGGTCATTCCTTTGTTTCAGATGGTACTTAGCCGGGGTCGGCGCGTCCAATTCTGTCTCGTCTTCGAGCGCAACCGGTAAAGCCGGAGGGTTAAGTGAGAGCACGAGGTCGAGCGGTGCCGTCTTTGTAGAGGTATGCACTTGCGTATTGTATGCGTAGCATAGAGTATCTGTAAACATGTCCCATTCTTTCGGGTGGTCCGCGATGTAGTGTCGTAATGCTGCTATCAGCGTGCGGTTGAAACGCTCCACCTGACTCTTTCATTGCGGATGATAGGTCGTGGTAAACACGTTTCGAATGCCCATAATGTGGCGAACATTCTGAAAGAACTTCACAACGAATTGCTTCCCATTATCTGATAATAGAACTTCTGGTGGTCCGTATATAAATACCCAGTGTTTGATAAACGCCTGTGCGATTATGGCTGCGGTTATCCGCTTCAGCGGCACAGTTCGCACTAGCTTAGAGAAGCGGTCGGTGATTACCAATAGGTAGCGATAACCTCGCCTTGAGCGAATCAATTCCCATAGGATGTCGATACTGACGTATTGTAAAGGCGCTTTCGCCTGGAATAACGTCATCGGTTTCCGCTTCCTGTAAAGCTTCACGCGATTCTTCGCACATGTTGTACACAACCTCACTTTAGCATGGCAGTCCATTGCCAAAGTAGGCCAGTAAAAATCTCTTCTTAGAGTCATGAACAACTATGTTCCTCCTGGATGACCAGACAGCCTGCTGTAGTGTGCCAGATGGAGTACTCGACTCTTCAAGGCGTGTGGAATCACGATTTGATCATGCTTTTCGACATGTCTTAACAGTATTCCTCGTGAATCGAGTGAAAAGGGGAGCTCCTCCACCCTGTTAAGACGAGAGCGTTTCGACACACAAAACGTATCGGCTAGTTGCTCATTGAGGAGCTCCGTGCACGAGATTCGCTCGAGTTGAACTGAAGGGTCAGTGTCTGCTAATGCAAGGAACGGGTCTGCATCCGAATAATCATCAAGGGTCTCTTGTTCCTCTTCTTCAAAAGATGATGAATGGGTCTCCATGTAGAAGCAAAGTATCTCTTCATCGATTTCGCCTTGGGTTTCGCCCAGTGTTTTGAGTCGCGATAGCGCGTCAGCTTGGACATTGGCCAATCCCTTCTTATACTTCACTTCGAAATCGAAATCAGAAAGGCGTAAGCGCCATCGTGTGAGAAGACCAGACGGGTCTGTAATGGACAGTAACCATCGTAGAGACGAATGATCCGTGTTGACGGTAAAACGTTCTCCTTGGAGATACGGTCACAATGTGGTTAGAGCCCAAACGACTGCAAGGAATTCCTTTTCTGAAACTGAATACTTCTTCTCGGCTGCGTTCAGCGATCTTGACCAGTAACCAATGGGTTTGCGTTTACCATCAGGGTGTGTTTGAAAAAGGGCACACCCTACTTGGTACTTGCTAAAGTCGGTATCCACAGATTATTCCAGGTTAGGGATGGGCAGCGCCAAGACTGGGGCTGTAATAATCTTTGTCTTCAGCGTGTCGAACGCGTCCACTTCAGCTTGTCTGAATTGTTCCAGCTGTAATGGTTCTCCTTTACGCAGCTTTGCGTTGAGCGGTGCCGCTATATGCGAGTATCGCGGCACGAATCGTGGGTAGACGTTGCACAAGCCGAGGAAAGAACGCAATTGCTTCTGTGTCGACGGAGGTTGTGCTTCGCAGAGAGCCGCTTTTTGTGCCTCTTGAATGGCAAGCTGTCCCGGCTTGATCACGTGTCCTAAGTATCGGACGGTGCCAGCGAACCATTCGCATTTCTTGAACTTCAAGGTGATACCTGCGCTCTGTAGTGCTTTGAAGATCTCCTCGACATGCCGTCAATGGCTTTCTACATCCTGGGAAAAGATGATCACATCGTCCAAATAGACTAAAAAAGTCTTCCACTTGTATCTTGAGAGCAAGATGTCCAGAGTACGCTGGAAAGTAACCGGTGCATTCGTTAAGCCAAAGGGCATCCTTTTGAAACGGTAGAGACCGGCGTGACACGCAAATGCGGTTTTATCTTGGTCTTCTTCCGCTACAGGCACCTGCCAATAGCCAGAGTTGGCGTCCAACGTGGTGAACACGTTCGCTTCTTCTACTGTCAATACATTCGTTCATTAGAGGCAACGGGTATGTATCCCGAATTGTAACTGCGTTCAGTTTTCGATAATCGATACAGAATCGAAAAGAACCATCAGGTTTTGGGACCAGCACCACTGGTGAGGCCCAAGCAGATTGAGCTGCTTCGATTACTCCTTCTTCCAGCATTTTGCTGACATTCTCCTCCTCGATATGGCAAGTTCGCGGTCCCGCTCGGTAGGGTGGTTGGGAGATGGGTCGTGACCCTGGGACCAAATCAATGTGGTGCTCCGTAGCGGAGATCTCTCCTAATTTTCCACTCCACATGGATGTATAATTCTTCAGCATAGACTTGATCTTCGTTCCGTAGTGTTCCGACACATGTGCTAAGTCTAGCTCATCGACCAGGCTCTCTGGATCCTTTGCCGTTTGCAATTGCGTCTGTGTTCTCGGAAAGCTAGTATTAGCCGCTAGTTTAGTATGCCGGAAGATATCCGGCGAGAAATCTGCGAAAAATGACGGATCGCGGATGCAGAAGTAATTTCTGTTAATTTTTTAGAGTGCCAGCTAGACCTGGCTTTCGATTCTACAACAACACCTTGTACATTATGAATGGAAAACGAATGCGCGAGACGCTGCTAGTTTATTATGGATGTTTGGATGACAGGCGCTAGATGTGAAAAACGGGGGGGTGGCTCAAACCCCCCAGCATCAACTGATATCACAACGATACCTCCTACAACAATGATCATCTGAGCGAAGGTGGTGTTTCCCTTTCCGAAAATGGAAACTCCTAGAAGTCGTCCAGTACACTCTCTTCTCTCTTCTTCAACGTCTTTCTCCCACGTCCACAACAATTGTTGGACGTGGGTAAGGAAATGTTGATGAGGAAGAAGAGAAGGGAAGGGGAAGAGTTTGTGGAGGGTACTACGAAACCTGGGAAGTTGTTTTGAAGTGGGTGAGAACACTGCGTCTGCACTTTAATCCGGCCGCATCCATCATCACGCTCACCTGCCTGGGCTCCGAAAAGGTTGTGCCCAATTATAACATCATAGGCATGGCAAAGCCCGTCCTCGAGTCATCTGTGCGCTACTTAGCCCCCGAGCTCGGTCCGCAAAACACTCGTTGTTACGCAATCCCCGCAGGTCCTATCCGCACGCTGGCCAACTCCGCCATCGTCGGCAGTCTCAAAATGATCGAACATGTCGAAAACACCGCCCCGCTGCGAGGCACTGTCAGCCAGGCCGAGAGTGGCAACGCTGCCACCTTCTTGCTCTCCCCTGCCTCTTCCGGAATCACCGGGCAGGTGTTATGCATCGACGCCGGCTAGCAGACCACGGAAGCGCCCGAATTGTAGCCGCTTGTTATCTTTTTGCCTCCTAAAACTTGCCTTTAAGTCCTTCGTTTGTTGCCCCTCAAGTGAGCGCCAATGCACTCCCCATTTCTCGCATTGTCACTACGTTTGTAATTGCTTTGAGTGTTACTCGTCCCAAATCGTGTTACGCGCGCGCTTTTCCACTGTACGCTCACCGTTGCGTGATCATTTCGCCGAAATTGCTCGACCGATGCCGCGTTGCACCACGCAAATCGTCAACATTGGAACAACCGCGCCATCGATCTTCGCCGATCGCGCCCATGATCTGCTGCTTTGGTGCAGCGAGCAGCGTCCCAATTCGTGACTTGGCACGAACGTCCAACACGCCCACGCCATAGTACTGTTGAGCGCCGCGCAGTCGCAGCACGCCCGCGAATTCGCACTCGCGCTCGGGCTCACTCCTCTTGCAGCTCGCTGGTGAAGTTTCGAGGCTTAAGCAAGCCCAGCTACGCGTTGTGGCGTGCCGATTTCATAACATGAGTTTTGTTTGTTTGTAAGCGTTCGTTTCACAAAACGGGGTGAAAAACTTGTCACGCACTTGTTGTGGAAAGGACGCGCATTGAAAGCACTTACTCTTTCGGCTTCGGCGGCCATTTCGAGCCGCATGCGCAGAGTCGGCACCAGTGGCACGCACGATAGAGCGGTGCCGTGGAGCAGCACGTAGAAGAAAAGCATGGCGAGTCGGTCCAGAACGGCTCGAAGCGCCATTTCTTACCCTTTGCGGAACGCGTCTCTTCCGGTGGCAGCGGAGAAGGAGAAAGGGTGCAGAGAGCGAAAGTAGAGAGCGGAAGCGAATAAAAGAAGCATGGCGGCACGGACGGAGGAGTAGAATGCCGAAACGCAGAACAAGGAATAGTTTTTGTATACGGAGCAAATCTGGCGGCGCCAAAATAAATGAAACACAAATGTGAAATGTGTTGCTTGCAGACCAACCGAGCGCACTAGAGTGGATACTGTACCACCACCTTTACCGCGCCAGCAGCTGTGATCTTCTTACGATCGCATATCCACCTGCCTCACGCAGCTTTCATCTCAGTTCTTCCTGCTTCGTCACAATCGCCAGCAGCCATGCAGCGTGTGCGAGCGGTAGTGCGTGCGTCGTCGCCTTTCAGAAGCTTCTGTTCGGAGGCTTCCGAGGAGCCTATCATGGCACGATATCGCCGCAATAATGTGCTTCAAGTCGCCTCCTATCTTCCACAGCGCGGGTTCGGTGCAAAATTTACAAGCCTTATATGGATTCGAATTAGATACGAAATTTCGTATTGGACAATATCAAAGGTCTTGGAGAAAAATGAGGGTCTTTTACGATAATATGATCGTCTCACGTGGAAGAGCGTTGAAGGTCCTAAAGAAGAAAGGCGAGTCAGAACGTGGCAGAAGTCCGGGTGGAGATATGTCCTAGATGATGACAATGCACCAGTCCACTCCGCCACCAACCGCTTCACCGACCACTACTGCCAAGTCTGAACTGCCTGCACCTGTTCCAAATCTCGATGGCCAACTCTGCATTGCTGATACATCTTGTAGACGTCAAGCGTCTTGGTACGTGCAGTTGTAGTTGCACGTCCAATCGAAACTTTGCTTCCGTTCAGGGCTGTGACAATGGCATCGCGCTCTGCTCAAAGGTCAGAGCGTCAATTCCAGGCACCTTGTCCATAAGCGTCTTTTCTACGCCGTATCTCAAGCAATTAGGTCCAATAAACGACACCACAACTTCGCCCTTATCGATTTCACTCACAGAAATGTCAGCAACAGGGCTTCCTAGTGTTTCTTTTATAGCACCTAAACCTCTTTCGTAAACTTCGGTGGATAAACCATCTGTAACAATCTGCGTGTCGATGGCCACCACCTCGTTGAGCTGAGTTTCGAAAGCTGGTCTTAGGGCCTTTTCTATTCCAAGCCTCATGGTGGTTGCGGCACTTGCGCATGAGCTGAAGGCGCCCTCCAATTTGATATGTCACTAACCGCAATAAGCTCAGCGGTCATCAAAGACCTAGTAACACGGCGGGCTTTGTAGGAACGATACATTATAGGGATAGCCTGACCACTTGCGTCTGCTAAGAAGACAACAAAACCAAGCTGAGATGAGTAGTCTGCAATTAAGGCAAACGATGCATCAGAGTAGCCAAAAACTCTCATAGTAGAACAGTCAAAACGCAAGAAACGAGCTGAAACACAGTTGTCAACGACGCAGTGTACGACACGGTTAACGCGCTTAATAACATCTCCAGAGTTATCATCAAAGCGGGTTCGGGGTATCTGCGTTAGCTGAGAGACTTCGAATATGCAATCAAGACGGGTATGTACGATCCACATCAGATTCATACGAATACATGCGAATTGTGGAAAGGCACCATCTTAAGGGAGAGAACGAAGTCCTAAATTGTACCGGTCTTGGTCCAAAGAAAAAGTCCTATTAAATGAGTGGTGAAGCGCAAACCGAGCAAAGTTACACGGCCAATAGTCATTCTCTGACATGTCAAACCGTCGAGACGTAATATGACATAACTCCTTGAAATCACGGAGGCCTGTTCGTACCATATCATCCTCATATGACCCAGACATTCCTTGGAGTTTACCCTTCGCCATGACATAGTAGCACGCCCGATCCGAAGAAAGAATTGACATTCCAAGTTCCTTCTTGTGATGACTATCCAAGGTTTCGTGCCATAAGATGCCAGATTCTCCAAGACCATAGAGTGCTTGCAATAGCTGAAGAGCTTCATGAGGTTTAAGTTCGAACTCAGGGGCAGGATCACGAATGTAGACATCTCTCTGGAGCCCTTCAGAGGATCTTAAGTAGATTTGGCTGACATCAGACATCCACACATCGAATCTGTGTAGTACAGTCATGCTCAAGATGAGTCGAACAGAAGAGGACTGGACAGTGTTCGAGGTGTAAACAAGGTACTTCTTGAGCTTGTCTCCGTGAACTCCAATAACATATCGAGCCTTCCACTTAGTCTGGCCATCGTCGGTTGACTTGATCGAGAGAACGAAACGAGCAGGTAGAACGTTTCCATGACAGGGTATATCCTCCTTCATGTTCACCTTAAACGTCTCGCGGTCAGGTTCTGAATCTCCTTCCACTTTGCAGCAGTTATTTGCGGTGCAGAAGCACGAGGGTCATTAGCACAGATAGGTTCTGTCAGGAAGGTCTCCCGAGCATACTGCGAAGAGAAAATATCTCGAACATCCCCGATAAGCATAGCAGAAATATTAGAAGGTGGCATGTAGGGTTTTATCCGCGTGATGCCAAACAGACAAGCTGTACCGACTTGGGAATCCTGAAATAATACGAGCTTCTTCTCGCGGTTCACAGCTTGAACGAAGAACGGCCCAATCCATTTTCCAATTCGATGCTCGACCTGCTTCTCCCTCCAAACAAGAACCTTTTGACCGACATGCTAAACAGCCTCAGCAGCACGAGGTATCGCATGTCGAAGAGCACGCTTTACACGTACAATTGCCATTTCATGCACCATCTCCTTACGGACAGCAGTAGCCACATTAGCCCGACTCTCTAACGACGCTCTCGGTTGCGCAGCACCGTCCTTGTAAACACGAATAGACGGATACTCAGCAAAGACTAACGCAGAAATAACAATTTCTTCAGATCCAAGGGTGTCGTTAAGAGCATTCACGGACATAGCAAGCAGTGGCTCTTTCGACGCATTCGGATAGTCCACCTTGAGCTTGCGGAAAGTAGACCAGAGGGGCTGATGGTAGCGCTCACCGATTCCTAAGCTTGAATGCGCCTCAACTCCTGTACGTTGCACTTCGACCTTACTAACAGCGCCAATACTAACGAAGAGCTCATTGAAAGCAGAACCTTGATCAGCGATAAGCTTGTGAGGTAGGCCTGTGTACACGGTAGCTCAGCACTCAAATATCGTAGAGCGGATTGTCTTCGTAGATACATCGCGTAAGAACATAGCAACACTGAACCTTTTACCTTCCGTGCGGGAAGAAGGAACGGTGGGGGCGGCGAAGAGGCTGGACGTTCGGGGAGCGCATCAGGAGTGGAGGCATCGTGGCTGCCAGGTGTTTTGGACATTCACAGAGCCATGGGCGTATGCAGTGATACTCTGGCATTGGTTCCGTTTTCTAACAACAGCTCGCGCCCCATTTCGAAAGTGAATGGCACAAAAGCGACGAGTGCGCTGCAAACGTGCCACGTGTGGCGCACGCAAATCGCAAACATATCCGCCTGGCTTTGCGCCATCAGCTTGATCGACCATTATCTCTCGTTCGAACAAGCCACGCACCAGTGGATTTCGCTGTGCCGACTCTTCAGCCATTTCGCCCTGCACCTTCTCTCAGAACGCGACTTTTTCCTCCCTTTTTCCAATTCCGAGGCCAACCTCTCTCGTCGTCGCCACTACAACACTCGCTGCTTGGCTCGCTGCGTTTTGCGCCACTTCCACCTAACGCCCCCGGACCCCAGCATCTCGCTTACGGGTGTCCAATCGCCTCAACCTCATGAGCAGCTTCGACAAAGTGCCAAACACACCATTCTATCTCTGTCAGACGGGGCAACGTCAGAAGACGTAGATCCGCTGTTTTCCATGCGGTCTCTGGCGGAGGTTGTGCTTTGTGAAGCTGTACACAGTGAGAAGAGGGATCCTTTTATTCAAGCAGTACTCACACTACCACCGCACCACCAAGATGCACTGGCTACGTCTATTTGCCACGTGACCGTCGAAAAGCCAAAGGAAATACGCGTGCTCGGTCAGATCCGTGTCAACGACGAGAACCTCCACCTCACCACCCTTTCACCTTCCACAAAACCAACCTTCACAGAAAAGTCACATAGTCCTCTTTCTGCCCCACTCAGCATTCTGCTGGAAGACTGAAAGGCGCTCTCTGTAGAACGAGACAACCTCAGGAGAAAGCTTGCCGCTTGTGAATTCGAGAAGAACAAGGCATTGGAGCTATCCCAACGCTTGAAAATCAACCTGGAAGAGGCATCCGACAAGATTCGCTTGCTGAAGACAACGCACGAAGAAAGTGCTACAGAAGTGTTGAACAAGTCAAAAGCGATCATTGAAGCCAAGACTGCACTGCGCAGAGCTCACGTTGCTGCAGAAGAAGTCGATATTTTGCGCGCAAAGGCAGCTTCTGCCGAACAGTTGGAATCAAGCCTCAAAGGAATCAGCGTGAGGCTGGAAGAGGTTTCTGACATGCGGAGGGCGACTGAAGTCCTCGAGGCACAACTATCTGCGTTTAGGGAGACAGAAGAAAAACTGTCCAAGCACACCGATTACCTCGAGTCGCAACTTACGTACAGCAACACCCGCAGTACCCAGTTTGCCAAGTTGGCTGAAAACGTCACAGCTAAGATGGAGAAGAAGGACGGTGAGATCAAAACGCTAAAGAGTGAAAACTTGTGGTTGAAGACAAGTATGTAGGCTGCCAATCAACAGTTTGCCGCATTTCTCATGCAGTCCGCGCAAACGACATCGAGAGATAGTTTAATCAATCGTGCTTCGGCAGGCATGTCTGCGTCGGTAAGGATTCCAAAGTTTATGGGCGTCGCCCAGACTACCACTGATCAGACCACTGCGACGACAACTGTGCCGATGTCCGACTAGCTCGTCAAATAACGTGCATGTCATATCTTGTTCAAAGATTCGCTTCTTGGCATAACATGGACTGATATTGTCGAATGCGTGATTGGGGTCATGGATGCCTGGTATGATATTAATGCCGTTGAAGGCACGAAAGGTCCTTTCTTGGGAAGCAGCAGCGAAGCAGAGATCCACCGCCAGCCATCCCTCTCCGCTTCTGAACAACCCGGTGTCCTCTCACGGCCCAGTCAACAGATCGCCACCACAAATGCTAGCTACATCGGCAGCGATGCCGAACATATGGAAAATCTGGGGCGGTCTTGGAAATCTCTGGAAGGGAAAATGCGTACGTCAAAGGTTGTCGAGAGAGCTCAGAAGATTGAGATTGTGCTACTAAATGCAAAGCTTGACACAAGTGAGTTAATGACCGCCAAGCTTGACGACGTTATGAAGCGAGCCGACGGGCTTCAGAAGGAAATATCGAAAGAGAGAGAAACCCATTTGCGGGGCATTACCGAAGCGGTTAAAAGAGAACAGTGCATCGCCGAGGAGTCTCGCAAAAAAGCCAGACTGATGGCGAAGAATCATACGACCGTTTTTGAAGATGTGCGCGCCAGTGCTTTGGCTGCTGCCCGTGACAGCACGAGAGCGAATCAAGAGAGAATCTATAGAGAGGATGTTGCGTCGGTAATCCATTCACGAGAGGATGCAAACCGTACTACGGTACCGATCTACTGCACGGCCCTTGGGATCGAACAGAGTACCTCCAGTCCAGCATCTACCTGTCTGGTTTAAAAAGGACACGACCAATCCCCTGTATCACTTCATTACCCACCGTGGGGACATGTGGGTACGGCATCCAGTGCGCTGCACGATGAAGATGTCTGTGCGTTGCGGAGCAAAGAAGAAAGTCCCCCTTTTCGGGGGCTCGCCGTCTGCGCCGAATTGAAACCAACTATGTCCGACTTTCCTTTTTGGCTGTTTCTAACGAGTTGGAGAGTCGCTTTCGACGTGAATATGCTTCACCTCTGGCGAGAGTGGCATCGTCAAAAGTCGCACGTTCAGAGTCCAGCCCGTCGTCCATGCCAATATCTAGACTACCCCCGTCTGTCGAATCGTCATCCTCTTTTCCGATGGCCTAATGCAGTGCGCTCCTGATTCTGTCCAGATCGTCTAACAGTCACGATCGCTGCACTTTCCCCCCCCCCCCCCCCACTCCTGCATATATTCGCCACGGGCCTGGTCGCGTTGCATCTTGCGGTCCCACGGCAACTCCCAATGGTCGCCTTCATCCATTCGCTTTCCTCCGGCCTTGCCCATGTCGCAACTTTAAATCGCGGTCAACAAGGCCGAGTTTGTGGAGATTTTCGATGGCAATTCTCCTCGTGGCTACTATATAGAAGAACCTGCTTGATGGCTTCCACTCGCAATAATTTCCGAAGCCAAAGCGAAAGAAAGACATGCTGCTGAGCAACGACGACAAGCGGCGCTTCATGCGAGACGGCTACTCGCACTTGAGGCAGGTGGTATCGCGCTCGCAGGTGGCTGTGCTGCTCCCTGTCACCGACCACTTCTATACAACCAAGCAATACATGTTACACAATTCGAACAAGTACATTCTTCCGCACTTTCTGCAACACGCAGAGTTAAGCTCTCTACCGCGTCGCATGCCCGTTCTCTCGATCTGCGAGCAGAAAATCGAGTTGTCCACACGTGGTATATTGTTATTTCAGAGTCTGGTGGCTAAAATGGGAAACCTATTTCAACGGCCCTCATGACGGTGAACAGGTAAGTTTGCAACATTTTCTGCTCTGCAATCTGGACGAAGACCCGAAATATTTTTGGCTATGGTTGCGAAGCGACACAAAATTGGAATGAGCGGGCAGGACTCGTTGAGTTTAAGGTGAGTGCGAGTGCGACTGGTGTCTCGTATAGATTTAGAAAGGATATCTGACATGTTCTTTTTTGCTGCTACGAAGCGACGGAGAGGAAAGAATGGGTGGGGAGGGAAACATATTTGAGGGAAGTGACGTCGCGAGAGATGTTTCGTGGCGTTCGTAACGCCACGAAACATCTCTCGCGATGACCCCCCCCCCCCCCCTTCGCTTCTGCACCCATTGAAACTGAAAACGCTATGCCGTGCCGTTATCTTTCAATCCTTCTTGAAACAAACCGTGTTCGCTCGTGCTAATAGAGGACATTTCCCGGGAAGGGAGTTCTACAACTTCCTCAAGTTCATGGTGTCAAGCTGGTGGATGCCCAGCCCCCGTCATGAACGCTGAAAGTTTTACTACCGTATGGAGGGAGTTCATGGCAGTCCGCGATGCATACGCCGATTCCAGAGGCCCCGGGGATCCGAACCGCGTCGTCAGACAATTTCGTGGAGAACCTGCTACAGAACTGTCGCACCAACGCTTCCGTCGCTGCATTATTGGAGATATTTCTTGGCTAGTACGTCTACAGGGAGAGGAGGATGCAGAAGTATTTTACCGTGGAAAATACGACGATGTGGTTCCTATGCCATCGCTCAAAACCCGATGGCGTTCTCAAGACGGAACAACATCAGTCTCTTTCTGGGAACGGAGCAGGCTGTGCGAGCTCTTCGGAATGGCATCCCGTATTCCGAACAGAAGACCATGGTGAACTACAGTAAGTTCAACCATGTGGCCAACAGATTCCTCGGGCATGGTGGAGCAATCGTACCAGGTTCCCCATCTGGCCCCGGGAGAAAGACTGTACTGGAGGATTCGACAAAACGATGGTTTTGTGCACCGTCAGATTCGCCCCGAGCAGGAGTCGAGGGAATTGATGAAGGAACTCATTGCTCGCTTTTCTCAGCCTGGAGACATGGTCTTGGACTTCTTGTAGGGAACATTTACAACCGCATTTGCATGCATGGAAATTGTTTTTCACCGAAAGTTCATCGGTGGTGAGAAGTACCGTGAGTGCTTCAAGCACGCGAAACACAACGCAGTAGTGCATTTGGACAGGATGATTGTCGACAACACGCTAAGGGCCGGGAACCTGGAGTGTGATGAAGATGTCGGGTCACATGCTATTGTGCAGGCGGCACTTCAGGTGTCGGCTTTCAGGAAGAAAACAAATTTCATTGAATGGAGAACAAGGAAGTACTTTCCTTAGTACCAACGGTTCCCCTTTCATGTCATGGCTTTCTTGTCGACTTTATGGGATGATAGGGAGCTGGCCTAGAGGCATCGTAATAAGTCTTTACATTTGTGGTCGCCAAGTAGTCAAGGACAACTGAAAGACTTGGAGCCGGAGCTGTTGCCTGGCATCGATGCATCTAATCAGTGGTGCGTGGTGGCCAAGTCTTCAGTGAAGCAATTTGGGTTCGTTTTTTTGATGAAAATCTGACTTGTATTTGTTTATTATTACGACAGTGCGGCCGACATTTAGTGAATAGGAAATGATGGAAGTACGAGTAAGTGCGACTTCCAATTGTATCAGGTATTGGTTAGGGAGGGAGATTACATTTGCCGTTGTTTGCTGCTGCTTGGGGACAGGGAGGCAAGATTGGACGACAAGTGGGAGAATTGGTTGCTGCAGTGGTGAGTGAGGTGTTGATGTAGTTTTGTTTTTTTTTGACGGAGATCTGACTTTTTCTGTTTATTGATTCGAATGGAGACGCGTGGAGGCCAAACAGCGAGCAGAAGTTTGGAACAATTAAGTTCGATGCTATGGAAGGCATTTTACATGAAGCGAGGAATAGGGATCTAACTTGTGTTATTTTCATGCTGTCTATCTATTTATGTAGGGAAATGTGATGGACGAAGAGGAAGGGCTTTGAAAGGTACTTGTCGAGTTCTCTATGGACAGCATTCCTGCCTGAACCGTCGGTCCCGGGAGAATGGAGGCGTAGATCAGTTTGCGTCGCGCTTGGCGAGAAGTTAAGTGAAGCGCGACGATCGGCCGAGGAGAAGCGATCAGCGATCGGGCGAGGCGCAGTGATCGGCAATCGGGCGGGCGACAGGTCGGGAAACCAGTCTCCAGATATGAAATGGTGTCTTCATATTTCACATCCGGAGACCCGCTTTCGGTCGAGTCGCTCGAGCGTTCGGAGTGCTGACGCTATCTCTGTATTACGCACCAACGATTAGGGTGATTGAAGGGCATTTAAGTGAATGGGCGGTGCAGTTGAACGGTTCATACTAGCCAGGATACTTGTGCGATATGAAATATCTCGCGCTAGGTAACATTCGATATTCCTTTCATTTTCGGTAGAATTCGTGATCTAGGATGAATGATTTCTGAAAGATATCGCCCAAGTTCTCTTCCATTATTTAAAGTATTCCGATGCTATTGTGGACGTTTGCTAGTTTTCTACATTCACCTCAACATTCACTTGAACTCTTATTTTGCGCTAGATATTCTAGCATCAAAATACTGCGAATTTTTGAATGCTAACCATAGACATTCTAGCACACCCAAACTAGAAAACTAGCAGTCAATACTAGCTTTTCGAAAACACAGACGTGATCTCCAGACGGAGTTTGCAGTTCTTCGTCTGTTTCACCGACATGGGTTAGTCCCAATACTTCTGCAGTAGAAGTATGAGTAGGGACCACCACTGTGGGATGAGGCAAAGCTGTTGCAACAACCTGATTCTTCGGTATCTGATAATCGTTATCGGTGAAGGTACTCACTAGTATTCAAAAGTGGCTACCAGGATCAATCTGAACGATGCCGTTAGCGACTAGCAATCCACGGGATTCGTACATCCGAGTATTCGGTTGAATTACCACGAGTCCGTGTCGTTCTGTTCTTACTTGAACCCAGGTTTGGGTTTGCGCCTTCAACATGGCACTCTTCGCTACTCGAATCCTTGGCGAGACTCGTCCTCGGGATTTCTCGTATTCCATAGATGGTGGAAGTGGAGGTGCTTCGGGGCAACGACGCATTGTCTTGCGAACAATTGGTACCATTGATCCATCATCTAGTTCCACTAGTTTTCTTCGCGCGCGAATGGCTTCGACAAACTTGTCGCAATAATCACATCCCAGTACCACTGGTTCAGCTAACGTCTTATAGACGATGAAGTCGACTAGGACTACAAAGCGTCCCAAACGCACCACGAGTCGAACTGTTCCCAGTGTCTTCACAGCATTTTTGTTGGCATCCCGGATGTCCGGTAACGAACCGTATTGAATACGTTCTAAGTCAGCAGGAGCGAGCTTCGATTCCCGTATAATGTTCGGACCAGCACCTGTGTCCAGGATAGTCAATCGACGAGATAACAGATTCCTGTCAGAGCCGATGTCGGCATAGACCTGTAGTTTCTTTTAGACACTACCATGAGGTAACTTTCCCGTTTTGACGGACAAGTATAACGTCTCGCAGGACGATGTAGCTCACAGTCAAACTGTACTTGCTTTCCGTCCGGCGGATAGATTCCGTACGGCGGAAATTTGGGAGGCCTCAAGAGAATCTTGGGCTTCCAAGCGAGGGAGCAAAGAGGCGAGCTCTCCCTGGTCAGCACTACGGGATCGACTAGTGCCGACCCCCTAGAGGCTCCCTCACTTAGTTTTCCGGTTGCACTGGCTTATTCGTCTCAAAGGCGCCTCGTCCTACCGGGGTTCCGGGTTGTAACACTTCAGCATTCTGAGCAACCGGCTTGTCCGTCCGGCACATTGGTGTCTGAGAAAACCAACATTTGGCTTTTCAATACATGCCCGCCGGTACGCGGCTCCTTTCCTCTTCTGAGAGTGCTTCATAATTCGTCATGACACGACTCAGATCCTTTGCAGGAAGCGTTCATTCTGCACTCAAATGGTGTTTTCCATAACATGAATAACATATCAAATCATCACGACGGTTGGTCAACATAGGTTGTGAACGGTATGCCGTGCGAGTATCCACCCATCCGGGTTTCCCGTTCTTAAAACCTCCTTGTGAAGGCATCGTGTAGGAACGGTACATAGGGCGACGGCCCTTTATGGCCATTAGGGCTTCCTCGTCCTGAGACTCCGAGTGTGGGAGATCCACTGTAGGTACAGAAGAGTCCGTATATTCCATTAAATGGACTGCCTCCTCATGCGAGTCACTCCCTTTGGGTGCCAACGACGAATCTCGTGAGGGCACTGGAGATTCCAGATGTAGCAGTTTGCTGCGCTGATTAACTCTGGCCGAGATCTTCTCCTTACCCATTGAGGTTCCAAAAGCCACTGAACGACGGGGGCTACCACGCGCTCTGGCCGCGTCTCCTTCAGCTTTCACAAACTAAACTAACTCCAAAAAGGAGACTCTTCCATGCTTCTCTCGATATCGAGCTACCAACGACTTGATGCTCCGGTCCAGCCCGTCTATGTACAAGGTAATCTTGTCCTCCGACGAGTGGGCATTTCCACAGCGGACTGAAGCTTTGTTAAGCCTTGAGCTGTACTCAGCTTCGCCCTCCTCAGGCTTTTGGGTCACATCCCTTAGGTCCAGGATCGCCTGAAGTATCGCGTTTGAAGTCGAGTAACTGCGCAGCAAATACTGCACCGCCTCTGGCAATGAGGTAACGCCGCCTTCATCGGCTGTCAATGATCTGCATACGGAGCGATATTGCTCTAAAGCAAACCCCTTCAGGAAGTGCGGTAAAGACACAAATGCCTGTGGTTCACTCATCTCTAGAGTGTCTGCTTCGGCAACGAATCGAGTGAAAAACTCGATAACCAGAAAGATGGTTTTCCCATCACATGTTAAATCATTAAGGCCGATCTTCAATCGTTTGATGTGATCCTTCACCTTGGCGGTTTCGCGTCCTGAGCGCTTCTTGCTCTTCACCTACAGACGGTAGTACCTGTGATTCAGGGCCTTCCGATAAAGCGGATTCGTGCACGGGAGCACCTTCAATCCTCTCTAAGGTGAGCCTTTTTTTCTCATTAACGACGAAGACGTGTTCTTCTTCCGAGATCGGAACCTTCGACGACCATCATCACTGTCGTCGTCATCTGACGTATCTAAATCATCAGAATCATCAGTACTGGAACTGAAACCCTCCGTACTTGACGATTCATCACTCGAATCACGTGCGGACTTCCGCTTCTTACGTCGTGACTTCGACTTCTTCGAACGAGCTTCCTTCAAAGGAGCTCCTTCCTCTTCCAGCACGACGGATTTAGCAGCAGTATGCGCATGAACTGACGCCTCCAGGCGTTCTAAACGAGGGTTAGCTCGAGTTAGGTCTTCCTCTATATCCACGGTTAAGCCGGCTAGCGCATCGGGCGTATTCCCGTACCTCTCCAGTAGATGGTTCAAATCCTCACGTAGTGTTTTCACTGAGGCAGAGACCTGCTTCCCATCGTCTTGACAAACGAGTGCCTGATGCGCACTGTGTAGTTGTTCGACATCAGCGATAAGAGCATCGATCTGCGATTCCAACGCAACCATGCGCACACGCGAAGCGCTTGACTCAGACTTGAGACGACGCGCTTCCCTGCGCAAATCATCCTCTTCTTGAGGTCTGACGACCGCAGGGTCAACTACGGCTTCTGTGGTGGGCGTGACTGCCGCTGCCACAGGGGCCGGTACATTTGAGAGATCTCATTCATCATTCACCGAGCGTGAGCGCGACATCGCTTGACGATACAGCCGCTCTCCGGCTTCAACAGATGAGGCGAGCCTCGGTTTCGGGGGTGGTCCCGCAGGACCGGGGCCACCAATACTCGACTGGCTTCGGGTCTGGGGCATCCTAGACCAAACCTGAGTCCAGGTGCGAACCAAATGGTGTCTTCGACTTCTCGACCACGTGTTCAACCACGATGAATTCCGCAGTTGCCGGAGGTGGTTCGATAATCAATAACTGTAGTGATTCCACTTCCTCCAAGTATCGATATCGATTCCACGTTCCAGGAACAAATTGTTCAGTGCAGCTGACCACAGTGGTTCTAAGTCGGGAGACCACTTGTAGTATCCGCTCTAACGGAGAGAGCAGACACTTGCGACAGCGTTCGGACTGCCGATCGGTCGCTTGCGGCGAAGGAAAAGAGGTGGTAGAGCTACAACACCAGCGAGCTGGAAGTGGGGTGTGAGGCCACTACTCGCCAGCGAGGGTGAACAGTGCAACTGTAAAACGTTGATGAAACGTAGGTACGAGACGGCTCGTGAAGTGGTTGGAGGTTGAATATCTATTGTAGCTCGTCCGGATCTCCGGTTAAGGAATCCTAAGCGAGGAAGAGAATAGTCATGATGCCCATGTTGTCTCCTTTACTTGGAGTCGGCGCTGACCTCTGATACACTATATACTGTGTACCAGGGTGAGTGCCCAAATAAATATATAAATAATACCCAGTGGTCAGCCACTTAGCCAAACCACTATAGGGTATGGTCCCTAATGGACGTCTAGCTACAAAGGGTAGTAAAGCCCTCCACGTGGATCGCCACTACATGCGCCGTTGCCAGTATGGCATTCCCCTAGGAAGGGTCGCAACTATTCTCGCGCCATGGTAAGCCATTCGACCCATGACGCCACGTGTTCCACAAAGACATTCTGCCTCTAGGCATCCTATGCGGGATGCCGCTTCGTATCATAATGCTAATAATAACACTCACTCATGAGTTCCAACCGCGACTTCGCGAAAACCCAACCTATCGGATTCCCCGACATAGTAGAATACTACACTTTGGGGCCAATTCTCGGTGTAACGCGAGCGGCGCGTGCGATCGAAGATCTGTGACGAGACAACAGACAAGAAGGGCCTGGCGACATCCGTGGCCATAGTATTTCCTAGGGGTAGGGCTCGGGTAAGTGTGTTAAACCTATCGGTTATAACCAAAACAAACGGTTTCCCATGGGACAAATTAAGCAAAGGCCCAAGTATATCCATTGTGACAAATTCCATTGGACCTGCGGCGGGGAAGAGCTCCAGTTTGGCCTGATGGTTGGCGCGAGACTCTCGGATCTGTACGCACGATGCACAGTTCCGTGCGGTATGCCATAGGACCTGGGCCATTAGTGGCCAGTAGAAGAACTTTGTTAAAGTCTGGTACATTCGTCGCCCTCCAGGTTGACCAGCCAAGCGGGGAAAATGGGCGAGGTAAAGGAATCACGCCCTTAACGAAGTTGTTATTACCCGTTGGAGTGCGCCATCCAGCGGTGAGCGGCGACACAGTAGTCCAAATCGGTCATAGTCGAACAGGCATCCTGGGGCTCTTACCAATTGGGCTATTTTATTGCAGTATTCGTCTTCAACCTGCGCCTGTAGAAGTTCCTCAATAGTTATAGGGAGGAGCTCTTTTTCCTCCGGGGTTATCTCATTAACATGAGGTCGTGCCGAAGTGGGCGGTACTTTGTTCCAGTCCAATAGGTATACTTCGTCCTCCTTTACCTCAGGGTCCTCTGATTGCACCTTACCAATAAGGTCATCTGTTTCCGTGTAGTCCTGAGGTCCATCATCTGAAAAGGTGGTGGGAATTAGGTCGTTCAATGGGGTATCATCAGTTCCGTCGGTAATGATTCGCGACAGGGCATCTGCTGCGTGGTGCTTGATGCCTGGCCTATAGGTTATCTCGTAGTCATATTCTTACAGCCTGGGGCGCAACCTAGCAAGGCGACTCGATGCATCGGTCATATTGAGTAGCCAGCGGAGTTGAGTAATGGTCTGTCCTAATGGTAAATTTTTTTCCTTCGAGTTACGGACGGAGTGTCAATACGGACCGTACGATGGCTAGACATTCCATTTCGATCGTACTGTAGTTTCGCTCTTCGCTGGTGAGCGTTCTGCTCCAGTAGCCAATAGGTCGATAATCCTTCGGTGACTCCTGTTCCTGTAAAAGTGCACAACCCACTTGGACATCAGAGGCATTCGTGTACAGGACGAAAGGCCTATTGGGCTTTGGTAAGGCCAATATGGGTGGGTTCAGCAATTGGTCCGTTAGGGTCTGAAATGCTTCGTACTGGTCGTCCGTAATGGCTTCGAACTCCAAAGGTGTTCCCTTCTTCAACACCGCGTTGAGAGGGTCCGCGATCTTTTTAAACCCTTGGACGAACCGTCAGTAAACTTTGCACAAGCCCACGAAGGATCGTAGTTCCCTATGGGTCCTAGGAGGTTTAGCCTGGCGAACGGCATTCGTTGTCTGTATGGCCACCTTTAGCTTTCCTGGGAGGACGACGAGACCGAGATAGTCTCCTGACGCCTGGAAGAAAGCGCATTTGCGGAGTTTCAGTGTTACTCCAGCGTCCTGTAGGATTTTTAGCAACTCCTTCACGTGGCGATGGTGTTCCTTTACGGTCCGTGAGATGATTATAACGTCATCCAAATAGACCAGGGCGAACTTCTATTTAACTCTGGACAGTATAATATCCATAACCCGTTGGAACGTGGCTGGTGCATTCTTCAAACCAAAGGGCATGCGAGTAAATCTGAACAGACCTTCATGGGTTGCAAAGGTTGTCAGCGTTCTCGCGTCTTCGGCCAAACGTATTTGCCAATATCCCGAGTTAGCGTCCAGTGTGGTAAATACGACAGCTTCGCCTAAGGAATCCGGACAGTCGTCCATGCGGGGTATCGGGCATGAGTCCCTCCTGGTTACTGCGTTCAGCTTCCTGTAGTCGACACAGAACCTGACGGAGCCATATTTCTTCGCCACTAGAACAAGAGGACTTGCCCATTCGGATTGGTTTGGAGGCGCTGGCTCTATGACTTGAGCTTTCCGCATCTTTTCCATCTGGTCCGCGACATTTTCCCTACATTTAAGGCCGGTATGGTATGACTGCTGGAACTGTGGTCTAGCATCATCCTGAAGGTCAATGTGGTTTTTAGTGGCTCTGATTGTGCCCAATCTACCTGACAACATGGCCTGGTATTCCCTGAGGAGATCAAGTACCTGGGGTCCATAGGATTCGAATTCTTCGCCGATGGAAACCGTCCCCTGCCAAGGGTCGACGTCCTCGTTAGGAGTTGGCGTCACAAGATTATCCATTTGGGCCTCCATGATGGCCACGGGCGCGGGTAGAGTGATCTCAATCACAGTACCTTTAGGTAACCGCACGGGTTTATCTCCGAAGTTGCTGATTGTGACCAAGAAGTACCTGTTGGGGTGAATGTCCATTACTCCATTGCCCATCAAGGTAAGGTGCTTCAGAACCCTTTTCGGGTGGTTCTGAATCGTTACGAGACCTGAGGACTCGGAATGGACCGATACAGTGATTTGGGTCATCGGCGGTATCATTATGGCCTTTGACAGGCGAACCTTATTGGACTTCGTGTTTTCGGAGACAACCGCTCGTTTGTGGTTAGCTTCTGGCCCTCGGGTTGAACCATTTATGGAGATGGAAGGTGCGCAGTAAAACGCGACTTTCCTAAGGCCTGGATAAATGGCCTTAATGTATAGATCGATAAAGGAGGTCCCTAGGATTGCTTCGGCGCCCAAAATAGAACATACAAGAAACTACGTGCGGACTTTGAATTGTCCTGCCCGGAGGTAAAGTGGTACTATCTTTTTAATGTCCATTAGTCTACGAGACGCATCGGTAATCCTTGTGGTCTTCTTTGCCTGAACGAAATCTTGCCAACCCAGTGGGAGCAGCTTAGGATGGACCAAGTTGGGACCGCGCCTGTGTCCAATACAGCTATGGTCACTCTAGAGTTGATGGAACGAAGTCCTACGGTTACTCGAACTTTATAGTTCTCTTTCCTAAGGATATAGACGGGGTCGTTACTGTGTTCCAACTGTGGTTCATCCTGAGTGGTCCATTGTGGATGGTTTGTATTGGGAGATGAGGAGCTCTTTGGCTCATGACCATCCAATTGGTTGAGACAGGGGCTTAAAGAGGGAGGATTTGCCTCGAGTCGTCTCTCTAGGAGTTTTCCCATGGGGTTTCCGTTTCTTTCTGAGGATAGGGTTCTTCCACGGGGTTGTCCGTAAGATCTACAATGGAGTGGACCTGTGGGGCTTTGATCGGAGTGTCCGGAGGCGTGGCATAGCGTGAGCTTCCAGGGGTCCCTGTGGTTCGTTGCTGTGCCCTGTTATACATTCCTTCGGATCTCCGCACCCGGTAATTCCCTTCCCTTAGGGCTAGGAGGGTTTTTCGTGCGTCCTCAGGCAGATACCTGGTACAGTCACAAGGTTGGGTCAGTGACAGGCAGAGGAATTAGGCCCTTGGGGAGCGAACAAAAACGTCCTTGCGGGGTTGAAAGGGAGAATACTTAGGTGTGGGTGGTCCATTGGTCGCTGTAATTCCCTGGGAGGTAAACGATGGGGGCCCGGACGGAGGAGCACTGAAATTGACCGCGAGGACGTCTCCCGAATCGGCGTAATGGATTGAAGCATCCATGTCCGACTCCGTGGATCAAACCAGATGGGCTTGGTTGGGTTTACGCAATAGAGTTGCTTGTCCTCTGGTTATATCAGCGTTGCGCCTGGAGGTCCTGCAGATTTTGCCATGACCCTTGGCGTAGGTAGCGAGCCTTCGGAAGGAGTAGTGCGGGTTTTCCGTGTGGTAATTGCGCACATGTGTCCGAATGGAAGGGAGAAATACCGTGCTGATGTGACGTTCAAGCCGTCCTTCAGAGAACACGTTTTCACATCGGTAAGCCTTCTTCCATAGGTCGTCTGCGAAAGCCGATTCGGTCATGTTGGAGCTCTGCCTGAAGGATATTACTTCCTTGTGGGCATCCATTATAACGTCATCCGTGGCGTAAATTTCCAAGAGGTATTGAACAACCTGAGGGTATGACCTGAGGAGCTTACGGTCTTGAGCATCCACGAGGTCAGTTGTTCCAGAAATCTTCGAAACCACTCGGTCACGCGCCTGTCCTGTAGGGAAGAATTGGAAAAGGTACACAGCGGCGCCCTCATGGAAACCGTTCTGATCGCAGGCAGTACGGAACAAACTGAGAAACCTAAGAACAGCAATTGGATCGGAACCGGAGAACTTTTCCGCAATGGTTAGTTGCATCCGTTTGGCCTATTTGGCGACACTGTGAGCCACCGAACCAGAGTATTACGCGGACCTGTCGGCCAGCCGGTAATTCCGGTAGTCTAGAACCTTAAGAAAAAGTTCGTTTGTGGTTGTCAGTGGTCTGAGGCCTCGAACGGCAGGCTAATCCACTTCCGAGTCGGTCGTCTCGGTCGAGGCCGACTCGGAATCACTCGTGTCCGAATGGTCTCTTCTCTTGCTTTTTCTGTTCTTCTTTCTCCTACGGTTGCTTCTTTTCTTCTTTCCAGCGGAGTAGGGACCTAACGGATCGATCTCCATATCAGATCTAATGAAGCCCTGAGATCGCTGTACCTCATATAATCCGTCGGGTGGGGCAAGCGGTCTCTCTTCTAGACGCGGAACTTCTCTTCTGCTACTCGCTTGTCCCTCCCTTGGATTCTCCTGATGGGCAACCTGTCTCTCATCTAGACGCGAAGCTTCTCTTTTGCTTCTAGATTGTCCCACCATAGGGTTTTCCTGATGGTATTCCCGGCGAGGGGCGGATAATTCCGCCGCTCCTGGGGGCTCGGTAGGGTGTTGCCATATGGAGACCGGATGGTTAATTTGTGGTGGGGTTGTCCTAGGGACCGAATTGCCTGCCTGGCGGGTGACGGCTACTTGAACTTCCTGTAGGAGGGAGTCAATGAATATGTCAGACTCCAATACCTTATGGACGATTCGCGTCATAAGGTAATCCGTATGGTCAGCGATCGCCGTAGCGAGTCGCACGTCCATAATGGAATCCACGTGGGTTGAGCAGAGCTCACGGAGAAGGGGCCAGAGAAGGTCTACAAGACCTGCGGGCAGGTTTTCTCGAATTCCTTCGGTCTGGGGCGTTTTTCCTTGAAGTGTCCTTGGCCTATAGGTGGCCCTGGTGAGTTGTTCTCGTAAACGAGCTGCCACCGTGGGATCTCGGCTAATCCTTTCAGGGTTATCCAGTGGGGTCAGTACTTCTTGCGGCTGGCTCCTTGTGCTCCTGCGGTCTCTAGCGGTATCAACCTGAGGGTCAGGCGACATCGCCGGCGTTGTAGTCGCACTTCGTCCTGCCTTAGGATTCCTACGGTCGGGTCGGTTGGGTAGGTTTCCTGCATCCATAATGGCCGTTGCTTCTGTACTTCTGGTCCGTTGGGGAATTAAACCAAAGGTTAGAATCTGGATAATTCTTCGTTCCGGTGGTCCGTTCAATTATTACGTGAGGTCTCTAAGTCGGGAAACAAAAATGTAACGCAATGACGGGTTAAGTCAGCGTACGGGTCTCGACCGGTTAAACCGTGGTAGAGCGGGTCCAAAGGTTCGAATCCTTGACGGCAGCACTACCAGAGTACTTGGTGCAATGAGATGGCGTTTACTGCGTAGTCTCACAGGTTGGAGCTACGGAAACGATGGCTTGAAGACCATAGAATGGAACTAATATACCAAAAAGGGTTATTTAATATCCTAACGGTGCCTACCGTACTCTAAGGGAGAAGCGTCACTCGAGCCAAGTAAATAGAACTGGCGAGGCGCTGAGATCTCCCTGGCACTGTAGTTTTAATCTATTCCATTAATTAAATTAAATTAATAATCTACATGAGTCCACCTGAGGTCGACCCGTACACGTGTCACCTGCAAGATCCTTCGGGGCCCGGCGGCTTGCAGGGCTCAACCGCTTTCACCGCTCCTTCACAACCTCAGGTCGACGCTCAAGTCTCCACTCCCCCTAAGACAGTTCCTGCGGACTCGACTAGCCCCACGGAGCCGATGGTCAACGCCAACTACTATGACCCATCTCTCACAACCGACTTCGATTCATTCGCCCCACTGTACCCCACTCTCCTACCGTAGAATGAAAACCAACCGGAATATGTGATTGAGCGCATCATCTCCGCCGGTCGGGGAGAAGATGGAACTTTGCGCTATCGCGTCCGTTAGTTCGGCTACACACCTGAGAAAGATATTTGGCAAGAGCCTGAAACCATTTCGACTAATTTTATCGCCCGCAATTGGCGCAGAATCAGCCACACGGAGCGCGGCCTTTAAGAGGGGGCAACCATTGGTCCGAATAATCCCAAAACGCCTGCCAAAACGCTTCCAAAAACGCCTCCCGACACGACGGTTCGACGGAGCACGACGGTTCATCGTACCTCCCGCATCAGGGAACAAGTTCAGTCCTTCGGAGACACCTGAGGAAGACCCAAGATGCTCTCAAGATTGGACGCCGTCCCGGGGCACGCCCGTTTGAAATACAAGAATGACCTTGGGAAACCACGAGCATTAATTTATTTGACAACTAACAGAGGTAGAACAACCCTCACCATGACCTCAAGGGTCGTCGCGGAAGCGCTGGGAACACCAACAGGACTCACGGTGGCGGCGCAGGAGTAACTCCGTCTTCCTCATTGAAACCTGCAGTAGCGAAACCGGGACTAGGGTCACCCGAGGAGCCAACTGTACCAACTGAACCGTCCCCAGAGAGTCGAGCACGCTTCTTCGGCGGAGAATCCCCTGAGGAACTATTGTCACCCACGGAGGCCTCCCGGTCACTCAAATTTAGACCATATCGGGCATCCAAGTCGGCAGTTACCCTCTCGGACTTCGCCTGCACATTCTGCAGATCCTGACCCTGTTGGAAAACCGCGGCGTAGCGAGCCGAGCGACGCGCCCAGGAGCAGGCTTCCCTCAGGACTGTCGCAATATCCATCGTGGCCGTAGTACCAACGGTATGGCAGACATGACGGAGATCTGCAGCCGTGACCACTGTAGGAAAGTTTGGCAATGGAGAGGACGGAGCAATTTCGACGCCCCCAGTGGACGTTTGAACAAGGGCCTCGCCTACAGGACTTTCGGCTTCGACAGTAACCTCGCCAGGAGGGATGTTCACTTGGGCGACGGGCGGGTCATACAAGAGCTCATTCTGAGAAGCAGCGCCCGGAGGAGCTGGAGGAGAGGAAGCGGTCGGCAACAAAACAGCGGACTCGACCGGAGGATGAACGCCCTCCACGGGTAGGACGAAGGGATCTTCGCCGAAGGATTCTCCATCGGACATACCAGCAGGAACCAACGGCGTGGCTTCCAAATCAGGCTCAAAGCACAGGGGATCGGATCCAATGGCCTTCAGATAGTACTCGGGCACATGACGCCTCAGAATGTTCGATGGTTTATTCCTTAAAGGCTTGGCGGGATAGGCACGAGCGTCTTCCCGACCCTGCGGATGCAGTGGAATCGGCGTGAATGAGTCGGTATCCCAGTCATACCAAAGGAACCCGGGAGTCGTGCCCCACTCCAGCTGTAGGACATGATCCAAAAGGGCCTCGGTCTCCTCGATGTCGAACTGGGTCCCACTGACGATATTGTGGATGCACAGGTTCCTTAGTAAATGGATCATGATGTCCGGGAGTGGGATTAGGCGACGTCGAGAACCGGGTAAGTTCTCATCGAGCCACACCCTCCAATCCTCCGAACTGACATTACCACTGATTCCGTACTTAGCAGTATCCAGGAAAGCCATGAGGGACATCACGCCTAACTCGACGAAGAGCACCTCCCAGGACAACCATGAACTTCGGTCATTGTCATCGCCCATGAGTTGGGACGAGTGGTATGCTACCACGGATGGAGTTGGAACCAGAAGGAGCGGTGAGACACGCCAATAGAGGGCCCATTGGTTGTCATCATCGTGGGGAAGCGAGAGGTACAACTGAAGGCGTTTGTCTGCGCTGATGTCATGAAACTGCACTTGGTGCCAACAAAAGAAGAACCCCAGGGATTGACGCAGACGACCATCGATCTCGTGCTTCTCGTTCCAATAGACCCGGTTGGACATCCAGAACAAGCGGTTATACGGCGACCGAAAGCACATAAGCGCTAAGGGGTTGTGGCCAGCCGGAGGAAAGCGCACATGAGGCGAGATTAACCCCGTGTATAGGTCCGAGAGGAGTTTGTTCACGCGGAACTGGTAGTCAGCTTCCTCCTCAAAGCGGACGTATGGTATGTCCGGTTGGATGAGGGCGCGACATTGCCTCGCCGAACGTGGATCCACAGGACGATGCAACCATCGGTTATACCACGAGACGCTGCGCGCGTTCTTGCTGCCTCTCCGGAATTCGGGTATCTCGGCAAAACGTCGGGCGTCGAGATACATATCACAAAACCGCTGGTATTATTCCACAGAGGACGGGAGAATAGCATGACGCACTGCCCGCGGATTCCGTCCGATTGTATGATCATAGCGGTCCCCGGGACGTTCGTAAGCCACTTGGTACCCAGAAGAGCTCCACGCTTGGTTGTTCGAGGCCATGGTGCCGCTGCCCACAGGTTGGTTCGTCGGGAAGTGAATAAAATGACCGACATAAGCGACAAAGTCTGGAGAGACAACGGTATATCCGACGGGCTTATAAGGCGAGTTCGGCATCGCGTGCAACCAATGGAAAAGTACCACGATGATAAGGCAAGGTGACGGAATCGACCTGGACGGAATGATAGGCGTGATCCACGGTGGACGAATTGCAGAGGGTCGCCAAAGGATGAACGGAGACTAAGGAAGGCCCCAATGACAGTCGGAGGAGAAAAAGCCAATGGACCATCTCGACAAGGCGACGCGAGGAATGCGCCGGCGATGCACCTATGGCCAGCACTCACGGCGCGTAGGAGTTTCAGTCCTTAGGCAAATTAATTACCCTTCGGCGCCAAAGGTCAGCTCAAGCTTCCCCGCATCCCCGCAGGCGATAACGACGAGACGTCCCGTCGCGCCCAACGGTACCGGTAGCAACGAAGTGCTCGCGTCCCCTGGGTCAAGCATGAGGACATCTGGGCTTCGCCGTGACGGCCGAATACTAAGGAGGGAGATATGTGAAGGAGCGATGATAACGGCTGAGCCCTGTAAGCCACCGTGCCCTGAGATATCTTATAAGCGACAAGTGGACGGGTCGACCTCAGGTGGACTCATGTAAATTATTGATTTTTTTTAATTAGTGTAATAGATTAGGATTATAGTGCCAGGGAAATCCCAGCGCCTCGCCAGTACTATTTACTTGGCTCGAATGACGTTTCTCCCTTAGAGTAAGGTAGGCACGGTTAGGATACTAAACAACCCTCTTTGGTATATTAGTTCTACCATTTGGTCTTCAAGCCATCGTTTCCGTAGCTCCAACCTGTGAGACTACGCAGTAAACGCCAGCCCATCGCACAAAGTACTCTGGGAGTGCCGCCGTCAAGGATTTGAACCTTAGAACCGGCTCTACCACGCTACCACCGGTCGAGACCCGTACGCTGACCCACCCGTCATTGCGTTACAAAGACGTTGGCTGCCCCAACGATTCCAAGAAACATAACCAGGAAAGAAGGGATGCTTAAACTGCGAACCCAGCCCAGCAGTGTTAATCAAGGCAGTCCAAGAGGTGGCCTCCAATTGTATCGCCTTGAGCTCCTTCGGGAGCAGACCATAAGGGTTGAGGGTTGCTGGCGGGGAGTTGAACAAGTACGGATCGTAATGTTCGGACCCAGGAGCAAAACTGAATGCCTCACCAGAAATTGGTGATGAAGAGGGAACTGGAGTGGTAAAGGACTGACCACGACTACGTCCCCGAGAGCAGGAGCGGGTCAAAAGCTTCGAGATACCACGGATGCGGTTCGTACCAGGAGTACCCTTACCAGACATGGTGGCCAACAAAAATGAAGATGCACACCGATGGGGTATTCCCCTGGAGCCAAGGTCTTTGTACCCATCGACAGTAGGCTCACGAATCTGATGCAAACCATGATGATCGGGCAATGTGTCCTCGGAGTTTCTCTAATTTTCCGCTGATTGAGAGGGAAAGAATCGAAGGGGCTCCGCAAACACGGAAGCATCACCGGTAATCGGGTTTGACACACGTCGAGAGCAATCACAGTGCTCAATGGACCCTTCGGCGGACATTCGACTGGCAAAACGAGGTTTAAGGGTGTCCGCGCGCATCGTGACCAGGGCAATACAACCAAGACAGTACGAGAAGAGAAGAGAAAGAAGACGAACGTAAACGATGACACCAAGAGGATACGGCGCGACGAAGGAAAGAGAATCGTAGAAGACACCAACGAAGTATGACGTACGCCTTGCATGGAACGCACAAGAAACCTGCAACGGAGAAG
Organism: Agarophyton chilense; assembly: GCA_030374765.1. Lineage (NCBI taxonomy): Eukaryota > Rhodophyta > Florideophyceae > Gracilariales > Gracilariaceae > Agarophyton > Agarophyton chilense. The sequence continues at coordinate 267,032 of JARGXX010000129.1, forward strand.
GCGACTAAAACCGATTGGTACACGAACTCCCGACAAATATTGGCAACCCTCGAAGGAAGCTTAAATTGCTAAGCCGTTACGAACGACCACCGGAGATGAACCTCAAGAAACACGACAGTGATCAAAACCGGGCGGCTCACCGCGCGGCATTACCAAACGGTATAATACATCCTGCACTAGTGACTGCTGCACAGTGGTATATCGCGCTGGTGAACGCTGCACCAAGGTTCAGCCACGGGGCGTGGCTGTCGCTAGGAAGGGAATCTGTAGTATAGTGAGCTGCACCGATAAGGCAATTCTGCCACGTGTAGGACCTGGTTGGTTGCGGGCATGCACCGTGTACTACAATAGTTTTTTTAGCAATTAGCTTAGCTTTTCGCTAATTTAATATTAGTTTGATAAGAGTAAGTAGATAGGGAGGCGCACCTCAACTGCAACTTCCCGTGGACACGTGGCGATGTGCGCCACCGTAGGTCGGGTGACCAGTGATATATATTTTCCAAACATGCCCACACCTGTCACTATTGTAAAGACAAAGACCTACTAGACTACTTTTACCCCTTTTTCTTTCTATAGTCGACCATGAAGGCAAGTCTTGTGTCCTTACTGGTTCCCGGACCCACGTCCGCTGTGCATCACCTTCTCCCAACGTGATCTCAGCACGCCCGCACTTCCTGTTGCACCCTTCAGTAACTGGTGCTGCCAAACATTTCAGGTTTCTTCAATCTTCTCCTCCTATATCGAGCTGGTCGCGCGCTCCCTAGAACTGTCTGGTCATGTACCCCCGCTACCGTTTTGGTTTATACCACACAAGCATCCATGACGTATTTCGATATTTAATGAACACCAAAGTTACCCTTCTTTAAGAACTTTTGCTTTGTTGCAGCTGAGTAGTCTAAAACCGCCCGGAACTTATCATCTGCATTCCTGAAATCAGAGACGCTTCCAAGGTACACCTCAACATCATTGTAGAAATTAACGAGTTCATCCAGCTGATATCGTTTCCAAACGTATATCTTCTTGGATTTAACGTTCACACGTGCTGAGCCTCCGCCTTACATTTTTCAGGCTCCATCTTGGGCTCCGACTCTCTTCACAATCCTCCAGACCTTTTCTCCCTGCTCTCCGACCAAATAAGTCCTTTATTTTCAACCCCCAAAGTTCCTTTTTCCTGAAAGATGTAGTCAACGCTAGATCAAAAATAATTCGTGTTATGAAATCTTAGTTTTAGATTTTTTAGCATGGCTGATGAGTACAATTTGACGATAAATTCTCTTGATAGGGCATTGTGGCTACGTCACACTGCTCTTGCGGCTTGCCTCTTATTTTTAAATTTTTTGTGAAAGGCAGGAAACATGCCTGTTTTCCTGCCACCAAAGACAGGACCGCTAAAAAGTAGAAACGAAAGCCCCCACTCCAACTAAAATGCTTTCTGAATTCCAAGAACGTATGTGTCGATCGTACCAGGTTCCAGTTCTTCTTCGGCGCGCTTGTTTTAAAATTGTGCAATGTATTCAATAACCGCAACAATAACTCTTTGCAACTCTGGTTGCGATCATTGATTACATTATGCCAGGATTGGGGCGCCAATTTTCTTGCGGCAGAGATGCATTCGAGTGAGTCCCATGGCTTAGTCCATTACACTTCTTCGTTTCCGTCGCGAAAGGTCACGATCTGCAAGGCATTGGAGTAAGTCTGGTTGCAGCAGTTTGTGGTGTGTGACGTAAATCGTTGAAAACAGTTGCAGACTGTTTTGAGTCGATTTATCAGTGCTGCCTAAATTGTGACGGACGAGTAGAGCCACCGAAGAAGTAGAGCGACAACTAGGATCGGAATGTTCAGTAACGGTGGAACAAGTTTTGTTTCGCGTGATTTCATGGCCTTTCGTTTTGCTACATAATTTTTTTCTGTAACCCAGGGCCGTATTTGCAACTGAACGACTACGAAAAAAATTGAGGGGACTATGATTGACTGACTGAAAACCTCCCCAGTCCAGTCATATCAAGAGTCACATTCCTATCCACGTATTACAGCATTGACAACTGTGCAAAATGTCCACGAATGAAACTCAAATCAGGATCAACAGCCGATATAGTTTCGGTAAATGTCACGGGCCCCCGTCCCGTCGATCCGAGATCACAGCCGTTGCTCCCCTTCCCGTTTCTCACTGTTTCCGAATAGCATTGCGCATAGCTCCCAACTTCATATCTGGCTATGTATTTTGTCTCTTCTTCTGGCCAGTCCGTTCAGCTGACTGAGCCAGCTACCACCCCCACCACTCCAATCACCACAGAGGTGCAGATCACGGCAACCACGTTGGTGGCTGCACAGGCAGCCTCCCAGAAACGCCGCAGAAAAGAATCTGGTGGTCGTGGAACCAGTAGACGTACATCCATTTGGAGTACGGTCGCCTGTAGGCGCATGTCGATCCCGCGTCAGGCACATATAAATTTCAGTGCTTGGTTTGCATGTATATTGGCGCAATCAACAAGACCATTACCATAAGCAATATAATCGATCACTACAAAGTTAAGTATGAGGGGCTATATGCTGCACTTTTTGAGCTAAACAAGAATAACGTTAGTGCCAGTGTTATCGAGAGCTGTATTCACAATGCACGAATACGGTTCGAAAAGCGACGCAAAACACTCAGCATAGATGCGTTTTTTCGACCAAGTTTTGATGTGAGACCCTACGGGAGGAGAATCACAAAGCTCGATCCAAAAGACACTCAAGCCGTAGCCGTGGTGATGTATTCCTGTGATACATAATCATCTGCATCGCAGTTGTAGTCGCTGATTTTACAAGGTCTGGTGGATATTTTTGACGGGCGAGTGCAGTTTTCAAGTCACGCTGCTGTTGAACGAATGCTTTACCGCACTGTCAAGGCTGTCTGCAAAATGATGAGAGCTTCTGTGATGAATGCTAAGACAGGTTCAATAACAGTCGATGGATGGAGCGCTGCGTTGGAGGCACCTATTTTAGGTTTCACATGGCATTATGTCGACGCTCCATGAAAGCTGATATGTGTTCCTATTGTTACGCTTAATATGGGAACGTCATGTAAAACCGGACAACAACTACGTGCCTTCATTTAAGAAGTTCTGGAGCAAAGTCTCATGGTCGGGGCAGACGAAATCAGTGTATATGCTGCTACAAGTGACAACAAGGCAGCAAGGACGTTAGCAGTCCACCTGTTAACCAGGCGTGTCGGCTCTGCCCGTTGTGTTGTTCACACTTTAGCGTTGGTGGTGAACGACGTATTCGAACCTGGAACTGTGTGGAAGAAGTATTTGGACCACATTAACAAGGTTACAACATTTTCAATGACAATCAAAAGGCAGCACAGCTTCTCATTGAGAAACAATTGGGAGATGGAGTTACTACTGATCGCTCACAGCGTTTGAAGCATGATATACCGACGAGGTGGCATTCCAGGATCTCTGCAATGTCCGCGTATCTATGTCGCCTTTCTAAGATTTCCGCGGCAGCTGACGAGATCTACATCGATGCTGAATTGCTTCCGTCGCTTTCCGAATAACAACAATCTATTTTGGCGGAGTTTATAACTGTCCTTGTGGAAGTATGTCGTGTTGTTAGATGGTTAGAGGCTGATAAGAAGGTTACCATTTCAAGGGCTCTGCGGTTGTTACGGAAACTTAATTAAACGTTTTTGATTATGTCGGGAACACTCCTGCCCAAACCAGGAGCTAGCATAATTTCGCAACATCGCAACAAACTTGAGACCGACGAATTTGAAATGTACGCTATGGTCACTGATCCAACCTAGGCAAGTGCTGATAACTCAAGAGACTTGTCTCAGAGTGTACGTCTCTAGAAAAAAACGTCAAAAAGCTCTAGCAGTAAGACTGGCTGACAGGATCCAAGCGCGAAGGGGGCATATTCGGCAGATAACGAACGAAGAATCAGCTTTATGGAGACCGTTTTATGAAGGAAAAGAGCAGCCAGCGCGATCATTCTACGAGTCACGACGTGTTCTATTGTTTAATATTGCGTGTATGATAGATTTTAATGAATGTACTCTCTCTTTCTTATCTTGTTCTATCGAAGAGAAGTTTCCTTACCGTAATGTACTTTAAAAAGAAATTATAACGGAAGCACTAGAGCTCGATGACTCTATTTTTACTCCTGTGTCACAGTTAGAAGTGGTCTTTTCTATGTTTTATTCTGAATGGGGAAACGATTTTCTTTTCTCGGGTCGGAGACACCCCAAGGCTGCGCTGGAGTACTGGAAAACTGCAAAAGAAACCCGGCGAAGGATTAGTTCTGTACCGTTTAATACAGTTGATAGAGCTGTATTTGCTGCCCAGGGTTCTTCAGCGCCAAGGGAAAGGCTTTTTAGCGATCTTCGTCGCCGTGAGGGTAACCAAAGCCAGTCTCTGCTCTCAAGTACGTTAAAGATCACATAAATGATCAGAGTGTATGTTCAAAACGCTCTTCGAGATACCAAGATCGTTCAAGGTGTCTCCTTGCACCCAAGAGCACGCGCGTTTAGGAAAATAGTAGAGGTTGTTTCGGCTGAAGTTGTAGAGATATAGATATGACTAGAAAAGTGACTAAAAGTGACTGAATTCAGTGAAAAATGCCATGATTATGACTTTTGAACAAGGCAAAAATTCAGCCACAAATACGACCCTGCGGTAACCTCTTCTACAAGAACGGAAGAGTGAGCACCCAAACTGCCAGCAGGAAGTTGAGCAAGAGTTGCAGATGGGGAGGGCGGCGTATTGAAGACGTTCTTGAGAGGAGCTGATTGGGTGGACCTGCCCGAGGTAAGCATACCATGCATCATGCATTGGTCACATGCATTACACTGACAGAATGAAGCATTAGGTTTCGACGTCATTTTTTTTACAACAATGTTTGGTTTAGCTTCTAGTTTCGTTCCAGCATCGAGTGTGCAATACAAGATTGCCACCTGGCACAATTCCGCCGGCTCTGCATACTAAACCTCACTCTTGCTCCACCACGAGACAATGGGGACAGAGGAGCAAGACGGGACATCTTGTGCCCGTTCCACCTTCCCCGGTTCCACTGCGCGTTGCGAGTACATACTAAACACCAGACCAAAAGCCCACCCGCTCTATGTACGACTGCTTCCCATAGCTATGGGCACAGCGTCAGGAACTGTTATGTCTTTCAATCTGACAGACCCCCCAAATTTTGATCCTACCAAGGATCTACAAGAATGGCGCCGCAACGTTTGTCGATTGGTAGATACTATTTCTTCTGCAGTCAAGAAGGGCCCCAATCGTCGTTACCTAGCAATCTTTGCAACGTTAGGTCTACAGCTGTACGACAGAGCTTTACCTAGTACTCAGAAATCCGTGGTCGAAGAAGCCAAGAAAAAAGGAATGGTTGATTACAAGCAAGAGGACCAAATGAAAGCGGTATGCGATATTGTTGAACTTGTCGCAGTCGACACTCCAATTGCTGTTTTTTCTCGTTTGATTTCTTCCTTCAATCGTGTTACAACCTGCCATCGTCGCAAGGACGAGCTTTTGGCTAGCTTCGTATTACGTTTCCGAGGCTTGGCTGCCGATCATCTCATTCATGGTGGACTCTCATCCTCGTCTCAGGTTAGAGAAGTTCTAGCAATAACGCTACTCAACAACGCATCTTTGAGTGAGGAGACGTTGACCAATGCCCAACTACAACTCATCTCTCTCGCCAAAGCTCGTATGAGAAGCAGAAGTTACACTGGGGATACCCAGCACCACATACACCTTGTGAAGTTTCAAGGGTCCGTAAACAACCTCCGTGAAATGCTACCGAAGCCTCACTTTAAAATTTTGAGGCACGGTAATCACAATATGACGAACGTAAAGCTTTTGATAGCCAAGAGAAAGGTCAATGAAGCGGTCGTTGAGTTCGAGGGACATCTTACAGACACTTGCTCAAACACCAGCCCAACTCCTTCTATCAACAAGCTCCTTCAACCTTCCCGCAGATGCCGTCTAAACCTGGATGACACCGTTACAGTCATACGGAATCTCTCTTTTACCCCTTCGAGCTCTGCTGCTCACTGTACAAGGGAGGACCTCGGAAGCATCGTGGGTCAGAAAGTCCAAACTGCCTTATATGCAATTTTCCAATCCAACCAGAGCGTAGTAACTCGCTTGGGAAGTAGGAAGGAGGGAAATGAATCAACAGTGTCTTTCAAACCGGGCAATGCGAAGAGGAAACGCACCGATGTTAAGGCCGGGAAAGGTGGAAAGTCGTCTTTCTGTTTCGGTTGTGGTGATACCGAGCACATAGCTGGCAATGACTTCGGTGGATGTCTCGGCTCCTACATCGTGCCAAAGTCCCTCATTTCTGACAGAGAAGAGGAAGCTTGAACGCCAACCCAACGATTCAGACGGTAGGTCCACAGTTCCTCGTCGCGGAGGAAGACATCCCAGGAAAGATGCCTCCAGAGAACGAAAAACGTGGATATAACGCGGATTTTCCGCCAGGCGCCGCCCCATCGAAGCGCAATCATGCCTAAAGTCAAGGGTTGCGGGGGCTTCTCATGTTGTTAGTGGTACGAGAGATCCTAACCCCATCATCGACATTGGTTGTCCCCGTAGTGTGGGAGGCATCGAATCTGCCACTGCACTATCAATCTCAATGAGCATCCAATTTCACGTTAAAGACCTCGACTGTGAGCCCTTTTATGACGGTTTTGGTCCAGAATGTTCAAATCCAAAACTGATATTTGGAATTTGGAGGTTGAAGATCAAAGGACTCAACGATGTAGAAGCAGACATTAAGTTATACATTACGGAAGGCGACGGTTTTTTGATACTAGGGAACGACATAGTGTCATGTTCGGACCCATGGGTTCAGACAACATGCTCGTAGTGCCTGTTTCGGTCGGAATCTCTCGGGATGACGCAGTTCTGTCAACGTACGTCCTAGGGGAAGACAATGGCCGCCGAACACACTTATTCGTCGTTCCTTTGATAACAACGTCGTTCAAATCCTTCTTCTCTTCTCATTCTTCCTTTCTCTCTATGAATCCTCATCCTATCGCTAAACTATCTGGAAAGGACGGCATGGATCAGACCCATGCCCGCTGCTTCGCCCCAAAGCTTCACTGTCAGTCCCATCTCTCTACCTAGAACACAAAAAAGCTTTGCAGTCGAGGCGGGATACTAAATCGAACACTTGCTGGTGAGCTCGAACAGGCCTACAATTCTTGCACTTCATGCAAAAGGTCTGGCCGCCCATTACATTTTCGAAAGATATCACTGAAGAGGATACTGGGTGAGTTCAACGAGCACCTTCAAGTAAATTTCCTATTCATTCGCGAGTTTGGAAACCTCCCCATTCTGCATATGAAGGAAGTATCTACCGGTCTCTTCGTTACTGTATTGATGACTTCAAGGGATATGACAGATACCACTCGAATGATTGTCGTTCATTGCTTTTATGTCTTTAGGCCTTCATCAAAGTTATCAGGAGACCCAGAGTTCAATAACGACTCCATTCAGCGATTATGTGCCGAGAATCAGATATCATTCGAACCGCGCCCTGTTCGACGCCACAACAAAATTGGAAGCGTCGAATCGAGCAACGAGACCATCCGTACATTTGTCCAAACGCTCCTTCTCGACGAACCTCATCCGAGAGAAACTCGTTAAGTATATCGCACGGACTTTGAGATCCTCTCAAAAGCCTCATTCCTGAAGAATGTGCTGTATGGTAACAAATCAGTCAGCAGCTTCGAGCTAGTTCACGGCTACACTCGTTCTGTTTCTGGGTTACTCAAGCAGATGCTACCAGAGAAGCTCCTTGCTTCCTGCCACCAACAAGTTTACAGGCGTGCCGTACACACCTTACTTCGTACCAAGCCATCATATCCTTCATCACAACACCTTCTGGCACCAACCACTCCAGTATATGTCTTCAAGAGAGTTGGAAAACATGGTGCCTGGTATAAGGCATTCGTGGTCACTACTACTGACCATATAGTGTCGGTCTCTACGTGCAAAAATCTCCAGGGACCGAAGCATCAAATCGCCTACGAGGACATAAGATTAGTCCCTCGTTCATCCCTTCTACAGGAAGTGGACAAACAGGAGCTTGGATACTCGTCCTCCCCGGACACTAACGCCCAAGAAGAACCAATCCCAGTCCCTGAAGGACGGAATGATGCCGATTGTTCTTCTCTTCTGCCTCTCCTAGATGAAGAAATCACAGACTTCCCTGTGCAGAACATACAAGATCCTTTGAGTTTCGACCGAAACATATCGGACGAACCAAACTTGTGGTCTCTGCATCCGTTCTCTTCATCCTTCTTTGCGACCAAGGAATACAAAACGGCTGTGAACACACCCTCAATGAATGTCGGGAACCCTCAACTCTGCAGAGATGTTGGTGACACCTCGCTTAGGTTCCCTACCACAGGCGAAAACCTATTGTCTTCGGAGCCAAGGATTCTCGAGCCGATCAAGAAGGTCATTGGAGACCAACCAGCCACAGAAGCTAAGCTTCAGTTCACCCCGCGATGGATAATCGACAAGGCCATCGAAGCAGAGTAGAGGAACTACCCTGAAGCCGAGGCATACAAGCCGATCTCCATCAAAGGACTCCCGCGAAATGCAAGTATCATATCCTCCCATCACTTCTTCGTGACGAAGTTCGATGGAGAGAGTGGTAAGCTCAGGCTCAAGGGCCGTCTGGTACCCCATGGGAGTCGGGATTCCCAAAAGCATAACAGTCGATCTGACTCCTCTACGGCTCAATTCCCCTGCATCAGACTTCTGCTTCCCCTTGCAACTTTAACACACCTTACCCTTGGGAGCATTGAAATCTCTAGAGTGTATTTTCAATCAAACGACCTCAAACGAGATATATATATATGCGGCCTCCAAAGGAATGGACACAGTTCGTAGACGAAGTATGGAAGCTACTCAAGCCTGCGTATGGCCTCATAGAGTCTGGTCATCTCTGGCAGCTGTGCATCGAGCAATGTTTGTGCGAGTACGGATTCCGTACTGTCCATGGTATGCCACAGATGTTTATATTGTCGGACAACCACGGACGTATATATGTACTCCTCGCCAAATTGGTGGACGATCTTCTCCTTGCCGGATCAAAGAGTGAGATGAACACATTCTCAAAAGCTCTCTCAGCTCGCCTAAAGGTTGGCAGAGCACTCTTCAAGAACGAGATTATCTTCAGCCGCCTTTGGATTCAGCAATACAAAGACTTCTCGATCGAGATATCCATGGCAGAGTTTATAGAAAAGCTCGACCCCATTTTGATCTCGAAGGATAGAAGGAAGCAGTCCGAGGATCTATGCACCCAACAAGAAATCCGAGAAATCCAGTCTCTTGCTGGAAAACTCAACTACCTCGGCCATGGTGTGCGGCTTCAAGCCGCGTACCCTGCCAGCTTCATGCAGCAGTTGGTCCCAGAGATGCGCGTAAGGCATCTCTTGCAAGCAAATCAGATCCTCAACCTCTTCTTTAAGCTGCGTCCGGTCGAGAAATACGTGGCTCCGAGATCCCCGGTGGTATCGGATAACATGAACGCTTGCCACATAGTGACGTTCTCTGAAGACAGCACTGGAAAATCATCCTACGGTCAAACTGGCTACATCAGTGGCATCGCCTTCTCCCAAGGTGAGAAGGTTTCGTATCACATCGTCGACTGGCATAGCGCAAAGCAAGGACGCATGTCCTTTAGTTCAATTGGTGCCGAAATTCTTGCAGCAGCAGAATCCGCAGACAGATCCATCCTACTTAGGGAATTCATGGAAGTTCTTGCATTGGATTTTGGTTCACTCGTCCTTTACGTCGACTCATTTGGTTTGTACTCAACAATTACTACCCTTCACCAATACCGAGACTACCGATTGTGCCCCATCGTGTCTCGCCTCCGTGATTCGTTCGAAGCTGGAGACATATTCTCCATCCGTTGGATAGCAGGAAGTCTGAACTTAGCCGACGCGTTGAAAAAGGGCCATCATCATTCATTTACTAAATTTAACCAAGCTATGGTTCAAAGGATACTAAGCAAAGGTATTCTATCTACTAGGGGCCACCATCTTGGGGCATGGAACCCTAAAGGTTAGGATCTAATATGGCAAAGCCTTCAAACTATCTTTGTGGAACCTTCTTGGTGACGACGTGTCTTCCCGCGGCGAGCGCGTTTCCCATCCTTTCTTTCTGGGAGCAAGCGCACTACACAACAGTCCGCAATCTGACTGAAAGAACAGTCCGATCCTATACAGGACTCGAAGGCAACTTGCGTGAGATCCAAGTGATACTTCTCCACTGGATAAATAATTATGTTGCGCTCCCCATCTATGCGGCACACGACGCTAGTGCCATGCTCCAGATCAAATAATTGGCCCTTGCTCTCACCCCGACCTCCTCGTGACAACCACACATTCTCGATCATCCAGTCGTTGTACTCAATTGCCATGTCGGGATCTTCGTCATCCGTCAAGGCCTCTGTGAGAACCAATCAAAAACGCATCAACTCTTCAAACGAGGTGCCTCTAAACTGGCGAAAGAAATGCGTTATCTTGCGCCCAAGCAAGATAATGGCTTCGTTTTTGCTAAATCGCACGTGGTTGTTGCTACCTTCGAGTACTATTCCGTAAATGTTTCGCACGCTACGCTGCGGTTTGAAAAAAGACGTTTCACGATATTTATGCCTAAATACTGGTCAAAATATGTTTTACTCGTAATTCTTGCCACTTTTCAAGCAAGTTGGAGTTTTGGGGGTTTTTCGCCGACAGATTCGCGAGCCGTCTGCCTAGTACGAGCCATCGAAGAATTTGCCTGAGCACAAGTCGTCCACGCTGTCCGAAGAGAGGTGAATCGTCGACTTCCGCGTCGAAGGTTTTCCACAGAGTGATGGAAGCAGTGACGTCGCATATTTGGCTTTGTGGCACGTGCCTGGCAAATAGAGAAGAAAAATAGAGGTTGTCGCAAACCGCTGAAGGCTCGCACAGCCCGTGAGGAAGACGCGCGAAAGGAATATCGCGTTTAGGGTCAGAAAGGAGTTGCTGAGCATTTGACTGCACTTTAAAAAGTCTAATTTTATTGTATCGCGCCAAGGTGGAGGGTGTGCAACACACGATTGCCACCTGGCACAATGCCGCCGGCGCTGCATACCAAACCTCACTCTTGCTCCACCCCGAGACACTGGGGACAGAGAAGCAAGAGGGGACACCTTGTGCCCGTTCCACCTTCCTCGGTTCCACCGCGCGTTGCGAGTGCATACTAGACACCAGACCAACAGCCCTCCCGCTCTGCGTACGACTACTTCTTCCCATAGTGAGATAAGCACGTTATGTTGAAAATCTCGTGCAGATATCGGGGCACTCCACAGCAAAATTGGTCCCTCGCCTACGGCTCGGGCCACAATTTTTGCTGTGTCGTGCCCCGATATCTGAACTCGATTTTCAACATACAGAAACTCTTACAAAAATCGGCATTTCACAACAAGGCAAGAATAGCATCGAAGCTCAGAGGCTGTGTGATACACCCCGTACTTGATGTTCGTCGCATCCCCGCATTGGCTCACCTGCGTTCATCATTTGAGTGAGTTCGCAATGCTCCCAAGAAATTTCGGTTCATGTACCGAAGGGATTAGGGAGTCTATCAGAAAATAGCAGGACAATGTGCTGACCATGAAGGCCAAGAGTTTCTAGAGATAAATATTGCACGCATTTATTCACAATATAGAATGACTCACATCATGGTATGGCGCGGAGAGCTGCCTGAAGATAGTCTGAGAGGCTTCTGGCACCATGGGATTCGATTAAGAGATGGCTCGGTAATTCATTACGCAGGAATGGAGGGACCGAAAACGTTACACAACGCACGAATTCTACACACACAAATGGACGGCTTCGCCGCTGAGTCTGGGCGTCCAGTGCACATCATTCGTTATCCACCCTCTCTAAATCGTTTTTCGGAAGAAGAAGTCGAGGAACGAGCCAGAAGTAGACTTGGAACACAAGGGTATCACCTTATTTTTCAGAACTGTGAAAATTTCGCTAGATGGTGTGTTACGGGTCGGTCTTCCTCGTGCCAGACCCAAGGCGCAATAATCGGAATTGCTGGTGGGCTGGGTTGTATGATTTTAGGGGGCGGCCTTCTGGGATCATTGCTAACTGCAGTGGTGGTTCAGAGGGCGTGGGATAATGCTCGGAACCGAAGTGACACGCGGGTGGGATTGTCAGGCGATGATAGTGAGGAAGATGATGCGTCTTGAAATTCAAGCTCGTTTCCGAAAGTATTTTCCAAGGAACGTGATGGATGCGATAGGATCTTAGCCACAACAACTCCTCTTCAATCACTCAGGTTTCGATGTATATTGTTGAACTACTACATGGAAGTTATGGTTTGTGTTGAAGCTATACACATGGTTTGAATTTATACATATGTTTTGAGACAGCTTGCGCGATGTGTTCATTTGACTTTATGATGCATCAATATAAACTCGTTCACGACTTTCAAATAGTTTGGCGCGGAGCTGACATTATTGTGACCACATGTTTCAAACTCTTCAAAATGCACATCCACTCCACCCTTCTTTGCACATTCGTAAAGATATCGACCCTGTTCCACAGTAATCATTCGATCGTCCGTGCCATGCAATATCAATGTTGGTAGTTTCACCAGAGCAATCTTTGAGGCGCTATCCAGCTTTTCATCCAAACACAATCTGAGAAATGCTCGCATATTTGGTAATATGCGGAATGGAAAAGCAATAGGATGAGACATGACGGCTTCAATCAGCGATGCAGGTGGGGCATCTAGAATCAACAAACAAGTGCGCTGTACTCGCTGGCTTCCAAGATTGGCTGCAAGATCAACCGCAGCGAAAGTTCCGAGACTCTGGCCATAGACGATGATGGTAGAAGAACTGTGCAAACGGTCATTTAACCACTTGAACATATTGCGTGCATCCGACGACAGGGCTTCCTCAGAAGGAGACCCGGAACTGTCTCCAAAACCAGAATAATCGAAGGTGACAACATGCGCGTGGAGATGAGCTCGCAGGACTTGCAACATCATGATGCGTTTCGGTGGAAAGGCGCGGTTGCCACTGTTGCCATGCAGAAAGAGAACCGCGAGTTGGTTGGGATGTTTCAGACGATCTTCGAATGCCTCATGATCCTGGCAGGCAAGAAAAGGAGGAGAGGGCGGTACCAAATGCCATCCGCAAAGATGTTGTTGCGAGACGTGGCGTGCATTGTGCAAGCGGTAAGGTCCAAAGTCGGAAAGGGGAAAGAGGAACTTTGGGGGTTGAATCCAGTGCAGGTATGTCAAAGCGCGTTGAGCGGGAGTATAGAATGTGTGGATGAAAAAGAGGAATACATAGAGTAAAATGAGGGAGACCAGAAGATGGAAGTAGGAGATGGAGGGTAACGAGAACGACACGAATGGCAGGCACAACGCATGGCGGGGCGCAGCAGAGGGCGAGGGGAAGGGAGTTTCAAGCTGGCAGCAGCTCTGCTGCAGAAGAAGCGAAACCAGGGTGAAGATGCGGCGCATGGGAGGGCAAGAGTGATGGTCTTTTTACACATCGAAGGTATTGCTTAAACTCTGTACATGAAGAGATGCAGCTACGCACGTTACGGAGAAAGGGTAAAAGCAGACACGTAGTTGCGTGTGGTTTGAACGCGGCCCAGGCATCTTTTGACAATTACAATTTTCACAGAAATGGCGAACCAGTCCCGAGGCGTTCAATGCACATTCTCCTGTTGCGAACGCCTAGCCACAGGGCTCTGTGAGGCAAAGACCTCACAAGGAAAAGATACTGCCCGAAAATGAAACATGAAAACAGCGACGAGGCGATTGAACTAGAAAAGCGAGTTGTATCCTCTTCGTTCACCATCATCACGATATTGTTCGTCAACAGCAATGACGAAGAACACAATAAGAGCTGTATCCTGATGGGGTTCGACTCGCAACACGTATGAGTCTTTTTCGAGAAGCAAGTTGGAAAGCGTGAAACTCCTTCTCCGAGCGGTGGCGATGATGCGACCTGTCGCCACCTCTTTGATAGTGAAGTCTTTGCGGAAAATGTCTCCCTTGACTTCCATGTAGGGCGGTCCCTGATCAGTAGCACCACGCCAGGCGGCAATGGTGTTGTTGCCGAAGCCGGGGATAAAACCTTTCTTGCGGAGAGTGATGATGGGGCGCTTCTTGGTACAATCCAAGATCTGCATGCGCCCGCGCAAAGAGATAATACTTTCGACCATCTTGTAAATAGGATGGCCGTGCATGTCATATAGCGATTTGGAATCCTTGAAAGAAAACGCGTTGCCTTTTATCTTGAAGACGGACTCGCCTGTGTCAGTTCGCTTAATGGAGAAAGAATCGCCTGAAAACGAAAACACGTTCTCTTTGATCTTGAATTCAACGCTCTGATTGAAGACGAAACGCGCGGCGGCCGACGGCATATGGTGAACTCGCGCTGGTTTCTGATGCGGACGAGCATGGCCACCGCTGTAGCCGTGCTGCTGATGCGAAGATGAGGAACCGGGGTATCCGACGGGCGCTGACGCGTGATAGTTAGCGGGTGGATAGCTAGATGGATAACCGGAGGTAGGGGGGTAGTTGGAGGGCGGCGGCGGCGGCGGCGGCGGCGGCTGGTAGCCGTGCGCAGTCGGCGGATGCCATTGCGTCTGCCCAGTGGCGGCGTTTGCGTAGTACCATCGGCCATCGGGCGCTTGATGGGCGCTCCAGCCAGGAGAAAGCGAGGATGACATTTTTCTTTAGCGGGGGTTAGCAGAGGAGACGCGAGTAGGGCGGGGGTTTGAGACGGTTGCGGGTGGCGAACAAAGATAAGATTGTCTCGCTACTGCCGTCGTCATTCGGAACGGAGACGCCTGCCTATAAGCAGTGTGCTTGTGTGCTTGTTAGGTCCGGCACGAGAGCTCAGAGGTACTGATTGGCGTTCCACGATATCGCTGTCACAGTGCTATTGGCGCACGGCTATTACACACGCACAATAAAATGTTACTTATTTCTGACACCATCGCTGAAACTGGCGCACGCTGCTGTCACGAGCGAAGCGGAACCCACTGCGAGCGTCTTGTTGTGTTCCGTCTACTCTAGAGATGCTCCTCATCTCCCTCCGATCGCGCTTCTTACAGCAAGTACAGCAAGTACAGCAAGTACAGCAAGTAAATTACTTGCTGCTCGTAGGCAGTGGATTCTGCCGAAGGCAGTCTTGACCTGCCACTGGCGCATACGCCGCACGTCGCAGCGACTAGGTCGAGCGCTCAATGGCGTGTACCGCTCCGGCGATTACCTGCACGAAGCCCAGAGCTTCCACTTCGGCAGTACCGATTCTCATGCCCGTCTCAGCCGATGCCGCCACAGCCTCAGTCAATGCTGCTACAGCCATCTTCCGCAGACGCCTTCCACTCAACTGCGCGGCACGCTGTAACGCGTCTGCCACCTGGTGAAGTGATTTTTCACGCACTTCAGACGATCCGTTCCGCACAAGCCCCAGTCTCACAAGCTCGTCCACTGCCGAAATCACCAACGCCGCCCGAGCCCTACCTTGGGGCTCGTCGAGCTGCACTAGCAAGTCGCATCGATCCACGAGTGCCTCATCCAATCTGTCGCGCAGATTGCTGGTGCCAATAACAATGACGTTTCCACACGCTGCGGTTCTGTCCACGCTCTGAAGCAGGGAGTTCACAACGCGTACTGCATCACCGGGTTCCGAACCATTTGCATGGCTACCTCGTGCAAGCGCGATGCTCTCCAACTCATCTATGAGAACGAACACAAGATTGGTTCCACGCGCCAGCTGTATAATCTTGTCGAATATTTCCCCTAGGTTTCGTGAGCTTTCAGCAAAGTACTTGCTCAGAAGCAATTCTGTGTGCACATGCACCATCACCACCTGGCCTCCTCCACGCACAGCACTCTCGTGAGCCAGAGCGCGCGCCAAGCTTGTCTTCCCGGTGCCCGGCGGGCCATGAAACAACAAGAAACCACTACAAGCGACGTTTGCACCCAGCATGATGCGCACTTGCACGTAGGACATGAGCTTGCTTTTGAGACCGTGCGGAAGGCAGAGCGCTTCCCAGCTACCTTCAAGTTGAAAACACGGGAGGTGGGTGACCGAGGCAGCAGCCCATCGGTAAGATCGGTTTTGCAAGTAGTAGGCATGCGTGTATATTTTCGGTTGGCGGGTTGCATCCGGTCGGTAATCTTCATTAATGCTCTCAGCATTGTCCACTACCACCCGAACGCACTGCACGCGAAAGCGGTACGCATTTCCACGAGCAGGGATAAGTTCTAAGTGGGGTATGAATGCTGGATTCAGTTCACCTTGTTGGCGAGTGGGGTCGGTGATAAGGCGTTCCAAGACGCGCCTGACTTTGTGGAACTGCTGACTGTCGGTATTCGGCTGCAATGGCCCGTTGCTGAGGGCTTGGTCATCGGGTTGATAAAGACGGACCCTGATGTGAACCACAATGGAACAATCGATAGAATCGGGGGCCATCGCGAGACGGAATCAAAGGCGACAGACAGCGAAGCGATTGAGTGAGTTGTGGGGCGCTCGCGAGCGCTCAAACTATGTTGTACGCCCATGATGTACGAGCGCAACACGGGTGGTGACCTGTGGCCTCGCGGCTTTCGCTACGCGAATTTTGCTTTTCGTGTTTACCTTCGGCGTTTCGCTTGGCGTCGTTTGAGTAGTCGGAGGAGGAACGAGCAGTTGGTGGGCGAAGCACGCGAGCTAGCAATCTTAACCGCTACGACCGTACACGGTTTGTTTTATTATTTTATGTTCTTGCTGCTGCATCCAGCGAGCGGCGCGGCTACAATCCCCCCTTGCACCACACACTGCGAAGCGGCGTTCCCCTTCTCGCTCACGTCTCGGAACAAGCCGCTTCGTCTACAGACCGCCGTCTCACTTTCCCACCTTCTCCGCCAGCGCCTGCTTGTCTGTCGACATTGTTTCCACGCCTTGCGCTGCACACTTTGTACAAAGTGACTCCGTTCCACCCAACGCTCCGCTAGCAACCAATGCCGCGCATTCACGTTCCTCTCTCGCGAAACTCCCGCACTGACAAGCCGCCGCAAATATCTATTTCCTTCCGAGTGCACGGCGCGGGCCCCGTCCTCGTGCTCATGATACCTGGCCTATGCGTGCCTGCGTCCATGTACGATGCCATGTCTGCCGTGCTCAGAGCCACGCACCAGTTCACGTCAGTCATCATCGACAACCGCGGCATGGGGCACTCAGACGCTCCTTATGCTGGTATAAACGGCGGCCCTGGCTACAATGCCACGGAGCTTGCGCACGATTGTTGGGATGTCGTCGACGCTGTGCGTGCCATGAGGGCTCGCAGTGATGCGCACTCTGACGCTGACACTGATGATGAACTCGAGCTTCTCAACTCGGAAATTGCTATTGTTGGTCACTCTATGGGTGGTATGATTGCCCAGCAGATGCTTGTCCTGCGGCCCGCTCAAGTTCGGTTTGTTGCGCTTTTGTCTACCCATGCGGGCGGTCTGTGGAATCTCATTCCTACCGGCAGAATGATGCACGGCGCTTTTAAGATCGCATGGAGCGGCTTTGACAGGGACGTTCACGCTGCTGTCAATTTATCTCTACACTTCACCCAAAAGTTTTTAGACGGTTGGGTCGGCGATTGGCACCATCACGCACAACATGCTGATACCACTCCCAGTAGCACACAGCCCAATAACAGTTCTAGCTTTGATTCTGATTCCGATCTCTCCGCAACAAGCTCCCATTCACTTCAAACCCCACCGAACTCTCCAACCTCCTCAGAACCAACAGAGCCTCCATCTCTTGGCAGTCATCGCACATTGCTGTCTACCACTGAAGGCATTGGCTTTGTTGAATCAAAGCTTCTTGAGCTTGCTCACGACGCCCAAATCCACTTCGGTCTCACTCGGACTGCACTCACGCGTGCGCTGTGGAAGCCACGGCGAGCGCTTTTTCGCGCAATAGCCAAACAACAACGTCGCGCGCGTCGGAGATTCGATATATATCACGCAAAATACGCTGGCCGAGAAGTAAACCCGGAGGATCATAATCCCAAAGAAGCGAGCTCCGATGCTCTGTCCAGCCCACAAGATTCCCCACATGCGATGTACGGGCATGCTGCCGTGGTCCGATCCCACTATCTCGACTCAAGCTTCGCCCGACGATTAAGGGCATGTTCGAGGATTCTAAAGCTCGTCATCTTGGGAAGACATGATAAAGTCGTCACCCCTGCCGCATCGAGAAGGCTCGCAAGCGCCGTGGGTGCCGACACTGTGGTTGAAGTTGATGCGGCACATTTTATTACCGATGAAGCTGCTGCACAGGTTACAATGCTTATAGTTTACGGAATTCGACAAGCATTCTTTTCGCAAACCGGAAGGACATGCTCTTGCAATTGGTGCCGCAAAGATCTCAATGAAGATATCAAGGAAGAAGCGCCATCATGTCGAATGTGTTGACCCATTACACCCCAACATGTTTGTCAGGTAGTTAGGAGTAAAAGTTCTTTTTGTTCGGGCGAGAGTGCACATTGGCTATACGTTACCCTTGTAGACGAACGGGCCGTCGTGCACTCTGTCTGGAATGCAAAGCTCGAAAGTGCTGTGAAACAAAAGCTTTTGTAGCTAGCCAAATTCTCGATAGCACCATCCAAATACCAATCCATTCTCTGAATCTTGAACGATTTGCGCAGCGTAGAACAAACCTTGTACAAATTGGACTGCACCCAGTTCTCGGTATGAAAACATAGATTGGAAAAGACTGGTCTTAAGTGGTATAACAGTCAGTAAAATTTAGACCAGATGTACATTTTAACCAAGACAAAACACGGCTCTAAATGTGGGCCTTGCGCATAATTGCTTTTCTAGTATTCAGCGAAAGTCGTCGAAGAGAATTTCAAGCTTGGGGAGGGCGATCACCACAGGTGTTATCATTTCTCGGGGCCTATGATGCTGCCAAAGACACTTGGAGCACAAAGACCATAGATCTTTCCACTCGGGACAAGCAAGATCTTGAAGTCGCTGAAAACGAACTCCAGAACATGTTTTCGATCAAGTCTGTAGCTTCTCGCGTCGACCTAATAGCTGAAGATGAGACCTTACCCTGTCTGAAATACACGTCGCATTGGTAATCAAGGTAAAAGCATTGCTCACTTTTCATTCGCATCGCTGTGGATGATTCTACGACAGGTATTGTAACGATATCGATCACTGATTGATACCGAGAGAGCTGAACGAAGAATCGATATCGTTCCATCCCCTCGAGTCGAAGATCTCATACGCGCTCTTCACAGGTTTGCTTCCCTCCTCGCTCCATTCTATCGAATGAGGGGCCCAGACACCTCCAACGGCGCTCAGCAGCACACCAAACTTCTCCTTGTCCAGCTCGATGGTTGTCACCGGTCCATCTTCGATAGTCGATGTGTCAAAGAGCAACAGTTCTCCCCCGGCTGATGCTCTACCGTAGCTAGTGCGTAGAACAGCTACGTGAGAACCATCTTGGTCCATGATAACACCGGATAGCCTATCATCACGGCTGGATGTAAGCCATGTCCTTTCTGACGAAGACCTATCGTCAAGAATCTTTACACCAGCTCTGAGCCTCGATAAATCATACGCTGTGTACACGCATTGGAATTGGGTTTTGACCATTTTCGAGTTCGCGAAAGTCCCAGGATCGACAAGCATCACGTCCTCATGAAAGAACGGAAAACTTAAGTTGTTCTTCGACAGTGTCTTTCGCTTTCTCTTTTTGATATCATGGAGCGATATAACCGTTTCGAACGCATCACTCCGAAGGCCTATTGGGTCTTCAGAGGCCCATAAGTTGCCACAGGAAGAATCTGGAAGGATGTTCAAGCTAATCACCGGCTGCGATTCCTTGGAGGACAGACATAAACCACGGATCGTAAGTTCGCCGTCTGCATCTGATATCCTTGTCAAATGAGTCACCATGACACCATTGATTCGAATGGATCCTATGGGACCCCCCCCATCTCTGGAAAAGAGTGTGAGAATAGTTCCTTCTTTCAAATCTACTATGGGAGGCTCGCTCCTTGCAGATTTGTTCATCAAGGCAGACAAAAAAGTACTTGAGGCTGTTCTGGTGACACACATAGCCGTGACAATAAAACTGTCAGAAACAACCAATGTTGTGAACTTCGCGCCTTTGGGGACGACTATTCTGGGATATCGCTTTGTGGTATTTCCTTTTTCTGTGAGAAAGGCGCCTGTAATCGTACCCGCCGAAGTCCGTCCAAAACTCAAAACAACGGTTGTATCTCCATATCTTACCGGGGGGCAACAAACTTCAGTGCCTCTCTCACGCACAAGTTCTTGAGAATCTGTCAAAACGCCTCCAAGCGCAGTGGGTCCTTTTGAAACCAAAGTACTGCCATCAATTGCCAATGGAAGTGCGTAGGGTCCCATCACGAGCACTCTGGGCCTGTTCTGAGATCCCCAATTTATAATGCAATCTAAACAAGAAGCCCTAGGCTTGAGAGGAGCATTCCATCCTTTCATACTCGGCGTTCCATAGATTCCGCGATAAATTCGTTTACGAGCCCGTGCTTCTAACAGAAACGGCTTTGTCCTAGCGAAACGCCCTCGTATCCAGATTTGACCTTCATCGGATCGAGGAAATGATAATGCGAGAACAAAAGCATCACCGTCCAGCGGGTGAGATGGTGCTTGAGCTTCAGCCAAGTGCTCTGGGACTGATGGTATATTGTAGTATATAGTGGTTCCTCGGAAAGGATTGGGCACGTACCTTGCCGTGGCAGGAATCGGGTAACTTGGTTCATTTGAATAAGGTTGGGCACATGCCAGTACTGAATAACCGCTCGTCCTTGTACAGCCTGCACGTGCAAAGAAACCGTTGGGCGCAAAGGACAAGGCGTTCATCGTCGAAGTCCAACTGGCATATTCTACACACCTGTCCGCCTGTCTACGTACCATTTAGACTCGCTTCACACATACCCGATTGCAGATGTTCAATGTCTAGACGCCATGGTTGACTGTATCTCGGATAGATCGGGAGGCTGGATGGGGTGGGTTTCGATTGTTCAGAGTTGGTTAAAATCGGAGGTCGGAGATCCGAATCTCCCGCGGTGCTTTTGTTCACCAATTTCTCTTTAAATGGACAGGTGCCTTTTTGAAGCCTAGAAATGTATGAAAATGCCGGCCAATGATCACAGTATGCTCTGTCCCTGCGGAGATGACGTTTATGGCACAAGAACACAACCACCATCTTTACAAGTCTGCAAGAGTCCATGGTGTGAGTGAAAATTTTACCAATCTGCATCTGTTCTGGAGGTGCTTCTTTCCAAAAGAATAAGAGGTACCGGGGTCACGCTAAAGTCTACAAGCAGCGTAGAACTCGATCTAGCAAAACGCGGTGCATTTTCTAACGAGGAACACAGGCTTCTCATCAAAGCATCATCCGTTCTTGAATGTCATTGGTGGCCCCGGCCGGTAAAGGAAATCGCACGCTTCAGCCGTGATGTAAGCCTTGCTACTGGACTGGAAGTGCCTCTCATCCTTCCCGAAAATGAGAGCGTTCTGAAGCTCAAAGAGCGTAAGGAAGGCCTTTCTCGTGTTCTCAGGTTCGCTTCATTGCTGTCTTCTTTTCTTCGGTCAGGTATTATGGAACGTTCTGTTATGGCGTGATATGGCCTGCGACGCCGTGGTCTTCTGAGCTCGGCCACAAGAAGCAACTTCGATGAAAACACGGCCGCTAGAATATATTGTTTTAGCTTTCTCCGAAGCTCCCCTGGAGTGTAAGTCGGCCGGGACTGGACAGTTGTATCAAACCCGCCATGTTCATTGATGCGATTGGCGGATTTTGGATAAGAGCGGCGAACACCCATACCATACTCATCGCCAAACCTTGAACCTATTGGGTTTGTTATGACCGGACTTTCGGCTGCTACTAGTTCGCGGATACTTTGTGGATCACTTTTCCGCGCTGCTGAGTGCGCTTCATCTGTTGATTTGAACCGTGCTAACAGATCCAGAAACCTGGGTGATTGAGGTTCTTGAGGTATGTTCGCGGAATTGACAGGAGCCACTCTTGTTATGACTGTTGTGGATTCATCTTCGTGAACATTTCCAGGTGTTTCGGGTTTATCTCTACTTCCTCGGAACAACTGCGGAGGTCCATAATCATTGATCATACCATGAAGCCCTTCGTTCGTAAACCAAGAATGTTGCAATGCTCCATTCGCCGTCAAACGTTTTCGAGGGTTGGGTTGCAGTAGCCCTTTCACAAGGCTAATCGCTTCGATAGATACTCCTTTCCAAGCTCTCTGTCTAAATTCCAGTTTGCCGGCAATTGTTAAGTCCTTCGTCTTATCATTGTCCGCACCGCCATCATACGGATATTCCCCACAAAGCATTCGAAAGATCATGACTCCCATTGCGTACATGTCCACCGCCTCGCTGTATGGTCTTTCACGGAAGATTTCTGGTGCGACATACACCGGTGTTCCGATTAGAGATCGCATGCACTCGGCTCCAGGTTCGGCAAAGAAGTTAGTGTATCCAAAGTCAGCCAAACAGACCCTTGTGTCATCCAAGTCTTCAGTCTCGCACAACACGTTCTCGAGTTTGATATCACGGTGGGCGTACCCATTTTCATGCAAATATACAAGCGCTAGCAGCACTTGTCTCGCTATTTGAAGTGCTGCGGCCTCTGATATGCTACCGCCAGATTTCCGTACGATATCCTTTAACGAACCGCCCGGCATAAATTCCAAAACAAAGTAAGCTTCTCTGGGGAAATTGAATACGTCGTATGTTTTCACGATCCCGCCATGTTGGACATTGAGCATGGCATATATCTCACGTTGCAGTTCACGATATGTGACCATATCAAACTGATGTTTAACAACTTTTTTTACGGCTACCAGTAATCCATCGCTTTTTCGTGTGGCCTTGTGCACGGATGCGAATGATCCCTCTCCAATCTGGTCCCCAATTTCGTAGTGCATTTCAAACACTTTGATAGATGCATTCTTGATAATCGTGGCCCATTCCTGGCACTGAAAACGGTTGTGGAAGTGAAGGTAGTACTTGTATCCACTTTGCACTTGGAGAGTCATTACGCGACCGATAATAGATACAATAACTGTAGAGCCAATTGCGGATATATAAGACTCGATCACTCCTGTTGGGGTTGGATGAATTGTGATGGTAGACCCGCTAACCTTTAAGTACTTCTTTTGAGGCCTTCCAAAGAGCCGATGACGATAACCAACCCAGCCTTCAATGTCGTTAATTATCTTTTCGGCCATACTCAGTCTTGATAAGGTGAACAGAGTACTTCTCCGCGGGGCAATAACTGGGTTTCAGTAACCCTTGTAATAACAAGATCTAAAGTTCGACGGGTAGCTCAAAAAAGCCAAATGCCCTGTATCGAAAGATGGCGAAAAACTACGTGGTGGGAGAAGTCGCAGGTTGGGTTGGTTGGACAGGAAGTATTTCGATAAGTGTAACCCCAAGCCTAAGTCGCGGGGAGGGGGGAGTGAGTTTTGTCCCAAGACACGAAATTTCAACAGCGATTCAGCGAACTATCTCACGAGGGCGAAAACCGACGGTGGACCAGAAAAGTTGTTCCCAATGACACGCAAAGGCGAAGAGGTGCAGTAGTTGAGACAGAAAAGATGTTGATTTGCCTATAATTGGAGAAGATGAAACGATTGGCACAATTAGGTGCGGTAAGGAAACCATGCACTGGAAACGTCAAAAAGCAGGATGAATGAAGAACTGGAATATCGCTCGGAGCGTTACTTATTTCAGAGATTGAGTAAAGGCGACTGATGAACGAGTGGGAAGAGGGGAAATGCCGAAGCTGCTTTTACAACATTTCCAGGAAATTCTTTAGCGGTTGGAAGAGTGTTCCCTCATGCTCCGTGACGTTGACTGTACAGAGAATTTCTGGTCAAAAACGGGTAGCCGTACAGGGTTTTACGGGGAAGCGATTACAAAAACATGCACTGATGGTCTCCAAGCATGATGTCCACATTCGACACTTGAAAAAGATCAAGCGTGAAATTAGGAGCCATAATCGGTAATCACGTGCATTATGAATCATACACTGGTAGAAGCTCGGAGTGGTTGAGACGAAGATTACAAGCGCGTTGGTGGCTCGACGAACACCGGAATGTTTTATTCTCAGTGAGGTCGATCGAAAAGAAATCAGAAAAGATACAGGGTGACGATAAAAACAGGTGGTTGTGCAGAGTTTTGAAGACACTGGCCGCCAATTGTCTGAAGACGAAACTGTTTACTGCACGTGTTTTCTCCTTGACAGTATTGATTATCGTAGCTCATGCCTCGTCAATATATGCTTGTTTCTGACTAATGGATTTTAGACAACGTATAGGATGGTGAGCGTATTGGAAGTATGATGCACGCAATGTCTTTGAGATATTGCGCCAACCGTTTTTGCAGCTGCCGCACTCGTTCTCCACAGCCTGGCTGACACCATCAAAGTAATCATATGCAAATGCTCATCAAGCTGTTCGCAATGGTATAAACGTTATCGGCTTCAGCTTATTGACTGATCGGACAAGACTATCTCGCAGAGCCTTGCATGCATTGTGCAGGAGTGCACGGGCGCTTGAGGTACTGATGGAACAAGAATCATGGATCGCCATGATGAATACGATGCTCTATTACGATACATAAAAGGTGCAAGCAGCAGAATTTGTCCGTGTCAAGTACAGGCGATGTCGGTACCAGCGGACATTCGTGATCACAGGATAGGAATTAAACAGAGGTATGGGTGAGGGAAGAATCCACTTGCTGGGCTTAGGCCTCCAGAAATACTAGCACTCATTCATAAAGCGACGAGGCATGGCTTCGCGTTCAACGCGACGCCCACCAGAACCCACCGAGTAACCAGCAACTTCCCTTCGTAGGTGCATGGTATCTATACTTCACTCAAGATGTGATGATACTGCGTATGTATCTAAAACACGTGTTCAAATTTTGAGCAAGGTAGATTACACGTGGCGTCCAAAAACTCGCGGGGCGCTTTGGTATCGAAACGCGGGAAGCAACTGCACTTGTCTTCTGCATCAGTTTTGGCGGGAACATATGATAGTCTAAGCCTCGATACATAACACAAAAACCAAGCTACCCCGCCAATGGTGTGTACAAACTCTGCATCCATCCTCGCGTCGCAGTCGTCGGATTTTAGTTCCGGGGCGTAATTTACCATGGCGGATGAACCATCAACCCCTGACGCTCGGTCTCCTTCGCCCGCTGCTCACTCGTCCCCAGCAAACAATAATGGTTCATCACACACTCCCACTGGACGCCGCAGTCCAACCGCTCGCAGAAGCCCAACTGCCCGTCGCAACTCCTCTTCACAAGGAGGTCAAATGGCGCCTCGCAGTCCAATGAACACTCAACAATCTACAGATCTCGCCAATTCCAGCCGCACTCCTTCAGCTCGGAACACCCCGATTTCAACTCCTTCCGCCGCTCGTCCACCTCGACCTCCATCCCGCAGTCCAGCTGACACATCCATTGTTCAGCCTACCCCACAGCCTTCCCGCCCTCTAGTTCCTGGTCCGCGTCGCCGTGAGCTCGGTATCTCCCCGATTCGTTTTCAAACTCCAACGCCACAGATTGCGACCCAGAGTGACGATGGCCATGTAGATGGCTCTCAGACATATCTGTGGGATACCAATATCTCTGTCGAAGATTGTGAGAAACGGGTGGTTTCCTTCATCAATGGCTTCAGCCTTCCTGAACGCATCACATCTGGTTCACCTGGTGCTGCCCCGACTGCCGATCATTCTACAAATGCAAACCCTCCCATCCCTGATGATGGAGAAGATATTCTTCCTGGACCGGCTCCGGCTTCAGGCTCTCAGTCACGCTCGCAAGATGCTCCCCGTGCACTGCAGGAATTCGGCGTCAGCAGTACACCTGCGGAGCAACAAGGTTCTTCCTCCGAACCCTTCTATGTTGATGTCTTGCGGCATTTATCAGAAACTGGGGAATCAATCGTGAACCTCGATCTTTCGCATCTCCACAATTTTGACTCTGTGCTGTATCGTCGAGTCATCGAACATCCGGAGGATCTCATCACCATCTTCGATGCAACTATTAATCGCATCTTCTGCGAAATATTCCCGGATGAAGCTGCGGATATCGAACAGAATCGTCGAAAGAGTATTCAATCTCGTATGTACAACCTTCTGCCTGAACAAGTGCAGTCCATGCGAGAGCTCAATCCAAGTGATATATCCAAAATGGTGGCAATCCGTGGTATGGTCATTCGCGCATCCACTGTCATCCCTGATATTCAAGCCGCAATGTACAAGTGTACAAAGTGCAATGCGATGCAAGAAGTATCAATCGCCCACGGTCGCATTGAAGAACCTCGAAAGTGCATGTCATGTAACTCAAGGGATTCGTTCTCCCTCATTCATTCACGTTCTCAGTTTGCTGACAAGCAGATGGTCCGTTTGCAAGAAGCCCCGGAGAATATTCCTAAGGGAGAGACTCCTGCTACTTTCACGCTTGTGATGTACGACTCTCTTGTTGATGCTGTCAAACCTGGTGATCGTGTTGAGATTACTGGAATGCTCAGAGCTGTGCCAGTGCGGGTCAATCCCAAAAACCGAACCGTTAGGTCTGTGTTTCGGACATACATAGACTGTGTTCATGTTCGCACATTGAATCATAACCACTCTCGTCAAGAGCTTCAAAACTTAGCCGTCGAGAAAGATCTTTTGGGACAACCAACGGATCCAAATGCGGACCTTGCATTCGCTGAGGAGACTGTAACTACGGAGCAGAAAAAGCGCAGAAAAGAATACTTTGAAGAGCTTGCTTGTCATCCAGAGTTGTATCAGCGACTTGCGGAGAGCGTTGCCCCGAGCATATTCGGCATGGAAGATGAGAAGAAAGGTGTGCTTCTTCAACTATTTGGTGGAGCCAAGAAAAGCGGGCAGAATGAGGCAAATGCGGAAGCTAATGGTGATGGGTCTGCGAGATTTCGGTCTGCCATAAATATTCTTCTAGTCGGCGATCCAGGTACTTCAAAATCGCAGCTTCTTCATAGTGCGCACAGACTTGCTCCGAGAGGGGTTTACACATCCGGCCGCGGCTCTTCTGCTGTCGGACTCACCGCATATGTAACTCGGGATCCCGATAGTGACGACTACGTTCTGGAATCTGGCGCACTCGTTCTGTCGGACAGGGGTGTATGTTGCATCGACGAGTTTGACAAAATGTCTGAATACGCTCGCTCTGTCCTTCACGAAGCCATGGAACAACAGACCGTTTCAATCGCTAAAGCCGGTATTATCGCTACATTGAACGCCAGAACTGCAGTGCTAGCGGCCGCGAATCCAGTCAATTCAAGATATGACACCACGAAGCCGGTGGTCGAGAACATTGATCTTCCTCCAACTTTGCTCAGCCGTTTCGATCTCATCTTTCTTGTTCTGGATGCGCCTAATGCAGAATCTGATCGCCGGCTTGCGAAGCACATTGTCTCGCTATTCTTCAAGAACTATGATGAGAGCAAAAGCGAGAAACAGCCAAATGAGGGTTCCAGTGCGAAAGACGAAGACACTACGGCCTTGGAACTAGTGGAGTACGACGATGAAATGCCTACCGCTCCGTCGTACGTCGGCGGAAAATTTCTCAGCGCTAAGACCCTGACTGAATATATAGCGTACTCACGAGAGGCAGTTGATCCAAAGCTCACTGAAAGCGCAGCAGATGCCCTCGTGAGTGGTTATGTCGAGATGAGATCTGTTGGACGAGGCGGTGGAACTATAAGCGCCACGCCACGCCAGCTCGAATCATTGATTCGTCTAGCTGAGGCACACGCAAGGATGCAGCTCAAGAATGAAGTAGAAGAGGAAGACGTCCAGGAGGCTATGAGGCTGGTGAAGAGTGCACTTCGGATGTCAGCCCTGGATCCGAATACAGGTAAGATCGATATGAATCTCTTTGCAGCAGGAAAGTCAAGAGGTAGCGACACCATGTCGAATTTCTTGGAACGTGCAATCGTTGAAAAGCTCAGAGCAATATCACAAGACAGCGGCCTACCCACGAGCAAGCTACTGGCAGCATTGCGGGAAACATCGGATGCAGTTATCAATCCTGGAGATCTTCGAGAAGCCTTGAGAACTTTAGAGCAAAAGGAGGAAGTTGTGTTAACCCACCGTGGTACTCTTGTACAACTTGTTTAGTTCGTCTGCGGAACTTTCATGTCAAGTAATAGCTATGGAATCCTCAACAACTAATTCGCAGTCATGTGCGACAAAGGCATGTAAGAAATGTTAGCGCAATACTTGAGAGATATAGAGAGTCGAAAGATAAGAGGCGAAATATGTCGATGTCTTTGCCGCCGTTGATAAGCGAAGTGTGAATGTACCGAGTGAATTATCTCGTAAATACAACCAAATAAAGAGCCCAGTATGTGGTGACGTTGACGATCCATGCGGATATTTTGAAAGAAATACAAGACCTAGAATTCGCAGAGGTTCAGTATTGATACATACTGGGAGGTCCCTTTTTGACGCTTATTATTTCCCTTACTCGAGATCTACAATACATGACAATGGAAACGTGACGCGATCTTGCAGATGTGGACACGGAAAGGCTTGAGATGCTCGAGTCAACAGATTTGTGTCGCTAGCTTTTAGAAACATGCTAAAGCAAAAAAAGCATTGAAAAATAAAGACAATGAATTCAGGTATGCATACTAGCTCTTCGACCTACACAAGAGCTAACCGAAGAAATGGGGCAACAAAGACAGAAGTGTCTACAGAGTTTGAGCCAACAATGCTGAAGTACCTCGGCGCTTCCATCTCCGCAAGCACTTCATCCTGAACTTGATAGAAACACTAGAACCGCCATCCAAAACGCAAGTGATGACTCCACGATTAGGATACGAAACCCAAGGAGCTATGATGTTGCGGCCGCTGTTTCCTGCTATGTGGAATGGTGCTCTAAACTCTTTGTGTACCAATTTCCCATTTACATAAAAAGCCGACTTCCGGCCCATTCCATCACATCGTATCGAGAATCCATGTCTGTATCGAGCAATGCATATGTCTGCGTTGTTTTCCAGATGTATTTCTTGGATTGCTTGACGAATACCTAAGCGTCCAGAGGGCACAAGCACAAGTTTCGGTTGTTGAAAGGGTTGTTTTTCGTGGGTCTGTTGTGGCCGTGTCCAGGTTGCTGCTGATACGATAGAGATGGTCAAAAAGCTTAGAGTGAAGAAGAACCGAGTTACTGAAGGCGTCTTTGAGTAACCGTCATTAGAGTGTGGAATCCCAGCAGACATTTTTCACTTGCTTTTCCCTGTATCTATTTGTTGGAGATTCAGAATTTCCTATGAGCGGTGAGTTTGCTGGAAAAAATATAATCGGAACTGGCTTCGTTCACGATCTTCATATACTGTGAGGAAATGTGCGCAGAATATCGAGCATCGCTGTGTAGCATCAAACGGGCCACCTTTTTTTGGTGATGATGCCTTACAGAACACACACTGAAAAAGGAAACACCACGGTAGGTTCTGCCAAATTGGGATCTTTGGTCATCTACCGCCTCGTTCGTGAGTGGTGCTGAGTAGATGAACTCAGCAAGGAATAATATGCCACTGCACTATTTACAGCTCCGAAAGAAGCTTGTTCTTCAGTGCATCTCTCTCATTTGATCTATTTCGGGATTCTATCAGCGTTATGCTTCTGCTGAGCAAAGATATTAATACCATAAACCTTTCAAAATGTTTACCCATCCGTGTTGCTCTCATAACACTTTCTACTTCTAAACCATTTACAATGTATACATACTTGTATTGTGTTCTTCATAGCACGGTATTACTACAAGTATGAAATGTTTTCAAACTAGACAATCTTGAACTGTTGAAGGGTAGTAGAACTCGGTCCCGTTAGAAAATTAAAAATAAAATCCAACCAAAAAATATTGAGGGCACTAGTGTCTAAACGACCACTGGCTTCATATGAGGCCAAAATTACAACATCCAAAATTTTTGTAAACTTTGTCAATTTCCTTAAATTTTTGTGTCTAGAGGTTATCAACACCCTTTTTTTCTGACGTCAACCTCAAAGATCACGAACGATCGTCCAAAACCTGTAAAAACATCATCTTAACTTCATTCTTCCATTATTTATTAAATATGTCATCATCTATAGGTCCCCGTCGGGTAGTGGAAAACAGAGTAAACACCCGGGCACGTCTCATCACATCAGAGAGAGACTCTAAACGCTTCTTTGGAACGCAATGAAAGACGAAACTCGTCAGCAAAAGTGTTACAAAAGTAGACGTTGTTGTCAAAAATAATTGGAGAAACACTTTTCTCACTATAACCTTCGTGCTACCTGGTCGCGTGAAAGTATGCACGTTCAAATTTTACAATTTGAAAGCTGGGGATCATGTCAGGGTTCAGGCAACTGCTCAAGAAGCCATCAATTTTAAAGTGGAGAAAATTAGTGCTGCTATTACTAATGAAGTTTCAAACAATTAAGAGAAGCATGCTGTCAAGGATGGCGATCATAGTGACACGATGATTCCGTTGAGCCCTTTAACTGTGACAAACAGTGACACGCAAGACAGCTTCGTGGAAGTTCATTCGACGAAATCGGTAACGGGAAAAGTATCCTTGACGTTGAATTTCCAGTGCTAATGCATCAATGCAAAGTCAAGAGACCTGTTGGAGATTTTATCACCGCTATTTATGCACCATTGGGACTCTCTCCATACGATTTCTTCATGTAGATGTCTCTTGTAGCTCATTTGGAAAAAATATTTCGATCTATCAACTCTCGGTTGGGAGGAAAAGGCTTAAAGCAGACTAATGGAGGTTAAATATTGAAGTTTTTTGGTTTGATGGTGTTAATGACACGCTTTGAGTTTTCAAATTGAAGATCACTTTGGTCTAAAGACACGTTTTCTAAATATATTGAATCTCCGCATCTTGAAAAGATCATGTCACGAAGTCAGTTTGAATATATACGTCAATTTATCCTTTTGAGTGGCTCTAAAAACGATTAGACGTCAGAAGAATGCAGGTGATCATGCGTTTCTGAGTTTTTGGAAGCTATAAATGACCATCGGAGAGCGGTCGTAACTCGGTCACACACTTTGTGGGTGGACGAAAGTATGTCACTTTGGTATAGACTTGGAGGGAACTGGATTGAAATTGGACTTCCACACTACACTGCTCTTGATAGAAAACCTAAAAATGGTTGTCAATTAAAGACACTGTGTTGTGAAAGGAGTGGAATTGTTCTCAAAATAGAAATCACGATGGGAGCTACGCAACCAGATGTACATCCTTTTGAATCAGAACATGGGCACATAACAGCTGGTTTAATGAGACTTGTTGAAAATTGGTTCGCAACTGATCGAATCGTTTGTGCCAATTCATATTTTGCATCTGTTGAAACAGCTGAAGAACTTTTAAAAAGAGGAATGCAATTTATTATGTGTAGTATTCTACTATGTCGGGGAATCCGATAGGATGATTTTTCGCGAAGTCGCGGTTGGAACTCATAAGTGAGTGATGTCATCAAACTTGAGATATGAAACGGCACACCGCGTAGGATGCCAGGAGGCAGGGTACAGTGTTGGGACACGTGGTATCACGAGTGGAGTGGCTTGCAATGGCGCATGTAGTGGCGATCCACGTGGCTGGTTTTACTACCCTTTGTAGCTAGACGTCCATTAGGGACCGTACCCATACAGTGGTTTGGCTAAGTGGCTGACCACTGGGTATTATTTATATTTTATTTGGGCACTCACCCTGGCTCACAGTATATAGTGTACCAGAGGTGAGCGCCAACTCCAAGTAAAGGAGACAACATGGGCATCATGACTATTCTGTTCCTCGCTTAGGATTCCTTAACCGGAGATACGGACGAGCTATAATAGATAGTCAGCCCCCAACCACTTCACGAGCCGTCTCACACCTACGTCCCATCAACGTTTTACAGTTGCACTGTTCACCCTCGCTGGCGAGTAGTGGCCTTACACCCCACTTCCAGCTCGCTGGTGTTGTAGCTCTACCACCCCTTTTCCTTCGCCGCAAGCGACCCATCGGCAGTCCGAACGCTGTCGCAGGTGTCTGCTCTCTCCGTTAGAGCGGATACTACATTATGGTTGTAAAAACAGCCACCAGAAGGTTTTCTATGAAACATCTTTGCGAACTTAAGATGACGGCACGAGGTCAGCACGTGTCAATGGTCTCGACACTGCCTGAATTGGATCGAAAGATGATGTCTGTGCTCTGGGTGGACCGTGAGAGAAGATATTTCATCAGCACTTATAGCAGTACTCAACTAGAAACTCTCATTTCTCGTGAAATATGGAGGACAACTGATGGAATAACAAAGACAATTCCGCCTTCCATTGCTATTCCAGAGGTTTTTGAGGAGTACTATTCTTTTTGTTCAAGAATTGATAGACATAATAGGTCACGTCAAGATGATCTGAATATGGAAAAGAAGCTTGAAGTGAAAGAATGGTCTTTTAGAGTGAATACTTCTTTGCTGGCATTGTGCGTGGTTGATGCTTGGAATCTTTACAAGGGTGCGTACTGAAACACATTGAATCTTACACCCCATAATTTCCGTCGTAATCTCGCTGACGAATTCATAGATAGCAACTGGGATGCTATTCGAACTATGAAAAGAAAATGTAAGGAGGAAGATGAAACAGAAAACTTATATATGGCTGGTACCGGCACTCATTTAATGGAGATTAGTTGAAAAAGAAGGAAATTGGATGGTTCGTTGACGTCTCAAACATATCAAGGACGATGCAAAGTCTGCAAAATCACTTACAAATCCAACTTTGTTTGTTCAGAATGCAAAAGGTACAATGATATGGATGTTTATATATGTCACAGTAGAACAGGTCGTGAGTGTTTTATAGATCATCTGCGTGACACTCACCACATTTCGAGCAACATTTAGTCAACAACATTGATGGTCGTGTGTCACCATGCGTTTTAAACGCTTTTTAAAGGCAATTTTTAAAAGTATAAAGCAAAAGTTCAAATTACCTTAAGCCCCCTACTAATTCAATCCGCGTAATTCAACTTGCTAGATATATTATGGTCTCTGACGAAACAATCCCTTAAGCAGATGTCACTTTATTCTGTCTGCTGTTCAAGTGGATGTAAATGCGTTCTTAGACCATAATAATTTTTAGAATTAGTCGAGCTCCCGTAGGATTTTTCGAGTTACACTGAACTCAGCGAGGTTTGAACCCTGTTTTTATTAGTCTCCGAGCGGTCGTGAAACCAATGATCTGCTGTTACTGAAGACAACTGTCTAAAGAATGTACTTTAAAACAGGAGGAACATGGTTAGAAAATTAGTTTTTTACTTAGAAAATAGAATACGCCGCTGCAGAATGGAAACCAGCGATTTTTACTAATTTTTTGGAAAATAGAACTGGCCTCATATGAGGCCAAAATTTCTCTTTAAAAGTAACTGAAATTCATTCAAGATATGAATTTTCAAATTTAGAGCAGAAAGGAAGAAAACAAAAATAAAAACTATACATCTTTATCGTTGAGGAAAAGCCTCGGGAATCTAGTCAAACAGAGCTTTAATAAGCTTCTTTAAAACGATATATACTTTTTTTGTAGCAAACTTAAGTAGTCGCAAAAAAACAATCAAATATTTTCATGGCACCCGTTTATGTCTCCTAGAGTGCTGTAGTTTGCATGTCTACGCTTCGTATGCATTGTTGTTTGCTAGTTAATGTCTATCTGAGTCTTGATTGTAAAACCACGGGAGAACGCTATCTCGTGCCTGGGTGTACTTTTGTTCTACATCTTGTTTGTGTTACCGACTTGAATCGATTTCAGGTTACAGCCCAAGTATTCTAAGGGCAGGACTGACCGATTTGGCTGCTGGGTTTCGATACACTGCGCCGATTTCTTCCAGCTGCTTGATCGTGTGATTGATGAAAACTCACTGATTCTGCCCGTAACGCCTCTGCGGGCAGCGAATTGGTTTAGCTCCAAGGCGTAGTTCGATCTCCAAAGGGGACACGATGGCTAGTGGATCGGGGCCGAGCTTTATGAGGAATATTGAGCGATAATCGCATAGTATTCTCTTCAGCTCGCGAAGTCTCTCATTACTCATTCCGTTTTTCCGGGCTTCCTCCTCTAGAGAAGCGAGATATTCTTCGATTTCAGTGGGTTCGTCGATTCCAAATCCAGCTGTGAGGTGTTCCGGGGGTTCAATCCGGTCGTTCTCCGTATCTCGGTAGGATACACCGCTGTAGTTACCCTTATCAGTAGGTACATCAAGGCGGCTAATACGCATACCGTTGATCGCCGAGCCGACATTCTCGAGGTGGTCGCCTAGGTTGAATCCTAATTTGTCGAGCATGTGGCGTTCAAGAATCACCTCTTTCATACTCTGATCCGTAATGAAGAACTCTACTCCATGCAGAATTATATATATCTTGGTCCTGGGCAGGGTTATAACTAGCAACATCGCCACGCTTTGCTTTGATGTGAACACAATCTGGGCTTCTGCAGTGCTCTCCATAGCAGTCTCGAGTTCGATGGTTTCAGGGAGATTGATGACTTCCAAGTTGCTTCTTGCATTGACTTGCTTTATAAAGTCCTTAAATATAGCACTAGAGTCGGTTCCAGAGTCTCCAATTGCGACTGCTGCGACTCGTTCGTCGAGTAAAATGTTGTACTCTCCATTGCTGCTCGGATGGCTTGATAAACTGGCGAATTCGATGCTACTTTTCCCCCGCTTCTCTGCAAAGAAATCGTCCAGGAGCTGCTTCCGTTCTTCGGTTGAGGTAATTCTTCAGTCTCGGATTCGGTGCTTCTTGCCGCACTTCTTGTTCGGGCAAGGCCTCGTCCACAAAGTACCGTTTGCAGCGGTTTTCTGTGCTCCTGAGTTTGAAGAATCTCGTTGGAAACGTTTGCTGCTGTGCTCAATATCTTTGGGTTCAATCTTCTTCGAATCGTTTCCTCCGTCGCCCTCGTGTCTTCGCTTTATCTGCGCTCGTGCAGTTTCGCCGTTCTGCACTTCGACGGCAACAGCGCTGGCGCTTTTCATAAAATGAGATATGCTTGCCTTCTGTACGGCTGTCCAGTATAACTTTTCGTTCAGTAGACGAATACGTAGCTCGGCAGTTTCCACGCGATTGATCAGCTGAGGGACGATCTTCGTGCAGATTTCTTGATCTTTCTCGACTTCCTATGCATTGTTTCTGTCTAAATGCATAAATATGTTCAGGACATATTCTCTAACCGCTCCACTTTAGTCCCTCGGACATGGTCGGTACTTTATTGCATCCATTGATGTCTGTACGCGTTGCGCCAGGTCCTTCGGAGCTTCTTTGAGAGCAATAAGACCAGCTCCTGGGTTGCCCTTGTAGATTTGCTATGATGCGTCCTCTGCGTAGGTGTCACTGTCGTCCAGGAGCTGTATACTTCGAGTTTCTACGCAGTCCAAGCGCCTGCATCTCAATCCAGACTGCAGTCCACTCTGGACTGCAGTTGTGCTATTTCATCTCAGTTTCGCAGCAATCTGCTTTGGGGTGCACCTACGCATCCCAGATGTGCTCATGGGTGGTCAACAGTAACATCGAGAAAAAGCGACCTTTACTTTCCACGAAGACTTGTTTCGATTTACTCGAGTGCCGTTCGGGTATCAAACTACTGCAGCTAAATTCCAAGTATAGCTGTACATGTTTTTTTAAAATGTCAAGAAGGCAACCGCAAAGGTAAACATCGATGATGTAAACATCTAGTCCACATCGATAGAAGAGCACTTTTCCCACGTTCGCACCGTAACGACCCTCCTGGCGGATACCGCAGTGACGCTGAAGCCGCGCAAGTGAGTCTTCTTCACCAAAAAGGTTGGAGACCCTGGCCACATCAGAAAACCTGGTTCCCAAATGGTTTCCCCAAGCATAATTACAGTTGTAATGGGGGGTTAAAGTGGCACAATTCCAAAAAGACATAAGATCTGTTGCACGTGTATGAAACTTCTATCTTCGCTTTGTCAAGTAACTCGCTATCATAAAGGCTCCCCTCAACAAAACGCTCCAAAAATGTGAACCGGAATGAATTGAGAATCTTTTGAGTGAGGAGATGGATGCGTTCGAGGAATTGAAGCGGGCGCTTCTTTCACCACTCATCTTAGCCTTTCCGAAAACGGGGTTTCCGTATAGACTAAATACAGAGGGATTGAACGACCAAATTGTTTTTCGTCTCATGCACCATCCGGGGACAAGTTATATATAGGGTACTGGAGCTGTGCTGAAAATGAGGGCTAGCTGATCCACATGGGAACTGAGTAGGAGTTCCTGGTAGTAATAAGAAGCATATTGATGCTCAGTCCATACCTTTATGGTGAGCGCTCTTCACTGTGCACGGACTACGATGCCTTGAGATGATATTCAGACTCCCCAATGCGTCTGCTAGTCTTTTCTGTTGAAGTTTGAGACCGTCGGGGTGCGAATAAAGCCAATAGCACCGTTCAGGTATTATACACAACATATCTGATGCTAATAAGTGCTTAATTACCTCAGAATAGCAGAAGGAACCCGTCGGCGATGACATCCCTTGCACTATTTTCTCACCCAACCAACTTGGTACTGGCGGACTACTGTAACGATATTACGATCTTCCTGAAGAAAACGATTTGCACAACACCGATATGGTAACACAGATACCGACCTTCCATTACACAAACCTCATGACCGTAACGAAATAGGTTTCGAAGGATCTGATTTCGATGCGGGCAACAATGAGTTCATCCTGGGAAGGTCAACCTAGGATGGTACCACTCAATTTGTGGTTCTCAAGGCGCTTCGCCCGAGCATTCTGTATCTTTCACATTTTCCGAGACAATCGGGACACCCTGGCGCATTTAGGATGTACTATACCTTTAAGAAATTGGTTTACTGGCCTCATATGGCTCGCAACGTTTACATCTTTGTATATCAGTGTTAATCATGGGTTCGGACAGACGGTGGCATTCAAAAGCATCTAAAAAAGCTCAAGCTGTTTCCAGAAGTGGTTCCGCTCTATTTTGTGGAGATCGACCTTCTAAGACCACTTTTTAAGACAAAAAATGGGTACCAGCACATTTTACTGATCACCGACAGGTTTTTGAGGTTTACCAGATCCATACCTACAAAAAATACGAAGTCAACATCTCTGGTGATAGCGTATCTCAATAATTGTAATAGCCTGTCTGGTGCGCCATAATATCCAGTCCACGATTGTAGTTGAAAACTGGCGTTCAAGATCTTTGAAGCAGTCTGTGCACTCTAGTGTTGTGAGAACTATTTCACTACTGCCTACCCCCTACATACCAAAGAACAGGTTATGCTCTTTAACCACATATTGGTATATAGAATACGACACTATAAGGAAGAGCACCAAACTAGTTGCTACGAGCTGGTTCAACCGCTCTTCTACTTCTGAACCTTTTAGGTACACCGGTCCACGCAGAACACTTCCTTTGAATAGGTTCTTTCGCGACACCCACCATGTATTTTCGTGCGTCCGCAAAATAATCACAGCAGCTGGCACACTGACCCCTGTGATTTGAATGCTTGCCCTTGCTGGTGCGTCGGCGTGCGTCGCCTGGCGAATTCGCATATGCGCGAGACATGCAAACAGTGCACGTAAGCGCAAATTTAATGTGCGCACTGTATTGGGCACGTACGAGATACAGTGGAAAACAATAATACGTAAGAAGAGATATAGATTACGTTAGCTATCGTAACTATCTTTGATGTGTTCGATGTCGTGGTTAGAACCACAGACAGCGCAATCAAGTCTTCCTGCCAAGTCGGCAATCAACTGCCTTGGCAGGGGGTGCTCATAAAAGGCCACTCGTCCGTCGAGTGGCCGCTCAAGAAGGAGTGGAAGACACGACGAGTGAGGTACCCGATTCCTTGCGGATCCTAGTACAGTCTCTCCTGCGCCGCTATGTTTCCTTTAATTCAGATTTCTAACACTGTACCCAGCACTCGACAACACACTGCCAATGTCAAGGTAAATACCCTTGCAAGCTTGATGAGGGCTTTCAAACATGCCGAGAGTCGCCTAACTTCAGCTCAGAAGCGATACAAGGCTCACTACGACCTTCGGAAAACCAAAATGGTCACTTTATCTACGGGAAAGTTTTTTTAAATTAAAAATCCCCCTTCAGCTACAAGACCATGCCCGATGACGAAGCTGAAAATTGAGCTATCGATAGAGATATCAATTCGAAGCTTCTACTCGAATTCGAGAGACCCACTACAGTATGGAAGGAATCAGACCATACCGTCACGGTTGATCAAGATTGAATACCGAATTCGACTTCCATAGACCGTATTACGGGAGTACCTGAAACGGTTCAATATCGCATGGAGACGGGTGCCTCAGGTCGAGAGTCTGGATTCGTAGCTCTGCGCAGAAGAATCTCGAAATATATCTCCCCAATTGAGGTTAATGTGAACCTTTCGAGCAGTGAAACTGATTCACATCCCCGATTGAAAAGTTAAAGTGGACCTTAAAACGGGGCAGTCAGAAGCTTTCGACCAAAAACGCACAAGCCAAGCCCCTGACTCGGAATATCTAAATCCCCGAGGTAGCATTCCCCCGAAACAACAATACCAAATCTCAAAATGGTTTCGGGTCTACAGCTTGGTGGGACACCGGAGAACCGAGGATGGTATCAAGTACACCTTCAGCTGATACGACAAGGGGTCTGAAAGGGACACCTTCAAATCCCCATCTGCAATACCACTACACTTCTGTAACAGCCATTGGCGCGGCCAAAAGGAGCCTATGCAACTGTACGGGTAGGCTCAAACCTCCGTGGGACGCAGGCCTAAAGAAGCATGAGAGTAAGATTCATTCTCGCCCAGACTCAACGCATATGCGTTCCAAAGTACCTACAAGGGAAGGTGTGACAGAGCACTTCACTGTAACAACAAGAAAAGACAACAATTTCTTTTATGAAAGAGACAGCTAACGAAGTCAAGTGATAGAAATCCGCCTCAAGAATCACAGGGGTAGAGCGATGGAAAGTCTAGCTCCGGAATTACGAAGTGGAAGGACCCGGAGTTCGAAAAGTATTGGGAAACAGAGGATCAATTTCATGGCCAACACACTGCTGGAAATGTCCGAAACACTAGAAGATAGAGACGTAGATAGATGCAGAGGACCGCTAACCTTACCAGTACGAAGAGAAGTAAACCGTTGGAGTGGGTTGCAGAACCACACGGTTCGAGTCTGCACCTAGAAGGAGATCCATGAAAGAATTAGAAGGCGCAGCTGCGGCAACCCTTGCCAGGTTCGCAACCTGAGGGAAGGCCACTTGGTATACATCCAACTAGAAATGACTCAAGAACTCACTCAGTTTTCTCAGCGCGTTCTTGTGATTCCCATGGGGACACAGTAAACCATAAAAAAGCGTTAAAGCAGCAATCACAGAGGTTGGTCCAGCCAGCTGGAGGTTGTTGACTTACGCCTGACGATTTCGATTCGGCAGATCGACCACTGCAGGAGACCCTATTATTGGTTGGGGTGAGGGGCGAGAAATAACCATAAATAGAGGTCTAACCGAACCAGCAACCCTTTAGGAGCTCGGTAGAACAAAAGTTATACCTATAAGGGTAGACGAATTACGACCTTTTGGAAACGGCTCGGGCGGAAAAAGACCAGCCTAGCGACAAACAGGTGTCTCCAATATACCTTGATAAGGTTAAAGGCTCGGGGGAGCTCGATGAACGCACGGCACCCCTGGAAAGTATTGGTCGTGGCGAGGCACAACTCTAGCTTTGCAGGATGGTATGCCTACCAACCTCCATGCGAATTAGAATCCTATTTCTCCCTCCGAACAACGTACGATTGTAATATAATATGTTCAAACTATAATACATACCCTGAACGATGTTCGGATAACTAAATCGGCGAATGTACTGGACAACCCTCAGAGATATTAAGAAAATGCGACCTAAACTTTGGACACCATCTCGTTGGATGTACGAATCGGGATTATGGAAATACCAGTCGATACAATAACTACAGACAGGATGGTCCCCTTGACAGTCTGTCACCTGACGAGGACCACTCCGCAATTCCTACGGCCTTGCTGGCCTTAAGTGAGAATAGAAACAGACCAATCTATAAGCGCTGCTTCACAGCGCATCTACGCTTATTTAACGAAACTCGATCGTTCTCTACGGTCAAACTTCTCGACCCAACTACAGGCCATAGTCTGCCACACCAAGCCACCTACTTGTTAATATCTCCGCTTCCATGACCACGAGATGGGGCGCTACCTGATATGGTTCATAACAGAGAAAACAGAGTCGATGAGCGAGATGATGGCTCGACCACCATCTCCGTGGAGAACTCACGCCGATATTTATCTCTATTAAGCGAACCCTTCTCAGCACGTTCCAAAGAGACAGCGAACTCATCCAACTTTTCCTGTAGTACGGGTATCGACCATTCATGTTCAACAATCGCCATCGTTGGGGGTGCGAAGAGATGAAGGACTTAAAAGAATAGCGTCAAGCGTTTCCATCTCCTTGGAGTCTTCAACTTCTTCAACATCAGTGGTAACCGGCACTTCACGTCTCCCGGAAGCAGAAACTGGTTGTGTAGAAGCGGCACCCCTTCGAATTATTGGTGGGCAATCCAAGAAATGGCACAGAGTAAGCTGACGAGGCACACCGTTGGATTGCACTCGCGCATGAAGGCATCAAGGTCCTTCCAAAATATTCAAAGTGAGCCAAAATACAAAACTGAAGAGTGGTCGCTCAGTCAAAAATGGGACGGAAAGACATCATCAAGGCTTAACGACCGTGAGATTATACAGAGAACTAATATCAATATCTAAATTGTCGTTTCAACGCAAAACTGGGCCCCTCGGGTGCCAGCGATCGATCCTTTTAAGTTGAAAGTAACCTTGATGGTCAAAACGAAAAAGACTCATAGAACAGCCTGTTCAGCACCGTTAGAATATCAATGTCGCCAGTTAATACTCAGTAGCAGTTTCTAAGATGTTTTTGCACCGTGGATCCAACTAATCGGCGCATGGAAATTCTAAGTAGAGCAACGAAACCTGAAAGATAGAAAAAAAGCTGAGCAGGGTGGGCGCAAAAAAGCATCTCAAAAAAGGTTCGACCTCCTCTCAACGGTTTAGGTGACCGCGAGCGCGATAAAGACTGCAAGAACCCTGAAAGTATCCATATCTACGTTTTATTAGTTTGTCTGTGCGTCACTGTCACCACTTGCACTTTAAAACCGAGACTGGTGGTGGAAAAACTAGATTCCAAGAGATTGCGCGTTGTGTGAGGGGAAGACTCTAACTCGACTTTACTTCGATCTCTTTTCTGTCCGCCTTAAGAGCTAAACACTGGTACTGTAATGTTTGGCTTCTAAAAAACGCGGCGCATCAGAGAATCGTTTTAGATGGTATTTGACAGTCCCCGGTTCATGCGTCGCATTTTGCTATGGGTGGGGGTCGGACTTGCAGCTTTTCTCTCAATTTCTGAAATCTCTCTCGATGTAGAGGTTTGGGAAAGATGTTGGCTGTCATTTCGATGGTGGGAATCTCGTACAGCGTGATGGCATTGGTACCGATGTGATGCTGCTGGTAATAGTGTCTGATATCAATATTTTTTCAGCGCTTTATGGGTGTATGATTTTCGGCGATTAGGATGGCCGATTGATTGTCTATAAAGTGTGGTGTGGCTTTGTCCTTGGTGAGTCTCGTTGATTCGAGAAGTTTGCGTAGCAATTGTGTGTGTTGTGTGGCCTGGGTTGCTGAAATGTATTCTGCCTCTGTGGTTGAGAGTGCAACGATATTTTGCTTCTTTGACATCCACGATACGGGTGTGTCGTTGATGAGATGAACATTGCCGGTTACAGAATTTCTATTCTTTGCATTCGCGAAGTCGGAGTCACTGTAGACGGTAAGTGGTGTAGTTGTTGCCTCGTTTGGCTTGAATCATAGACCGTACGATCTTGTACCCTGCACATAGCGAAGGAGGGTTTTGATTGATTTCCAGTGATGTGTCTGTGGCTTTGTCATGTGTTGTGCTAGTCGGTTCGTAGCATATGTTATGTCGGGTCGGGTGCTATCGGTTAAGTTTCTGAGTTTTCCCAAGATATTTCTGTATCTCGCGGCGTCGATGTGTTGATAAGGGTTTTGTTGGCGGTTGTTGATCCAGGGCGTGGAGTCCTTGGTATGGCGTTGCGGTCGGGTTGTACTTGCTCATTTGCGTCTGCTCGAGTATGGCACCGATGGCGTCTGGTTTTGCGATATGGATTGTGCCGTCTTCTCCGTGCGTGATGGCCCAGTTAAGGAATCGTGTTGGTGTGCCTAATCGTTTGGTTTTGTATTTTGTGAGAAGCTGGTGGTGTAGTGTGTCAATATGTCTTTGTGCTGATGCCAGTACTAGAAAGTCGTCTATGGTGGTACTGACCAGTGTTGTTCCCTCGGCTGTGTATTTTACATAGAGGCAAGGATCGTGCTCCGACGGTACAAAGTTGAGTTGGGTGAGGAATGTCTTCAGACCATGGTTGTAATAGTACGCCGCAGGAGAGGAGCTGTATGAATTGCCGATCAATTGACAGTTTTTGCTTTGGTGCGTGTATGTTCCATCGAATCTGGGCATCTGGGTGACATATATGGGTCTGTCATGTTCATAATTCTCGTGTAAGTATGCTGATCTTATGTCAAAGTGTTCAAGTGGCATTTGGTGTCTGGCGTGTAGCGCGATGAGCATTCTATGAGTGGTGCGGTCGGCAGAGTAGGTAGTGGTGGGTTTTGGATTGTAATGGATTCCTGGTTTCATCATGTCACCTCGAAGGTTATATCGTGCTTTTCGTTGGACGACATTTCCTTCTGCTGAGCGTTTGTACCTGTAGAGCATCTTCAGTGGGATGATGGATTTTTGGGCGGGATGATTGTTGTTGGGAGCCACTTGATGCTGTCGTGTTTGTCTAGGTTGTTCAGTTCCGTTTCATGTGCCTTTTTCCACTGTACAGCGTCTGAAAACTGGCGGGATTGGGATAGATTGGCTGGCGGTGACGTATTGATGAGTATATCTCGTGGTATGGGTTGGCGTTGTGCTGCTCTTGCTTTTAATGCTGTTGTGGTGAATGCTCCAGGATCTTGGTCTCTATTGTAAGTGTGGAAATCCTGCACTCTGATGGATTGGTACTGTTGGGTGCGCATATTAAGGATAGCTATGTGCCTGAGGGATAGCGGGTACATGTATCTGGCCGGTTCTGCGCGAGGTTGGAGTTTCTATTTGGGAGCGTATACGGGTATGGTGCCGAGTTCTCTAAATGTGAATAGTCGTTGGATATCCGGTGCATTGCCGTACCAAATCTTGTACGGAGATGTATTGGTGGATGCGAGATGGACGAGGTTGTATTTGAAGATCGTATCTCGAGCAGCATCCTCCCAGTATTGGTCGCTGAGAATGGCCGTGTGTAACAGCGCTCGCACCGAGCTCATGATTGTTTTGTTCATGCGTTCTGCTATTGAATTCTCTTGCGGTTGATGAGGGCTGCGAAGGTGGAGCTGGACCTGGTGAGTGTTGTAGGTTTGTTGCATTTTGTTGGAGGTGTATTCTTTTGCGTTGTCTGCTCGGAAGTAAGTGAGGGGATGGTGCATGCTATGGCGTATGTGGTGAAGTGTGTCGTTGATATGTTTAGGGATGTCTTTGCGGTATTTGGCAAAGTGTGCCATTGTGAAACGGCTGCG
This sequence comes from Agarophyton chilense, assembly GCA_030374765.1. NCBI lineage: Eukaryota > Rhodophyta > Florideophyceae > Gracilariales > Gracilariaceae > Agarophyton > Agarophyton chilense. The sequence continues at coordinate 310,823 of JARGXX010000129.1, forward strand.
TGCGCCGATTACAAGGAGCATGTGATTTTTGCCATGTGTAGAAGTTCGTTTGACGGGACCACAAGTATCAGAACTGACGTAGGCTCCGCTCCGACGGGGTATGCATGATATTTCGGTTTGTGTGGTGCTGGGGCCAACTTGGCGCGGTTGCATGCGGTACACGTCAATTTGTCGTGTGTGGGGAACTGGGTGGGCATGGTGGAGATGAGTCTTTTGTTGGCTGTGAGTTCTAATTTTGCTGGGTGTGCGTGATTCAATGTGATGTGCCAGTTGTGTACCATTGTCTGTTTGTTGGTTTGTCTGTGTGATTTTGTGGGGTTGGGTTGTTTCTGAAGGTCGTGGATGGTGAGCCTGTTAGTCGGAGAGCTTAGGACTGGTGGTGCTGCTTCAGTTTCTTTTGCTGATGCACTAGGAGGTGTGGAGGCGGTGCTGTCTATCGGTCGTGGTGGGGATGTGGAGATCTTGGTTGTTCAATTTTTGTGGGAAGAACGTGGTTTATGTCCTATTGTTCGCGCTGTGTACGTCTTTGTATTGTCAATCATTAAGCCCTTAAGTCGATACTTCGACTTTATCCATGGTGCCTTCGCCATTATACGTGCTGGATGCTTATTTATGTCGATGATATATCCTGTGCTTGCAGTGAATGCGATGAGTCCATAGCGGACTGCAAGATCTTATACCAATAGCAGATTGTATCGAATGTGACAGTTGGCCACCGCATTGGTGCGAATGGGTTGCTTACTCTGGTCGGGGAGTATGCTGATCGTTCCATGATGTGGGCACTCGGTCTGTGTGTTGGTGGCAGTAGTGGTTAGAGTGGGGTTTTAAATTTTGTTCACGGTGGCAGTGGGGAACGTCACATGTGTTGGGTGCGCTCCGCTGTCTAATACGAACGTACCATTGTTGTCATTTTCATCTTCTCTTGTTATATCCGCCTGTGGTGGTGGGTATGGTATCTGTGACTGTGTCGGAGCGGCAAAGAATGAGAGTATCGGCGGGAACGGGTAAGGGTAAGGTGTATAAATGTAATGGGCTTGAGGTTGTATTTGGGATGTCGACGGTCTTGACATTCTTCGTCAGTGTGGACTGAGGGAATGCTGAGTTCCGTGTGGAAACAACAAGAGATGAAACCGGGGGGTAATCGGCGTTGAGTGTATGTGCCTCTGCGAAACTGTCCGTAGGGTTGGCGGAATTGGCCGCGGCCTCTCGGCATGTAGTCCCTGGTGAAAGGTCGTGGCCCGTAGTTCCCGGTGAATGTCGTGGATGATGAGGTTTGCGGCGTAGATTCATGTACAATCAGGTAGAGGGAATAAAGCTGTTTGAAGCTGATAACGAATTCTTTGATTTTTTGCGGTTTCTGGAGGAGAATTGGTCCTAGTACTTGTTTCTTCTTGTTTAATACTTGGATATCGAGCTGCAATCATTCCTTGTCGTATATTGGTGTGAGCCTTAACGTAATCTTCGATGCTGGTGTTGGCAGTGAAGGTGATATTCTTGGCTTCTGTCCTGAGAAACATGTGATCGTTTTTTGTAGATTGATTGATAGGATCTATGATGTCATGGGTGAGATCATGCGAGGTAGGGCGATCTTTTGGTACGAGTAGTAGGCCGAGGATCTCGGAAGGTACACTCCTTAGAATGGCTAGAATGGCTGATAATAGTTTTGACTTCAGGTTTGTGTGTTGTTCTAAAACTACAGGGTCGGTGGGGAGAGGTGTATTTCTGGAAAGGTGTTTTGTTTCTTTGATGGGTGTAGTGTATGTTTCTAGAGCCAGAAACCATGGTGCGTGGTTCATACTGTCGAGTTGTGGGAGCTTCGGTTGTCTGTCGTTTCTCATCTGTGAATATTGTGTGATGTCTTGCGGAGAATGATTGTCGTTGTCTTCCTAGATTGAATTTGGGTATAGTTCGGCTGTTATGTCGTTGGTGTCTTTGGTAAATTGCCGTCAGAGTCGACGGAGAGTGCATTGGTCGGTGAGATTCGTTGTGCGTGTTGAGTGGGGGTCGTGAGGGTGTTTTGTGTCAGGGTGGAAGAGTGAGTATGTGGGGGGGGGGGGGACTGGATTGCTTACGGCGTTTTTTCGTTGCGGTCCCATAACCTGTGAGAGGAAGACTCTCTCCACGGGTCTACACTACCTCGTCTGATGACCCTTTTGGGGAATCGAAAGGCTGGTTACGAATGCAAGGGGTCATGTAGGTTGTAATTATTCAAATTCTGACACCCTCTGTCGTGTTTTGTTTTTCCGATACGACAGAAGCAACCTGGGGATGCGTAGGCTCGAAGGGACGCCGAGAGCGCGTTGGAGCTACAGTATTTATACTGACAGGTGGCGTCAAATGACGACGCCCTGATCAAGCAAATTATATCTTTCTCTGTGTGCTTCTGGACTTCTTTAATAAAGAAGGCTGTGCGGAAGCCAAGGAAGATGCACTTCTTAACCATTTAACTCCATCTTACTCTAATCATTCTACCCCTACATTTCCCTTCAACCTATCCAGTAGTCTCGACTTCCGCGCTCTACGGTCTCTGCTAGTCAATCAGCTTTAGACCGACAACACTACCATAGAGGAATTCACAGATTGTACGAAACGTATTTCGCATTTCGCATCTAGTGACCTGTGAAAGTGTATTTTTTGGAAGAGAGATATTTTGTAGAACCTGAATGTACAAAAAAATGAAACCAAAGTATAGCATTAGATCTATCACGGAGCTTTTTATTGGAAAAAGTATGGTACACGAGGAGCCCAACATGTTTTAAGGCTTGTAAACTTCGTATATCAGATGACTAAAAGTGATAACATTTTAGAGGAGTAAAAATACAACTCGACAAATAACAACAGATATAATGACTAAGCCACTTGACATCAAATTGATAGATAAACACTGCGATGCTCTTGGTGTCTCTTCAATTGAGAAAGTCTGATCAGACAAAAGAAAGATTTGGAGTATTGTGAGCCTTGGGTTGGAAGCCTCCTGGGTAGTGAGATAGATACAAGACTACGCATTGGGGGGGTCTGAGAAGGAACTGTCATGATCATTGTTAAATGATCTACAATGGTGGATAGTGAGACCGTTGGCACAAATGCGGTTATGAGTTTTTGCTATTTTCCATATGATATTTTGGTGCAAAAATGTGTTATTAGAACTACTAGGATTTACTGTTTGATCTTTCCTGCGTCTCTATTGAGAGGAATACATAATGGTAAAGCTGAGGGGTGTGAACACTCAAAGAAGTGAGTAGTTAAGCCTCTTTCGAATTTCATCTAAGTTTTTGTTGTTATTCTGATTCATCAGTCGTAATCGTCCAAACTATCCGTCATAAACACAGTTCGATGAAAAGAAGAAGGCTTTTGCTTTCTTTTATTTAAAAATCTTGAGATTATGCACCGCGCTTTCGACAGTACGAATAGAGTATAATAGATGAAGGTTTTGTATAATTTGAGTGCTACTGCTGAAAAAACTGCGTGAACAATTATACTTTCGATTTACCGGCAAGTCTTCGTTGTTAGTTTCTGATGGCCTTTTTCGTTCTTGAGTGTCAATAATTTTGTTGTTGAAAAGGATCTATAAAGGTTTTCGGAATCACTGAAGGGTTGTACTGCAAGACCTTGAGGCTATTCATATTGAATATTCTCAGTTTCTGGTGCGAACACTTGGTCTCTTCTATGAAGACTAGGCGAAGAGAAAGGTCTCCAGAAAAAAGCGTGAAACAAAGGTATTTTTCATATGTTCACTATTCGGGTTTTCTATTCAGCGCTCCAGTTTTAGAATTGTTAGGCTATTCTTCAACCACTTCTTTTGTACATTTCCTCTCATTGACTACATGACAGCTCGCTACGCTCGTACTATTACGCTTCGCAATTTTAACTAAGTACTATTGACAAGGTAAAAAATAATAATTTTTTGACAACAACATTTCAATTTTTAATACGAAGCTATAGTGTTTTAAACTACCACGCGATGGCATCCGAGCGACTTAACCAAAACATAACTAAGTCCCAGCCAGCTCACCCCCACTCCCCAAAAAACCAATCCTAGACCAAAACCCATTAAATTCCTACAACCAAGCCCACTACTACTATCCAAACTAAACTTCCTTCTGACATAGGTTCCAAGCTCTAAGTTGATATTCCAGGAGACAGTTTTCTGTTATAATGATTTTTTCAGAAAACTGATTCCGAATGTCCGAATTCTGCGAGTCGGGTGAAGAATTCTGACGAACTGACTTAAACGAAAAACGATTTTCGGCTTAAGTTTTCACATGATAATCCACCTGTCCTTTTACAATACTTCACGCAGGGTTAAAGGGGAGAGCTATGATCGATCTAACACTGGGGAGGGGGGCAGGTAGTCGACCAAACGCAGAGGCGTCAATTTTTCGTCAAGTCTCCGGAAATAATAATCCCTACGCAGGTTCTGGATTAAAACAAAACATTGCCCGAAATTATTTCATTCTAAACAACCGTTCTAGCCGTCCCAGCGTCCTAGTGTTCTCATATCATTCAAGAATGTTTGTTTTCTAAAGCACTGTTGCTCAAAGGTCCAGACATGCAAATATCATTCACATATCTTCGTCTCTTTGGTGGAGAGAACCCCTATCGTAGAGCTGGTTCTTTGTTCCAATCCAGTCCTAGAACCAAACTCTTTGTCCTGCAGGCGCAACTAGTTCTCTCAATATTTTTTGGTTGGATTTTATTTCTAAGTTTCTAACGGGACCGAGTTCTACTACCCTTCAACAGTTCAAGATTGTCTAGTTTGAAAACATTTCATACTTGTAGTAATACCGTGCTATGAAGAACACAATACAAGTATGTATACAATGTAAATGGTTTAGAAGTAGAAAGTGTTATGAGAGCAACACGGATGGGTAAACATTTTGAAAGGTTTATGGTATTAATATCTTTGCTCAGCAGAAGCATAACGCTGATAGAATCCCGAAATAGATCAAATGAGAGAGATGCACTGAAGAACAAGCTTCTTTCGGAGCTGTAAATAGTGCAGTGGCATATTATTCCTTGCTGAGTTCATCTACTCAGCACCACTCACGAACGAGGCGGTAGATGACCAAAGATCCCAATTTGGCAGAACCTACCGTGGTGTTTCCTTTTTCAGTGTGTGTTCTGTAAGGCATCATCACCAAAAAAAGGTGGCCCGTTTGATGCTACACAGCGATGCTCGATATTCTGCGCACATTTCCTCACAGTATATGAAGATCGTGAACGAAGCCAGTTCCGATTATATTTTTTCCAGCAAACTCACCGCTCATAGGAAATTCTGAATCTCCAACAAATAGATACAGGGAAAAGCAAGTGAAAAATGTCTGCTGGGATTCCACACTCTAATGACGGTTACTCAAAGACGCCTTCAGTAACTCGGTTCTTCTTCACTCTAAGCTTTTTGACCATCTCTATCGTATCAGCAGCAACCTGGACACGGCCACAACAGACCCACGAAAAACAACCCTTTCAACAACCGAAACTTGTGCTTGTGCCCTCTGGACGCTTAGGTATTCGTCAAGCAATCCAAGAAATACATCTGGAAAACAACGCAGACATATGCATTGCTCGATACAGACATGGATTCTCGATACGATGTGATGGAATGGGCCGGAAGTCGGCTTTTTATGTAAATGGGAAATTGGTACACAAAGAGTTTAGAGCACCATTCCACATAGCAGGAAACAGCGGCCGCAACATCATAGCTCCTTGGGTTTCGTATCCTAATCGTGGAGTCATCACTTGCGTTTTGGATGGCGGTTCTAGTGTTTCTATCAAGTTCAGGATGAAGTGCTTGCGGAGATGGAAGCGCCGAGGTACTTCAGCATTGTTGGCTCAAACTCTGTAGACACTTCTGTCTTTGTTGCCACATTTCTTCGGTTAGCTCTTGTGTAGGTCGAAGAGCTAGTATGCATACCTGAATTCATTGTCTTTATTTTTCAATGCTTTTTTTGCTTTAGCATGTTTCTAAAAGCTAGCGACACAAATCTGTTGACTCGAGCATCTCAAGCCTTTCCGTGTCCACATCTGCAAGATCGCGTCACGTTTCCATTGTCATGTATTGTAGATCTCGAGTAAGGGAAATAATAAGCGTCAAAAAGGGACCTCCCAGTATGTATCAATACTGAACCTCTGCGAATTCTAGGTCTTGTATTTCTTTCAAAATATCCGCATGGATCGTCAACGTCACCACATACTGGGCTCTTTATTTGGTTGTATTTACGAGATAATTCACTCGGTACATTCACACTTCGCTCATCAACGGCGGCAAAGACATCGACATATTTCGCCTCTTATCTTTCGACTCTCTATATCTCTCGAGTATTGCGCTAACATTTCTTACATGCCTTTGTCGCACATGACTGCGAATTAGTTGTTGAGGATTCCATAGCTATTACTTGACATGAAAGTTCCGCAGACGAACTAAACAAGTTGTACAAGAGTACCACGGTGGGTTAACACAACTTCCTCCTTTTGCTCTAAAGTTCTCAAGGCTTCTCGAAGATCTCCAGGATTGATAACTGCATCCGATGTTTCCCGCAATGCTGCCAGTAGCTTGCTCGTGGGTAGGCCGCTGTCTTGTGATATTGCTCTGAGCTTTTCAACGATTGCACGTTCCAAGAAATTCGACATGGTGTCGCTACCTCTTGACTTTCCTGCTGCAAAGAGATTCATATCGATCTTACCTGTATTCGGATCCAGGGCTGACATCCGAAGTGCACTCTTCACCAGCCTCATAGCCTCCTGGACGTCTTCCTCTTCTACTTCATTCTTGAGCTGCATCCTTGCGTGTGCCTCAGCTAGACGAATCAATGATTCGAGCTGGCGTGGCGTGGCGCTTATAGTTCCACCGCCTCGTCCAACAGATCTCATCTCGACATAACCACTCACGAGGGCATCTGCTGCGCTTTCAGTGAGCTTTGGATCAACTGCCTCTCGTGAGTACGCTATATATTCAGTCAGGGTCTTAGCGCTGAGAAATTTTCCGCCGACGTACGACGGAGCGGTAGGCATTTCATCGTCGTACTCCACTCGTTCCCAAGGCCGTAGTATCTTCGTCTTTCGCACTGGAACCCTCATTTGGCTGTTTCTCGTGTCTGCTATTATCATAGTTCTTGAAGAATTGCAAGCTGAATTTGTGAATGTACCGCGTAACGAGAACTATGAGCACAAACTTGGGTTTGCAGGGTCCCCGGGCGCTGTCGCCAACGGAGCTGGCAGAGCTCGGGGCCAATGAATAGCAAAGCGGTTGGAGTAGATTGAGTAGACGACAGAACCCAGACGCAGTGTAGGAGAAATATATATGGGGAATGGGAGGGAGGGAGAAGCAATTTGGGATTCCATATTCAACCATATTGGTTGAACATGTAATCCCAAATTGCGCAATAACAAAAATTTAGCAGCTTTGATAAAACTCAAAATGAGGCGTGAGAAATCGTCTCTGAAAAGACCGTACCAATTTGTATGCGAGTTTCTACTGCACAGTGTGCTACCTCCACACACCTATTGAGAAGAACACTAGACAGATTCGGAAAGAAAAACGATGTCCATAATCGGCTGCTTGGCCCAATAAAACACTAAAACGGCAGATAGACAGATCGCAGATCCGTCAAACAAAAATCACCCGAAAAAGGTGCATGAAATTTTTTTGGCCACTTCTCTGGAGTGTGGCGTATCCCAACTCACTCCCATTGAAGAACCTTCTCGGAAAAAGGAAGAAACGTCTCCACTACAACATTGTTGCCTTTAGCTGTCGCTTTTGCAGATTAATAAAGATCTGGAAGGCATTTTCGCATGATCTCTCCTGAAATCTTTTATTTCGAACGCCTTCAAATGCTACATTAAACCTAACTCGGCTTCAAAAATTACATTTTCTACCGAAAGTAGTTTGTGCATCGGGGTCTTTATGCGTCGTTCTGTGTTCAACAGAAACCAATCTCTTTGTTTTCAAAACCTCTGTTTTGTGCACTCCCTGCGTACATGGAACTTCTCTTTTTGTCTCTAGCTTGTGCCTATTCGACAAAGAATTTGACCTCATATGAGGTCAAGCGCCGGCTGCATCAAATACAATATAAGTCGTTCTTTCTGAGCTAGTCTACGACTTTTTACAAAGCTGAACTTTGAAATTCCTTTCCAAATCACACAGAAACGTATTTAAGTAGCATGTTTGTAGTACAAACCGCCATGACAGCAGAACAGCAGCTTAACAATGTGTGAGCCATAGAGGAGCCAAATAACAACGGGTTCGAACATAGCTGAATTTACATAAACTCTAAAACTTTAATTGAAACTCAACTAATTTATGCAATTGCTAGGTCTCATAACGTTTACAAACCTTCTTTAAAAGCAGACAAAATTTGATTAAATCTGTTAAAAGAGCAGTTCCGACATAAACTAACGTATATCTAGCAGGTTAAAAAAACGCAGATTAAGTCAATAGGAAGCTCATGATAAATCGATTTTTTGTTTTGGTTACATCAAAACATGCACTTTACTACCAAATTTGAATGTTAACATGTCTGTTTACATAAAAATGGCTTCTTTTCACCGAAACACCTTGCAACATTTATAATTAAGATATATATATATATTTTTTTTAAGCCGATTTGGAAACATGTCATTACTCAAATTTTGAAAGAGCTCGCCGTGTTTGTATCGTTATCTGGCCATTCTTCATTCCAAAGCCCCCTCTGGTGCCGATCTTTAAGATTCCTTCATCACAGAGCGCTTAACAATATATAAGTACCTCACCCATCTCTGGAATGAGCAGTACTTTTCGAAAATTAATACTATGCGTGAAGGTGTCTGACCCACCTCTTTCAGTTGTGTGAAGTACTGCATTTCCGACGAACGCAGCGCTCACAGTGCTTGGATCCCCAAAAACGATGGTCTTCTTTTCTACTTGTCGAATATCTCCGAGCTGCGAGAAATAGTTCACATTGGACTGCGGAGCACCGGAATTAAAAACGATCTCCAATCAATTTTTCTGATCCGAGCCGTGCGAAGTGAGAAGCGTTGAACGATGTGCGGTATCCTTATGAGTCCCCATAAAACCCCACTGCTGTGACTAGAAGTAGATTTGAATCTTAGTCCAGTACAGTTTTTGGCAATGTGTACTTTCTTCCGGCATGTCTAGCACATTTGGGTCTCTTTTTTATTTTGTTCTCTTCTATTACCTTACCTTTGATATGTCCGGAGAGCGTTCTCAGTCTTAGCACGACTTTCGACTTTACCTAATGCTTTCCGTTCCTCAAATTGTTGCAGCATTCGGGCGGACACACTCTCTCAATAAATATTCGAGTGTATCGTTTTCAGTGCGGCTACAATACTACCATACGATGGTGTACTCTTGTCGCCAAACGAGGGAAGAAAAATAACCACCTAAATTTCCTCGACCAATGCCGTATTTATTCCTGGGAAGTGATTGAATACTTTCTCAAACAAATCGATTTAGTCCTGCATCGCCTGTTCATTGCACTTCATTGGTGTTCTCTTAGTCTGTATTTGAACCTTCGAGACAACCTTGGAGAGAAAATACCTGTCTCCGAGACTTTTTCACAGTTGGAATGGATTGTGTTGCTCTTTAGCATATGAGCGCAGGTGTTTGCCACCAGCGCTCTTATTAGAATTGACCGAGCCTTAGTCAAATCCAGATTCTCCTTTGCAGAGAGCTCTTTGTTGTCGTCCAACGTCAAACCTACGACTTAATCCTTAATAAATCGGTAAAAACTATCGGTTTCTAATAGAGCTTCAGTTTGGGCTTTCCACAGAAAGAAATCTTCTTCATTCCGGCCATGAATCTTTACTATGCGCTTGGATTCATCCATAGTAACAGACGTGGGTACATCGAAGTTTAACGGAACGATAGATCTAGTACGAGACACAAAGTCGACGAAAAGACTCTGAACATTTGGGAGTTAGATTGAGACAAATCGGGAGCGCAGAGCAAGGACTGCGCTCATAACCAGATAAAATTCAGAAGAGGGTTGACTATTCACTTCTTCGTGTTTTAAACCACTCAGCTTTACAGTTACGTACTCTCAATAATAAAGATCCAGGAAGGATCAAACAGTCTATCCTAGTAGTTATAATTACACTCATTTGGACCAAAATGTTTCATAGAAATCAGCAAGAACTTATAAATGCATTTGTGCCAACAATCTCATTATCCAAATTGTAGATAATTGAACAATGATCATGACAGTTCCTTTTCAGAACCCCAGTGCGTACTCCTGCATCTGTCCCAACACCCAGGAGGCTTTCAACCCAACGCTGACCATATTCCAAGTAATTTCACGTGCTTCTAATCTTCGGTAAAGAAATAACACGGTTGCTGTCCTATAGAAGAGCTAGATTGCAGCACTAACGAGTCACGTCTCGTGAAAACGCACGAAGTGCAAGTGACAAAGGTCGTCTGAATGAAAGGGCGTAAGCCAGCACAGTAATCAAAATGTAATCCTATCTTAATTGTGCGAGTTCGACATTTCCCCTTCTTGACCTTAGTAGCATGATAATAACGTAAAAAGAGTCATATCCACTTTGTAGTAGACAACAATCCTACGCCGTCATGAATTATTACGAGACAACTTCATCACCTTGTGGGGAGACATAGAGGGAGAAACCCCCAAAACCTATTTCGGATTTCAATTATAAACGAGTGATTTGTTCTATAAGCATTTAAATGGCTGCAACCTGAATGTACTTGGTTTTTAATTCTGGCCTGCCACCTCTGATTTCGAAACGTCAGATCTATCAGAGATTGTTTTCCTAAAGAATGTCAAAAAGGTATACAGCTTTTGAATTGAAAGAGCGAATACTTTTCTCAATCTGACATATTTTAAGAAAAAGAGAAGATAGATTGTTTCCCAGTCAATTTTCAGCGGACTATAATCCAGATATAAAAAAGGGGGGGCTTTCTTTTCTAATTTATAATTGTCAAAGACTACAATATAACTTTTATTGTTTCTTGGAAAACTATGGTCTACAGATGGCTTTTTGTAATACACAAATGCAACTTGAATTGAACTTTCTAGATAGTTGTGGGACTTGATATGGAATCCCTTCCATTATCAGTATATTGTAAACGTCATATCCGTTTAAATTTAATTAGAAAACACAACGCGTGTGGCTACAACCCAAGGAGACACAAACAGTAGATATGCTCTCAAGAGTACAAGCCCAGGATAGAGCAAATAGAAGAAGTCGAAGAGAGACGTCAGAAAGAAGGAATGTAATGGGTAGAGAGTGCAAATTATAAAAAGATCAATATATATGTGGCAGACAAAGGCCAAGGTATAAAGATGTGATGTAAAAAATGAAAAGTGTAAAGTCCTATACCACGATGTAAAGACTAAACGTGTTTATCGCGAACGATTTAGAAAACAGTATTGTTCTCTTTTCTTACCCCGGCACGATGATGACAACTTCTATAATACACTGGGAGATTGTGGTCTTCGGGGAACTTGATATCGCATACACGGCACCAAAAGTCATTGTTGTTGTAATGAGCGCTTCATAGTGTATTTTTGTGCCTACTACCGCCTTGGTTTAACTCTAATTGACGCTAGCTCTGCAATTTGATGCTGCAAATGGCACAGCGCTTCAGGGAGAGTTTAGGAGATGAAAGAAAGTGGCGAAACTTCTCACGCTGAGTAAAGATTCGGATAACGTGGCGGCCACGCAAGTTGCTAAAGGGTTTGGTAATTGGTGAACCGTCGGTAAGGGACTTGGCTTCTTTGGTGATGCTGACGGCTTACACTCCCGAATTGGAATCTCGCACAGTTGAACATTCGCTCGAAGAAAATGCGCACGTTGGCACTATATGAAAGACAGACAAAATTTTGTACTTGCACACAATAACAAAACAGCAGTGAAAGTCACTTACTCTTGAATAAATGCAACATGGCCGTAGAGTGTGAACCCTACGTAGTATCATGCGGGTCTGTTAACAACAGGAGGTGCTAAACAGTCCCACGTGCGTGACGGGTTCACAGAAAGGGTCGGCGCAGTCGCTGTAGAAAGAAACCCCAACCCCCAAGTAAAGGAAGAAAAAGAAGATAGTTGATAGGAAGTGAGGCAAAGACTGTGCTAAAAGATAGTTTTGGTGCCAAAGGAGGGGGTGTGGTGAGCCGATTTTGTGGAGTTGACTTGACCAGAGTTTGTCGGAGCCGACCAAGGTCTGCTTAATAAAGACAATTTGGAGGAAGCTCGGCGCGGGATGTCGTGCGGCTTTCGGTCCGGTAGCGGCAAGCCTGTCCTAATTGCGCACCGTACTGGACTCAGAACGCATTTTCGTTTCGTACTGAATTTGTGGCTCTTAATTGGTTCTTTTTACAGCGTTACGTCTAAATAATAACTTACCTACCATTTTAGTTGAGTGAATCTGTGAAACCGATGCTGATCGATTACTTTTGTATACAAGAAGTGGCACGCGTCTAACTCGTTCGTTTTTAAAGACTCACAAATATGTTAAACATGAAAATTTTACATGTGATGGTTTTACGGCTTTCAAATGGTGTATGTGACTGTTGCGCATCAGTAGGGCCCCGCCCGAAATAGATGGAAACAAGTATCCAAGAAGGTCTTTAATGCTGGGGACATCAAAAATCTGATTAGAGGGTTTCTTTTTTTGGAACGTATAAATGGTGAATTGCTAGGGTTCTTTAGGCCTTCGTTCCTCTCCTATCATAAACTGTAGCTATTTAGTATATATATAACTCCACTTCTATATTAATCTCTGGCACGGAAGCAACGAGCCTTCAATCTTTGTTTCTGAACTGCTTTGACTGCCTCCACCAAGCTCTCACTGTATCTAGGATACCGCTTGCCCCAACAATAACTCTCCCGTGTCACAGAAAAGAATAATTTCAAACAAGGAATTGCAAACAGTTTTAGATGACTAATACCAATACGCTGATCGTGATAATGTATCTGAATGGTTTACCTAAAAGCTCTACAGGCTTTTAGAAGAGCATTTTTGAGCTTTCTAATACAATGCAGGTCATATTTGTGGTCATCAAATGCTTTTGCGGCCATAAATGAAACGTAATCAGTTTATTCACTCAAAAAAATGCCTTAAAATAGTGCCTTTTAGATCTTCTCTGATGTATTGGCGACAAAAGAATCAGTCTCTACATCATTAGAATCAGAAAGGTAAAATCTCACTGAGAATGCGACAAAAAAGTTGGATTACCGATAGGCATACATAAGTGTCGTTAGCGACTCATATGTATGCATACGCTTACTTGCTTCTGTATATTTTTTGTGGCTTCCAATATATAGAATAGAAGCTCGACAAAAGTGCAATGCGTCTTCTTCCAAAACTGATTCTTCTCCTTTCTCCCGAGTGTACCATAACGATACAAACTTGCAAGCCATACTAAAGCTACAAGCTTAATAAAATATGACGGGACCAGCCTTCAAGCCGTGTCACAGTTAAAAGCTTAGTTTGACGTACTGTAGTGATACTTAGCCATATCCAAATTACTTAAAGCTATTTTGACAAACTTCAACCTAAAATTTGACACATTATAAACCCCTGAGAGCTCTGCTATCTCCTAATGAGTGAAAGCAAAGACTGGAAACCATAAGAAAACTTTTTAAAACTCTGATCTCTCGTAATTGTAGGACAAGGCTTGGAGCGGAGACACCACGAAGATGTTCGGGATCTTCCTCTCTTGAGAGACACGCCTTAGGCGGAGGAGACGCGTCCCAGCGGATCACAGAAACAGAGCCACTCTGGAAAGGCACGACGATGTCGGGTGTAAGACCGAGGCCAATCCGGCGGGATATACCTAGAGTGTTTAGGTGAGCACGGCACAGTCCGGGGTGTGACGAGTCCTAGGCGGAGCGGTATCACGGCGATTGTCGGAAAAAGAGCGAGGAAACACGCGTATGAGGTGGACGAGCGATGTGAGTGAGGCGGCCACCCACGAGAGCCAAAAAGGAGAACAAGAGGAAACGGGGGCGAACCCCTATACAGGGGCGAGACAACGACAAGTGTTGGTGATTAAATATGAACGCACGGTGGTGGTAGCACTCTGGTCGACAGAGGGGTGGATGAACTAACGTGTAACAGGCGCTCACGCAGTATGCGGTGAAGACGCGCCAAAGGCGAAAAGTTTAGAGCCAAGACTCCCTCCTTGGGTTCTCCCAAGAGGGTTTTTACTGGGGAGCAGTGCTCAACCTCCTAAGTAGTGTGGCACGTGGCCCCTGACAGTGGGCGCGCGCCCGAAAAATAGACACTAAATAGCGATAGCGTATCTAAATAAATACTAAAAATTACTAAATAATACTAACCATTAGGTACAACCTGGGCCACGTGTGGCACGCCTCGCACTCGAGCGTCGGCATCCGTGCAGTCCACGTGTTCCACCATTGTGCACTTCCGGTCCTAACCGGCCGTCAGCACGCAATAGCGGTATAGCTTGTCATAGCCCAAGTTATTCCTCAAGCGAGCGAAACCTCTAAGTCCTGCGAAGAAACCCCCATGAAGGGCATTGTCCTTCAGTAATACATATGGTAGCATCGATATTTCATCCCACGCCTTTGGAACACTCATCTCTTTTCATCAATGAGGCCAGTAGTTTGTCAAGCAAAACTTGGAAAGCGCGTTGGTTCATCTTCCCATTTTTCGAACGCCAGAGTTGAGCCTGTCAACTCAAACCCAGTACGCAAGCTAGAACTTGGAGAGACCTCTCAAGCCATCGCTCCTTCACCTAGAGTTGTCGTCCACAATCCAACCAATTCAGTTTACTCACCATCTGTTGCCACCGCTGTTAATACCTCAATCTCGATAGAAGAACGCCTGAACCCAGCTGCACTCATTCAGACGGCCAAGGAACAGCAGAATACAATGGAGCTTCTCGTTTCGAAAGTTGAAGCGATTCAAAACCAGATTGTTGCAAAGCTTGAATCTAAATCTCCTTCAGCCACTACCATAAGCCCAAGCACAAGTACGCTTTGGCCACCTACTCCAAATAATTTCACCAGCTCTGCTCTTTCTCCGTTCAGCATTTTGAAATCGTCGATCTTCTCTTCGTACCATGGCTGCGACAGCGAGAAAACATCAGTATAAATTCGCTAGTTTATATCACGAATTCGGAAGGTCACTATCCTGTATCCTAGTACAGTCAGCCCAATTTTGAAGCATCAAAAATGTTTCTATCCGTAGCGCGCAATACAAATCGGCAATACAATGATGACGACCACCCCCCAGCAGAGCAAGGCACCAGCAATGACTTCGTGTATTGTAGGCATCATGCTCTCCTTGTAGGACATACAAATTTAAATATAGAAAACGAAGTTTACATATAGCGACGAACTTCAATAACATCAATTGCAGTCTAAAGAGCTAATAGTGCGCTTTTTTGAACCTTTAACAGTATGAAAGAGCTTCATAGTCTATCCAAAGCCTGGTCACAGTCTCAAGAACCCCTTCTGTCCTGACTTCACGAAACTGCCTCGTGGTCTTCTTTTTACAGAAGTTGAAAAGGGTGAGATTGTAGCCCATGATTCCCATCTCACGTCGCATCTGCAAATTGCTGGTGAAATCGGGCAGCACCGTAAAAATGTGCAGCAATTCTTAATGAAACCCAAGAAGTCTCAACAGCGTGAATAGAAACCGAGGAACCAGAACATCACCTAGAAAGACTAAACGCACCTTCATTCGAGACATCACTATGAACCCATCGAGAGCGAATGAAGTACAGAAAAAGTACAGTCTCAAAAAAAAACCGTGCTCCGTATTCAACATATAGTACAGGAGGTGCCGTACCTAAATTATAAGAACATGAAGTCTGGACCATATATGAAAGATGGTCACAAAAAGCGCCTTTTTGGGCGAAGGAAGAGCCCCGTTGGAACGCTGTGACATGGAAGAAAGTTCTATTTTTGGATGGAAAGAAATTCAAGCTTGATGGTCCGGATGGCCTAGCAACGTATTGGCATGATCTGCACAAAGAGCCTACTATTTTCTCTAAAAAAGTTCAAGGTGGGGAATCGCCAATGATTTGGGGTTGTGTTTCGTACTATGGAGCAGGATCACTAACTTTTTTTAATGGTAGAGTGAATATGGCTCAGTAAAATGAAGTATTGGAAAAGGATCTTCTACCCTACGGTAGTCAAACTCTAGGGGAAAACTGGACGCTTATGCACGAAGGGGCTAGTCCCCACAGAGCTAATGTGACAAAACAGTGGTTAAAGGACCACAATGTAGACCTTTTGGACTGGCCGGCGAAGAGCCCAGACTTGAATGCTATAGAAAATGTCTCGGCCTAGCTTGCCAGGCATGTCTACAAAGATCCCAAGCAGTTCGAAATTGTGGAGGAACTGGCCAACACTGTAGAGTACGTGTCGAATTAATTGCCGGATTTACTCATTGAGAAACTCTACAAATCGATTTCATAGCATTTGATTACAGTTGTTGAGAAAACGCGTGGAACTAGGGGCTATTGAAAACTTTTAATCGACGTTTAATGAGTTATGCTGTCATAATATTTTGCTGAGATATATATACTACGTTTAATGTTTACCACACTTGCCCGCTTTGCTTGGGCCCCCCTAAATGCGATTTTATCTCGGGGAAGTAGTCAGAGAGAAGGAAAGGCAGCCGCACAACGGTTTTCGGCACAAGGCGAATGTTTTTGAAAGAGCTTCTATTTTTCTTTACGAGATCTCAAAATTTTGTTCACTGTATCACAGCTACTCAGAAGATCCTAATTTCTGCTTTTCTGTTAATTTACAACGCAGATATCCTGTTTTCAAGGGTCACTCGTGACCCAGTTTCATTCTGCACTCTCGAAGGACTCCTGCACCACCCCCGCCTCTCATTCCAATTATCTGTCACTTCGCAACAACAGCCAAAAATATGTCAGGTGTCCGTCAAGATTGCAGAGCAAAAAACGTAGCAAACTCACCAGTTCATCATAATGAGGGCCGCCGAAATAGGGTTCCCATGTTAGCAACCAGAAGAAGACCAAACACACCAAGCCAACGTAGCGCGCCGCTTACCTCCAAATCGCAGCCCACTCACCCACTCACTCTCCACCCCACGCCGCATCACCCATCGCTCCCCTCACGCTTCGCCCTCTCGAGAATGACCACAAACAGATTCAAGGCCCCAGATCAACATAGACCACGTACATCCCAATCGCAAGCTGGTCAACACTTTCCCCCCAGCACCGCATCCCATCACGTAACCCTCCACTCGCGCTCCGCCCGGTCGCACATAAACATACGCCAAGCCAAGACTGGTGAAGTGCACGCGGAAACGTACACAATACTGCTTCTCACGCACCTCGAAAAGACGGAAAGGCCACCAGGTCCTGCCGACATCATATCACAAGATCTAAAGAGTCCACTACCACTCACCCAGTCACTAGGAAGACTCCACAACTTTACTCACAATCAACAAAAGTATACGCCGCCGCTCAAAAAATATACAACTTTGAATATTTTCATTCCAACCCACTTTCTAAGTCCCATACATGCCGTGTTTGTCGTGCCGCACGACTTGTTCGCGTCTCTGCCGTGTCTCTGGCGCATCAATTGATCTTGGTGAGTACGCGTGATAAGTTTAAAATCTCCCCACCGTCCTTGTCCTACATCTTCCTCACCCCCAGCCTGTATATATTCTCTCCCTCCCACATCCTCCTACATCTTTCTCACCTCCCCGATTTACATTCCCAGATCGCGCGCAGGGACCCTCCATACCATGCAGCTTTGTCGCTTCCCAAGGTGCACCTTCCAGACAAAAGGCCGCACCTCACACTAGCGCCGGTGATGCCAATGCACCGCCCGCAACCCCTTCCTCGACACCACCCCGAAGGATGGCATTCAATTCCCACTGCGCACGAAGCGCCCACGCGTCCAGACCGCAAACACCCGCTCCGTCCGGGTCTCAAACCGCCTTTCCGACAACGTTCCGCTGGTAGAAGAATACGAGTATGATACCAGCCAGCTCGCTCTGGCCATACGCTCCACAGACGCCGCCCACTTTATCTATGCTTCTCTTGGCTTACCTTCTCCCAGCCCTCGCCCACCCGTGAAGCTCGATCCCATCGTCTCCTACAACTCATCCATCGGCACCAAGCTCGGCAATCTCAAAGCTGAAGAACTCATTACCCTCCTCAGGGACCACGACTACTTCCAAACACTCATCCAACAGGTAACCTCCGTCTCCCACTGCCTTCACTTTCATTTTAAACTATTGGAGGACCCTGTCGGCTCCATCGGCTTCAAATCCACAACCGTTCGTCACTATCCCTCAAACATCACTGCAACTCTCTGCCTCAAAAACCCCGTCGATGTCCTTCTCCAGCAACTTCGCTACGCCTCTCGCGCAAACACCTTTTTTTACCCCGTCAGACAATGTTATTCAGATGGTTTTCCTGCACACGCTCCTCCCATGGTTTCACAACTCGACACATGTGTCTATCCGGACCTTAAAAACCACATCCTCCACTCTCAAAACCCAGATGTTATTCGGCACACCGCCGACATCACTGGAAAAGAATGTTTCATCGGATTCATCCCGCTCTATTCAAAGAAGTCGTACATCTCCCTCAAAAGCTCCTCTATCACCTCCTACCCCATTCACATCACCCTTCTCAACTTTTCAGACTCTTTCCGCCGCCATTGCATCTCCCGCAACTACACCTTCCTCTGCTACTTCCCCACGTCGTTCGACGTCCCTTCCTCCCCATCCGACGAGGACTTTATCGAAGGCCACTCCTTTTTCTCAGCCATCAGTCGCATCAACGGAATGGAACTCATCCAAGAATCTCTACAAACCATCCTCGAACCCCTCACTGCAGTGTCCCTCAAGGGTATCCCTTTCCGTGATGAAGAACAGGTCATCGAATAGGGCCACCCAATCATCGCAAACTATGCTGAAGACATCCCAGAAGCAAATGACATCCTCGGCATCGTACAAGGCACAAAACCATCCATGCCCTGCCACAGATGCCTCACACCTCGCTCCGACCTCAACCTCCACCTCACTCCTCTATCCCCTCGAAACGCTTCCCACACCTATCACCTCAGAACAGCACACGACGCTCTTCTCAAAGATGCCAAAGATGCCGAACAACTTCGCCGACCGCGCGCAGCAAGAACTCTCAGAGACCAAGCAGCATCTCTCCTCCGCACAAACTTCTCTCCGCGTACAACTCCTTCTTCGAAACACACCTCCTTCTTAGCACATCCCCACTCCTCTTCCCATACTCTATCTTTTCCTTCGAACCACTTTACAACTTCCATCTCGGTATTTTCAAATTCGTCAAACTGGCAACCATCGAACGCTTGAAGTCCGACAGCCTTTTCACCACTGTGGCGTCCTCCAACACCTCCTCGAAATCATTAACATCCAATCGAAGCTCCCTTCTCACCCACGCAAACAACATCCTCGCAGATATCGAAGCCGACTTCTCCGCACTTCGACTGCACATCTACTTCTTTACAGCAGACAAGACCAAATCCCTAAACATGTTCTTCACAACGGACGGCATCGAAGGTATGCTCGAGGCAAATGACTATCGCGCTGTCGACATGGTCTTCCCCTTCAAAGATGCCTTCTTCGACCGTTGCTGCGGTGAAGTTGACACCGCCTCCATCATACCCATCTTCATGGCATACGCAGACCTCTTCACCACTGCACTGCACCACAACACCACCTCAGAATAGGGAGACTAACGACTTTGCGCCCTCCAGGAACTCATCAATCACTTCAAGTCTCTCTGCGTCTCCGTCCTCGTCCCTTTGCAAGCTTTTTACTTCGGAATACTCAAGTTTCACCTTCTCGACCATATCATTTCTGACATCGAACTATACGGAGGTCTTCAATTCACTGACGCCGGCGTCTACGAACATGCACAACTCCTCTTCAAAAACCACTATCGCCGCACATTCCGAAGATCTTCAACCGCTCCCAGAGAAACAGTCCACGCAGTCAAACTCACGGAAGACTTCCGAAACTCATCCGACATTCCCCTCCACCTTTTCTCCTTCTCAAACTCCTCCTCCCGTCGTTCTCGAAGGCTTTCCATGGTCAGCGACGGTACCACCGTCCTCTTCCGCGATATCACCAACGGAAAGAATTACCTCCGTGCAACCCAAAACTGCTCTAATGCCTTTCTCTCAAACATCTTCACCTCTTTTACCTGCTCTTTAATCACCCAAATTTCACTCGACGCCATTTAACCCTTTCACGACTTGTGCCTCGAAGCTCTCGGACTCTCTTTCTCTTTCCTGTCTCTCTCCTCCCTTCCCTTCTCCCTGGTCCACTCCGCCTTCGTCCACAGAGGGTTCACCCCCTCCTTGCAAGACATATACAAAACACTCAACTGCATCCGTTTCAGAGAACCCCCAGTCCCCGTCATACAGAGCATATTAGCCACATCCGCCTCAGGTCCTTCCCAACTTCCAAAGATCTCCCACATTTTCTTCTCCGGTACTCCACCATTTAACTGCAAGTTTCCCACTGTTTAGGTCTGCAAGCACCTCGCCCTTCTTCGGTTTCCCAAAAAGATGAAGATCCTGACAAATGCAAATACGCTTTCGTCCGCTTCTTCGAACTCACAACACCCCTCGATGACGTGGGTGAAACCCTAAAGTGCATCACCCTCCGTTGGGCAACAGACGACTAACAGGACCACACCATCCTCCCCGCTGGAAACAGAATGACAAGCTCTGCCTTTTATGTCGCACCCTCGTTCGGTCTTGTTTCCTTCTCCGCCATCATCAGTTCCGTCCATCTTGTTCGCCAGAACAACCCATCACGCCCTTTCTCCCCGCCTCTCCCCTGGCATCAACATCGCTTCTATATCAACAGATTCTACCTCGAACCACGAGCGAGAGCTTATATCTCTACAAAAGATTCAACTTTAAGCAAATGAAACCCATATTCTGATAATAAAGTTATCACTCATCAACAATATCTTGTTTACCTCCGCCTTCCACCCCGTCCCCCTCCCTCTTCTTCCCTTCCTCTTTCGCCCACCACATTTCTTTCTCATCCACTAGCAACTCCCTAAAATCGCGATCTTCAGGCATACAACGTCCGAAGTAGCAATTAAATACACAAACGAGATAAGTAATCATATCCTCCAGAAACACCTCGTACCGAACACCCGGGTAAAGCAGTGCGTTCAACGACATCCAACACGCACCAGTCCCTTCACGTTCCACATTTCCCAGCACTTCAGTCGGGTTCTCAACCTTCACACTATGTTTCACAAGCGCCTCTCCATATTTCTCTTCCACCTTCCTTCTTGCTGCCCATAAGATATCCTCCACAGCAACCGGCAGATGATTCGCATACAGTTTCGAAAACAGCATCTGTCACTTCCCTTCTCTACCCAAAACCTCATCCAACGCCTCTACCACAGATGCAATCCATGCATCCAATCGGACTAGATGCATCACACTTCCATCCACATACTGTGTCTCCCCTTCCCTTCACGGTTGCTCCACATCGTACCCCATAAACAATATCACCACCTCCATACTCAATCCGTTCTGTAAGTACAAGTCACCCGGGTCATCCGCATTCTTTGTCGAGGTCACATCATACCCTGCATAACATATGTTTTGCAGTTTGTCCAACCTCCACGCAGACATGACTGGCTCCCAATTCGTGTCTTTCGGCAACAACTTCTCCGGAGCCTTCATCTTCTGCTCGTCATACAACACACTCAGTTCTTTATCATCCTCGTTTGTCGGTTTCCTAACAAGTAGAGTAAACCCCAGACCCTGAAGTATTCTATCCCTCGCATTCTGTTTCGGCACCCCCACAGCATCACAGAGAGCCTGTTTCATCCGCTTCTTCAAACACGTATCCCTTCTCAACCCCTCTTCACACTACGTTTTCGTCCCCATCCCTGCAATCTTTCTCCATATCGGATTCTAAAAATCTATCCGCACCACATGCAACAACATCTCATCACTCCCCCCTCAAATGACGTAGTGTAGGCCTTCGGTCCTCGCGAATGTCTTCCTATTGCCAGCTCCATAGGGTCCAAAGGCACCATCTCCTTTTCATCTATTCTCAGAATAATCTGATTTCTTCCCACCCTCACTTCCTTTGCCCTGTTCGACCAGACTCGCTCCGGTTCCCTCTTTCCGAAGCACAATTCACTCGTCTCCTTCTTCGCATAACGCAGTATGGTCTCGTACACTCTCGATACTACTCCAATAACTCGCATGTCCACTACAATTTCGTACCGTTTCCGACCCCCCTTCACTTCTTCGCCACCCACTTGTCCTGGTCGACCACGAAGAATCTCTTGCAATGACGTTAGAAGCATGTTCTTTTTCCTAAGTTCGCCCTCCAGCCTTTTCATCTCCCTGTGTTCGAGTGTTAAGCTTAGTTGCAAACGTGTGTTGTCATCCCTTGCCCTTTTCAGTTCCCCCTTCATGTCTCCAAGCTTAGCAAACAGCTGATTCCGCCCCATAAACTTCGATTCACCATACTCCATCTCCTTGTGTTAGCTTTCCTTCCCCGGGCGAATTGCATCCTCATCCTTTTTCTTCTCATCCCCTCCACTTTCCCAGAGTCCCTCTCATTTTTAAACCTCCCCTCCCTTCCTTCACTCTGTCACACTCTGGTTTTTCCGAGTTCTCCCCGCGCACACTCGGTCGTTTGACCCCTCAGCGTCTCCGTGTTCGAAACTCCTCACTGCATGATCCGGAGTCGGCCGGAAAGAAGACCGTTCCATTGATCTGCCTGCCGGGACTATGCGAATCTGTACTCCCTTCCTTCTAAAAACGACTCCTTTTCCCTTAGGCTTCGTCTCTACACGTTCCTCCACGTTCACACTTTGTACGGACCATGAAAAACGAACTTGGCCTTTCTTCCGTCCCCTATTCTCACCTCTTCCTGGAAGTATTTCGTCATTTGCTTCTTCCAAGACGTGTCATTTTGAGAGAGCAGTGGCTTTGCGTACTTCATTCATTCCTGAACCATCCTCTTCTGCCTCACTGGCGTATCCTCTGTCATGGAAGTTAGTGCAATGGGAACGACTAAACTGTCGCCTTTTTGCTTCTCTCTCGATCTCATACTCTTCGTCATTAGCTAAGGTTCGAATGTCGTGAACGCCCCAATTAGGAGTTACCAGACCTCTCGGCTTTCTTTCGTTCATCCTCACCACCTGGCTCACAGTACCTTCCGTTGCAGACGACGAACGCCCTTTCTGCTCCTTTTCTTTCAATGTTCCCACGATGGCACTTTGATGCCGCCTCCCCACTACTTGTAACCCGGATCGCGGCGGGCCTCTTATCCCATCCCCGTCCCGGCCTTCACCCTTGGTCGTACCGCTTCCTGTTTCACGGTTTGCACCTTCCGTCTCCCCAACACTCCTTCCGTCCATTCTTTTCCAACGCTTTTTTCCCATTCTGCAAAACCCAACCCGACTTAGAGTACTTGGGAGACGAGTGGGAAGAGTGACTCGGTGAGGGGACTTCGTGAAAAGAATATAACCTTCAGACATCTGTTTTCGAAAAAAACAATTTTCGAAAATCCCGCCAGGAAACATGAACTGAACACAAACTTAGCCTACAATGGAAGAATCTGAAACCGTGTTTCGTATCTTTTTTTTTCTCCTTTCTTACTCACATTCCACAGAATCTGAGACTTTACGTATCCATGTATCGTAGACTTCGCCTTTTTCAGTTGACCTGCACTTCGAAGCCGTTTTTCACAGGTTAAAGGATTATTGGAAGCTTTACAACTAAGTATGGTAGGTACAGAACATTTAATCCTCATTGTTCTGCGCTATTACTACAGGTAAGAAGACCTCGAAACCTGTTTCTGAAAATATAATCCTTCCCGTAACGTAGAAACAGCTCTTCTCCTACCATTTTATCGCGTGTTGCTCTCACACTTCGTAGAGTGTAGCCCACAATCTTCGGCTTCGACAACGTAGACGTCCCCGGAGGGATTTCCACACTCGCTGTCCTCCATTTGCTGGGGTATCCTTCGGCAAAGTCTTTCTCCTCGTCGCCATCCAGATAAAGTGGTTCATTAATGTACCGTACCATACAAAACGGTGCAGAATCAGTCTATACCCTTGCTGCCTTCTTTCCTCCATCACAAGTCGGCAGTTGTTGAAAAACCACACCATTGGCTACCACTTCCATGTAAAACTTGAAGAATCGCGAAACCGTAGCTCCCATGAGTCCCACTCCATACATAATGTGATTCTGCGTACGTATACTAATGTCATGATACACGATAGTTGCATAAAAATGTGCAACAGCCTCGCCTTTCGTGAACTTCCATGCATGAAACAGCCCAAGCCCCTCCCAGCCCATCCTCCTGTCCTCTTACACGTATTGGCATTCATTCACAATCTCTTACCCACCAGCAATGATGCGAAGATGCGGTGAGAGGAAACGATAGAGAAGGTGTGCAAAGTATGATCGCAGACCTTTCTCCCTTACGCGAATACATTGAGATCATGAACCCGAAATGAAGGGAATCGTTCAAACGCGAAGAAAACCTCGAGCAGCGTTCGTTCCCCTTCTCTGCGCATGTTTCTGTTCGCGACCGTCGGGGACAGGTCCAGCAATTTAGTGACCTTTATTGAACGGCTACAAACCCAACGGGCGTTTATTTCAGTTGTCAGCGCGCCCTGCTTTTGGCGACCGTCTGCGAGAGGTTCCGTGAAGCTTCAAGCGATAATCTATCGAAGGGTTCACCTGATGCTGCGCAACAACCCAAACGCGGAGAACAGGAGGCTCAGTCGGAGGTCTCGGAATCCGAAGCCGCCTGTTACGGCTTTTAGTAGGAACGACGCAATGCCTACAACGCGCAGCGGTGCAACGCAGGCGAAAAAGGTAGGAACCCCAACATGGAAGCCGAAACCTGACGGAGAGGTGCCTCTGTTGGTGGCCACGCCGAAAAATGGGAAGATGGTCGTGGGGATCGCACTTGTGAGGGATGCGGTTGATGCCACCGGCGGGTTTACGAAAGATTTGGTGAGAGAGTTGAATGGTCACAAACTGGTCGGGAAGGCGAAGGAGAAACTCGTGGTGGTATGGAAGGTGTTGATTCAGAATGGGAAAGATATGGATTACCCGTATACGTTCAAAACTACAGATACGGTGCCGAGACCCCCGGGAGACATGGAGAGCTACTCTTTCTATTGCTTGGACGTGAACATGATGAGTCATTATGGTGACCGATCGGCCAATTTTTCACTGAATCCGCCATCCGCTCTGTCTGCACCACCAGCCAAGAACCCTTCCGCCAAGAAGGTGAAGGTTCACAGCCCAGCGAAGGCGAGGAGAATATCTGAGCTTCTTAGCTCGAGCGACGACGAGGAAGATCAGGTACACCTCTCATCTTTGCGTCCTAGCTTCAAGACGACGAGCACCATCGGGTAGGCCAAGTTTATGACATTGAGAGATACGATCAAAGGACGCATCTCGACTCCGTCGAAGCCCCCCCTGAATCCCGCCGGAGGCAGTGGGCTAAAAGCATTACACACAAAAATCCCAGAGAGAGCTGTTATTCGGCCACCAAAGGCTTCGGCGATTGCTTCCAGTACTGGTGGCGACGGTGGTGAGAGCCAGGTAGCGTATCAGGCTGAAGTGGCAGAAGCTTTTGTAGAGGGGGGACACAGCGCCCTGATGCAAGTGAAATCCACACAGCCGCCTGTTGAGGGCGGAGAGGGCAGTGAAGATGAAGAGGTGCAGTTCGTGGGATCGCGGGTATTGGCTACGGAGTCTAAGGTTGACTTGTTCGATAAGGGGGATGAGCTGTATTTCGATGATATCGACGAAAGTCTACTGGACTCAGAGTTTAACATGAACGACTACACATACGAAACGTATGTCGTGGACATTCGCCTGATTAAGATTCTTGGAGAACGGTGTTCGAGAGTTCAACGAGGACCACAAGAAAGAAGTAGAGGCGCAAATGGAGCTCTAATGAATATTGGGGTCTGTTGGAAACGTGAGTGTCACGATTCTGGGTCCGAAGAGGGCAGGAGACAAATGGTTCGATGGGAATCGAATCGTCGTGGAGTGTTGTTTGGTGGACGGCCTACATCGCTTGATTCTGTACCTAGAGCGCATGGAGGGGAATGCCAAAGTCCGAGATATCCTGCGCCAGCTGGCTGTCTTGTTCCGAAGAAGGAAAGATGGGCAGCCCATGACCATAGGTGATGTGATATCGATTGGAAATGCCCTCAACGATACGGTTGCTGCGGCATGGGTGATGTCATTTCGAGACAAACTGCATTCCAGTCAGTCGTTTATGCGAACTCTTCAGAATGTGGACTTGAAGGAAGTGACAGGCACATTGTTTCGTGGTGCATTGTTGAAGAGCAAGGTCAAAGGGTCAACAGAAGCAAGGAATATGTTGCACTTTGCGGACCTCGGTTTGAGAACGTACCTAGACAAGGACTTTATGACCAGGAGGAACGAAATGTGCTTGAAGTACCCCGAGCTGGAGATTGCGCACTTTTCGAGTGAGACGTTCTTCAAACTGAGAGAGAACACTACGGCGTTGGCGCTGGAAATCCTGCATGAGCGCTATGACGTTTGACGGGCATCGAGAGGGACTCCGATGGGCAGCTTTCAGGACATGAGTTTGCATTTCTTCAGATGTTGCAAGCAGACCTATGAGCTGTGTGAAAATGTGTAAAAGATGAACAACATAGGGCTTCCGAACGTGTTCAACACGCAACTGGAGATAGAAACCCTAACGATTACCGTCCGCGAATATGTCACCAGACATACCGCACGACTGGAAAGGGCGGTCATTTCTGATATGTGGGAAGAAAAGATATCGAAGAGCCTCCCGCATCTGAAGAAGAAGCTGGAAACAACGTTTGATGTGGACTTTCAACCTTCTGCTCCGGCCCCTATTCCTTTCACTGCATCTTCTATCCGTGTAACTCTTCCAACCCCGCAATGGCAAAGCGATGTTCAAGAGATTATTGAAAGCTTGGGACCGAGGTGGAGTAAGGAGAAGGCTCAGAAGAACATGAAACAAGGTGGAGCGGCAGCACTATTATCTAAAGAAACCACACTTGAGAAGCGGAAAAGGAAGGTGCCCAAAGCAACCGAAGAGGAGAACACCGAGGAAGCGGTGGAGGAACATGTGCCGAAAAAAAAGAAAATGGGCGACGTTCCTGACTTTGTCATCTACATCCTGCGGCAAAAGCAAAGACGTGAGTTTGGTGACTTCCTTAGACAGAATAAATTAATTTTCTTAAGTGACGAAGAAGACTATGACGAAGACGATCCGAACGATCATAACAAGAAGAAATTCGATGATGAAGTTCCTCAGATTCTCCCAGAATGGTTGGTGAAGTTCGAGGAAGATAGTGAAGTGGGTAACTCGGATTGGGTGAAGTACGTGAAAATGTTCCCCAGAAGGTGGCCACCAGCAACTGAGAATGTCAATAAAGGCATGTACGCCTGGATGGACAGGACTCACCTTTGGAAGAACCATCGTGCCCACTTGCTTCGCTCGAACGATGTACGGGGTTTTCATGATGCATTTTTCTTGCGTGGAGCGTTCCAGAAGCTCTACAACGTATGGAAACAGGAGAGGAAAGCGTCTGGAGAGCTTGTCGCTGTACTGAAGGAATATGACCGTATCAGACTCTGGGAGCGGGCCATAAGCAAGGACTACTATGCAATGGTGTACTTTGCGAAGAAAACTGGCGAACTGAAAAAGCGTGAATTCTGTGTGTTGAAGGGGTTTGGAGTGGATGACGGGATCTAAAACCAGGTCTATTTGTGGAGCGAATTGATGGATGGTGATGGGAGTGAGGAGCTGCTTGGGTTCTTCGACGAGTACTTCTATCGTCAAGAACATCTTCGAGAAGCAGAGAATCGTCAGTGCTTAAACCCATTTTCAATACGGGGGAGGCAGCTGTTGAAGCAGGCCGACTCACAGGGTCCACCAGGTATATGACGACGCGGAGGGGAATTGCGGACGAGAAATGGAGAGAGCGGCGGAGACTCGCTGGGTGGTGAAGTGGCGTGCTATGTTGGATGCGCGCATGGGTCAGATATGTGTGTGATTGGGATTGGAAGACAATAGGGAGGCGGAGCATAAGATGTAGGCACCGAAGACTAGAGGTAGAGTGCTGTGTACTGGTCGAGGCTGCCCTCGGCAGGAGCTGCATACCGGCTTTCAGACGCTGACAATCCTGTAGAAGCTGAGAGTTGGGCGTTGGTAGGGAAAGGTTGATAAGAAAGAGGATAAGAGAGGAGAAGAGTTTATGGAGGGTACTACAAAAAGTGGGGAGTCGTTTGAAGTAAATGAGAACAGGATTGATGATAAGATAGATATTGTGGACGTGAGAAAAAGAGGTTGAAGAAGAGAGAAGGGAGTATACTGGACGACTTTTACGAGTTGCCATTTTCGGGAAGGGAAACGCAACCTTCGCTCAAATGATCGTTGTTGTAGGAGGTATCGTGATGATATAAATCGATGTGGGGGGGGGGGTTTGAGCCACACCCCTGTTATTCACATCTAGCGTCTGTCATCCAAACATCCATAGTAAAGTAGCATCGTCTTGCGCATTCGTTTCACATCCATAATTTACAGAGTTTAGTTCTAGAAAATGAAACGAAGTCTAGCTGGCTCTATAAAAAATCAACAAAAATTGCGTCTGCATCTGCCATGGGTCATTTTTCGCAGATTTTTTGCCGTATATCTTACCGTATATTATACAAGCTGCTAATACTAGCTCTCCGAAAACAAAGACGAAATGCTATGAAATACCAGGGAGGACATCATAGCGAGCATCTGTGACACTCCAGTTACCGCAATGAGGATAAGACTCTATGCTCACAGTACCGTCGACAACCATTTTGGGAGCTATTTCGCGAGAGCCTTGCTTGAAGAGGCACACGTCCATCAAGGTTGTTCGGAATTCGAATTCATCTCTAAGCTCCACGGCAAAATCGCGCGAGATAAAATTAGAAGTACAGTCACCTTCTGAGAGTATTTGTGCCGTTAACATACCAAAAAAGATACTTTTTTGATCCCCTGCTTTCTACATGCGCTTTTTTCGTTTCTTGAACACTCCACCACAATGGTATGGGTTGGAGTGCTTGTTTGAAAGATAATCCTCACAGCTGAGGTAAATTTTCTGGTAACTCTTGGAAAGTTCCTAATGGTACGACAACACCTTCTGATTTTTGCAATACCTGAATATTTCATATAAAAGAAGGCCTAGATTTATGAAAAAGCTGTCAAAGATAATACTAACTCTCATTCAAACTGTAAAGGGATCACAGACTGTAACCTAATCTCTACAGCGCGTCTATACCAAAATGTGGTTCAGAATGTTCTGTACAATAGACACAAACGAAAGCATGCGGTAAAGTTCCAGGCCATCACTACCTCCGAAGGACTCATTTTACATGCACATGGATTGACAGAGGCCCGAAGACCTGATTGATTTATTAACTTCCGCATTGAGACGGACGAATCATTGGTAGATCTATTTTTTTCAATTCCGAGATGTGTTTTGTGAATGGCGACCAATTATATAGCACGAAGGTGTTCTTAAAAGTCGCATTTTTGCGGTCTACTCTGTCACCGGCTCAAAAAGGATTTAATAAATCCATTTTGAACGTCAGGATAACGGTTGGGTGGACGTCTAATAATTCCACACTTTACTAGGCAACACTTGGCAACAAGAAAAAAAAAATTAAGCAAAATCCCAATAATTTCTTTGTACATCGAAGCAATGCTACTAAGAAAAATCAAGAATTGCGTGTATTTGGACCAGATATTTCAATTATGTGCATGCCCACCTTTCTATTTATTTCAAAATCTTTCCCATACAAAGCAAAACAACGATTTTGTAACATTTGGACCGCTTTCGAACGGCAAAGCCCAAGTTCGTAGAGAGCTAATGATTGCAGTGAGCGAGTAACTAATACACTCGCCGTATAGTTCAAAAAGAACTCATTCTCTTTTATCAGAGCTGATGAATTGCTCTTGAAAGTTTTTATACCTATTGTAGATGGTCTTTCCATTAATCTCATTAGTAGGATTTGGATTAATATTTGCATTCCTAGCCACTTTTTTGGACAAGCCAACTTTTTGCCATATTTTTCCATCTTTGTCTTAACGGCTGAAACTTTTCGGACGATAATTAGATCATCTGTGTAATAAAAGATCTGTTTAGTTTACTATTGTCTTTCCCGGTTTCAATGCAATAGTACTTTTTTGTTGACAGAGCTACTGACCACTTACTAGAGTTATTCGGAAGAAATTGGCTGTTTCAAAGCCTGCGTATGTGAAGTTTGCTTTGTAGATGTAGATTTGGAGGTTGGTGGGGCGGTTGTGGGTGGAAGAACGACGATGGCCATTGATGGTCTGATACGGAGAAGTGGGTGGGGCTTGCTTGGTGGTGTGGAGCAGCTAGCAATGTTACAGGTTGCCGCCAACTACTGGCGTGGGTTGCAGAAAAACTTTTTGCAAACTGCTCAGTCTTTTGAGGAATTCTGCAATTACTAGAAAACCAAAAAATCAAATTAGAGAGGCAGTAAAAGGTGGGGGGTTCGGCAATATCTGGACAAAACCGAAAGAATCCAAGGTATCTCGGTCAAAAACCAACCGAACAGCGCCAAAATGGTGTCGAGAGAATCGCCACACTTGTCGTGCTTTTTAGGAGAAAGTATAGAATACAGCAGACAGTCAATAGGCTGATGAATAAATAAGCAGTGTAACGCTCTGAGAACGGTCGAATTGCGCGCATGATCGGACAGTCACGGCGCGTTGGCCTAGTAAATTTGCTTTATTTGAAACGAACAAAAGCTTGCATGTCAATCATAGAGCTGCTTCCTGACCGATGCCCGACGTCTTTCGATGGTTCGCTTCAACTCCATCGGACGTTTCCTCGCTTTGAACTGTTCAACGCTCATAATGCTGAGGATAGATCGCCCGCGGTCGCGATCAGCGTGAACGGATGAGCCTGCTTTAAGCTGCAGCTGAAGACTCTCGTCAACAGTGCGGGCTCGCGCGAGCTGTTTGCGGCGTTCCGAATCTCTTCGTAGGACATCTGTATCATGCTTTGCGCGTGCCATATCCATTGCAGTTTCTGACTCCAATACGGAAACACTAGTTGTATCTACGTAGCAAAAGTCCATAATCTGAACATCCGAACCTAAAACCATTTCCTTGTAGTTTATGCATCGCTTTTGAAACGATGCTCCCAGTTCCGCTACCGACAGCGTCCTGTGTAACGTAGCATTTGCAGATAGTGGTACAAAAAGGAATCACTTAGGAGCGACGGTCCAAAACTGCCCGACGAAAGCTAGCCTTAATAACCTCTCTTGTAAATGAAGCATAGAACGCCTTGCGAAGCAGCGCCATAAATAAAAACATACCAATGTTAGTATAAGAATTACTGAGGGTAACTTCCGTGCTAACCTTGTTCAGATGCGACTTAAAAGAAGAAAATATCAAAGCATTTATCGGCTGTGACTTTCCAGTACTATGTGCTGGGAGTGCAAATGAAATTATGATGTTCCTGTACGACAACTCAAGAACAGAAAGTGATATATGCACTCTATATGCATGGAACACTAGCAAAAGCTTGCGAAAACCAGCGAATAGATCCTGAACATAGTCCATAGAACGTTTAGCCCAAGCCCTAAAATTAACCGGTGCAACACCACCGGTCTCTGCATGAGTCGAAATCACAGCCCCTATTGATAAGCAGACCATTGGAGTCTTTTGTACTGCAAGACCATTTCGGATGACGGTGCGATAAGGAATTATTGTTTCTTTTAAAACCACAAGAAGGGGTCCAATATCTCCAGATCCACTGAAAACAGTCATCATAGTAACACTTTCCTTGTAGCCATATTAGTTGAGTGCCATGTCCCGCGCTCCACCTCTCGGGAAAAGACGCCGCAATGAGAACGCCCCTGTGATGTCCTTGTCCGGTGGGCCACCAACTTCTTCGATATTGAAAATACGTTAAGCATCAATTATACTCTCCTCCACAAGCTTCTCCACTTTTTCGAAATGATGCGTCAACTTTTTGCATTTATTGCTTTGAAACGCTTTCTTTCCTGCCAAAGTAGACGCGCGAAGGACATTTTTTCCTTGTGATGTTTTCAAAAGCTTCGCAATATATAATTTGAAATGTTAGTGTGATGAAATGGTAGAGCAAGTTGTCGGTCGGGAGGAAGATTTGCCCAAAAAGTTTGGATGGCTTCGCAAAGGTGATGGTTTGTAAGGAGTATGACGCATTTTTCGAAGCACATCAAGAACGATATAATTCATTGTTCTTCTTGGTCAAGAAGGCCACCCCGACGTTCCAATTTTTCGTTGCGGAATGTTTTCTTTCAGTAGTGAAGTGTAGCTCGATGAATACCAAATTCATTCGAAGTAAGCCGGTAGGAACAATTCCCTGCTAATGAATGGAGTGTCTGGGTTATGGCCAATCCACGGGACTGGTTTGCTACGACAGGCATTGTTTTGATACCTGCAGAGGAGTGGTTCTATTCTGATGAAGACTGTTGAGGTCAACCTATCGATGTGAGTAATTTGCATCTGGTTGCAAGGTCTGTCAGTTGAATCTTTTGAAAAGCCTGCCGTATCTGGTTTTGAAGGTGCTGAATCCAAAACTATGGTTAACTTTTCAATCTACATCGCAAATTTCAGGATTTCACGTGTACAGCCATGTACAACGTTTTCGCCATGTCTGCGCCGGGAGTAACGACCGACGCCAGGACTCCGCATGGCATTCCACGTCTGGCGCCATGGCCAATTGTACAGGACTCTCCCCACGGGTAAGCCACGAATAGGCCCCTACAATCGCCTTGGAGGCGGGTTGGAATGATGTGACATCAGCGCGGAGAGGCATTAAAGGCATCGAACAAGAAAAGCTGATGGTCCGTCTCACGGGCTATTCGGATCGGTTCTCACAAGCAAATGGCCCGCTCAGGTTTAAATGGCACCAAATGGTCTCGTAGTTTACATTGATCGCACTGCATCGCTCCTTTATGATTACGTCAATATAAAATAAATCGCTGCGCTTTCCAGAAGTTTGTGTAGAGCAACGCCCAGTTAGGGGATACTTGAAGATGCAACTCATAGAATGAGGGTTGAACCCTCCGAGGGTTATGACTATGATCCCCTCTAAGGTGTGCTGAGGTGGCCCAATTTTCTGGTTAGAGTTCGCCTATGAAGAGAAGATTCGGATGGCCCATGGTTGGATTGGCCCCGTGGTACACGTGGCTTAATTTCGGCACCGATTTTCGGATATATTTGTTAGAACGTTGGACTTTTGGGCCCTGACTGTGGGATCTCCACGTGTAAGGCCCTGAGCAGGTGTGCGCTGCTGTAATTAGTAGAGTTTAGTTAGCGGGCCCTACTTAGGGAGACCAGATCTCACAGTCCGAAGCTCAGAGTAAATGGAAACGAAGGTTGGTCTTCGATACCTTTAGAGGTTCTTCGTCGCCATCGTTTCGGCCTTACAACCCGGAACGGGCTCTGGTTAGCAACACCTGCGTAAGGACACGACTCCACTTGGAGAGTGCGCACGTTTGGGTTCCGTGCAACCACCCCCTTGGGACCGCTTAGACGACCTGCGTGCACGATAACCCGTGGGGGTTTTGCTTACTTGTTGCGTGCTTTTTGTGTTTCCTTTCGAGGACAGGTTTTCGCCCCTGTATTGGGTTTCTTTTGTTGTTTCGCCCCTTTTCTGGTTCTCGGGTCCGGTGCCTGCTAGTGCCCGACTCTTGCCACGTTTTTCCTCCTCGCCGGGTTTTCCCCCATTCTTTGGGATGCCCATACCCATTCCCGACCCAACGGTTTCTACACCTCACCTCCGTCGGTACTGCCGGAATCCCCCGTGGAAGTTACACCCCACACTACGGGTGGAACGGAGGGCTCTGTCTCTGAGTCTGCCTCCCCCAGGGAGCAAGGCTTCGAACACCTTGAGAGCACTTACCGTCGCCGGGTTTTGCTCCACAGTTTGCAAATGCTTCTTCTATCACGTCTCTTCCGCTTAACATATGCCTTTTTTTCATTCCTTCTACCAATATGAAGAGAGACCGTCTCAACTTCTTCAATCTCAGTTATAACAACAAAAAAGTGCGGCATTGCGCAGCTCTCACATATTATAAGAAACGCGTAATGCTGCACTTGTTAACACCTGAATAAGCGGGCCATCATGTTTCACCGGGTTACCATGCTGCAATCAGGCTGGCAAATCTTATCTCGATGCCACTCTGTGGCGTCTATGTATAGACGCCACAAAATGCTATGCAGTATATACTTCACAACTTCAGTCCACACTCGCGCCAAATCTTGCTGCAACGTACGCGGCGATTGTGACCAAATCTTTGCAATGACGACGACGCTAAAACGGGCATCTCCTCGCAATAACCGCTTCTTCCATTCCTTTGCAGTAAATATTCGAGCTACCTTTCGTGCCCAATATATAAATGTGTCCATGCGCTACTGTCCAGGAAATATCCAGTCTTGAACTACCTCAATCCTTCTCTCATGATGTGTCCAATGTATCACCTAAAATCAGGACCGAGTAAACGTAATCATGTCAGCAAGCAAGCAACGTTAGCAGTGAGAAAGACAAGTTATTGAGGAAAAACATACAGCGAGCACCAGAACTTCTCTCAAAAAGAAGGGTACCAGATACGTATCTCAGAACCAAAATCATCGCGTAACACTTCGAGAATCGCAAGAACTGTATTGCTCTTCATTATATTCACCAATCGATCTGTTTATGGCCAACCTACTGTGGCCCCAACTTGTAGTTAAGTATGTGCGCGCATGATTGACCAACGCAGCCGAACAACCAAATTGAGAGAATGATTCACGCAACCAGGCGTTTTGAGACAGCATGTTAGTAACCATTTCAGACCTTTCTAATCGAAGAAAGTATTTGTATAAACTTACGAAGACTTGTTTTCAACAGACGTTCTGGGGTTCGTCTGAACCGCATCGGGAAGAACGCAATGAAGTCAGCTCATGGATTGGTCAGGTTCCTGGAGCGTTCTGATGGCAAATTGGCATGCAAATACAATACGAATGAAGTCAGCTCATGGATTGGTCAGGTTCCTGGAGCGTTCTGATGGCAAATTGGCATGCAAATACAATACGAACTCACCTTCTTCCTGTTCAATAGACGCCCGTTTCAACCATATGTCAAGGAGGCCATGTGAACTCGTGCGAAAGCACAAGATATTAAAAACCTACAAACCTTCGCAAAAGAATCCGCGCACGCACCTTACATCCGATTCACATCGTTTCAGTACCAATTCGAGCTGCCCCAGGTGTCTTGCTGCGATCCACTGCCATGAAAGGCCTCGTCACAACCATTGCTTCGTCGCGCAGTGCCCTTGGTCCTAGTGACTCACATTACCATCAAATCTTCGAGAGAAGAACCATCCTCAAATAACGTTGACAAGCAATGACAGATCTTCTCAGGCACGTGCTCGACTCAATAACGCAAGCCCAAACGTTGTGTTGCGGATGGGTGGAACGCTGGCCGGAAAAGGCGGGCGACGACTTTATCGGCCTTGTCGAAACACTTAAAGAGCTTGCCAAATCACGACATTTCTCAAGAATTATACATTGAACTCGTTGTGATTACAGAAGCTGTAAGAGAAGGGCCCAAGCTCCTTTGAGCTGGTCGCCTTGTGGACATCCGAGCAAGACATTTGGGCATCCCTACGTTTTTCAAAGCCCACGACCGTTTCCCTCCATCTCTGTCGAGCCTCTGTTCTCTTGGCTTCACCTGCATCGCCGCTCAATTTCATAGCCCTCTCACCAAGCTCACTGCACATTCTTCCAAGCCAATTCACACCCGGTGCTTCGTGATGCCCAATTCGGAAGTCGCTTGTCTCCCATTCCCGTCCGTGAGCGTTGGTACTTCCGATCAATCGGTTTGCTAGTGCGGCGCACATGAGACCAATCATCTTCTGTTTCCCCTCATACTCTACTTGAGCTGCACATTCGCCTGGGACGAGTTGGAAGAGTAGAGGTTGCACGGCACTTGAGGTATAATCTCTCACAAGGTACATGCAGCAGGAAGCCAATTGTTGCAACTTTACCACATTTTCTGGTGCTTCTCCGACTCGAAACGTTTTCTTCACAGCGACGACAAATCTAGGAAGGCCCAACGGCGACGAGGAAGAGGCACGGTATGCCCCTTCGTCGATGCTCTCGGCTGAGCCGAAACAGGACTTCGGAGATATGGCAGGTGTGTGCTCAGTGTATGTTTTCATGAATTACGATTTCTCGGTGCTATGGACGCTCTGGATATTCGCACGGATCAGTGCTCCAATGCTCTCCACGTTTGCTTGGAAAAACGTCCTGGCATGTGAAATAAGCTCGGTAGTCAGCTTCCCACAGCAGCTCTCTATCGAAGGCACAAAGAGTTCCTCGAAAAAAGCTGTCGGATCTAGGAACATCTTGTGAAGCTGCGAATCGGTGCTTTTGATTTTTGTCACAATCAGGTTGCCAAGATAGCTTCCCGTTTTCCTTCCTTTGGCTTTTTTCATGGCTTTTCCCCACAGAATCGCTAGGGGACAGAAGATGGTGTCATCAACGGTGCGGCAGCCAGGCTGGCTTGCTGTGCAGGAGAACGAAAGGACTTCGCGAACCTTTTTGTCGTGTTTCTCAGAAAAGAAGTGCTTGAAATTTCCACAGAGCGCAACTTCGCATTGATCGTCTGTTAGTTCCGTCGACGCTCCGGATAATGTGTGGGATGGAAGCTGCCTAGCTGGTCCCGTTTTGATTGTTTCTGAGAGGTCACTAACAAAATTCTTCAGCCCCTCAACCTCTAGTCTGGTAACATCCCCAAGCTGAAAGAGTTTCTGCTGCTCTTTGTGAATGGTTTTCTGCAAGCCCTCAATTCTGGTGATGCTTGCATGTTTTGCTATCACAGAAGATAGCTCATGTAGAAATCTGGAGCCATGGTGCGCATAATCATTCATGCTTCTTCCTCTCAGTACAGTGCTCCGGTTTTCATCAGGTGTATATCCTGGAACGTACGGCTCTGCTGCATGCCTTCGGAACTCAGCAGGGGGACCAATGTCGTCACGGCTGTGAGGCACATTGTCGTCCCTACCATGAACATCTCCGGATGGTGTAGTGTAATTATTATCGTAGTCCATCCTTGCGAGGCTATTGGTGGACAGATTTTCCGGTCTTTCCTGTCTTGTGGGCAGTTATTGATGAACACCGATACCCATTCCAAGAATTGTAGTCGCCCTCTGCTCTTTGCGTAATGACGGGAGCATTCCGACTTGTTCAGCCGTTTGTCTCTGAGCCAGTCGCCCCCGAGAAGCATCAATATTGGAGGTTCCGTGTCCCTGCAAACCCAAGTACGTCGTTGATCTGTACGCCGTCACTCCATTATCGTCGTTTGCGGGAATAAATGCATCTGGAAGAGAAGGAACTGAAGGAGGATGCATAAATGCGAGGCATGCTTGGTGAATAGGCCACTCTGCACAGTTTCGCTCCACGGAAGCCGCCGTATGACGATGGGAGACAGCCTGAGAAACTCGGGGTGTATTTCGAATGCCGCCGTTGCGCTCCGAAACACGGGCACCATGTCGGAGGACGCCACGCTTTCCTATTGAGCACGAAGGGGGCAGTTGAGAAATATTAGAAGGTAAGGGGAGGTTATCTCTCTGCGGAAGCATAGCTATTCGAAACATCGTTCAACAGAAGGGCTCTGTTGTTTTTCTGGGGAGAGGTTTGAACAAAACCGTGAGGTACACCTTTTATCACAGTTGCTGAAGCGAAAGGATGGGGATTTTAATACTTCTATTTATGTACTATTGTGCAATGCAACTACTCGACAGCTTTACTCGTCTCTCAGGTCGAAGGCGACGTCCAGGGGAAGAAGTTGTTGTAAAAAGAACGCTGCTCGCTGTTTTTCGCGCTCTGGGGCAAGCCTTCCAACATCTCTCCTTTCATTATGGCCAGATCGCGAAGAGGCTTGTCCCTGCTCGATCTCACCCCTGACCGACGATCCTCTTGAGAGGTCATTTACGACTTCAAGATTTGTGGTCGTATGTCATAAGTCTGGCACGATCGAAACCGGCCGAACGACTTCATGAACAGGGACGACAGTGTGCACAAAGCTGCCTTCACAATTTTGCGCCCATTGCAAGCAATGACAGCTGTATCGCTCAAGTAGCTCATCGGTGGCATGCTGCCATGTTGCTTCGACGTCATTCAGATTATTTGTAATACTCGCAGTTGACTTCGTCAGCAGTCTGATCAGAAGCCAAATTGAATTCTTTTCCTGCAAAGACCGGGCGTCGAAGGGATGGAAGAAGATGAGGCGCACTTGGCCGAGAGCATGCTCGCCACCAGTCTTGGTCTCGATGAAGTCATGCTGTGGAAGGCTGTTGTAGAAAGACGGAGATGAGCGAATAATTCTTCTCACCTGCTCGGGAGGCGCGCTCGGCACACTAGCTCCTTCGCCGGATGCAGGCATCCATGGAAAGTGGGCGGGAACTCGAATGCTCTGCTTGATTTTCATCTTTCGTACCAAGAAACGAAAGGACCCGGGATCTTCCCGTGGATACGTTTTTTTCAGCAATGAAGTGAAAGATGCGGCACACATTTCGTCTAGAAGTGCTTCATTGACTGTTTGCACCTTAAGCTTCACTCTTTTGGTCACTAGAAGGAATGGGTGGTCGTCTGATTTTTCTTCCTGTCGCTGCGATCGTGTTTGTCTGCCTGAAATGAGGCGTTCGCCTCTTTCGCGGCTCGAGGCAGACCTAATTGGGTACATGGAGGCCAGTACGCCGAGTTCTCTGGTTGTCGATTGGATTGCTACGCTTTCCTCAGCTTCCGATCTTTTTGAGGTTCTGTTGTAGTCAGCTCGTGTTTGGACGTGATGAGATTCACCAGCCTGCGCGTCATAATTACTCAGCAGCCCACCGCTCTTGATGTCCCTCGCAATGTGAGCGTAGAGCTGATGAGCCTTCATCGTCCCAAGAGCGTCTTCATTGCCGCCGTCGCCATTGGAAACCCGGCCTCTTCGAGACGCTCCAATAGATACTTTGTGCGTGTTGTAGAACCTATTCGTGAGAGCCGTCACGTCTTGTTCCACTCTGGCGTACAAGAAATATGAGACGTGTTTGATAAGTCGGCAATAGTGGTGAAGCTCTATGTAAGAGAGAATGCATTCCAGGAGATGGAACATGACTTCAGGTGTTCTGTTGGTGGTCACGCCCTTACAAGCTCCAATGAAAATGAACAGCAGCACGCACAGTGAGGACTTGTATTGCTGAGACGCCATGTTGGTATGGCTCTCGACGATGATCCTTCCTTGGCTAGGCAAGCGGAACATAGAGCTTTCGGCACAACGTGGGAGGTCGCTTTGATGCTTGTTCACAGTGGCCACGATCTTTTCAGTATCGGATGCACCGAGACGGTGAGCGAAGTACTTTTCGATGCCATGGAGTATGTCTGCCGTTATGCCAAGGTCGAGGTTATGCAAGCTTTCAAATTTGCAGAACGCGTGAAGACCGAACTTGTTGCTTTGAAAAACTCCACGGCGTCCGCCCGCAGCGTCTTGCCACGGCACATCGAAGTTCATTTCATGTCTTTGCAGCAACGACGACGCCGGCACCCTCAAACTGTACTTCTTCAGTAATTCCTGACGCGCGGTCTTCGTATGCTGCGTTGGGAGTGCATCATACACTTTCCGTAAGAACGTAGATGTCTTGAGCTGAAAGGCGCATTCGAGTTGACTCATGGATTCTCGAGGGACGAAACAACGGAAGCAAGGGTAAATTGTCCGTAACCCGTACTTCATACCGAGGAGAACGGCACCCTCGGGGAGATCTGCAACGATAGAGAAAAGCAATGGGGTAATGGTCTGTTTTCCAGATCCAGGAAAGTGCACTTCGATCTTCAAGTTCGGCTCAAGAGGACTGAGAAGGCTTTCGAGCGTCTGTTGGATAGCGTTGGCCCGTTCTAATCTTGTTAGCTCCTTCGGCATCATACGGCCGTCCCTTCTAATTACCGAAACAACGGGAATCATTCCAACGTTGATTTCCAGTCGGCGCTGGACACGACGCGAAAAGCAGAGGAGGTAGAGCACAATTGGATACATCGGCCGTTTGTTCAAACGAGTAATATTTGCCTTGTCTACGAATAGTTGTAGAGCCCTTACTCTCAATCCCGGAGTGCGGGCCTTCTCGAGTATAGACCGTTCCAAGAATATCA
Organism: Agarophyton chilense; assembly: GCA_030374765.1. NCBI lineage: Eukaryota > Rhodophyta > Florideophyceae > Gracilariales > Gracilariaceae > Agarophyton > Agarophyton chilense. The sequence continues at coordinate 351,027 of JARGXX010000129.1, forward strand.
GATCGTCGGCTGTTTGAAAGTCATGAACCACTCTTTGTCCAGCTACATTAAAGAGAGGACCGCAGCAGAGTGTGAGGTCTCTATCCCAGTCAAGATCAGAAAGTTTGAGAGCGTTAGAAGCCCTGAAGACGCTACAAATAGCGTCCGGCAGAAAAGGAACAAGGGCATTATCCACCGGTACCTCTGGTCGAGGAGGCAGAATTTTATGCTTGCGCCAGCGGCCGTTCTGGGGAAGTAGTTGCTGTTGCCGTGCAAAATGATCCTCCCGAAAGGCTTTCGCCGTCTTCCATTTTTGTAGAACTTCGCTCTCGTGAGGAAGGGATTTAAAATATTCTGTGGTCATAGATCCAAAGAGCACGATGTTGCAGGGACCAGACGTGAGAATAAACATTGCAGCCTTATACTGCTGCTCAGTTCCGAGTAGATCGCGTGTTTGGCTTTCTACATACCGCTCTGTTTCGTTCTGTACAAGATGTGATTCTTTCGATCTTGAATGTATTTCAAAGTCTTCCAAGTCTACAGTATTGCATGCTTGTGCATTCGAGTTCTGGACTTCGGGTGGGAGCGAGTCTTCGCTCAACTCCCTCGAATGAGATATCTGTGCATCTGGGCTGGCGTCATGAGCATCATGCTCGGCATTTTGTTCTTCACTTTGTGCTCTATCGACATGCAGTAGGTCGTTGTCGTTTACGAATGTATCATTGTCGCCGTTTACATCGGGTCGGGCAAATGCTTTAGATGAATATATGTTCCCGGTATGTAAGAGTGGTTCGCTGCATTTTAGGCTGTGAATGCGGAAGTTGCTGACGCGTCGGTACACCTTACCGCAATTTTTGCACTCCATTGGGCAGCGTACCGACTGCCCGTCGGAGGGTACATCCAAGGACTTGGTAAAAACGACGGGTATGTGGTGATAATGTTGCTTTGCCTTTCGTTCCTGAGGCTCAAGAGCGTACATTGTTTTACCGGTCCACGAGACTGCGATGGCGCGTGGCCTTGGGTGCACAGCAATGCTAACGCGGTGGCGTCCAATCGCCTGCGCGGGAGGTCAGCGCAGAGTAGTCACACTGCGTCACGTTGTCACTCTAAGCATCCATTCATGACAACCCCTGGAGCCGCTACATCCGGCCATGGCCGTTTCCCCCACCGCCACGTCTTCCCATGAAGGAGTTAACGGCGAATGCATGGCGAAGGGTGCGTAAAGGAATGAAAATATTGATTTTACCACACAAACAGCTCAAATCCCCAAATGGGGGATCCTCCCCCACTTCGTACCCAATGGGGGCACTTGGCTCAATAGCTCATACTATGTAAAATCGGCTATATATTCCTAAAGCGGGGGAGTCATGGGTGCCATAGCCAGGAACGGGGACAAAAGCATACAGGAAAGACTAAAAGGACGGGTGGGTTAGGGAGGGAGAAAACGTACTCGGCGAGGACAAAGGCATACCAGCAGAGGTCAGGTTGGGGACGACCTCTGCCGGTGTGTTATCACCTTGACTTCCACAGCGTCCACGTGTCAGCCGTGTATATTTTCATTACAAAAAACCTTTCGGTCTTTAGTAGGATATACACGAGAAATCCCAAACTTTGCGATGTAGCCATAAGTTTTGGAGGAATCTGACAGTTTTAAGTCGAAATATGAAGTATCAAGATATTTAGCAAATTATTTAATTTTAGATATAATTTCTGCGTCCAGGCATTAGCGTCGCTTTCAAACAATGCTGCACCCCCCCATAGCGTAATGTCGCTACTGTTGCACCAGGCCTGAACACCACAATCCTTTCCCTCCCATATAATTCTTGACATACTGCACTGGGACTCGCCACAACACGTAGAGCGGATGGTGGTGCAGCGGAGTGATGCATTTGTGTCAATATACTTGGGGGGGAGGTTGTTGTGCCTAACGAAGAACACGAGTTTTTTGGCTGTCCACAAAGACAGGCGGGAAGGACCGAACGCTGGTGTATGGGCACAGGTCAGCGGCGTGACCAGTTTATTGTCGAGATGAATAATTAATGTCGAGCTGGATGGGAACAGCTCTACAGTCCCCTTGTTGTGAAGTAGAAAAGAAGCTGCATGGAGGAGGGATGTATCTGCACAGTGATTGTTCAAATCATCGATAAACCGGTTTCGATAACAACTTGTGGAAGAGCGCCTGAGCATAAAGATCACCACCTACTGTATCTGTTTGTAATTACGCATTCACATTGTAGGACCTGCTCTCCATCGAAGAGAGCGCTCCAAAGGAGCCACTAGACGGGTTTTTTTAGGGGTTTTCTCGGAGGGACTACGCTTGGGTCGGATGACGATGCAGACTACGGACCGATTCATTTGCCTTAACTCGCCGAGGATATGAGGGTTGGGTGGAAAGGACGTCGTTAATGGTTTCTTTGGCGGAAAACGCGGTACACGCGAAGCGCCTTGTCGTGGTGTGCCCCTTACCCGATGATCTCTAGCTAGAGGTTTTATGAAGAGGTGCAGTGAAGAGAAAGGCGCTAAACATCGGAAACGAAACGATTCTGCGGTTGAGTGCACCTTAGGGACATATTGCTTTCCTCGTACTATACGTAGTAGCCCTGTGATTGTAGCACGGCTATTGGTTTATAGTTCGTGACCACTGTACAAGGATAGGTGTTGTAAGTGTCTGGGCACTTAGCAACCCCCGCGATACGAAATGACATTTCGTATACGCGTTCGTAAAGCAGAGAGAGAGAGAAAGAAATAAAGAAGAGAGACAGAGGCACTACCCTTCTAGCAGACGAGATGGAGTGCAAGCTTGATCTTTCGGTGATACAGCAAGATTCAACTACAAGAATTTGTCCACGCTTTCATTTCGCTTGGAGAATTAACCACCGTGACCTGAAACCCAAGACATTCGGCCAGTGCGACATCCAGAGAGGATTCTGTGCGCATTAGCCAGGCAGTTTATCTCTGTGCTTCTTCGGTATCCATTGCCTGCCGTTTCTTTTATGCACCCAGTTTCCTTCTTCCCATAAACTAATGTTAAACGTTGCGGATGTGACGTTAACGTGAAAAAATCTGCCTATCATGAAGGTAATTGACGCTTGTGAACCAACCCACCTCGCCGTAGAGAGTTGCCATCTGAAAGAGAAAGAGAAAGTAATCAAGACCGGAAACAATGAGGCAAATATCGTCCAGGAATCTGGTCTTTGTGAAACACGGGTAACATACTGGAGGAGAGAAATAAAAAAAAAGAGGCAAACCTCCGAGCGTCTTGGAATTAGGACTTCGAGCAGTGCTCTGGACATTATAGAATTCTCGGCCTTCTTTAACACAGAGAACTACGTCTAGATTATGATTGTTTTCGGTCAGAATGAGAGGGAGAAGTGTGCGATAAAAAAATACAGTTTCCGTGAGAAGAATATGTACTACACGCATTACTTTGCTAAGAGTTCTGATAAAAGCACATGTCACTCTAGAGTGCTCGAGAAGCATGTTTGCAAGCAGGAGAGATGGATGCATTGGTGGACTATCTAAATATGAGTCACAAAAAGTATGGGATGCAAAGGCATATTTTCGAACATTTCCGCTTTACCTGCAGCTCGAGATTGTCAGACTGTAGTGTTCTTGATGCACTTATTCTTTATAGATATGCCGCACTCTTGCCGATCATGTTCTCAGGTCGCTGGAAGTTGCTGATCTCCTTTAGAATTGTCTTTGAACCTGCATCACGGGTCTTCAAAATCCATGGCTCTATCCATTCGAGGTGAAGCTACTGTCCGTGAATATTGGGACACGGATGCAGACCAACGATGGCATCCAGATAAGCTGGAATCTGAGATAGAAAACTTTCCATACGTGAAGAATCTCTCTCCAATTTCTAGTTCTGTGTCAATGGCGCTTGTTCGAAAACGCTTAGAAACTCTTCCCAGTTTGCCTTTCGCCGAACTCGCATACGACATTCTTCATGGATCAAAACGAACTCGCGAACTGATAGCATCCTTTTTGTCAAGAAAACTCGTTAAGGACCCAGTCTCTCCGGATCAAGTGGTTGTCTTAGATGGAGCAACAAGCATTCTTAGCGCAATTGGGATTTGTCTAGGTGAGGAAGGAGATCGTGTTATGGTACCATCTGAATACAAGCATGAGTTGTCTTTCATGTTCGCCTGTAGAGCAAAACTTGAAACGGTTTCTGTATCATGTACTGAGTATTCGAAATCTGCTCGCGACTTTGTGCGCGGAATTCAAGCAGCATGGGAAGACTCAGGAAAAGAAAGCTCAAGGATCCGGATGATTTATGTGGCATACCCCAATGTTTACGGAGCTGGACTAAATCCGGGATGTGACACGGAGGCGATGATCTTAGATAACATCATTGCCTGGGCTACATCTAAGGGGCTACATACAATCGTTGATATTACGAACGCCCTCAATGTAGTTGATGGTGAGAACGTCGGCAGTTCTTGGAACGGGATAGCTGCACGTGAAGATGTTCACATCATTTGGAACGTCTCAAAGTTCTTCAATATACCCGGGGCTTGTTTATGCACGTTGACGACAGGAAACAAGGCCTTGCTCGAAATTCTCGCTAGGAAACTGAGTATCTTTGGATCTACCAGCAGACAATCGCAATGGGTGATTCAGCACTTGCTTTCAGATGCAAGTTTTATTGATGTCTTTGTCGAGGAAAACCAACGGAATTTGCTGACAGCCTACAACCTTTGCGTTAAAGAGTTACAAGCGATTGGTATTCCGTACCGTGTTGCATCGACCGGGTATCCCATTTTGCTCGATCTTGCTGGTTGGACCAACCACAGTCGCGACGACTGCGGAACTGGATTAAATCGCTTTATTCGACAATGCGACATACTTGCCTCAGACTGTACGGGTACAAGATCAGGACTTTTGAAGGACATTTTTCTTTACTATGCTGGAGCAACTCCAGAAGAACTGAAATCAGTTCTCCGGAGTTTAAGAGCTCACATACAGGGGTCAAACTAATTATGGAAACTACACAATTCCTGTTTCGCCCCCACGCCCACCGGTAGATTCGTGAAAAGCAATCCATCTGTCTGGCGATGTCTTCATCTATGCTTCTCCCGTGCTCGGTACTCGACATTTTCGCTACCGGTCGCTCATATTATCATCTTCGTCAGACAAGGATACTTTTCTTCGTTTTGCTGGCCTTGTCTTCTCAACAACTTCTTCCTTATTTTCTTCATCCTTGCCGTCGACCTCGAGTTCTCCGTTGCCCGCGGCATTTTCCTCAGCAGCATCCGAATATTCGCTACTGGAATCATTCTCACCACTGCCTTTTGAAATTGCCTTTACTTTATGTGAAGATCCTTTCCGTTTTCCTTCATATCCATTTTCGCAGTCCTTCCGCCTCCTTTTCCTTTTCGTTTTTGGCCTTGGTTCTCCATTTTCTTCTCCGCTTATTGAATCATCTTCATCATCTTCTTTATCTCTTCGACGCTGTTCTTCCTCTTCTTGCATGAATTTTCGTTGCTTCTCCAAAGACTCATTGAACGCCTTGACGAGCTCTTCTTCTTTCTTGCGCTTTTGCTCTTCTTCAGCTCTTTTCTTTTCTTCTTCTTTGCGCTTCATGTCTTTAACTAGAGCGGCTTTTGCTTGGAACTCACGCTCCCTGTCCTCGGCGCGAATTCTTGCATTTCGCACGTTAACATCGTGTTTTTTGGCCTGCTGGCGCACATATCTTTCGAGGTTTTGAGTGCTTGATCTTGAAACTCTAGTCTGAGATAATGCTTCATGATGAGGACCAGAGTACTTCATTGCATTTTGCAAAGCGGTTCTACTCTCCTCGAATTCCGACTTGGCTAGCTCAAGCTCTCCGAGTCTGCTAACTGAGACTGTTGCCCGTTCTGTGGCGGCCTCCAAAAGAGCATAGCCAAGGTTGAACCAGGCCACAGCACTTGAAGGCCTCAGCTTGACTAATTTCTGTAACTTGTTGGCACTTGCTCTGAATTGCCGTGCCTCAAATAATGCCCAGGCAGAGTATAAGAGAAGTTCACAGTGGCTTTGAAGCGCCTCGGGGGATTCTGATTCGTTTGTCTTTTCAAGAGCATCAGAGTACAACTTGTTGGCCTGCTCATATAGGGCTCTGGCGTTGGTTAAAGCACGTGCACTCGGTCGCCCATTTTGGCGCATTGACTCCCGGATCTCACGATTTCCAAGCAACACATGTGTATGTGCAAGGTTAACTCGCGCTACCTTTTCAGGATTAGGTCCAGATGCGGCTGCTTGAAATGCATCGCGAGCATCGTTTAACATCTTGCTTTCAGCAAAGTACACGCCAGCCCCATTCGCTGCTGAGGCGTTTCGGGGATTTCGCTTCAACATAGTAGTTAATGGTCCACCAATATGGTTGATGAGAAATCGAATTCTTCTTTCCGGAAGGAGATCATTCAGAAAACGATGCATGAACCCGGCAAATGTCAACGCCAGATAGTCGCAATCGTGTCTATGTTTCTCCAATAGATCCTGGGCCTTCTTGTACATCCCGTGATTCTTTTCTCCCTGTTTGAGGTACAGGGTGGTCAAGTATGCCACAGCCATAGGTCTGCTGTATCGATCTTTCATTGCCTCCGTGAAGTAAGCTTCTGCCTTCTCATATCCTTCAGGTTTGGACATGGATATCACTCCAAGTCGTATTATGACTTCATTGTAAAGCGCATCATCTTTGGTAAAGCGCTTGTAAAAATCCGTAGCGCTTTCCAAATTACCGGCCAACTCCTGGAGTCTGCCTCGGTTGTAGGCAATTGCACTGTTTTCTGAATCTAGGTTGTTGTCAATGTTCTTCGCAACTTTTAGAGCTTCGTCTACGTTACCAAGTCGGGCAAGTAAAGAAGATAGGTTGTTCCAGATTTCAGGATCGACGTTTCGCTTCTCTAGAGCCTCAATGGCCTTTCGATACAAATCAACGGCTTCCTGAGGGTGGTATTCCTCCACTAGACCCGCCAAAACAAACAATGCTGGAACATCCTTCTGACCACCATCCGCAGCTATACCTCTACGGAGAAGTGCAACTGCCCTTTCATATATTTCACCGCCGCGAGCTTTGCCTTTCTGAAGCCTGATCAGTATTCTTCTACCAAGCATAACCCCCAGTGCTCTTTTCGCGATGGCACATCGTTCGTCGACCTTTAACACACGTTCCAAACAGTCTTGGGCCACAGCCTCATCCTCTTTCGATTCTGATGCAAGTTTCAGCATACCAAGTCGCAAGAGTACTCCAGGATTTACTTTGCCTTCAAGTTTCTTGGCCTGTTCGAAAGTGTACATTGCTTCTGAGGTACGGTTCAAATGATGCAATGCTCTGCCATGCTGAAACAATGCCTCAGCTTTAACTGCACTCTTGAATCCTCCGAACAAATGTCCTACGCTATGACCAGGTAAGCTCTCGCCAAGCTGCACAGCTCTTCTCGAACAGAGCTCGGCTTTGTCAAAGTGACTACCTGAAAAATAAAACTGTGACGCAATGCACAAGAAGCGTGGGTCATGATTGCCCCCGATTTGAAATGCTTCTGATAGCGTGTATGCAATGACATCAAGCGACGATGGGGCACGATCTGCCAATTCAACAAGAGCGAGAATATAAAGCGCTTCGAGACGTTCTTCTTCAGGGCTGTCACGTACTGCAGAAATAGCCCGCTTCGCTACAATTCGAGCGTTGTTCAAAGAATTATCGCGATACAAAGCGTATGCAAGACCAGTCCATACGCCAGGCGGACAAAGATTGCTTCGCAACGCAGAAGTTAGCAGGGCTACTGGATCCTTGTCTTTTGAAGGTTTGTTGAGTACTAAGGCGGCGAGACCAATGGCACCAATCACCAGTCCATTGGCCATGGCATGGTCAAACCATGTTGTAGTGCCGACTTTGCCGCCATGTAGCTCAGCCCATCCTCTAGCAGTCCAAACAGCGGGGTAATCCATGTCGAAATTCTCCGCGCGTGCGAAGACGTCACCGGCATTTCTCAGAAGTTCTCGACGCTGATCGGGAGCAAAGCTTTTTTCAGCTTGCATTACGTACGCTCCACCAAGCGCAGCAAGTATATCTAGTCTGGTGATGGAGTCCTCACCAGTGAGCATATTGTCAACATCATCAGTCGCGGCTTGTTCAAGCACAGTGATCCCAGAGCTCCAGTCGCACGAATGAAAGTAGGCTGAAGCGACGGCATGCCAGGCAGACCGAGATGCTGTCTCAACTTTGAGTAGCTGTATTACATCGTACGGATTGCTTGGAAGAGACTCGGGAGATATCGCGACATATTCTTCTGCACCGCGGCATCGAATGTATATTGGTGCGGAGTTTGTTGACGGTTTGCGACTTTGCGGTGCGACAGTGGACGACTCATCCATACTGGGTGTCGTTTTCGGTTCAGCCTTCTTCCGTTTGCAAAGTATAGCCGAAAGATGATTTTCCAGCAGCAATTAGCCTCATGCGACTAAAGAACACAAAGAAGAAAGTCTCCTCAAACTTCCTAATCAGCTCTATACATACACCCAACTCCGGAACAAATGAAGGTTTCTCTGCATAACCCATCACGTAATTCTCTACAATTACGTACACGCGCGAGAACAGCAAACAAAAATGTAGCAAAAACAACGTGGGGAAGACAAAAAATTAACATGTTAAATCCGACTTCAAATCAAATCCTGGCATGAATTTCACCGCAGACCCTGTGTCGTCACCACATCAGCTAGCTGGCGGTCCTTTACATTATGACATTCGCATGTTCATCCGCCCGAGTTCACAATGTGCCCCATCCTTGCACGGGAAAGCATTGCTCCCATATTCATCCACGAAGATGCATCCTTTCTTCCAAAAATCCTACTGTTGAGCAACAGGAGAGCGCAGTCCTTTTAGTCGAATTAAGTTACAAAGTTAAGTTCCTCTACGAAACATTCGTTTTCGAAATGGAGGCTGAAGCCGTCAAGAACAAGGGACGTTCGTATGCTCGAGAAAAAGCCCAGTCAATGAAGCCACAGCCGATAACCCTCATTTATTCCTCCGGTGCAAAAGCCCAAGGTTTCAGCTCTACATCGTGATCGGCAAGCAGGTTGTTTAGACCCCAATCATTCTTGAATAGAAGAACAGGCCGCCCCCACTGATCTTTTGCGCAGAAAACGCCAAACAGCCTACCGCAGCTATCAACCACCTCCCAAGGGTCTCCAGGACCCACTACCCATCTAGCTACGGTGTACGGCATGGGATCTAAGCGGCTGTCGACATTGTACTCATCTTTAAGCCGCCGTTGCACAACTTCAAATTGCAGCTGCCCAACAGCTGCAAGTATAGGATCTTCATTCCCCTCATCCTCCCTCGCCCGCAGCAGTTGCACAGCACCCTCTTCCAATAATTGGTTTAAGCCCTTGCGAAAGTTCTTGTAAGCGGATGGATTCGGGTTTTGGAGATACGCAAATAACTCTGGGCTGAAGCTTGGAATCCCTGGGAAGCTAACCTTTCCACCGGTATAAACCGTATCGCCAATAGCAAACACGCCCGGATTATTGAGGCCAATGACATCGCCAGCAAACGCTGTGTCAACTGTGTATCGCTCTGCCGCGAATAAACCCTGCGGTCTGGTGAGCGCAACTGTTTTTCCATGTCTTGCATTGTTAACCTTCATTCCCTTCTCAAACTTGCCGCTGAAAATGCGTATGAACGCAAGGCGATCTCGGTGTCTAGCATCCATGTTGGCTTGTAGTTTGAAAACCTGCCCTGTGAAATGCTCACCATCTGGAGTGACAAGCCCTGTAGAGCTCTCCTTGGAAGGGGGGCAGCGTCCCATCTCAAGGAACGAACGGAGGAACAACTCCACTCCGAAATTGGACATGGCAGAACCGAAAAACATGGGTGTGAGGTCTCCATTGAGCACGGCCTCGTAGTCCCATTCGTTGCCCATTTCGTCGAGAATCTCAGCGTCTTCCAGAAGTTGGTCGTACAGCTGGTTGCCAATATGCGTTTTGAGCGAGGGGTCGTCTAAAGAGAGCGTGGTGGAAAGAGCTTTCTTCCCGCGTTGAGCGCGCTCGTATATATGAACCGTACGCGTAGAACGCTCGAAGACGCCATGAAAGCGATCTCCATCGCCGATGGGCCAGACGACCGGGTAGGTAAGCAAATCAAACTCGCGCTCGATCTGGTCGGCTATTTCAAAGGGACTCATGGCGGGACGGTCCATTTTGTTGACGAATGTAAACGTAGGCAAGGTGCGCATTCGACAGATCTCAAATAGCTTGCGAGTCTGGGGTTCGAGACCCTTAGCGCCATCGATGAGCATGATAGCATTGTCGACAGCGGCCAGAGTTCTGTAAGTGTCTTCCGAAAAGTCGGCATGTCCAGGACAGTCGGTAATGTTGATACGCTTACCCTGAAATTCGAAAGTCATGACGGCGGAGGTGATGGAGATACCGCGCTCCTGTTCCATGGCCATGCTATCTGACACGACACCTCTTTGCGCTCTTCGACTGCGGACTGCGCCAGCCTGTTGGATGGCGCCGCCATAGAGCAGGAGCTTCTCGGTGAGAGTGGACTTGCCTGCATCTGGGTGGGAGATTATGGCGAGATTACGACGGCGGGCGACCTCAAGCGCGATGTCGGTGGCGACGGGAGCGGCGGTTGCGCAAAGGAGAGCTGTACGACGTTTGTGGGGGGGGGGAATGCGAAGCGGTGTAGCGCCCAAGAAGAGGAGAGCTGCCATTTGGGGAGGGAGGGAGTGCAGGCGTAACAATCACGGTGATGCTCCCGAGCGTTCTCGGAAAGCGGAGTGCGCAAGCGCACTGCATGCGCTCAAGTGCATGCCGTGCACGGTGTCCACGTGGCAGATTCCGTATGGGCGCGCGCCATGCCCGACTCTTTCTGCCGTCTTTGAGTTGTACGAAGGGTATAATGCTCCACGCGCGGCCATGCAGCCGCCGCTGCGCTGCGCAGCTCAATGAAACCGGATCACATACACCCCAAAAACTGCCGTATGCGCGCTTTTTTTTGATCCTGAGTTGATGCCCCAAACAGATCCAATGTGGCGGTCGTCGTCCAGAGCTACCACCGACGACCAGCTGCCGTCGCACTGCGTCGCTGCGGCGGCCGGCGCGGATGTTTTACAGGGCCGAGGCGACGCTCCGTTTGCATCAGAAGTCCGCCCCCCCCCCTTCTCTCGTTCTCTCCCTATCGCCGATCTGTCCTTCTTCGTGCTTTCGCTTCGTCATCGTTCCCGCATCTCCTTCACCCGGTTCGCGACCAGGTCTTGTCGCAGGCCTTCTTCGGCGTTTCCACGCTTCTGATCTACGACGCGTGCTTCTCCTAACTTTGCTAACAATGAGCTCTAAACTGCCTGCTGCCACTGTGCGCGATGCCGTCGCTGAGATTCTTGCCGAAGCTCAAGAGAAAAAAAGAAACTTTCAAGAAACCATCGAACTGCAAATTGGACTCAAGAACTACGACACGAAGAAGGACAAGCGTTTCGCGGGCAGCATCAAGTTACCAAACGTACCGCGCCCCAACATGAAGGTCGCCATCTTGGGAAATGCTGTCCACGTCTCTGAGGCAGAAAAGATCGGCATTCCGGCCTATTCCACTGACGATCTCAAGAAGTTTAACAAGCAAAAGAAACCTATCAAGAAGTTTGCAAAGAAGTACGATGCCTTTCTCGCAAGCGATTCAATCATCAAGACCATCCCAAGGATATTGGGTCCAGGTCTCAACAAGGCTGGAAAGTTTCCAAGTTTGCTCAGTGCCAGTGACTCGATGGAAGAAAAGGTGAGTGAGATCCGGTCCACCATCAAGTTCCAACTCAAGAAAGTGCTGTGTATGGCTGCCGCCGTGGGGCATGTAAATATGCCTGAAGATGAAGTGACGGCCAACATCATCTTGGCCGTCAACTTCCTGGTATCCTTATTGAAGAAGAACTGGCAGAACGTGAAGAGTTTGCACGTAAAAAGCACTATGGGCAAGCCGAAGCGCATTTTCTAGGTAGCCATTAAACGGCGGGAATCATGCACTCTACGACGTTGTATAGTTGTTCATCGGTGTTTTGCTAACGCGCCGCAAACCAACTTGTCAGCTACTGACTTGTATTGTCAAAAGTTCACAACTATGGGAGGTGCTGGTAAAAACACCCCTCTTTACGAAGTAGCTACTAGTACATCATGGTTTTGCAGGCCGTCTATATCCGTTACTCGAAGTGCATTCTAAACAAGTCAATTGCGTGTGTTGTTCAGTCGTTTACATCTATAGTGTTCCGTGTTGCAACCATGCTCAACTACCGTTAAACGCAACGCCCCCTAAATGAAAAGAAACTGTCCCTGAAGCGTTTGGCAACGATGCGACCGCAATGTTTGTGAAGAATAAAGTATGCAACGATCGCTTGTGCGCAGCTTCTAAAATTCAGTTCCCTCAGGCGGTTGCGGCAGCCTGCGGTTGTGCGACGAGGCCATTTCCTTTCGTAATTCTAGAAGCAAGGTCTCGATGCCATAGTTTCGTGACCAGTTGCGAAGAATGTGGCATCGAGCGGGATCGACGTTGCCGGTGTGCCTTGATACGGAGTGCATGTTGATCTTAGTTATAAATCGAATGGAAGGCGGTTGGGTGGGGTATTTATCGCCACAAACAATGGAGAGGGCGAAGATTTTGTTCTCGAAAACAGTCTGTCGGGGCGGTGGACAAGAACCAGATGGTTAGACATGCAAGACATGGTGCGACACGTACAGCGACGGCGACATTCAAAAACACGAGTGGTGGTGCGGAGCGTCGCGATGACATATTTCACTGGACGCGCTCCATGGGCAGAGGAGGCACAGAAGATAGGCGCTTTAAAAAAGGCTTGCACAAGCAAAACGCAAAGAGAGAGAGGAGCTTACGTTTATGGGACCGAGGATTGTGCCGTTCCATCTTGAGAGCGTAATGTCATCGGCATCTTTCAAACCGTAACTGACGGAGCCATCGCCGACTCCATGTTCGCCACGCTCGAGCTCTTCCAGTAGACGAAAGCTGCGCGGCACTACGCGCGGGAGGGAATTAAACGATGGCAAAGCGTGAGAGACTGACAAGAGTGTAGCAACAAGTGCAAGCAAGAAGAAGCGGTGAACACAAAAGCTTACCTTCCACGGAAGATTCGCTAACGCCACGTGATCGAGAGTTCATGACGGATGCGCGCGACGATGCGAAGCGCGAGGCAGGCGCAACAAAAAGCGGGGGGACAGCGACGCGCACACGGTCCGAGCGAGGCACACAGGCGGTGAGCGCGGCCATGGAGGCGGGCGACACGCCAGTCAGTTGCAGCGACGCCAACGCTTCGGCTGCACGCGGCGGCGACACGCGGCGCGTGCTCAACAAACGAGCGCTGTAAGACGTGCGACGCACTGTAAGGCGCGCGCTAGTGTAAAGAACAGGGGATGACGTGCAACCGGCGCCACACGGCGGCGGCGAGTGGAGAACCGATCCGCGCTCTCTCTTCACACGTGGCTGAGGGCTGTGTGCCGCGCTGCTCGGGCGGCACTGGTGGTCTCACGTAGAATCGTATCTATGGCCACTGTCGGTGTGTTGCGCGCCCCCGTGCACTTTCGCTCCATCCATCCCCCTTTCCCGCTTTCATTGGCGCCTCTCCCCTCTCTCTCCCCTCTCCCTCCCTCCCCCTCCTCCTCTCCCCCCCCTCCCCCCTCCCTCCCCTCCCTCCCCACCCTCCCCACCCTCTTCTTGCCTCCTCTCTCTCCCTTTCTTTTGCGTCGACTCGCTGCTGCCAGGTGCTCTCTCCCCCCTCGCCTCCTCGCGCCATGGGAAACACCGTCAGTAGAAGTCACATCCGCGACGCCGAACGCGGCGTTGCCAGGACCACGCGCGAGAATACGCGCCGCAACGCCGTTCCCGTCCCAATTCCGCCGCAGCCGCTCTCGCTGTCTTCCACAAGTACTGACTTGCAGTCCGAATTCATCCCCCAATACGCCCCCCGCTCTATTTCCTTTCCCGACCATTCCGCCGCGCCCGAACGCGCCCCACATGATGCGCATCGCCTCCGCCTTCACGCTGGAGCCGCTCCGCCACTCCCCGCCCCTGCCACCAGGCGTCGCGCCAGGCACGTTTCCGCTGACTTTCCGTCCGTCGCTCCTGTGACGCACACCGCCTCTCCTTCCGGTCGTTCCAACTCTGCACAGGACTCGCTTCTCGCAATTGCCCCTGCTCATCCCCCTTTGATCGATCCCACGCTGCCCGCTACTGTCTTTAGCCAGTGCCACGCCGCACGCACTCAGTCGCCATTGCGCGTCGACAAACCTCCTCGCGCTCGCAAAGTGGTCAGCTTCAATGAAAATGTGCACGTCGTCACGTATCCTTGCGACAACTCCAGTGGCTACTCCTCTGGTGGTGAGCAGCCTCTCGAGGCCAAATATCCTGCCAAGGCCCGAAGAAAACGTGGAAGAAGTGTCTTTCGGCTGTTGCACAGAGTCGCTGGCCTTGAGCCAGAACCTTCTGGCTGTTTCTCGGGTCAATATGACGCTTGCTGTGGTTTGCTCAACACTGACGCAGACAACGCCTGTCAAGATTCTCCTCCACGCTCTCAAGTTGCTCAAACGCGCAGGCTCGATTACCAGTCTCCGGAAGGACAGCCGCAAACTACGGAAAACGACCGCCTATCATACAAAACCAAGAATCGAAAGATCGCCAAAACCTCAGCAGACACGCAGTTCCTTGTCGAAGGCGATCCTGTTGCCGATGACTTCGACTATACCGAGCGTCAGGATTCGCTCGATGAGCCTTCCAATTTTTTCGAGCCGCGCAATTTCTCCAACGAAGGTCCTATACCAGAACCAGCGAACCGTTCCAATTCGTCTTTCGATATTTCTCCTCTGTGGCAGCGCCTGAAACATGTCGATGAACTGGACGATATTGATAACAATCGTCGCCCTCCGCCCCGCAATGTTGAAATGGAGGACGACGATGAAGTTAGACCAGTGCCACAACCAGCTCAGCGTCCCAAACGAACTCATGACTTAAAGCTATCGTCCATATCACACTCCCGTCGCAATCGACATCTACCGAAACCAACGCGCGTGAATTCCACCTCAGTATCAGCCTTGCGGACACCAGACCGCCAATCTAAAAGAAGCCTGGATGCTGGGCTAGAGGGTACGACTAGCGATTACGGAGCTCCTGAACTTGAAGATGCATCCGAGCAATCGCTCCCACCACCAGAATTGGATGGAGCTAGTGGCATTACGAAAACGAGGTCCTTGGGCCTTTCAGTCACCAACTCTGATCTACCGACTCCTGTCCGGTTCCCGCGCTCGGTTTCGGCCTCTAAACCTCCATTACCGCGATCAAAGTCTTCTGCAGGTGACTCAGAACCATCTTTTGTTGCTTTGTCGGCAGTTAATCACAAGTCAGTTTCTTTGCCGTCCTCATCGGCCCACCCAAGCATTCCAGTTAAAGTTCAGGGTTCGGACCAATCCCATACTGTAGGGCCGCAGCAAGATCGGAAGCGATTACCATTTCTATCGAGTGACGATCCCCTCGATGCAAAGAAACCGCCCCTTCCCAACCGCAAGACATCTCAACTTGCGGAGGAGAAGAAGACATTTATGCAAGCCATTGCGCATGCAGAGAATGTTTTGCAAATACCTGCTGACGAAATAACTCACACTACTATCATTCCCATTCCTCAGCCTCAGTCGAAGAGCAGAAATACCTTCGAAAAAGGATCTCAGACTCTCAGCGCTATCATGAAAGGCACCAAGGGCGATGAGGTTCGTTCTGATATCGAAATTAAGCCTGATTCATTTGGAACATTAAGCTCACC
Source organism: Agarophyton chilense (assembly GCA_030374765.1). Taxonomy (NCBI): domain Eukaryota; phylum Rhodophyta; class Florideophyceae; order Gracilariales; family Gracilariaceae; genus Agarophyton; species Agarophyton chilense. Next base: position 366,797 of record JARGXX010000129.1, read on the forward strand.
GCTCACTCCAGATTCCAAGACAGAAAAATCGTTCTCATTCAAATCGTTTCAGAGTGTTTCGAAGGATACTGTGAACCCACCACGTTCAGCAGAGCACAGCCTCGAAACCCCGGAGGCCTTATCAATGCAGTTGTCAAAAGCATTTAACAGGCACAGCGTATCTAGGTCTTCACCATCGAAAACAGAGGAGAAGCTTACAGACAGTTCATTCGATCAAACAAAAACAGACCGCTCGGTACCGACAGTTCGAACATCCGAAGCAAACCCATCTCGGGGAAAGGTGTTAGCAGCCCGTCATTGCGACGTACAGGAACATCAAGCACAAGTAACGGAACAACAATCAAGCGAGATGATGGCGTCAATTCCCGATGGCCAGAATACCCATGTCGAAGAACGAGAAGTGCAGCCCGTTGATGACTTTGTTGAGGTTGATCCAGGGCATCACTTTTCGGAGTCCAATTTTGCCACTTCTTTCGATAATGAAAATAGCGCACCATCGGCTGGGAATATCGTTCCGACACTTGTAGATCCGAATGCAGCCGAACCGGTTGCTTTATCCTCGGAGGGTTTCCGTCGCTATAGAAAAAGAATCAGCGCAAGCGTTTGCCACGCCTATGCAGAAGACGAATCTTTGATGTTTTCTGCTCTAAAGGATGAAGATCAGCTCATCGATGAACCGCAATCGAAGCCCGTTATCCCGAAAGCTAGATCTGCATTAAGATCCAATTCAGACGTTATAATTCATGCGGGAGTGGACGTTTTCGAAGCTGCAAACCGTGCCGCAGTAGACATTAACGCTTTGGTCGAACAGTCGAAAGAGAATGAGTCAGCCGCAGGAAGCTTGAACGGACTTGACTTAGAGCCAGTCGCACTACCAGGAGATGATGATTACTCAGTTGCGCCAATGTCACCCCTGCAGAATTATATTCCTGTTGCCGGTATCTTCTACGGGAATTCGTCTCCATCAGACGAAGCATTGTCCCCCGATGAAAGTGGGTACGATAAGACTGGAGCGCCAGAGTACCCTGAGTACCAGGTGCTGAGAAATGTAGAAAATGAGAACGAAGACTCAGTGTTTGGCTCTGAGCCGAACACTCCTGTGCTACAAGAAAGCAACGGGTGGCGGGATGCACGACCTAAGAGATCTCGGGACCTCAGCGAGCAGGTGCGAGATTCTGTCGCGGTTCAACTAGCTAGCCTATCATCTATTCATGGAGGTCGTGGGGCAGGTGATCGAACAACCGGGAAAATGGTCCCTGAAGTCCTCTTACGTGATTGGTCCGGAACTACTCCTATCGAACCAACTGTGGAAGTAGTTGACTCGGCACCCAATTCTCGGTCTTCAGAATCACATATCTTCCACACAGACCGGATTCCTCCAGGGATGCAGAGGAAAGCTGCCGGTTTTTCTCGAGCTGGGGTCAACGCCAGTACGGAAGTCCGCGATAGACTCCAGGGCGCAAAAGATCGCCTCCTTCGTGTTTCACATCACAGGAAGGTTGAAGAACGTTCAATGCACAAGCAATCTCAATCTCACAGAGGGCATGTTTCGGGGCGGTTTACAAAAACAAGTTCCGTGCATCGCTCTATTGGCGATGCAGTTAATCAAAGTGAGGGTTCAACTATGAGGAATGCGTCTTCCTCAAATGGAAGATCAGGCCAAGGGTATTCGATGGCTTTTGAACGTGGTCATCATTTTAAAAGTAGCGATCGAAGTCGAACTTTCGAGCCAGCTCTCCCGAAAGCTTTCGCAATGGACCCAGTTTTGCAAGACTTTCAAGTGCCTGTGACACGGAAATCCTTGTCGGAAGCTGGAGGCAGGAGCCGAGGACTACATCAATCTACCTCATTTCTGGATGAAGAATCCTACGCGGGAAACACTCAGGGTGCAAAAAAAGCGGACTTGGGTTTCAAGTCGTCCGGCAACGATGCGCGACCAGTTCACCTGCCATCTAATCGAAGGCTGGTGTCTGACGTGGATCATGCTTCTGGTGCAACGAGAGAGGAAAGCCAGGCCTTCAGGGGTGTAGTAGGAAGACTTGTTAACAGAATGCAAAGTGCAAAGCGCATGCTGTCAACTAGTTGACCCATGCATATATGACTGCCTTGCGGAAGACCGACTCTGTATATATTCGCTAAAGCATGTACAAACTCTTTCATGTGCGCGTTTTACAACAAAAGCGTGATTTGTCGATTCGCAATCTTCGGTCATTTATATGCTCTTTTTAGCTCATAAACAAGGGGTAAATCTGTCGGGCAACAACGCCATTGAAAGGCACGATATCTCTGACTACAAACTGTACATCGGAAGACATACACAACCAGCCCAAAGTTTGCCGAAAGTCACATCACAATCGAACGCTTCTGCATTCTCAAACTGTTACTCTTGAGTTAACTTACGCGGGTCCCACCATACCTCCAGGCACAAAATCACGCGCGAGTGACGCCAGAATGGCAAGGGCAAAGATTGCGAACATGATAGCAAAGCTGGTAACTCCCCAAAAAGAGTATTGTCCGCCTTCCTTGTCCAAAGAGGAAAGCTCCTGAGGCTTTTTGTCATTGTTTGTGTCACTCATACGCAAAACTGCTCGGCGAAATCGAAGCGGAGATGATGGAGAGCTTTCGGGCCTCGATTGAGTCGAACGAGTATTTCCGGCCAAAAAAAACCGCGTTTCGCCTAGAGCTAGAGGTGAAATTGAGATAAACGCCATGCTTTCAAAACGACCACAGACAGTGTTGCTGAATGTGAACTCCTATTAGTACCGGGCTTTGATACAGTCTGCTGCTCCTCGTGTGATTTTTCTATATGAAAAGAGAACTGAGATGCTGTGGTGTTCACCAGAAAACTCTAACTTGTTTCGAATAGCCACCGCATTCCTCGCGGTGCGTGAAATCCCCGACACCACCCCACGAGGCACTTGCAGTGTACACTACAGGCTCCCACGGAGGTGAGAAATGCATCTGGCTTGAGATCTATTTCATTTTTTCCCCCTTTTTTCGTAGAAACGCGCAGAATTTGCTAAACCAAATCAATTTGTCGTCTTGTCGATCATTGCCATTTATGCTTTCGATCTTAGTGACGATCCCACCTTTCTTCGATGTTCATGGAAAACAGTGCACGGCAGAAAACGAGAAAGGTTTGAGAGAAGCAAGCGCTCAACAGATCCCTTGAAAAGAATAGCATGTACGGACTTTTCATCGACGCCAACTCCGAATCCACGGAACACTCTTGATGTCCGCTACTCGGCTGCTCAACTGGCTGTTTTGAGGCTACAAATGAAGGCGTACAGATCTACGTGTCCCGTTGTTGGTATTTCTCGGAAGATATGTAGCTGCACTAACGGAAGGTGTGCGTAGAGCAGGTTGTACGTATCTTTCAGCCGTATATTGTCGTAATTTAGCTCCGAGTTTCACTAGTCTTTCTACAAGAGCGGAGCTTGGTTTCTGCAACTCTTTACCCTTATTTAGCATGTGTTGACTTTCTTCTAGAAAAAGGAAGCGCAGCCCTAAGATCTAGGACATCGCATGGCACATCCGACTGAAGGCACAATGGTAGGCTCGGTCCAAGGAGTTTGTTTAGTACCCTTAGTTTAACACTATACCCTGCGCTTCACTAGATTGCAAATAAGCAATATCAGAACAACGAACTCGAATTCTAAACAGTATTTAGAATAAAATCGTTTCTCGGTTTGAAGGGCGAGTCAGTAGTTACTCGAAAGCCCTTGTTTTCCACACATGGACAGTTTCCGTTCGGCAAAGCATCTCCAGTTGGTTTGTATCCCACAATGTCCTCCTTGTTACACCAAGTTGTACCCAACACATCACACATAGTCCGAGGTGAAGTACTTTCCTTTTCCACACACTCGCCTTCAACCCCTGGAATTGGTGCGTATAGTTTTCTGATTCCGACATCTTTTTGAGAACAACGGCAACCGCATTTCATGATTATCTCAGAGATAAACGCCGCAGCTCGCGTTTCTGTCTTGCTCTTCTGTAAAACCGCGTACATAATGACGAGTGTGTCAATGGCTTCTGTGAAAGATGCAGTCATGCGACAACGTTCCGATTCCGGATTATCCCGACCGAACGGACAGTTCACCATCTCGTTGGAGGCATAATGACCTCCAGGCACATATTGAGAACCGTTTGCCTTTAAACCCATTTGAGTCATAGCTGCGCCGACCACAGTGTAGTTTTGGGGCTCAAGTAAGGTTCGGTTATAGAACTTAAGTGTTGGCTTCACAACCTCAGCTCCCCTCAACCCGAAAATTGCCATGCTTTCCTTCCATCCGTCACCAGATTCAACCCCCGGTTCGGCGTCAATATCGTCCAAATCGATGGTAGTCGGTTGGAATGTCCACCCGTTTGTTGTGATTACAATAGCTTGCATCGATTCATACACCATTTCGCCTCCTTCCTGCTTAATCAGACATTCGTCGTCAGATAGCAATGCTTCGTGGCCTATAAGAGTGTAATTACCAGCAAACTGATTACCAGTCGGGTTCTGAGAATTTCCCTTGCAGTTGTTAACATCGATTCTGGAAGCTTTGATCTCTCGGAAGCCATCAATATCATCAAACGTTTGAACCTTATTGGGGGCTCCCAAAATCTGATGAACGGGAATGTACTTGGAACAAGTTGACTCAGCTTCACCGAAATTGCCAAAGACAATGATGCCAACTGCGAGAATGAGAACTGGAGAGTATAGTTTCCACGATGACATTTTGAAAGCGATGGATAAATTGTGTTCGACTGGTACTGTTGGATAGGTTTGACTTCTCTTGAAGGCTGCGTTCGGTAAATGGACAGGGACATTGGTGCTCCAGAGGCTTTTATACCGTTCACCTTTCGTCTTTCAGTGATCAAAACATTGGAAATAGCTGTAGAGGAAATGATTCGAAGCTTCCATGAGTCTAGGGTTGTCACAAGCTTCCATTTTACACAAGTTGGAAGAACACATGTCCCTCAAGAATTCGAAGGCAAGTGTTGATGAGAACATACTTATTATCGGTATTGCAGAGCGCAGCGAGGCTTGTCACGTTCGGACCCCATAGATATCTCTCTGGTGGAAGAAGCGGTAGCTCCCATGTACTTGAAATTTGACAGGGACCAGACAAGCGGCGGGCCATTTACAAAAACCAGATTCCTTAAGCTGCGCACGGCACATATTTGTTCCAATTATCAACCTCCTGTAATGGACAGCGTGACCACGAATACGAAAGCAACAACACGGACAAAAGATCCGGCACGGAGAGATTATCTGTTGTGCAAGGTTTGAGAAAGCAAGATTGAACGATGCAATATATTGCGTCCCTACTCTAGAGTAGATACAGGACCAAGATTATTCATGCTGGACAGCCGAAGTTAATAACTTAGTATTGGTAACGGATGAGTTCTTTGATTCGAATTCGTCTTCGTAGAGATAACTTCTTTATGGGTTTTCGTGCGGTTTGCGTCCAACTCATTCTAACTACAGGCCCCGAGCAGTCGTTTGAAAGTATTCAGAAACATGCAATGAATAAATGCAACAAGTTTAGGAAATCAATGACTTCTGGGTGCACATAGGCAAAAGTAAGGCAAGAAGAGGAAGTAAATGGAAGTCAGGTTCTTTGATATTAAACATTTCTCTTCAGTTACTGTAGGGATTACTGTGGCCAAGGGGTTTAGGAGTTTTTCAGGGTTTTCACTGACCGAAAGTCATGTTTGCATCAATGGAGTTACGGAGGGTACTTCCCAATTACTCCAGTTTGATGCCCATTGTGATCCAAGCTGTGGTAATGATGTGCTGGAGAAACAACTACTCTTTTCTTGGATCAGATTGACGAACGTTCTCGCCCAGTGTATTCGTTCCATACTGGGGCATAAGAGACCCACACAGGCGCGATCGTCACATTGGACTTTTGATACTTCCGAACATCCTTTTGGTGACGGGACGTCGTCGTATTTCCATAGGGCAGATAAAACCTGGGCAAAGTTCATAATGGATCGGATTCTTCGGGAGCTTGGCCATGTCTCTTCAAAGATAGTGGCTTCTTTCAGATGACTTTGGTCAAAAGAGCAGAGGATCTTCCATTGCTCTTTTAATTTCTCCAGTTCTTCGTCGTCCTCGAACCAAGTCCGCAGTCTGCGCTGATGATGTTGAAGAAGAATTCCAAATTCCTCCTCAGACATATCAGCCAGTACATCGGCATAAATGGGACGTGCTTTCATCGGTAGATCAGTATCTACCAATATCAAATTATTCTCAATGTTATCGATCTCTTGAAGCTCTTCGAAGAAAATTTTCTCCATCTTCTTTGCTTTGCGATTTTTGGATGGAATTCCTGATGATATTCCCATGATTCTTCTTCGCCAATCATTGCTTACTGAATCAAGAATCTTGGATACAACAGTAGCAGCACCTCGTGCGCGGCGAACGGAGACAAGATGAATCGTCAGTAGTTTCCACTCTTTTAGGTGCATGGAAAGCAATAACTCTATTCCATCAGTCTCGTGGCACACGCGCGTCTTCAGTGCAACGCCCCAAGCAGTAACATGATTTTCCGTCAGTGAGCGAGTTAGCCTCAGACTTAAAGCAAGAATTGAATTTCCTATTGAATGGACTAAGCCGTCGACGCTTTCGCCTTCGGCGACAAGTTTGACCATTTCGGGTTGTGCCAGTTCTTTAAGAAGACTGGCTATTACATCAACACATATTCCTCGAAGGAGATAGAAAAGTACTAAACTTGAAATGTCTAGATGTTCTCTCTGCTTCCTACTTGCTTCTGCGTTGCGGTGATTTAGATGCTTTCGATGCTGATTTCCTTGAAGCAATACTTTTTCTGTCGCAGTCTGCACTGGTGTTTCATGAGAGCTTAATACCCCTTCCAAAACTATCTTAGAGATGTCTTCCTCTGGGTCGAAGATACCATATCTATAAGTCGAAAACCATTCTTCTGTGTATTTATGCAGAGCTTTCAAACTACATCGGGTTTCCATGATACGTGGCAGTCGATCGAACATGTTTCTTGATAACCCCAAACTGCGAGAACTGGTGTTCGACTTACATCCTGCGTCAAGCTCCGGATCGTTGCCATCGAAGCGTACAAGCCCCATTTACGGCAATCGCTCTTCCATTGAGAAGAATGCTAAGACGCGAGGGACCAGTTTGTCTTCCTCTTGAAGTTCGACACATCGTGTTTCCGCATAATTATCTTCTTGAAGATCAACACTTTGAATATCCTCTTCAAATTCAATCCTTGGTATCCGCGTGATAGCAAACTTGGTGAGAAAATTCGGTTTTAGAATCTTCTTTCCATCCTTAGAATTCTTTTGATCTCCCGCCTTGTGAAGAGTTTCTGTTCGCTTTCCCATGTCCTTCTCATCAACAACATCTTGCGACTTGCTGGGAATGCTTTCCTTAAGTGTGGCCAGTCTACTCTCATTCTCAGCTGCTTCCTTATCAGCAATTTCTCTGTACACATCGCTTCGCTTAGTCTTGATTTTACCCGGTAATTCAGAGATGCGTTCCTGTTCGGGTGTCTTTTCCCCAAATCTCTTGTCGCTATTTTTCAGTTGAACAATTCGCAATGAAAACAAGAACTGTGACGGTAGCGTTCTACCTTCGAAGAACTTGTTTTGTGCTTCTCTTGAACCCTTTTTGTAAATATCCCATGTTCGTTGATGGGACTTCCCGAGATGACGAATGAACGCCTGGCTTGAAAACGGTCGTTGAAAAACCATGAGATATTTCTTTTGTCGCTTCCGGGACCCGTACAGAGGACAGAATTTACATCCAAGCCATGTCACTTTCAGATCGATTGGGTCCCTTTCGATGACATGAAGCCCATACTCTGTGAGGTAGTCACCAATTTCTGGTTCATGAGGGAACTCGGTTTTCTTTCCTTCTTGATCGACACGTGCATCGTGATAATTCTCGCCTTCTAAAGTACTTTGAATGCAAAGGTCTATTGACTTCTTCTCAATAGGCTTTATAGCAGAGAAGAAAGGGTCAAAGGGAATTAAGGAACGACGGGAAGGGGATACCTTTGAAGACGAAGGTCGAGGAGTTAGGAATGACTGGGAGCGAGAAACAGCATTTTGAGTCTTAAGCCTTATTCCAAGAGGTGAGGGAGCGCTGTTGCGGGGAACTAAGTCTGATGAAATACCCGACAGTACGCTCGACTGCATATCCTGTGCTTGGACGTCTGTGGTCTTTGTGATCGAATTTGGAATGTCCTCGAGGACTTGAAACTCAGGGGAACAGATCGAGGTAGTTTTTGGGGTTTTCGTGGTCTCTTTACTAAGAGTTACGTTTCCCTCCAATGGAACTATATTATCTTGAGGGAACCCTGCTGATAAGGGTTGCGGTTCAGACAGCCTTGTCCGTGGATTTTGGATGGAGATTCGAGGCGTGACTCTCGCAGTTATATCTGGTTTGGTCATCGGGCTGAGTGGATTAACTCGTCTTTGAACTTTAAGCTGCGGTCTGTCCCAAGCCTCTGTTGTACTTGAAGCAGAGTTCCGCTGCAAAGTTGATCTACATGAGAGATGAGGATCTGACGCTTGTGATGGAACTTTGCGTCTGATGAATTCTGACCTAACCAAATCGTTGTGCAAGCTGTTTCTTTGTGTTAAAGGAGAGCGCGAGTTCGGTCCGTGATCAGTCGTAATGGGGATGAGAGCCCTTTGCGTGAGCGGCAATGGCGGCTTAGTAGGATTAAGAATCGGAGGGGTGCAAGACCGGCCCCGATACGAAGAGGGACATCGAGAAAGTTTCCTGTGCGGTGGATAACAAGCAGATCGACTGGCGCGATTTAGCGGCGAGGGAGAACGACGGCTGCGATTTGGAGGTGAGAGTGAACGACGGCTGCGATTTGGAGGCGAGAGAGAACGACGGCTGCGATATGGCGGTGAGAGAGAACGACGGCTGCGATTTGGCGGTGAGAGTGAACGACGGCTGCGATTTGGCGGTGAGAGTGAACGACGGCTGCGATTTGGCGGTGAGAGAGAGCGACGGCTGCGATTTGGCGGTGAGAGTGAACGACGGCTGCGATATGGCGGCGAGAGCGAACGACGGCTGCGATGTGGCGGTAAGAGAGAACGACGGCTGCGATTTGGCGGTGAGAGAGAACGAGGGGGGCGATGTGGCGGCGACAGAGAGCGACGGCTGCGATGTGGCGGCGACAGAGAGCGACGGCTGCGATGTGGCGGCGACAGAGAGCGACGGCTGCGATATGGCGGCGACAGAGAGCGACGGCTGCGATATGGCGGCGACAGGGAGCGACGGCTGCGACTTGGCGGTGAGAGTGAATGATATGGAGGACAGTGAGAACGGGGAAAACTCAGAGGGGGGGGGTAAAAGATACGTCCACATTGTGGAGGCGAACGAGAACAACGGCGAGGGTGCCGTGGAATGTTGGAGATCACAGGACGCGGGGATGGACTTTGAGAGCGGTGCTTGTACTGCTCTAGCGAACGTTGCCGACAATTAGGAGGTGACCGAGAATGACGATCTTTGCCAAGCAAAACAGTAGACTTCTGCTGATCCCATGACGTTTCAGGAGAAGTGCGAAGCGCTCGCCGGGACGACAGCGTCTCAGTCCGTGAAGATTTTCTTCGAGGCACTCTTGGTGATGGTGAGCGGTTACGACCCGGCCCACAGTGAGTTGTTTTGGTCTTTTCCAGGGACAATTGGCATTCTGGCGTTCGGGCTGGCGAAAAAGTTCGTCGTTGTGGTTGACGAAACAACGGCGTATGAGAATTCTCCCTTGCACCCGGACTTTGCGCTGGCGGAGGCGACGATCTTCTTGAACTTATTAGGGATGCCCTCTTTAGCTTCGAAGCGACCAAATTCATTGAGTCTCTTTCTTCAGTTCGAGAGGGTTGAGGCTTTTTTGCGAGTGCGAGAGGATTGCAAGGGGAATCCTGTAAAACTTTTCGTGTTGGAGAAGATCGCGTGTTAACCTTGGAGCAGAGTTTTCGTGTCGATTTTGTCTGAGGTCTGTTGCACACTTGCGTGACAGAACCTTGACATTGTGTGTTAATAGACGGGGTTTTCATCAATGAAATTGGCTGTCGCGGTTCACTTCCACAAGATTGATTCATGGGACGAATAGAATCGCCCGAAATCACTGGAGATGAGGAGGTGTTAGGGCAAAACTGTAGACGTTTGCTCGGAGGCGGGGGGGAGGCAATTAAAGCTCTCTTGCGGTAAATGGAAAGCGGTTGTTTAAGCTGCACGCCATTCACAGGTGACCTCTTGCTCTGTGACTCTGACTTACATTGGATATCTCTTTTTGTAGAAGATAAAGATCTTGCTGTTAAGTACAGCATATGCTCAGGGTTTGTTTCTTGCTTCTGGGCGACAAAATCCGATGCAGCGTCTTCAGTTGGGCGTGACTGTATAGGTTTGAAACTGTTGCTCGCCATGGACGATTCTTTCTTCGAAGAATTAGCGAGATCTCCACCACATGGTCTTGCGGCAGTTTTCTGACCAGCAGAATCGGAAACAGCTTCGCCTACTTGAGGTGAAGGAGTCGTGGGTTCTGGACGAATGGACGGGCGGCTCTCTTTCGGGTTTGGGGATGTTTGAACGGGTGACTTGGTCAGTCGTAACAGTGGCGTCTTCAACAGGGATGCATCCCTGACAAAATTGCGCCTAACACCCAGTTTTCCTATTGTAGGTGAACCAGATTTGATTTGAACAGCTGACTGTTCTGTGTGTTCATTCGCTTGTACCTGTGACGGTAAAATGCAGTTCATGTCTGATGCATCCTCGAAAGGACGAAGAGCAGATAGATCTACTCGTGATCTATCAGGGGAAGTTTTTGTAGAGAATGATTCACGGGGTACAATGGAAGCGTGTCGCTGTGTATGGAAGGAAAGTGTGTGAGGCTTGTCGCTATTCAATGCGGGTTGTGAGTTTCTGGCGCTCTGAAAATGTTTCACTGTGGCGCCAACGTCACCAGATGGCTGAATGTTGACATGGCATTGAGCAGCAGACGCATCGCTAATTTGGTGCAAGTGAACGTCAATCTCGTTGCATTGCCGAGACAGAAACGCCGTACGGTGGTGCTGAGGGCGCACAGTTTGAAAGAAGCCCACCTTATTAAGCCCAAGCTGGTCAACTTCTCGTTTCACGTTCGTACGTGAAACGGAGGAGTTCTGCTTTCCAATGGCCCGCTTCGAAATTGATGGCTTACGATGCAGGCGCGATGGATAGGGGGTGACAAGCGAGGTGGTGCAGTCCGGAGTCGGAGGTGCGGGTGGCTTAGATTTCACAGCTGAGGTGTGCCGTCGCTTTGACGTGGGTTGAAATGGGGTGAGACGGAAGGCAGGCGATGGGGACGCGTGTTGGGCAGCGTGCTGGGGGAGGTTGACGGATGGTGTGGTTGAGCGAATGTTTGGTGGCTTTGCGGCGACCATGGCGGATTCCGTCTTGGCCGGAATGGAAGGGGGCGGGGGAGAGAGCGGCATCGTTGACGACGGATTGTTGTAGGGAGATGGCGATGGCGATTTGGCTATAAGAAGTCCCAAGACCAGGAAGGCGACGCGCCCGTGGGGGACGGTGGCTCTACGGGGGGTTGGAGGTGAAGCGAGGCGGGATGCAGCGTATCTGCAGTCTTACAGAGCAGCATTTGTTCCGATTTTCGCGCCTGTGGAGGGGCGCTCCTATTCCCAGCGCGGATCTACCCTTCGATGCCTGTACAGCTGTATGATGCCAGGATCTATCTCCGTGACGTCCGTTACTGGTCCGGCCGTCTCCGCAACTTCTCGAAGAACAGCGTCATGAGCACAATCGTACCCGACCCTTTCCCCCTTTAACCAAAGCGCGCCCACCCGCACTGCGTTTTACACTCTACTCTGCGAAGTTCGAAACTTCGATATCATTGGAGAGACCACGACCGAAACCCTCACAGCCGTGAAGCCAGTTTGTTATGACAAAATGAGGTGCTGTCTCTGCGCTTGGTAAGCGCATCATGCTTCTTTTCCCTCGTACTCGCCCTCGTACTCGCTATTGTTTTTCGTGAGATGTCCCGGGTCTTCTTAGTGTGCATCTGCCGTGTCTGGCTTGCCACTGCTGCCACGGCACAGACCCCGTACCGCATCATCGATCCCATGTCACATATCTCAGCTTGGTAGCTATCCTCATACCAATAATTCCTGTTCAGCTTTTCTAGCTGAACCGCCCCACTTCGCCAAACATGTGTGCTACGCGAGCACTCTCTGTCGGGACCAGCTGGTTACTTCTTGTAACCGCTCTTGTTGAAAACCTGGTTTTGTTCTGCCAAAATGAACGGGCTTCCATGCCTCCGTGTCACCGTCACAAGTCTCCACGGCGCTCAACATTTCGACGCAACCTAAATCATCATTCGCACGGCTATTGTCGTCTCTACACATAACCAATTCCGCTGGTCTTATCGCTAACCCTTCCGCAACTTAGCACGACGCATTCACTCCAACAGTCATCGTCGAATGGTTGTAAACTACACTCATCTATCAAGTCATTCGCGCCAATAAAATCATCTTCCAAAAAGCCCCGCCGTGGAATGCTATGCTACCAAGTGTTCTTCGTCGTGCACCTCACGAGGACACTCGTACTGTTAGTGCAACACATCCTGTACATTCCTAGTTGTAGTCCGTATTTCTGGCGGTTACCGAGCCCTGTTTTGTCACGCACCCTGGGAAACGCACTAGTGTCAAAACGCTTTGGATCGCCGCCGAGGCCGTTCAAATATCCACCTCCTCGGTTAATCTCTTATTAAGCGTCGAGCATAAATACTCGTGTCTTCACTCTCCACGTTTTCGACGTAACCGTTATCGATCGAGCACAAGACTCACATCGAACTCACGAACTTGCGTACCTGTCCTTGCGTCTACACCATGCTTCCGAAAACTGTCAAACTAGCACAACGGCCGAAAATCGGCCTCACCACAGTGTTACCGTTCATCATTCTGGTTCTTTTTCCGGTTGTCTTCATTCTCAGAGATGGTTTGGTTGCACCGTCGCCGTTTGTTCTCCACCGTTCCTTCAGGCAGGAACCCTACCTCAACGTTGTCACGTTAATCTACGGCCAGGAAAGTGATCACGTAAACATTGCTCACAATTGCCGGATCATATCCACCACGCGTCACAAGTATTTTATCCACACCGACGATCTGTCTCAACCTTATTGCACCGTCTGTACATGCGTTCGCTACAATCTTTTCCGATGCCCGTGCCCAACGGGTTCAGATGGGTGCAAAGTGAAGAACCCGTGCGAGAAGGTTGAATTTCTTATTCAGAGTGTAAACACATACGGCTCGTTCTTATTTCTAGATAACGACTTGCTGATCATGAAGCGAGAGTTTTTGGATCACATGCTACAGCGATCTCGAGCACACGACTTTCTCGCTTCGTATGCCCATCAAACTGTCAATTCGAGCAAGTATTTGAGAAACTTCAATAGCGGATTGATGTTCATTCGTCGTCTTCCCAACGTGGACTACAATTTATTGAGAGCCTCGCTTTACTTTCATAAACTGGAGCAAGATCAGGGTGTGGTCAGTGACTTCTTCCAGAAAATATATGTAAACTGGGACTCGCTCTCTTGGAAATGGCACTGCCGGAGTTTAAAAAGAACTAATCAAGATGTTCCGGTTGAGGAGTGTTACACGATTCACGACCGAAGCGAAGTGGTGGATTTGCTGAAAGAGTTGAACAGAACAAGGCTTTCCATTCCGTGAAAGATAGAAAACGTATCATGAGGTTCGTCTGCCTCCCCATGTCTTGCGAATTTTGGAAGCCAATTGGTACAGATTTGGTGAAACAGCCGGTTGTAAAACTAGCGCGGGGAACCAGACATTGTCGTCTCAATTCCGTACTAATTGATGGCCGCATATTTCTTGGCTCTACTTTGCAGTAAATGAGCGCAAGTTGCTGCGCATCTTCTTTCATCTGTCGATGCCTCGCTGGTTTGAGGGAGATCAACATTCATTTCAACCCACAGTGCAATTGTATTGCAATGGGAGACAGCTGACCCCCTAGAGAATGCGATCTACTCTGTTTATTTATGGTTATGAGTTTGTTTGAGTATCATCTAGAGAAATTGTCTTGCAAAGTAAAGGATATCGTTCATTGGTCGCAGGTCGTATGGCGGCTCAACCAAACCCTGGGTTAGATTGCTAGCCCTATACCTGCAAATGTGTTGTATCTACAGTACAGGTAGAGTTAGCAATCTACCTTCGAAGACAGATATCTACAACGTTCCAGTATGGGGCCCGAACCCGCCACAAACTGACATGCCACGTCGTTTATTGATGCTGCAATTGTTTTATTAGGGAAATACAACTCGTCACTATATTAAAGATCTGCATCATATCGATTAAAAGCAGAGCGCCTCAAAAGGATGGGAAGTCTCTGGATGCTATTTGTTGCTTGTGCTTACTCTTCTGTTCCGCAGCCGCATATGGTAGTCTTGCACCTCTAGTATACTTGCACAATGTAGTTAAATTGACTTTACGACAACATTAAACCGAGCACCGATTATCATGCATCCCTCAGTCGGGAACGCGTTTCTGTGTTTCAATACCGTGTATTTCGTGTATTCGTTCGATAGTGTCCTGCCTCTGTAGAAGCCCTACGCTTGTTATCGATGAAAATATCCAAGGCGAACCACTAAGATAAACCACTTAGGCGAGCCACCTTTTCTACCATAGAAATGGAACCCAATGGTGATTATAATCCAGGGTTTCGCAATCTGATAGTTTCACGCACAGTAAGCATCCTTCTGCATCGTCTTGATTGAAATCTGCTATTGAAGGGCTAGGAAAGGGCTAGGAAAGCATTGGACATGCTGATGCAACACAACCGGCGCTGCTAACCAGCAAACTACAAACGACGCTCAACATTTACTTCAAAGTACCATTTTTACGATAACCACTCACAAATATTTCGTAGCAAACTCCACTTTTCCCACCTCAAGCAGAACGGTTTTAATTTTTCTTTAGAAGAGACGACTAGACAGTTGCTGCAAAACATCTTGCCTCTTATGAAGAAAGAAAATTACTTCTAGCTGGTGTGTAGCCGTTGTTTAATTATTTTGCAATACGCAAAGCCCGTAAAGACGAAGTGATGTAATCTAGTCTTAGTTCAAACTCAATCTGATTCAATGTTTCACCGCGGATTGGGTAAAGATGGGGTCAAAACATAGAGATCAGCATCGGATTGCTTTCCAACAACGTGCGTGTAATCAGATTGGACATGTGAATCGCCATATGGTCTACTTTGAATTAGATGCATCTACGAAGGCTGGGGGTTTGGAAGCTCTTTATGACAAATACCAAAGGCAGGTTCGACGGCCATTGCTATGTGCTCTTTTCGCCACTATTCCTGGTGTAAATGAGGGAGTAGAATCGCTTTCTCTCGCAAACATGTCGGGTCTTGATGGTTGCATGAAAGTGCAGAGCACAGTCGCGGATTGATGCCAACCGAACTGGAATAAGCGTTTGTTTACAAAGCAAAACTCTTCCTTCTCTGCAAGTTCTGGCTACAGCTAGCTAGGCCGGCGGAAACTCAACTCCAGAAAAACCCATGTCCGGAAGGCAGGCCAAATACTAGAGTATGACGTGTGACTCGCTCGCCAGCTACAGCGAGTCAACCCGCGGAGGCAGCTCTCGAGAGCGAAAGTTACACGGGTGCATATTCGGGACTCCAACCGGAGACGGATAATTGCCAACAATTTCTGACGAAAAGGGAACATCGAATCGCGAGGCTTATGAACAAGGCATTCGGGAAGAAACGACGACGTTCCAATACGAACAAGGCTGCGTGGGATGCCTGGCTGAGAGCAACTAAGCGGCATCTCCGTGCGCCAGTGCAAAACGACAAAAACGGGTGAAGCCATCCACTGCGAGGCCCGACTCGTTGTTGTTGTTGTTGTTGTTGGTGTGCGAGAGAAAAAAGAGGAGCATGATGCAATACAACGTAAGACACATCCCCGCCGTGCTGCTTTTGAGGCGGCAGACAAATCACACTCGATGCACAAACCGTCGGTGGCTGCTCTCGAACGTACTTTTTAACTAGAAAACAGATCTACAGACGCTCGGAAGCGTGTACCAACGACGCGATAAAAAAAAAGGGAAGGCCATGTCCTACACACAAAGACACAGACGCACCCACACAAAAGCGGAAGACCACCTACAATCTCCAACCACAGATGAAAGACTATACAAACCTGCGCACGGTGCGCTTTGAAGGACAGCGACTGTACACAACGCAGTCCGTAGCAAAGCGAGCAACCACCACGGGGCAAAGCAACAAAAGCAAAAAAAAAAAACAGATAACAAAACAGCGCATGTACACTTTTCAATCGGCCATAGCGGTGTCTTCCACTTTTCTAGATACGTTTCCCTCCGTCTCGCTCATGTGGTGCTTTCTCATAGCAAGCTCGGGGAGTGTGGGCCCTCTAGACATCATTTGAATACGTCTCTCCTGCTGGTTGAAGCAAAGGTCCTTCATAGCGTGTGGCGGCAACGTCTTGCCTCCTACGGCAACGGCGGCCGCATTGCGCTGGTGATCCATAGCGGCTGCGAATCCCATGGCCTGGCTCTCGAGCTCGTACCCATGGCCGGTGCCAAAGAGCTCATCCCTCTTCTCCGGGTGATAAAACAGGATTTCCTCGAGCAATTCGCGTCGAATATAAAGCAAACTATCCTTGTCCGAGATGTTGAGACGCTTCTCAAAGTCGAATTCCTTTTCACTGAGCGGGTGCGGTCTGGGGCCAAAGCCAAGCGGATCTCTCCACTCCTTGAAGTAGTCGGACATGAGAGCGTCGTAGGCGGAGAGTCGCTTGTCCGGGTCGAACTGGAGCATGCCCTCGATGAGGGGGAGGGCCTGCGGGTCGGTAGCGTCCGGGAAGATGGCGAGGATGTCGGCGGCAGCCTGTCGGGGGGCGGTTCTGAGAAAGTGCTGAGTCTTTTGGCTGCGCAGCTTGCGAATGGAGTCCGGGGTCGGGGTCCCGGTGAACTCGGTGATCTGGCGCAGCTGGTCAAACTCGTCGGAGCCCGGAAAGAGCGGGCGTCTGAGGAGCATCTCGGCGAAGATGCAACCGGCTGACCACACGTCGATGGCGGGGCCGTAGTTATTTGCCTGGGGCATGATGAGCTCCGGGGCGCGATACCAGCGGGTGGCGACGTAGTCGGTCCACAGCACCATGTCAGAGTCATTTTCGGCGCGAAAGACGGCGCGCGCCAGTCCAAAGTCGCAAATCTTGAGGTTACAACGGCTGTCGACAAGGATGTTGGAGGGCTTGAGGTCGCGGTGCAAGACGCCGGCGGTGTGCAGGTACTGGATGCCGCGCAGGAGCTGGAACATGAGGTACTTGATGTTGGCGGGGTTGAGCGGGGAGGAGGAGAGGATGACGCGTGACAGGTCGCAAGGCATGAGCTCGAAGACAACGAAGGTGTCGTTGAAGCGGTCACGATCGGAGGGCACGAGGATGTCCTTTATCTCGATGACGTTGTCGTGTCCGCGCAGGAGACGGAGGAACTTGAGCTCGCGCAGAATGCGGGTGGCCATGGGGTAGGTGTCGAGCACGCGCTTGATGCGCTTGACGGCGACCTGTTGGTCGGTGACGACGTCCTGGGCCGAGGCGACGACGCCGTAGGCGCCCTCGCCGATGACCTGCGTGAGGCGGTAGCGGTTTGCCAGCAGCGGGCCTTCGTGAGCCATGGTAGAAAGGAGGGCGGTAGAAAGGAGGGCGGTAGAAAAGAGGGCGGTAGAAAGGAGGGCGGTAGAAAGGAGGGCGGAAGAAGGAGGGCGGAAGAAGGAGGGCGGAAAAAGAAGGGAGGAAAACGAATGGGGGAATTGAGGGACTGGGAAGGAGTGAGGAGGGGATAAACAAGAGAAAGACGGAGCGCATGCAATGGTGTAACTATGTTTGGAGTGCAAACTTTGGACGTGTTGACTGCGTTGGGCGAGGAGGGGCGGGCGAGAGAGCGAGCATAAAGCGGCAGCAAGAGCAGCAACGCAAGCCGCCGTGGCGCCCAACAGTGCGTATATACAAATATGTTATATGTATATGTATACATACCAAGGGTATGTGCGTGCGCGTGCGCCCACGCAGCGCAAATTCGGCCACACCATCGGTCCCGTAACGCATGCAGCGGCGTTGCTATGTACAGTAGTACGTGAGGCACGTGAGCGGCCGCGTGTGGCCGTGTCCAGCACCCCCACGCGTCCAGCACCCCCACGTGTACACAGCGACGACGTGGACAGCAATAATCAAAGCAAGCGCGTGGCGGGCGGCAGCGCGCGCGCGGCACGCGCAGCGCGCACGGCTTCGCACGCTTCGCGCATGGCGGCCAGACAGGCGCGCACGGCGTCGACGTCGCGCATGTCGCGCAACGCGCCGCGCAACGAGCATAGCGCGCGCGCCGCCGCCACCTCGGCGAGACGTAGCTCGTCGTCCACGCACACGTTATCGCGCGTGGCGTCGTCGCGCCGCGCCGTCAGCGGCGCCCCACCTCCGCTGCTCGTCGCGGCGGCGGCGGCCGCAGCCGCGGCGGCGGCCGCGGCAGCTGCTGCGGCCGCGGCTGCGCTGCTGGTGGTGGTGGTGGCGGTGGTGGTGGTTGTGGCGGCGTCGGCGTCGGCGTCGCGCGCCGCGCCGCGCAGCCGGGCGCGGCGGAGCGCGGCGTCGTTGCGCTGGTCGGCCGCGCGCGGCACGTGAACGAGAGAAGTGTGCAGCGCGGCGGGCGCGGCGCGCGTGGCATCGACGCGACTGACGCTGAGCTCACGACTGGCGCGACGCAGAATGGCCGCCGAATCCTCGGGCTGCTCGTCGTCGTGCGACGCCGCGCGCCGCTGCTGCTGCTGCTGCTGCTGCTGCTGTTGTTGCTGATCATCGGTTCGCTGCGCGCCACACACGACGCACAACACGCCATGACCGCGCGGCTCGCGTAACAGCGGCGTGGCGCACGCGTCGCACGCGCTGTCCAACATGGTGTAGCCTTGCAGCAGCTTGTCGCCCAGCTGCGTCGACGCCGCGTCGCCGTTGGGCGCGCGAGGCGCGGCGCGCGGCGCGGAGGAAGGGGCGGACGGCGCGGGCGGAGCGGGCAGCGCCAACGGACGCGACGGCGACGCAAGCACGTCGGCGCGACAGTTGCAACACACCACACGTCCCTGTCGCGAGCGCGCGAGCGGCATATTACAGCTGGCGCGCGGGCAAGTCTCCGCGACTGCACAAAACACGTTAGCAAGTGTGATGACGACACACGATGGTGACCACGTTGCGTTTGCGAACGCGCACGCGCGCGCGAAAGACGCGAATGACTTACGCATGGTCCAGCCGTCCAACAACAGTCGTGACAAGCGTTGCACGCCCGCGTCGGACTGTCCGTCCGCGGCGGCGTCGGCGTCCATGCGCGGCGCGGAAGGCGACGCGGGCGCAGGGGCGGGGGCGGGGGCGGGCGTCGTGGCTGAGGTGGAGGGGGGAGAGCGCGAGCGAGAGCGATCGCGGAGGCGATCGCGACGCGGCGGAAGATCTGGCGACGCGGCGGACGACGAAGAAGCAACGGGCGCGGCGCTGGGCTGCTTGAACACGACCATTGTGGCGCACACGCTCGAGGCGAAGCGCGCAGCGCGTCGGCGGACGACGATGGGCCACGCGCAGGCAGCGGAAACGAACGCCCTTGACGCGTTGGCGGCACCAATTTGCAATTGACTCGACGCGTGCGTAATTGCATGCCGCGGCGCGCGCGCAACTCTCAACAACAAAGCCAAAAAACGGGCGGCGCGCTGGCGCCTTTATTGGTGGTGCAGCCTGGTGGCTACCTTGGTTACGCTTGGTGCCTTTGGTAACACACCACACGCAGTCGGCGGCCGAGGCGGCGGCCTTGTCATCGTCAGTCGTCATCGTCGTCATCGTCGGCGCGCGGCGGCAGCGCGGCGCACACCTCCGGCCACGACTTGCCGCGGTTGAGCGACGCCCACAGCGAGTCGGTGGCACCAAAGTAGAGGTGCGTGGAGACGTACCCTCCGGCCAACAGCGCCGTCACGTACACCGAGTTGCGTCTCATCAGCACATTGTACACCGTGGCGCGCAGCGCCGCCATGCCGCTCGTCGCCGCCTCTCGCGCCGCCATCGTAGCAACCCAAAAGCGCCCAACACGACCGTCGTCAAGCCGTACGCGAGCGCACCGTCGCGATCATCGCGCTCTTTCGCGCGCGCCCCCCAGCGCTAATTATCGGCAGCGCGCTGCAGTCGCAGTGGCAGTCGAAGCGCCACCGCTCACACGCGTACATCGTGTACAGCAGTGACACGCGCGAAGCGCGTACAACAGGCACACGCGTGCCACGCACACAAAGCGCTACGCGCTACTGCTAGTAGACAGCTAGCACGGAGCCATCATGGGCAGCTGCACACTGCGGGGCCACCGCTTGCGCTCGTTGTAGCCGTCGGCGTCGGCCACCAGACACTCCTCGTCAAAGTCGTCGTCGTCGTCGTCGTCGTCGTCGTCGGCGTTGTCGTCGTCGTTTTGAGCGCGCAGATGGCCTTCGCCGTTACCGAAAACTTTGCGCGCGCGTACGCGACGTTCCACCATGAGCGATGCCGCCAGCGACAGCTCGGCGAACAGCGCGCCGCCCAGCAGATCGGCTGCGTAGTGGTGACGCAGATAGATGGCTGCCCACCACACCAGCCCCACGTACATCCAAATCAGCGTCGACGCCACGCGTCCTCGCGACGATGCGCGCCCATATCCCACGGGGAAGCGCGCAATCAGGTAGGGCCACGCTGCATGTAGCGAAGGCCATGCGCCAAACACCACCTTCCCCCCCTTGGCGTACATGTTATGAAACAGATTCATGCTCAAACGCTCGTCCACGCGCGCCAGCACGGCTGGATCTCCCTTCATGGAGTAATTGGCCGCGCGCACTCCGTGCTTGAGAAAGTACCACGGCGGTGCCGTGGGAAACATGAGATGTGTGCAAACCGCCGCCAAGTTCATGCATCCAAACGCGCCAACAAACGTGGGCAAGCGCGCACGCGTCGCAGAAAACGGAAGCGAACCCGCCACATACAACAGCGGCAACGCGGGATGCAGCGTGTAGGGCGCAGCCGCTAACAAGTCCAGCGTGGAGCGTGCAGCCGGACGAGGTTCGAACCACGCGCGACTGCGTGCAAACACGCGGTCGTCCACCGCGGGTAACAGCGTCACATTGATGGGCGGGCGTCGAGCGGCAGGCATGAGCGCCACGCCGCCGGAGAAGAGCGCCAGCCACAGCACAACAGGTACGAAAGCAGCCGCCAATGCGCGCGTCCATGCCGCCGACACTCCGCAACGACGAGCTCCGCGCCACGCGCGCCGCACCGCTACGCTCAACGCGCCTCTTATCATTGCGCCGCGCCGCCGCCTGCTGCGCCACCGCGCCGTTGTTGCCGTCGCGCGTCCCTCCTCCTCCGCCATATCGTTCGTTACTACTACACCTTTTTTCCCAACGTGGCTGCCGCACTGCCGCCGTTCAAACCGCTTCGTGGCGCTTCTACTGTAAGCGTTTGCGGCCCAAAGCGCACGCCGTGCCCTGCTGTGCTCTCTGCAAGCAATTGCCACTGTAAGCAACACAACAAGCGCCAATGGCGCACTGCGTCGTGTGTGTCATCGCTGCAGTGCCACGCCAACAATGCGGTGCCAATCCACCAATCTCCAGCGCGTCTTCTTCCCCAAACACGTTTGTGTCCGTTGTCGTTGCCTTTATTCTGCTCTTCCGCGCTGCTCACTGCCTAAAACGCCCTCCTCCAGCGCGCTGTCGTCCGATACGCCGTCTTCATCGGCCTCGGCCTCGTCCTCGTCGTCCTTCTTGTACTGCTTGCCCGCGCCCTGCTTCTCCACCAGCGCCTCCTTGCGTCGCGCCGCCCGCGCCGCCCACCAAGTCGCCCCGTACAGCAGCGCGCCCAGCGCCACCACGCCCACCACGCCGCCCGCCACACGCCCGCCATCAACGCCACCATCGCCGCTGCCACCGCCCGCGTCCATAGCCACCACGTCCACGCTCAGTCGTTTGTTCGGCGCCTCAGTCCACCCGTTAAACGCGCACACCCGACCATCGCTCTCCTCTACCACCACCACCAACGCGCCATCGCGCGCCGTCACTTCATTAGCGCCCACGCGCACCGTACCGTCGCGCCGCCCGCGCACAAACAATATGCGTGACACCACGCGCGCTCCGCACGTCACCGTCGCCGCCGTCTCACCGGCGCGCGCCTCCGCCCACGCCACACTTCCCCCTCCAAACGTATCCTGTGCATCGCGTGCGGCGCGTCGTAAAACGCCGTCCGCCCAGTCCGGCTCGCCGCCGCCGCTGGCCACTAGCACGCGCGCGTCCGCCACGCCGCCCCACTTCGAGCATCGCACGCCGTCGTAGAACCAGAACTGCGGCGCCAGTGCCGCCATGCCGCGCTCATATCCCTGTTGCTCAATCTCCTGCACGTCCTTTCCCAGTGCACGCGCGCATCCTTCCGATGACGCCTCCGCCACCGCCGTGGTCAGAAACGGCCAGTACAGGTGCGCTGCGGAGAACGCTGCGTGCGCCTGCGCCCACATCAGCGCAATTCCCACCGCCAGTAGTAGAAACACCCTTTGCATCTTCTCCAGCTCTGCCGCCGCGCTCGACCGCATGCGCCGTCAGACGCGCCATGCGCCTTAACCAACCCCCCCAACGCCTCCGCCCCAACGCGGCGGTTCCACCACACCGCCACGCCACCGCCCCGCGACGCAGTCGCGCCCTCGCGTCATGGCGGCACTGCATCCATGGCGCCAAGGCGCCCGCGCACGCGCGCAGCGCGATGGGGCCGCGCCTCGCAAAGGGCGCGCGCCATCAATGAGAGAGCGCGCGCGCTGCCATTGAGATGTGCAGTACAGCCACGTCACGTCACGTCACGTCACGTGGGCGCCGAGCACAAGCCGCTCTGTAAGCCGCGGCCTCGACGCGCCGCACACGTGTGGCGCGCCGCGCGTGGCGCTTTTGAAGGAGCGCCGCGCATCATCGCGGCTTGAAACGCGCCGCCGCTGGTTTGAATTTTCAAACCGAGCAGTTCAAAATGGCGTGCCAGCTCCCACGGCGTTCGAGACACACCCCCCAGTCCCCAGCCGCTGCTGCCCCTCTGCGTGCGCATCCTCCTTGCCTCCTCCTTCTTCTCGTCTCCACACGCCAGTGTACCCCGCTGCGCCGTCGTTGAGCCTTGAACCCCCGACACCATCCTTCCCACTTCCTATCCGCCCGTCCCCTTCTATCCGTTGCAGCCCCCTTCCCTTCACCCCCTCCCACCCCCTGCTCTACCCCCACCCCCTGCTCTACCCCCACCCCTTCCTCTCCACCACCCCATC
The DNA here is from genome assembly GCA_030374765.1 of Agarophyton chilense. Lineage (NCBI taxonomy): Eukaryota > Rhodophyta > Florideophyceae > Gracilariales > Gracilariaceae > Agarophyton > Agarophyton chilense. The sequence continues at coordinate 390,140 of JARGXX010000129.1, forward strand.
ATCTTCGCGCCCTCCCCCAAGCTGTTCTCTCAGCCATGCAAGCCTGCCTTTCTTCTCTACATCCGCTCTGTTTCTAGTACTCTCAGACATACTCATTTCGCTAGATATCCCACCGCCCCTCCAACATTCACCCCCTTCGCCCCCCGGCCCCCAACCCCCTGGCAACCCCCAAACCTGGCTTGCTGTCTGCTCCCCTACCCCCATCCGCCGCCGACGGGCTCGCACCCTCCCCTGCTCTCAACCATGGAGCATCACCACCATCACCAACAGCCCGCCACAATTGATCCACCCAACGATCACCAACACCGCCCCAGTCCCGCCCGCAATCCGCCCCCCCAACCGCAAGCCTCCGCCCCACCCCCCAATTTCATCCCTTCTGTCGACATTCACAACATCCCGCATACATCGCATATGCATCATCAACCCCCACCCCCACACCACCACACAGTCTCCCAAACATCCCACCCGCCCACCTCCTTTTCGTTCCCGATGCCCGTCAACGTTCATTCAGCCTACCTTTTCCCCACCGACGACATCTACTCCAAAGAAGATCCCAGCCTGTTCGCCCATATGCCCCCACCCCCGAAGGAAGTCGACTCTTTTCTCATTTCCCCGTCCAAGCTAATATCAGCCCCGTCCCCGCAACGACCCGCCGGTCCCCCGATTCTTCCGCATCCGTTCACACACTCTGCCCCCCCCGTCGCCCCCACCGCCGGCGCTAGTGTCGCCAACGGAACCTTCGAGCATCCGCCCACCCCAGAGGCGCCGCCGCTGTTCGCGCAGCCCTCCTACAATCAGCAGCTCCTGTTCCGTCGCATGCAGGCCCAGCGCGCCGAGAACATGACCCGTCCCGCTCCCATCAACCCCCCGCGCAACGGCCGCAAGCGCCCGCCCAAATCGAAGGCAAAGCCTGTGCAAAAGGTGTCCACCGCGGAGGCTGTTCGCATGGTTGCCCAGATGGACCGTCCTCCTACACGCCGCTCCTCAAAGGGCGGCTGGACGCGCGATGAGGATGATATGCTGCGCGTCGTCGTCATGGAACACAGCGAGAAGAATTGGAAGGATATTGCCAAGGCGCTCAATGCCTCCTTCCCTGGCAGTAGTCGCAACGATGTGCAATGCCTGCATCGTTGGCAAAAAGTGCTGCAGCCAGGTCTCAAAAAGGGGCCGTGGACGCAACATGAGGATGACACCATTACTCGGCTGGTAGCAGCCCTTGGCGCCAACAAATGGAGCGTCATTGCCAAACAGCTGCCCGGTCGCATCGGAAAGCAATGTCGGGAGCGCTGGTTCAACCACCTAAACCCTGAGATCAACAAGGACCCTTGGACAGAAAAGGAGGAGCGCATACTTCGCGAAGCACACTCTCGAATCGGAAACAAATGGGCTGTGATTGCCAAGTATCTGCCCGGGCGGACGGACAATGCAATCAAAAATCACTACAACGCAACGCAACGAAGGGCCGCAACGCGCAAACAGGGTCGCAAAGGAAAATCCAAAGCCTCGACTCATACTTCATCTGACAGTAATAGTTTTGTGTCGAGTGCATCGGCAGCACAAAACAAGACCGAACCCTCGCAAGCTCCAGTTCAAAACAACCCACGCTCCACTCCAGTCCCAATTCGCCCAGCGGTACAGCCGCCACCTTCTTCAAACCCAGCGCAAGCCTTGAACGTGGCATCATTGTCGACAGTGACCACTAGAGATGACACGAGCTCAGTCCGGCCGCCTGAGAGCAAGCCCGATGTCAGCAAATTGGTCACCCCACCCTCCGCCGCGAGTGTGCTTAAAGACATCACAAACACTCCCGGGGAACCGTCTGATACCATTGAGGAGCAGCAATCGTCGAAGAGAAAGCTGTCCCCGTCCCCGACATCAAAATGCAGTCCGGATAGATTGAAGAAAGCACGCCTGGATGTCATGTGCTCCCCACATCCCGGCGATTCAATCAATACTGCAGCGGCCACTTCATCGAGGTCGAGAAGTCAACATGAGGCACAGCATGCGGTTTCGATCGAAATGAAAGCGGATGCGTCGATGAATCACGAGAGTAGTGCTTCTGCCTCAGCTCGCCAAATTTGTCAGGCTGTGGCATCGAATGGTGGCGACAATGCACCTGGACATCATCCACCTATGGGCGACATCCTGATGCACACGGCCAACGAGGGGGTTGACTCCAACTTCACAAACCATAAGACCGGGCGGCATGATCACTCAGTAGTCAACGGCGATTTTGTTGACTTCAAAATACCGGGTCTCACTCCGCGAAAGCTGATAGGCCAGCTAGAAACTATGGACGCGGATCCGAATGCGGTAAGACACTACATTGGCCGGAGTCCCGAACCTCTGAGACACCCGAGCGATTCGTTTGCGCGTCGAACGGATTTCGAAAAGACGACTTCTGATGACGGTGAAGAGAAGGTTTTAATGACACATTGCGACTTGGGTGTGTTACCTTCCTCCGATGTGCCGCTAAAGAATGATTCTCCCTGTAATCGCACCGGTAGATCCGCGTTATTTTTCACTACCCCACCACGTAACAGTTTTCTCTCTGTTCTGCGAGAACCTAATAACATCTCGACCGAAAGCCCTTCAAACTCATTTTTGTTCCGCGCATCTGGGCTGGACGGAACGCCAGGTGTTCCAAGTATAACCCCGCTTGGTAAATCTCCGGGCTCGCTTTTCTTCAACTCATCCCCAACCAACGGGTTAGGAGCATCCGGTGGCCTTGGATCGTCACACCGCCCAGGTGGGCTTTTGACACCCGGAGGATTATTTGGCTCAACGCCAAGGCTACGAAGCCGGGCATTGGGAGGACCTCTTCCCTCCCCATTTGATTCTAACTTTATTAGAGAAACACCGCGTGGAAAGGAAAACGAAGAGAACGGATTTCCTCTGTCGACACCACAAGGTTTGAAGACCCCAACGCCTCGCCAGCTGTTGTGGTCCACTCCGCAGCACTCATATACCGACAATGGAAGTGCATTAAGACCCCGCAATCTGAACGGCGCCATAGCTTCAAGTGCAGATCCCATTCACACTATCGACCAATTCTTAGCTCCCACCCCGGACTCTAAGCGTAGATAATTAGAGACCTTGGCAGAGGATGCCGCCTGACTTGTTTTACTATTCCCGTCGTCATTCAGCAAAAGTAGCTTATTAGGTCTTGTGTATAAATCGTCTTCACATCTTCGCTTAGTCTTGTCGAGGGTTCCCCTGTCAACAACCTAGATAGGTAAAATTAAATTGAGTTGCACCGACTGACTGTCTCGTTCGTGTTTAAAAGACGTAAGTGGGGGAATACCAAGTCATTTTCGATTCACAGACATGGTAAACATGACCCCAAGCAAAATTGAAACGCTAGATTCTTGCGGCAAATCACTTGCTTCAAAGCATCTTGCATATCTAGTGACATAGTAGCATTCCTGTGCACTACTCAAACTCCAGGAATAACGTACAGGATTGCGAGGCTCAAACTGAACTATATTTTCTCTTGTGGAAATATGGTCACCAGGAAGCTATAATGCATTCCAGAATGTAAACGAAACATGTTTTAGAACTGTAAGAAATCAATTTGCTGTGTAATATGGTCTACCCAAGGGTATAGCTCCCCTTGACGGGTTTGTTTTCACGGCACCGTCATCGAGAGATGGCACGGGGCTAAGATACTTTCGTGACACAAGTTTACTACACAAACGAATCAATTGATGGTCGTCAATAGAGAATATATTGTTTATTATTAATAAATTCTATGATGCGAAACCAAGATGACTGACACACTGGTGACCAGCTTGATCGGCTTAGTCTGATCCGCGCTCTTCGTTGTTGTACTCTAGCATCACAATCGTAAACAGCTTATGCCAAGAGAAGCTTGAGGAATCATACAAGTCCTCCGTCGTAACACAATAAGATTTCCTTATCACGTTCCTTATCACGTTTTGGCATCACACCAACCTTTCTCGAGGCGCTTTCCTCAATTGCGGGCCCCTTTGTGCATTCCTAATTTCATTGGGATGACAACCACATGTTCACTCCATCGCCTTTCGCATACTCTTTGGCGATATACCAAATCAACTCCCATTAATCAAAGGTTTCCCAAACTCTTCACGTCTTCTTCATCTGATGGAAACCATGCTAATGCTGCCAGAGACAGCTCTGGGAACGAAAAGAAACCGGATCATCAGGAGGAAAAAGGTGCTCATAAGAACCAAAACAACAAGAAGGAAGAAGAAGAGCTGACTGTTTTGTACGATAATGTCCTAAAGCAGGTTTCAACGCACGGATGGACAGATCGCGCCATAGCTGCCGCAGTTACCGATTTGGGATGGTCACCAGCAGCTGCCCAAATGATCCCGAGAGGACCTATTCAAGCTGTAGAGCAATTTGTGAAAAGGAGCAATATTCAGCTAGCGAAAAGGTTATCCCAGGAAGATGAGAAAGATGCTGCTGCAGCAGGCGGAACAGATCCAGTTGGTAGAGCCACATTCGCAATTCGAGAAAGATTGGAAATGATTGAGCCATACCATCACAATTGGGCCAGCGCCTTGGCTTTGCAGATACTTCCCCAAAACTCGCGAAAAGCTCTCAAGTCATCTGCCTTATTAATGGATGAAATAGCGCACTATGCGGGGTATAGAGATGCTAACGTAAGTACAACACAGAGTTTTTGATATCTTTGCCTCACAGAAACAACTTTTCGGAGACGTGCGTTGGCCATGCTGACATATTTTCTAATCGCTTGTAGTTTTCTTGGTACACCGACAGGGCCGTGCTTGGGATGATATACGGTGCAACTGAGTTGTATTGGCTGACCGACAAGACGCATGGTAGGCAGGAAACTTGGCGCTTTCTAGAGAAGCGTATGCGAGACTCCCATGAGATGAGAAATGGAATAAGCAGTGCGTACGTGAATTTCATGACATTTTCTGACGCGGCAAAGGGCACTTTGAGAACAATCAGGCGATCCGCAAGAAGTTATTGATAAGTTAAATGAGTTAGCGTTGTCAGCTTTATTAATGATGTTACATGGTCATGTTCAACGTGACCATTTCCGCCTCAAACTCTGCCATCTCGGCCTCTCCTGATTCTCCCGGGAGTGAACAACTGGAGGGAGTCGCTTGAGTCAGAAGAACTCAAAGTGGCGGACTGGGGATCTACTTGAGGGGTAACAATCTCCAGTTCCTTCGCCTTATGAGTCTTCTTCACGATTCTCCCAGAGGAACGCCGCGGGGCCGAGCGCTTCCCCACACCACCCTGCTTCCTGGCCCGCGTGTTGCTCTTCTTCGCCGGCGTCGCACGTGACCCCCTTCGACCATCCCCGATCGACACGTCATCTCTCTCGGTGATAGTGTCGTCGTCCCCAATCTCTGCCTCCGACGAAGCTCGAGAAGTGGGGACCCTCCTCTTCTTCAGAGGCCTCGGCTCAGGAGAGTGCTCCGGCACAGGCCGGCTCCGCTTCTGGATGCGCGATGACCTTCGAGCAGGGGTCACCGCGGTACTAGCCGGGCCAGATCCCCTTAGGCGTTTCGACCTCCGCCTTTCCACGACCCTCGCCTCCACCAAACCACTCTCCGCCCCGTCGCTCTCAAAAACGAGTTCCTCAGGCTCAGCGACGCGAGAGCGCTTCCGGCTCACATTATCGCCAGCCCCCACATGCCTTGAGCCACTCGCCGCCCTTCCACCGCGACGACTCCTTACTCCCCTCCGCCTCGTCGTGCCCGCTTCGTTGCGAGATCCAACGTTCGGCTTGTAGTCGGGATCGTTGTTCCCGTTACTGCCGTCGGGTTGCGCGGCCGAACTGGATGACTCATGTCCAGAGCCATTACCGCCATTGTCGTCGGTCTCGGCCTTCCCTTCGTCCAAGATTTCTTCGTCCAGAATGCCTTCGGCCGTCTCCCCCTCTCGTGATTCCGCGCGTTCCGGAACGGGGCCATCGCCAGTCACCTTCGCAGTTTCAGGACCTGGCACTTCACACACACTCTGCGAAGAGCGGGGATTGCCGGCCTGTGCTCCAGCACTTTCGAGTCCGCCCATACTTCTCGCGCCACAACCCTCCTTCGCACCGCAGCCTTCTTCGTTGACGCCAACCATTCCGTCAGTCCCGCGAGGAACATCCGGACTGGCGACTTCAGCAGCCACCTCAAAGGCTCGAGGGCCATGTGGGTTCGGGGACCCGCCGGCAGGTACCATTGTAAGGGCTGCTGGAAGATGGACGATTTGCTCTGAAGGAGCGGAAACATCGGGAGCATGCTGGACTCGGATGCCAGCATCCGCATGGTTGCAATTGATGAACTGGGGCCCCACGGCCGACTCCACAACCGTTCTCGGAGTCCTCGGAGGGGAGGGGAAGGTGGGTGTTAAATACCTCCTCCCAGCCGTAGCATAGCAGCTAGGCACGCTCCGTGTCCGCCCGTGTATTGACGCTGACGATTCTATATCATTCCCGCGTCCGGCCTCAAACACACCAAGCTGAGGCCCGAGGACCACTTCTTCATCTCGCGCAAGTCCCATAGCAGGCAGAGCTACACCACGATCGTTGTCGACGTGCACGCCCAAAGATGCGATGCCGACGCCTGGCTGCGGATTGAAGCCCCCGACGCCCATTGCATTGCTGTCGACTCTCTCTCGTTGAGCCGGCTGCAAATCACCGCCGCCAAATGCCACCATACTTTGTGGCAACTGCAAATGAGGTGTTCTTTGATCTCCATTCGCGTTCGGCATGTTGGCGATGTCCCCGACTGGAGCCGGGCCCTGCCCCCCATCCGCGGCCTGGTGGTAAATGGACGGTCGCAGATAGGTTCTCGGTCTGTCGTGCATGGGCCCAGGCAGATATCCAAAGCCTTCCCCTCTATTCGAAGAGAATGGAACGTCGCGACCTTCCCCATATGAGCCAGCGACTTGTCCGAAGAGTCCCTGGGTGTTGGGATTCTCGGTTCCCGGCCGGGCGCTTCCCACAGGATCTGGCGAAACATAGCCGGGCGGCCGCAAGAAGAGCCTGAGGTAAACCCTCGGTCGTGGTTGAGATTCCAGGTATCTCCGATTCCTGTGCACAATGAGGCTGTCGACGGCCTCGATGTGGTTGCTCTCGCTCGGAACCAAGGGCGGTATTTCGGGGCTCGGCTCCATGTTGGTGGTCACCGAACTGGGTTCATCATCCGCATGTGATGGACCGACTGGTTCGCCGTAACGACCACCAATTCCGGAGACGCGACTGCTAGGGTCGGAGGGAGAGGACCCGTCAGTCTGTTGCATCTCCTCAACTCCTTGCAACTGGTCGCCCTGGCTGGGGTACTCCGGAGACCTTTGCTCAGGATCATCGCCCGTGTGAGGGCTCCCCAGAGGCCTCATTTCACCATCTCTGGATCGAACGATGGAATGGTCCTCGTCTTTGACCACCACCACCTCGAGCGGCTCCTCTTTGACTTGCACATCTAGAGGCACCTCCTGCTCGAGATTTCCCGTTCGTTGGACATCGTCGAGTGGAAGCTGCCCCCTCTTGTCTCCTGCCCGCTTGGCCGGTTCATCGTCGACCGACTCTTCCTTCACAAGACTTGGCTCCTGTTTGACCGGTTCCTCTTTTACCAGCTCTACTTGGGATGTTTTCCCCTTCGCATTGCGAGAGGCACGCTGAGCGTGGCGTTTGGGGATATGAGTGAGAAAGTCAAGAAGCTCTTTATCCTCTTCCTCCGATTTTTCGGACTTGCTTCGGGAAGAGTTGTGTCCCCCCTCGGTTTGTTGGTCATTGTTAGAAAGTAGGTGGTTATTAACAACTTGGGGTAGAGTAAGCGGAGGGGGGACTAAAGAGTCTTTGCCTTGAATTTCGCAAGCGTCATTCTTCGCAGTGGACTCGCTCGATTCATCAACTTGGTCAAGGTCCCGGGCAAAATTGGGAGGAGGAACAACAATCTTTTCGGTGGACGATTGCTTGTCATTTCGTCGCCTCTGCTGTTGGGCAGAAACGGTCAACAGCGTGATAGACTTCATCTCCAAGAAGAAGGTAGGGGGAATGTGCAGAGCGGCGCACAAGGCTCTCTCCGCAGGCGACAGTTTGGAGGCATCCTCCATATCATCCACAGGTTTAGGAGCAGGAGGTGCATGCTCGCTAGATACCAGTTGGCGCAGCTTCTTGGCCTTGCGGAGAAAAGCCGGGCTTGGCTGCACTGCATTGTGCTGTGCTGCCAGAGACGGGGACGCAGTGCTGTTGGGAGACATGGGGGCGCTGGCGGGAGTGTTGGGCATGGTGGCATCGGGCAGGGGGCTTGAAGGGCATTCGTGCTGCTGTTGCTTGTTGGCAGACGATCTTTTCCGCTTTGAAAACGGGGTGGAGCGAGCTTTTGTGGTTCGCCTTCGCTTCGCAGGGTTGCTTGTCTTGGAGCGTGCGGCGTTGGAGTTGGCCTCAGAGTGTCGCGCTTTGCGCTTGGCCTTTTGGCGGCGGCCGGCTTGGTACATGCATTTCGCGCGGCGGAACTCGTCCATGACAGACTTGGAAAAGGCTTTAAAGTGCGCGGGTTGCAGTAACCAACACAGGGCGTAGAGGCGATTTGAAAGGGTCTGCTCATTCTTGAGACAGAGAGCCTGGTCCTCTGAGAAGCTTAGTATGCTGCCCTCCAACAAGTAGTCTTTGACAGCGTACCGACGCTGCAGACGAGCATTGAAAGCTTCTATTACTTGGACAGTGGCATCTTCGGAGAGTTGTGAATCGTCAGAAGACAAGCCAAGGTCTGCTATTAGATCCTCCGCGTCATTATCCCATTCGATGTCAAAGTCATCGCGCGTGGGTGCAGATGGGGATTCGGTTCGCTCCGAAGGTTCGGCGGGGGATGTAGCGGCGGGTGGGGCGCGTGAAGCAGGTGGAGCAGATGGGGCAGATGGGGCGGATGGATCGGATGGAGCAGGTGGGGCAGATGGGGCAGATGGGACAGAAGGGGCGGATGGATCGGATGGAGCAGGTGGGGCAGATGGGGCAGATGGGGCAGATGGGGCAGGGGCGTGGGTGTCAGCCAGCTGGTGCTGCTGTTGTGGGGGGAGCAGGTGAGACACGGGAAATGGCACAGACGAGGGCTGAAGGTAGACGGAGTGGTAATGATTTTGACATTTGATCATTCCCTTTCCAACATATTCCGAGACTGGCTTCCAATGGTTGGGTCCGTGTTGACTCATGGCGCTGAGCAGGCGGTACTCGTCGGAAGCATTCCAATCGGGGTGAAAGAGCGGCTGGGTGAGCCTGTCGATGACGCGGTACGGGTGGTCGGGACGGTGCGGCAGTCGATCGGCAGCGCCGACGGAGAAGCAATCGACGCAGATGGCGAGATTGTTGCACAGCGCGTGCGCACAGCGGATGTAGGCGGGCAGCGGCGCAAGGTTGGTGTGGCAGTGATCGCAAAACGGGCCGGCGGGCACGGAGGCAGCGGCGGCGTGCACCGCGCGTCGCGGGTGACGCATGGAGTATACAAAGTGCCTCAAAGTGAGGACAGCGGCGGGGATGCGTGGCGAAGCGCCGAGAAGCGCAAAAAAGCAGGGCAAAGCGAGGCACGAGCGGGGGGGAGGGCAGCGGCGCGGGCAGCGGCGGCGGGTAACGTTGAAGAAGGCGACGTTGACCGGGGGCGCTGGAGCGAAGCTGCCGGGAGGGAGGGAGGGGAAGGAAGGACGCAGGAGACAGCAGCAGCGAGCGACGACGCTGCTGAAGAAGGGCGAGCGCGGAGCTGCGCCGCGACCGCAAGTGACGCCTCTCGCAGCGCCTCTCCTCCCATCAGCGCGCATGCATTTTTTGGCGCGCCGCAGGAGAGTGTTTCACGGCGGTCGCGACGGGCGTGGCGGCCGCGCAGCGCTGCTGGCAGACACCGTCGCGCCTGTGTGAACGCCTACTTGTGCGTGGCAGTAGCCGCCGCCGTCGAATTGCGCATGCGCCGTGTTTCGCGTGGCTGCGTGGCCGCGTGGCACTCTTGGCACTCTTGGCACTCTTGGCACACGTGTGCGCCGTGGTATGCGTGTGCTTCGTTGTACGCGTGGTACACATGTCTTTGAGTTGATTGATGTGTCGCCTCGCAACCGCTGCTTGCGACTCTTTCGAGGGAGCTAAATTGGACGACGCGCCGCGCGTGTGTGGCGCGAGGATGCTGACGGTGACGTGCTGCGCGACATGGACGGCGTGGCTGGCGATGAAGCGCGGCGGCGCGCGCTGCTGTTTGGATCGCGTGCGGACGCGCCGTCGAGACGCGGTGGCGGCGCGCGCGGCGGTGGTGGCGCCACCGCCGCCGCTGCTGGCGTGGCTGGCGGCGGCGCCTCTGCCGCCGTTGTGGACGGCGAGCTACTGGAGCGTGCCAACACTGAACGCGTTGACACGCTGCGCGGCCAGGTGCGCGATGTGCGCCACGTACGTCATGAGCATCCCCCCCTCCCGCGGCCTCTTCGTCGCGGCCTCTTCGTCGCGCCCGACTGACAGCCCGCTCTTCCTCCCTCCTTTCGCGCGCGTCACCCCGTCGCAGCTGGCCATCAACATCGGGCACGAAGTGCGCGAGCAAAACGCTATGCTAGGCGCCATGCACGGCACCTTCGACCAGGGTGCGTCGTCGGTGCGACGCACCATCGGCCAAATACGTCGTCTTTCGCGAACGGGCGGTGGCACACACTTGTGCGCCCTCGCCCTATTTGCCGCCGTCTTCTTCACGCTCATCTACTTGCTGCTGCGCCGGTAGTGAAGGGCACGCGTCCCGGGTGCCACGCGTGCCACGCGTGCCACGCGTGCCACCCGCGGCCGCGCATGCGTGCTGAGCACGCATGCCGCGCGCGCGTGCCCGACGCCGGCCGGCACTTGAGCATTTTTGCATTCTATCCGCCATCTCGCGTCATCTCTCCCGCAGTCGCCAGACGCCTACTTGAGCGCGTGTGCGGTCGCTGTGAACACGGAGAGCGCATCGCTTCCGCGTCCTTCCCACCGCTACCCATGCGTCTTCTACCACTCACTTTCGCCCTCGTTCTCCCTGCAACCGCCCGTCTCCTTCTCCACCTGGTCTTCTCCTCCTCGTCCTCCTCCTCCCTCGCGCACCCTCTTTGGAGTCGCCATGGATCGTCCTACGCATCGCCCTGCCGTCCACCCCGTCCGCGTGCTGTGCGACGACTGTGAACGCGCCCCCGCATCCACCTTCTGTTCCAACTGTCGCAAGTCCGCTTGCCGTTCCTGCGCACACCGCCTGCACGCCCATGGTGCCCGGCCCCGCTCGTCGCCGCCCCACCACACGCACCGGCCTGCTGTCCCCGTCGATCCAATGGGTAGCGCGATGGGCATCATCCCCATGTGCGCCCAGTGTAAAGTGCGCCCTGCGCAAGTAAGTTGCTTCTCAATTGCGCGGCTGCTGCTCTTGTTCTCTTAGCATCACCACCTATTCTCACTCATCTCTGCCCTTTTTTGTCTTGTTGAAGAGACATTCTGGTAGTGAATCTTTTTCACTCTGTAGAGAGTGCCGACAAAATCAGCCCTCCTCCGCTTCTTCGGCCCACGATGTGGCTTCAAGGGCCTTTCAACAGGAAATGGTACACGTGACGGAAAGGCACCCCGCTGCTACGTCCCCCTCCCCTCCCTCCAGCTCTAGACCACGTGCGTCGTCGCATTCTACTCCTACCACCACGCGACAGCACGCCGCGTCCTTGCCTCCGTCGTCGTTTTCGTCGACCTCTTCATCCTCGCCGCACCACTCTTCTTCAATGCACCAGGGCAGCTCGTCACACCGACACAAAAACAGGCGCCCCTCGCCGAAGAGTGGCTCTTCTTCGGATGAAGCCTTGAAGAAACCGTCGGGCAAACGGCAAAGAAAATGAACATGCCGCCAATCTAGTAAAAGGCCTATGGGCTCTATCCATATTTGCGCTTGCAAGAGCCGAGTACCTGACACCGCCCTGTAAGTTTGTTCCTAATGGGAATGCGATTCGTCTTTTGCACAGTATACACGGGAGTGGAAACAACATCCTGTTAGGATACAGCACGGCATTGGGCGCCACCGACTGCAACTATATAAAATGCTTTAGCTACTGGTTGTTGAACTCGTTCCGCCGCCCCTTGCCTCACTCGCAAAGACCTGTTATTACTCGCATTTTGATTGGCTGAGGAACACCTCTGTGGTGCTCAGACGCATATGCGCCTTATGTGAGACAACAGCCCTCTACTACAAGATCATCGCTGTGAAAGTAAGGTTCAGGAGGAGGAGAGCCGGCTCAGCGGTTCGGTCAGAATGACTGCTTCTGTGCTCTTTCAACAGCCCAGGGCGTCTCTCGTAGGCAAACAAGGCGGTGGAAGTAGCACGGGGAATGAGGATGCCGCACTCCTTGACTGCCAGAGAATGGGTTGTGTCCTTGTGTTCTCTTGTCTTGCTTTGTTGTAATGGTGGCACTTCTCTGGCCACAGTCTCTTTGACCCAGGAAGTGAGTTTGGGACATGTCCATGTTTTGCGTGTTTTCTGACGCTTTTCATCAGCGCTTCTCGAAAAAGGTGAATGAAATACTCATACAGACGACGGAGGAGCCAAGATTATAAAAGAACGAGCTTTTAGGACCCACGTCGGCGGAGATGAGCTGTCGCGTTCCAGTAGTGATGGCATGGTTTAGATTGTAAAACCCTAGTTGATTTTGGCGGTTTCCTCGCATGGCTGTTTCACTAATGGCTACGTTTCGTCTCTGTGTCTCGCAAACGATATAAACCTGAACAAAGCTTTTAGGACTTCATTTTTTGTCACAAGATCTTTCTTTGGAAGAGCTTGATGCGAGAGATGACAGTTTTATGAGATGCTAAAGTTCTCTGTTTTCGATGTTAAAAGTCACACGAGGTGCAGACCGCGTTTTTGTGAGGAAGTATATCGTCTCTGAAGAATACTCTAACTGATTTCATGACAGACGGGAGTGTCTGTCTGTACTTTTTTTTAGCTGAAACCCGTTTCTAGAGGTATTAGCGGGGTTTCTTTTGGCGAGCTCCTACAAGAGCCCGGCGGTACGGAGGGCTGTGAGAAAGTATATGCCGGGTGTAGGAAGTGTAGAGCTAAGGGTGGGTGAGAGTGGTTCTCTCGATAGCATCCACGCGATTACTTCTCGAGGTACGACTTTCAACTACTGCTCCAATTCAGTTTCGTAGTCACACAAACAGTGGAATGTTTTCCATTTTGGTTCCTGCGCGCTTGGAACGTTCGCGCTTCACCATCCCGGTTGCACCACTCCACTTGTCTGCAGCGAGTGGGGGGATGGACGTTTCAGAGTATAACATATTGTGCAACGCTGGAGACCAGTGTCATATGACATCCTCCGCGCCAGCTGATTGATGAACCATTTATCGCACTCTCAGTGCGAGAGATAATCAGCTTTCGGCATTGAGGCTGGAGAGGCATTGAGCGGAACTGGAGACGGGGAGGGGCGGCGTTCTTTTCGCGTGAGCGTTGGAAATGAAAGCTTGACGGCCGTGCGCTCCGAACCAATGTGAACCAGAAGCTGCGAGGGGTATTAAATGAGGTTTCTGACAAGATCCACTTGCCGTAGAGGGTGGCACGTGAGGTGGGTGTGGGGTTTGTGGCTGACACTGAACGAAATATGGGGAATGATGGAGGGAGCGTTCTCACTGGAAGGCTGCAAATATTTTTATTGTGACACCTGATGACTTCTGAAGGTGTGAAGGAAAATAATAACACGTGTCCATCACAGATGGAGCGCTATTTGGTGTTCTGAGTTACCTGATGACATGCGAAGATTTGTTGAACATGATCAATTGGCCAAGTGGTGAGTGCTTTACCTACGGCTTGCCGAGGATGGACTGTTTTTTTTGTTTTGTCTCATGACACACCGGTGGACAAGTTGGTGAGGTGGTGGTGAATTAGCTTCGATTGAGGCACACGAGTTTGATGCACTCTTGGAACTGAGATTTTGGATGCCGATAAGCTTGTTTTGATGAATAATGGAATGGGTTGGTTTTGGGTGAGTTTTCTGATTTCTGAATCGCTCCTTCATCGGAGTGTGTGATATTTCTGCTTCGAGGAGACAGGGGCGGCTACAATGAGACAAAACTGAGAAAGACGTATGATGGAATGCAGCTAGTTTTTGAGAACTACAAACGATTTTGGCGCACAACAAATGTCGTGCGTTGATTTGTCGGCAGTGAGGCACAGCATAGTGGAGAAGCGGAAAGACGCGTGATTTACTGTGTGGGGCTCATCTTGGAAAGGGGAAAGACCCGGAAACACGAATTGTTTAGCCTCTGCGAGTGCGTCACGAGAGTGTACTCAGCCGCCGCCACCGTGGGGACGAGGACGGTTGGATTGGAGTGGTCAAAAAGAGCAAAAAAGCAAAAAAGAGCACAAAACGACTTGGAGAAGAGACAATTGGCTGGACCTGTTGTAGACCTTCACACAGGAGAGTGAGGCGGAAGTGAGAGATGATGGTCAAAGAAGGTATGTAACCGCAATCAGACGCAATTCGGGTAGTGAATTGCGTAGGTTGCACTACAATGTGTTGTAGAATCGCTCTCGTACATGCTAACGGGAGGATGACGCAAATAATGTACGTTTAATTATTTGAATTTGTAGCCTAAGTTGGTAGACGTTTCCCTAGAATGACGCTGCTTACTTGGCGACCGAGCTCCGAGCCAATATAAAAGAGCTCCGAACAAGAGAACTTCCTCTCTTGTCCGACAACCATCGAACAACAACCTACATCTTCAACCCTCATCCTCATCTTCGTCCCCACAGGTCTTCCACCATCAACCATCAACTATATCAAACTCAATTGTCAATTTTCTTATCAATCACTTTGTTCTACACTATCAACTATCAACTTTTGCACAACAGCACGAAGGTGCATGGTGCAAGTGCGTTCAGTTGTGGCTGTCAGGCACAGCCCTGCCTGGCTTCCACTTCCACCCCTTCCCCGGCACGTGCATGTGCACAAGCGTTGCAACACTCCACAAAGCTTTCTTACGCAGTCGCATTTTGATCACACGTGGCCACAATGCCAACCATTGGTGCTAGAACGGACACGTGGCACGTTCGGCCACCCGTCGACCATTCCGAGTTGTATTGTGCAGCGCAATCCCGCAATCTCGGCACGAGCTTAACACATAAGGCGTTGCCGACGTACGGCATTCTGACCAATAAGAATGCTGGCCTCAACATGTGGTACTCTGCAAAACAATTGGTGCATGAACAAATCGCCATTACGTCAGGCGGCCAGATACCTGAGGCGGTTCAGAAATGGCAAATCATACCAGTACGTCAAATATTGGCGCCAAATAGCGCAACGAAATCTCTGTTCCTCCAAGACTAGATGCAAAAGCGTAGCACCATTTCACACTAACAACTTTTCTCCAACATACAACTTCAAACAAAATTCCTTCCAATTGTCTACAGTCAACGTAGTGTTTTGCACGAGTTCTGTAAAGCAAATCGATAAGTTCGGACATAAATTCAATCGTCGCTGTTAATTAAATCCACGAAATAAAAAAAGTCGGCATCATTTACACGGAGTCTCACAACAAGAGAAAGTTTTATTTTTCTTGCGAATCTTTGCGCTTTAGATGAAATGTACCCCACAGATATCTTAGTAATAATTTAAATATAAACCACCGTTCAATATACCGACAACGATTTTTTTACTCAACGCGGATCCAATGTAAGAGATCTTCTGTTAAAGCTCTCTAACGCACCTATCAGAACTCATTATTGCCGCCCAGTGTTACCTTATAACTAAAATTCGTTCCCATTGTGCGTCATGTGGGCTACGGTCAACTTTAGTAATTTTGTGCCGCAGCATTAAGCCCAATTTTGATCTAGTAAAACGTTACCAACGGGGTTCGTTTCATCACAAAACAACACGCTTACGAAAAAAGCAGAATGTTGCACGAATAAGCGATTTTCGAAACAAAAAGTGGTGTCATTCTGTATCATTGAATATATATATAAATATATATATATATATATATATATCAAAGCAAATGATTAAAACGTTTCAAAGCCGATACAAGTCATTTTGTGGTATAGACTAAACCAGTAAAGTGGGTGTAAGATCTGTCCGTTCTAGGACACACACGTTCGTTTCGACCGAAGAAGCGGAGATTCAAAATAACCGTAAGGTGTGGATGCACCAGTCACGAAAAGATACAACGAGAACGGCGGACAAACTAAGACCATGTTGGTAGACACTGATGTACAGCGCAAGGGGGTCTGAAAACCCGTTTTGACACTATACTTATCTTTTTCGGTTGACTTTAGAAATCATAAGAGGTTTAAGTAGTGTAATAGATGCTTTTATTTACAATAGTCACCGGGGTTTTCATGTTTGGTGAAGATATATATCTAACCGGCCACCCAACCTAACGTGGCGCTGTTTCCCATGTAGCAACACAAAGGGACTCTCGAAGTGCGCCTCCGGATCCACATAATTCTATCTATCTAATAGTAAATTATCTAAAAGCTTAACTAATTGCTAACGTAACCACTGTAGTACACGGCACCTGCTGGAAAACATCCAGGTCCAACAAGTGGCATCATTACTTTCTTGGTGTAGCTCACTACATTATAGATAATCGTTTCAGCGACATCCAAGCCCTGTGGCTGTGAGTTGTAGAGCAACGCCCAGTTAGGGGATACTTGAAGATGCAACTCATAGAATGAGGATTGAACCCTCCGAGGGTTATGATTATGATCCCCTCTAAGGTGTGCTGAGGTGGCACTGTTTTCTGGTTAGAATTCGCCTATAAAGGAAAATTCGGATGGCCCATGGTTGGATTGGCCCCGTGATACACGTGGCTTAATTTTGGCACCGAATTTCGGATATTTGTGGAACGTTGGACTTTTGGGCCCTGGCAGTTGGATCTCCACGTGTATGGCCCTGAGCAGGTGTGCACTACTGTAGAGTTTAGTTAGTGGGCCCTACTTAGGGAGATGAAATCTGACAGTCCGAAGCTCAAAGTAAGTGGTAACCAAGGTTGGTCTTCGATACCTTTAGAGGTTCTTCGTCGCCATCGTTTCGGCCTTACAACCCGGAACGGGCTCTGGTTAGCAACGTCTGCGTAGGGACACGACTCCACTTGGAGAGTGCCCACGTTTGGGTTCCGTGCAACCACCCCCTCGGGACCGCTCAGACGACCTGCGTGCACGATACCCCGTGGGGGTTCTGCTTACTTGTTGCGTGCTTTTTGTGTTTCCTTTCGAGGACAGGTTTTTGCCCCTGTATTGGGTTTCTTTTGTTGTTTCGCCCCTTTTCTGGTTCTCGGGTCAGGTGCCTGTTAGTGCCCGACCCTCGCCCCGTTTTTCCTCTTCGCCGGATTTTCCCCCATTCTTTGGGATACCCATACCCATTCCCGATCCAACGGTTTCTACCCCTCACCTCCGTCGGTACTGCCGGAATCCCCTGTGGGAGTTACACCCCACACTACGGGTGGAACGGAGGGCTCTGTCTCTGAGTCTGCCTCCCCCAGGGAGCAAGGCTTCGAACACCTTGAGAGCACTTCCCGTCGCCGGGTTTTGCTCCACAAGTGGTCTCCCGACTTAGAATCCGTTCTCGGACTTTTGGGTTGGTCATCCACGTGTTGGAATATCTCTTGGAAGAGGAAGCACCGTCGTAAAGATTTGTTGTAGTGGTCCCCTTTGGAAAGGGTGGAATTGGTTTTTATTTTTGTTTTGTGTTACGTCATCCGTTCTCCGGGAATCTCGTGATCGAATTTCATCGTTACCCCGAATCGTCGGTGTCGTGTCTGCAGCATGTCGCCGCCTACCCGTGGTTCCAGGACTGGATCGAACCGTCAAGTGGATTCAGTGCCTCCGGCCCCGCCTAGGTCGAGGAGCTCAATTCCCGAAGGTCGGAACGATTCCGGTATCGATCCGGACACTCCGAGAGCACCCTCAGTGGTTTCAGGTCCTCGAGAGGTCGTGGCTGTGGGCCCAGCTCCAGTGGTGGAGACCCCCTCAGCAGCACCCCGAAGTCGGGCCGACCCTGAATTACAGCGCCTGGAGACTCGAATCGATATCGCCAACGCGGCTCACGTCGAGCTCCTTCAGAAGGTTACTACCCTCCGCCTCAAGGTGGAGGACGCCCCGGTGCGGGGAGTCGCCGATGACCTTCGTACCCTGAGGAGGGATGTGAACTCCCTTTTGGAAAGCTTTGGTACCCCTGGGGTCTTTATCCAGGAGTACCGTAGCCTCGTGGAAGAACACCGCGTGCAAGCGGAACGCTTCCGAGCTCGGCTGGACACCCTCGAGGCCATTATCCGTATGGACGGAGACGCAGAAGCCTCGAAGGATAAACCCGACGTTTGGGAAGACGAAGAACACCGCTCCGCTAAACGGGACCGCCGCAAGTCCAAGAAGAGGGTTCACCTCCAAGAGGATTTATCGGATTCCGATCCCAATCGCTCGCCATCGAGTTCGTCCTCCGAATCTTCGGATAGTGAAGATGAACGCCGGTCATCCCGGGCAACTCGGTCGAAGGCTACTTACACCTCTCAAGGGGCAATCCGTACCCGGAAGAAGGGTAAGAAACACCTTGGATTAAGGGAGCTGAAGCCGACGAATCCTCTCTATCGGAAGCTGCTATCGTACCGCTATTACCGGTTGGATAACCCTTCGGGAGATCGAACATCCCTCGGAACGGGTAAGGTCAAGGACTACATCAAAAGGCTGAGCATCACCCTACAGAAGAGGGAGTTCACAGGAACAGACCCAATTCTGGTGCTCGATTTTCTTGCGAGGTTCGTCCAGGAGGCTGACATCCTCGGTAGGAGTGAAACGCAAGCGTATCTGGCATTACCCTATTTCTTAAAGGGGATGGCTGAAGACCAGTTCAACTCCGTCCGTGGATCATCCCGAGCCTCGGAAGGGGGAGTCACGTGCTGGCCTGAAGCGGTGCAGTACCTCTTGAGGTCATACGCTACTGGAAATGCGATTCAGGAAGCAATCCTTGCATTAAGGGATACGCGGCAGAACCCGATGGAAACCGAAACGGTGTATTCAACTCGCTTGAATAAAGCGTTTCACCGATGCGGGAATGTATTCCCCGCCTACGAGAGATGTTCCATGTATGTGGATGGTTTAGACCCCTCGATAAGGGCATTGGTTGCCCGATATCGGGAAGAGAAGCGCAAGCTGACCTACTTGGAACTGGTTCAGTACGCCCAGGCTGAGGGGGATACTCTCCGTGCCCGGCAGAACCGAAAGAGTCGGCCGACTCGTGCACTCCTCGCCGATGGAGGTAACTCGTCTTTGTCACTCGCAGGAGGCCCTGCCCCTGTGGGGGTCAATGATAACATTCACTTCATGGGAAGTAACCCCGAATCTATGGGTACGTCTGAGTTGCCGTCGACATCCGCTCCGACTACGGATGAAGACCCTGCGCTCTATACCCACGGACGGAGGGTGCCAGCCGCATTGCTACCTTTTGCGAATACCGCTGCTCGGTTCTCTCGCCCCGGATGGAGGGATACAGCACCACGTCGCGTGGATTCACGTCCACAACCGAACCCGGCAGAGCTGATTTGCTATTTGTGTTACCTCCGTGGTCACAAAGCACCAGACTGCATATTTCCCCTGCGGGAGGGTTCACGAATTATCGCTCAGTACGAGGCTCTGACCTCTGAGGAGAAAGCTCGAGTCCCGAGTAGGTCCTATGAGGAACAAAGGATACTCCGAGCTCACATTGCTGACAGGGATACAGAACTTGTACCCGCGAACGGGGAACAACCGGTCCCCTTCGAGGCAGCTGCACCGAATTCGGTGGGGTCCACTTCGAAAAACTAAACTTGGGAGTCTCCCCTGCGGGAGGGGCGTCTTTTAAGCCGGAGTTGAAGACGCCCGAGGCGCTCCAGCTTCGCTCCCCAGCTATGACTATCCTTTCAAGGAGAACGGCTGACACCGACGTTAACTCGGGATACTTTAGTGTCCTCCGTCGCCCGTGGATACGGTCCCGCAATCTCCGTATTCCGGATCGAGTTATGGTAATGGCCAAGCGGAATTATAAAGTATTCGCCGACTTCGGCCTGTCCAACCAGTTTATGGTTCGCCAAATATCTGTCCTGGATACAGGAGCCGCTCCTAACTTAATTCATGTTGAATTGTTACCCCCGCTGCTCCGGGTTCAAGTTCGTACCGGTCCACGTTTGGATATCGCCGATGGGAACAACAACCCGCTACGGACACTGGGTACAATTTCCCTCATGGTGAGGTTAGGCTCCTATCTCGTTCAACTAGAGTTTATTGTATGCAAGTCACTTGCAGCACCAGTCATACTGGGTTGTGACTTTTGCGACCGCTTCGTGGAAGCCATCCGTCCTCGGAATAGAACTGTGGAACTCGAAGACGGGTCTACGCTCCCAATCGTTCGTAAACCCTTACAGGGAGCAGCGCGAACACGCGTTCCTCTCCCTGTCGCGCAGGAATCTGTGAAGAAGGACCCGGTGTCTACACGGGTAAAGGTTGCGAAGTCAGTGGCTATCCCGCCAGAAACCCAGGTTTGGGTCACAGTTGTTACCAAACAAATTGGTGTGCATGTGGTACAACCGAACCCGTCTCTGTATACGCGGCGTCAACTCGCCCTTGCGAATGGGGTTGTCTCCGTGGAACCGGATAAACCTTTCAAGGTTTTGGTAGCCAACTTTGGAAAGACAACGCAGCATTTGGTCAAACACCAGATCCTGGGTTCTGTTCTTCCACACCCGCATGCGGTCGTACCTACAAAGATCTCTATCGCAGAGGTCCTTGGTGTTGCAGACCCTAAGGAGGGGGAGGACACTGCCGAAATCGCGGAAGACGGTGAGCATACGACTGCAGCTCCACACGCTGAACACTTTAAACCTCAGAAGGTTACGGCCCCTATCACTGGAGCAGACCAGACGGATCCTGTTCAGGAATTGGAGAAATGGGATCTCAACCATGTACCCGCATCTCATCGGGAGAAGCTGAGGCACATGCTTTGTGAATTTACCCCCATGTGGGATGGTTCCCTTGGAACTATTGGGATTACAGAACACCGCATCGACTTGTTACCGAACACTCAGCCTATTGCCCAACACCCTAACAGGGCTGGACCGAAAGCTCGGGAAGAGGAGAAATCTCAGGTGGAGAAGATGCTTAAAGCGGGCGTAATTGAACCTGCCCAGTCCGCTTGGGCCTCACCAGTGGTGTTAGTTCCGAAACCGGATGGATCGTGGCGTTTCTGCATCGATTACAGACGCCTGAACGAGGTAACCATTAAGGATGTGTACCCGATCCCTCGGATGGACGAATACATCGACTCCCTTGGGAGCGCTACTGTTTTCTCTACCCTCGACGCCAATTCGGGCTACTGGCAAGTCCCTATTAGGGAGGAAGATCGAGACAAAACGGCTTTCGTGTGTCATCAAGGACTTTTCCGATTCCGGAGGATGCCTTTTGGGTTGACAAATGCCCCCGCAACGTTTCAACGGGCGATAGACATTCTGTTGGCTCCCTTCAAGTGGAGGACGTGTCTGGTGTATTTAGACGACATTATTGTCTTCTCCAACAACCTGGATGACCACCTCGAACACGTCAGGGACGTAATGAAGATACTCCGCGACGCGGGAATCACCTTGAAACTCAAGAAGTGCGAGTTTTTCACCGATTCGGTTAAGTATCTGGGTCATATCATCCGTCCCGGACAGCTTTCAATCGATGAAGTACGAGTGAAATCCTTGAAGGAAGCAAAACACCCGAAAACTCAAACGGAGTTGCGATCCTTCTTAGGTCTGTGTAACGTGTATCGCCGATTCGTCCCGAACTTTGCGGATACTGCCACCCCCCTCAACAGGCTCCTGACGAAGGGACAACCAGCTGAACTGGAACCTTTTGGCGACGCGGAAGCGTCTGCCTTCACGGCACTGGTGAATGCCGTAACATCACCGCCAATCTTGGCTCTACCCAATCCTGGGCTCCCTTACGAAGTGGACACCGATGCTAGTGCCAACCAAGTAGGGTGTGCACTGTTCCAATCCTCTGAGGATGGGGAACGTCACCCTATTGGGTACTGGTCACGTTCCCTGAATGTCCATGAAAGGAACTACTCGGTCTCCGAGAAAGAATGTTTAGCCGTTGTGTGGGCCTTGGCTACACTTCGCCCCTATCTGATGGGTACTCGTTTCAAAGTCCATACGGACCACGCATGCTTGCGTTGGCTCCTGGAGATCGCCGAACCCTCGGGCCGCCTTATGCCCTGGCGTCTCCGACTGTCGGAATTCGACTTTGAGATCCTGTACAAGAAAGGGAAGCTGAACGCTCAGGCTGATGCACTATCCCGCTTGGGAACCACAGCAGAAACGGAACCCTACGAGGACGATGACATCCCATGTTTTACGGTATCGGACCTCGAGGGAGGAGCTCAACCGCTGACGGATGATGTTTGGGACGATATACTCGTCAACGAGAGTCTGGATTCGCCGACCGGCTCTTTTATACCTATCTCTCCAGAGGAGATGATACGCGAGCAACAGCTCGACCCATTCTGTACACGGATTCGGGCTCGCCTCAACGGAGGATTTCAGCTACCTTTCGAGGACGACGATCAGCGTTACCTAATCAGGACCGTTGGACCTCGCCCGAGGATAGTGGTGCCGCATACCCTACAACAGAGGGTATTACACCTCACTCACTATGTGAAGGTTGGCGCCCACCCCGGGGGAAGAAAACTGTAACTCACGTTGAGAAGGGACTTTTACTGGCCGGCAATGGCATTCGATTGTTACGCCGTCAGACGGGCCTGCGCCAATTGCGCCAAGAATGACGTCAAACTTCGGAAGCACTCTAAGAAGTTGACGCTGTTCCCGGCACGGGCTCCACTCGAATTCGTGGCCATAGACATCCTAGGGGTGTTTATCAGGACGCCCCGAGGTCATCGGTATCTGCTTGTCATTTCTGACAGATTCTCTAAGCTAACGAGAACTGTGCCGCTGAAGCGGATCACCGCCGCTACCGTCGCGCAAGCGTTCGTGACCCATTGGGTGTTCGTATATGGACCGCCGGTGCAGTTGTTATCCGACAACGGAGGGCAATTCGCATCAAAGTTCTTTCAGGATGTATGTAGAATCCTTGATGTAAGGAATTTATTTGTTACTACGTATCACCCTCAGGGGAATGGCCAGGTGGAGAGGTTTAACCGCACGATACTCAACGCTTTGAGATCGTATGTTGCGGATCACCCCAAAGATTGGGACTTGTACACAGACGCTATCACGTATGCATACAACACCCAGGTACATCGGGTTACATCCTTATCCCCATTCGAACTGGTACTGTCGAGGACACCGCCGCCGGTCGCCATCGAGGCTCAACCGACGCTGTCGACGTACCCGTCACCGGGATTGTACCGAGAAGCCTGGAAGGAGTGGCTTACGAAGATGGTGCCGATAGCCCGGAAAGCAATGGACAATGCTCAACGCGCCTACAAGAAGGACTTTGACAATCGGGTTCGCAAACCTCTACCTCAGGTGGAGCCCGACGACTTCGTCTTCCTTCGAAAGGAATACTACCATCCTGAAAAGGAACGTAGGCACAAGCTTTCGCCAATTGTGGACGGACCCTATCGTGTGGTTTCTGTAGACCCGGACACGGTGGTATTAGATATCGCTAACCGCCACGAACGGATCTCCAGGGACCGCATCACACGAGCGCCCATCCCAAATGTGGAAGTGGTGTCGGCACCAACGCCCTCCACAGAGGATGATTCAACGGAAGTTAACCCGTCAGGTGGAGATTCGAACACCCGCCCCGTTATACTGCCGCACCCGGAACGTGGTTTAACCGACCTACCGGAAACTTCGGATACTCCCGAACCTGAGCCCGCTCCCTCAAGGGCCCAGTCAACGAACTCTTACAGAGTTACTCCCCCACCGGAGGTAATCAAGCCTCCTGGCTCTCCGCCTAAGGAGGGGGAGGAGGACTTAGTTCCTTTTCAGGACGATATTTCGGCGTCAGCCAGTCGCCCTAACGGGGAATCTAGTTCTGGGAGTGAGACGGCGAGCCCGACCGAGCCGGCGACAGAGAAGTCACAACCCCAGCGTATGGGTAGCGACATCACCGCCGACCCAGCCGAGCAGGACGTCAGAAAAGATGACGAAACCCCACCTAGGGAGAGTCGTGTGGAGAACTCCCCACCCGGAACGCCTACAGAGCCGACGATCACCCGACGCCGCCGACGAGACACTGAGGTGTCGCACACTCAAACCCCGCTTTCTCGGGAACGAGATGTGTCAGCGGACCCGCACGGGGAAGATCTCAACGACGAGGTTGACCAAATTTGGCTATTCGTTATGGAATGGGAATTGGAACTCCTATGGAGACACTGGAACCCTCAGGAATGGGAAAGAAATGAGTGAGACCCTTCGGGGACAGCTCAGGAGAGTGCTAGCGCGTGTCGAAAGCGCCACCCCACATCCGCATATGCAGATTTTCCCGCACAAGGAACGGTCACCCCGCACGGGGCGCCCGTGCATTTGGGTGGCTCACTTCGAATGGCACCGAGCCAATCAAAAGGCTTTGACGACCAACCGTCGCGCAAACCGCCTCCGTCGCACGGCGCGTTGCACAAGAGCAACCTTCGTCCCCGTAGCTCGGGTTGACGTTGAAGTCTTACCCCCCTGAGATCGGAGACGCTACCGCGTCGCGGTTTCTCAATCCTCACGGAATCTTAGAACGCAGTTGTTATCGGGAAGATCTCAGCTTTAAGAAGAACCCAAAACTGGGCCGTTTTGAGTCCGTAGACGGAAGTTACAACGTAGTCCACAGGCCACTCGGCGCCGTTTGGACGAAGTGCTGAGACCCGCTCGCAACACGGAAAAGAACCCACCGCGGTGTGTCTAGACCCTACGTTGACACCCTCAAGGGAACTAGAGCGTTCCAAGATGAAAGAGAAGCCCGAACAGGGAAAAGTGTACCCGCAGAAATTCGTTATCGATCGCATCGTGCGTCACATCTACACCCCCGAAGGAGAAGTTCGCTACCAAGTCCGATGGTACGGATTCTCGCCTGATGAGGATACAGTGGAACCCATTGAGCACCTTCCGAGGTCTAAGGTTTCATCCTATCACCGACGCGCTCGGGTAACCTTGCCTCCAAGTCTGGATCGTGCCCAAGTCGGGGAAGCCACCACGGGAACTGGTGTGGATGCGACCTCGAAGTGAGGAAGATGTTAGACCTCTGAAGAGGAATTGAGAAGAGTATCCCGAAGAACACGTATTGAGAGGGAATGTCTACTGGCCCTCGGCCTAGCGCCGTTACCCGGGGAACACAGCACCGGTTATCGGGACAGTTTATGATGAAAAAAAATGAAAAAAAGAAGACCCACGAAGTGGAGAAGAAGATTAAGAAGAAGATTGGACCCTAGGAAGGGAAGAAGATGAAGACGAAGATGAAGCAGATCCTAAGAAGGAAGAAGAAAAGAAGTTATGCAAATATCAGAAGTTTACTATTGTCGCCAAGCTATGGACTCCATAATTGCCCGAAGGCGGAACTACGGGAAGCCCGAGGAGGGACCCGCCCCACCGTTGGGATTCTGACCCTGATGGTACGCCGAGGCGAAAGCCAACATCTGGCTCACATCCTTCATATCCGGGGGAATCGGAATGCCCGCGTTCACGAGGCCTTGTCGCACACTATCCGCTTGCGGAGTGGCAACTGGCGCCTGCGCAAGGGTGTTCAAACCCCACCCGGGGGGAGCACATGGACCGCCACCGGATGCACTCGCCGCCGCAGCTGAGGTCGTTCCCACTGGTTGGAAGGGTGCAGATGGCTCCACAGGGAGTACTCCACTAGGAGCTGGCATGTCGTTATCCAACGCTGGATCGTCGAGGTCTACTGGAGGCTCGTACTCGTAATCGTCGGTATAAATGAACCCCGTCGGGTGTCCCACCGGCATCGGTCGAGGCCAGTCAACCAGCGCCCGTGCTTGCGCCGCGCTGATGCGAACCCCTTCGAAGGCATTGTAATAGACCCAGTTACCGGAGCCCGGATCGTACCGGCCAGGAGACTTGTCTCGCGCGGATCCTTCCCCTGCGGGCTCATTTGCCACTGGAACTCGATCCCATTGGGTGTTGTCGATCACGTCCAAGATTGGATACAGGTCCTGCACGTTGCTGGCCGAACCCAACGCTGGGACAAGGTTGATCTAACGCATGATGGTCCGTAGCATCGGAGGAATATACCAGATACGGAAATGGTCATGAGCATCCCAGAGGAGGTGCGCCGCTACGCGGGCTGCCCACTCGGCTGCAACGAGGGCCCAGTATCCCGAGTTCGGGTCGTGCATCAAACGAGACCCAATATAGTAGATACATGGGGGCAGTTCAGCAAAGCACCCTCGGGGGACCTCGACCTTACTCCACCAAGCTGGAAGGGGCACGAATCGCCCAACCTTCGCCGTGTTACGGATACGCTCCAGTTCCACGTGAGGACACGGGACAAGGACCCCGAAACGGGAGCGCGAGCGGCACTCGAAGCGCACGCGTCGATCGAACCCATACTGGGTAAACTGCCGTTGAAGGTACCTGAATTCAGCCCGAAGGATGGGACGACTCTATTGGAGCATATCTTCTCGGAGAGGAAAACCCGGTCCGCGGAACTCGGCTTCGGGAAAGGCTGCCAGGTTATCCCTGTAGGAGACCTCACCGTACGTGCGGTAATAGGCGACATCGAACCCGTACTCCGGGGGAACCAGATGGTCAAAGCGTGACCTCTCCAATCGCTGGTAGGCCAGAGCCGCCATCGCTGCGCGCGCCTTGTCCAGGGACAACCCGCGACTGCGGTATAGATACTGAGGCTCTATGGCTACCCGTGCCCTCCAATCGGGAGAACGTACAACCTCAACAGGTAGGCCACCCGGCAATAAGCCGTCCTCCACGTAGGAGTCGATGAGCTCATCGTGGCGAACCGCTGTCGGATGGAACCACGGAGCGCGGGATTATATCATCGGATCGCTAAGGGGACTCCATCTTCGAAAGGATTCGTTTGAGATCCAACCTCTGGAGTTTGCTACCAAGGGCATCGCATGAGCGGAGTTCCACGCCACCGCGTTGATGTCCAAATCCTCCTGAGGATGTCAGTTGCCCGCCGAGGCGGAAAGTTCCGTACCTGACGGAGCCGCATCCAAACCGGAGAAATATCCACCCTGCTGGGGAGCTTCGTTGTCCGCCGGCGCTGAGGCCGATGGCCCCGAGAGTGGGTTGAGGACGTATGGGTTCATTCCCTTGAGAGGGTTGGTTGAGACTGCTGTTGCGAGAAGTTGCTTATCGCCGGAAGTCGGAGAAGTAGGAGAAATTTGTACCGATGCGCCGGTTTTGTGGTGATCCCCAGAAGTGGTGAAGGACCCCATTGGGAGAGCAGTATATATAGCGACCGAAACGCGAGACACCCGCGGCTCGGAATGTTCTTCCTCGTCTTAAGGAGGGGGAGATGTAGAGCAACGCCCAGTTAGGGGATACTTGAAGATGCAACTCATAGAATGAGGATTGAACCCTCCGAGGGTTATGATTATGATCCCCTCTAAGGTGTGCTGAGGTGGCACTGTTTTCTGGTTAGAATTCGCCTATAAAGGAAAATTCGGATGGCCCATGGTTGGATTGGCCCCGTGATACACGTGGCTTAATTTTGGCACCGAATTTCGGATATTTGTAGAACGTTGGACTTTTGGGCCCTGACAGTTGGATCTCCACGTGTATGGCCCTGAGCAGGTGTGCACTACTGTAGAGTTTAGTTAGTGGGCCCTACTTAGGGAGATGAAATCTGACAGTCCGAAGCTCAAAGTAAGTGGTAACCAAGGTTGGTCTTCGATACCTTTAGAGGTTCTTCGTCGCCATCGTTTCGGCCTTACAACCCGGAACGGGCTCTGGTTAGCAACGCCTGCGTAAGGACACGACTCCACTTGGAGAGTGCCCACGTTTGGGTTCCGTGCAACCACCCCCTTGGGACCGCTCAGACGACCTGCGTGCACGATACCCCGTGGGGGTTCTGCTTAATTGTTGCGTGCTTTTTGTGTTTCCTTTCGAGGACAGGTTTTCGCCCCTGTATTGGGTTTCTTTTGTTGTTTCGCCCCTTTTCTGGTTCTCGGGTCAGGTGCCTGTTAGTGCCCGACCCTCGCCCCGTTTTTCCTCTTCGCCGGATTTTCCCCCATTCTTTGGGATACCCATACCCATTCCCGATCCAACGGTTTCTACCCCTCACCTCCGTCGGTACTGCCGGAATCCCCTGTGGGAGTTACACCCCACACTACGGGTGGAACGGAGGGCTCTGTCTCTGAGTCTGCCTCCCCCAGGGAGCAAGGCTTCGAACACCTTGAGAGCACTTCCCGTCGCCGGGTTTTGCTTCACATGCGTTATTGCGTTCACCAGTGCATTAGACCACAGCGCAGCATTTTCAAGTGTGTGATGCACTATACCGCTTAGAAATTCCATGCGATGAGCTTAATGGTTTCGATCACCGTCATGGTGCTTGAGATTCACCCCCCCCCCTTCCCGTGGTCGTTCGCAAGAGGTTTGCAATAACGCTTCTTTCGAAGGTTGCCGATGCTGGCCGAGAGTTCACGTACCAATCGGTTTATGTCGCGTTCTGCGTTGCAGGTTTCGTGTGTTTTCCGTGCCAGATGTCCGTAATACGTCGTTGGTATCTCATCTGCTTCTCCTTCCTTCGTCGCGCCCCCTCTTGGTTTCTTCGTTGCCGTTCGTCTCCTTTCTCTTCTCTTCCCATTCCGTCTTGCTTGGATTGAATTGGTTACAATGCGTACGGATTCCCCGCAGCTTCGTGGTGGCTATCGAATGCCCGCCGAAGGGTTAACTGAACACGGTGATGGATCTCGTCGTGTGTCCAACCCGATTACAGACGTAGTTTCCGTCTCGGTGGGGCCCCTTAATTTCTTTCCCGCTCACTCAGCGGAGAATTCGTGTACCTCTGAGGACACATTGCACGACCTTCATGGTTTGCATCGGGCGTGAGAGCAAGCCGCGAAGGGTAAATAGACTCTGGTTCCGAGGCAATACCACGTCAGTTTTCATCTTCATCGCTGTTGGCCAAAAGGTGTGGTAAGGATACTTGTGGTGCTCACCGCAGCCGTGGTATCTCGAATCCTCTGACCCGCTCTCGCTGACACGGTCGTAGTCTTGGTCAGTCCGTTGGGTTCTTGAGTCGATTTGTTGCCGAAGCCGACACTTTAGGAATTAGTGAAGCTCAAGCATTCGTGGCTTTATCACATTTTCTAAGTGGATTTGCTTTAGAGCAATACCAAGCTGTGAGCGGTTCTTTTTCGGTTGATGAATGTGGAGTCACCTGTTGGGCACAAGCTGGGCAGTATCTCCTGCGTAATTATGCCACATCAAACTCAATTCGAGAAGCTATCCTGAATCTCAGGGATGTTGTTTAGAAGTTTGGTGAGAAAGAAGTTGAATATAGTTCCAGACTTAACAATGCAGCCACCCGTTTTGGAAATGTTCATTCTACCGATGAAATGATGACGTTATTTGTCGATGGATTGGATCCGAATTTCAGCTGATTGGTAGCCCGTCATCTACAGAATCATGCTTGTGGTAGCCTTCTCGAACTAGTGCAGCATGCACAGATTTAAGGTGTGAAGCCGTTCGGCTTTGTTACGTTGGAACACGTGACAAAAGATCGTACCCCATCCTAACAGGTACAAATGAGGCCCCTTTACAGCCACCTGAATCCTACTTCTTCACACTGCCTACCCATACGTTGGAAAAAATTGGAAACCTCTTTTAAAAGATACATTTTCTACTCCTTGTAAATTTTTTTGGGAGGTGGTGCAGAGTTTTTTGAGCTTCAAAATGCATTTGTTGGAAACCTTCCACGCCGTTCGGATGGAACGAAAGGCAGCAACGTATTTGGAAGCTATTCATGAGAAAGGGGTGTCCCTCGAAAGCAGCCGGGATTTCATCGACTTTACTAAGGTTCAAATTAATTGTCAAGGAGATCTCGGAGCCAACCAACACGCAGGGTGTAACGGCCATGAGCGCTTCCTCTGTCTTATTAAATAGACTGCTTTTAACTCAGATTATCTGATGTTCTCTCTTCACGACCTGAACGTGTAGCGCGACCACGACATGCCGCTCTATCGATAGAGTGCAATAGGCGGTACCATTTCAGAATGTTCTTCTACATAACGGATGACAATTTCACTTATACAGAGACGCCTTTTAGGTTTAAATGCTTGGGCTGCCGGCTGCATTTAGCAGTGAGAGCGCAGCAAACGTATAGCACGGCTATGAGCGCTGTGCTGGAAGCAGTAGAGTATACTTATATAGATGTGAAACATTTTCGGAGCTCTCAAGACTTCAAAAGGCGGTTTAACAGGCACCTAACTCAATTATAAGTGTATTATAAGTTTACACCGTTGCTTTGGAACAAAAAGACGTAGACGTCGCACGACAGACAAACCGTTTCCTACTACTACTGCCCCAGTTCTTTCCAAAGCGACTACCTAAACTTTACGCAAATTTGCCTTGCGAGCTTCTCCGCCCTCCCGAACAGACAATTATTCAATTTTTGCGCTATAACTCGACGCGTGATGATGCGGGCCACACTACTGCGCCAAAGGTGAATGGCTGTGGAGGGGCGGGAAAGCGAGCACTACTTTCTATTGCAGTTTCTTCATTAAAAGGACCGGCACTATTATCATCTCTCTACGAGTCTACGCTCACCAAGAAACTCACGGCGGTATTTGCGATCCATCGCCACGCGCTTCATCTGCAAAACTATATGACGCTCCCCCAGACCAGTACGGGACAAGCCTTGCTTTTATATTAGTTGCTGTCTCTCCAGGTCCCGTTCTTAATTGCGTTGCTCGAAAGTGAAACGATGTTCTTCCAGCTTTAGGCAATTTCAAACAGTTTCCTTTCACGACTGACCTGCTGGAGGATAAGATCTCCCTGGTTTTTGTCAAAGTCTGCAACCATGGGCCCACTGCGCTTGACAATTTTGATGCGTGCGTTGTTCGCGTCTTTCTTTTTGCGCTCCGTGCTTTCATTATCTAACGCAATGACGGGTTAAGTCAGCGCACGGGTCTCGACCGGTGGAAGCGTGGTAGAGCGGGTCCTAAGGTTCGAATCCTTGACGGCGGCACTCCCAGAATACTTGGTGCAACGGGCTGGCGTTTACTGTGTAGTCCTACCGGTTTGAGCTACGGAAACGATGTCTTGAAGACCAAAGGGTGGAACTAATATACCAAAGGGGGTTATTTAGTATCCTAACGGTGCCTACTGTACTCTAAAGGGGAAGCGTCACTCGAGCCCAGTGAATAGTACTGGCGAGGCGCTGAGATCTCCCTGGCACTGTGGTGTTAACCTATTTCTCTAATCAAATATAAATAATAATCTACATGAGTCCACCTGAGGTCGACCCGTACACGTGTCATCTTCAAGATCCTTCAGAGCCCGGCGCCTTACAGGGCTCAACCGCTATAACTGCTCCTTCACACATTAGCTGAATGCGTGCCAACGTCTTCGACACTGTTCGTCCTTATGAACTTCTCGCGTATTGCTTTCCCTGATTCCAAAATACGCTTGTCCAATAAAGTTTATTCATCGCTTTCAATCGTTTCTTTCTTCTCGTAATTGTACGAGAAGCGTCTTTCACACGAAATTTACGCTCACTTGTCACTTGGATTATGCCAGAAACAACGGCCTTCTGCTTTATAACGAGACGGTGGTCGCCTATAATTCTCATGAATCGGTCGTTCAGTGTCTTTCACAAAGTATCGAAGATGGTATTTATTGCGCCTGGCGGGCACGGCGAAACAGAGAAAGGCAAGGATTCTTCGAAAAGCTGTTGCATTGCCTCATTGGAAGCTATATGGGCGTCAAGAGAGATAACCGCCTTCAACATTGTGTTGTCAATGGTCGCAGAGAAGCCAATGCGTTTTTTCTTCAACGGGGTGCCTGTATACTTTAGACAAGCGGAGAAGGGATCACGGTGGTGGTCAGGGAGGTAGACGATTGGATAAAGTCGATTCTGTTCGGCAGGAAACCAGGTTCCTTTTGGTGCGAGGGGTACATCTTTTTGCAAACAAATAGGAGGGGGTGCCCCCACGGACGTTTTTTGTCCATGTTAACTTGCAGTGTCGGATAGGCAATAGTAAGATGACTCTTGGACAAAATTTCATCGTGCGCACTATCCGTGTTGTACGTTTTTAAAAAAGTTAGTCACATTCGAAATGCGCGAAGCTTTCATAATCCCTCTATTGTATAAATATCCCAAAAGTTGTGTGTTAGCTGTTTCCGATCGTTTTGAGGAGCATTATTAACGAAAACCGACCAATTTAGATGCTCAGAAAGTTATTAATGAACACACATAGCTTGAATTTTCCATTTGTTTGGGATCTATTGACTTTCCTGAGTGGAAACTGCCCTGTGATGCAGTTGTTGAACTAACAATAAATATCGGTGAGTCTAGTGTGCCGGAGATACATTTAGAGTCTATCTGTGATTATAGTCTTTTATTTTGACAACCAAAATTTGGCTTTCTTAGAGCAATGAATAAAGTAACCATTCTGGATTGCTTTCTTTTTTCTGTGGATGTTCGGACAGGTAAATGGCCTTTTCTGAAATCCATAATATACCGTTGCGGGTTTATCAATCGATCAGATTTGCTGGATTTTAAAAGGCAAGTACTCTTCATGGAATGTTTTGCTAAACTGAATCATTGCCAAAGGAAAATAGAGATAGTGTTTTCAAAAGGGCTCAAGAAACGATTCGAAAAGGTGCACAGCGTCTGTATGAATATTTTAAGTCATTGGCATGTTTTGGCTGTACCTTTGTGTCATTGGTAAAGAGAGGAGTTGGGGCTTTTCGTCGTGAAATAGTGCGCATTTCTACATGATAAGATTGTCGAAAACCAACATCTTATTGCAGCAGGAGATATCACGGCTATTTTCTAAAGTGCATAAAAAAATCCCCCTTCGTCGTCTACAGGCCTTTAATATCCACGGCATCGATGCATTTATAAATTATAAGCTGTATAATCATCGACTGCATGATTCTGGTAGGACCTCTTCGCTTGGAACATATTCGGAAGAGTAACAATACTGGGGTTTCCTGGGTTCATGTTGCAACGTGACTAAAGATACAACATACTCAGAGCAGTATACATTGACGAAAGTGAAGAGTGTGAATTGTTTACTGCGCTTTCTTTCTCAACATGGAATAGAAGACCGATTCTAGAAGACACAATTGCGCCAGAAGCTTCATTTTATGGACGACGAGATGTGCAAAAGGCAAAATATTTTTGACATTACCGAAAGAGAAGCCATTAGAATTGGTGAGCTAACGCTGTGGACCACGATTTCAGTAGTAAGCAGGGCAAGTGAGGAAAAGAAGACGAGGAACAAGACTGTAATTACTTTATAAGAAAAGCACAATTTGGGGCACTGAAAGTTAGCGGGCGCCTATTTTCTTGTACATGACTTCACAAAAGATACAACCATATCGTGTTTCGAAGCCAAAGGAGACGTACGAAAACAAAAATGAGTTTGTTACAATGTTTGGTCCTACATTGTTCGGAAGGTTTTTTTTCCAACCTATATAACGACGGCTTTGTTCTGTTTTCGAAAGACCAATAAGCAAGCATAAAAAATAAAAATGCTGAAAGAATGGTAGAAGAGAAGAACAGCGACGTATCGAGGCTTGCATTGCTGAGAAAACCCTCTGCCCGTACTTCATATAATCAAAAGTGATGCTTCAACTGGGTTATGTTGATCTACAATCGGTACACTATGAAAAAAAGCAGATGCGTTCTGGGTCGAGTAAGGCGCGCCATTAGGACAAACTGGACAGTACCGAGTCAGAAGCCGCAGGAATTCTCGCGCCGGCCTGCCTCCAAATTGTCTATATAAGGCCGACCTGGGTCAGCTCCGACCAACTCTGGTCAAATCAGCTCTACGAAAAGCGGCTCAGCCACCCCTTCTTTGGGACCATAACTATCTCTCAGCACAGTCTGTGCCTTTCTAGCCATTAAGTCTCCGCCTTTTCGTTCTATACTTGGGGGTTGGGTCCGCTTTCTATCGCGACTGCGCCAATCTTTTCTGCGATCCTGTCACTCACGTGGGACTTTTTAGCACCTCTTGTTGTTAGTAGAACCGCTTGAGACGGCAAAGGCCTCACAATCTACGGCCAATTGGCATTATTTCAAGAATAAGTGACTTTTACTTCTCATTTGGTACTGTTTGCAAGTACTGACTTTTGTCTGTACATATGGAGCCCACGTCTGCAATTTCTTCAAGTGAATATTCAACTGTGCAAGGTTCCCATGCAGAAGTGAAAGCCGTCGGCGTCACCAAGAAAATCAAATGCCTCACCGGCTCTTCACCTCCTACCAAAACCCTTAACAACCCGCTCGCGTGTCATATCCTTCGAGTCGTTACTGAACTTGAGAAACATCGCCGCCGTCTTCCAGCTTGAAAACTCTCCATGAAGCGTTGTGCCATTTTCAGCATCAATATGCAGAGCCAACGCCATTTAGAGGCACACCAAGGCGGTCGTAGGCACCAAAACGCACTATGACGCGCTTATTACAAAGACAACGACGTCTGGTGCCGTTTTCAACATATCAATTTTCGCGAAGCTCACGATCTCTGAGTTTATTAAAAATGTTATTGTCATCGTGTCGGCATAAAAAGGAAAAATAATACTAATTTATAGAACGTTTGAGATATATACATCCAATCGTTACATATTGTTTAGGCCTTTACACATTTTATTAATTACATCACATCTTTATCCCTAGTATTTTTTTAATGTACGATGTATCGTACATTAATGTTTACACATCAGGAGTTCAGCTGCACGTTATTCATTTCCGTTTCTGAGAGCCATGGAGCAATTGAGGGCCTTCCGAGAAGCCGTAGGATAGCTTTTACGGCTTTCGCAGCACTCTTTGCTATCCAAATAAAACAAAGAAAAATGCAACTTATATACTCTCTAAAGAGTCATTTTGCGGAGTGCACGATACATCGTACATAAAAACGGTCCCAAACACGGATTTTTTACGGCATTTCTAACTTCTACCAGGCCGTAATCTACTTAACCGGTTTTCGGGCTCTTCAGAACGGCATCGTTGCCTTCTGACATTTTCTGCGGATCCCAGACGAGATGTGCCACAGTCTCCTTCCCCACTGCCTGCGGTAGTACTTATACGATGAAGAGACCTCGAAGGTGAACGGCTTTCGAGGGGTCTATTCGCATGCCACACATCCCAGCAGGACCGTCTGAATCCTACATTCATTCTAATATATAAATGTATCTCACAATGTGAGCACTTGAAAGAAGAACGATGACCTCTAAAAGCTCCCCCGCTAACGCTCCTTGTTGCACACACTGCACACCAGCGCTCCTTTGGCATCTGCTTTTCGTTGTGGCCGTGCACATTCAGCCTCAAACTGGTGCCATCTTCACTATTAAAGAACTGTATCCTGTTTCGTCGTTTCTCTCTCACAAGGGCGCTGG
Organism: Agarophyton chilense; assembly: GCA_030374765.1. Lineage (NCBI taxonomy): Eukaryota > Rhodophyta > Florideophyceae > Gracilariales > Gracilariaceae > Agarophyton > Agarophyton chilense. The sequence continues at coordinate 425,604 of JARGXX010000129.1, forward strand.
CCAGTGCTCGAAGCCTGCTTGCTTGGTCTTCAGGAACCATAGCACGGTTAAGAGCATCGCTAACGTCTCGTTCCTGTCTTTCCCTTCAAAAGTTTTCTCTGCATACTTAAGAAGCCCGACTGCAGCGTCGGCACAAAAGTCTGCCAATGACCCTACTTTGTTTAAAGCATTTCGAAACAAGTTTAAATCTTGGGAGCGATCTCCATGATCAACAAGATCTCTATTTTCTGTCAACCTCCATGCTGTTAAGGCATCGACAACAAGAGTTTTCAAGGTCTGTCCAGCTACTTTTTACTCCCATTCCATAGCCGAGGTAGAACTTCGGATTATTGCACGCGCCTGTGCGCTCCCATCCACTTCTCCCTTCGTCTTGTAGTAAATAGTCTGCATACCGTGTTTGAAAAGTTCAAGTGGAACGAAGGCATCGTTCTGCATAACGTGATCATTAGCTAGTTTCCAGAAATACAGCCTGTCTTTGAACACTTTCTTCGTCTTGGTATCTACAAATCTTGTAATGGTAAGGGAATCTTCGTGTGCCCATGAAACGAGGGGGCCAGCGTTGGTCTTCAGACACACTCGAAACACTTCTGCTTCAGAATTTTGAGCATAAACTAAACTGAAGGATGGCAATGCAGATTCCGAGCACATGATTGAAAGGCTGTAGTTGATTCTCGTGACAAACATCTGCTGCATCAGCTGTCCTACATACTCTCTGGAAATAAGTTGCTTGAAACTCTCATATCCAATTGTTGTACAAACCAAATGAAGTGTGTCATTTCGAAGTGCTCTGGAAAAGGATGCGATTGCTACGCTTGTCATAATCTCGATGCAACAAACCAGTAAAGATTGTTCTTGTAGTATGGAATCGACAAATGTGGTCTTCGAGAGGTCAATGAGGGCAATCCCATCCGGTGAACATGCCATCTAAGGGTTCTCCTTATCGGCGAGCATTCCACATTCGTGTAGTGCCACAATAAAATCTTTCTTCAGAAGGGCTTTTAGTACAACTCCTTCATTCGCTGTGCCTCTCATCATGGCTTCTGTTGAGCGATGTGAGCCGAACCAAAATGTTGATAACTTTCTAGATTTCTCCGCTACTGTAGATTTGGATACTGTCGTACTAGCATTGAAGCCGAGTAGAGGGCATACCTGTCGATCTGCAAGAAGTGTATCGACCGCAATAGTTCCAGTTATGAGAAACTGTCTGAGCAGAAACCAGTCAGTGCAACAGTGTTCTATTGTCAACCCCTTGCACCTAGAAATGCAGTGAAATTCAATCACATCCTTTCCTTCTCTGGACTCTATAGATGGTATAACAAGCTTGCCAGCTCTCGATCTCTTACTAAACAACATGTCCCTATGAGATAGGCCTTTTGGAACAGCTACCCAACATTTGAGGACTGATGCAAGTCCATCTGGAAGACAATAAGCAAAGCGGAGGGTCTTAGAAAACTTTTTTCGTCCCCCGCTCGTGAACAACAACTGCTGTTACAGTTTTCCTGGAAGCATACTGTTGGTTGCGGAATATTTTCTCTGCGTACTTGCTTTGTGGGCCCAATGTGGGACTGTCGTCAATCACAAAAGCTGCTGCACGATCGTACAAATACAAGTCTATCCTTATGTCTTGCAGTTCATCTCCAGCAAACTCATCTTCAGTTGCATTCTCAACTTCTAGATCCTCTCTACCTGTAATAAAATGGGAAATTCCGACAAACGGATGACAATTCAAAATAATTTCAGGCATGAAAAGCATAAATCCAATTACCCGTCTGGAAAGTGCCAGAACCATAGAAAACTTGCCATAACCTCTGTCGGCCGTTACTATGAAACCTGCTAAAGCCTGCTCTCCACGTGTCTCCTGTAAATAATCAATGAGCTTCTCTACGTTTAAAGCCTGAGATTCTCCTCTTCTTTGAAAGCGCACCATAAGTGTAACACGAAATAAAGCGTCAGCAATAGCATCCATACAGTGTCTTTCTTTGTCTGTTTTTCGCATGCTCAAAGTCTTAACCTCTTTTTCGGCCGCACGTGTTTCATTCAGGTTATCATTTAGCGTTGCAAAAGTATGCTCCGGGGCCAGGAACACTTTGCAGGACATCCTGTAAGCCATTTTCTCGAAATCTGTCAAGCTGACGGTCTGATCTCTTCGTGAATTCCAAACAGTTTCCCCTTGATAGCCCCGTCCTGTGACAGAGAATGCCAAAATGTTCGAATTTAAGTAGCGCACTACGAGGAGCTTTGGAATTGCACAGTAGAGCTTCTCGAGCATGGCAATGCTTTTCGAGAGGCTGAATCCGGAACACTGAGAGAATATAGATACGGCTAGGAACTGATACATGTCCGACATTTTCAAAGCCATCATGGATCCCTCTGATAGCACAATGCCCTCGTTCACCCAAGTTAAACATTTTTGCAACAACTCATCACAAAACAGTACGATGTAATGAGCCCGACAATGCTTCAAGTGCCTTACATTAAGTTCGGTGTGCATTCGATCCAACGCAGACCGACAAAAGAGACGAGCACGTTCTGATAAAACATCCAAAGTGAACTTGTTATCCATTGTCGTACAATCACCTCTGAGTTATGCTACTGTCTTGTCTCGGGAGCGTAGTGACGCTCAACCGTAGGGAGCGTTTTGACGCTCAACCTTAGAAGGTGGACGTACTAAACCTCGATGGTAACAGGGCACCGTGAAAACCCGCAGGGGCAAACGGCGGGGCGAATAGCCTATACTGTGTAGGTGAACGATGGTAGGCGTCGACGCGCGGGAATGCCTGTGTGGTAGTTGAGAAACAATGAGCTAAAAGGTATAGTCGTGACCCAAGTGATGCCTGTCTTTATCAGATTAGGATGGGGAGGTGCAGTTCCCTATATGCAGTGAACTGCATTCTCCAGATCTCCGGGGAGGGCCAGCAAGGCACGGTCTCTGACCTAGTGTCGGAGACCTGGCCAACACTGGCTACAGTGCCAGGTGGCCACTCCACTACGGTTCTGAAATAGATATAATTTTCAATTACAGGTACTAACAATTACTCAACCAGAAGGTACATGTCAACACTACACGTGGCTGACAACACCTAGATGGTAGCTCGCCCGGAGCTGCATGACGGATGATTCCTCGCATACATCACCTACAAGGTCAGTGTGGGATATTGACAACCGCAAGGGTCATACTTTCTGCCACTATACGACATCCATCTTGATTGTTTCGTTATTGATGTTCATCAATATCCATCCTTGAGATAGATCCTCGCCACTTGCAACGTTTGCACTTGCAGACTCTCTTCCTGCTTCTCTTCCTCTACCGCGACCTCGACTAATCCCTCGAGCTCTACCTCTGCCTCTAGGCCTTCCAATGGACCTTACTCCTGTGTGAAGTTCAAACTCTCTTATAATAAACATTCCCTGGGAGGGGAAACCAAAACTTAATGTACCACCCTCTTGCTCTGTGGGCGCGCAATCATGCGCGGTCTGAACCTCTTCTTCCATTCGGGTACGGGGTCTCAGGCGAGATTTTAGGACTTTTTGAATGAGAAGAGAAGAGCTGCTAGTGTTGGGAGCTTACAGTGGGATCTTGTGAAAAGTGTCAGATGATTTACGGATATTTTAGCACTACAAAAGCCTTAAAATCATCATTTTTCGAAGTTAGAAAAAATGAATACGTGGATTTTGTGGAAGAGTCTGCCAAACAAGATGGTTCTGTCAAAACAGCTATTACAGCACTTTTTCCAGAGCAATGGCCCCGCAAAAGCACCTATAAAAAGGGGCTTAATGTACGATACATCGCACATTAGGCGGTTTTTGAATATTCTAACATTACCTTATGTACGATTTATCTTTGTACTATGACCAGAATCGTGTGTCATTCTGTTGTTACGACGAGGGAAGGGGATTTGAGTTAAAGAGAAAGATATGGTAAAGAAGTTTTGGGAGGATAAAGGCAAATACAGTCGGCAGTGTATGAGGTCTAACTTGTTCTCTCGTTCTTTTCTTTCTCCCCTCTTGGGTGGTTTTCTATTCTGTTTAAATAGACTTTGTGCTCCTCCAAGTCTCTTCCCCCGAGTGCTCTTTTCAGCGGTCTCTACCGCCTCTGTCTGCTTTTGACCTTTTTTGTTCTCTCTGTTCTCTTTCTTTCTTTTTGGGTCTCCCATCATTGATCCTTCCATATTCAACGCCTCTTTTCGTGTTCCTTGAGTCTCTGTGCTTTAATTCCATGTTTATGTGTAGGTTCCTCTTAGTCAGTCAATTCTAATTATTACTATCAGCATACACGTTTACACCGGTTTTAATCGTCTCATTTTGTCCTCATCTACTCTGAGACTTCCACAATCGCACATTACTGGCACTAGGGTTATACAGTTGCCTCTTTCTGCCACATATATTTTGATCATTATATCATTCGCACTCTTTACCCATTACACTTTTTTGTCGTCTTTCTTTGACTTTCATTTTTTGCACTATTCTGGGCCGGTACTCTCGAGAGCATATCTACTTTTTGTGTCTTCCGAGGTTGTAGCTACCGGCGTTGTGTCCCCTAATTGCTTTGAATGGATAAGACTTTTAAATTTTGTAATTACTGCGTCTTTTGTTGCTCTTCATTATCCTTTCGACACTTTAGATCACATACGAGTAAAAAGCATTGTTCGCACAAACCTCTAATCACAGCGTGCCAAGACATGCCTACAGATCTAGCAGATGCGTTTCGGTAGTGCACCCAGCCAACCACGGAGCGCTCACAAATGTACAAGGCCTTGATTTGCACACTGGTAGTGATCCCGACAAATCACGGCGCGCCCACGGATGTACAGCGTCCGCATTTGCGATTAGGTAGCATTACTTGCTTTTCCGCCAATTCATTTAGCTATTGGTACACCACGTGTAAGAATCAGCCATATAGTATCCGCGTTACATTAACCTGCAATCAATTCGGACGGCGACGCAGTCATACATTGTGCCAGACGTTTAAATGGCACGCCATTGCAGAACTTATGGGCATTTTTACGTCTAAAGGTCCCTGATTTCATCTATTTCTGTACTTCGTATCTTATTGCCTGGGTTTTTGTCCCTACCCTATCTCTTTCTTATTGACAATCTCACCTCTGCAGAGGTAGCCAATTACCCTTTCCTGTCTTACATTCGGCTTCTGTTTGTTATTTCGCACGATCAAAGAACACTACCGCTTATTTCACCTTCTAAAGGAGCAGGACTCGGACATCCCGTAGATTCTTCCTCTCGCAGGTTTTGATTTAGATACTCTTCGTTGATTTCAAGGCGTTAGCGATTCGCTTTTGGTACCTATTCTTGACCATTAACTGGAGAGAAAGAGATGCTTTTATTCGCACTTCCTTTTTGGGTTTTATCTCTTGAAATGTCCGAAGACGCTGTGCAAAAGTTTTCCTAATTCGAGTCAATAATTCAGATGTCTACGGCTGTATCAAATATGGACAAAAACAAGGCATATATCAACGCTGTAGAAAGATTTAACAGATCCATGTTTTCTCGTAATGAATGGCATCTCAATCTGAACTAGATAAACTATGTGAGCGCACGATGTGAAGAGATTCAAAAAATTTTGTGGAACGATGACAATGAAAGAGCTGTTTTTCCTCTGTGGAGTTGTAGGTGCATTAAAATTTGTATTAAAAAACGGAAAGCCAAGGCCATTAATCACAAAGCCCCGGTTTAGTTCCAGTTTCTGTACAATCACGAACCCCAAATGTTTGTCGCTTTTTATTTAGATGTATTTGTGCCAGAAATATTCTTCTTTATGGGTACGGGGTACAAAAAGGCCTCTACGTCTGGTTACCCTGCGTTTATTCTCTTCAAAACGATTGCGTTCTGAAAGGTTTTTTACGAGCTTTTCCGTCTTACCACAAAGAAAGCCACAGAAAAAAACAGCCTAGGGCCTGAAATTTCTTACTTCATGGAGTTTCAAGTATCGGTCAGATGAAGATTACCAGCTTCCGCCACCACCCGAAGTTTTGAATCAAATGATAAGCGAGCACACGAGCCATGTGCCATTAAAGTTTAAAGAGCTCGGGATTGAGCCTGCGAAGACGCATGCGGTCCTAAACTCTTCGCTGTTGAACCCGCATCTATTTACTAGCCTAAGCAAAATGCCATGGTTGAGAGAAAATGGAGAGCCTCGAATGGGTGGGCGCAAATGCGGCCCTATGTACCCCTAGAGTGTATTTTGTTGTTGGGTCCACCTCCGGAGAGACAAGGTTGGCTACACGTGGCCAGCCTTACACATAGACAGCTCCTTCGGTGTTGCATTGAACTCAATGCCACGTCGCGTTCTGGCTGCTATTCAGCGGAAAGCTTCACAAATTATCAAATGTTTGACAGGCGATTCTTAAATGATGAGTCAAGAATAAAGTCTCGCGCATCTTCATAAATTTCGATTTCTATTTTGCTCGTTCATGATGTGTTGCAATCAGAATGGGTTACGTATGCAGGTTTTCATGAGGCGTTTGGATACACTTAGCATTGCACAGTGTGCACTGTGTAGGTTGTGTGCGCATAAAGACATCAGTGTCTCTTTCATAACTATGCACGCTGCGGATAGATACCCTTTGTACAGTCCACTGAAGTCTGTTTGGGATCTTTTCGTCCAAGGGCTCTTCCAAGCGAGGCTTTTCCACTATGACAAAACCAAAGGCTCCCACGGCCATTTGCTGTGGTCTAAGCTGCATAGACATCGAGCTCCACAATACCAACGTCCCAATCTCGATAGAGTCCGTAACCACGTTCTCTCACACCACGTTCACCGCCGGCGGCTCGGCACCGCAGACGTCTCGCGCCTTGGTTTCGCTATGCATTCAGACCGCATTGCTAACGCTCATAGGCGACGACCCGCACGGAAAGACGCTTCGGGACCTTCTACTAGAGACCAATGTCGACGTGAGGGGCATTCAAGTCAGCGCGGAAACTTGCACAAGTCTGGCAGTCCTCCCATTGTTTATCGACGGCCGACGGGGTTGTTTCGTCACTCTTGGTGCGAATAACGTAGCGTCCGCTGCTAACCTTCTACCGCGATCTGTCATAGACACCCTATTCACAAAATCCTTGAAGGTATTTCATTTTGGATACCCTCATCTCATGCCGCAACTGCAGGGACGCGCGTTGGGAGAGCTTTTCGAGCGAGTGCGAGAAGGTGCACCTCATGTGCTTCTCACGCTCGACCTGAACGGTGCAGACACGACAGAAACGCCGGGAACGCCAATACTGCTTCCAGCATTGAAATACACCGCTGCAATCCATGCAAATATAGACGAAGCCTGCGTAATCACAGGTCTCGCCGCGCCATCCAGCGGCGACACAATGTCTGCACATGTCTTAAAGCCTATCGTGACATGGTTCATAGATAATGGAGCAGGCACAGCATGCATTACGTGTGGAAAAGATGGAGTCTTCATAGCGACACGCGCCGAAGACAACCCAGAACACAGGTTATCACCGCATCTCGAACACGGTGTGTTCGTGTACAAGGGAGCTTTCACACTGACAGGCGATGGGCCTGTAAACGCAAGTGGTGCAGGCGACGCATTCATGGCCGGCATCATCGCCGAACTGGCTGAGTCAGGCGGAAAAGGCGGTGTTGCACGTCTTGCAGACGCCGGACTAGCGAGCGCTTTACACCGCATTGACCCTACATTTTGTGGCGAAAAAGCTGACATCAATCGACTGCTTTCCCTCACAGAGAACAGAGGTCGCATTCCTCCGAGAGACAGTCTGCAACCATCCGAGTATGAAGCGAAATAAGAACATGAGTATGGGAGTGACCTGACGCTCACAATGTACGTAATTTGAAGTTCGTTTACCTGTACACAACGCCGCGAGATGAGGCGGGTTATGATGAGGACAAGTTGATTGTTGATCCGGCACGAATTCGACCCCATCCAATGAGACGCCAGTGCTTATCAATCCTTCTGGACAGGGCGATCTTTTCGTCCACCGAGGTGCAAACGGGGTTTGAAAGGGTAAACTTGGCCAAATCTCTTTTGACAGCAAGAACTTTGCCTCCCGTACTAGTACTACCAATGTTGACCATAAGCATTTCACCTTTGTTAAGTTTCGAAACCTTGGCCTGCTTACTATCGCCTTCAGTCTTCATACCTAATAGACGTCTCAGTAAAAAGAAGTTAACCTCAAGCTCGCAATAGACATCTGGCAAGTGTCCTCGTGCACCAAGCACAGCTCCAACAAGACGGTCGGCCCTTGTAAGAGTTGGGTCAATCTTTGTACCAACACCGATGAGTCCACCTGGCGCCGCATACTGCAAATCATTTTGCTCAGCGTGCATAGAGCGAATGACACTCATGATAGGACTACAGGCCATCTTTCCATTGGCGTCGCGAAAGGTGATGCCCGGTCTGACCTCAATGGCGTCACCAACCTTAAGAACGCCCTGCATGATGGAGCCACCGGCAACGCCGCCCTTCAAATTGTCGACCTCCTCTCCCGGTTTGTTAACATCAAAACTTCGAATAACTATCATTCTCGGAGAGCTGGTGAAGTCTCTGAGGGGAACGGGCACCTTCTTGATGAGATACTCGACAACAACGTCGATGTTGTACTTGAGTTGGGCCGAGATGGGAATGATGGGGGATCCGTCGGCGACGGTTCCTCGAGTGAATTCGCGAATCTGTTCGGATTGAGCCTCTGCGTGGGTGCCCTTGACGAGATCGATCTTGTTTTGAAGAATGATTATGTTTCTGAGCTTCATGATCTCGACGGCGGCCAAATGCTCGCTGGTCTGCGGCTGCGGACAGGGCTCATTACCGGCAATAAGCAATAAAGCGGCGTCCATGACGGCGGCGCCGTTGAGCATGGTGGCCATGAGAATGTCATGGCCAGGGCAGTCGACGAAGCTGACGTGCCTCATGAGCTGCATGGAGGCGCCGCAGCCAGGGACCTCGCAGAGGGGGGCATCCTCTTTCGCCGATCCGTAAGCGCGATAGCACGATGGCCTCGGGCAGACCGGATCGCTGCACTTGTACAGCTTGGCGTTGGCGTAACCGAGCTTGATGGTGATGTTTCGCTCATGCTCGGTTTTGAAGCGGACCGTCTGCACGCCGGAGATAGCCTTTACGACGGTAGACTTTCCGTGGGCCACATGGCCGATGGTGCCGATGTTGATGGTGGCCTGGCGCGAGATGACGTTTGGCGAGAGTGGGGTGAGGGAGTGCACGTCGAGTGTGGACAGATCCTGCTCGGCCAGTCCGCGGGGGTCGGCCATGGTGCGCGCGGTCCCGGATCGATCGCGCCTTTCGCTTCGGCTTGAGATTCGACTTTCTCTTCACCTTTTCGTCTGCGCTTGCGCTCTCAGCGGTGGATACAGCTGTTAGCGCCGCTGAGCTGCCCGGTTCCGTTCCAAGCCCAGCAGCGGTGGCGGACAAGCGCCGAAAGCACACGGCGTCGCCGACGTACGCCATCTGACCAATAAAAACGCTGGCCTCAACATGTAGTAACTTACTCTGCAAAACGATATGGGATGTCACGTAGACCCTATCCAGAGTAAAAGCGAGATAAAATCTTCTTTCTGGCAGAAAAGATTGCCCCAAAAGGTTGTAACGAGATGTTCAATGTATGTGAAGGACACCTGTCTCGAGAGGAGTGCCCCTGTTGTCAGGACCTGGTCTATACACATAAGTCTAGTGTAATCCGGTCTTGCTGATCACTGTAAACCGCCCCAACGGACTGCTGACGTTCTGACGGTAAGCTTGTGACGAGCTAATCAGCGCACTCTACCGGGTGTAGCGCTCTATCGAGCCGGCTGACGCGTCAGTAGTCAGTGACAATGGTGGATTATTTCTCAATGGTATATTGATGCCCGATCTGTACCTTTGTAAGGTGCGCTGCGTGACGTAAGGATGAAAGCGGCTTACAATCTTTCCTCATGCAGCCGCACAGATCGGACATACTACAATCTTTCGTCACGCAGTCGTACAGATTAACGGCTGAACGGCTAATTAAACTCAATGGTTCCTCAAATTTTGAGTAAAACTGGTAAGGTTTTTTTTATAAACGTTCACTCTTTCACATTCTAAGTAATCATAATCATTGAATTAAGATGATAATCTTTGAAATGGGGATGATACTCTTTGAATTTGGATGATAATCTTTGAATTTGGATGATAACATTTGAATGTAGATCATATGCTTTGAATGTAGATCATATGCTTTGAATGTAGATCATATGCTTTGAATTTAGATCATAATCTTTGAATTTAGAGCGTTCACAAAAACACAAAAAACATTGAATTTCGATCGGTACAACCGTGGGTTCAGAATCTAAAACAATTCTTGACATTTCTTTGATTTTCAATACAAAACCTATGCCTGTACCCAAACAAGCCTATTTTGTTTTTGTAACGATGTTGTCCCTTGTGTTGAATTATTGGCAAAAGAAAAATGTCGTTGAGTTATACAGCAAACTTGACTGGTTCTGTTCGCAAGAGATCAAGGAATGTGTCCTGGTGGTCTTGTGCGATGCAATACAGTCGGCTGTGCTCACTGATTGCGATACATAACTAAAACTTTGGGCTGTGCCCGGCGTTTTACTACATGAATACAACTTTGGGCTGGGCTCGATACTGTATTCTTGCGAGAGCATCAAATCACGCTGTGCCTGTTTGATGCTCAACAAGGATAGCAGGGCTGTGCCTTAGTGCTCTTATGGTTTTATTCGACTGCAACTTTAGCAGTGCCTGAAATTGTAGTCTGTTTGCAGCAGCGAACTTTGCTGTGCCTGTCCGCTGCCCAACATGAGTTCAAGGGCTGTACCCTGGCGGACTCGCTTGCAATTCAATTCAGTGGAATATGCACACTGATTGCGCTACATACTTTCTCTCAACGAATACGCCAGGCTTTCAGTGTTCTCTCGATCCAAATTTTTTGTTGGCTCTTCCAAAGCTAGAATGCCACAATCCGAGAAAAATCTTTCGTCCAACGCCAACCAGATGGCCAGGCAAGTCAGAACGTTTTCACTGGCACTATATCGACCACTCATGTCCACATTAGCTTGAATTTGTTTTATTTGTACACGATACTAATTGTTTGCAGTCACTGTACCACCTAACGCTCTCCAGTTGTCCCTATTTGACGTGGTCTCAATGTCATCAATATTTGTTTCCTTGTACGTTTGCTGCCCTAATTCCTTGTCGTACAATCACCTCTGGGGTATGCTACTGTCTTGTCTCGGGAGCGTGGTGACGCTCAACCGTAGGGAGCGAGTTTACGCTCAACCATAGAAGGTAGACGTAGTAAACCTCGATGGTAACAGGGCACCATGAAAACTTGCAGCGGCAAACAGCGGGGCGACTAGCCTATACCGTGTAGGTAAACGATGGTAGGCGTCGATGCGCGGGAACGCCTGTGTAGAAGTTGAGAAACAATGAACCAAAAGGTATAGTCGTGACCCAAGTCATGTCTTCCTTTACCAGATAAGAATGGGGGAGGTGCAGTTCCCTATATGCAGTGGACTGCACTCTCCAGATCACCCGGGAGGTGCCGGCAAGGCACGATCTCTGACCTAGTGTCAGAGACCTGGCCAGCACTGGCTACAGTGCCAGGTGGCCACTCAACTACTGTACTAAAATACGCATAAGTACAATTACTATCACTAACAATTACTCAACCAGAAGGTACATGTCAACACTACACGTGGCTGACAACACCTAGATGGTAGCTCGCCCGGAGCTACGTGGCCGATGATTCCTCGCATCCACCACCTACAAGGTCAGTGTAGTATCGCCACTATACGACAGACCCCCTTCCTACCGGTGAGGCACGCCCCGTGTCTCCTTCCATCAAACCATAAAGGTATAGCGAGCGACACGGGCGCGGGCATCGGAGTTGTGTCCGCCGTCGATTGCTCACGGTGCGCAACGCGCGATCCCTTGAGGTTCAGAACTCGGTGCCAGTGTCGGTTGGGGATTGCGAGCGACAACGGCGGCGCACGAATTAAGCGACAACCATTCAGGTAGGGACTGTCATGAGGACGATGCAGTGTCAATTGCGCGCTCGCGGACACCTTTTCGGTAGTGGGTCCCTGCGTGCTTGCGATTCTGCTTCTGCATAGCCCACCGTTTAACCAAAATGGGATCGCACTTTTCTTGGTTGCTCAAACTTCATTTTCCTCCTAGGTCCCTGCGCGCGCCGTCCCGCCTGGTCCCTTCCCGTCCGAGCCGTTCTATCAAGGTCGTAAGTCGCCTACCCCTACGGGTGTGACTCCTACTCAACCGAGCTCCTCGGGGGTTGCTGGTTCGGTTCGACCTCTGTTGGCGGGTATTGCTCGTCCTCCGCCTCAACCTATGATGGATTCTCCGGCCGTAGTCGGTTTGTTGGCTCGAACTCGCCAGGCTTGCGTCACCAACTTTCAGAGGGCTGGGCCTACCTCCGTGGTTGATGCATTGACGCTCCTTGAAGGTTTGCTGCCGCGCCATGCGCAATACATGAAGGCGCTGAACCAACTTGGTGTGTTCCGGAATCAGTTCCAGTTGGACATGTATGAACTGGCCACCCGTCAGGTTGCCAATCTGGCAAGCGTCTCTGCTGCTGCGCCATCTGATCCTTTGATGGATCGCCTTCTAGGTGCTAACTTGAACCCTGCGGTTTTGCAACCCGCTCCAGCGGTTCCTTTCGTTCATCCTCTTTTGGTTTCGACTCCTCTCCCCAGTGGCGGGGCTACCGCTGCTTCGCTACCTCTTAGGTCGATGGCTCCTAGCATTTCTGCAAGTTTTCCTCCGTGAGTGGTCAATAACACAGGTCCTCCTGATTTCATTGCTCCTAAACCAACAGGTCCTTCTTAAAGTCAATTGTTGTCTCTTCTTGTCTCCTCTACTGTTACATTTGGTTGTTCTTTCGTGTCCTCCCTTGTAGGTAATCTGACGCATATGCGTCCACCTTCTGCGGAAAACGACGTATCTTCTCCACCTTCCTTAGGCCTGAGTACCACGAAGGTCTAAGGTTAGCCGTCTGCAGGCATCGGCTCCTTGCGACGGCGCCAATACCTGATACGGAAGTGTGGGGGTATTGCGGCTGGGGGTCCGAGGGTGTCCCTTTCTGAGCCCCAGCCGTACCACCTGACGGTGTACTTCAGACCATTGTAGGTTCGCGTGTGGCCCACCAGACGGTCAACGGGAAATTCCCCTGAGGTTTGGTCCTGATCTTTCGGGGGAACACAAACTTGAGGGTTCATATGCTCCGAGTTGGGAGCTTCGTGTGTGAGAGCCGGGTCAGAAGCTCTCTCTGTTACCGTTTGAGGTTGCATTTCCGTCCCTGTCAGAGGGTTGTAATCCGGATCATCCCTTGGTAGGTCATCGTTCACCTCAATCGGGGTGGGGTCCTCCGAGGGTCGAGTACGCAGGGCTACAGCTCTGGGCTCTCGAGCTGAGGTGTCCGCCTCCATGCGATGTTGAACCGTTTCAGGTGCTACCGTAATACGGTCAATTGATATCGTATTCGGTATTCCGTCCTGGTCAACCGTAACGGTGTGGTCTGATGCGTTCAATACCTTATAAGGTCCCCATGATTTGGGTAGAAGCTTCGAATTGATATCTCTACCAATAGGTTCATCGTCCATTTCATCAACCGGTCGTGGTCTTTTACCTGAAGGCGGGTTGTCTACGATACAGAGACCACTTTGGTTACTCTACGGTCATAGTCGGCCTTGTACCGCTTCTGGGCTGCAGTGAGGCGGCTCTCTGCATGTTTGAGAGCCCTCCTCAACCTCACAAGGGTATTTCGCTTGACTTGGGCAGGGGTCAGTGTGCCAGCTGCAGTGCTGGTGGTATGATCTCCCTGCACTACAATACCTGGGGGGTGTCGCGAAAGAACTAAATCAAAGGGAGTGGTCTGCGTTGACCGGTGTACCTGAAGGTTATAGGAGTAGGTGAGCGGTTGCACCAGCTCATCCCACCCATTTTGGTGCTCTTCCGTATAGTGTCGTAGCCTTGATACCAATGTGTGGTTAAAGCGCTCGACCTGTCCGTTCGTGTGCGGGTGGTAGGCCGTAGTGAAATAGTGCTTAATACCCAATAGGTTACAGACTGCTTCGAAGAACTTCGATGCCAAGTTTTAACCATTATCGGTAAGTAGGTACAGTGGTGCGCCATACGGGTAGACCAAATTGTTGAGGAACGCGATCGCCAGCGTTGTTGACTTCGTCTCCTTTAAAGGTATCGCTCTCGTGAGCATCGAGAACCTGTATGTGATCACTAGAATGTGCTGATACCCCTTCTTGGTTTTGGGAAGTGGTCCTAGAAGGTCTATCGCAACAAACTCTAGTGGACCCGCTGCTGGAAACAGCTTGAGGTACTTTCGATGCTTTGGAATACCACCGCGGGTACGAACACAAGATTCTCATTGACCTACAAAGGTATAGACATCATGGGCCATATGAGGCCAATAGAACTGTTGCCTCAAGGTGTAATACATCCTGGTGGCGGCACCGGGGTGTCCGGATAGTCGGGGGCAGTCCGCGAGATACAAGACTCTCGAGCGCAGTGCCTTCGGAACCACCTTTTGAAGGCTACCATCCAAGGTTGAACTACTCACGATGTACCCATTGTGGTCCACATCGAACGGTGATCCTTTGAAACCAATCTGGTCAGCAAGGGTTCTGCAGTACGCATCCTGGGCCTGTTCTCGTAGAAATTCCTCTCGGGTTACGGGCATGACGTTCGTTTCCTCTAGGGTCAGTTTCTGCATGGCCATGTCGGTGTTCCGCAAGGCACCTTCTTCAAGGAAGTCCCAACATCTTTCTAGGTGTTCGCCGATACCATTTTGGTTTGATGACACCACAAAGCAAGGGATATCATCGTCCACCGGTTCTGTCTCTAACCCTGAGGTGTTTAAGCGTGACATAGCGTCAGCTATGTTGTGCTTAATACCTGGGCAGTACTCTACGTCGTATTCAAACTCCGAGAGTCTCAACCTCCAACGGACAAGTCTACCAGACGCATCTGCGAGTCCGAAGATGCCCCTTAAGGCGTCGTGGTCCGTGCGCAACGTAAAGCGCTCACCATAAAGGTATGGACGGATCATCAACATGCTCTACACTACTGCTAGATATTCCTTCTCGGTTACCGTGTCGTTCTGCTCCGCCTCATTCATAGCGCGGCTCCAGTATCCTAAATGTAGTTTGTCTCCGTTGTGCTGCTCCTGCATGAGACAACAACCAATTTGGGCATGGGATGCATCTGTATCCAGCGTGTATGGTATACCTGTTTTCGGTAACGCTAAGATTGGCGGCGACAACAGTGCTCGTTTCAATTCCTCAAAGGTGTCCATTTCTTCGTTCGATAGATTCTCAAACCGTTCAGGTTCACCTTTCTAGAGCTTCTTGTTGAGGGGAGCCGCTGTTTTCGCGAATCCCTTCACGAAGCGACGATAGACGTTACATAAACCTATTAAGGATCGTACGTCTGTCTGGGATCGTGGCAACTTGATCTCCTGTAGGGCTCTAATGTTGCTTGGCGCAACCTCTAGGGCACCAGGGCCTATGATTTGTCCCAGGTATTCAACCGTTCTGGTAAAGAAGGCGCATTTGCATAGCTTCAGCGTCACCCCCGCCTCAGCTAGGAGGGTTAGTACGGTGCGTACGTGTGCAAAATGCTCTTCTACCGATGTGGAATAGATGATTACATCATCGGTGTATACCAAGGCGGTTGTCCATTTAAACTTCGAAAGGATGATGTCCAGCGCCCTTTGAAAGGTGGCTGGAGCATTGCGTAACCCGAACGGCATCCGCGTGAAGCGAAACGAACCTGCATGGCACGTGAAGGTCGTTTTGTCTCGATTTTCCTCACCTACGGGTACCTGCCAATAACCACAATTGGCATTCAACGTGGTAAATATCTGCGCATCTCCCAAGGAGTCGATGCACTCATCCATTATAGGTATCGGGTACGAATCCCTGATGGTCAGGCTATTGAGCCTCCTGTAGTCCACACAAACCCTCATACGGTTTTCCCCTTTCTTCTGAACCAGAACCACGGGAGTAGCCCAATCTGAGTTGGCTGGTTCAATTACCCCTTATTGGAGCATTCGCTCCACTTCTTTGAGTTCTATCTCTCTCGCCTTCGGACCTGCTCGGTATGGTTGCTTGTAAATCGGCTTCGAGTCAGAGAGGAGCTCGATGCGATGCTGTGTGGCCTTAATTTGGCCCAGATGGCCTGACCACATGGTTTCGAACTCCTCCAGAAGGTCGATAATACGGCCCCGCAGTTGGCTTTTTTCTTCACCGATCTGGACTGTATCTTGCCATTGCCTCTCAGGGTCCGGTTTCTCTTCTTTGTCTACCGATGCCTTATCGGTTACTTTCGATTCCAAGTTGGTATTTATCGATACCTTTGTGGTTGTGGACGCATTTGCGCATCCCTCTTCCTTATCGAGGGTGACCTCGCCGAGATCAGTGTGAGCCACGGTAAAGACCCCTTGTGGTGCCGGTAGTGCGATGCCAACATTGGTATTTTTCGGCAACTTCACGTCATGACTGCTGAAGTTGCTGAGACACACCTTAAAGGGTTGATTTGAGATGTTGTCGACAATCCCGTTGGCCATCAAGGTGTGGTGTCGATGTGCTAACCTCGGATGGTTTTGTAATTTGACCAGCCCGGAGGTCGCACACGACACCGGTACCAATATTTGGTGCATTGGCGGGATAACAACCTGTTTGGTAATGCGCACTTTGTTGGAGACCGTTTCGGTGGATATCCTCTTCTTCGGTTTGACGAACCATCCCCGTTTGGTTTCCGTATTACCTAAAATGGCAATTCGTCCCCCCTGACGTAAAGCGACTGTATGGGAACCAGGAAGGATTGCTTTGACATGTCTGTCAATGAAGTTCGTACCTAGTAGGCAGTCTGTGGGTAAACTGTCGACAACAAAGAATTTCAGTCTTACCTTGAGGTGTCCGAGCTGCACCACAGTGGTGAGCATACCTCGAAGGTTTAAGGGGCGCTCATTTGCATCCACCAGCGGGTTGTTGTCGGGGGGTCGGCTCAACTTCCGAAGTACCCCCTCAGGTATGACGCGGGAGTTCAGCACGTTTGGGCCGGCCCCCGTATCCAACACGCAGGTGACCGGAACCGCAAGGCGATCGGAGAAAAACAATGAAGCACGTACTTTATAGTTGTTGTACTTCATATGACAAACCGGAACTGGTTGTGACGTGTTCTATTCCACCTTCAAGGTTCTGGGTATCGATTGGCCTTCCGATTGCAGGTTGGGTTCGGCCATTACGCCAACCGCTCGGTGTTTTCCTCCTGTACGGGAGGGGTTGAGTCCAAGTTTGGTGTTTCCTCAATGGTATTGACCTGTACTGGTGTACGGGGTTGGAACCTATTTGGTGCTTGCGATGAATACCCATAGAAGCGTTGGTGATTCTGCATGCGAGCCTGAATCAACTGGTCTCTCATCCCTGGAGGTAAGTTAGCGCAATTATTTGCCAAATGGTCTGTCGAGAGACAGAACCAGCAAACGAGGCCTCCAGTTTGAAGGACTCGCGTTACCATTGAGGGGGGCTTCGAAACCTGGTTGGTAGGAGCATTGGCGTTGGATGTGGATGGCGAGTTATGGGAGCTCGCTCCTGGCATCCTATGCAAGCTCACCGAACTTGGCGGCGATTTTACCGAGTTTGGTGTACGCGTTGACGACCAATTTCCTACCGTCGACGGTTTCGAGAACCGCCCCTGGGTCGCTACCAAGTGGATAGTGGTTCCTGTAGGTACTTCGATGTGCGAGCTACCCTCTGAGGTTGTTGTGTCTTCAATTTCCAAGACTGACCTTTTCGGTTTATCCTTCGAGATTGGAGGCATGGCTGGTCTCTTTCCCAGCCGAAGGGTATCTCCAAGGCCCTGGGAGTATCGAGCCAGCCCATTGTAGTCTACCTTGCGGTTAGTGGCCAGGTAATTGCGTACCTGGGAACGGATCGCTTTGTCGACATTGTCTGCAAATAGCGACTTTAACCTCGAGGTAGTGAACACATTACCACAACGGGTTACCAGATTCCAAAGCGCGAGCGAAAACTCCGATTCGGTTTGCCCAGACCTTCGATGGTAAGCGAGGACTTCAGAGTAACCCTCTTGGATATCCTCATCGGTGGGGTATGTTTCCAAAAGGAAATTGACCACTTCTGGGTATGACTCCGATATCTCTGTGCCATCCTCATCCATCGCTAAGGTGTTGCCGCGGAGCCTACCCTGCAGCAAGTAGTATGATTGTCCTTTAAGGTAAAACTGAAATAGCCACATCGCAGCGCCCTCGGAAGACCCATTTTGGTCACATGCAAGCTTGAACTTCTGTAGAAACTCAATTATCTCAATAGGATCCGTACCTGTGAAGGTTGTGTCACCCATTTGGAATCTAAGCTTCTTGTGGTGTTTAGTAATCTTCTGAGCCACCCCTTTGGTGCATTCAGAAGACTTTTTGATCAACCGATAAGTCCTGTAGTCAACCGCTTTGGTGAACATATCTTTCAACGGTTGGTGCACCTCCAGGTCTATTTCGGTGTTCGACTCAGAGTCGGGCGACTCATTGTATCGATTTTTACGCTTTAGGTTCTTTTTCGACGACTTATTCGTCGACCTGTTCGTTTTCTTCTTCTTCTTACCTTTACGGTCATCATCCGACGATGAACTCGTATCGGAACTGGAGTCTGACAAGTCGGGGTCTGAATCATCCTCTCGATTCTTTCCCTTCTTCGTCCTCCGCTTCTTCCCTTTTCGGTTTCTCCGTCGCTCATCCAACGAGTCAGACGAATCGTTCTTGGGACCACCTCCATGGGTATCCTTTTGAACGAGACCTGTAATTGGTGGCAGGTAAAAGTCTTGAGGATCTACCTTCCCCGGGACCTCTAGACTCTGCCTTGGACCTTGTAGGTACTCACTATCAGTAAGTAAGTGTTTGGAATGGGTGGAATGACCCATTTGGAACCCTTGTGGTATGCGCTTTGCGATGTTCACCTGTGGAGGTCGGGATTCTGCGAATCCCTCGGAAACCCAAAGGTCCTGCACAGCGCGGTAAACATGCTCCCTAGCATCTGTAAAGAGATACTGTTTCACCATTTCAGGTATCCTTTCCGATATCTCTTGAGCTGCTCGGTCAACCACAATACGGGTAAATGCATCGACGTCCATTGAGGGCGGAACCATTCGGGTATCCGACTTCTCCTTTATGGTTAATGCATCCTCGGCCGCGAGGGTGACGAGCGCTTTCGCTCGCTCTTAGAGCTGAGGCCATAGCTTCTCCGCTGCAACCTCAATTGGTAAATCTCTTTGAGGTTCCGTTGCCATATGCGGCGGACCATGTACCTTTAGGGTTTTGTCCCGAGGGTGCCGGAGCAGTTCCTCGGGGTTTTACAGAATCGGTTGAGCCGATGGGGCTCCTTTAAGACCTTTATGGCTTGGCGGGGCGCTCGCACCACGCGTATTCCTTTTAGGTCGTTCCATTTGTGACCAATAGTGGTATCCTGTATTGCTTTGCGGGATTTCCTGATACCAAATAGGTGTACGAGCGTCCAATCCTTCTCGGAATCTCGTGTGAATTGTGAAGGTACGACGAAACCTAAAAATACTTTGTAGGTCGGGAGACCAAAATGTCATACAATCACCTTTGGGGTATGCTACTGTCTTGTCTCGGGAGCGTGGTGACGCTCAACCGTAGGGAGCGAGTTTACGCTCAACCTTAAAAGGTAGACGTAGTAAACCTCGATGGTAACAGGGCACCATGAAAACTTGCCGGGGCAAACGGCGGGGCGACTAGCCTATACCGTGTAGGTAAACGATGGTAGGCGTCGATGCGCGGGAAAGCCTGTGTGGTAGTTGAGAAACAATGAACCAAAAGGTATAGTCGTGACCCAAGTCATGCCTGCCTTTATCAGATAAGGATGGGGGAGGTGCAGTTCCCTATATGCAGTGGACGGCATTCTCCAGAACACTCGGGAGGTGCCGGCAAGGCACGGTCTCTGACCTAGCGTCAGGGACCTGGCCAGCACTGGCTACAGTGCCAGGTGACCACTTCACTACTGTACTAAAATACGCATAAGTACAATTACTATCACTAACAATTACTCCACCAAAGGTACATGTCAACACTACACGTGGCTGACAACACCTAGATGGTAGCTCGCCCGGAGCTACGTGGCCGATGATTCCTCGCATCCACCACCTACAAGGTCAGTGTAGTATATTGACAAACTCAAAGGTCAGCCCTGCAGCCACTATACGACAGCTACAGTGCCAGGTGGCCACTCCACTACTGTACTAAAACAAATATAATTACAATTACAATTACTAACAATTACTCCACCAGAAGGTACATGTCAACACTGGACGTGTCTGACAACAACTAGAGGGTAGCTCGCCCGGAGCTGCATGGCCGATGATCCCTCGCATCCATCACCTACAAGGTCAGTGTAGTATATTGACAGCCTCAAAGGTCAGCCCTTCTGCCAATACACGACATTCCTTTATTGTTCTGTTGATGCAGACCATGAACAGAACAATAAAGGAAACAATAAACAAAATTTTCCGTCGATGTCGCAAAAAGCTTCGATTACCGTTTAGCTGTCTAGACGAAGACGTCAAACCTGAACTATTCGCCTTGTTCTGTTGCCAATGGCTTTCGAAGATCGCGAATCACCGCATGAAAGGCCGTTTGCAATTGATCTTGAAAACGGTAGAGCCGCCATTCAACGAATACCCTCCGCTTGGCAACGCTCGCTCGCTCCACAGCTCTACTGTACAGCACGCGAGAACGTATAATTTGCCAATGGTAGCAATCCGTCTTACAACGGTGCCGACGGTACTTCAGTAACATCACAATACTGGATGCGCGGGTGGATCGGATCTGCATGTCGAGTAACAAGTCGTGAAAGAAATCTTCATGGAACGAAAGGGGCCACTTAAACCTTAACAAGGAAAAGGAAGTATAGTCGGTTTAAAGATTCCTCCCCAAATTCTGTTTGATGAACCTAACAAGTTCGTCGCCATGCTCAATGTCGTATAGTGGCAGAAGGGCTGACCTTTGAGGTCGTCGATAGACTACACTGGCCTTGTAGGTGAAGGATGCGAGGGATCATCGGCCATGCAGCTCCGGGCGAGCTACCATCTAGGTGTTGTCAGACACGTCCAGTGTTGACATGTACCTTCTGGTGGAGTAATTGTTAGTAATTGTAATTGTAATTATATTTGTTTTAGTACAGTAGTGGAGTGGCCACCTGGCACTGTAGCTGTCGTATAGTGGCTGCAGGGCTGACCTTGGAGTTTGTCAATATACTACACTGACCTTGTAGGTGGTGGATGCAAGGAATCATCGGCCACGTAGCTCCGGGCGAGCTACCATCTAGGTGTTGTCAGCCACGTGTAGTGTTGACATGTACCTTTGGTGGAGTAATTGTTAGTAATTGTAATTGTAATTATATTTATTTTATTACAGTAGTGAAGTGGCCACCTGGCACTGTAGCCAGTGCTGGCCAGGTCCCTGACACTAGGTCAGAGACCGTGCCTTGCCGGCACCTCCCGGGTGATCTGGAGAATGTCGTCCACTGCATATAGGGAACTGCACCTCCCCCATCTTAATCTGATAAAGACAGGCACCACTTGCGTCACGACCATACCTTTAGTTCATTGTTTCTCAACTACCACACAGGCCTTCCCGTGCGTCGACGCCTACCATCATTCACCTACACGGTATAGGCTAGTTGACCCGCAGTTTGCCCCTGCAAGTTTTCAGGGTGCCCTGTTACCATCGAGGTTTATTACGTCTACCTTCTAACGTTGAGCGTCACGACGCTCCCTACGGTTGAGCGTGATGACGCTCAATCGCAGGGAGACAACAGCAGCTGACGCCGCTGCTGTCTCCCTGGGGGGTGCCCAGCTCGGCTTCCAAATGAAAAGTATGCGCTCCGCGACGGCGCCGCCTCTGGCAGAGTACGCATAGGCATCGTCTTAACCGAGGGTCTGGTTGACCTCATGCACGACAACAGGCCCACCGCTGTGGACTTGTCACCTCACAAAATCGTGCAAATCGTGCGAGCCACCTTCGAGCCATTACAGAGCGACAGCTTCGCCACCATTGAGATCAACATGACTGGCCTTCCCGTCTACGCTTAATTGCACTGTTCCGTACGCCTTCCAAGTGTCTTCAGAGAGCAATGGCTGCTGGTGATCAACGTGCTTGGCATCGTGCTGTTTTGCCGCAAAAAACGTCATACTCACACCCACAAAAACGCTCGCGCGCTACGGCTTCGTACCAACATCGTCAGCAACATTGAACCTTAGTTGTTAAGCACTCCAAACGCACTCTATATCTCCATGCCAACGGACATCATTCGCATGCGCCTCTCCGACAAACGCTACGAGCACTCTCTTTCTTGGGACCATCGCAGATGCAACATCAACATGCTGCCAACATCGCTAAGCGAAATCTACTCAATAGCTTTCTCCAGAGATTTCTTAGATTCCTTCTTCCGCGTTCCCAAAACACTAGACTTCATGACGCCGCTTTCACTGCCTTCGCCTCCGGAGCTAGTGCTCGATTGGCTCTCAACCGCACGCTTCTCATCCATACGAAACGACGGCAAAAAGCCTGGAAGATCGCCTATAATCACCATGTCGCATCGGTGCGGACACGCGATTTGGACAGGACTGGGGGTTGGGGGCGAATGCAACATCGTGCATGAAAATGGAGCGCATGGAGTTCGGGGATGTGTGCAAGCGCATGAAGATGGTAAACATGCTGGTAGGACCAGTTTCGTGAGGATTGATCAGTGGGCACGATGCGGCTGTGCTTAAGAAGAAGGCTGAGGCTGAGGGTGAGACGGGGGGAGCGTTAGAGAACGAGGACGAGGGCGAGAACGAAAGCGAGGACGAAATACTGTGCTTCTTGTCGGATGAATATGACATGGACATGCTGGAGGACTGCAAGCGGTGATGGGCTGCGGGCGTATTGGTCGTCGTTGCCAACGGTCGGAGCCAAGTGTGCTTCGTGGGTTTGTCGCTCGTTCGCGAGCACTGCGCGCTGAACACTGAGCATCACGCACACGCGCGCGGCGTGATGGGAGCCACCGTGATCCGCTGCGCTTCGCATCACTACGCTTTGCTTCGTTTCGCTTCGCTTCGTTGCGCTTCGCGCGCCGTTTTGCTTCGAGCTGTTGCACTTTCCTTTCACCGTCGGCGACTGAAAGACGCCACCGTTGCCGAGAGACGCTGCCGTTGCTGCGCGCGCGCTCTGCCACCATCGCTGCGATTCGCACCGTTGCGCTTTGGCCGGTTTTGCTTCGTTTCGATTCGCTCTGCGCCCCGTTTCGCTTCAAGATGTTGCACTTTGCGAGCACTATTGGCGACTGAGAGACTGCGCGCGCGCTCTGCCAGCGTCGCTGTGCTTTACACCGTTGCCCTTCGCGTGGTTGTGCTTCACTTTTCTTTGCTCCGCGCGCCGTTTCGCTGAACGCTGTTTCACTTCGAGGGCACCGTCGGCGACTGAGAGACTGCACACGCGCTCCCAACGTCGTGCCTTGCGCTTCCGGTCGCCTCCGCAGCGTTCATCATTCTGCACGCTTGCTCCATGTCGCTGCGTTTTTCGCGGGCATGGCCGCCGCATCAATTGCCGCGCTGTATGCGTACGTCGCGTTTATTGACGTCTACCAGGGCTCGCTAGGGCAATACTTGCATTCGTTGAACCCTGAGCGAGCGCATTGCATCGCTTCTCTGCTTGCAAAAACGCACCTGGCTGCCCCGCGTCTGCTCTTCGTCCCACACCCGCACGACTCCTCCCCGCGCCTGCTCTCGCACGTCCGGGTTTTGCCGTTCCACAACCCTGTCTGTCTACCGGCCGGCTTTTAAATGCACGCAGACGCCATGGTCGGCTTGTTTCACGTCGGCTTCGGCTTCATTGAGATCGGCTCCGTCACTCCTGTTGCGCAAGAAGGCAATGAGCGCTCTAGGGTTTTCCGCCTCACTGAGGACCGCGCTGTTATTATTCGATACGTTCCTAATAACGGTTTTATGGAATTTGTGTCTCAGCCCTGGGAGAGGTTTGACTCGGGCGGTCGCTTTCAGCTCCTCGTGGGGCCTCTCGGTGTTACCATTGGCAAAAACCGTCAAACTGCGCATTTGTGTCGGGCTTTCTGCGTCTGTGTTTTAGGAAAGCTAGTATGGGGTGCTAGATTTCTAGTTTCGATGTCCTAGATTGTCTATGGTTAGCATTCAAAAACACGCAGAATTTTGATGCCAGAATATCAAGCCCAAAAATACTAGCCCAAGTGAATTTTGGGGAGTAGGTAGAAAACTAGCAAACGGCCATACTAACACCGGCACACTAGGAAGAATGGAAGAGAACTTGAGAGATATCTTTCGATGCTCATTCATCCTAGACCATGAATTATATCGAAAATGAAAGTAATACTGAATGCTATCTAGCGCATGATCATTCACTTGGCGCAGGTATTGTAGCTAGTATGAACCGTTCAAATGCTTTTCACATTTACCTCAATTCCCTCTAATGACTTTAATTGCCAGCACATAATACAGCGATCCTGAAACGGAAACCTGAAACGGGTCCTCATTGCACGTGGAATGAGCTCTTCCCATTTCAAATGTGGTGACTTGCATCACATCGCGTCACGCTTCGCGCGAAGCGAACAACCCTTCACTATCCCAGAATCTTCCAAAGGGTACCGCCAGTTTACCCTTCATCTTCGTCAATCCCAACTTCCTACATACCTAGATAGCAATCAAAAAAACACAAAATTTAGAACCCAATCTCTCGCTTCATGCAAGCACATTCCATATAAACAAACTTATCTCTGCCAAACATGTTCTCCATGTCCTGGCCTCACTTTCTGCATTCGCATCAGTATACAGGCAACAGTCAGATCTCCGTCACGAAACAAACTCAAACCACATCAGCAGGACACTCACCTCTATAGCGACCACTTATCTCACCTCTCTTCCAATCTTGCGCAATCTTGTGCAACCCACTCACTCGCTCATTTTCCACCCCACGCCGCATCACCCATCACTCCCCTCGCGCTTCGCCCGCTCACGCAAGACCACAAAGTTTCAAGGCCCCGGATCAACATAGACCACGTACGTCCCGACGGCAAGCTGGTCAACCCGTCCCCGTCCACACCGCACCCCATCACGTAACCCTCCACTCGCGCTCCATCTGCTCGCACATAAACATAAGCCATGTCAACAGTTGTGGGACGCACGCGGAAACGTACAAAACACCGCTTCTCGCGCACCTCAAAAAGGCGGAAGGTCTACCAGTTCCTTGCGGACATCCTATTAAGAGATCCAAAGATCCCACTACAGCTCACCCGCTTAGTAGGAAGACACCAAAACAATACTCACAATCAACACAAGTACACGCCGCAGCTCAAATAATATGCAACTTTGAATATTTTCATTCCAACCCACTTTCCAAGTCACATACGCGCCGTGTCTGTCGTGCCGCACGACTTGTGGGCGTCTTTGGCGCGTCTCTGGCGCAGCACTTGACGTTGGGTAGTACGCGTGATAAGTTTAAACTCTCTATACCGTCCTCGTCCTGCATCTTCCCCACCTCCAGCCTGTATATAATCCCCCCCTCTCATCCCGTCCTACGTCTTTTTCACATCTCCGATTTACATTCCTAGATCGCGTGCAGGCACCCTTCACACCATGCAGCCTTGTAGCTTTCCAAGGTGCACCTTCCAGACAAAAGACCACACCTTTCTTGTCCAGCACCAGCGCCAGTGTCGCTACCGCACCAGCGGCAACCTCTTCCTCGCCACCATCCCGAAGAATGGTACTCAATTCCAACCGCGAACGAAGCGCCCATGCGTTCAGACCGGAGACAACCGCTCCGTCCGAATCTCAAACCGCCTTTCCGAAAACGTTCCGCTGGTAAAAGAGGACGACTACCATTCCAGCCAGCTCGTTCTGGCCATACGCTCCGCAGACGCCGCCCACATTCTCTACGCTTCTCTTTCCTCCCCTTCACACAGCCCTAGCCCACCCGTGGCGCTCCATCTCATCGTCTCCTACATCTAATACATCGCCACCAAGCTCGGCAAACGCAAAGCCGACGAACTCTTCGCCCTCCTCAAGGACCCCGACTACTCCCAAGCACTCATCTAACATTAAACCCCCTTATCTCACTGCCTTCAACTTCATTCCTAACTATTCGAGGACATTGTCGGCTCCATCAGCTTCAAATCCATAACGGTTCGTCACAATCCCTCAAACAACAATGCAACTCTCTACCTCAAAAACCCCGTCGATGTCCTTCTCCAGCAAGTCCGCTACGCCATTCGCGCTAACCCCTTGTTCGACCCCGTAAGACAGTGTTTCTCAGATGGTTCTACTGCTCAAGCTCATCCCATGGACTCAAAACTCGGCACATGTGTCTACCCGGACCTCAAACACCACATCCTTTACTCTCAAGACCCAGATGCTATTTGGCACAACGCAGACATCACTGGCATGGAATCTTTCATCGGCTTCATCTAGCCCTACTCAGATAAGTCGTCCACCTCCCTTAAAAGCACTTCTATCACCTCCTACCCCCTTCACATCACCCTCCTCGAATTTTCAGACTCCTTCCGCCGCCATTACTTCTCCGGCAACTACACCCTCCTCGGCTACTTCCCCACCTCGTCCGACGCTCCTTCCTCCCCATCCGAAGAGGACTGCATCGATGGCCACCCTCTGTCTCCAGACATTAGCCGCACCAGCCGAATGGAACTCATCCAAGAATCTCTACATACCATCCTCGAATCCCTCTCTGCAGTCGCCCTCAAGGGCTTCCCTTTCCGTGATGAAAACCAGGTCATCCGACAGTGCCACCCAGTCATCGCAAACTACGCTGCAGACATCCCCGAAGCAAAAGACACCCTCGCCATCTTACACGGCACAAAACCATCCAAGCCCTGACACAGATGCCAAACACCTATCTCCGACCTCAACCACAACCTCACTTCCCTATCCCCTCGAACCGTTTCCCACACCCCTCATACCAGATCCGCACACGACACTCTTCTCAAGGATGCCAACGACGTCGAAAAACTTCGCCGACCGCTCGTAGCAAGAACTCTCAGAGACAAAGCAACATCTCTCATCCGCACAAACTCCCTCTCCGCTTACCACTCCTTCTTCGAAACATACCCCCTTCTTAACATATATCCACTTCTCACCCCTTGCTCTATCTTCTCCTTCGAACCCCTTCACAACTTCCATCTCGGTATCTCCAAACTCGTCAAACTGGCAACCATCGACCGCTTGAAGTCCGACAGCCTCTTCACCACTGTCGCGTCCTCCAACGCCTCTTCGAAATCATTAAAATCCATCCGAAGCTTCCTTCTCACCCAGGCAAACAACATCCTCTCCGATATCGAAGCCAACTTCTCCGCACCTCGACTGCATATCTACTTCTACACACCAGAATAGAGCAAATCTCTAAACAGGTTCTTTACAACTGATGGTATCGAAGGCATGCTCGAAGCAAAAGACTACCGCGCTGTCGACATGGTCTTCCCCTTCATAGGTGCCTTCTTCGACCGTTGCTGCAGTGAAGTTGACACCGCTTCCATCATACCCATCTTCATGGCATACCCAGACCTCTTCACCACCGCACTACACCACAACACCACCTCAGAATAGAGAGACCAACTACTTTGCGCCCTCCGAGAACTCACCAATCACTTCAAGTCTCTCTGCGTCTCCGTTCTCGCCCCTTTCCAAGCTTCTCACCTCGGAACACTCAAGTTCCATTTTCTCGATCACATCATTGCTGACATCGAACTATACGGATTTCTTCAATTTACTGACGCCGGCATCTACGAACATGCACACCTCCTCTTCAAAACCCACTATCGCCGCACATCCAAAAGATCTTCAACCGCTCACAGAGAAACAGTCGACGCAATCCAACTCACAGAAGGCTTCCGAAATTTAACCGTCACTCCCCACCACCTTTTCTCCTCCTAAAACTCCTCTTTCCGTCGTGCTCGAAGGCTTTCCATGGTCCGCGAAGGTACTACCGTCCTCTTCCGCGACATCATCAACGGAAATAAGTGCCTCCGTGCAACCCAAATCTGCTCCAATGTCTCTCTCTCAAACATCTTCACCTCTTCCACCCTCTCTTTCATCACCTAAATCTCACGCGACGCCATTTCACCCTTTCACGACCTGTGCCTCGAAGCTCTCGGACTCTCGTTCTCTTCCCTGTTTCTCTCCTCTCTTACTTTCTCCCTCGTCAACTCCGCCTTCATTCACAGTGGGTTCACCCCCGCCTTGCAAGATGTTGACCAAACATTCAACTGCATCCGCTTCAGAGAACCACCAGTCCCCGTCATACAGCGCATATTTGCCACATCCGCCTTCGGTCCTTCCAAATTTCCAAAGTTCTCCCACATTCTTGTCTCCTTTACTCCACCACCTAACTGCAACTTCACCACTCTTTGGGTCTGCAAGCTCCTCGCCCTTCTTTGCTTTCCCAAAAAAGAGGAAGATCCTGACGAACGCGAATGCTCTTTCGCCCGCTTCATCGAACTCATTACTCCCCTCGATCACGTGGATGAAACCCTGGAGTGCATCACCCTCCGTTGGGCAACAGAAGAGCAACAAGACCACACCATCCTCTCAGCAGGAAACAGATTTCAACGCTCCGGCTCCTCTGTCGCACCCTGGTTCGGTCTCGTTCCCTTCTCCGTCATCCTCAGTTCCGTCCATGTAGTTCGCCAGGACTACCCAGAACGCCCTTTCTTCCCGCCCCTCCCATGGCATCAAAATCGCTTCTTTATCAAAAGATTGTAACGCGACCCCCTAGCGAGAGCTTGCTTCTTTAAAAAAGAATCAACCTGAAGAAAATGAAACCCATCTTCTGAAACTAAAGTTATCACTCATCAACAATAACTTGTTCACCTCCGACTTCCACCCCCTACCCCTCCCTCTCCTCCCCTTCCTCTTTCGCTTCCCACATTTCTTTCTGATCCGCTAGCAACTTTTTAAACTCGCGTTCTTCAGGCATACAACGTCCGATGTAGCAACCAAATACATACCCGAGAAAAGTCGTCATCTCCTTCAAAAACACCTCCTAACGAACACCCAGATAGACCATTTTGTTTGACGGCATCCAATACGCAACGGTCCCTTCACGTTTCTCATTTCCCAGCATCTGTCGCTTCCCTCATCTTCCCACCTCCTCATCCAACGCCTCTACCACACATGCAATCCACGCATCTAATCGGGCCAAATGCATCACACTTCTATCCACATACTGTGTCTTTCCTTCCCTCCACGGTTGCTTCACATCTTACCGCATAAATTCTCTCCACACCTCCCCATTCAATCCATTCTGGAAGTACAAGTCATCAGGTTAATCTCCATAATTTGTCGAGGTCACATCGTACCGTGAAAAACATATGTTCTCCAGTTTGGCCAACCTCCACGTAGATATGGCGGGCTCCCCGTTCTGGTCTTTCGGCAGCAACTTCTCCCGATCCTCCATCTTCTGCTCTTCATACAGCACATTAAGATCTTCATCATACTCGTTAGACGGTTTCCTAGCAAGCAGAGTATACACCAGACCCAAAAATAACCTATCGCTCGCATTCCTTTTTCGCACCCCCACAGCATCGCTGATAGCCTGTTTCATCCCCCTCCTCAAACACATATCACACCTCAACTCTTCTTCACACTGCGTTTTCGTCCCCATTTTCGCAAACTTTCTCCATATCGGATTCTCCAACTCCATCCGCACCACATGCAACAACATCTCATCACTCCACCCCTGAAAAGACGGAATATAGGCCTTCGGTCCCCATGAATTTCTTTCTATTTCTAGCTCCATAGGATCCAAAGGAACCATTTCCTTTTCATTTATAATCAGAATAATCTGATTCCTTCCCGCCCTCATTTCTTTTGCCCGGTTCGACCAACTTCGCTCCGGTTCCCTTCTTCCGAAGCAAAATTAACTCGTCTCCTCCTTTGCATAACGCAACATTTTCTCGTACACGCTCGAGGCTACTCTAATAAATCGCATGTTCACTTCATCTTAATACCATTTACGACCCCCCTTCTCTTCTTCGCCACCCACTTGTCCCGGTCCACTACGAAGACTCTCTTGCAATGACATCAGCAGCACGTCCTTTTTCATAACTTCGCCCTCCAGCCTCGTCATAACCCTGTGTGCGAGTGTCAAGCTTAGTTGCAAACTTGTGTTGTCACCCCTTGTCCTTCTCAGCTCCACCTTCAAGTTTCAAAGCTTTATCAACAGCTGATTCCGCCGCATAAACTCCTTTTCTCCATACTTCATCTCTTCGTGTTCCCCGTTCTACCCCGGTCGAATTTCATTTTCGTCCTCTTTCCCCTCATCCCCACCACTTTTCCAGAGTCTCTCTCCCTTCACAACCTCCCCTCCCTTCCTCCACCCCATCACACTCTGCTTTCTCGGAGGTCTTTCCGCGCCCACTCGGTCGTTTGACCCCTCAGCGTCTTCGTGTTCGACACTCCTCACTGCATGATCTGGAGTCTGCCGATAAGAAAACCGTCGCATTTATCTGCGTGCCGAGAATGTGCCAGTCTGCACTCCCTTCCTTCCAAGAACGACTCCTTTTCCCTTAGGCTCCGTCCCTACACGTTCCTCCCCGCTCACGCTTGGTACGGCCCTTGGAAAACGAACTTGGCCCTTCTTCCGTCTTCTACTCTCACCACCACCTGGAAGTATTTCGTCCTTTGCTTCGTCAAAGACTTGTTTCTTTGAGATAGGAGTGCCTCCGCGTACCTCGGTCATTCCTGAACCATCCTCTTCTGCCTTATTGCCTTCTACTTTTTCATGGAAGTTAGCACCATAAGAACCACTAAACCGTCTCCTCTTCGCTTCTCTCTCGTTCCCATCTTCTTCCTCACTAGCTAAGGTTCGAATGTCGTGAACGGCCCGAGTAAGAGTTACCGGACCTCCCGCGTTTCTTTCGTTCCTCTTCTCCACCTGGCTCACTGTACCTTCCGTCGCAGACGACGAACGCCCTTTCTGCTCCTTTTCATTCACCTTCTCAGCGAAGGGCTCCTTGGCTGGAGGTGCAGACGGAGCGGATAACAGTTTCAGTGGAAGAGTCGCCGCTTCGCCACCATGAAGATTAATCATTTTCACGTCCCAGCAATAGAAATAGTTGCTCTCCACATCTCCCAGACTGTTCGGTACGGTATCAGTGGTTTTGAATAGATAAGGATAATTCATCACTTTCTCATCCTGAATCAACCCCTTACATTCACCACGAGTTCCTCCTTCGCCTTCCCGACCAGTTTCTGACCATGCAACTTTCTCACCGAATCTCCCGTTAGCCCCCCCGTCGCATCAACTGCACCCCTCACAAATGCCATCAAAACGACCTTCTTCTCACCATTCGGCGTGGTTATCAACGAAGTCACCCGTTAGTCAGGTTTCGGCTTCCATAGTGGGGTTCTTACCTTCTTCTTCGCCCGCGTTGCACCGCTGCGCGTTTTAGGCATCTCATCGTTCCTGCTAGAAGCCGAAATAGGCGGCTTGGGTCTCCGAGTCCTCCGATTGAGCCTCCTCTTCTCTTCGTTCGCGTTTTTGCGCTCCATCACGTGAATCTTCGTCACTAACTGGCGGCCATTACGTCCACATGATCTCTTCTCAAGCTTACCACGCGTCCACGTCAGGTTGACTTGTTCTCACAATCGCCGCTGCAAGAATGTAGGTATCCCGAAGAACATCAAGATCGGCCGGCCGCCGCCACAACTTACGACCGAACAGTCTCCGTGGGGTGACTATCTTATTCCTGAATTAACTCTTAATTCCACTCCAAACGATCCGCGGGTGTATCGCTCAGGCAGTGGCCCTTTCTTAGTGATAGGCGTGGAGTCATCTTGTGATAATATTGCAGTGGCGGTTGTCTGATCTGATGGCATTGTACTGGGCAAATGCTGCGTGTCACAGGATGTTATGACGGAGGCGTAGGGAGGTGTTGTCCCTCACGCTGCGCGAGATGCACATGCTTCTGTCATTGATGAAGTGATTAGTTAGGCACTTCATGACGCAAAGCTATGAGAAACAGATTTAGACGCCGTCGCAGCCACTATGGGACCCGGATCGGAGGTTTGTCTCCGCGTTGGGTATCGAACAGCTCGCCAAATAGCGCAGCGGCATAATAAAAGATTTTCTAGGGCTCAATCATCTTGAGGCACATGTGTTTGTTGCACATCTCGAGTGGCACACGCCTTTTCCGTTTCTTACGAAAACACGAGGCTCAATCGGAGGACTCGGAAACCCAATGGGCATGTTACGGCTTCTAGAAGGAACGACGCGATGCCTACAACGCGCAGCGGTGAAACTCGGGCGAAGAAGGTAGGAACCCCACTATGGAAGCCGAAACCTGACGAATGGGTGACTCTGTTGATGACAACTCCGAATGGTGAGAAGAAGGTCGTTGGAGAGACATTTGTGAGGGGTGGGGATGATACGACGAGGGGGCTTACGTGAGATTTGGTGAGAAAATTGCATTGTCACAAACCAGTCGGGAAGACAAAGGAGGAACTCTTGGTGGTATGGAAGGTGTTAATTCAGGATCAGAAAGAAATGAATTATCCTTATCCATTCAAAACCACTGATACCGTACCGAACAGTCTGGCAGATGTGGAGAGCAACTCTTTCTATTGCTGGGACGTGAACATGATGAAACGTCATGGGGGCGAAGCGGCGATTCTTCCACTGAAACCGTTCTCCGCTCCGTCTGCACCTCCAGCCAAGAAGCCTTCCGCTAAGACGTTGATAATGACGAGCCCTGCGAAGGCGAGGACGATCCCTGAACTTCTTAGCTTGAGCGACGACGAGGACGATCAGGTACACCGCCCAATTTTGCGTCCTAGCATCAAGACGATTATCACCAGCGGGCAGGCTTACTTTGTGACATTGAGGGATCCGAGCAAAATACGCAGCGCGACTCCGTGAAAGCCGTCTTTGAATATCTTCGGGGGCAGTGGACTAAAAACTCCACAAACACAGACCCCGGAGACTGCCGTTTCACAAAAACCGAAGCCTTTGGCGATGGCTACGAGCACTGGTAGCGATGGAGGTCAGAGCCAAGCAGTGTATCAGGCTGAAGGGGCAGAAGCTATTTTGGAGGGAGTAAGTGGCACCCCGATGGAAGTGAAGTACGCACAGCTGCCTGTTGAAGATGGAGAGGGCAGTGATGATGGTGAGGTGAAGTTCGTGGGATCGAGGGTATTGGCTACGGAGGCAGACGTTGACTTGTTCGATAACTTAGATGAGCTGCCTCCTGATGATATCCAAGAGAGTCTACTGGATTCCGATTTCAACATGAACGACTACACATACGACACGTAGGTTGTGGACATTCGCCTTATCAAGGTTCCGGATAACGGTGTGCGTGAGGTCAACCCAGTCCACAAGAAGGAAGTAGAGGAGCATATAGAGCTCTACGCAAGCTTGGGGTCTGTTAAAAGTGTGAGTGTCACGATTCTGGGTCGCAGGAAGGTCTTGAATAAAAGGTTCAAGGGGAATAGAATCATCGTGGAGTGTAATTTGGCCAACGGTTCATATCGCTTGATATTTACCTCGAGTGCATGGAGGGGAATGAAAAAGTCCGAGATAACCTGCGCCAGCTAAGTGTATCGTTCTGAAGAAGGAAAAATGAGCAGCCGATGACCATGGCTGATGTGATACCCATTATAAATGCGCTCAAAGATATGGTTGCTGCGGCATGCACTCTTCCGAATCCGCAAGTACAAAGCGTTGTCAAAGAGATTTCTGAAAGCTTGACACCGAGGTTGAGTAAAGAGAAGGCTCAAAAGAACATGAAACAAGGTGGAGCGGCAGCACTATCCTCTAAAGGAACCACACTTCGGAAGCGGAAAAGGAAGGTGGCCAAAGAAACCAAATTGGAGGACGCCGAGGAAGCGGTGGAGAAACATATGCCGAAAAGGAAGAGAACGGTCGACGTGCCTGACTCTGTCATCAACAACCTGCGGCGAAAGCGAGGACGTGAGTTTCTAAACTTCCTTAGAAAGAATGAGCC
The DNA here is from genome assembly GCA_030374765.1 of Agarophyton chilense. Lineage (NCBI taxonomy): Eukaryota > Rhodophyta > Florideophyceae > Gracilariales > Gracilariaceae > Agarophyton > Agarophyton chilense. The sequence continues at coordinate 459,658 of JARGXX010000129.1, forward strand.
AGTACTCTAAAGTGACGACGAAGAAGATGAAGACGTCGATTAAAACGATTCGAACAAAAAGAAGTTCGATGAAGAAGTTCCTCAGATTCTCCCAGAAGGGTTGGTGAAGGCCGAGGAAGATAGTGAAGTGGGTGACTCGGATGGGGTGAAGCACGTGAACATGTTGCCCAGCAGGTGGCCGCCAGCAACTGAGAATGTCAATAAGGGCATGTACGCCTGGATGGACAGGATTCACCTTTGGGAGGACAACTGTGCCCACGTGCTTCGCCCGAACGATGTACGGGGTATTCCTCATGCATTTTTCTCGCATGGAGCGTTCCAGGAGCTATAAAACGTAAGGAAACATGAGAGGAAAGCGTCTGGACAGGTTGCAGTGGTACTGAAGTAAGATGACTGTATCAGACTCTAAGAGCGGGCCATAAGCGAGGACTTCTACGCAATGGTGAACTTCGCGAAAAAATCTAGCGAACTAAAAAAGTGTGGATTCTGTGTGGTGAAAGGGTTTGGAGTGGAGGACAGGATCTGAAATCAGGTCAATTCGGTGAGCGAATTGATGGATGGTGAGGTGAGTCAGAAGCTACTTGAGTTCTTCGAAGAGTACTTCAATCGCCAAGAATACCTGTGCGAAGCAGGGAACCGTCAGTTCTTTAACCCCATCTTCAATGCGGGTGAGGAAGCTGTTGAAGCGGGCCGACTCACAATGTCCACCTAGTGTATGACGACGCAAAGGGAAATCGCGGACGAGATGGATATAGCAGCGGAGACTCACTGGGTGGTGAAGAGGCGTTCTATGTTGGATTCGCGCATAGGTCAGATATGTGGGTGCTTGGGATTGGAAGACAATAGGGTGGCGGAGTATAAAATGTATGCACCGGAGACGGGAGGTAGGGTGCTGTGTACTGGGCGAGTCTGCCCCAGGCAGAAGATTCATACTGACTTTCAGACGCTGACAATCCCGGAGAAGCTAAGCGGGAAGAATCCTGGATACTTCATGATAGATTCTGGGATGTATTCATTCCCATTGTGGGTGTGCGAGAGGTCGCACATGCACTTCGAAACAATAAATGCGGAGCTGCAAGCGGTTTCTGCAGGATCTGCGACGAGTAAGTTCATAATACCGCTGTTATCGATCTTCATTGGAAGAGTAGATGTGTCCCATGAGGGCGGAGGGAGCAGAGATGCGATTCAGGCACAGAATGTGCTGTTCCGGTACCACATGTACATGGTCCCGGAGGACTACAACCTACTGGATGCGGTTCAATTACGGTCGAACTTCAGACCGAGGTTTGTGGGAAATGAAGAGTTGAGACAGAAGGACAAAAATGGAACGAAGGGATTGATACTGTTTCCAAAAATGGGCAGCGACGAAGAGGGATCTGGTGATAATGAAGTACCAGGAGATCATTTAGAGAAGGGCAAGAACTTGGAAAGCGGAAGCGACTGGGATTATGACTCCAGTTCTGAAGGTAATGATAACGAAGACGATGCGATTTATACTCAAGACGAGGGTAAGAAGGAAAATGAAGATATGGAAGATGATAATAGTGAGAAGTACTTTCTAGTAGTGGAGAGCGATGAGCAACTTCGTAAAAAATGCACTGTTCCAAATGATTTATATAGAGCGCATTATCTTTGGTGTGTTCTCCTAGGGAGTTTTCTACACTTCTTTCAGACCTCAAACTCAGAAATGCATCAAATTCGTGCGTTTGAATGTCTTCTATAACTCCAACTTGTCGCGTAAAATACATCGGGTTTCGTGGAGGACAGAAACTGAGAAAGAGGTGAGCTGGGTAGAGTAAAAAGTAGTTTTCTGACATCTAGACCTATGTTATTTATTTTTATTGTACTATACTTAAAGTTATTCGTAGGGAAGGGGATGAGAGGTCATTGGTCTGTTGTGTTTCCCGATGGTTGCAATGTATCGCTTGAATTTGTATTTGAGTACGTGAATATGGGATGGAGGGCCTAGAGCGTGTCCTGAGAGTAATGAGGATGTGGAGAAGGTGGAGGAAACGGAGGAGGTGGAGAAGAGGCCGATTGTGGCGAGCGATATGAAGGTGGAGAGAAAAAAGGTGAAGGTGGACGACAGGAACAGGAAGGAGAAGAAGGGGGAGGTTTGGGTTCCGGACTTTTGGGGCTGCTGTGAGTGAGGCGGAGAGAATTCTAGCGGAGCAGGAGATGAAGAGGTTGGATGCTCTGGAGGAGAAGGAGACGCGTGGTGGGGGTGGAGTTTGGAAGGAGAAAGGTGATAGTTTTCCGCAGGATACTTATGCGCTGACGTTCCCGGAAACCGAATCACAGCCGCCACTGGGTGGGGAGTGCTTCCGAAGTTGATGGTGGCGGGTAGCAGGCCGATGGTGAGGTGATTGAAGAGCGTACTGATTGTTGGTCTAGGGAAGTATACTATGGTTTTACCTCCATTGAGGGAGGTGCAAAGTAGCAACTTGTTTCACTTTCATTATGCATTCGCAACTGCTAGTATTCGCGTGAAAGCGTAAAGGAATATTCTCCGAAAAATGTGGGTTTATTGCGTGCCCATTGCAGATCCGTCATTTTTCGGAGATTTGTTGACTATTTTACATGCCATCTGCGCTTCTAGCGCCTGAAACTAGCACTACGAGAGCTTAGAGTGTTAGTGCGATGTTGGGGGTCGATGATTGTGAGGGTTGCGGAGATGAGTGTTGGACGTGGGTAAGAAAAGGTTAATGAGGAAGAGGAGAAAGGGAGGGAAGGGGTCGTGGAGGGTACTACGAACTGTGGGGAGTCGTTTGAATTGGGTAAGAACAGGATTGATGATAAGATAGATATTGTGGACGTGGGAGAAAGAGGTTGAAGAAGAGAGAAGGGTGTGTATAGAACGACTTCTACGAGTTGCCATTTTGGGAAAGTGAAACGCCACCTTCGCTTAGATGATCGTTTGTTGTAGGAGGTATCGTTGTGATATCAGTTGATGTGGGGGTGTTTGAGCCACACCCCCGTTATTCACATCTAGCGTCTGTAATGAAAACTTCCGTATTAAACTTGCAGCGCCCTGCGCATTCGTTTCCCATCCATAATTTACAGGATCTTGTTGTAGATGGCACTCTAAAAAATTAACAAAAATAGCGCCTGCATCTGCCATCCGTCATTTTTCGCAGATTTTTTGCCGGATATCTTGCCGGATACTAAACTAGCTGCTAATACTGTCTTTCCGAGAACACAGACGTGGAGCAGATGCATTGTCTGGCAGCAACCTTAGCCGGTTCTGATTTTTACACAGACCACAACAACCTCATCCTCCTTTTCGACCAGTTATCTATCATCCCAGATCTCAGCCTTCACTCTGCTAGAAAGGTGTTACAATGGGTACCCAAATTAAGCACCTACAGCTACACGTGCTTCCACATCAAAGGCACCGACAACGTGTGGGCCGACATGCTCACACGCTGGGCCGCACCACTCACTGTCAAACGCCTAGTGAAGATCCGTGCTCCACGTTCCAGTTCACCCAAAGGTTTTTCCTGGCCAAAGCTTGACGAAATCTTTTGCTGCACAGTCGTCTAACAGTTTCGCCCGTCCTGATGGATTACAGAAGGAAAATGGACTGTGGAAATTTAAGGATAGAGCCGCTGAAATCCCTGACAACGCCGAAGAACTGCAGCTACATTTTGTATCATTACACACACTGGCCCTTCGGGGCGTTGAGGCCAATTTTTAACTATGAGCACTCTCCGAAAACATTTTTTTGGACGACTGAGAAGGATGACATCCGAACTTTCGTCCGAGCTTGCATTCAGTGCATCTATACTATAAGGGATGAAAAACTTCCTCGCCCCTTCGGACCAGCAGTTCATGGAACCGGGCCAAATGACCTTCTGCAGTTCGACTATCTTTAAATTGGACCAAGCCGAAGCGGAGAAAAATACGTGCTCGTGCTGCGCGACAATCACTCGATTTGCAAGTGGCTATTTGCATTTGAAAACACAGCAGCTGAGAATGCTGCTCTGGTTATTGTCGACTGGTGCGCTGCATTCGCTGTACCAAATGGTCTCATGTCCGATGGCCCAACGCATTTCCGAAACGAAACCATTCGCCTCCTCTGCAAATCCATACGTGTACCTCATCATTTCACTCTCCCATACACTCCATGTAGCAACGGGGCAGTTGAGCGCTCGGGGAAAGAAGTTCTACGCTCGGTACGCGCTTTAACATCGGAAATGCAGATGGACTTCAAGGAATGGAGGGATCTGCTCCTTATTATACAAAGCATTCTGAACAACTCTTATTTGGCGCATAGGATGAATGCCGACCTTGTCGCCGTCTTTCTGGGCATAAAGCCAACTCCACCAGTTTCATCTTTTCTACGAACATATACTCAGAAGGCAATGACAGTCTCAGACGTCACTCGCGAGCGCTGTGTCAACATTGAAAATTTGAAGAAGGCTTTCTGTGCTCTCCATCCATTAATGACTTCTGAGCTACAGGAGAACAGGAAAGTATCTCGTGAGAAAGCATCAAAGGGAACGCTTCCAAACTTCATGGAAGAAGATTTGGTCATAGTTGCTCGTGAAGAATTCCATGCCGATGAGAAATTGGCATTGCGTTGGGGCGGACCACGTCGCATCCTCAAAAAAGTATCGGATTACTTGTATCAGGTTGAGGATCTACGCAACAGACTTACGGAAGACATTCATGCATGCAGGCTGAATTACTACCATGACAGCTCTCTGGAAACTGATGTGATAATGCCCCATATAGTTTCCTCGGAGGCTGGCATGCCTGTGGCTCGTCTGATGATGCTGGTCAAAACGGATGACGTAAACAAAGTTCAGTTTCGTTGGAAAGCACTCAGTCCTACAGATGACACATTGGAACCGTTGGAACGAATCGACGAAGATGTTTCATTCATGCTCAAGCGCTTACTCAATCGCAAGAACACCACGACTGAGTTAGCGTTTGCCGTTAGTTTGCAACTCGCTCTCTGAAGGGGAGGACTGTAGCCGTTTCCGGCTCTGCCTGGCTGGACGGAGCCGAAAGAGGACACCTGGTTCCGTCAGCAGGCACACGCGTAGATAGTGCCTGCATAGGAGGCAAACGTAGATACTCTTCTATACTAGTTGTGTCTTTCGTACGAGAAACACAGTAGGAGCATTTAAGCACCTACACCATCTATCCACAGGCATGAAGAGGCATCGAACCTTATCACAAATGAACGCAACCAGAGTTGCTCGCCACAATCATCCACGTCTTTATGTTCAAAAGCAATGGGGTATACTTATGCAACACTTGTATTTGAGTTCGGTGTACCTTAAACCGCCGTTTGAAGCTTTGAAAGCACCGAAATTGCTTCACATTCTTATATATATATACATACTCTACTGCTTCCTTAACAGCTCTCATAGCCATGCTTTACGTTTGCTGCGCTGAAACTGCTAATTGCAACTGGCAGTCAAAGCCTTAAAACCTAATAAGCGTCTGTGTATATTGAAATTTTCTTCCGCTTTGTAAAAGAGCGTTTTGAAACTATAACCTTTATTGCACTCTATCGATACAGCGGCATGTCGTGGTCGCGTTAAACATTTAGGTCGTGAATATGGAACATAAGATACTCTGAGTTAAAAGCAGGCTCTTTAATAAGACAGGGGAAGCGCTCATGGCCGCAATATCATGCGCGTTGGTTGTCTCCGCCACCTCCAAGAAAATTTATTTGAACCTTAGTGGAGTCAATAAAATCCAGGCTGCTTTCCAGGGACTATCCTTTCTCATGAATAGCTTGCACATACGTTGCTGTCCTTCGTTCCATCAGAACGGTGCGCAAGGTTTCCAACTAATCCATTTTGAAGCTTAGAAAACACCACCTCCCAAAAAACTTTACAAGGAGCATAAAATGTGTCTTTCAAAGTTGTTTCCAAGTCTGTTCAACGTATGGGGTAGGCGATGTGAAGAAGTAGGACTTAGATGGCTGTCAAGGGGCCTCAACTCTTCTTGTTAGGATGTGTCTATTTATGTCACCCAGTATATTCACGAGCACACGCATTGATTTTAATGCGAGCAGAGGCACGCCGGTTTTACTTCTCAGAGAAAAAATTGATGTCGAACCCGATGAAGGATAGGATTTTGGAAAGCTTATAGAAGCGAAAATGTCTCTTTTCCAGCGATTTTAGTGTAGACGACTCTGACGGAGCAATTTGTCGTCTGAATCTAAAAGCAAGGCTTTGTGCGTGGAGCCATAGTTTGTCCATTTGCGCCGGATGGCTTCGCACATGGCGCGATCTTTTTGTTGCATGGCTCTCTTCGTAGCCAAAGTCTACGAGGGAAGCTACTCGTACTCACGTCTGACTAATGCTGGTTTGGCGAAAATGGCTTTGAAGCAGGGATAAGAGTTAGCAGGTCGACTTACAAATATATTTTGATGAGCTACAGTCGCTTTTCATGCGACAATGGTCGCCCCTCAAAACACGTACACTTTGAAACCCATCGCTGCATGCTCAAATTAGCAGCTAGATTTCCCATTTACTGGCACTCCTCCTTACACCAGAGCACCCGTAACCACACATAATATCACTACTACTTCTTTCTCGCCCGTACATGGAGGCCACAAACATGGGCGCTATCCGTATTTCTGCAGCGCGTTGAACTTCTGTCAGCGCGCTAAACTGGCTTGGGCGGGCATATTTACTCGAGCTCCTGCCCAGCGCCAAATCCCCGACATTTATTGCCAACGCCGAGGCTTGGGTTCGTTGATGCGTCGCTGCTGCCAACGCGTGCGCTAGCCCATCCATTCCAGCTCACCAAACATCCGCACACGCTCGGACGCCCGATCTCTCGTCCGGCCGCTCGCGCGCTGGTTTGCAACCACAGCCCATATCTTACCGCTACAACAACGGCTCCTTAACCATCGCTTGCCGCTACCAACATCGGCACTAGGCTACCCGCCGAATTGATTCAAGTTTTGCGCGCGCTTACACGCCCACCCGAGGTATACGGAAGGCATATAGCACCGACGTCCTCGCTGCAAGCCCTCGCCCGATCGTTGTGGGCGCAAATACAGGCACTATCCCACCCGACACATTACGCTGAACTTCTGCTTAAGCTCGAAATCCTGTTAGCGCGCCAATCCGCCACCACATTTAGAGTATCTACCGCTGTCTGGTGCACTTCCCGGTCGATGAGCGGCTTCGACTCGGGCGCTAGCATAACCTTTATAACGAGTTGAAATTTGGAGTGAACTCTGTCGTCTTTCGCGGCTCTTGACGAGCACGCTAGCCCGCCTACTGCAGATAGCGCAATTTTTGTAAGCACTAGCCCAACCGCTGCGGCCTGAATAACTTTCGAATGCCGTCCACCACACTCTCCGGACCCAACAGCTCCGCCCATTTCGAAAAGCACTGCAATCATGGCCAATTTGAAGCGAGCGCCCGCCCTCCCGAGGTAAGAGGACTCACCCGTCCGCCGTAGGTGTGGCTGGGCATGTTTTACATTCCATTCTAGTGTTGGAAACACTTTATCTGTCATGAAGGTTATTATTACTTAATTTTCGCTTACCGCTTACACGCGCCTTCTCCCTGACGCTGAAGCGCACATCACTTCTGACACTGTCGAGAGCCTATTTACCGCCACGGCCGCCAACACAGACTACGCACGCTCTCGCAGGTCCACTGCGCCCTCTGGTAAGACTCACACAAGCGGCGACCCCAAGTATCGTCGTCCACCGGGCACTTGTTGGTCAACCTCGGCCCAATCGAATGTTGGGGTATACGCTGCAATACTGCTTTTACTCGCTGCGTTCGCCTGCCACCGTAAGCAAAACTTTTCTTCGGCATTAGAAGCGCTCGCCCGTGTGCAGTGGTCAGAAAATTTTTCACTGCCCAGCTCGCCGCTGCGCACGCCAAGATTTCGTCACGATACCTACGCTTACTCATCTGCCGAAACAAATCGCGTCCATTTCATATAAAACGCGCGAATTCTCCACTGAGCGCGCGGGCAAAGAGATTCTGTTCTCACTGCCAATCGGGCTGGCAAACCCTGTCACAACAATTCATTAGATTACTTGATGGCAAAAGAATTCAGCCGCGGCGCGCAGCGTCGTTGAAGGCCGAAGACCTTGACTCCCGTGTAGCTTAATACTCATCAGAAGCTGAATTTATTTGTCGTAGGGCACAAAAATGTTTTTGGCTTGTTGTGGCAGACATTAAACCAGTGCAATCTCCATTTTTAGCAAGTAGTTGTCCACTTCCAGTATTACTGTCAATGTCATATCCGTTCAAAGTAATTAGGGGACACAAAGTGGGTGGCTACAATCCGAGGGATCACAAGTAGTAGATATGCTTTCAAGAGTACCAGCACAGAATAGGGCAAAGAAAGAAGTCAAAACAAGACGACAGAAAGAAGGAGTGTAAGAAGTAGAGAGTGCGAATGATAAAATTATCAGTTTATTTGTGGCAGACAGAGGCAAAGATATAAAGATATGACGAGAAAAATGTAATTTGTAGAGGTCTATGCCACGATTTAAAGACTGGATGTATATATGAAAAACGTTCCAGAAAACAGAATTGTTTTTCTTTATGAAACCGGCACGATGACGAAGACTTTTATAATAAACTCGGAGATCGTGAGCTTCGGGAACTTGATATTGCACACACGGCACGAGACGTTGGTATCTTTATAACTAGCGCGTCGTAGTGCGTTTTGGTGCTTACGACCTCCTTGAGGTACCTTCAGCTGGTGCTGGCTCTGCATGTTGATGCTGCAAATAGCATAATGCTTCAGGGAGAGTCTACAAGATAGAAGAAGGCGGCGACGCTTCTCACTTTGAGTGGGGATTTGAAGGTTATTACGGGCGCGTGGGTTGCTAAGGGGTTCGGAGAATGTAAAGAGTAGGAGACAGTCCATCGGCTTCTTCCTTAGTCTCCGTTCTTCCTTTAGCGACCCTCCACGCTTCGTCCACCGTGGTTCACGCCTGTTAGTCCGTTCGGGTCGAATACGTTACCTCGCCTTCCCATCGTGGTACTTTTCCATTGGCCTTCCTGGATACCGCGGAATACGGAGTCCGTGGTAATGCCTGTTCGGAAGATTGGAGGGTGTGGTACGATAAGAACATACCCGGTCCTCGAGGTCGCCTAATCCCGCTCCCAGACATCATGATCTATTTCCTAAGGAACCTTGGCATCCAGAATATCGTCCGTGGGACTCAGTTCGACGTCGAGGAGGCTAAGGCTCTTTTGGATCATGTTCTACAGGTGGAGTGGGGCAAGACTCCCGGGTTCTTTTGGTATGAATGGGGTTCCGACTCATTCACGCCGATTCCGCTGCATCCTCAGGGTCGGGACGACGCTCGTCCCTAACCCGCCAAGACTTTGAGTAATCAACCATTGGACATTGCGAGGCGTCATGTGCCCTACTATTATCTGAAGCCATTGGTTTCGATTCTCTGTGCTTCGAGCCTGATATAGAAGCCACGCCTTTGGTTTCTGCTGGTATATCCGACTGATAATCCTTCGGCGAAGATCCCTTCGTCCTACCCGTGGAGGGCGTTCATCCTCCGGTCGAGTCCGTTGTTGCTGACCGCCTCCCCTCCTCCAGCTCCTCCGGTCTAGCTACAAAGGGTAGTAAAACTAGCCACGTGGATCGCCACTACATGCACCGTTGCAAGCCACTCTACTCGTGATACCACGTGTCCCAACACTGTACCCTGCCTCCTGGCATCCTACGCGGTGTGCCGTTTCATATCACAAGTTTAATGACATCACTCACTTATGAGTTCCAACCGCGACTTCGCGAAAAACCAACCCATCGGATTCCCCGACATAGTAGAATACTACACTTGCCTAATATGTACCACAACAACCATCGCCTGCAATCCTCACCCGATCTCAGCTCCCCTTCCGCTCTATTACACACTTGTCGTTGTTCCACGCAGATCCCGAACCACAACTAAAAAGCTGCGCAAACAACATATAGGAGTGTTTCTCACCGCGACAACCGCAAGTGCGAATTAAAATGGTGTATGCGAACCGGATCATCGCTTAGCGTATTCTTTGGGTTGATTCTCGATGAAGAGGGAAGTCTCCCGAGTAAATTGAAGGCCTGCGAAGTGGCTTACTCAAATTGCACCATTAGAGTACCTGAAACCACTGGCCTGCGCAGCCCCTTGCTGTTAATTAACTTGAAACGTTTTTCACGTTTTGTCGATACACAAGAATAGAAGGCAATAAAAGAACCAGTTTTTTCGTCGCCACCCCTTTCTTTACAAGCTGCGTACCAAGCTGTGACTTTCGGTTTCTTTTCGCATATCTCCTCTATTAGGATACACCTTAAACCCTGGTCCTTAGGATCGATACAGAAGTTGTAAAGCTTCATGAACAGAACAAGTATATCTGAACTGGTCGCCACTGAGTACTATAGCTTGGTTAGAATTCGCCAGCGCGAACCCAGTATTCCGAATGCCTGTTACACATGCATTCGCGGAGAAGACAGGTAGATATTGAATGAATCCTCTCAAAAATGTCGTACCTAAGATTGAGGAATCGGTATTATTAAGCTTTCAGTACATAGATATTGTAGGACAATGCCCCCAAGGGGGAAAACCTACGAAGACGTCCGGATCTTCCTCTCACGAGGTAACCGGCGCGGTAGAGCCCTCCCAGGAATCGGCGCGCAATGCCGGGTGTAAGCCGGAGACGAACCGTCGCGACGGGCGCAGGGAGGCTGAAAGAAGCCGAGGATATCCGCTGAAGCGGTGCTTGCGTATCCTCTGAGGAGGCAAAACCCACGAGAGTGGCGAGCACGACAGGTGTCAGTGCGAGCCGCAAGAGCGGGAATTGCCCAATGAAGGGGAGGAAAAGTGGAGGAAAATGGGAACGGAGGCAAGAGGGCGAGGTTGACCACGAGTCGCAAGAGAGGACTCGGGAATAGCCGGCACTGCCGGGTGTAGCAAACCGTATACACGGGCGGGACCACGAAAGTGGGAATAGATACCCAACAAACGAAGACTGCTTGAACGTCCAAGGGGGTTGGGAAGCCGTGCACCACGGGAAATCCCTCCGTAAGGAGTTGTATATCCGCACAGGCGGTTTGACCCAGAGCCAAGATCTGGAAGACCAAGATCACCCTTGCTGGGAAGACTTTACTGGACCGGCGGCCGCGAGGCCGGCGGCCTGAGTACTGTAGTCACCGTAGAATAGAATAAATAAAGTCTATCCTAAATAGCTAAATGTCCGTCTAACAAAGGGGCCAATCTGGCGGCCACGTGTCGCGCGGACGCTGCGGCCACGCGTATGGCACCCGGTCCCGCCGATGCATCACCGGCGTTCCGTCCATCGCCGTGAAAACGGATTACTCCTACTCATAACGAGGTTGCACGCCGGAGGCTCCGGAAAAGACTTAAGTCCCCAAAAACCTCCATCGAGGACGTTGCTCTTCATATCCCCCCCCTTAAGACAGGGCGAACACCTCGAAGAGGAAGTCGGCATGGCAGCTCGTCATGATAAGAGCGCGTCCGACACCGGGTCTCCGGGAACCAACACACCTTCACCAAGGATCCCACGCAAGCTCTTCGCATCCGATTCCAACCACAGCACACCAACATGCACCATGTCCAACTCCGACAGTCATAACACATCCGCGACTCCCACCCTTGGCGGTTCCACCGGCTTCCGGTCCGCGCCCCACCCTGGGGATGTTACCAACCTCGCGTACGAAGACCGCCGTATTGGCGCCCGCTTTCGCGGACAGGCGGACCCACCGCAGTGGCCGACCTACGACGCCGTTGTGGGTGCAAATCCGAGAACTCGGCATGGCTCCGCGATGTTGCGGTATGCGCCTTGGTTTCACCCATTGGCTGTCCGCGACGAGGATTTGATCCACTCCTACACCGATAACTCGGAGATGCTTCCGGGCGACCTGCCCGGCGTGGTAACCATGTCCTGGGATTACCGTAATCGTATCGCCATCTCGGTACACCACATACTCCGCCGACGCGGTGAATCCTCTGCGGAGGCTCAGGCCGCGCTTGCGCGGATCGCTTATCTCAGGCACCATCGGGCGCCTTTCGAGTTCCCGATACCGCCAGAGGTCGAATTCGACGTCCACCTTTACCGCACTCGCAGGGAAATGTCGTACTGTGACCGTCTTAACGGATTGGAAAACCTCGCTTGGAGGGCCACACCGATCGCTCGGCAAGAAGCCCTTTGCTGGGTACGACCGATTCTTCGGGCAGAGTTCCGCTACCAACTGCGGCAGTCGCGCTCGAAATTCCTTCAGAACTTCATCCGCGATGAGCGGCGTTGGCGGGCCCGGACCGGGTATTTCGTACCGTACCAAAACACGGAGATTGAGCGCATCGCGCCTGCTCACCGACGTGGTCGGTACGTCAGTCTCCCAGACTGGTGGTCCTCCTTGGAGGCCTGCTGGGGTTGCTTCATTGAGCTGCCCCCAGTCTTCACTTATGTAGGGTCGTCGTTTTTGAACGATCCCCAGTCGGGGTGGTGGTCCGTCGTGGTAAGCGAATGGGCCGTCTGCACTGCGGCTTTTATCCTCGCTGAGGCGTACGACCAATACCGATTGTGGTTCGTGCCACCGCGTGTGCGGGCTGCGATCCACCGTTTGGACATGCGCATCCCCCTCGGGGGCGAGGCGAACGAAGAAGAGATACTGGGCCTCATCGGCTTTGTGGAGGGGGTCCAGTGGGATGAGGTCCCGCTGGAGAACTCCCAACGCATTCAACCGCGTCGCAGGTCTGGCCCCACATTCGGGAGGAATACCGCGCTAGCGGGGTACTTCATCTACTTCGACCCCTGGGAGTACCACGAGATCAGCTGCGAGGAAGCGGAAGCCAACCGGCATGCGCCGCGTGAAGTCCCGGCCGACCACCCGCGAGGGTATGTCGACTCGAGCGACTATTACCGCGGCTATGCGGATGGTGACTCGATGGTCGACAACGAACCGGAGGATCCGGGGTACGCTCCGACGGAGGATGACGAGTGCGGCGAGGCCGGTGACGAGTCCGTTGAATACGGTGGTGCGGCTCCATCCGGGGCTGCTGATGCCGTGCGAACGGATTCCTATCCGACTCCATCGGTGGCGGGCCCGCCCGCAACTGCCGCTGGCGCGGAGCAGGGCGAGGTCATCGCGCGCTTCCTTCGGGAGGTGGGGCTTCGCGCTTCCGAGATCTCGGGTGATGTGGCCGCCATGCGGGATGCCTTAGTTAACTGCCTGGGCGGGGGTCCACCTCGTGCGGAGGAATGACCAGAGCTTCCGGTAGAATGTAGGGCGGCGCCACTAGATCGCCCTTGCCAGTAGTGAGAAATAAAAAAACGAGGGTCGCCTTTCCGACGTCCTTTCCCAAGTCCGCTTCTTTCTTTCCGGGGTACCGGCCTTCTACCGGGGTTCCGGCGTTGCAGGGAACCAGCCTAGCTGGGAGTTCCGTGTTTAACAGTGGGCGCTTCGCACGCGGACCAGGTAACTGGCACGACCACCAACGATGTTGGGATAGCGTGAGCGGTTGCTTCCTTCCCCGCGTTGGGGCATGGACGGAGATGGCGCGTGGCGCCATCATGCATTCCATTCCGTGTTCCCGGTTTATCCCTCTTGGGCGTTTACCAGCGTGGCTGGGGGTGCGGTCCCCGCAAGGCGGTGGAATCGCATTACCGTGGAGCGCGGGAGGTGCTCCATGGGCTCCGGGGTGACCCACTCCGGCCCGTATCCGTACCAGCGGGTCCGGTACTGGAGCACCTCGTGCTCATCGTAGCTATGTCCGACGATTCGGTCGAGGACGTACTCCTGCACGTAAACTTGCCGGCCTTGCCGGGTGGTGGTGACCCGAGCCTCAGCGCCGCGTGGTGCTGGGCTCGTCGTTGCCTGTTCCGGGTCACTCGGTTTGTCATTTCGCTCTGCGGTTGTTGCCGGGTTGCCGGGGCTGCCGTACCGCTTCGCGGAAGTTGCCGGCGCGGCCGGGTTGTGTTTCCGCTGGGCGGTAGGGGCTTCCCTGAAGTCCGCTCTTACCGCGAGTTTGCGGGGGTCCTTCGGTCTTAGTGACGGTTCGCCGGAGGCCTCCGCTTGATTTGCAGCATGCGGTGTTCCCATTGGTGGGCAGTTTCCGCTGTGCGGTGCGCCGTGGGCGGTGAGTGGTTCACCGTCCCGGCGATCCGCCTCCGCGGGGTGGCTGTCAGCCAATGACCAGGATGCCGGGTGCCCAATGGTCCGATCTCCCGCCCGGGTCACGTCACCTTGAGGACGGGTGGTCGGAACGTCGCGGACGGTTGACTCCGATTGTTCGGCAAGGGAGGCGGTTTTCGACTTGTCGTCGCGCCCCTTTTCCCCCATGGGGTTCGTACCGTTCTCAACGGAGTGGCTCGCTGAATTTGCTTGCGCAGCGCCCACCGGAGTACCGGTATCGACCGAAACGCTGGGTGTGCGACCGCGAATGTGCGGGGAGCCCTCAGTTGCTTCCACGCGATGCGGAGCGTCCTTAGGGTCTCGCTTCCCGGCTTCGGGTCTTCGAGCGCCTTGGTCCCCCTTGCGGGGTTGCGTGGCGGTCGGGTTGACCGCCGAGTCCCGCGGGAGCGGATTGGCGTCCGGCGAGGATGCCGGTTGCCCGCTCGGGGGCCTTGCCCGGGGTGTCCGGTTAAACTTCCGTTGCGACGGCGATGCTTCCGCGATTGAGCGGGTCCCCTCCCCCTCCTTAGACGGAGCGACGGGTGATGGTGGGCTAACCGCATGGCGGGTATAGATACCGCTGCGCGGCGCTCGTAAGGGTAGCTGGCCGCGAGGGCCAGGTGTTTCCGGCATTGCCGGTGGTTCCGATAAAGTCGGTATATCGGAGAGACCCCGTGAGGGGTGCGGTACCACGGCGGGGCGTGGTGCCACCGTTGTACTCGTAGTATTCGAGGCCGTTTCGACGGGGGCTGATGCGTTTTCCGCCTGCAGCGGTGGGGCGGCTACGATGCGGTCTTCTGAAAGACGTTCGTGGTCGCCGTTCTTGTCCACCACAACGATGCCGGAGAGGGAGGACACGACCCGGAACGGACCTTCAGCGACAGGCGAGAGCTTGTGACGCTTGTCGGTACGGGGGTTGTAGTACTCCCGGCGAACGAACACGTAGGTTCCCGGCTTGGGCGGTGCCGGTAGTGGTCCGCGTAAGCGGTTATCAAAATCCCGCTTGTAGGCGGCCTGGGCACGTTCCATGGACTTCCGGGCGACCGGTACGAGCTTGGTAAGCCAGTTCTACCACTTGAGGCGGTATTGACCCACGGATGGGAAAGAGTTGACCCTGTGTTGGGGTTCGACCGCCACTGGCGGGGGTGTCCTGGACAGCACAAGCTCGAAGGGAGTCAGACCGGTTGTACGTTGAACCTGCGTGTTGTAGGCGTAGGTGATAGCATCAGAATAAATGTCCCACGTCATTGGGTGATCGGATACGTAAGAGCGTAGCGACGCGAGTAGGGTGCGGTTGAAGCGTTCCACCTGCCCGTTTGTTTGAGGGTGGTAGGTGGTAGTAAACAGGTTCTTGACGTCGAGGATGCGGCAGACGTCCTGAAAGAACTTAGAGGCGAACTGCTTACCGTTATCGGATAGAACCTCTATCGAAGGGCCATAAACGAACGCCCAGTGCGTAACGAAGGCGTTCGCAACCGTGAAAGCGGTGATCTTCCGTAAAGTTACGGTGCGCACCAGCTTCGAAAAGCGGTCAGTGATAACCAAGAGGAACTTGTTTCCTTTGCGCGTCTTGAGTAGAGGCCCGAGAATGTCGATTGCAACAAACTCGAGGGGCGCCCTTGCGGGGAAAAGCTTCATCCGTTTGGAGTGCTTCCGGAGTTTCACCCGGTTCTTTGCGCATTGGGTGCAGAACTGCACCGTAGCGTAGCAATCAACCGCCATAGCGGGCCAATAAAAGTCCCTTCGCAGGGTTAAATAAAGTTTTCTCCCACCTGAATGTCCCCCGAGGGTCGGGTAGTGTGAGAGGTGGAGCACCCTGGTTTGCAGGGTGTGGAGGACCACGATCTGGGATCGGTGGTCCACCGTCCGCACGAGGTAACCGATGTCGTTTACCTCGAACGGGAGGTCCTATCCACCGTTTAGGCAGGCCCGTATGCGCGTGCAGAACGGGTCGCCGAACTGTTCTCGGATCATCTCCTCGGTGGAGATGGGTACAAAGGCTCCGGGAACGGGTGTTTCATTCTCGCGCGCTGCGAGTAGCTCATTCATTTCCATGGTGTCTTCCCCGGTTTCGGGCCAATCCGACTCCGTCGGTGTTTCCACTTCCAAGGTAAAGCACGGGATCTCGTCGACCTCCGGGTCGGCAAGTGCTTCACCTGTCGTAGGTTATCAAGAGAGGGCGTCTGCTTGGGTGTTCTGGACCCTTTTTTTGTAGACGACCTCGAAGTCGAATTCCGCTAAGCGCAGGCGCCACCGCATTAAGCGGCCAGAAGGATCTGCGGTGTTCAGCAGCCACCTCAACGAGGCATGGTCCGTGTATACGGTGAAATGAACGCCCATGAGGTATGGGCGCAGAGTGGAGAGCGCCCAGACCACTGCGAGGCACTCCTTCTCTGAGACCGAGTAGTTGCGCTCGTGGACGTTCAGCGTGCGGGACGAATAGACAATTGGTTTGCGTTCCCCCTCGGGGATGGTTTGGAACAGTGCGCAGCCCACCTGGTGGTCGCTGGCGTCGGTGTCAATGGAGTAGGGAAGCCCAGGTTTGGGCAAGGATAGGATGGGAGCTGTCTTAACTGCCTTAATCAAGGAGCGAAAAGAATCCGACTGATCGGTGGTAAATGGCGCAAGCTTCAGTGGCTGGCCCTTCCGCAGTAGCGCGTTTAGCGGAGCGGCGATATCCGATAAACTCGGTATAAACCGTCGATAGACGTTGACCAGACCTAAAAAGGATCGGAGCTCCGTTTGAGTACGGGGCTCCTTCGCCTCACAGAGGGACTTGATATGAACTTGTTCGATCATTAACCGTCCTGGACGGATGACGTGCCCGAGATACTTCCCCGTGTCGGTGAAGAACTCGCACTTCCTCAACTTGAGGGTTATTCCTGCATCTCGCAGTACGGTCATCACGTCCCGCACGTGGGTCAGGTGATCGTCCAGGTTTCTGGAAAAGACAATGATGTCGTCCAAGTAGACAAGGCACGTGCGCCACTTAAAACGCGACATCAGTATGTCTATTGCCCTTTGAAAGGTGGCTGGTGCATTGGTTAAACCAAACGGCATCCGCTTGAAGCGTTAGGAACCCGAGTGGCAAACAAACGCGGTTTTGTCTCGGTCCTCTTCCCGGACTGGGACTTGCCAGTAGCCCCAGTTAGCATCCAGAGTCGTAAACACGGTAGCGTCTCCGAGCGAGTCTATACACTCGTCCATGCGCGGAATCGGGTAGGTGTCCCTCACGCTGACGGCATTGAGGCGGCGGTAGTCAACGCAAAACCGCCACGTGCCGTCAGCCTTGAGGGCCAGCACCACCGGTGAAGCCCAAGGAGATTGGGCGGGCTCGATGACTCCAGCACGGAGCATCTTGTCCACCTGAAATTCTTCCTCCTCCCGAGCTTTCAGTCCCGCCCTGTAAGAGGGTTGTGCAACCGGACGTGCGTCCGGTAGCAAGTCTATCCGATGTTCGGTTGTATTGATCTC
The DNA here is from genome assembly GCA_030374765.1 of Agarophyton chilense. NCBI lineage: Eukaryota > Rhodophyta > Florideophyceae > Gracilariales > Gracilariaceae > Agarophyton > Agarophyton chilense. The sequence goes on from JARGXX010000129.1 coordinate 477,265, forward strand.
ACCCAGTGAGCCGTCCCACATTGTGGTAAACTCGCGTAGCATTCCGCGTAAGCGGTCCCGGTGTGAGACCGGTACATGACTCAGGTCCAGGTCCTCGAGGGCCTTGATCGGGTCTATCTTATCGTAGCTCGTAGGCTGTGCCCTGGTATCAGGTGTGGGAACCGACGAGGTCGGAAATGCATCCGTCTTGACGGTTTTATCGAGCGCCAACTGCTGTGCCTCCCCGGAGGTTTCTGCACCGGATACCGGGAGACCATCCTCGGTAGAGGGAGTTATTCGGAGTACTTCGGCAGCCGTCACCTTTATAGGGAGCATCGCGAGCGGGTGCGGCGTCACAGACCCAATGACTTGGTTCTTTGCCAGCGTCCGGGGAGCCTTTCCCAGATTGGCAACCAACACCTTGAAAGGGGAATTCGGCGTGACTTGCACGATTCCGTTCGCAACGGTTAACTGAAATTTCTCGTAAAACGAGGGCAAGGGCTGAACAACCCGAAGACCGTGTTGACGGGAATTGACTGAAACCATAACCTGGCTCTCCGGGGGTATGGTGACTGACGAGGCAACGCATAGCTTCGTAGCATCCCGGTTCGCCGGTGTGGGTTCCTGCGCAGCAGGTAGAGGAACGTGTTTCCTCGATGCCCGCTTCAGCGGTTGACGAACAATGGGGACGGTCGATCCGTCCTCAAGTTCCACCTGCTTAAGGCGTGGGCGGATGGCGTCGACAAACCTGTCGCAGTAGTCACATCCCAGTATAACTGGCGCAGCCAGCGAGCGGCACACAATAAAAGTTAGTTGAACCACCATCCGCCCTAGCCTGACGACCAGGTCGATCACACCAGCCGTTTTCAACCGGTTGTTATTGGCGTCTGAGACGTCGGGTACCGTTTCAGAACGGATGAGTGACCGCAATGGCGGGGGTAAAACCGATTCCACAATAAAGTTCGGCCCAGCACCTGTATCCAGGACAGTGAGATATCTCACCATAAACTGCGTGTGCAGACCAAGGTCAGCGTAAACCTTGTAGTTACGCTTGGCCATTACCAAGACTCTATCCGGGATCCGGTTATTTCTAATCCGTATCCACGGTCGACGCAAAACACCGAGGTGTTTAGAGTCCGCGTCTGCGGTGTCCTTCCTTGTCAGGATTTTCACCGGGGAGCGAGGCATCGGCGCCTCGGGCGTCGTCAGCCTCAACTCTGAGGACGCCTCTCCCGAAGGGGAGACTCCCTCTATTCTTTTCCCTGTACAGGGTTTTGGTCGGGCGAAGGCCCGACTTCCTCGGCAACGAGTGCATGATTCCGTTGCACGGTAGCTACCGCAGGAGCGGGTTGAGATCCACCAGCGTGGTTTGGCGCTGGCGCGGCGCGTGCCGGCGGAGCCGGTTTGTACCGAGAATTCGGAGTGTGAGCCAATGCGTTGGGGAAGTCCGTCTTCGCGCGGAGATATGACGTGAGTGGCACGGAGCCCTTCTCCTGCGGGGAGAGGGCTTCGTAATTATCCACCACTCGCGCCATGTCGCCTAACGATAAAAGGCATTGCGGGGAGGTGTGCCCGCGCTCGTAGCACAAGTGGCACACCAACGTCACTCCCGCGTTTCGCGGTACGGCATTCCGAGCATCGGTGTATCTTCCGGGTTCCCGGTTTCCAACCCATCCAGGGCGCTGACTTCGTGTCATTCCGTTCGAGTACGGCATACGGGGGGCCGGAGTGCGGCGGTCATTAAGATAAAAGACCTGCCCGTTCTCCGTGTCCCTTGCGGTTGAGTCAACCGAGCCATCCGTCGTAGACGGTAATTCCGTTGTCGGAATAGATAAACCATCGTGATGGATGACAGTCATATTGTTATAACCCTGTTTGGGGATGCCATCCGTCGCAAATGACGGTGAAGAAGAGTCCGACTCAAGCAGCAATGCCTTAGCGGCCTTCGACCGGGTTCCCGGATTGCGTGCACGTAGTGCATCTCCCTCTCCGCCGGCAAACTGTACGAGTTCAAGGTAGGTCACCTTCGGCTCTTGTTCCCTGTAACGGGCGACAAGAGTCTTGATGGCTGGATCCAAGCCATCAATGAACATCGTACAGCGTTCCCCAGCGGGGTATTCATTACCACAACGGTGGAAAGCCTTATTCAGGCGTACCGAGTAATCGGTCTCGAGCTCGCCGGAGCGTTGTCGAGTGTCTCGCAAAGCGAGTATCGCCGCTTGTATCGCGGAGTTGGTTGCGTAGGAACGCAGGAGGTACTGCACGGCCTCGGGCCAGCAGGTCACACCTCCTTCGGAGGCTCGCGACGAGCCCCGAACCGACAAAAACTGATCTTTAGCGACACCCCGTAGAAAGTAGGGTAGCGCCACGTAGGCTTGTCCTTCGTTCATTCCGAGTATATCGGCTTCCGCTACAAAGCGGTGTAGGAAATCCAAGACCAGAATTGGATCATCCCCAGTAAACGACTGGTTACGAAGTGAAAGCTGCATCCGCTTGATGCAGTCTTTCACTTTACCCGTGTCACGCGGTGTCCGACCTAAAGAGGAATTTGTAGCCGGTAATACCAGTAGGACAGGAGTGTCCTGTACAGAGGGTTGGTCGGCTCCAAGGGTTTGAGGCCCGGATGTCGCCGACCCTTGGGGCGCGACTAGATGGCCCCGTAGGTGGCAGAGGACCGCTTTGAGCGGGAAGAGCGCCCATAACGATCCTGTGGGTCATCGCTCACCGACGAATCGGAACTCTCCGAGTCACTCGGTTTACCGTCCGACTCAGATGATGAGTCGGACGGGTGTCCGTGCTTACGGTTAGAATCCCGGTTCTTCCGGCTCTTCCGGTTCTGCGACTGGGTCTCTCGATGAGAGACAAGCGGTCTAGCCGCGTTCGCGGGCGAGGTTACCGTCCTCTCGACCGACTCAAGTCGGCTTCGGAGACGCTCGAAGCGATTCTCCATACCTTCTGCGAAGGAAGACGGAGCGCCAGAACACTCGAGTAGTGTATTGACGTCCGACCGCAATGCGCGGATATCCTCGGCTAACTCACTTGGAGGGGGGTTAGCGAGGCTTCCACGTAAAGAGGTGAAATCCCTCGAGAGGGTATTGTGAGCAGCCCGCAGGGAGCGGAGCTGCTCTTCCAAGCGTACAATCCGCGCTTGGTCGACCAACCGCGGAGGCGGAGAAACCACCGTTGCGACGGTCGTTAACCCGGAATCGGGCTGCGGGTCTTCAGTGCCGGTGACCGGTATCTCCCGGGGATGGAGTGTTGGAGCCAGGGCCTGTGGAACATCAGTGCCCCTGGCATCACCGCTTTGGCGGGAACGGCTGCGTGTTGCAGGAGGCTCCATGCTAGGCGGTTTCCTCGGCATTGGCCACACCGTCTCGACGGAAGAATAAAAAGCAAACCGGTGAGACCGGAGAAAACCCGTTAAACGGAAAACAACCTCAGAGAGGACACAAGCGGTCTTGACTTCTAAGTCGGGAGACCAATTTGTAGGACAATGCCCCCAAGGGGGAAAACCTACGAAGACGTCCGGATCATCCTCTCACGAGGTAACCGGAGCGGTAGAGCCCTCCCAGGGATCGGCGCGCAATGTCGGGTGTAAGCCGGAGCCGAACCGTCGCGACGGGCGCAGGGAGGCTGAAAGAAGCCAAGGATATCCGCTGAAGCGGTGCTTGCGTATCCTCTGAGGAGGCAAACCCCACGAGAGTGGCGAGCACGACAGGTGTCAGTGCGAGCCGCAAGAGCGGGAATTGCCCAATGAAGGGGAGAAAAAGTGGAGGAAAATGGGAACGGAGGCAAGAGGGCGAGGTTGACCACGAGTCGCAAGAGGGGACTCGGGAATAGCCGGCACTGCCGGGTGTAGCAAACCGTATACACGGGCGGAACCACGAAAGTGGGAATAGATACCCAACACACGAAGGCTGCTTGAACGTCCAAGGGGGTTGGGAAGCCGTGCACCACGGGAAATCCCTCCGTAAGGAGTTGTATATCCGCGCAGGAGGTTCGACCCAGAGCCAAGATCTGGAAGACCAAGATCACCCTTGTTGGGAAGACTTTACTGGACCGGCGGCCGCGAGGCCGGCGGCCTAAGTACTGTAGTCACCGTAGAATAGAATAAATAAAGTCTATCTTAAATAGTTAAATGTCCGTCTAACAAAGGGGCCAATCTGGCGGCCACGTGTCGCGCGGGCGCTGCGGCCACGCGTATGGCACCCGGTCCCGCCGGTGCATCACCGGCGTTCCGGCCACCGCCGTGAAAACGGATTACTCCTACTCATAACGAGGTTGCACGCCGGAGGCTCCGGAAAAAACTTAAGTCCCCAAAAACCTCCCTGGAGGACGTTGCTCTTCAGATATGCCTCATACTCCGCAATCCAAAACTCCGTACGCAGCTTTTCACTACTTAGATACTTTGACAGTCCTGATACCACATGAGCGAGAGAATAATGCGTTGTTCCAACGCATTAAATGGAAACAGCCATAAAGTGGTAAGATGAACCTACAAGAGCCTGAACCGGTAGAGAGTAGAACCCCTTCCTGCAGTAATAAGATGCTGAATGAGATGTTAGAGGATTCTTAATTCCAATGGCGATGCCATCTAGCGCCCCAATGCACCCTTACAAGGGACTCATTGTATAGCGGGAGTGTTTGAAGCCCATTGAAAGTTGTTAAAGTACTTCCAAAGTGCTTGGAATCACCTGTAAAGTCAGCCTCTTCAATAGTGCATCTTTGGTGTCATTAAAAACTGAATATATAGTGGAAGAATCAATCCTGAGCTCAACCATGACGTCTAAATAGCACGGTCTACATAACATTGGAAGTGTGATATCTAAAATTAGATTGGTCGAAATCGTTTTACTACAAGATCGTTGTCTCATGGCTGAGTTTTTGAATATGATAGGTGCAATTTCTTTGTGCAAATATTCAAGATTGTCGCTCGAGCTGAATTCCTTTTGAATTTTTCTTGCATTGTGACCTGACTTGATGTATTCGAAATCGAGGCGGTTTTTCAATAAATTGAAAATAAACGTACTGCTAAGAGATTAGGCTTTCAGTTAGTTTGAGTTGAAAGTCGAAACGAATGTTTATAGAATTATAGTACAGCCGAAGATTCTATTATTTTTGAAATGGAATTGAAACACAGAAAGAGATCCATTGTCTATGGTCAGCGTCGATCAATTCGGTGAAAAACAGCCATTATTAAAACCAAAATGCGACAGGAAGGATCGTCGACAAGCACATTGTAGAACGCCAGCACATTTCCATGACTTCCAGCTCTGAATTCACATGCAACAATAGCAATTCCATCGCTAGAAAGGCATTTATTTCGTTCGACCAATCACCGACCCCCTCGCCTGCTTACGTCTTTCGAATGGAGCTTTGCACTACTGCAGACATAAAGTGCGTTTCAAAAACAAATCCTTTCCTAATACCGGGCAAAAAATGGCGTTTTCTGTACTGTAGAGCCAATTTCTCACCGAATAAAACCTTTTCAAGTAAAAAACCTTGTTTCTTAAACATATCTTTATGGAATATAGAGCTCCATTATGACTTTTGTACCGCCCTTATCTCGCCAAAAATATATGAAAATTATGAGAATGGACCACAAAGGCATGATCCCAACTTTTATAGCGCAACGACAAATAAAAATCCCAAAAACAAACAATTATTACAGAACAATCTGTTTGGTATGAATTCAAGCGATGTTTAAGCCATACCGCATTCTTTCTAACACAAAAACGCGTGGAAGTAAGCTTTATCTTGTATGTGATACTTAATCGTGCAAAAATAATTGAAGCAAAACAGTGTTTGAATGTTAAATGTTCTTAAATATGACGCAAATAAAAAATTCAAAATTGATAAAAACTATAAAACAACAAAAGAATCTTCTTTTGAAAACGCACCATAAACGCAAACGTGCGTTGTGTTCCTCAGAAAAGCCTCATTAAAAAAAAAGAGTATGAAAAAAGATAGTGTTTTGGACGAAAACTGTGAATATGAACGGAGCAGGTTTCTTTAAATTCTATTAGCATGATAATGGAAAAAAAGTTGAGTTTTATAAAAAAGTTCTTTGGTTATAGATCTGAGATGGGTTTAGATGGCATATTTGAAGTAACACTAACTAAAATAGCGTTTTAAAAGCTTTAATGACTTATAAACGTTATGATAAAGTGGTAGAAAGTTTTGTGCTACTTTATTTCTACTTCACGTATGAATTAAATTATGATTTTTAACAGGATAGTGCAATTGTAAAACAGTCAAATATTAGAAACGTTATGATAAAGTGGTAGAAAGTTTTATGCTACTTTATTCCTATTTTACGTATAAATTAAATTATGATTTTTAGCAGGATAGTGCGCTTGTAAAACAGTCAAATGTTTAGAAACAGTACATGAATGGTTTAAATATGACTGATACGGATCTTTCATGACGAATTTCCAATGTTCACTTTATTGAAAACACCAATGGAGTGCTAGATTAGATGATTTGTGGGCAAATTAGACAGTTCAGTACAGTTTTTTATTCGAAAGTTTTTATCACAAATGACTGGGACAAAATAACGTTTAATTTAATTCATTTTTTTATTGAATAAATGATAACACACTCTGTAAGTGTCAGTAGGGTTTAAGAGGCGAAAACAAACTACTGAGAGCGTGCTGTAGAGAATATGGCTGACGAAAGGATATGTTTTTGAAACAGTATTTTGACTTGATATTTTTCATGTGTTGTTTTTATTGAGTGTACTGTAGTCGAAAAGGCATTTTTACGAAATATTTGTGCAAGAGATATGTTTTTGAAACAGACTTTATGTTCTCTGGTCGAACTTCTGTGCCACCAAGTCAGCCTCCCTGGCACCTGCACCTCTTGGCTATTGATTACTGATGAGTACCAGAACCAGCCACTCGGGAAGGTCTGCTAAAAGACAGAACGCCTTCCCGCAACTACCAGCTACAACTGCATGGTGGAGGAGTGTCATAGCCAGTAAAGGAAGTACGCAATACCAATAATTATACCATCACGTACTTGTGGTCGCCCTGCAAGTACAACTGCAAGCAGATCATCGCTCACTGAGCTGTGTGACCGTCGCTGGCCATAACATGATGCTGAGGACTAGAGATCCAAGTCAAGTCAGCGCGACGACGGTACAAGATACTGTGTGCTCTATGGTGCTTCCCATTCTCTTGGCGTGCGAAGCACACCAGTGCACGTGCTTACCGCATGAGAGTTCCAGGGCAAAATAAAGCAGGCATGTGCACAAATATGGAGAAGTCGATGTCGTCGGTCCAAAGCAAGCGGGGCTTTTGAATCTCCGATCGATCTGTCGAAAGCCTTTGTATACAGACGTTTATTGTGAAATTTTCAAAATAACCCGTTCACTTCACTTCACTTTGTGAGTGAAATGCACCGGCTCTTCTCTTTACTTCGTCGTCGTCGTCATCTATCTTGTGCACAGTCGGTTCACTGTAATGCTGTTTGACACACTTCATGCTCGTTCACTCTCGTGAAGAACGGGCCTCAGCGTATAGAATCTATTTCCCAAATGGTATTCAAAGCCAAGAGTGGAGTCAACTGTGACGGCTTTGTGCATCGTATGCTTCGTCGGGACTTGCTCTGAGTGTTTTGTGGCTTGAAACCATGAAGTGGATTCTTAATCGAGGCAGAGGTCAGATAAACTCATACAAAGGAGCGTCGTTGGCTAGATGCTGTTAAAAATGTAGAATGGCGGTTAGGGAGATGCCACGAATACTCTCAACGATCATCAAACGGTTGCAAACAACATTTGGAGAAGCTCAACAATGCTCGTCAGTACAGCCTTTGACAACCCCAAATTCAAAATAATTTCGATTGAATGGGGTTGAAAAGAAATGGCTGCTTTCCGCGCGCATTTGAAACCACTGCGGTTATTCATGTACGGCACCCGTAGGCTGCAGCCCCGATTGAGTTCAGCGAGATGCGACCTCAGCCCACACACCTCTGAAACATATCATACAGTGCCTCACCTCTGAAACATCTCCTACAGTTTCTTGGGCCAGGCCCACACATGTAACTTCTGGAGGGTTAGAGTGCCATCTTCCAGGTCGATCAGGGAGCAATTCTCTGCTTAGAACTGCGACGGTCTCAGAAACAAACGCCGTTCGTCGTGGCTCGTCATTCTACCTGGACATCATCGTAGCACATTAGTCTACGATTTCTTTCCGATCTCTATGTAACCCAGGAAACTTCTCAACGCGTTCACGAAATCCGCGGCATCATATTGTTTGTCCTCCGAGCAAATTGTCATGGCAACGAGCTTTACCCCCGGACGCAGAAAAATTCCCCTCGCTTTCTTGTCGCCATTTATCTTGTCCACCCGAAGCCCGAGTTCGACTGTGAGAGGTATCTTGCCGCTCCGTTCTTTCCGTTCGACACGGGAGCCACGCTCCGGACTTCTTGTTTCAACAATGAAAGATACTCGCGTCAAGATCGACACAGACGAAAGCAAAGACAAACCCCATGAACAATCTCAACCAGTGTTGAGTACGACGAATATCCCGGAGCGCCTTCGAGTTGTGCTTTTGTGTTTCGTATCGTTTGTCATTTGCAACTGCGATCGCATAAATATCTCTGTAGCTATTCTTCCGATGGCCAAGTTCTACGGCTGGAACCAGACCACAGTGGGAGTAATACAGTCGGCTTTCTTTTGGGGGTACGTCCTGACACAGATTCCGGGAGGATACTTAGCAGATAAATACGGTGGAAAGCACGTTTTGGCCGCAGGCGTTATTGTTTGGTCAGCAATGACACTAGTCACCCCGATGGCAGCCTCTTCAAATCTTGGTTTACTTCTGCTGGCAAGGGCCCTTCTTGGTGTAGGTGAGGGTGTGGCAATGCCGGCTATGAACAATATCATATCGAAGTGGGTGCCTGAAAAAGAACGTGCGCGGTCATTATCTCTGACATATAGCGGAATGTATCTTGGCTCTGTAATTGGGTTATGGCTTTGCCCGCAGTTCATTGTTTCGTTCGGATGGCAGAGCGTATTCTACATCTTTGGCGCGCTTGGGTTCTTTTGGTGGTTTGCGTGGCAGGGTTTGACCACAAGCACCCCACAGCTCTCTAGCACCATATCATCAGAAGAGCTGCAATATATTGAATCAGGAGCCCCTGGTACCAAGAAGGAGGTATCCGATATTCCTTGGCGCCTTCTGTTCAGTAAGAAAGCAACATGGGCAATCATTGTTGCCCATTTTTGCGCGACATGGGGTAAGTCTTTACTACCGTGACAAAGAGCCGAGGACGTTTTTGTCTTTCTCTGTTTGATGTATTGCGGTATGCTAACCTTTATGTTTTGACTTTGCAACACACAGGGTACTTCGTGTTGCTCATATGGCTTCCAACTTACTTCAACCGCCAACTCGGGTTTGATCTTGCTGCTTCATCTTTCCTTTCAATATTGCCATGGCTGGCAATGTTTATCTCTGCGAATTTGGGTGGTCTCATAGCAGATGCATTGAGAAGCGGAGGGATGTCTTTGACTGCAGTCAGAAAGACCATGCAATCAATCGGATTTCTTGGCCCAGCATTCTTCCTTGCACTCGTTGCAAGCACTGAAAACCCATCGTTAGCCGTTTTCTACATGACATCCGCATTGGCGCTGGGCTCGTTCTCACAGAGTGGAGTATATTCTAACCACCAGGACATTGGGCCTGCGTACTCTGGAATTTTGTTGGGCATTAGGTGAGTTGTTTCTGAACACTCAACAAAGAAATGCGTTCTCGAACTGCAGAGGGAAACGTTTCGACGGGCTTTCCTTATCTTCAGGTTATCAATTCGAGGGATCACTCTCCACGATGCGACTAATTTCCTCTGGTGGGCATTTACCGCTCATCTCCATTGCCCACGATTTAGAAAATGACGCGCCATGCTAACCTCGCCTACATGTTTTTTCTTTTGAGAATGGTAGCAACACAGGTGCAGCCATCCCAGGAATTGTTGGTGTAGCTCTCACAGGTTTCATACTCGACGCGACCGGGTCCTGGAAGCTTGTCTTCTCAATTGCCATATTCTTTTACTTGCTTGGAACCGTTGTCTACAACATACTCGGTACTGGTGAACGCGTCTTTTGAGGAAAAAAGTCGCACATCGCAGCGATATGAAATTTTTGGATCAGCTGGGAAAAGAATGTTACAGCTCAAACCTACAGAGTGCGAAAGTTTTTGCAGATAGCTTGTGGACTGACAGTTATGGTGAGAAATTCTTTTCACTTGTGTTTTGCACTGCTCAGAGCATCAATGCTCCACACTATGTAATTAGAATATGGTGAAGAGGGCGGCACGAAAATTTCGACCAAACAGCTGAGTTACCGTTCTGCAAGATGTGTGTTAGCGGCAACAATCAGCAGCTGAAACATGGGAAAGGTCTTTAACAATGTACAAAGCCTTTGTAGTGGTTACCTAGGTTCCTTTCCGTAAAACTGTCTTTACTGGCATGAGAACGAAGCCAGTTCCCGCATTCTCGATGTTTGCGCAATGAATAATCCTCTGAGCAAGGTGGAAGTCAGAAGCCTTCGGAATTTGGGGAACTGTACATACCTCAAAACTCATGGGCAGTAAGCCGTTTCAAAAAAGTAAGTTACAAACCCAGTGTGTAGTGGAGTTGGGGGGAGAGGGAATGGTGCAGAAGACAAGATAATCGCCCCACATGTGGCGCTGGGAGATCCCACACAAAAATGGCCATTAGTAAAGAGTACAGTATTGATCCTGTCTCTCAAAAAACGCCAGCTTCTCCGTTGCGCAGAGATCTGAGCAAATACTTTTATGTGTTGCAATAGCTACAATTGCCATGTGATGGCAATCCCAGAAATGCAATCCGACATTGCTCATCTTCATCAGGATTGCAATTAGAAGATAGATAGTCCTTTTCCAAACAAGTTTCCCAGCAGATCGCAAGATGGCAACCAGTCATATTCACACTCAGTTTTAGTTCAACTGAGTGTACCCTTGGTACACTATCGTACTACATTCATACGAACATTTTCTTTGAGTAAATCCTCTGAAGTTGTGTTTTTTTAGTTTCTTTATACTTGATACACCCACTGCTATAGTTTTTGGATCACGCATCCAATGAAAGCTACGACAGCCCTCACATCTAAACTTTGGGGGTTGGTTGTCAACATGTGGGGAGGATTGGTTGTCTAAGGTACAAAGGTAGCAATCTACCTGGCTAGTGCACGCGGAACTGATATCCTTACTGGCTGCTTCTGGGCAGAGAATCATGTCCTGAGACCTGTACAGACCTAATGCTCTGTATCACATCGTTCAGATCTACTACGGCCTCCTCAGAAGTATTTCTGTCCACCCGGTATTTGTTTCCTAGCTCCAAAATTCTTTCTTCGATAGTGTTGCGAACAATCACACGGTGAACATAAGTCTCCCTGGTCTGACCAATTCGATGAACTCGCCCCACAGCTTGGGCTTCAAGAGCAATTTGCAGGGATGGCTCGACTAAAACAACGTGACTTGCCTCTGTAAGATTCAGACCTGCACCTGCCTTTCGAAGCGGCAGCAAAATAACGTTCCGTATATTTGAACTCTTAAAGTCGTCGACAATTACGGCGAATGCTACTGATGATTTTGCTTGATCACCATCGCAGAAGGGGATATTGTTCCTTTCTAGAGACAAACGAACCAGATTTAGAACTTCAGACCACTCCGAGAAGATGAGCACTTTTTCATCGTCATTGCGATTCCAGATAGACCGCAAAAGTCTGATTAGGGCTGTCGCCTTGGCACCGAACTGACCCATAACTTCTATTTCCGCGTTGTAGAATGAAGAAGGTTTCCCAATTTGATCTTCGTCGCCATCAGCTTTCGTTTCTACAGGACCAGGTGACCCTTGATTCGCTGCTTTTTGAAGAGAAAGAATTTCAGAATCTTCTTGCGGAATGGATGAACTTGGCCCCGTCCGCCTTCTTTTCCTTGCAGGATCTTGTGATGTCGATGTAAAACTGATTTCATCAACAAAGCATCTAGTTCGACACTGGGGGCATTGAATTGAATTTGCACTCGACCTCAAATTCTTATTCGTAATCATGCCCAATGCACATTCGCAACAGAAAAGGTGTGCGCATGGAAAAACGGCTAGACTTGAAAGCGTATCCGAACCCCCAAGACATATCGGACATGATTGGAAATTCTCGATCTCGGTCTTTCCCTGGTCACTTGAAGCGCTGCCTTCAACACCTTTCCTCAAAGACTTCAAATACGCGAGGCGACCTCTTGTGTTTTGAAAAGAAAGCTCTGCAACACGTCTTTCACTTTGAAATTCCACTAGCATATGATTCAGCCGGTGACGTGGGATCCTATGCCGCAATTCAAGCTCTGTGAGATGAGAAGGATCGGCCTTTGCATCTAAAACAGACATTCTCATCTGAGCCATTTTGATTTCATCAAGTCTCGCCAGCAACGAACGTTGGGCTTCAAACATTGCTTTGGCGTCCTTGTGCTCTTCTTTAATGGTGCTGAGACGCTCGAACCATTCATTTGTCTGATCCGTCATGACAAGATCCTTCTGTTTGCGAACGACTGCAGCCAAAGCAAGAAGAATCACTTCAATCTCGCCCTGATACAAAATTCTGCTGCTGTTGGACTGAAATCGGGACGCCCTACCCCGTGAATGGAATGTTCCCTTCACAACGGCTTCCACATCGATGCCTTCAGAGGTTTCTTTCTCCTGCGATTGATCAGCATTTGTCTCAAATTCGTCGTCTTTTCTTTCGCGGAGAGAATAAACATTTTTCTCTACGTTCGTTATAAGATTCTCCGCTCGACAGTGGCTGCATTTTGGACCTCTCCCATGATCGCGGCAATTGCTACAATAACCAGACTCGGACACATCTTCTTCTGTAGGCTCTCGAGCTCCAGGAAGTTGCAAAAGTACGTTTCTAAAGGCCAGTCTTGCCTCTTGTATCTCTCTCAAACCCTCCGAAATGACCCTCGCAAGAGCATTGAGATTGTGAAGTCTCGTAGCGATAGTGTTGACCTTTGTTACCTCTCCTGCTAATACATCCGTGAGACGCTGCACCATCTTATCAACAAAGGCTGTGTCTTTACCTTCCTCAACAAGAACTGCAAGACCAATCTCCCACCATTGAGTTTTCATGGATTTCTGCTTCTGACGGACTTCACCCGCGCTGGCCTTCAGGTTGGCGTCGGATACATAGACACTGGCCTCTGCATCGTCAACATCTATTGCGATTACTTTGGAGATGTGGCCATTGACCAAAACCTCAGCACCGGAACCTGACATTGAATCAATCAGCATGAGTGGAGTCTCACCGAGTTTTGAGAATTTTGCATTGTACGTTGCCGTAGCTAGTTGCAGATTTGCCTGGGCTTCAGCAATGTACTTTTCTCTGAGGGCATCTACGTCTTTCGACAAATTCCCGTCCTGAACGGATTCCCCTACTTTTTTTAGTTCGTTCAGAGCGTCCCTGTCAATGGATGACGGTTTCTTCAGTTTTTGAAGATGTTGGCGGAAGTTGCTCACAGTTTGTAAGGCATCATTAAGGTTGAATTTGACATGCATAACCTGAATATCGTCCATCCTAACAATATCTTCGTTGCACTGTGCAAGGTGAAGTATGTCACGATACAATTGCACAGCTGAGATCAATCGGTCGACGTTGCGGTTTCGAGCAGGACGGACAGAGAACTGAAGCAAGGAAATTGCGGCCTGCCCATTCATGCTCGCGACCAGATTCCGAAATTCTTCTTCGCATTCAACTTGGCTCTTGAGAAGAATAGATTCGAGTACTTCGTTCAGGTCGAGGGGACTTTTCGCCCTTCTTTCCGCCTCTTGCACGCAATTCTCTCGAGGCCTTTTGCTACTGCTTGCAACTGCGACAAGTCGTCTTCCAGAAGCGCCGATTCTGGGGTGGCAGCATGCTTGACGAAGCATGTGCAAAAGGTTCACGGACGCGGCATCTGCTCTTCGGGTTGAAGTAAGTTGATGGACATGGTCTTGCAAAGTGTTGTAATGGTACTTCTCAACAGGGCCAAGAAGAGTGTGAACAACCTCAAAGTTGCGCCTTGGTATGTTCAACTCGGTGAGTTGCACGTCATACATCCGGGTGCGCCACATTATGCTGCGAAGAATTCGGGCAACTCGGTTTTGATCCTCTTCGTAAGGGGAGGTCCTCAGAAGAGAAACCCAATTTGTGTTTTCAGTTGAGTCTTCAAGATTCAGAAGTCGAAGCATCGGTACTACATCACAGAGATCGGTAGACATTGGAGTTCCCGTGACACACCACTTGTACGTTGCACGAATGTACGACGCCATTTCGGCAACCTGTGAGTAACTATTGGAACCAGCGCCAAGCATTTGAGACTCGTCCAGCGCGACGCGATGCCAGTGCACACCGAGTAGAGGAACTGGCAGGGGAAAGTACTTGCGTTCAAACCGACGTGAATTACGTGGTTTCCGGATAGAGTTGACTACATTGACGTCAGCCCGCAGAGCATCGTACGTGGTAAGCACAACATCAGCTTCTTGCAAAACTTGCTGTGGGATATAGCCGCTGATTCGAAGGCCTTGGAAAACTACAACGTTTAAAGCATCTCGAACGTGCTTTTCTATCTCAGTTTTCCATTGTATGAGTAGAGCAGTGGGAATAATTATGAGAGTAGCTTTGGACTTTGGCATTTCTGTTTCCCGAATGTCATCTTTTGACAGCGAGTAGAGGTAATCGATACAAGCAGGACAAACGTAGTCCTTTTTTGCGGCGTTTGAGCCTTTTACGCAATCACGGTGAGCTGTGCGACCGCAGTCCACACAGCGACAAACGGGGTGTTCGGTAGATTGGGAGGCTGCACGACAGATGCCGTCGCACACGGGGCATATACGGCTGCGAGACGGACTACATCGCTTCCTGATATGGATTTCTGCGGCGTCTCTCGTATTGCATAGGACCAGCTGCATGAGTTCGACAGTTTTGCCGAGACCCATCTCGTCGCACAAAAGGCCTCCAAACGCTCCGGGTACTGAACGGTTTCGTGGATCATTCAACGGACCTAGACATATGGCGCCTTCAAAGACGTCGAATACAGCGTGTGCCTCAGTGGTGAGATGATTGAGTGCTGCTTGCTCACGGAAAAATTGGTTGTTGGAGAGTTGATTGGCAAGATGCCATTCCACAAAGCGCTGGGATTTGGGTGGACGGAGCTCTCTCGAAAGCATCCACGCCACGGCGCGTTGTTGATACGGACGCAACGTTACATTGAGAGCGGTGGTGTGGCGTACTTGCTCAAGAAAGGGGACAAAATGGTGCTGGTCGGTGTCGCTTTTAGTGCGTCGAATTGCTTGATAAACCCATTGCTTTGTGTAGGACGGGGTTTCTAGCGGGGCAATACGAGCCCCAGCGTGGGCATGGATAAGCCACCTCGCCAGCCGCACACTGAGTGAAGCCAGCGCATTCTCGGTTAACGTGGGTTGACTTGGAGGATGATACCAAATTTGTAAAGCGTCGATATCAGACACGTATTGAAGAGTTACATGCTGCGCCAGTATGAGAGACATCAGCGCGAGTGGGGTGGAATGGGCATGCGTGTGAATATTGTAGAGGTTGAACTGATTTTGCGGCGAAGCAGGCTTGACGACGGCCACGGTGAACAGGGCGTCGTTGGGTTCATTGGGTGGGAGACACGGAGAATCAGAGTGTTCTCTAAACGCCTTGGGCGGAGTTCGAGAGATGATCTTTCCAGAGGGCCCAATCATTCGGTACGGTTCATGGTGGCACGCGAGAACGACAGGCGCGTCAATGCGTTGATGGCGAAAGGAGGCAAGCTCATCGGCAGGGAAATTGAGATATCTTTGCAATGAATGATGGGTGATAGAAATGGATTCATGTTCGAGAAGGCTCAGTTGGTACAGGCAAGCAACGGTACGACCGCTGGCGCAAGGTGGAAGCCGATCGGCGCGTTTGAATGCGGCGGTCGCGGGCGGGTTGTACACAACGTGGCGACGGGCCTTTCGCGTCGTGGTGGACGCCGCTCGGGAACGGGGCCCACCGGGCAGCGGCTGCGGAAAGCGAATGGGCGGAGTAGTCTTCGAACGCGGCATTTCGTCGAGAACGAAGCGCGTCAGCAAAAGACGCGGGTGAGCCGACGCGACGGCGCATCGGGCGCTGCTGCGACCATGTGGCAGAGATAAGCGCCGACTCGGCACAGAACGCATTCAAATTGGTTAAAGTTCAAGAGCGTGCGCAAAAGCCACGTAGCGACGCGCTGCCGCACTGTATTATCATGTACTACAGGTCCAACGCTTGGGTGAAAAAAGTCAAACTACGATATATCATCAGGTTAGCTAATCCCATGCAAGGTACAGTGCGTTTCAAAAACATATCCCTTTACAAAAACTGCACCAAAAGGCATTTCACGTACTGTAGAGCACATTTCACAACAAATAAAAACCATAAGTCAATAACGTTTCAGAAGTATATACTTTATACAATCATCAGCTCAGTTATGGCTCGTGGCCCGCCTCTGACACGTTCTGAACAGCTGCAAATTATGGAATTAGTAGGTCAGAGTATGATTGCAGCAGATATAGCCCGAAAAATCAGGCGCAGTCCAAAAACAATCAGCAACTTCATAAAATACCCCTCTACACTTAGAATAAAGCGTTCAACTGGCCGTCATAGGTCCCTATTCCAGGTCGTTAAGCGTGGAAGTAAGCAAAAACTATGCCGTAACACTTCATCTTGCAGAAAAAAATGTCAAACCTCTATATTTGTCTTTTTCAAAATTATCTATATAGCGTGAAGCTAACAGGCAAACTATGTTCTAGTACACCAAAATAGAGAAACATTTTTTTATAAGATAATCACAAGAAAAATTGTGTGAAATGGTTTTCCCAAAAGGCTTATTGAAAAAAATGGAATAATTTTATCTTTTCCGACGAAAAAAGTCAAACATTGAGTGTCCAGATTGTTAAAAATTTTACTGGCATAATTTTTGAAAAAAGAAGAATTTGTGACAAGGCATTCAGAAGGAGCATCAGTAATGGTTTGGGCTATAATTTCTACTATAGTAGCAACTGATAAAGCTTTTCTGAAACTACTATGAACTCTGAGAAGTATGCTAAGGTTCTAAAAAACTATCTTCTACCTTTTTCATACTGTATGCATGGGGAAGAATTCATTTTTCAGCACGGTAATGCACCTGTGCATAATTTTAACTCTATGGAACAATTATTTAGTTGTCTGAATTTATTAGTTATGAAATGGCCTGTGCGCTCTCCTGAACTCAACGCTATCGAAAAAAATTTTGGAATGTTGGCCCGAATGGTTTATGGGCAAGAAAGAAAGCTTGATATAGCTTTTGATTAAACAAATTATATCAAAGA
The DNA here is from genome assembly GCA_030374765.1 of Agarophyton chilense. Lineage (NCBI taxonomy): Eukaryota > Rhodophyta > Florideophyceae > Gracilariales > Gracilariaceae > Agarophyton > Agarophyton chilense. The sequence goes on from JARGXX010000129.1 coordinate 494,623, forward strand.
TTGCTGAGAAAAGATTGACTGTAATGCTATCAATCCTTTTATGTAATAAATTCAAAAGTGTTTCATAGGTGTTATACAGAATAAAAGAGCAAAAACAAACTACTGAAGTCGGGTTAGAATAAAAAAGGTGCAATAAATGTTAGGTTTTTGAAACAGTATTTTTACTTCAAATTTTTTTCACACTGATGTTATTAGTTGTATTGTAGCCAAAACCTCAATTTTTGGAAAATTTGCGCGAGGGATATGGTTTTAAAACAAATTTTACATCATTACCCACCACCAGCGTGAATAGAGTGCTTACGAAAGTGCACATTTTTTGGCAGGACAAGCGAATGTGCCTCATTGACCTACACACATAAAGGCACTTGCCGACTCACATCCCTTCTCCACAGCCAATTTCGCCAAAACAACAGGCAGCCGTGAGTACGAGTGGCTCCCCTCGTAGACTTCGGCAGCGTAAAGAGCCATGCGACAAAATAACTACGGCATCGGCGAAGCCATCCGGCGCAAACGGCGACGCAAGCACCTCATGTACAAAACCTCTTCTTTTCGATGAAGACAAAAACTTGCTCCATCTCAGTCCACGCCGAGACTATAGCGCAAAAAAGGACGTTTGCCGCATCTGGATGCGTTCTCAAATTATATCGTTTACCTGCTTCAACATCAACCTGCTCACCAAGAAAAAATGTTTGCGCCAATTTCACTTCCGATTGCGTAAAATTCAAACGGTTTGTAGGACAACGCTTGGAGCGGAGACACCACGAAGATGTTCGGGATCTTTCTCTCTTGAGAGACACGCCTCAAGCGGAGGAGACGCGTCCCAGCGAAGCACAGAAACAGAGCCACTCTGGAAAGGCACGACGGAGTCGGGTGTAAGACCGAGGCCAATCCAGCGGGATATACCTAGAGTGTTTAGGTGGGCACGGCACAGTCCGGGGTGTGACCAATTCTAGGCGGGGCTGTATCACGGCGATTGTCGGAAAAGGAGCGAGGAAACAGTCGTATGAGGGGGACAAGCGGGGTGAGTGAGGCGGCCACTCACGAGAGCCGAAAAGGAGAACAAGAGAAAAACGGGGGCCAAACCCTATACAGGGGCGAGACTACGACAAGTTTCGGCTATTAAATATGAACCCACGGTGGTGGTAGAACTCTGATCGACAGAGGGGTGGATGAACTAAAGTGCGACGGACGCTCACGCAGTATGCGGTGAAGACGCGCCGAAGGCGAAAAGTTCAGAGCCAAGACCCCCTCCTTGGGATCTCCCAAGAGGGTGTTTGCTGGGGAGCAGTGCTCAACCTCCTAAGTAGTGTGGCGCGCGGCCCCTGACAGTGGGCGCGAGCCCGAAAAATAGACACTAAATAGCGATAGCGTAGCTAAATAAATACTAAAAAATACTAAATAATACTAACCATTAGGTAGAATCCGGGCTACAAGTGGCACGCCTCGCCATCGAGCGTCGGCATCCGTGCAGTCCACGTGTTCCACCAGTGTGCACCTCCGGTCCTAGCCGGGCGTCGGCACGCAATAGCGGTATAGCTTGTCATAGACCAAGCTAGTCCTCAAGCGAGCGAAATATCTAAGTCCTGGGAAGAAACCCCCTTGAAGGGCATTGCACTTCACTTTTTGCTTGCTAACGGGCTTGGTGGAAGGGAGGATAAATTGTAATAGAAAGTATCGTGACCCTTTCACAGCTACAGCATTCTAATATGTCGCCTCGCCTACTCCGTAAGTTGGAAGGACATAAGAAACATTTTCTGGATGTGAGCTTTGGCAATTTGTGAAGTTTTTTGGGAGGCGGTGCACAGTTTTCGGAGCTTAAAAAAGCATTTGTTGGAGGACTTCCGCGGCGGTCTGATGAAACGAAAGAAAGCTGTGTATGCGCAAGTTATTTGTGAAATGAAGTCAACCCTTGAAAACTCTGTAGGTTTTATTGACTGCACTGAAAATTAAATGAGCCCTCGCAGAGATGTTGGAGTGAACCAACGCGCACGTTATTCCGGCTGTGAACGCATCCACTATCCTATTTATCAAACTGCTTCTATCCCAAAAGATCTGATGTTCCATCTGTGAATCCCGAAAGTGGGGCGCCGCTATGACATGACGCTGTATCGAGAGAGTTTAACAGAGGCATTGTTGCAGAACTTGTTTCTACAAAACAAGAGACAGTTTGACCCATATGGAGACGCTGCTAACGTGTTAAGCCCTTGGCCGCAGGTTGAATTTAGCAGGATGGGTGCAACTCTTACGCTGCAGGCTTACAAGGAGGCTGTGAGAGTTGTGCAAGAAGCAATTTAGTGGGCTTACAACGATAAGAAGCAGTTCTTGTGCTTCCAAGACTTCAAACGGCAGTTGAAGGTGCGCCAAAATCCAATATCAGTGTTTAACAAGTCTTTCGAGTTGCAATGGAACATGACGTCGTGCATGACGCACGAGGGTCAAGCCGTTTTCTACTTCAGCTACGTTTCTCTTGCACTAAGCGAGTAACTCAACTCTACATAAATATATCTTGAATACTTTCCTGCCCTTCGAGGACGGAAGCTCGCCTACGGCGCTTAGAATGGAGAGCGCGCCACGAACCGTTGCGCATCGCACCATCGCTAGAATTCGGATGGCCCAAGAAGGGCGGGAAAGCCAGCACGACCCTACTGTACCTTTTTCACTAGGGCGCCCAGCACTAATATCATCTGTCCACGCTAAGATAGTGGTTCACAGCAGTCTCCGCGATCCTTCACCGCGCGCTCCACCTCTAAATCCATACGATGCTCATCCAGAACAATACATGGCGATTACTGCTCCTGTAGTCGTTGCTGCCGCTCTGCATCTCGTTCTTCTTTGCGTTGCTCAAAAGTGAAACGATCTGCTTCTATATTCAATCGATTGCACTCTGTCTCTCTCCGCTCCACGGCTTGCTGGCTGATAAGATCTTCTTAGTCTTCTTCCGAGTCGACAAGACCAGGCGCACGGCGCCTGACATACTTCATGCGCGTGTTATTCGCTTCTTTTTTGTGCATTCTGTGCTTGCATCAGCTACATTTGTGTCAACGTCTTCGGCATCGTTTGTCCTTATCTCCTTCACGCGTATCGCTTTCCCAGCTTCTAAAAGACTTTGGTCCAACTCCGTTGCGTTAATCACTCTCATTCCTTCTTTGGTCTTCGTAATCGTCGGCCGCCAGAATGAATTCGTTCAGAAGCGTTTCACGCTCGCCGCGCACCCCGACTATTCCAGAAGCAATGGCATTTTGCGTCACAGCTAGACGGTGGTTGCCTATAACTTTTTTGAAACGGTCGTTGAGTGTCTTCCACGACGATGCGCAGGCGGTATTGAAGGGGCCTGGCGGGCACGAAGAAACAAATACGGGCAAAGTTTCTTTAAACATTGTCGCATTGCTGCATGAAGAGCTGTTTGGGAGTCAATAGTGAAGACAGCTTCTAACAGTATGGTGTCAAAGGCCGTAGAAAAGCGTATGCGTTTCTTCTTCGACGGGGTGGCTATATGAGTTAGACCACCGGGGATGGGAGCGGGAGAGATGGTTACGGCACCTTCTTCGAGCGGCGCTGAGCTGGCCAGTGCTTGTGCGGAAGAGACGGCGATCGGAGCGCTTTCGGAACTCATCGGTAGGCGAAGGTGGTGGTGGGTGAGGTGAACGGTTTGCTGAGGTCAATTGTGGCCGGTGGGAAAGAAGTTTCTTTTTGTCGCGAGGGTATCTCTTTCAGTAACTAAATGAGAAGTGATGCCTCGAAAGATCATTTTTTCAATTTCACTTGCAACGTCCGAGAGTGAATTGTGATATGGCTCCCAAACCGAAATTCGTTTAGCGCACTACTCGGGCTGTACGTTTCTAGAAAGACTAGTCATATTTGAAATGTACAGAGCCTGCGAAACTCCTCAGTTTTGCGTGATTTACATGATTTCACTCCGGCGGTGGGTGATTGTTTACGAAACGCTGCTTGAATCACGCTATTTTCACGTATTTCACGCACAAACGCCCTTGTAACTCTACAAAAGCGCTTCGAACAAGATCGGTTTGTTGTCCCCTGGACAGCCTTTCTCACATGGTCCCCAATATCTTGTCATAACTCAGCCCTTATTGCGGTTCAAAATCAGTTCCAATCATTACGTGCAACTTTAAGCCCCATAAAATCTGCCTGTTTGAACCTTCACCAAAGCAGAATCAAAATAACTGGGTTCTCAATGATTCTGCCGGAATCAATCCCGAACCTTTAATAGCAATCTCATGGTAATTGCAGATAATGTGGTTTCCGGTCTACGCAACGGTCTACGTTAAAGAGTGGAGTACGTAAGGACGGTTGGGCTTTTACGTTCTCGGCAAACCAAGTGACTTGCAGGGAGCCCAGACGGCGTCGTTGCTTTGTCCGATGATAGTGGCAACATTTTCGTCACTGCGTTGAAAGTTGTGAAGGAGCAACGATAATGGTTGAGCTCTGTAAGCCACCGGGGCCTGACATATCTTACAGATGCCACGTAGACTGGCCGACCTCAGCTGGGCTCATTTAGATTAATATTTTATTCTAATTAGTGTAATAGATTTGCATTAGAGTGCCAGAGAGATCTCAGCGCCTCGCCATTTTTATTTATTTGGCTCAGGTGACGCTTCTTCCTTAGAGTAAGGTAGGCACCGATAGGATACCAAATTACTCCTTTTTGTACATTAGTTCCTCCAATTGGTCTTCAAGGCATCGTTTCCGTAGCTCGGACCCGTAGGACTACGCAGTAAACGCCAGCCCATTGCAACAAGTATTCTGGGAGTGCCGCCGTCCAGGATTCGAACCTTAGGACCCGCTCTACCACTCTACAACGCTACCACCGGTCGAGACCAGTACGCTGATCCACTAGTCATTGCGTTACATTTTGGTCTCCCGACTTAGAATCCTTTAGTAATAATTGAACGGACCACTAGAACGAAGAAATTTCCGGATTCTAACTTTTGGTTTAATTCCCCATTGTACCAGAAGTACAGAAGCAGCCCCCATTATGGATGCAGGAAACACACGCAACCGACCACACCATACGACTCCTACGGCAGAGCCAGGTGCCACCGACAATGTCGCTTGAACCACAGGTTGAAAACTTTAGTGACTGCAGGAACACGAGAGGCCAGACGCAAGGAGTACTGCCTCCCATGGATGACCCTGAAAGGATTCGCTGAGAACCCATGGTAGCAGCGGGTTTACGAGAACGACTCACAAGGGCCACCTATAGGCCAGGAACACCACAAGGAGAACCTCGTAAGATCGAAGGAATTAGAGAGAATATTCCCGCCGGGCTTGCCTACCTTCTATGGCCCCGTCTCCGTGAGCTCTGCTCAGCCCATGTGGATTCCATTGTGAACATGCGACTTGCTACGGCGATCGCTGACCATATGGACTAACTCGTTACGTAAATCGTCCCCAAGGTCATGGAGTCTGAGCTATTCAAAGACTCCCTCATTCAGGCTATTCATGGAGCAGTCACCAGCCGGTCAGACAACCTGGTCCCTAAGACCACTCCAAAAGTTAACCATCCGGCTTACATATGGAAACCCCCTACCGAACCCCCAGAAGTGGCGGTATTATCCGCCCCTCGCCGGGAACATCATCATGAAAATCCAATGGCAGGACAATCTAGGAGCAGAAGAGAGGCTTTGCGTCTAGACGAGAGACAGATTGCCCAACCCAAAGGGCAATATGAGGTTCGGCGACCTCAGGGCTGCTTCGGATTGGACAGGGAGATCGATTCTTTAGGTCTTTATTCCACTGGAAAGAAATAAAGTGCCCGCAGTAGAAAGAAGAACAGAAGAACCTAAAGAAGAGACCATTCGGACACGAGTGATTCCGAATCGGCCTCGACCGAAACAACCGCCTCGAAAGTGGATGAAGCTGCCGTTCGAAACCTCATACCACTGATTACAACTAACAAACTTTTCCTTAAGGTTCTAGACTAACGGGATTATCGGCTGGCCGACAGGGTCGTGAAATATTCTGGTTCGGTGGCTCGCTAAATCGCCAAATGGGCCAAACGGATACAACTAACCATTACGGACAAGTTCTCGAGTTCCGATCCCATTTCTGTCGTTCGGTTTCTCAGTTTCTTCCGTACGGCCTGTGATCAGAACTGTGTCCATAAGGGCGCCGCTCTGTACTTTTTACAATTCCTCCTTACAGGACAGGCGCGTGACCGAGTGGTTTCAAAGATATCTGGCACAACTGACCCCGTGTATGCTCAAGACGGTGAGCTCCTCAGGTCATACCCTCATGTTGTTCATTACCTCTTGGAAACTTACGCCACGGATGACGTTATAATGGATGCCCACCAGGAAGTAATCTCCTTTAGGCAGAATTTTAACAAGACCGAATCGGCTTTCGCAGGCGACCTATGGAAGAAGGCTTACCGATGTGGAAATTTATTATTCGAAGGACAGCTCAAACGTCACTTCATCACGGGATTACTCCGTGCCATTCGGACCCATGTCCGCAATTACCACACGGAAACCCCACAGTACTCCTTCCGAAGGCTCGTCACCGACGCCGAAGGTTATGGCAAAACCTACAGGTCTTCCCGGCGCAACGCTGATATATCCAGAGGACACGTAACTCCATTTCGTAAACCCAAGAAAGCCCATTTGGTTAGCTCCATGGAATCGGACATGGATGCATCACTCCATTACGCCGATTCGGGAGATGTCCTCGCGGTTATTTTCAGTGCTCCTCTATCTGGGCCCCCATCATGAACCTCTCAGGGAACTACAGCGACCACCGGACCACCCACACCCAAGTATTCCCCCTTTCCGCCCGGCAAGGACGTTTTTGTTCGCTCCCCAAGGGCCTGCTTCCTCTGTCTTTCAATGGTACAACCTTGTGACTGCACGAGGTATCTGCCTGAGGAGGCACGCAAAAACCTCATAGCCTTGAGGGAAGAGAATAACCGGGTGCGGGGATCCGAAGGAATGTGTACCAGGTCACAAGAACGAGCCACAGGTACCCCTGGAAGCTCACGCTATGCCGCGCCTCCGGATACTCCGATCAGAGCCCCACAGGGGCACGCCATTGTAAACCCTACGGACGATCCCGAAGAACAATGTTATCCTCAGGAAGAAACGGAAACCCCATCGGAAAACTCTTAAAGGGTCCACGCCAGGCAAATACTCCCTCTCTCAGCCCTTGTTTCAATCAATTAGACGGGCAGAAGCCAAAGAGCTCCTTACCTTGCAATGCAAACCACCCAAAATGGACCCAACTGGATGAACAAGAATTAGAACACAGTAACGACCCTGTCTGTATCCTCAGGAAAGAGAATTTTAAGGTTCGAGTAACCGTGGGACTTCGTTACAACAACTCTCGAGTGACCACAGCCGTATTAGACACAGGCGCTGGTCCCAATTCGGTCCATCCTAAGCTACTCCCGTTTGTCTGGCACAAGTTCATTAAGGCAAGGAAGACCCCCAAGATTACCGATGCATCACGTAGACCAATGCACATTAAAGGAATAGTACCACTTTATCTACAATCAGGACAATTCAAAGTCTGCACGTGGTTTTTTGTATGCCCTAACTTGGGCGCCGAGGCAATCCTAGGGACCTCCTTTATCGATCGATACATTAAGGCAATTTATCCAGGCCTTAAGTAAGTCGCACTGTACCGCGCACCTTTCATCCCCATAACTAGTTCCGCCCCAGGGCCAGAACCTAATCGCAAACGAGCGGTTGTATCCGAAAGCACGAAGTCCAATAAGGTTCGCTTGTCGAAAGCCATAATGATACTTCGATGATCCAAATAGCTGTATCGGTCCATTCACAGTTCTCAGGTCCCGTAACGATTCAGAACCACCCGAAAAACGGTTCTGAAACACCTTATCTTGATGGCCAATGGAGTAATGTATATCCACCCCAATAGGTCGTTTTTGGTCACAATCAGCAACTTTGGAGATAAACCCGTGCGGTTACCTAAAGGTACAGTTATTGATATCGCTCTACCCGCACCCGTGGCCATTATGGAGGCCCAAATGGATAACCCTGCGACGCCAACTCCCGACGAGGACGTTGACTCTTGGAAGGGGACGGTCGCCATCTGCGAAGAATTCCAATCCTATAGGCCCCAGGTACTTGATCTCTTCCGGGAATACCAGGCCATGTGGTCAGTTAGATTGGGCAAACTCGGAGCCACTGCACACCGCATTGACATTCAGGATGATGCTAGACCAAAGTTCCAGCACCCATACCGTACAGCCCTGAAGGATAGGGAAATTGTCGCAAAGAAGATGGACAAAATGCGCAAAGCTCATATCATAGAGTCGGCGCCTTCTAACCAATGCGAAAGGGCAGGTCCCCTTGTCGTCGTGGCGAAGAAGGATGGCTCCGTCAGGTTCTGTGTCGACTACAGCAAGCTGAAAGCAGTAACAAAGAGGGACTCATACCCAAGACTCGGCATGGATGACTGTCTGGATTTCCTAGGCGAAGCTGTCATATTTACCACGCTGGACGCTAACTCCGGATATTGGCAAATTCCTTTGGCCAAAGATGCGAGAGCGCTGACAACCTTCACCACCCACAAAGGTCTGTTCAGATTTACTCGTGTGCCCTTTGGTTTAAAGAATGCACAAGGAACCTTCCATTGGGTAATGGACATCATATTGTCCAGAGTCAAATAGGAATTCGCCTTGGTCTATTTGGATGACGTGATTATCTTCTCACGAACCGTGAAATAACACCTTCGCCACGTGAGGAAGGTGCTAACAATCCTACAGGACGCTGAAGAAACACTGAAACTCCGCAAATTCGCCTTCTTCCAGGCCTCGGTGGACTATCTCGGTCACGTCGTCCTCCTAGGAAAGCTAAAGGTAGCCACCAGTACCACGAATGCTACTCGCCAGGCTAAACCTCCCAGAACCCACATGGAACTACGATCCTTCGTGGGCTTGTGCAATGTTTACCGACGGTTCGTCCAAGGGATCGCTAAAATCTCGGCCCCTTTGAACACAATGCTGAAGAAGGTAAAACCTTCGGAGTTTGAGGCCCTTACCGACGACCAGTACGAGGCATTTCGGACCCTAAAGAACAAATTGCTGAACCCACCTATATTGGCTTTACCACAACCCAATAGGCCTTTTGTCCTGGACACAGATGCCTTTGATGCCCAAGTGGGATGTGCACTGCTACAGGAACAGGAGTCACCAAAAGACTATCGACCTGTTGGATACTGAAGCAGAACACTCATTAGCGTGGAACGAAACTACAGTACTACGGAAAAGGAATGTCTAGCCATCGTGTGGTTCGTATTGACACTCCGTCCATACCTCAAGGTAATTAGGTTTACCATTAGGACAGACCACGATTCAATCCGCTGGTTACTCAATATGACCGATGCATCAAGTCGCCTCGCTAGGTGGCGCCTCAGGCTGTCAGAATATGACTACAAGATAACCTATAGGCCAGGCATCAAGCACCAGGCAGCAGATGCCCTCTAGCGAATCATTATCGAAGGAACTGGTGACACTCCATTGGAGGATCTAATTCCTACCCCCTTTACAGTTGATGGACCTCAGGGTTATACGTAAACCGATGAACTTATGAGTAAGGTCCAATAGGATGGTACTGAGGTAAAGGAGAACGAAGTATAACTATTGGACTGGGAGACAGTACTGGCCAATTCGGCACCACTTCAGGTTAACGCAATACCCCCAGAGGAAAAGAACCCCTGCCTATAACTATTGAGGAACTCCTACAGGCGCAAGTCGAAGAAGAGCACTGCAAGAAAACAACCCAATTGGTAGGAACCTCTGGATGCATATTCGACTATGACCGATTTGGACTGCTGTGTCGCCGCTCACCACCGGATGGCGCACGCCAACGGGTAGTACCTAGTTCCCTAAGGGCTCGATTCCTATACCTCGCCCAATTCTCTCGCTTGGCTGGTCACCCTGGAGGCCGACGAATGTACCAAACCCTAAAAAAACTTACCCGAGCCCTACCACTGGGGAAGGCAACAGCCACAAATGTCGCCACGGCTTACTTGTTTCACTGGGTATATCCGTATGCCATGCGAATCTACCTCCTCACGGATAGCGGCAGCTAGTTTGTATCCAAATTCTTCTCACACGTTTGTACTATCTTAGGTATCAAGCATGTGACCACCACGGCGTACCACCTGGAAACTGTTGTCCAAGCCGAACGCTTCAACCACACCCTTTTGAACCAGTTGGCACACTACGTATCAGAGTACCAATTGGACTGGGATGACTACGTTGAGCCACTGGTTTATGCCTACAACACGCAAGCGCACGCTTTCACGGGGACAACACCTTTCGACTTAAGGCTAACGAGATCGCAGCCGCAGATATCTGTTGACCTTCAGGAGTTTATTATACCCCAGGAGATAACCGAAGGAATGACTCCCACCCAGGCCCAGCGCTAGTCGCGCCAACGCATTGAACGCATTATCCGATCGGCTAGAGCGGTACTGACCAAAAACCAACGGCGCTACAAGGTCAATTTCGACAAAGCCGTCTGGAATACACCCAATTTTGGGAAAAGAGATCTTATCTACGTCGTCGGGCCACCGAAGGACAGTGATGACCTCGAAGACTCTACGCAGAAGCTCTTACCCCGTTCTACGGGACCATAAAAAGTACTTAAGGCCGATTAACACACCTTTACGTTACCAATTGACGGCCTACAGGACACTGTATCTATTGATCGGGTGACACCAGAGCCCAGCTCTCCCGAAGCACCACGATCTCAGTCCCCTCGTCCAACGAAATCACTACGATCTCAGGTCGACGCGCAAATTCCCACACCCTCTAAGGCAGTTCCCGCGGACCCGACTAGCCCCATTGACCCGATGGTCAATGCCAATGACGATGACCTATCTCTTCCAACCGACTTCGATGGATTCGCCTCGCTCGACCACACTCTCCTTCTGGAGAATGAATACCGACCGGAATACGTGATTGAGCGCATCATCTCCCCCGATCGGTGAGAAGATGGAACTATGCGCTATCGCGTCTGCTGGTTCGACTACACACGCGAGAAAGACACTTTGCAAGAGCCTCAAACCATTCCGGCTAATTTCATCGCCTTCTTTTGGCGCAAAATCGGCAGCACGGAGCGCATACTTAAGGAGGGGTCAACCATTGGCCCAAATTATACCAAAACGCCCTCCAAAACGCCTCTCGAAACGCTTCTCGACACGACGGTTCGTCGTAGCATCCGCATCAGGGAACGAAGTCAGTCTTCAGGCGATACCTGAAGAAGACCTGAGAGACTCTCAAAGTGGGACGCCGTCTCGGGGCACGCACGTTCGAGGAGTACACTAAGCAACTTTTGAGAAGCACAAGCATTACTTTATTTGACGAACTAGCAGAGGCCTAACAGCCCTCGGTATGATCTCAAGGTTCGCAAAAGCGCTCCGAACACCGACAAGACTCACAGGGGCGGCGCAGAAGTAACTCCGTCGTCCTCATTGGAATCAGCAGGAGCGAAACCGGGACTAGGGTCACTCGAGAAGCCTACCGTACCACTAGAACCCGCCACAGCGAGCCGAGCACGCATCTTCGGCAGAGATTCACCTGAGAAACTATTGTCCCCATCTGAGGCCTCCCAGTCGCTCAGACTTAGACCGTACCGGGAATCCAAGTCTGCAGTTACTCTCTGGGACATCACTTGGGCATTCTGCTGCAGGATATTGACCATGGCTGTGTTTAGATCGTGACCCTGTTGGACAACCGCGGCGTAGCGTGCCGAGCGACGCGCTCAGGAGCAAGCCTCCCTTAGGACTGTCGCAATGTCCACCGAGGCAGTAATAATAGAGATACGGTACGGCAGGAATGACAGTGACCCGAAGCTGCAGCCGTTTCGGAAGCGGGAAAATGTGGCAACGGAGAAGACGGAGCGATATCGACGCCCCCAGTGGACGTTTGAGCCAGTGCATCAACTACAGAACTTTCGTATTCGACAGTAACCTCGCCGGGAGGGATGTACACTTGGGCGAAGAGCGGCTCGTATGAGAGTTCTTCCTGAGAAACAGCGCCCGGAGGAGCTGGAGGAGAGGAAGCGGTCGACAACACAACAGCGAACTCAACCGGAGGATCGGCGCCCTTTACGGGAAGGACGAAGGGATCTTCCCCGAAGGGTTTTCCATCGGACATACCAGCGGGAACCAACGGCGTGGCTTCCACATCAGGCTCGAAGCACAGTGGATCGAAACCAATGGCCTTCGGATACTATTCTGTCACATGACGCCTCAGAATGTCCGATGGTTGATTCCTCAAAGGCTTGGTGGAATAGGCACGAGCGTCGTCCCGACCCTGCGGATGTAGTGGAATCGGCGTGTACGAGTCGGTATTGTGTTCATACCAAACGAACCCGAGAGTCTTGCCCCACTCGACCAGTAGGACATGATCCAAAAGGGTCTCGGGCTCTTCGAAGTCGACCTGGATTCCACGGACGATATTATGAATGCCCAGGTTTCGTAGGAAGCGGATCATGATGTCTGGGAGCGGAACTAGACAACCTCGAGGACCGAGTATGTTCTCGTCGTTCCAAAACCCCTCAATCATCCAAATGGACATTACCACGGACTCCGTACTTCGCGATATCCAGGATGGCCACAGGGGAAATCACTCCGAACTCAACGAAGAGTACCTGCCAGGACACCCAATACCTTCGGTCATTTTCGTCGCCCATGAGTTGGGACGAGTTACCACCCAGACGGCGTTGAAACCAAAAAAAGCGGCGAGACACGCCAGTACATGGCCCATTGGTTTTCATTCACAAGAGGCAGCGGGAGGTATAACGGAGGACGTTTGTCTGCGCTCATGTCGTTAAACTCCACCTGGTGCCAGCAGAAGAAGAACGCCAGGGACTGACGTAAACGACCATCGGGCTCGTGCAGCTCGTTCGAATAGACCCTATTGGAAATCGAAAAAAGGCGTTCATACGGCGGACTAAAGCACATGAGCGCGGAAAAATTGTGACTCGCCGGAGAAAATCTCACATGAGGCGAGATGAAGTCCTTGTATAGGTCTGAAAGGAGTTTGTTCACCCTGAACTGATACTCGGCTTCCTTCTCGCAGCGGGCGTACGGCATGACCGATTGGATGAGGGTGGGACAGTGCGTCGCCGAACGCGGATCCACAGGACAATGCAACCATCGGACACACCACGAAACGCTGCGCGCGTTCTTGCTGTCCCTCCGGAAATCGGGTATTTTGGCAAACCTTCGGGCGTCGAGATACAAATGACAGAACCGCTGATTTTATTACACAGAGGACGGCAGAATTGCATGGCGCACCGCCCACGAATTCCGTCCGATGGTATGGTCATAGCGGTCCCCTCCGCGTTCATAGGCCACTTGGTATCCCGAGGAGCTCCCTGCTTGGTTGTTTGAAGCTATGGGGCCGCTGCCCACAGGCTTGTTTGCCAGAAAATGTATATGAAAACAGACGGAAGCGACAAAGTCCGGAGGGAGAATAGCGTATCCGATTGGATTCTAAGGGGGGTTCGGCATCGCGCACGACCAATGAAAAAGTATCACAATGAGAAGACGAGACAACGGAATTGACCTGAGCGGATTGACAGGCCTAAACCACAGTGGAAGAAGCGCGGAGGTTCGCCAAAGAAAGAGCGGAGACAAAGGAATACCCCAATGACCGTCAGGCGAGAAGAAGCGAAGGGACCATCTCGCCGACGCGACACGAAGAATGCGTCGGCGATGGACCTATGGCCAGCGCCCACGGCGCGCGTGAGTTTCAGTCCTTAGGCAAATTAACTGCCACCCCGGCGCCCATGGTCAGCTCACGCTGCCTTTTACCCCCGCAGGTGATGACGACGCGACACCCCGACGCGCCCAATCGTATTGGGAGCAACGAAGTGATCACGTCCATTGGCTCAATCATGAGGCCATCCGGATTTCGCTGTGACGGCCAAATCCTAAAGAGTGAGTATAGTATTCTACTATGTCGGGAAATCCGAGAGGATGATTTTTCGCGAAGTCGCAGTTGGAACTCATAAGTGAGTGATGTCATCAAACTTGTGATATGAAACGGCACACCGCGTAGGATGCCAGGAGACAGGGTACATTAGTGGAACACGTGGTATCACGAGTGGAGTGGCTTGCAACGGTGCATGTAGTGGCGATCCACGTGGCTAGTTTTACTACCCTTTGTAGCTAGACGTCCATTAGGGACCATACCTATACAGTGGTTTGGCTAAGTGGCTGACCACTGGGTATTATTTATATATTTATTTGGGCACTCACCCTGGCACACAGTATATAGTGCACCAGAGGTGAGCGCCGACTCCATGTAAAGGAGACAACATGGGCATCATGACTATTCTGTTCCTCGCTTAGGATTCCTTAACCGGAGATCCGGACGAGCTATAATAGATAGTCAGCTCCCAACCACTTCACGAGCCGTCTTGTACCTACGTCCCATCAACGTTTTACAGTTGCACTGTTCACCCTCGCTGGCGAGTAGTTGCCTTACACCCCACTTCCAGCTCACTTGTGTTGTAGCTCTACCACCCCTTTTACTTCGCCGCGAGCGACCCATCGGCAGTCCGAACGCTGTCGCAGGTGTCTGCTCTCTCCGTTAGAGCGGATACTACAGTGAGATATGTGAAGGAGCAACGATAATGGTTGAGCCCTGTAGGCCGCCGGGGCATGACGTATCTTATAGACGCCACATCGACTGGCCGACCTCAGATGGGCTCGTTTAAATTATTATTTTATTTCAATTAGTGTCGTAGATTGGTATGACAGTGCCATGGAGATCCAAGCACCTCGCCATTGTTAATTACTTGGCTTTGGTGACGTTCCTCTCTTAGAGTACGGTAGGCACCGTTACGATACTAAATAAACCCCTTGGGTATATTAGTTCCACCAACGGGTCTTCAAGCCATTTTTTCCGTAGCTCCAACCTGTAGGAATACGCATTAAAGGCCAGCCCATTGCACCAAGTACTCTGGGAGTGCCGCCGTCAAGGATACGAATCTTAGGACCTGCTCTACCACGCTCTCTCAGGTTGAGACCAGTACGCTGACCCACCAGTCATTGCGTTACAAAAGGGAAGACGATGGAGTCACTGAGCACCATAAAGGCAGAAAAACGTGTACGTTACATGTTTGTACCACTATTAATTGTATCTGACATAGGTTCTTCGGTGACTTCAATGAATACGTTGCATTAAATGGTACCGACGTCGGCCTACATAATTTAGTGCATGCATCATAGCGCGGTATTTCGACAACAATATGTTTAGTTTTTGGTGTCAAAAGGTACCAAAATGGGTATCAGCGAGATCATTTATGGAGCTTTTTGGAGTTTAGTAGTTAATTGATCGCTTTTTACAACTTTTGTTTGTCAATAGTTCGTCTGTGCGTGGATAGGACGAGACGCAACACAAATAACAAGTAATTACGATGAGTTGATGGTAAAAAGTCACCCCACGGCCCTGTTCTCATATGCTTTGTTCTATGGTTTGAGCGAAGCCTACAATAAACTAGCGACTTCTAAATGTTCTTTTCCCCCATCTCACATGATCCTTCCTTCGGGGTTGGTCACCATGCGTTCCCATAAAAGCACCAATTGGCTGGTAGAATCGGTGGTCGCTGCTGCCAGGCACAGTCAGAAGCGTGCAGACAAGAGGCACCGCTTGGAAACCTGTCATAAACATGTTCGGTAAATTCGCTAATCTGAACAAATGACGAATGCGAAGGTCTAAGCGTGCTTAACAGATATGTGAAGGAGCGATGACAATGGTTGAGCACTGTAAGCCGCCGGGCCCTGAGATATCTTACAGGCGACACGTAGACGGGTGGACCTCAGGTGGACTCATGTAGATTAATAATTTTTTTTAATTAGTGTAATAGATTAGTATTACAGTGCCAGGGATATCTCAGTGCCTCGACAGTACTATTTACTTGGCTCGAGTGACTCTTCTCCCTTAGTGGAAAGTAGGCACCGTTAGGGTACTATATAACCACCTTTGATATATCAGTTCCACCCTTTGGTCTTCAAGCCATCGTTTCCGTATCTCCAACCTGTAGGACTACGCAGTAAACGCCAGCCCATTGCATCAAGTACTCTGGAAGTGCCGCCGTCAAGGTTTCGAACCTTAGGACCCGCTCTACCACGCTACCACCGATCGAGACCCGTACGCTGACCAAACGGTCATTGTGTTGCAGTTTACTACCAAGGGTGGCGGCTGAGCTCCGGTTCTTTGCTACCCGATGTTCCGGTCCTACTGTAAAGCCTACCCTGGTCTAACTAAAATAGGGCAATTACTAAAGCTGCGTCAGTGTCATTTTACGTGTACCTGCTCGGCTCTTGTGTCATCTGCTCTTCCATTGGACATTCCCTCCGATCTCATTGTCCATGTGTCCGACCCCTGTATCTCCGATCTCGTTCCTGGTAGCGCCACGTGGTCGGGTGGTCATCAACAGCCTTTTCCACTGCTTCGACCATTAGGTACTCCCTTTCCGCTCCTACACTCGGTTACGCTACTATACTACACTTTGCAAGACTTTTAGCATAAAGGACTACAGAGAGTGCGCATGTGTATCAGAAGAAAGAGGCTCAGATCAAATTCTTGGCTCCCATAATAGTCGTTCCCTTTCAAGATATGAAACCCTTTTAGATTTGAGACGCAGTCAGTAAGTACAAAAAACCATATGATGAGAAGCGGAGGTTGTCCAACTACAATGCTCTTCGTAAGGTAGTGGGAAAGGCTACATATCGCTCGCTGTGTTCGTTCAACTACACACTAAAGCTGAGTTGAAAAACCCACAAAAAACGAGGTAGGAACATGACAAGAACAACGGTCTCTAGTGTAGGACAACGCTTGGAGCGGAGACACCACGAAAATGATCGGGATCTTCATCTCTTGAGAGAAACGCCTCAGGCGGAGGAGACGGGTCCCAGCGAAGCACAGAAACATAGCCACTCTGGAAAGGCCCGACGGAGTCGGGTGTAAGACCGAGGCCAATCCGGTGCGATATACCTAGAGTGTTTAGGTCAGCACGGCACAGTCCGGGGTGTGATCAATCCTAGGCGGAGTGGTATCAAGGCGATTGTCCGAAAAGGAGCGAGTACACTCGTATGAGGTGGACGAGCGGGGTGAGTAGTGCGGCCACTCATGACAGCCAAAAAGGAGAACAAGAAGAAACGGGGGCGAAACCCCTATACAGGGGCGAGACTACGACAAGTGTTGGCGATTTAATATGAACCCACGGTGGTGGTAGCACTCTGGTCGACAGAGGGGTGGATGAACTAACGTGCGACGGGCGCTCACGCAGTATGCGGTGAAGACTCGCCGAAGGCGAAGAGTTCAGAGCCAAGACCCCCTCCTTGGGATCTCCCAAGAGGGTGTTTACTGGGGAGCAGTGCTCAACCTCCTAAGTAGTGTTGGGCGCGGCCCTGACAGTGGGCGCGCGCCCGAAAAATAAATACTAAATATCTAGTGCATAGCCAAATAATACTAACCATTAGGTAAAACCCGGGCCACGTGTGGCACGCCTCGTACTCGAGCGTCGGCATCCGTGCAGTGCACGTGTGCCACCAGTGTGCACTCCCGGTCCTAACCGGCCGTCAGCACGCTATAACGGTAAAGCTTGTCATAGCCCAAGCTAGTCCTCAAGCGAGCGACCTCCCTAAGTCCTGCAAAGAAACTCCCTTGAAGGGCATTGTCCTTCATCTAGTGAACA
The DNA here is from genome assembly GCA_030374765.1 of Agarophyton chilense. Taxonomy (NCBI): domain Eukaryota; phylum Rhodophyta; class Florideophyceae; order Gracilariales; family Gracilariaceae; genus Agarophyton; species Agarophyton chilense. Next base: position 512,319 of record JARGXX010000129.1, read on the forward strand.
GGCAGTACTTAGGTTTCAACTACTTTAAAAACTAGTATAGCCAAAATACACTTGCAAGGGACGAAAATTCAGAGCAAAAGCTCGGAGAGCTTAGAAAAAGGCAGCAGCAGCACTACAATAACCGATAATTTCAAATAATTAGATAAGGAAGTTGTTTTCGTAGCGTGATGAAGAGTCCTGATGCGTGAACTGTGTAAAACTGCGTGAATCACGCAGCGGTGCGTGATCACTTCACGTACTGCCTGCATGATCTCACGCAGAGCCAGCGTTAAATCAGGCATGTCTGCGGGGAGTCATGGAAACGACGTCAACTTACGTTAGCGGAGAGTGATAAAATTAACTTCAAGCTGCTTAATGGGGCAAAACAGAGGTACATATGACTGATTGGGGACGGGCTTTCGCATAAACTTTCGAAGACTATGCCAGGTCGCACAGAAGAATGAAATATGCCGCAACCTAGTAGTCGATAGCGTACATAGAGAGATTTTCCGCCGATGTATCATCAGGTGTGCAATTGTTGGACAGGTTCTGAAGATATAAATTCGATTCTCCTACCCCACTCCCCAACTCCCTGATTCCTGGCAAGAAAGATATCATTTCTGTCTATTTATCAGATACGAGTTCTTCGAGTTTTCAATAGAGTAAAGCTCACAAAGCATGTAAGACAAAAGTCCAAGACAGAATATTCTTAATCAATACAAAAAAACGCACAAATTCTGGAACAAATAACAATCCAAGTCCTTCAATTTGAAGCTTCTGATACATTTTAGCAAAACCATTCTCCGCCTTTCTGTGCCTATCGAGCTGCGCTTGAAACCTTCGACTGGCTCGCGTTAGAAGAAGTGAACGCTGACGATCGGGCCCATTGTGGAACTACATCGCATTACTTGATTTCTCGTTTTACAGCCTCTTTCGCTCTGCTTCTTTTCTTGCAACTACCAACTTCATTAATTCGGGAGATAAGTAGAGCAAATATTTGTAGAAGTTTGTAGATTCTGGGCCATTTTGTGGTCATTAGTCTCAAAAGCTTTAAGAATCGGTCCTCCCCAGAAGTTCTACATAGAAATATAAACGGCCGATGCCAGGAGACCATGAGATCGGTGAGAAGCTCTTAAACTTTTTTCCCAACCTCAAAAAAGTCAGAATTTATCTCCGATTTTTCTACAGCGCTGGATGAATGCTTGAAAACTCTCGTTTAAGCCTGGGACTCATGTACAGAATGAAAAAAACCCTCTGGAGTTCTTAACACATCGCTTGGGACTCAGTTGATGCCAAAAAGGCTGAATTTGCAGCCCATCTCTTGATATATATTCTTTAAATACTGCTTTTGAGGCAACCGTTGTTAGTTTTTCTTTATGATCCCCTCAGACTTATGTCAGTGTTCATCAAGGCCAGTGGTGTTTGCCTTGGCTGGTTTAATGTGAAATTCGCCGTGTTTGCGCGATATGAGCGGCCGCCTCAGATCTAAGTTATGGAATTTTTCACGTTTCAGTGTAGTATCCGCTCTTCGGAGAGAGCATACACCTACGACAGTGTTCGGGACTGCCAAATGGGTGCTTGCGGCTAAGGGGAAGGTGTGGTAGAGCAGAACACTAGCGAGCTAGAATGGGGGTTGTAAGGCCCCACTTGCCAATGAGGGTGGTTGGTACTATTGAACGGACAACTACTTGTTGTAGCTTGTTCGGATATCCGGTGAAGGAATCTTTAACAAGGAACAAGTGAGTTGTGAACCCGTTTGTTGTTTCCTTTACTTTGGAGTCGGCGCGCCCTTCTGTGCCTTAAGTACAGTGCACAGGGGTGAGCGCCGCACATAATAATATCTAGATATAAACTTTGTTAGCCGATTAACCCCTCTACAGTACGGGATAATGCTTGCCACGTGGCTACTCACAACAGTATATGCGCCGTTGCCAATCCGGTATTTCCCTACAAAGGGTCGAATCGGATGCGCCGTGGCAGATCGAGGTCCCACGTGTTACATACCACCTCACGGACCATCTGCGGGGCTGCTTCATAACTTCATCCTAATCGTTGCACCCATTTATGAGTATCATCATACTTATCCAAAAAAAATTTCCATCGGCGTTCCGACAATGCAGAATACTACATTCAGCTCCAACTCTTCTTCAACTCACCAATTATACGGCCTAATTCTTTTGCTTGAAAAAGACGAAGAACCTTTGGAGCTGTTCGTAGAAGAAGTATTCATGAAGCAGCGCAGCAAAATACATCTGAAAACAGCGCACGCAAAAATATTAGCGAATGCGCTGTGAGACTCCCTGCTGTGATACAGCAACGTCGCGATACGCTGATGCAGTGGGAGGTACGTAAAGGTAATCCAACGCGTAATCCATGAGGGTAATAAAACGCACAGACACTAGCGGGTGGTGCAACAGGAGGAGGCCTGCGTTAGTGTTGTCGTACAATCACCTCTGGGGTATGCTACTGTCTTGTCTCGGGAGCGTGGTGACGCTCAATCGTAAGGAGCGTGGTGACGCTCAACCTTAGAAGGTAGAAGTGATAAATCTCGATGGTAACAGAGCACCGTGAAAACCCTCAGGGGCAAACGGCGGGGCAACTAGCCTATACCGTGTAGGTGAGCGATGGTAGACGTCGACGCGCTGTAAAACCTATGTGGTATTTGAAAAACAATGAACCAGAAGGTATAGTTGTGACCCAATTGGTGCCTGTCTTTCTCAAACTAGGGTGGAGGATGTGCAGTTCCCTATTTGCAGTGGACTGCACTCTCCAGATCACCCAGGAGGTGCCAGCAAGGAACGGTTTCTGGCCTAGTGTCAGAGACCTGGCCAGCACTGCCTACAGTGCCAGGTGGCCACTCCACTACTGTTCTAAAATAAATAGAATTAATCTCCCTAGTAATGATTGTCATCAGTATGAGGGGGGGGCCCTTCGCGCCAAATATCCCTACACGTCTGACCCGTGGCACGCAAATGCACTCCCACCCAATAATTATCGAGTTCACTTTGCTACAGTGCCGTGCGCCGCCCAAGTGCCGACCAATCAGTCAGAATACGTTTTTACACCTCCGACCCTCAGGCTCCAAAACAGCATATATGGTGCACTGATGATGAACCGGGTCAGACAACTCGGCTCTTGACCCTAACCACAAAAAAACCTCCAAATTTCAGGCATGGGCCACAGCACTCTATGATGACAAGAGACTGAGTGCTGTGATTCACAGCCCTGGGACCTAGGCAAGGCCGAGCTCGTGTGCAGGCCGCCATCGTAGTAACCCACTGAGTACCACGGATCTGGGAAAAGTCAGGTGCTGCGTGGTACACTGATCGTTTGACGGCGATTCAGGAAGTCTTGAGGGTTTCCCAGACCTTATCCCAGCAGACCTTGCTGGTATAAGGTCTGGGGAGGCCGCCGTGTCGTATTTCTGGGGGCTGGAAAGCGCTTGCTCCACTGCGTGTCAGGGAGTATTGCCGTGAGTAATAGCAAACCCATCCCAACAACTGGACGCGGGTTAAACGGCATACGGCTTGAAAACAGGCTGGGCACACTTCGTCCGTCACTTTTCAACAGAAGTGTGTCGAGAGTCCCTGTGCTGCGCATGAGTTGCATTGGGTAATAAATAAGTCTTGCAGCTTTTTTTTTAAGTAAGACAGCTGCATGCAACCAGCTTCGGTGGGTGCAAAGCAACAAACTGCAACCAAAGATCAAACATTTTTCTTCACACGGTTTAGTTGTGTTGGTTTTTTATATTATTACATAAACTTTGTCGTAGATTCGAAGAGCTAGCACAAGCTCAAAATAAAATGAATAAAGAAGAAGAAGAGAGACAAAACTATGGAGGCGTGAGAGATGGAGACGAAGAAGAAGAGGTTCTGGAGAAAACAGAGGCGCGACAATCGCAGGAATGGAAGGACCCGAAAGGGTAACGGTTACTGTCGAAGATGCTCCAGATGAAGTACAAGTAAACGAAACTGGTCAGCAGGTGCAAGATCCAGTTGTCGTCGCGGATTTGAACGAAGATGAAATCATTACAGCTCCAATCATCGGTGGATCACTTCCAAGTACCACGAGAACCACTGAAAAACATCCTCGGGCTAATGTCGAAGAAGAGATGCCTGCTCCGATGGAAGTTGAAGAAGATGAAATCACTCCAGCTCCCGCACCGCACCATCCGCTGAGTCAGAGCTTCAGCAGGTTCCTACTTTTGCTATTCATTCAGAAGAACAACAATCGCTCCAAGAGCTTGATTCGACCGTCATGCTGTTTGCCAGACGTCCAGATCGTGGATTGTATCGCGTTTACTACGCATGGGATTCCGATGCTGCTCAAGCATGGATTGATCCAGCCACTCGTGCAAGCATTCCTCAGTTTGAGACGTTGTCCACCGTAAGAACCCGCAGATGCAGAAAATGCGGTGAGTTTTCACACACCTATGGTTCTTGTCCGTACGAAGACTGGACGTTACGAATTCATAGTTGCAAGTGGTGTGGGTGTGTGCTTTTAGGAAAAGAGGTACATGGAGTCTGTTGTGGCATGAAACGAAATTCAGGATGGGGGGTCACATTTCGTAGACGCCATACTAATGAAGAAATACGAAGCATATACCGTTCAAGAGCATTCCACTCGAACTCCTTAAACTTGAATACGCTTTTTGCCACCACTCAAGCGTTTATGGACATGTCCTATGTCACAGGATGTGGCCCTTCGTTTCTCAGACTAGAAGGAACTGCAGCACTCGCTCTCCCGGCACACAGACAGAGCAGCACGCGGTATAGTTTTCTTTGGGGCGCAGGGCCTCCTTCTCTGGATCCTGCTCACTATACACGAGCAAACCTGCGAGCGTTTATCCAAGACATCAACGTGAAACACATGGTTCCGAGACTTTACGAGGTGATTCAGCCCAAACCTGATGTGGTGCGGGAGCGGTATCGAGCGATGCTGACAACGGAGCAAATTCAGGCACAAGAAGAAAATACGGTTGACGTAAGCTCGCAAGGTGCGAACGAGGGAGTGATATTGTGCGGATATGAGGGCACCACAACTGCAACAGTGTCTGATGACAACGTAGGTGCAGGTCCGATGTCCGAAGATGCTCCTGGAGCTGGACCATCCATGATGAGAACCTTCGTAGTCGATCCAGGTGGTCTGTACCATGTCGAGGCCCAGGTGCCTCAGTTGACTGAGGGCACAGTTGCGGAAGAACACGCAGCTATCACAGGCGACACGGAGCAAGAAGGGGCTGCAGTAAACTCTAACAGCAACCCCCCGAGTGCGGTATAAATTGCTGAAACCGTCTTCTATGCTAGCAAAGAGAGGTACATTTCCCCTTCTGTACCCGTATGGCGACGAGCATAAACCGTTTGACCTGCGTTTGTATCTACAAGCACGAAATGGTACGCAAGAAAGCTTAGGGCTTGGTTTCGATCAGTGGAATCTTCAGAAGCTTACTTGGGCACAAAATGCAAAGCGTCGACTGTATTCAGATAACTTTTTGCTTAATAGTGGTCCATTAATGCAAATGTGGTTGCTTTGCACACAAACGAACATTGAAGACATGCGACTTCAATACCTAGAACGGCAGCAGCAAGCACGCATAGTTCAAGAGACGGAAATCGTTCAAGCGCAAAATCAATCGACTGGCGGAATGACTGACGCGCAATACAGGCTTATGGGACGCATTTTGCTTCCTGATGACTCAGTGAACTCTTCTTTGTACTGGAAAAGTAAACGACAGGATGTGCAAGCGATTGTGGCAAGAAAAGGACCCCCTTCGCTATTCATCACCGTCACAATGAACGTATGGCGAGCGGATGTGAAGCGTTTAGGCATGGATACGACTCATCGGAGTGCTTTCACAGCACCAGCTAATCGTCCATGCCCGTTTGACCGCCCAGACTTGATTGCCAGAGGTTACAACCAGTACATCAACGATATTGTGAAAGACCTCGAAAAGAATTCAGAACAGTTATTTGGGTCCAAGTGCTTGGGACTTGCAGCAAAGCTGGAGTTTCAAGAACGAAACGTACCGCACCATCACATCCTGCTATGGTTTGAAGGAGGTGTAATAGAAGACGTAGATGCCATTGACAGTCTGATGATTCGAGCCGAAATACCAAGTCCAGGGGAAGATGACGAACTGCGCGCCCTCGTTTTATCTATGCACCGCCACCGCCACTCTTCATATTGTCGTAATCGTGCAGGTCGTTGCCGATTTGGGTACGATAGCACAATGATTGTCCAAGAAACATACATCGAAGAAGGAACAAACCGTGTTGTTTACCGAAGAAGAAATGAAGAAGATCTCAAAATCGTGCCATACAATCCTACACTCACTAAGAAGTACCGCTCACACATCAATGTAGAACGCACGCAGGGTGGAGGAGCGGTAGCGTACCTCATGTAGTATGCTTTTAAGCAGCCCAAAGCACAAGAAGTTGCTCTGAATGTTAGCAACCAGAATGAATCGGGTACAGATACCCAACAACCAGCTGTGGTGCAGAATGAAATCCGTGCCTACATGCGGGCACGTGTGGTGGGTGCCGTGAATGCTGCTTGGCGAATCTTTGAGTTTCGTCACGTCTCCATTCTGCCCACTGTGGAGCGACTTGCAATACATTTGGAAGGAGGGAGAGAGACCTTTTGTTCTTCGCAGCCCTAATGACATTCACACGGCTTCACAGCCATCAACACTGGAACGGTATTTTCAGAGATCTGAGACATATGCCAGTCTTGATTACCTCTCTTACTATGAAAAGGTGCGCCTGTATCGAACCCTCCCAACTAGTGTACTCAATCAGTTTGATGGAGACTGTACTCAAATGCCGAGAGACGATTGTGATCCGTCGATGTATGTCGTGGAGAGGTCAGAAGAGAATCAGTGCGTCGCCAGATTTCGAGCCGTCGTTCCTGCCGAAATAGAGCTTTTTTCACTGCGTTTATTACTTATGAATCGCGCCTCAAGTTCTTAGGAAGATGCGAGGACCATTGACGGATAGCAGCTTTCCACATTTCGGGAAGCAGCGATCGCAAGCGGGCTGCTCAGTGACGGTACCGAGTTTGCCATTGCGTTTGAAGAAGAGGCATTCAAATATACAGCACTTTATCTGAACTGCGGCGGTTGGTAGTTACGCTGTATCAGCAAGGCGCAGATGCAGAGAAAATGGTTGTTGATCACTGGGAGGCGCTGTGCAGAGATATTCACGCTGGGGATAAACAACAGCGAAAGCTGGATATGTATCGACGAATTATTAGCATATCTGACCACAATGGAGGTCGTTTGCTCCGTGAGCATAGCCATTTTGTTCAATATATCCAGCAAAATGAGGAACAAACTGAGACTGATCGTGGAGTAGTCACTCGCCAATTAAGAGTGGTGCGAAATGCAATCACACTGCAATCCAGGTATAATACATTGAAACCAACACAAAAACACGTCCTGGATACGATTGTGAATGCTTTAGAACTCCGACAGCGATCCGATCAAGATCGTCTGACCACTCCTGGAAACGTTTTCTTTATACAAGGATCTGCAGGCACTGGAAAGACGTATATGTTGAATTTGTTGCGGGATATATGTGAATCAAAAGGAATGCTAGTTGAATTGACAGCTACAACGGGAATCGCTGCATCCCTTTACAAGGGAGGTCGCACATTCCACAGTCTGCTTGGTTTGGGTGTGGGAGATAAAGACAGTACTACTACACAACTTTCACTGTTGTCCAAGTACGGTCCTCGGTCTCAACGAGCGGAACTTTTGCGCAATCTACAGCTACTCGTACTTGACGAGGTTTCGATGCTCTCCAGAAGGTTGTTTGAGCTCATGAACGTGCTACTCAAGGACTTGCGAAGTTCTCAAACACAAACGCAACCGCCATGTTTCGGTGGACTATCTATAGTGCTCGCCGGCGACTACTCACAGTTGCTTCCTGTTGTGCCTCAGTCGTACATGGAGCCTGAGGCGGGTGGGAACGTTCGAAGAGTGTATACAAACATTTTGAACGAGCTGCCATGGAAAAGCAATCTCTGCACAGATTCCTCTGTGCAAGTTCTTTATCTCACAGAACAAGTTCGCCAAGAAGATGTTCCGGGGTTTACGGCTTTTTTGCGTGCCGTTGCGCGCAACACCATCTCGAGTACTATACCACCTCCACTGCAGTCTACTGGAGTGATGCAAAATGCATATACGTTTGTGTGGAAGTGGGTCACGACCCGGCGCAAAGAAGATGTAGATCTCAGCAAAATGATAATTGCATCCACAAATCATTTGGTGGATGAACATAATACTGCTGCCCTGAATCTTTTTCCGGGTGAGCAAATCACTTTGCAATCCGCAACTACAGTACAGCCACTTCGAGCGCAGACTGCCGAGTCGGATATTTCGGACACTATTGTGCCTGAGTTTGCCTATGAATATGCTCCTACTGGTATCTCTCCACACAACCTGTGCCTCAAAATTGGTGTTCCTGTGATGGTTATTCGAAACGTTCTGCATCCAGTGTTAGTAAATGGAAAAATGTTTGTCGTAGTTCGTGTGGATCAGTTTACGATGCATGTGGCAAGGTTCAATGAAAACGGTCAAGTAATCGAGTCACAAGTGCTGCATCGCATTGATTTTGAGTTTTCCTTTGCAGACATTCCTATGATTCGAAGACAGTTCCCCATTCGACTTGAATTTGCAGCAACAGTTCACAAAGGACAGGGCAAAACTCTGAACGGTTTAGTTGTTGATGTGCGATCAAATTTCTTCTGTGCAGGTCAGCTGTATGTGGAGCTGTCACGAGTGCGAAGGAACGAGCATGTGTTGTTACTGCACGACTCTAGCCTTACGCCTGACAATCCACAGAAGATACATCCGATGCCAGTTCCACTAATCAATCCAGTGCTTCCTGAGGCTATACAGTTTTGCAATCCTCACCCCACTACGTAGATATGCATCAGTGCTCAAACACTCAGCCAAAAAAAGTATTATGCTTTTCTATTTGTTTGCGTGTAAACCTGTTTTGATCTTCAAACTTTTTCCCATTCCGGATTAGAGACGCACGGAGCCATAAAAATCCAAATCACCAAGACAGTTTGAAACCAATGCATTCTCGTGCTACAAAGAGATATCCGGCGCCACTGTGCGTGCCGCGGCCGCTGCTAAGGCGCGCAGCCCCGCTAGCGGCCGTCAAGTTGCAATGTCCGTCACTTGAAATCTACACTACAAGTTATAGTATTGGCGGCAGTTCAAACGGAAATATGTGCGTGTCGTGGCCGCTGCTAAGGCGCGCAGCGCCGGTAGCGGCCGTCAAGTTGCATAGTCCGTCACTTTAAGTCTACACTGCAAGTAATAGTATTGGCGGCAGTTCAAACGGAAATATGTGCGTGTCGCGGCCGCTGCTAAGGCGCGCAGCGCCGCTAGCGGCCGTCAAGTTGCTAAGTCCGTGCCTGTACGTCGACACTGCAAGTTACAGTTTCGGAGGCAGTTTGAACGGCATAATATGCTACACTGCCCCATTGCTTTTAAAAAAAAATGTCCTTAACCAAGCTCACCATACATTTCAGAGCTCGTTTCACGATATATCTTTAATATATCGTGCACCAGCTAATGCTAAACGGCACAGCGCTCTTAGTAGCCGATAACCTGCTATGATCCATCACTGTACGTCGACACTGTCAATAATAGAATCTTCAGCAATCTTGGCCTTATATCTCTGCAAAAGGCTACGCTTAGAGCTACAAACGCTACTAAAAGCTCAAGCATATTATAATAAGCTTCATAGAAACGAAATAGTCGAGCAGAACGACCGCGGCGCGCAGCGCCGCCTGCGGCCGAAGGCCGCTTTCTATTGTACTACAATTACTAACAATCACTCAACCAGAAGGTACATGTCAACACTACACGTAGCTGAAAACACCTAGATGGTAGCTCGCCCGGAGCTGGGTGGCCGATGATCCCTCGCGTCCATCAATTACAAGGTCAGTGTAGTATATCGACAACCTCAAAGGTCAAACCTTCTGCCACTTTACGATAAGGGTTACTGTCTTTTCTTAAAGATTCTGCGACAAACGTCACGCTCCGATCATGTGTAATGAAACGTGCGGTGGTGCTGTGACGTGTGTAACACGGCTGTGATGCAATTGACTGGGCGTGGAAGTGCTTGGATAGAAAGAAAGCACATCAAACGAAAAGTTGGATCCAAAAAGTCATGCCAAAGGGTACGAGATGGCACAGAGAAATTGCAAATGTGCTTGGTTGATTCGCATAATAAAACGGCACAATAAACTTTTCCAAACTTTAAAATTTCGAGATGAGAAGAGAAACAATTTTCGCGCGATATTTTTGCCACGATAATGACAAAAAGTTTTAGGCATTGCGTAAATGTAGTGCATCATGCTCTTTTGAAAAATCCTGAACGGTTGAAGGAGTGTTGTGGGCACCTTTTTGGAAGTGACTCTGCGGGCTATAAATTAGAGTAAAGTTCGGCGAAAACAAGCCTTTTCCGAAACTCAATGGTACAGATAGATGAAGAGAAAAATTAGTGTCCAGATATAAACTTTGTCTTCTTAATCATATCCAAATCAAGGCAGCCGAAGATTTATGTCAGTAGTCACTAGCATTCAGACTCTCTAGCTCCCGGTCAGACACTTCGGATTTGTAACGATTTCTTCAGCCTTCCTACTTCTGCGTTAACCAGATACACGCGTGTACAATCCCTATACTGCTTACTAAATAGAGATGATAACAAACGTTTATGGTTTCAGTCTATAACAGAAGCCGAATTTTTGCAGGAAAGGTTACGCAGCACCACTTGGGACAACTTTTCGATCAGTACTAGAGCTGAGATTACCACCAAAGTTTTAAGATTGCCACAGACTTTACAATCTGTGGATGCTTTCTAGACAGAGGAAGTACCGTTGATACACAAAGAACGCCTCAAGGCCATGCAAAGGGCTCTTCACCGATTGCAGTAGGAAAACAGGATATAATTTGCCCAGCGGCGAGCAGTTCAGTAGACCTCTGTACTCTGGTCAACGCCTCACAGATTAAGGTAGTATGTAGTGCTATTATTCTAGCTGCAGTCGCCTCATTGAAACCCAGACGGTAAACGCTTTGTTTTTAGATGAAGTTGAACGGCTTTAATAAAACAATGTTTTAGGGTGTCATTTGTTTATTTTCATTGTTACAGGGAGAACTCAGAGTCATCAGAGCCTTTTTTATAGAGATGTGGAACCTCCAAAACGGAGCTGAAACGCATCACTGATAGTTACTACTATGTGCTTCTAGGTTACTCTAATAGCTGCTAGCAGCGTTTAAAGCAGCACACAAAGCAATAAAAATATAAAAACTAGAATATTTTCCCCAATGCGCCATTATGGCTTTCGAAGCCATCGGTGAAATACAGAGTACAGATCCTGTTAACACTCTGTAAACGTGTGTTCCAGCAATGCTGGAACACTGTGCGCATTGTGAGTGGAAGGCACTGACCGTTCTCTTTACAATGATCTCGTTGTCGTCTACTGCTTAAGTACTTTTGTGACTGTAATGCTGTTTGACATTTCAAAATGCGATACAGCAATGTGTTAAGATGTTGTTTGACAGTCCCCGGTTGCTGTGTCGCATTTTGTGTCTGGACGGGGTGTGACTCGAAGACGATGTCGGAGAAGTTTGAATCGGTCTTGGTGTAGGGGCTTTGTGAGTATGTCCGCTGTCATTTCTGTTGTGGGTATAAGTTGTACGCGAATGTGTTGGTTGGCGACGTGGTGTTGTATATAATGATGTCTGATGTCGATGTATTTCCTTTGCTTTGTGGGTGCCTGGTTTTCGGCTATGAGAACGGCGGAGCTATTGTCTATGCAGTGCGGTATTTGGATGATTGGTGGTTGGTTTGCTGATTGTAGAAGTTTTGATATCCAAATCGTGTGCCGCGTTGCGTCTGTGGCTGCTATGTAGTCTGCTTCCGTTGTAGACAGCGCGACTACGTTCTGTTTCCGTGAGGCCCAAGAGATGGGTGTGCCATGGATGTTGTGGATGGTTCCGGTGATTGATTGGCGGTCCTTTGCGTTGGCGAAGTCGGCATCGTTGTAGACGCGGAGCGGGTTTGGTTGTGTGGAAGGTTTGTGTTGCGAAAGGGAAAAGCAGAGTCCGTGTGTGCGAGTAACTTTCAGGTAACGTAAAAGGGTTTTGAGTGCTTGCTGGTGGTGGTGCTGCGGTTTTGACATGTGTTGTGCCAGTCGGTTAGTTGCGTACGCTATGTAGGGTCGCGTGCTGTCTGTCACATAGCGTATTTCGCCGAGGATTTGGCGGTACCTTGTGGATTCTTTGGCGTTTAGCGGTTTCGTGGGTGGTTGTTGATCTAGTGCCTTGACGTTGTTATACGAGGTATGAGTGGCGTTGCAGTCTTGCATTTGTGTTTGTTGCAGTATGGAATCTATCGCGTCTGGTTGTGACAGATGAACGTTGCCGTTGGGTGATCGGGTAATCGTCCAGTTGAGGAAGCGGGTGGGTGTTCCGAGGCGTTTGATCTTGTATTTCTGTAGCATTTGTCGATAGAGGGAGTCTATAAGTGGTTGGTGGGACGCGAGTACCAGGAAGTCATCGATCGTGGTGCTGACAACGAGGTATCCAGTGTTGCTGCGGAGTGTATAGAGACAAGGGTCGTGTTCGGAGCTTGTGAATCCCAGTGCTGTGAGAAAGTTCTGTAGACCGTGGTTGTAATAGTAGGCTGCAGGGGGTGAGCCGTAAAGGTTGCCGTTTAGTTTACTGTACCTGCTGTTATGTCGATAGGTTCGGTCGAAGCTGGGCATTTGCTTGACATAGACCGGTCTGTCGTGTTGGTACTGCTGATGCAGATAGGCGGATTTAATGTCAAAATGCTCCAGCGGTAGATTCATTGTGGCGTGGAGTGCGAGAAGCATTCTCTGTGTGGTTCTGTCGGCGGTGTACGTGGTGGTGTGTTTGGGGTTGAAATGTAGGCCTGGTTTCATGAGGTCTCCTCCGAGGTTGCAACGGGCTTTGCGTTGGATGATGTGTCCTTCGGCTGAGCGCTTATACCGATATATCATCATCAATGGGATGATGGATTCTGGCGGAGGGAAGAAATCTGGTGGTAGCCATCGTATGCTGTTGTGGGTATCAAGGGTATTTAGCTCTGTGACGTGCGCTGTTTTCCACTTTGTCGCATCGGGGTATTTCCTTGCTTGTTGGACAGTGGCGGGAGGGGGTGTGGAAAGTGTTATGGTGTTTGGTGTGGGCTGGTTGTAGGTGGCTTTGGTTTTGAAGGTTGTGGTTGTGGTGCTGGTGGGGTTTTTGTTTTTGTGATATGGATGGAAGTCGGTTGCTCGAACTTGCTCGTAGTTTGTGGTACGTAGATTAAGTACGATGACATGTTTGAGTGATATGGCGTACATGTACCGTGCGGGGTCGGCTCTTTGCTCGAGTTTTTTCTTTGGCGCGTAGATGGGGATTGTTTCGAGTTCGCCGAAGGTGTAGATGCGTTTGAGTTGAGGTTTTTGTCTGTACCAGAGTTGGTATGGCGAGGTGTCTGTTGTTGAATGATGTGGCAGATTGTATTTGAAGATGATGTCTCTTGCTGCGTCTTCCCAATATGTGTCGGCGAGGCCTGAAGTGGCGATGATTGCTCGTACTGATTCCATGATGGTTCTATTGAGCCGTTCTGCTATTCCGTTTTCCTGTGGTTGGTATGGGGTGCGAATGTGGTGCTGAAGGCGGTGTCTGGCGTAGATCTCCTGCATGGTTGTAGATGTGTATTCTTTTGCATTGTCGCTGAGTATGTCCGAGAGTGGGTGTTGCATTTTATGGCGAATGTGGTGTAGTGTGGCGTTGATGTAGTTGGGTATGTCTCTTCGATCCGCGATGAAATGGCCGAATAGGAATTTGCTTGTTGCGCACACTATGAGAAGCATATGGTTGTTCCCATGCTGGGAAGTGGGTGTAATTGGTCCGCATGTGTCGGTGCTCACGTAGGCTCCGGTGGGGTAATGGTGTTCGGTTTTTCTGTGTGGGGCTGGATTAAGTTTAGCTCCGTGGCATGCTGAGCATGAGATAGGTGTGTTTGGTGATAAGGTTGTCGGCATTTGTGGGACTAGTCGTTGTGCTTTTGTGAGGGCTAGTTTCTTGGGATGAGCATGATTCATCTTTATGTGCCATTGGTGGGTTGTGTGTGTAGAGCAACGCCTAGTTAGGGGATACTTGAAGATGCAACTCAGTGAATGAGGATTGAACCCTCCGAGGGTTATGACTATGATCCCCTCTAAGGTGTGCTGAGGTGGCACTGTTTTCTGGTTAGAGTTCGCCTATGAAGTGAAAATTCTGATGGCCCATGGTTGGATTGGCCCCGTGATACACATGGCTTAATTTTGGCAGCGATTTTCGGATATTTGTTAGAACGTTGGACTTTTGGGCCCTGACAGTAGGATCTCCACGTGTATGGCCCTGAGCAGGTGTGCACTACTGTAGAGCTTAGTTAGTGGGCCCTACTTAGGGAGACGAGATCTGACAGTCCGAAGCTCAGAGGAAAATGGAAACCAAGGTTGGTCTTCGATACCATTAGAGGTTCTTCGTCGCCATCGTTTCGGCCTTACAACCCGGAATGGGCTCTGGTTAGCAACGCCTGCGTAGGGACACGACTGCACTTGGAGAGTGCCCACGTTTGGGTTCCGTGCAACCACCCCCTTGGGACCGCTCAGACGACCTGCGTGCACGATACCCCGTGGGGGTTCTGCTTACTTGTTGCGTGCTTTTTGTGTTTCCTTTCGAGGACAGGTTTTCGCCCCTGTATTGGGTTTCTTTTGTTGTTTCGCCCCTTTTCTGGTTCTCGGGTCCGGTGCCTGTTAGTGCCCGACCCTCGCCCCGTTTTTCCTCTTCGCCGGATTTTCCCCCATTCTTTGGGATACCCATACCCATTCCCGATCCAACGGTTTCTACCCCTCACCTCCGTCGGTACTGCCGGAATCCCCCGTGGGAGTTACACCCCACACTACGGGTGAAACGGAGGGCTCTGTCTCTGAGTCTGCCTCCCCCAGGGAGCAAGGCTTCGAACACCTTGAGAGCACTTCCCGTCGCCGAATTTTGCTCCACAATGTGTTGAATGTTGGATTGCTGTATTGGGGTGGTTGGGTTCGTCAGTGTTTTGAGGTCTTTGATGTGGACGGTGTTCTTCTTTGAATGTGTGATGGGGAGTGTGCTGGACGGTGGGTTCGGTTTGGATGCTGGCGCTAGGCTTCTGGTTTTTTGGCGTTTGGTTTTGGGTTTGCGTGTGCGGCTTTTAGTGGACGTTTTGGATTTACGTGGGGTGGTGCGTGCGGTGTGCGCAGTGGTCGCATCTATGATTTTGCCGCGAAGCTGGTACTGAGATTCCTTCCATGGGGCTGTAGCCATTAGTGTTCCTGGTTGTGTTTTCGTGTTGATTATATATCCTTGGTTGGCTGTGAAGGAGACTAATCCGTATGTGTTGGCGAGGTCGTGAACGGATAGGAGGTTGTGACGTAAGTTGCTGTTTGCTACCGCGTGTGTGGTTATGCGGTTATTCCTGTTGGTGCGGAGGTGGAGCTGGCCACTGTGGGTGCATGGGGCCTTTTTGTCGGTAGCGGTTTCGGTTAGGATTGGCGTCTGAAGTGGTCGCATTGAGGATGATGGTTGCTTGACGTGAGAGGGGTTGGCGCCACTGTCGAGCACGAACGTACCGTTGGATTCCGTGTTCGCCTCAGATGTGACATCGACTTGAGGGGGGTTGTTGGGGAGTTGTGGCACTCCGTTGTGGATTATCGGTGGGGGCGGTAGGGTTTGATAGTGGTAAGCTGGTGCTGCTTGTACGTAATTCGCCTGTGGTTTCGCGTTGCGGTATATGGGGTGTCTTTGGTCACGAAAATTGTCGTCTGTGTGGTTACATCGGACTCCTAGCGATTTATGGTAGGTGCAGAGTTGGATGAACAGTATGAGTCGAACAGGGTATGTCGTTCGTAGATATCCTTGTCGTGCGGGTTGATAACGAATTGTAGTACCATAGTCCCCGGTGATTCTTGGTGTGATTGATGCTTGGGATTGGCCTGTTTTCATGGGTTGATATAGTGTGTTGAGGGACTTGAATATGCGCGTGAAGTTGCGGATGGTGGTGGGTTTGCTGGAAAGTATAGGTCCAAGGATGGGGGTGAAGGATGCGTTGGTGCAGAGTCCCGCGATCATGAAGTCTACGGGTTTCTCTCCATCCGTAATGTTGGGATAACGAGCTGCAACCATTGTCTGGCGGACGGCCATGTGAGAAGCGAGAAATGTATCTATCGTCGTTTCTGTTGTATAAATGATGCTTTCCGCTTCTGTCTTCATAAATTGATGGTCGTCTTTCGTCGACTGGTTGATGTGTGCCACGAGTTTGGTCACTAGATCGTTAGGTGTGGGTTTATCTAGAGGAACAATAAGGAGGCCGAGTATGTCATTGGGTACGCTTCTTAGTACTGCAGAGAGTATTTTGTTCTTCTTCGTGTTGTGTAGCTTGAGTTCTCCTGAGTTTTGTGGGAGTAAGGGGTTGCCTTCGAAGTGATCGGTGGCTTTGATGGTGGCGGCGTACGTGTCTACCGCCAGGTACCATGGCGCGTAGTTTGCCGTATCGACAGTGGGGAGTTTATGTGTTTTTTCGTTGTTTATGGTAGTGGAAGAGGTTTGGTGTGATGTTGCAGTTGTGAAGTGGGGTGGTGGTGTATTGTGGTGCTGAGTGGTGTCCTGTGGTGTGTGTGAGTCGTTGGCAGTAGTGAGCGCGTTGTTGTATAGGGTTTGGATATCGGGGTCTTGTCGGAGGTCGCGCCCGAGTCGGCGGGCGAGACGAAGGTTTTGTGGATCCGTTTTGAGGGGAAATGGGATGTTGGGGTTGGGGTTCAGGTTAGCGTATGGCCCATAACCTGTGAGTGGAAGGCACTGACCGTTCTCTTTACTATGATCTCGTCGTCGTCTACTGCTTAAGTACTGTTGTGACTGTAATGCTGTTTGACACGCATAACGGGATCCACAAGGGGTGTGGCTTACTGGAGATATTGACGATTTCGGAATCTGACGTAAGTTGTACGTACGTTGCTTGTTGGAACTGTTGATGTGCACAAAAGCGGATTTTTGGCTCTGAAAGCCGAGTTTGGATCATTACTCTTGATCTCTACAACAAAATCTAAGCTATAGAGAATATGATTGAAGAGATTTGACGAGAAAGTGTTGATGTGTTGATGTGTTGTTATTGTTTGGTGAGAGCGGAGCGGCAGTAGGCGACGCGGCGGTCGGCGCTGTGCACGACGCGCATGTCGCTGCTGACGGTGCCCGAGGAGGCGGTGAGCGAGGTGGTGAGCCATCTGTCCAGGGCGGACCGCGCGTCGCTGCAGCTGGCGCACCCGAGCCTCGCGCGGCTGCTGCGCCCGTCCAACGGCGCGCTGTGGCAGCAAGTGTACGCGAGGCGCTTCGGCTCGCGCGTCTCTCAGCCCGCGCCGCGCGGCCCCGCTGTCACGCACCACGCGCGCCTGCTCTGCGAGCTGCACGATATCGCCGACGACTACTGGATCCACACCGAGCTCTCTGGCGCCCCGCTGCGCCCCGCACGCGCAGACGCAGACGCAGACGCAGACGCAGACGCACACGCGGGGCCGCTGCTATTCGACGAGGGATCGTCACGGCGGCTGTACGTGGCGGACGGCCGGCAGGTGGCGGCGTTCTGCACGCGCTCGTGGGACGCGGCCGGCGCGCGCGAGCTGCCGGCGCGCGCGCGCTGCATGCACGCCGACACGCGCGGCGCGGCGGTGGGGCTGCATGACGGCGGCGTGTTCCTGTGGGCCGGCCACGGCGACCACGACGCGGGGCGCTGTGTACGCGCGCACAAGCGCGGCGTGCGCTGCGTGCTGCAGCTCGACGACGCGGTGGTGTCGGCCGCGGACGACGGCACGCTACGCGCGCGCAATCGACACTCGCGACGCGCGGTGGCCATGGCGCGCGCGCGCGTGAGCGCCGTGCACTCTGTGCGCGATGGATTGTTGGCGACGTGCGGCGACGGGGCGACGGCGCCCGTGCAACTGTGGGACGCACAGCGGCTGCAGTGCGTGGCGACGGCGACGCTCGGCGCAGCCGTGTCGCACAGCGTGCTCTACAACGGCGTGTTGTACGTGATGGCGGCGCGCGTCATCCACGCACTCGACGCGCGTCAGGGCATGTCGCGCACGGCCGCGCTGCTGACGCTGCCGCGCGACCGCGCATGGCAGCAGGCGACGGTGGGCGCGCTCGCGCTAGGCGTCGACGGCTCCCTTGCCGCCGCCGTCGGCACCGGCGCCGCCGCACTGTGGGACGCGCGCGGCCCCTGGCACGGCGTCCCGTTCGGACGCCCCGCGCGCTCGACAGCCGCTACCACGCGCGCGCTGCTCGTGGACCGCGCCGCGCTGGTGGTGGGCGGAGCGCGCCCCCGCGAACTGTTCACCTTCGCGCGCTGCGGCTCGCATCGCGGCGTGCTACGCGAGCGCGGCGCGGCGGACGCGCGCCCCCAAGCGGCCTTCACGTCGGTGGCGCGCGCGGCCGACGCGCTGCTCGTCGGCGACGCCGGCGGCGTCGTGCTGCGCGCGCGCGCCGCCGACGCGTCCGTTGACTGGCGCGAGGTGCGGCGCGTGTGGCGCTCCGAGCGCGCGCGCCGTGCGCGACGTTTCGCACTGTCGGATAGCGCGCTGTAAGCCGTCTGGCCAATGGGCGCGCGGCGATGCGGCGACGCGCGCGCCGCTTGGCGAAATATAGCGCGCGCGCGCCGCTTGGCGGAATATCTCGCGCCAAGGCCGCTCGCCACTGCCGAAGCGCCGCCGCGCCGCGCGCCCTGTGGAGCGCCGCCCGCCACGCGCGCCTCCGCCCCCCCCGCCCCCCCCGCGAGCGCAGCCTTCGCAACCCTTGTTCTTGCGCCGCCAACCCCCGTCCCGACCCCCTTTATCAGCGCCAGGCGCGGCCACCATCCTCCACCTCATTCTGTTGCTCAGCATCTCCCACCCCCGCCCTCTCTCTTCCAGTCGCAGCCTTCCTCTCCTCTCCTCCATCGCATCGCAATGGCTTTCGTGTCCTCCTTCGCGCTTTCTGCCCCCCGCACCCTCTCCCGCTCGGCGCTATGCGGCGCGCAGCTCTCGCCCCGCTCCGCCCGGACGGCGGCCGCCGTACGCATGGTTGAAAAGTCCGCCTCCGTGCCGTTCCTCCCCAAGCCCGCCAACATCCCGGACGACGCCCCCGGCTACGCCGGCTTCGACCCCATTGGCTTCTCCAACATGTTCAACTTCAAGTTTTTGCAAGAGGCCGAAATCAAGCACAGCAGGATCTGTATGCTCGCCGTGCTGGGCCTGCTCGTCTCCGAGTTCTACACCTTCCCGTGGTACTCCGACGCCCCCCGCCTGGCGTCCGCCGTGCACTCGTGGGGCGTGCAGCAGGGCTGCCTCAACCAGCTGCTCGTGTGGACCTCCTTCTGGGAGATTGTCGTCGGCACACCCGCTGTCATCCAGATGATCTCTCTCGGCTCCCCGCGTCGACCGGGAGAATTCGCCTTTGACCCGCTCGGTCTGGGTAACACTGCTGCCGCCTTCAAAAAGTTCCAGACCGCCGAACTCGTCAACGGCCGCCTGGCCATGATCGCCATTGGCGGCCTGTTGCACCAAGAGTTCCTCACTGGTATGACACCTGTGCAGCAGCTCTTGTCCGGAAACGTCTTGCCGTAACACCGTTTCACCCCCTGTGCCTTGTAATTGTTTGTCCATCTTGAGCGATTAGTGCCGTAAAATCATACACACTTTTGCCACCCTTCCGATCCCACGCTCAGCAATTCCCATCCGCACACCGCCTTGTGTCCAAAACGCCACAATACTACACGTGGATGCAAACTAGTAACAAAGGCCACTACTCGCAATGCGACTCAGATGGTCCCTTCTTCTCTCTCGTCCTTGTTCCCTCAAGTGCTTGTAAAACAGCTCTATGGAATCGTTTTAGACTTGCAAAAAACGTCGATATATTTTAACAGCATGCTGACACTGTAAGGAGGCAAGAGAGCGTTGGTAATGGAAACAAAAACGAGTCATTTTTATGGACATGACACGTTTTTCACCAACCCGTTCACATGAGCAGCCACAGAGTCTACCGTTGTCATCGGCAGAACCCCAACCGCTCCCATCTGTACATCACATTGCTCATGTTCTTCTCTAAGGCTCAGAATCCTGCCACACACGCAAAAGGATACAACTACATCAAAGCTGCTTCATCGACTCAGTCGTCAAACCTTCCATAAACACGTAAACCAGTTTGCTACAACAACTTCACTGTTCAAATCCCCCACCAGAGTCGTCCATGCGAGCAACCAGGGACATCCCGGCTTGGTTGTGCACTGAAAACCGCAATCGTCGCTTGTTACAGTAGGGCAGAACAGAGAGCGTGACGGCAAGGCAACAGTTGCCGTTTCTATCCACACAAAACCACAGTTTGAGTCTCTTCACTTTTCAGGGCACGTGCGATGCTAGTTGTAGCACAGGGGTCTGTCTGTTTCAACGTATCAAAATGATCAGGTCTGGAAGAATATGAGTGCAAAACTGATCTAATGCACACAAGTGCCATCCATGATGCCAACTTACGAGAAACGGTTTTACTCGCGCTCGCTTCTGAGAACAGGGATAGCCGAAATGACTCGAAAATGGCGAGAACATGTTTGGCGGTAAAAATCACACTCAACGAACATACCTCTCAAGCCGGCAGTTAGCAATTGCTACCTTCTTTTCTAGCTAGTGTCGTTTGGGAGCTTTCCGGTACATACGCGCTGTCGAGATGAAACTGAACTGCCTCATCGTTCCGGCGACACTGATTCTCAAATATGTCGTCATGCTGCCCATTTCGCACGAGAGCCGCAACGTAGCCACTGTCGTAAGAGCATTTTGATGCGAGTGGACCACCACTAGCAATCTGAATAAATCAAAACAAACATCACGCTTCCCCGGGAGGCGCGCAATTCACGCGATGGTTCTGCCTCGTCTGGAACTCCATTCGACGACCTTCGCATCCAGCGTCGATTCAACGGTCACATCTGCCAAACGTACAATCATGGTGTCTGGCTCTGGGGACACCTTTGCTGAAGCGTTTTCGACCAGTGTTCTTAACACTTCCCTAATGCTATCTTTGTGTTTCAGCTTTTTCCCGACCAACAATTCTTCGTCATCGCTTAGTACACGTTTACGTCCCCGAGCAAGATGCTTTTGATTGTCGTCATAATAGGGGGCTCCTTCTCTGGCTGCCTTTTTTATGTTGTAATTGAGTCTCTCTCGACTACCTTCGTAGAACGAGGACTCTTTTCGGACCAACTGACTGTATCATCGAGGCGCACGTCAACGAAGGTTTTTTGTTCTCGGATTCTATTTGGAGCGCTTTTCGAGCTCGACGGTTTCTGCGCCAATCATGAGTCATCCTGGAAAAGTTTGGAGTAAATAATTCGCGAGGCATATGCTCCTCTGGTACGTTGCATCTCTCACTCAATCTCCGGGAATGCGAACGCTTGAACAGCGCCCTGGGATCCGTTTTTGTACAGAGGGCTACAAAGCGAGGGTTAGCTACTTCAATGCCCCTTGGCTCTCCTTTTTCTTGTTGAGGGTTCCTTGTCTCAGAACACAATCGTCGGTTTCGATCAACGCGAGTCACTGAATTCCAAAAGGAAGCTACATGTATAACAACTAGAAAACCTCAACACTGCAAACAGCGTCAAGAATGGAAAAGCCCTTGGTTGTCGTGTTAGGACTGGGTGAGATGGGCTACGTCCATGCCACCAATCTGTCCAAGGTTCGCAAAATAAGATTAGGCATCGCGTGCCGCCGTGTTGAAGTACTACAGGCTGCCGCCAGCAAGCTGTGCGCAGATGCAAGCTTCAATTCCTATGAAAAGGCCATTTCGGATCCTGACACATATGCCGTTGTAATCGCCACACCTCCCGCAACTCACCCCGAGCTCATTGAAATGGCCGCAAACGCCGGAAAGCACATATTCTCTGAAAAGCCGCTTGGGTTTGATTCCCAAACTATTCGCGACAGCATTGCACATGTGGAGAATGCCGGCGTGCGTTTCATGACGGGATTCATGAGACGTTGGGATAGCGCCTATGTTTCTGCTAGAGAAGCGGTGGATAAAGGTGATATCGGAGACCCCATAGTGCTCAAGTGCACCAGTGGAGACCCTGAGTACCCAGAGAAATACCACCGAGGGGGTGCAAAGCATTCTATGCTGAAAGATCTGGCTGTTCATGACATTGATCTTGCTAGATGGCTCACAAAGAGCGAGGTGAAAAGTGTGTACACCGTAACAGATGCGTTGAGTTACGAAACACTGAGAGAGTACCAGGATTCTGACGTGGCAATATGCGTGTTGGAAATGGAGAACAGAGCAAAGGTATTGTTTCACTTGAGCAGGGCTCTTTGGTATGGATACAATGTCACTTCCGAACTTGTTTGCAAAAAGGGGTCACTGCGTATCGGAGCGTTGAAAAGAGTCGACATAGAGCAAATGAAAGATGGCACAACATGTCAGAAAATTGCGGGGGACTTTAGAGATCGGTTTGAAGAGGCGTTTGAAAAAGAAATGAAGGCATTTGCAGAGCTGATCTGCGCCAAGAGCGAAGCTGATGCTGCGGATATGATGAAACGGAACAGCAGCTATGCTTCTTGCTGGGACGGACTTCATGCGACGGCAGTGGCTGAGGCGCTTGTGCGCAGTTCCGAGAGTGGCGTTCCGGAGAAGGTTTTGTGATCGGTGGTCGTACGCTCGGTACTCTAAAAGTGGTTGGTGGTAGGGAAGGGGCTGAACAAGGATCACGCACTTGGGTAATGGTGAGAGAGCTGGGGCGGTGAAGTAGGGGGAAGAGTATGATTCGCGCGCGCGCTGCAAGTAATCGGGGTGTGTTCGTCTGGCAGCAGTGAAATATGTGCACGAGCATAATGCGCTACTGAACGCATGTAGCAGTTTGTGAGGCACAGAGGTTTTTGTTTTTTTGTGAATGACTATCAACGACACGAATCTATTTACAAAGTTTAGCTTCTACTGAAGCGGAGAGGCGGAACAACCAACTTCCAAGCGGTATTCCAAAAGCGTCCAACACCCAAAAAGATGAAACCCCACGCCCAGCAGAACAGCAATGTGCAAGAGCTGGTGAGATGCGAAAAAGCGGTCGTGCATTCCGACACGACAGCACTCTGGAAAGCGAGAGATATAAAACATGGCGCCCACGGCGTACATGAAGAGCGCAGAGAGAGCGGAGCCAACGCCGACAGCGAGTTCATACAAGGCGGCGGTTTGCGACCAAATGGAATGGAAGAGCGGGAGTACAGTAGTACTGGCCAGAGCGGCGAACACAAAGACGCGGAAGGGACGGGCGGCAGGGGTTCCGAAAGTCGGGGCGAATATACACGGAACGGTGAAAAGCTCGGCTGAAATGATGAGGGCGTAGTAGCGGTGGGCTATGGTCGGAGTGCAATAGAAAGCATAGTATATACCCGATATGGCATGACCGGAAATCAAGAGCGAGATGCCCAGAAAGTCGAGCTTTCCGAGCAGATGCAAGGCGCGCGGCGAGTGGACCCAAAAAGTGTGGAAGATGGTGGAGAAGAAGAGACAGATTAGAGCGGTGAGAATGAGGGGGAAGAGTGCGATGCGATGCGAATTAAGAAGATTAGATAGGGCTTGACGAAGTAGAGTGGGGTGATGGTGCTCGGTGAGACAAAAATTGGGCACTCCGATGGCTTTGATGTGGGCGTGGATGTCGGCGGTAGTGGCAAGGGCGCGCTGGGAGCAGGCGATTGCGACGCGCGAGATGTGGCGACGCACAGAAGTTGCCGGACCGAGGATGTAGACGCCGAGACACAGAAAGAAGACGAAGCCGAGGGCATGTGTCCAGATGTTGATGGTGTCGTTGTGCAGCGTGAAGAAAGCGGAGAAGAAAATGGCGCTCCACGAGGGGTGCGACGGACGATAACTGCCGTATAAAAAGTCATTGTCGCGCATCCACGCGGGGATCTCGAGGATGTTGAGCAGACGGCGTCGACACGGGGGCGCGCGCGCGGAGACAGTCATCGGGGGGGGGGGGGGGGGGGGGGGGGGGGGGGGGGGGGGGGGGAGGCAGACGCTCGGCGAGAAGAAGAAGAACGACGATGCGGAGGAAGGAGCAAGAGAGACGGACGGGCGAGCACGCGCCGTCAGGCGCACGCGGAGCACGCGGACGGACGCACACAAACCGCACGAAAACGCGGGGTGAGATGTCGCGCTCCACGCGTGCGCGCTGGACGCGTGTGGCGCGTGGAACAGGTGGGTGATGTGTGCACGTGGTGACTGTTACTCGCTCGGCGTATCCCGCATGCATGAAAAGTATGCTGCCAAGCGCCTACCATTGGTCAACAGCCGGATTGTTTCAAAATGTATTGGTTGTAAGGCTGCCAAGTGGTTTTGACACCCAACTGTACAAAAGTGATTAGGTGAAACGTGTTTCCACTCTCCCACCAATTGGAGAGAGAAGAATTTTTAGCTTCAAAAGAGTGGAGAATCATCCGCCGCCACCCCTCTACGGCCGGCCGCCCTACTGTCCCACGCCCCACGCCCCACGCCCCCCCCCCCGCCCAACCCTACCCGTTCCGCCATGTCCGACATCGCGCTGCCAAAGGCCACCGTCAACAAGTTCGCCAACGACGTCGCGGCCAGCCTCGACGTGCGACTCGCCGCCGAAACCAGGGAGCTCATCGCCGAGTGTTGCACCGAGTTTGTACAACTACTGTCATCCGAAGCCAACGAAATTTGTGAGAAGGACCACAAGAAGACCATCACCCCAGAGCACGTGTTACGCGCCTTAGAACAGTTAGGACTACACAAGTTTCGCGACGATGTTGTCGAAGAGTATCAACGTGCAAAACGCGAGGAAAAAAGCCGACTCAAGGGAAGTTCGAGACGCGAGCGAAACAAACAGCGCAGTGAACAGGATAATCAAGAGTTGTTACGACAGCAGGAGCGTTTGTTTGCGTTGGCGAGATCCGATCCTATGGCTATGAATCCGCCGGACCAAAACTAGTTTTTAGCTTTCACTGTGTGTGTGTTCCACCCACTCGTCTTGTATATTTGTTCACAATCACACGACCTTCCGCACGCTACTGACCCTGCGCTTCTTGAGAGAGCTTTGTGTAAACAAAAACAAGCGTTGCGTTGCTTGCAAGCGTCGCACAAACATCACCGCCCCCCACCCACCCACCCACTGTCATTTGTTCTAAACTCGTCATCCGCCGCGCGCTTCTCCACAACTTGTATATATAAACATTAGTGTATACGCCCATCTCTTGGAACTTAAACACCAAAAAGACGCCAAAAATAAAAAAAAAGAGCGCTATCGCGACAAAACATACAACGCCCAAACTGTGTCCCACATCGGTGTCATGTCCCTTTCAGAGCGATACCCCACAAACACACACACAAGTTTTCATCATCATGCATGTAACATAGCGTCGCGAGACCGTTCCTAGAAATTGTACTCCCACTGGCCTCTCATTTTCTGCGTCCATTTCCTCAACCACCACCGAATCCTTCGAGGTGCAAACCGCTTTTTCTGAACATACGACTCGTTGCGGTAGAAAGAATGCATATTCACATGTTTGTATGAGGCATATTGCTGATGTTGCTGAAAGCGAGACGACGCGTAGTACGCATGACTGCTCCCGCGAATGGAACGACTTGTTTCTTTTTTGCAGCTGGCACCATTCGCACACTCATCAAACTCCGACATGCCTCGCTTATTGTTGGGCGCCAACGTGGGTGAAATGGACCCCGACATGAACTGACTGAGAAGCTTTGAACTGTCAGCTTCGTCATCATACGCGTCGTACGCGGCTGGTGTGACGCGCGTTTTCAGCGCAGAGCGGCGCAGAGTGGCACTGTCAAACTCGCGAGTAGCGCGAGGGTGTCGGTGACGCTGGCGCTGTCTCTGTCTCTGTCTCGGCGTGCGTTCACCATCGTGCACATCGCCCTGAACAATCCAAATGTCACTGGAAACACGAGCAGAGTTGGAGTACGAAGCAGGCTCCGATATAATAGAGTCGCAGTCGGAGTAATTGGCACTATGCTTTGACCATTGTCTCCACGCAGACACTGAGACGGAATGACTGGCGGCACGAGATGCGCTTGAGAGCGACGGTGGCGTAGAAAGCGGGCGACGGGGCTGTCTTGCGACGCGTTGCGCCGTTGACAACGGCGTCAGTGTGGAGGCCGATGACAGCGGGGAGGTTTGAAAAGTGCGGTGGGGGAGGTGTGACGAGGGGGAGTCGGTACGAACTGAGATGCGTGACGCATCGTGCTCTTCCTCGAGACTGATGAAAAACGGCGACTTGGCGGAGGGCGCGGTGGGTAAGGGCTGCGCATAGGGAGACGGCGACGACGGGCGGGTGTGTCGCTGAAGCTTGTGGTGGGATGCGGAAGGAACGGTGGTGCTGATAGATGTGATGGTAGAGCCCTTGGCGGGCGAGACGAACGAGGTGCTGACGTCAGACATGACGAGACGGGGGAGGTTTAGGGGGAGAAGGAGGAGGAGAAGGAGGAGGAGAAGGAGGAGGAGGAGGGGGAGGGGGGAGGGAGGGTGAGCGGGGGAAGCCACGAAGAAGCAATACAAGGAAATGCGATGGCACACGGAGGGAGGGTTGGTGGGAGGGGAAAGAAGCGGCAGTTGAATTGCGCGCAGCGGCGAGCAGCTTTAAGGGGGGAAGGAGGGGGCGGGGGCTGGGCGGTAGAAAGCGGAGGGTGGGGGACGCAGAAACGCGAGGGCGGGGGGGGGGGGGGGCACGACGGGCGCGAGGTGGCGCAAGCGCGAGGTGAAGCACCGCACAAGAGCACAGCGTTGAATTGAGAGCGGCAAGCGCCACGTGCGCGCCGTCGCGGCAAGCACAGCATGCACGCGACGCTCTCGGGCCGTCACACGTGCCACGCGCGTTGCGTCCAAAAACAGATATCGTCCACTCTTAGCTGGCTCTCTCTAGCTAGCAATCCTCTAGAGTAGTAGGTAGGATTGCTAGGAGGGTTACTAGCATTGTTACCCCTTCGTAACGTAGGTAGCGGTACTAAAAAAAAATCTGTGAGAGCACTTCCCTACAAGTGCTTGCCGGCACGCGGAAGGCGTTCGACGTTGACGCGATGCACGATGGCGCCGGTGAGGTCGACGAAGCGCACCTTCATGACGTCCGAGTCGTTGCGGATCACCACGTCCAAAAAGCCCTGTCTGTCCAGTGAAAATACCGAGTCGTTGAGCGCGCGTCGTACGCTCGAGATCTTGGAGCCTGCGCCTGAGATGAACGTCGGTAGTTGTCCGATTTGCATGTGTTCCAGCAGGTGTTCGTGTCCGCTGAAGTATGCGCTCACGTTGTGCGTCTGTAGCGTGCGCAACAGTACTTGCCTCATCTGACGTAGATTGCTTGCTTCGCTCAGTGAGTTCTCGCCGGATGACTGCAGCGGGTGGTGTCCAATCACTATCTTCCACCGCGCATCGCTCTCCCTTAGCGCCGTTTGCAACTGCGCAATCTGCTCGTCGCGGTACTCCGCGCTCACCTGCTCTCTGAACGCCTTCAACTGCTGCTCGCTGTAGTACATCACCGTGGTGTCCAGGTACGCAATGAACACCGAATTACCATTGTCTTGGTATGTGTCAAAGTTGTACCTCTTTTTCATCTGCCAGAACACATCATCTCTGCCGAGCACTTCTTGCGCAGACACATTGCCATTGTAATCGTGGTTTCCCAAGCTCATTTTCCACGGTACCTTGAGTTCGTCGTACTTGAGGTAAACGTCTCTCCACGAGCGGTCGATTTGGCCGTCGGCGGCGCTAAGAATGCCGTCGTTGTAAAAGTTATCGCCCACGCTCACAATGAATCTTGGTTTGGAAACGCGCGCATAAGAGGCCATTTCAATCGCCACATCGCGCTGGCAGCACATTCCGTCTCTTCCCCAGTCGCCCACAAGCTGGAAGCGAAGGCCTGGCTCAGGCGCAATGGTGCCACTGTTCTTTCTGTGCACCACGCACAGGTCGTGACCCACGACGGGGTTGAGCACCCACAGTCTCCTCCTGCCCAGGGCGGCATCGCATTCGCGACTCTTGACCACGCCCAAGTTGGCCGTGTTCCACCAGCTGATGGCTTTGGCATACCGTTTGTGAGCGCTTGTCAACGACGAGTCGGCAACCAACACCCCAAAAATCAAACACAGCGTACCTAGTGCGGCCGCTATACGCAACGCGCCCGAGTGCGCGCTCAACCACTGGCGCGTGGAGCGCTCGCGAAAGTAGCCCGAGGCGCGATCCTGAGCGCGTGCAATAGACATGGTAGAGTACTTGCACACACCACTCTGCCGCTGGTCTCGCTCGTCGACACGCATGTGAACGATGAACGTGAAACTGAGGCTCAGCGAGCAAACGGTAGAAAGGGCGACGGGGGACGCGCACGGAGACGGGGGGATGGGGGAGGAGGGGGGGGGGTGAGCAATGTGCGGCGCGCCAGTGCGGCGGGGCGCTGGCACGTACAACAAAAAGAAGAATATTTGTGGTGAGCGGCGCAGCGCGCGCGCGCACGCAGAGCGGCTAAATTTGATTCGCGCGGCCAGCGCGAGGCAATACACACGTGTACATATATGTACATATGTGTTCGAAGGTATATCTACAGCATGTACACCAAGAGGTGTTTGTTTACAACAAGCTTGCGCGTTTTCGTGATGGATGCATGCATGAAGAAGAAGCGGTCTATAACTCGGATCTGGGGCGTGTTCTTCTCCTCACGCTGTTGCGCTGCTTTTCTTCGTCGGCTACCCACCGACGCCGCATCTCTGCGCCACGGTCTGGCCGCTGCTCTGGTGAGCGCGACTCGTGCGGCTCGTGCGGCTCGTGCGGCTCGTGCGGCTCGGGCGGCGCGTCAGCTTCGCTGTGCTTCCTGACACCGGTGACGGCAAACAGGATGTGCTCGAACACGAAGAACGGGTTGATGTGCGTTCCAACCAGAGTTTCAACGGCCGCATGAGAGCACAGAAAGAGCGCAATCCAAAAGCGCGCCGCCCTGGGATGAAGCGCGTACGAAACAGGTGCCAGCGACGTTCTGAACATCATGTGCGGATCCGTTGCAACGTAGTAAGCGGCGGCAGCAATATAAGCGCTTTTGAAGCCCCAACCGGGCGCAGACAAGTCTCCCGCGGCCGAAAATCCATGCTGCACGATGCGTTCCAACGTGATGAAAAACGAGCCGCCCGAGCCGCACAAGCCACCCAGAACGATGGCACCGGCGGCGGCGCCGGGAAACAGTCGGTTATGCTGGTCGATGAAATTGAAGATGGTGCGCGCCTTGGCAGCCATGGCTGTGAAGGCGAGCACGGCAGCGATGGGACGAAAACTTAGAAAGTTGCGTATCGTGGAGTAATGATTAACAGCGTACCATGCAACAGTGACGTAGGACAGCATGAAGTTTGAAGAATGCGTCAAGAGCGGCACCGGCTTTGCAGTGCAGATGGAAGCCAACGTAGAGCCTCCAAACGCGGCGAATATGGTGAGCACGAGCGACTTGAGCCAGAACTGACGACCACGCGTGAGGCGGTAGATGTTGAGCGAGGCGAAGAGGGCGTGTGCCACGAGCAAAACCGGAAGCACGGGTTGATCGATGAGAAACCACTGCAGCTCGGGCTCGAACAGAAAGGCGCCGGGCGGGGTGACGTAGTGGCGATACGCCGTCGCCATGAGCGCGAAGCTACGCCAGATCTTTCGGAGGTGCTCCAGTTCCATAAAAGCGCGGCGGAGGGCGGCGGGATGGGAGGGGAGGGGCGGGGAGGGGTGTGAAGTGTAGAGCGCGGGGATGCATCCCAGAGAGATACGCGCACCGCCACCGCACCGTCCGCGCAAAGCGACGCGCGCGCCAAAGTGAAAGTTCAAAGATTTGAAAAAAAAACACAAAATTCAAAAAGTGTAACACACGCACGTGGACGCGTGTACAGCACCGAACGGGGCCCTGTAGAATGGCAACAAGGCAGCAGCAGACAGCGCGACAGCGCGACAGCGCGACAGCGCGTCGGGACAGCAGAGGAGGTGTGGCGGGGCGTGTACGCGTGCCTTGCTGTGCGGCGGCAGGGTAGCAGTTGAGATACATTTGTGCGCGCCCGTTTAGGCATTGGTGGCATGCGCGTACAGCGCGGCGCATGCTTGCGTGTGGGAGCCGTTGTGTTTCCGCTGTGCCGCCGCGCTTTAAAGGCGCCGAGAGGGCGTTTAGTGCGCATCCTTTGTCTCCATTCCCGCACCTACGCCCTCCTCGGATCCTCGCTCTCAACGCTCCCAATTCTCTGCTTCCGGCTCCCTTTCCATCTTGCGCCCTGCTCGGTCCGCTGTGCGCTCGTCTCGCCCACCCTCTGCTCACCGCACGGCCTGCGCTCCGACCACAATGCCTTCCTTCACGCGCTTTTTGTTAGCTTCCGTGCTGTTCTGCGCACTGGCGAGCAGCACGCGCGCCACGCCCGTTCACACCCTGTCCCGCCCTTTGTTTCGTGCATCTTCGCCGCCCACGCTCGCGCGCGCCACCGTCCGCGACTCCACCATTGGCGAAGACATTGATCAAGGCGTGGAAAACATAGAAGAAACCGTAGGAAAGATTCAGGACGCCACGGGGCTTCCACGATGGGCCGTCATTGCCATTGCCATTGCCGCCGTTGTGCTGTTTCTGGCCTTGCTCATTTGCTGTTGCTGTTGCTGTTGTCGCTAGATCACACACCTACATGTATGTAGATAGAACTTAAAAAAAGTTTGGTAACTTGATCCACTTGCCTAAACGCGCTTTATAATGCGTCGTAATGCGTGTGACGAACAGCTCTGCCCCACGCAACCACGTCGGGAAACGCCTCGGAGAACTCATCATCGCCAAACAATTGTGCTAATCTGTCGTGCCGCTCGCCGTCAAAGTAGATGCTCTCCGCCACCACCACGTCTGCAAAAGTCACGTTCTGCCCGCACAGGTACCGCAACTGTGTGCCAGAGTAGCACGAAAGCGCCGCGCGAACCGCGTTGAGAGCTTTTCTAGCATGCTCTCTACTGCTCTGTCTGACGTGCGCCCCATGCTCGCCGTTGAGCCACCACAAGTACATCCTCACCAGCACGCGCGAGAAGAAGCGGTGTCGCCATCTGGGCGGAAGCAACACTGCTTGTGCCGCGTTCATGTTGTGTTGCAATCGGTGCACCAGCGTCATTTGCATGTGGCGTACAATGGCGTGCGCATGTCGCTCAAACAGGGTGATGTGACACATGAGATGCGCGGGGAACAGACTGCGTCGTCCGCGCACTCGTTGTGAATCGATGTGACGCGCAATGTCTAGGCTGTTGTACATGTGACGCCGTAGCGTTTGATTGGTTTGAAGAATGGCGCCGTTCATGGCGCCTGTGCGCGTGCCACCGAGACGCATCCACATGAGAACGTGCGACACCATGGGCATTGAGCTTGATGACTTGCGCAGCTGTCGGCCACTGATGTGAGCCACGGCTGATATAGCATTTGAAATCGGTGAGCATATGCTTGTGCACAGCGTTCCGACGTGCGCGTCACACTGCTGTGCAAGTGCTGTGTGACCTGAAGCTGGCGCTTTCATGAGTTCGGCGCGGGGGGGCGGGTAGCAGGCAGCGGGAGGCGGTCAGCGGGTGGTCGATAAGTGTAAAAGAGCTGCAAACATGAGATGTAGAGACAATCAAGTAGGTGGCGCATAGCAACCAAACACCACAGCAACCAAGCAATCAAAGCGCAAGCAACGACGAAGAAGCACCAAACGCGGCGTGGCACAGGCACTTTAGTTTTGGAACGGCTGCGACGGAGAGCAGCACTGTATGGCTGAATTGGCGGCGGCCCTGCGTACGAGCTGTCACAAAGTGCCCACACAAGCACGCGCTACAAGGCGCGTAGCGCAGCGAGGGCCGCTTTCGACGCGGCGCGGTCGTTTTTCGCAGCAGCTGTTGGTGCGTCGAACGGCTGCAAACCATGGAGCACCAACCGCGGGGGGGGGGGGGGGGAAAGGAAACCGTCGCTGACAGCGGGCGCCACCGCCTGTCGTCCATCGCGCCAGCGCGAAGGCGTCCAGCCAGAGCGCGGCGCGCGACGCCAAGCGCGCGCCGGCGACGAGCAAGATGGGGAGAGGGTCGCGGAAGCGCAGCGCGTGAGGTCGGTAGCTTACGTTGGTGTGTACAAAACTTAGCACAGCACATGACATTGGTGTGTGCACGCGCGTTGGTGCGCACGCGCGCGTGCCGCAGCACGTGTGCGTGCGTCACTGGTCGCCGCCGCGCGCTCGCGTGCCATCACCCAACACTCATGCCCATCAAGATGCGCGCGTGCTAGCCGTCACCCGCCTCCGCCTCCGCCTCCGCCTCCCCCCCCTCTCCGTAATCGTCGCCAGCCCCGCGCTCTCCATTCCCGCGCGCCTCCGTCGCCCCGCCGCCAATGTCGTCTTCTTCCACCATTCTCGACGTCGATCGATGTCTGCTCCGCGACAGCGCGCTGCTCACGCTCGTCCGTCCCGACGCAGCCGGCTACCTCTACAAGCGCTCCAACTTGTCCGGCTGGTACAAGTACTGGTTCTCTCTTTCCGGCTCGCAGCTCTTGTACTTTGAGCGCACCAGGTCGGCGCGCCGCGGTTTGCTCGTCGGCACCATCTCTCTCTTCCGACACAAGCTAACTATCATCAACTCCATCAAGCGTCGCCGAGAATTTGAAATCACCGACGCCGCCGGCAAGCTGCACGTGCTTCGCGCCGGCTCCGACGCCGAAATGCACTGGTGGCTCCACATCTTCACCTCAGCTCGCAACAAAATTCCGCCCGCAAAGCCCATCGCCCAGCCGTTTTCCTCTGCAAACTCCCACGCCAACCCGCAGCTCACCTCGTCGTCCTTTGTCGAGTCCCACCTCAAGGTTGATCACGTCCTGTGCATCGTGCACGGTATCGGTGTCAGTCCTGACATTCTCGCCGCAAACATTCGCCATCTGCACGAAAGCTATGCCCAAATCATGGAAAAGGTCTTTCCCGACGTGCACTTCCGCGTCGAGATGTTGCCCATACACTGGAGACCGGCGCTTACCAAGCTCGACATTCACACAAAGCTGCAGGCCGTCGTGCCGAGGACCCCGGTCCCGGATGACGCCAATCCATTGCGTCAGTTCATGGTGCATCGTATCGTCGACTATGTGTACTACACTCATGAACGATATCGCCGTCACATCATGAGAGAAGTGTGCTCTCAATTGAACCACCAGCTGGACGCTTTCCGCAAACGTAGACCCGACTTTGACGGCACCATCAGCATCATGGGACACTCGTTAGGCGCCGCACTGTGCTACGACCTCATGTGCCGCAAGGTGTACGACGATCAAGTGCTGCTTGAATCCGAAGGAATGCGACTTCATTTCGATGCAGCCAACCTATTCTGCGTCGGCAATCCCCTCGGCACTTTTCTGGGACTAGATCCCTCAATTGGTCTCAATGCCGATTTGTACAAGTTACCTTTTCGCATTTTCAATATATACAAGTTTCACGATCCTGTTGCCACGCGATTGGAACCTCTAAAGGACATCGAGAGAGCCAATCGGCCCCCTGTTGTCATCCCATGCTGGTTTAATATGGGCCTGCGCGAAACCACGTCCCAATGGCTTGGTGGGCTGTGGCCAGGTCAGAAAAAGGGCTCGGGAGCAGATGCCGAGCCTTCAGTTCCCCCAAGCCCCGCAGGCTTTCCGAATCTCACTGAAGAACAGCAAGTATCCGCAAATGAGCCGCTGCGAAGACTGTCTCGATCGCCGTCCAGACCGTCTCTGGACTATACCTTGTCCGAAGCGGACCATGGCTCGCAAGTGCGACCCCATTCCACTGGGGAGTTCTCACCGCGAAAGGACAGCGATCTATATGACGAAAACGAGGGTGCGTCAGGTGCGTTTGACAGCCCGGTGCGACTTGATTACGCGCTGCAAATGTCTTCGACGATAGAAGACTTATCCACAAGCTGGAGCGCGTTGAAGGCACATACAGACTATTGGGAAAATCGGGATACGATGCTGTTCATGGTAAGTCGGATGTTGAAGAGTTCGTTTGAGATTTCCGATGATACTGATGACGGAGTGGCGAGCAGTTTGGCAGATCGCATCATCGATGAGGATATCATGATGAAGAGACAGCATGAAAGCATGAAGAATGATGCAAAATGGGGGCATGAGGAGTCTGAAGAGGTGTTGCTGGATGATACGGTGCGACAGGTGGTTGAACGCGTGGTCGACGAGGCGGTTGCGACTCATGAGTTGATGAAGTTACACCCCAACGTTCGCATGACACACGGAGGCATTGCTGGAAGATCGCCGGCTGCGAGTAAGGCAAACATGAACGTAGATAGTAGTGAGAGTAATAACGCGGACAGCTACAGCGGGTGGGCGGCTTATTTGAGGAGTGGGTGGTTTGGAAGCGATAGCAATAGCAAGAAGTGAGCGAAAATGTAAACACTAACTAACACGTAGTCGAGGGAGTTTGCAAGCAGCGGCAGCACCAATTGCTGCTGCTAAGCTGGGCGACCCCGAAAGTTTGTAACCGAAGATACACATGCTCTGTGCCTGTATAGCTAGCAAGGTAGCGGCGGGCATTGCGAGCTGGTTGGGAGCCTTTTGTCAAACAAAGCTGAGGTATCCTAGGAATGGGTTGCTATTCGTGACTGAGGCATATCCGGCGGAGGTGTCCCCGCGCTTATCATGATTAAACGCGTTGCATAGTTGTGGGTGAGCTCGGAGCCATGAGGGGCGAGAGTGGGAGCCCGGGAGGTAGGTACTCGAGAAGTGCGGGACAGCAGTGTACGCAGGCGCGAGCATGTATCGTGCGTCGGGAGCAGAGCGGGGGGCAAGGGGGCGCGTAGCAAATGGCAAAAGACGCAAGAAGGCGAATGCGACAGCGGGGGGGGGGGGGGGGGGGGGGGTGCAAAGCTGCGCGCGACCACCCGACCAAGGAGACACACCGCTGTACCCCAGACGTACGTAGGAGATACACGGTGCGTTTGAAGTGCAGCCTTTGTAGAAGACGGCGTGCGCGAGATGAGTGAGATCGAAGCAAGGACAAGGAAGGAAGAAAAAAAAAAACACGCCAGGAAGGGGCGCGGCACCGCGCGTCGTGATTGGCGCGTGTGGGTGGTGCCCCCAAACGCACCCGATTGCACGTGCCACGCCGCGCTGCGCCAGATGGAATCACCGCCCGTGGCCCGGCGTTGCTTCTTTTGTGCATGTCATCTAACAAAAACGCCGCTGTGTCATAAAGCCCGCATCTCTCCCCTCGCGTCACCCCCTCCACCTCCTCCCTGGCACCCCCCCCCCCCCCCCCCCCCCCTACCTCCTTCGCCTACCTGTTCTACCGTTTGTTTCTACACGCAGCGCTTTCCGCTCCCCCGCACCCCCGTAAAACATGCCTGCGCCAGAGCCGGAAGAGGCCGCTGTCAAGGGCACCACGCTCACGCAATACTTACTCAACGTCGCCCGCGAACGAGTCAACTCTCTTGAAGGCGAGGTGCGTCACTCCGTGCCCGACACTTCTTTATTGAAGGGCGGCGGCCAGGACGGCGTTTTGGATCTCGTCACGCTTTTGCAATCCATCAAGCTAGCCGTCAAGAGCGTCGGCTCCTTGGTTCGCTCCGCGGGCATTCCTGGCTCCGAAATCACTGTTCCCCTTAGTGAAGCCACTGACATCGCCGACGGTTCACGCCGCCTTTGTCAACAGCTCAACTCGCGAGCAAACCAGATATGGATAAACGCCCTACTCTACTCGCAACGCAGTTGTGTGCTCGTATCAGAGGAACTCCCAGATCCTGTCATTGTTCAAGAGGATATGCAGGGTAAATATGCCGTCGTGTTTGATCCTCTCACGGGCCTGTCCGATCCGCCTGCACAGAACATGGGCGCCATCTTTGGCATCTTTAGACAGCTCAGTGGCAGCAATCCCGGCGTAACTGATGTAATGCAGCCGGCGAGAAATCTTGTCGCTGCCGGTTACGCCTTGTACGGCGCCTGTACAGTTCTCATGTTTTCTGCTGGTTATGGTGTCCAGCAGTTTGTCCTTGACAACAGTTTGAACGAATTTATTCTCACCGAGCCCAATGTCACCATTCCTTTCTCTGGTGCCATCTACTCTATCAACGAGGGCTACACCGCTGAGTACGATACTGAGACTCAAGAAATGCTCAAATGTCTCAAGGCAGAACCCTCCATCGACGGTCGAGCTCGTACTTGCCGGTATATAGGCTCAATGGTAGCAGACATTCATCGTACTTTCAAAATGGGAGGCATATTCATGTATCCGCCTCACCACCGTGGCTACCCTAATGGCCGACTCAAGCTTCTCTACGAGGCCGGCCCGATGGCCTACTTGGTCACCCAAGCCGGCGGACAAGCAAGCACTGGGACAGAGCACATAATTGACATCATTCCGGAAACCATTCATACCAGGGTGCCAGTGTTTCTGGGTAGTGAGGATGACGTTAACTTTGCCACCGGCTTTTATAAAAAAGCACCGTGGGGCCGCTCAGATCAAGACCCCATGTTCATGCTTCGACGTACTCTCAGCAGAGAGGATAAACGGAGGAAGATGCCGACCACGGATTCCACCAAACCGTCTGAGGTTGTTGACGATGGCATCATGTGTTTCCATATAGGTTGAATATTACAAAATGTATGATAGCTGATTATTGTGAACAGTAGTACATGAATCTATCATTGAAAAAACAAAATGTCGAGGAACAATGAGCAGAGCCTCATAAAAGGCGCTGCGAATGCGTCAGCGTATGGTTTCGAACCAAAAGTAAGCACATAAAAAGAATCGGGATGCGCACCTAGTGCACAAACCGCCCTCATTCACCCAAGCTCGTTTGAATACCATGATGTTGAGTAGTTTTTGCGCACCGGAGCTTCAGGACGCTCCTTGGGGGAAGGAAGCCTCAAGCCAGCGAACGCAGTCACATAGCTTTCTGTAAAGTGCGAATTGATGCACTCCGGGGTGATGAGCATTTGCTCCAGGTGTCGGGGATGTACGATATGACTATCGTATTCTTCGGTGGGAATATATGCCGGAGCCGGTTCTTTTCCAGATTTGAACTTATCACGCCTTTTCTTGCGTTCATTCATTCCGGCGTTTGTTTTCGGCAATAACCAATGAACTCCATGATGGGAAGGGAGGTAAAGCGGCCTGCAATCGCCTTTTTCCGACGCCTTGATCTGTCTGTCGGATGTACAATACTCTTGCAATCTCTTCACATCCTTCTTAGCGATTATTTCCTTCTTCTCCTGAACCGAGAATGGTAGGCGGTGCAAATGGTCAAGTTGGTGAAACAGTTTTCGCGCAGAGTCATAACAAAGTGTGGGAACAATGTCATCCGCATGAATAAAGCATTCCACAGCATCGCTCCAATCCGCATCTATCTTGAGCCTCGGTCCAAAGACGGGGCATGGAGCAATAGCGTAGCAAATCACATCAGTAAAACTATTCATAAGAAGAATCTTGGTCAACAGAATCGCAACTCCGGCTCCTAGACTGTGGCCAGTCACCACCACGGAATATCTTGGATACTTTTGGAGAGCGGCTCGCAACGTGGGCAAAAGGCTGGTGTACAATGCATACGCGGCATCCTTCATACCGCTGTGTGCATAACCTCCGGCAAACGGCGCGTTTTCACATAACAGATCGGTGATAAGATCGCTGATGGAACTCGTCCCGCGAATGGAGATGACGATCGTCTTGTATGTTTCATCAAGTCCAACAAAATATCTCGGGACGTTTATATGCTCCCCATCCAAATGCGAAACCAACACTTGGTGATCTTCTAGACGCAGCATATACTTTGCGACATCGATTCCGCGAAAACCGTGAACTTGTGGTCGGTAAGACGGTTCAATAACCCCACCAGAACTCAACATGATATAGCCGTATGATGCTATCGCAAAATCAAGATAGTGACGGCCGCGAATAAGAAGATCCCCAGAGCTCAGTGTGGCCTCTCTTGCCATGTGTACCAACTCGCGATGACGACTTTCATGCAGCATTCTTGCGAAAGATACATCATAATATACATGATGAAGCTTTTCAGGCCGAGGAAGATCAGTCTGAAACTTATCCACTATTTTTCCAACCGCTTGAACGGCCTCAAACCATGCCATACGCTGAATGTGCACGCGTGCGGCCCGTTCTCTTTCACCCTCGACCAGCTGTTGTGCTCTTTTTCCGCCGTAAGACAGAATAAACTGTCCAGCAAAAACAGAAATGACGCCTCCGAAAAATGAAGCAATCTTAGAATGAGTCACTCGCTTCGTGAGTAAGGCGCCGGCGGTGTAGCTCAAAGCACCGAACGCAATGCGACCGGGCAACACAAGAAAGTACAGCCAACGTTGACTCCGACGATCATCGTCAGCCGGAGGTTCCAGATTTTCCATGTCTTCTTCGAAGAGAGGGTCGTCATAGACCGAGCCTTCGCCAGCAGAATCATATTGTGTCACCAATGGAGTTGTCTCTGAATCAGCCGACTGATTGATCAGCTCTGTAGAGGTTTGATCAGCCATTTTAATGTCCAGGGACGCCTTATTTTCGGTAAAGTGCAATTTCCAAGGCAATCTCGGACAGCATGCACAACAGAACTGACACAGAAACAAAGATGGCTCCGAGGGTTGAGAATTGCAGTGCGCACACTGCAAACAGGTTGAGTTGCTCAGTACCTGCTGTGTGGAAGAAACAGACCAGCTAGCGCACTAAGACAGTCAACGAAAGTGAGCGAAACCCATCTCTCAACCGAAGGACTTGCAATTCTTTCGACTATTATCAGAGTACTTGTGCTAAATTCCTTTTCGAAGATTATCTGAACAGCACTGGGCCACAGATGCGTTAAGAATCGGAGCGTACAAGCGAGAAACGTACAATATGAAATTGGGGCAGGTGAATGACCTTGCTTCTTGCTCTCAACAGCTGTACAGAATACTGTCGGCGAAATGAAAAAAATTAGCTTTCTCAACAAAAAGCATGAACGCGGATCCTCTACAGTATGATGCTGATTGCCAAATGGCCCTGTACATGTGTGCCTCATATTATCTTGAAGCATTGGAGAAGCTGTATACTGTATCTGTAAGCAAAACACAACTTTCGAGCTAGCTACGAACGTAGCTTGAAACACTCGTTCCTCTCCAAAACAGTAAGTCATAGGCTGGGGGTGACTCCTGTGGTATTAGTTGATCACAAGTTTAATAACCCATGCCTCTATGTCCTCGTAATACACATTTACGCTCAGAGAAGAGAGAAAAACAGGGCTGACCCTCAGATGATTCAGGCTCCTACTGTGCCTCTTCTAAACCTCACCCTTCTCTCTGTTCGCAGTGTTTGCCTTCCAGTTTGACGTTGAGACACAGTCATCATTTGTGACAGAAAAAGCTTCGCAGCACGTGAAAGCGACGTCGCGGTAGATTGCCGACGCATGCTTTGAACTGGAGCGCAACGTTACAAGGCACCTTGCTTGTTGCTGAGATGATTTCAGGAAATATGAAACGCAATGATTACTATAATATTGCTTTCAGAATAATGAATAAACACAAGCTGTAGCGACACAAACTCGATGCAGTGGCTTTACAATAAGGCTTGCTTGAGTGTGTTCGTGTGCTTCATGTGTAAAATAGCGGTGTAGAGATACCGCGGATACGCACCTCTACTTGAGAAGAGTGACTAAAAGAGATGAAAAAGCGACGCAAGTATGGCGGGCATGTGGTCGCAGCCAAGAACTTTGAAGGGCAAACCTCGAGCGCGAGATTGGCCTGGCAGTTTTGCAAGCCTCTACTATGATGGTGGACGTTCTGCCAGAAGCATGCTTCCCGTCGACTACCAAGGCAGCGCCAACGAACGAAGCAGCGACAGAAGCTTTAGGAAGTGCGACTTGTTGTAAAACGTTTTGCCTGGTGCATGCAGAGGTGCTCAACTGTTCTCGCGAGAAATTGTCTACTTTCGCGGGAAAAGAATGCGTTTCTGATCGATGTGCCTCACTCAACGCAACAGACTGGCAGACAAGGTAACTTTGACGTCGTGATGATGACGGCAATCAAGCTGGATTGAGATCAACTCCTGTCGGTAGGTATTGGGGATCTAGAGCTCCAACCGAACCATTGGGTATCAGAGTGAAAGACGTTTTATGGGCTTTTCATCGAAGCACAGCGAGACTCCGGGAAAGAAGAGGTTTGTACGATCCATGTCGACGTCAACCGGACATGGGTGTTCCGGCCAACTTCCTTTTGATCGCAGTTGTGTTCATCTCGGCTCCCGTTTGCAGCGTATACTCATGAGAAAGAATTATCGCCGTGGCGTAAGATCGGAAGCCTTCACTTTTTGATATCCTTTTTGACAAGTCGCAAGGACCGACCGTCGGCCAGGAGCTGCTTTTATAGTGTGGAGCGGTCCGTCAGAGGGATGAGAAGCGCTGAAATTAACGAAAAATAATCAACCCGTGGGGTCTGGCCAGGCCAGACGGCGCAGATTCGTTGTTTTGCAGTCCGTCCAATCTTTCACTCATTGGTCTCGTAGGAGCGGAGTTGGACGTCCGTATGAGCTTCTTTTCCGCGGATGCAAGCCGGGCAAGGCAACGTCGATGTCAACGAGTTATTATTCGTAACCCTCTGCCTCCAAAACACGTTCCTCTTGTTTGCTCCGCACATGCAAAAACTAGTTACGCACATGATTCCTACCAACTGTGACAAATGCGGCAAAAGTTCCGAGCACGTTTTTGTTTCGCTTTGAATTCGTTCCAGCTCAGAGTGTTCGGGAGATCAACAACGGCACCACGGATCCATTCAAACTCTACAAAATGGACTCAGACGCTGATATTGACGAGGAAAAAGTGGCTGCGATGTTGCTACCTGTAGAGCACTGCAAAGTACCTGAGCTCTCCGAACAGTTCGTAGACCAAAGCTCAGCATCTGATGCTGTGTTCCGAAAACCACGTCCGAATCAGATTCTCGGGCCCGTCCCAGATGCGGCCCTGTTGGACGCTACGCGCGCATGGTTAGTGCAGCGTGATCTGACTCTTGAAGATCTGCATTCTTGTATGGGACTATGCAAAATTCTGGACATCACAGAAAATCTTGAAGGCTATCGAAAGAGGTACAGATTGTTTGTCGAGGGTGCTCTATACGCAGACATTCCATTAGAAGACCTTCCTACCATGCAAGATATACGATTTGAGCGTAACTGGCCAAAACTCATTTGTGCGGTGGCACATCTTGCCCGCACGAGGGATGGGGGGCAATGGAATGCGTGTCTCGAAGCGGCTGGCGCTTTACACCCGACACACTGGCGTGATGCCATGAGGAATGAGAGATGGGAGGGCGACGCCACAGCCCGTCAAATTGCTCGTCTAGTCGGTTCACACTGCACATTTACTGTGGCCGGCACTCAAGGAAGTGGAAAATCCGAAACTGTTCGAACTCTTCTTGGCCGGCAATTGTTTCGAGCGTCACATGCACTGTCTTACGAGCAAGATCCAGAGACCCTCACAGAGGAAGAAAGATCTGATATTGAGAAGAAACGACACTTGACTGCGGTGAACTGGCCAAGCTTCCCAATTCTAGACAACATGCCCTTCGGATCATCAAAAGCTGATATGGCCCACGTTAAAGTTGACGGAGTCGTTCTTTCATTTTTGGAGCTACCCGAGATGAATACTGCATTCGACCATGTGGATAGCGAAGGGCAAGAGGTAATACACGAGTTTGGCAGCATAGAAAAAGTTCAACGTGACATACAGGGAGAACACCCTCGAGTGGTTTTCGTTGTGGAACGTCTAGATGATTTTCATGAGAAACCGTTTCGAGAACTTGTGGCCAAGCTACGACGCTTGTTCGGAAATGACATGTTTTACAGAATAGTTATCATCCTCACTCACGGGTATTCATATCCTCCAGGACAAATGAGCTACCAGGTGTGGGTCTTCGATCAAGTCCGGCAGGTGAGAGAATGTTTGAGGAAGGTTTGGAAGAAATGCCCGCACGTTCCTGTGGTTGTGGTGGAGAACAGTGAGCACTGTCCAACTGTGGAGGGGCACCGTATACTGCCTAACGGGGAAGATTTCGTTCAAAACTTTATCAATAGTTTGGATCTTGTTTTGCAAAGGGGGCAAAGAGAGTTTGAATTAGTCCCAACTCCTCTAAGAGGGTGGTGGGAATGTTATGCTTTGGTTGGGTTGATAGCAGTGTTGTTGATGCGTCTTCGGTGATGAACTGAACAAATGTCGCATTTCATCTCAATGGACTAGAGATGACAATTCTGTCGAAAAAACTACCGCGTAATTTTTCTTTTTTACCATCGAGGCGTGCAAACTGTGAGTTGTCCATCAGCAATGGCTCTGTTACTAATTTATTTGAGAAAGCTGAAGAGCTGTGAGGAAAATCATGTTAGGTTCAAATTTCAATGTGGTTGCTTAGAGCCTACGCTTGGAAGCATAGTCGGCGTGGATGGAGGATGAAGAAACGCGAAATTTCTCACGGAATGCTGATGTTTGTTCTTCATATGATAAGGGCATCCTTCAATGCGCGTGTGAGCAGTGGTCGCAAATATAAGATGATGTGGAGGTGACATTCGATTTCGATTTGAAATTCGTGTGGAGCAATAGCGGCTGGGCCAGCGGCAACGGTTGGCGCCTGTACGCTCTGTAAAACGTTCTGTTCGCACCGCAGATCTACCGCTGATCTGGCACGCGGCGCATATCAGATCTGACCAACGGCACCTTCGCGATATTCATCCGTGCAGTCAGTCAGGTCTCCGTTGCAACTTTTGCGCACAAAATTAGATGAGCCCCGCTCCCCAAAGACTGCATCGAGCGATGCAGCCGCCGACACCAAGGCACACTCGTCCCGGGTTTGCGTTCGCGACGATGTCCGCGGCGTTCTCCCGCAGAGAGTTGTTGACGTTGTTGACAGGCGTCGGAATGGCTTCCGCAGTCTCCCCGCGACGAGCGCTAGCAGAGAATGACAAGAAGCCAAAGAAAGGAGAGCGTGGCTCAAAGGAGGCAAAAGGATACCAGCTGTGTCTCTCACAATGCCTGTACGATTGCACCACTCCCAAAGCTGGAATGGCCAAGGAGCGCTCTCAATGCCGCACCGAATGCAAGGACGAGTGTGCTGTGAGTCGCGAGCAACTTTGAAAACGCAAATGCCTTTTTCTTTTAGTATGGTGGTATGTGCAGTTACGCAGAAACAATCCGTGCGTACGGTTCTACGAGGTCGGGAGGAAGGGAGAGGAAGAGAGAGGAAAAGACTAGCGGAAATAGTTACAGATTTCAGCCAAGACATGTAAACAAACGTTTTGTAGGGGTTGAGGAGAAGGTACAATACAAGGCGGATTGAAAGCCAGCCTCATTCTTCGTCATCATCGTCATCAGAATCATCCTCCCCCTCGACGCCGTGTACTTGACCCGAGGCGTAAGCCACGCCAGGTTCGTGATAAGCACCGGCAGCAACATGCGACTGCTGCGCATAAGTGTCACC
The DNA here is from genome assembly GCA_030374765.1 of Agarophyton chilense. Taxonomy (NCBI): domain Eukaryota; phylum Rhodophyta; class Florideophyceae; order Gracilariales; family Gracilariaceae; genus Agarophyton; species Agarophyton chilense. The sequence goes on from JARGXX010000129.1 coordinate 555,846, forward strand.
AGCTTGGCCGGCATGCACGGCGTTTTGCTCCTCATCCGAGCTGGTTTCCGGGTCATACCATGGGCGATCAGACTGCTGTGTGTCGTGGCCGCGATTTTCCTCTGCGTACTGATCCTGTAGCAGTTGTTCCTCTTCTTGTTCGGAGAGTTTTTTCTTTTTGTTCTTGTACTTGTTGAAGGCCAGGGCGCCCAGACCAAGGGCGGCACCGGCACTTGCGACGCCGGCGGTGATCTTGGCGGCGTCGGAGTGGAAGAAGCCTTCGTTGTCAGCCTTCTCCAACTCGACGACAAGCGCAAGCGAGCCTGAGCCGTTGACGACGGGAAAGTCCCCGGCGGAGCGTCCGCGGTCGCGCACGTTGGACAGCAGCACGCCGGCAGAGCCCAGGGACGGAATGCCTGGCGAGCCGGTGTCGAAAAGGAAGAAGGTGAGGTACTTTGGCTGCGGGCGATGGTCGGCCTCGAGGGATTTGAACTCGTTGGTGAGATCGACGGTGAAAGTGTCGTTCCACACGGCGAGGCCGTCGTGTTGCGTGGTGGCGGCGTTGGACTTGTAGAGCTCGTGCGAGATGTCGCCGTCGAAGCAGACGACGGCGAAGGGGTAGACGCCGCCGACGTGTTTGGCGGCGTTGATGTTGACGTTTAGTCGCAAGGGGGCCATATCGGGGGTGGAGGGAGAATCGGGGACGGAGGTGAAAGTGGCGGTGAGGTGCGAAACGAGGGGAAGAGGTGAAGAAGAAAAGGCGGCTCGGGTATCTATCTAAAAGATGGCTGTATGGAGTAATGATTTGGTACGTTGGTAATCTACACGGGGGGGGGGGGGGGGGGGCGTGGTCACACGAGGCGACACGCGCCAAAACGGGGGGGGGGGGGGGGGGGGGGGGGGGAAGGGGGTCGGCGTGGAGCATGACTTGTCGACACGCCTTTTGCGGATGTGTTTTTGAGAGGCGCGCCACCTTCCCTCGGCGCTGGCGCAGTGTCATACAATTGCTGCAGCAGTGGGCCAATGGGCGAAGTGCGAGCGCAGCGCATATCTGCGTACACACTTTGGGGGGCAACAGTCTCTGTGCTAACTTGCTCAGCAAGTCGTTTTTATTACACGCACATATCAAAGAGAGGGTATGGCGGGGTGGTGGCAACGGCGCTTTCGCGACGACGACAAGCGTAGCCACGCGCTTCAGGTGGAGCCAGACGCATTGGGGTCATACCAAGGGCGATGCGGAGCGGCAGCAGCGCCGCGAATGAGAGGCTCGGGCTCTTCCTTTTCCTTCTTGTGCTTCCTGTACTTGTGGACGGCCAGGGCGCCCAGCCCCAAAGCGGCGGCGGCGCCGCCGACTTTGCCGGCGGTCTTCGCCTTTTCGGAGTGCAGGAAGCCTTCCTTCTGTTCCTTCTCAGACACGACGGCCAGCGAGAGCGAGCCGGTGCCATTGACGACTTGGAAGTCGCCATGCGCCTTGCCTCTCTCGTGCACGGTGGCCAGCAGCACGCCGGCCGACCCCAGCGACGGCACGCCGGGCACGCCGGTGTCAAACACGAAGAAGGTGAGGTACTTGGGCTCGGGGCGACCGTCAGCCGCGACGGCCTTCATGTGCGTGCCCAAATCCAGCTCAAAGGTATCGTTCCATCGGGCCACATTGCCGTCGACGGTGGCGGCGGGCGTCTTGTGTAGCTCCTCGGAGATGTTGCCGTCGAAGCACACGACGACGAAGGGGTACACGCCGCCGAGATTGGTGCCGGAGGTGACCTGCACGACGAGGGTAGACGGCGCCATTTTGGGGAGGGTGTTGAAGGGGGCGGGGGCGAGACCATGCAAGTGCAACGCGACGCAAGGCTCAGCGCTTTGTACTGCGCTCGTCTCGTGCACGGCAGCTGCACGCGCCGCTGGCGCTGAGGCTGTGAGTGGTGGTCTGTCACTATGGCATCGCGTGTAATGGCGCACGGCGTGTGCGATACCGTTGGTAGATATCGTCGGCGCCATGTGCGACAATGGCGCGTCGCCAGTAGCGCGCGCTGTCGACAGCTGTCCTCACCTTCCTCCGGCGCTGCGCACCACTTCTGTGACACGGGTCTATCGCGTACACACCTCATCCGTGTACACTTGCACGCGTGTACACTTGCACGCGTGTACACTTGCACGCGTGTACATCACATTTGGGCGCGAGCTCAACCATGAGCTCTGCGCTCTGTGCTTTGGCTTGGGCAGTCCATTTTGCGCGCTGTCGGGTTGCATGAGCCCACCGAACTTCATTTCGCTTCCGCCATGGCCACGCGTTGCGCCTTCGTGCCGGCGGCGCTGCTGGTGCGCGTATCGCCGACGCGCGTCGTCGTCACTGCCTGCGCGCCGCGTCCCCGCGCCGCCGCGTTGGCCACCACAGCCGTGGTGGTGGTGGCGGCCGCCGTGGCCGCCGCCGCCGCAATGTGTGGCGCGCCCGATCATTCGCTCGCCTACGGACTGGTGCAGGGCCGTTTGGACAAGTGTCGCGGCGATATGCCGTGCGTGAGCACGGCGTCCGTGGCAAATCCCAGCAAGTTCGGCGCGCCCTGGACGTATCGCCCGCAGACGGACGACGCCGACGCCGCGTGGCACGCGCTCAAGGCCGCTTTAGAGGCCAGTCGCGACCGCGGACGCATCGTCGAGAGCGTGGACGGTCCACAGTTGTATTACCTTCGCGCCGAGTTTCCGTCATCGTTTCGCGGCGTGGACGACGTGGAGTTTCGTCTCATTCCGGAAGAGGCGTTGGTGACGTACCGCAGCGCATCCAGAGAGGCCATTTTCTTGTATCCTTTGCAGACGCCAATTAACACGGACAAGAACAAGACGCGACTGCTGGACGTTCGTCAGGCGCTTGGGTGGGACGAATTTGCAGGCTTCAATGTGTTTGGTGTTGACACACCGTTGTCGTGAGGGCACAGTTAATTGCACGTGTAATTGCAGGCCAAAAAAGGGAATTGCCAAATTGGGCAAGCTTCCGCTATGCACATGCGCGCGTTTCATTGGGCGCCACACCCGTAAAACTTTAGTTTGTGCATATCAGCCACACGCACCACGTGGAAGCGAAGCGGCGTGTTTCGCGTTCATTGGCGGCGCGTGTCCGCGGCACACGGCGCGTGCATATGCGTCTCGAGTTTGCGTCCAAACATAAGCACGCAGCCCCCCCCCCCCCCCCCCCCCCGTTTGCTTGACTGCGCATGCCGTCATCTCCATTGTGCACGACCACGCGCCCGTCTCCACCCTCGTTCATCTCTGTCCGTCCTTCCGCTGTGCGTCTTGTTTCTCTTCTCCACGCGTTTTCGTCCACATCGCTGCCGTGCTATGCCGTCGTCTGCTGCACCGCGTTCGGCGCCCGTGCCCATTGTCTCGTTGCGAGTGTCATCGCCATCGCCACCACCAACACAAACCCATTTGTCTCCGTCGCACTCGCGCGCGTCCTTGTGCGCAGCTGCGCGCAGCGCGCCGGGGCCAGCCGTGCTGGGCTGTGCCACAGGCGAGATGCGGCGCATGCGCTCCGTTCTGGACATGAAACTAGGCGCCATGGCAGCGTCGTTCGACGCGTCGTTGTCACCGCCACCGCCGTCGTCTCAACATTCATCGCCACCGCCATCGCCCTCTCCACCTTCATCGTTGTCAACATCGCCACCAGCGTCGCCACCACCAGCGTCGCCACCACCAGCGTCGCCACCACCAGCGTCGCCACCAGTGTCTCCATACGCGCCGCTGCGCGCGGCCGAGGTGGTGGACGCGTTCGGCATCGCCATCCCGCGCAGCACGCAGCGACACATGAGACAACACGGTGCGCACGAACCGGTACGCTGTCGCCTACCTGACGGCGGCTGCGCGCTCGTGCTGGCCGACTCGCCCTCGTCACTGGACCTGTCAGCGTTGCTATGCTGAGCTGAGCCGAGCTGAGCTGAGCGCCGCGGAGAGCGAGCGCTATAAACACCACTCCCCTCCCCCCTCCCGCCTGCCTACCCCCGCCTTCGCTGCGGCACGTGACCCACGCGCGTTCCACTTGTCCACGTGGAACCCGTGGCCACGCGTCCAGCGCGCGTTCTCGCGCAGCTTTCCGAGCCTTTTAGGCGTTGTGTGTGTGTGTGCGCGCGCCGCACGGGACACAACGCGTTGCGTCGCAGCTCGCCGCCATGCGCCGCGCGCTCGCCGCCACTCTGCCGCTCGCCTTCGTCGCGCCGCTGCCGTTGTTGCTGCCCTTCTCTCCATCGCCGTCTTCGTCGACGTTGCGCGCGTCGCGCCGCGCGCGCCGTTCGCCTCGCTATGGCGCCGTCACCGTCGCCCTCATCGTCGTCAAACGCGTTGCCGCCGAGGAGGAGGCGCTTGCGCGCCGCGCTGCCGTGCAGCCGCCTTCCCCCGACGCCCCGCTCTTCGAGTATAGCGCCCAGCCCGCCGCAGCGCCGCACCCCGTCGAGTCGCGCCCCACCCCGCCTGATGTGCTGCCCACCTCCATCACGCCGCGCGTCCAGCCCGTCCTGCGTCCCACCGCCCCGTCTTCGTCGTCTTCGTCGTCTTCGTCGTCTTCGTCGTCTCCGTCGCCTCCGTCGCCCTCCTCGCCCTCCTCGCCCTCCTCGCCTCCCCCCCCTTCGCGTTTGACCGCGCTGCGCGTCATGCAACTGCACTCCCTGGTTGCGCCCTCCCTCCGCTTGCCCTCCACCCAACGCGCCATCGTCATGGCCGGAGAGCTCGCCCTCACGCTCTCCGTCCTTCTGTTGCTGCGCGCCGGCGTTTCCAGCACCCTGCGTTGGGTCCACACTCGTCTCAACGCCACGCGCGGGCTCAGCACCAACATTCCCTACGAGGCAAGCGTTTTCGAGTGCATGCAGCGCCCGCTCCAGTTTCTAAGCCTCTTCACTGTCGGCACCGCCCTCGCCGAGGCCGTCAGCCGCCCCCTCGCCGCTACCGTCCTCGTCAAGCACATCATGACTCTGCGCGAGCTCAGCATTATCTTCTCAGCCACGTGGTTCCTGCTGCGCTGGATCAATCGCATCAAGAATCGCTTTGCTCTAGACAAGCGCGTCGAGAAGGCCCAGATTGACGCCACCTCGCGCATCGCCACCGTCGCCATCGTCGTCGTCTCCCTCCTCATCTCCCTGGACACCATCGGCGTCAACATCCAGACCGTCCTCGCCTTTGGTGGTATTGGTGGTGTCGCCATTGGTTTTGCCGGCCGCGAAATCATCTCCAACTTCTTTGGCGGCTTCATGATATTCGTCACCCAGCCCTTCTCCGTCGGCGAATGGATTCGCAGCATTGAGGAGCGCGAGCTCAACGGCACCGTCGAGGACATTGGCTGGTACCTCACCCGCGTCAGGACCTGGGACAAGCGTCCGCTCTACATTCCCAACTCGCGCTTTTCTACCCTCATTGTTGAGAATGGTTCGCGCATGGACAATCGCCGCATCCTGCATACCATCCACCTGCGCCACGAGGATATGCCCGTCGTGCCCACCATTGTCACCCACATTGAGAACCTTCTCATATCCCATCCGGAGCTCGACCCGCGCCAGCACCGCCTCGCTTACCTCGATTCCTTTGATGAATTTTCTGTCAAGATTTGGGTCAGCTGCTACACCAAGTCCGTCTTTCTGTACGACTTCCGCCGCGTCCAACAGGACTTGCTCCTCAAGTGCCACCAGATAATCCGCGCCGCCGGCGCCAAGCTGGCCACAAGAAACACGCGCGATGTGCGTCCCGGTGTTGATACCGATCGCTACGGCCCGTTTGGCCGCAACGCCACCTTCGGCTCCGTGCTCAACGGCGCGTCTGTGCCAGAAAAGCCGCCCAGTACAACCCCAGAAAACTATGATGTCCCAGGCGCGATGCAGTACGGACAGCCCCACCCCACCTTCCACACCATTGAGAGCGGTATTGATCCCAAACGCTACAACCGACATGTTTCCCCCTCTGCTGCCACTCCCTCCCGCGAGTCCCTCTCGAATCGCAACTCAAGCTCGGCGAAATCCCTCTCCGAGGCTGCCATGGAGGCCTCTGCCGCCGCGTTTTTGTTCGCCCAGCGAGCCGCCATGCGACAGAAGGACGGAAACGGCCCTGGCGGAGAAGGTGTTCGGAGTCACCCCGAGCGTGAGGCCAACTCCGCCTCTGCTGCGGAGCTATCAAACGATCCTTCCCCCGTGCAAGGCTCTGCAGGTGGCCAGATGAAGATCAGCCGAGCCCCACCCCGAAACGAAATGGCAGAAAACACCATGCAAGGCGCTGACGGGGTAGCTGATGCCAAGGCGCTTCAAAACGCCTCTGCGGGCCAGATGAAGATAAGCCGCGCTCCTCCGAAGGGCGACGGCATGGAGAACAGTTTGCGTGACGCCACCAGTGCCGAAGCTGGGTCGGAGCAGAGAGCCGCTCCGGGTCAACCATCGGGCCAGATGAGGATTAGTCGCGCCCCTCCGCGCGTAGACTCTTCTGATTCCGCCATGGCTGGGAAGGACGATTTGAAAGCGCCACAAGCAAACGTCGCAGCGGCGCAGATGAAAATTTCTCGAGCCCCCTCCAAAGGCGAAACCACGGAGAGCAGCTCGGTGCCACCCGATTCCACAACTTCCAGCTCGCCGTCGACGAGACAGACGAGAGCACCTCGTACTTCTCGCCCATCGTCAGATACTTCAAGCAGTGTAGTTTCATCTGGGGACAGTATCACCGATGCAAGGCATCATGCAGGTTCGCCATCTGGACTAATGAAAATTAGTCGAGCACCACCTCGTAGAGAAGTTGAAGATATGGTGGGTGGCACAAGATCCGATCTGTTTGACGACAATAATAATCGCCAATCACCCGCCAATGTGGGCGGGAAGAGCAATATCCCTCAATCCTCTCGACCTGATGAGAAGAACGCCATGTCTCACGGCTCGGTGCCAAGGAGGAACGCTGCAAAGGATAGTGGTACCGTTCAGTCAGCACAAGAAAATGTCGGTCATTCCGCGGTAGCATACACATCAAATAAGGAACATCAAGATCCAAATTACGTCGCCCCCACCGCGGCTTCGCAGAGTCGGACAAGTCCCACTTCGGTCAAGGAGAGCGGCGAAGCTCCGAGGCATTCCGGAATTACAGCCTCTGAGGAGGGCAGCAATGATTCCTTGCACAGTTTTAGAAGAAAGGAAGAAAAGGTGAGCAATGTGGAACGGGGGGAGGAGGGCAACCTTCAAAATTTTGAGATTCATCATGTTCCCGATCCCTCGCTGAAGCACGAGGCTGAGCCACAATCCTCCACTAACATGCCGACGCAGATGACAAAGGACGGCCTTACACGCCCAATGCACACGGCTCCAGTTGGCGAGGAGGGCCCAGAGTCGATCAAGTGAGAGAGTTGGGGGAACATGTATGACTGTATACTGGATCGTAGACGTGGCGTACGCATCGTGGTTTGAGCTACAAGGGTGACGAGAACTCGATCACACGCAGCCAGAGCGTTGAATGCATTGTTGTTTTCGAAGATATAAGCGACTGTGGATACACTACGGGATTTGTATAACTTGCACATAAACACTTTACAAAGAACATCGACAGACGCGACGACAAGCTTATTATGTTTCAACACTGAGCCCAAAGTTTTTTCTCGACAAAACACGCAAGAAGAGTAAAGCACCTTGTTTGAAAAGCTTATTTTGTGCACGACTTGCTTGGTGGTCTGCAGGCTTCGACATGCAGGTACACGTCGACGGGGTGGGGTTGTTTTGATTGAGCGATTTTGTGCGGATCGCCTCCGTCATTAGTGTTGTGCGGGTCTCGGTGCATCGTTGATGATGAGTGAGGAGGTTCCGTTCGGACAGCCGAAGGTGACAGCTGCCCGTCATGTGTGTGGGAAGACAGCGTAGACGAGAGCATGGCGAAAAGAAATAAACGGCAGTTTCGCACGCGAAGAACATAAAGTAAACAGAAGTGCACTAGAGTTAGTTAGTTGGTAATGTCAATGAACGATGTAATCAAGGGATCTAGTAGGGGCGGGCATGACCTGACGCAGATGTATACATGGTAGCATCGCGCTTCCCCACCCGTGCGGGAGGTGGGGGAGCGCGAGCACCCATGCGCACATAAGCGGCGGTCATACGCGACGTATGTATCTACGGTACAATGGCCAGGGAATAGCCCCAAGTGCACAGCTGCCGACTCAATGAGCAAGCTTCGATGAAGTCTGCGAGAGAAAAGAAAGTCGAGAGAGAGCGCGCGATCATATTCGGAAGTAGATTAGTTGCGTGTCCCGCGTGTGCAACGTGGACGGAACAGAGAGAAGAAAGCGTACCGGTGCCGGGTGCAGCCGATTCATATCGGTCGCCGTGGGTGTGTCGCTCTACGCGCGAGCGCCTGTCTGGTGGCCACGGCGGCAGCGCGTCTCACCTCCGCTGCGCCCGCGCGTCTGCCTCGCGCGGTTAGCCGCACAGACCATCCCGTGACAAAACGCCCTACCACTCGCTCTTCTTCTTCTTCTTCTTCTTCGTATCTCTTCTCCCAAGCTCCGCCGGCGTGCGCTTTGTACCAAGCCTGTCCTGTTGTCTCAGCTTTCCGTCACGTATCTTGCCTCTTTGTTCCGCTGGAGCACGCCGTATTATGGCCATCTTATCCCCCGCCTTGGTGGTTGCCATGTGCGTCATGTTCATTCTCACCCGCCTGCACTCCCATTTCTATATATTCGAGCGTCCACTGCTCTTCGGTCTCAAGTACTGCGTCGAGCCAGAGAACGCACATCTGGAAGCCATAGCGCAAGCTGGCGCTAAGAGCTCGCAACCGGGAAAGAAGAAGAGCAGGCAATCGTCGGCTGCTTCCAAAACTAAACTTACCGCCAGTGCTCTTCCTGTGCGTCGAGGAAAGATTTCTGAAACCTTCTTTCCCACAGAGTCCGAGTTTCCCCATCACCGCGAACTGGCTCATATCACAGGTATTGTTTGCGGCTATCTTGCAGCTTTTCTCTTTGAGGATGTAGTTGGTTGTTTCTTTCCCGCTTTGTTGGCGAATAAGCGTTCGGTCTATGTAGCTGTGTTTGCTGTCTGTTTTGCATTGTATGAGTTGCTGCTCATTTCAACCAGTCTCACTTCTCGAAAAGCGATGATTGCGCTCACTGCTGCTTCGTGGATAGTCTCTATCTTTCTTGTATCTGGCGGCGATTACCGAAACTTTGTCAAGTTTGACAAGGCTTTTCAAGCTCTGCAAAGCGAGGCACACAGTGTGCTTACGGGTCGGTTTGGTGTAGACGTCAACAAGGCACAAACGTATGCACGCAATATCGCTATTTGCGCTCGTGTGCTTATTTCCACAATCGCTGCATTGATAGCTGCGTCCAGTGCCGTTCCTGCACGCCGCTTCTCGCGCATCGATTATGATCTTAATCTGCAGTATAGAATGGACATCAGCGAACACCAAACTGACCCCTATTCTCTGGGACCGGTTACATCATTAACAATGGTTCGCATTGCGCTTGACTACACCCTTCCGTTGTTATTCGCCTTTCTGTGGACTGTTGTTCCAAGAGATGAAGACATGTACAGTTCATGGCGTATCCTTTCCCTCTTGGTATGTGTTATCGCCAAGGGGACCATGGCTCGAATAAGGATTCAGGGTTATCTTGATGGTGCAATAGACGCGTACAGACGATTCTGGACGGAAAAACCCGTGAATGGTGTGGCTGAAGCTGGTCGCAGTTGTTCATTTCAGGTCATCGGGACTTCTTTCTATTTGATTCTAATCACCGTTGCATACATTGGTCCTCCGGTCATCACTCTTTTGCTGACTCTGGTTGCAAAGCATGATGGCGGCTTTCGGATGCCGTTTTGCCGTCCTAGGGGGGTTGACCAAGGTTTACAGCTCGAAACTTTCTTCCGCGAAATAGCGGGCTTTCTTGCCTGGTGGAGCGTTGCTTCTTATGCTCTATTTGGCAGCATGTCGATTTTAAGCGAGTTCATAATAGACGTTATTGATCCAAGTGGTCGTGACCGTCGAAAAAAGCTTCCATCCGCCTCCAGCGCTTCAGAGCGGCGAAGGGAGAAACGCCTGGTACAAGAACGAATGATGAAAGGCCGTCTTCAGCCGGCAAGATGAAGTCTCGCTCGGAATCGCTGATAGGGGTAAGTGGCAAGAGTGCATGCCCTGCAAGTATTTTTCCGGGCACTGTATGACGTGCAGTCTGTGCCCTCTCCCTCTCTCTCAAGAGGATGTTCTGTGTGAAGGGCATAAATTATCACAAAACCTTTGGCCTTGATGATCAGGTTGTTTGTGTTCAGAGTCGGATTTGTTTTGCAGGAGTGTAGCTTGTCTCGCATTTCAACACAAGTCGCAGCCTATTTTTCATAAACTCTCCTTCCTTTTCGGACTGATAATATGGGCCGAAGAGGCGGCGGTGGAGGCAGTGCGGGCGGAGGTCGAAGTGGTAAACGAACCCAAATCGAATACAAACGAGTTGTGCCAAAATTTCTTCGTGGACTTGTGAAAGACGGGCAGGTAGATCCTGTGCAAGCAAAGCACGAGTCTGCTACGCATCATCTCGGGGAGAATGCCGAAGACAGGCGACAGAGACGGGAAGAAAACTCTCCTGAAAACGCAAAGAAGGTGATTGAAGCCCTGGAGAAAGAGGGGTTTTCTGTGGTGTGTGCTGATGAGGAGCAAAGCAGAAAGACTAGTGGTGCTCGAGTTCCGGAAGGCAAAATGTCGTATAGACTTGCAACTAGGGGGATCGAAAAGACAAAGAAATCAAGTAAAGTTGTGAAAAGTAGGAAGAAGCTTAGTTTTGACTTCGATGACGATAGCGAGGATAATGAACTCTGAAGACGCTGAAATTTTGCCACTTGGCACTACAACGGATAACGGGAGACGCCAGGGTAACCCTTTAACACCCTGTTACTTCGGTTACGGGCTCGTGTCACTGTGGAAGAAACAGGGGCCGAAACGCAACATGGCAGGTCGTAAAAGTGACAGTATTGCGACATACAGTAAGACGTGTCTCAAGAATAAACCATGTCCCTCCGATACCTTCTCATCGCAGTTGCCGGTTTTACATATACTGTTTGAGTTGCGAGCCATGTGCTCCTCATTCTAGTAAGGATACGATCTACAAGGGATACGACATGCCTTGTTTAGTGTCTAATGGCAATTCCACTCCTTCATAACGAGAACTTAGCACAACAGCCCGCACCATTCCCATGAAAAGGCTTTATACTGCTCCTGATTTGTCATGAATTGCTCGACGAGCGATTCGCGAAATGACACGTGCTTAACCCGTTGCTTGATCCCCTGTCATTGTGCCCGCTCCATGTAAGATCAGACGAGAAAGGCTGTCAAGTTCAGGGGTGTAATCATAGCGTGAATTGGCATACGAGTCTGGGGGAACGAGGTGTGGGTCGAGAATTGTATGGGGCAGTATTCCATATTGCAAGCTCGTTGCGAAACAAAATAAAATCTGCTCAAGGCGAAAGAAGATGCAGTAGGCGATGCGAAAACGAGAGCGCTACATGTTTTTAGATAGTAGTGGTGAGATTTGCAGAGCAAATAGGCTTAAACGCTGTATGTAGACGAACAACGGATGCGACTAAGTTCTTTTAGCACCGACATTGGCTTACCATGCAGATGATGAGCGTGATTCGGCGGCATAAAGCGTACATGAGCATGTTGGGTTCTCTCCCGATGGTGCTGCTATTTGTAGCACGATAAGTGAAATCTAGAATTACACATCATGTGGATGACACACAGTGTTGACGATGTTGAAGCGGATGGTATGGCGTGGGGCGCAGGAATGGCAAATACGGAACTTGATGCAGAGCAAGGCGCCGTCGACAAATCGGTGGAAAACAAGCAAAATAGGGAGCTGGCAGACAGGCTTGTGGAAGAACAGAGGAGAGAAACGGAAGCTGTAGGGCTCATGGTAATCAGAGGGAAATCAAAGGGCAAGAAGGCGGGGACCAAAACTGAGTTACATGACTATACAGCACGCGTTCTTGCGCTTGGGCTGATTAGCGGGAGGAAAAGCGTCCGGGGTGCTGAACGCGGTGGGGGCAGGCGCTGAGACAGGTCGCGGGTGTGGGTTGTGCGTGACGGGATCGGGATTAGCTGGACGTGAGGGCGGCACGCTTACAGGCCGCGACGGGGCTTCTGGGCGGGTCGGGGCGTGCTGCGGGCGCTGCGAGTGGTCGGGGGCAGGAGGTTGGGGCTCGGGAAAGTCTTCAGGGACGTACTCGTCGGACTCGGAGTCGCTCCTGTCAGCGAACATGTCCTTATTGCGGTTGAGAGGGACGGAGGTGTGACGGACTGTGGTGCGGTGCTCTGCGTCTCTAGGGGGGGCGGAGGGGGAGTTGGAGTGGAAGGAGGCGGAGTGGCGGTCTTTTGCCTGTTTGAAGGAGTCGGTGCGGCGGGTGGCGGAGACAGAGGCTACGTTGACGCCGAGGGTCTTGCTAGCGCCGAGGCGACGCTTGTCATCGTTTGTGGCGGCCTCATTCCAGATCTTGAGCTGGTTGATTCGCTCGGCGCTCTTGCTCTCGGCGGTGGGCAGGGGGGTGGAGGAGCGGCCGGGGTAGGCGGCAAAGTCAACGCCCTCGGGAAGACGGCCCTTGATGTATCGATTAGCCATTTTTGGGGGGCCTGCGGGACGGCCGCCTTGCTGCGAGTACATGTATGGGTGGGGGGGGGGGGTTGGTGGAGAGGGGGGCGAGGGGCGGGGAGGGATGGGGCAAGAGGGGAAGGGGAAGGGGAGAGGTGAGGGAGGGGGGGGGAGAAAGGGACGGCGGAACGTAACGGGCGTGGCGGGGAAGGGAGGGAAGGTGGTGGGAGGCGACGACGGGCGCGGAACGGACAGCGGTGAACAAGCGACTTGGAACGTTGATGGGGGGGGGGGGGTGAGGAGACGGTGGTGAGCAGCGCGCCAAAGCGGCCTGTCAGGGCAGCTGTGCGAGTTGGCGCGCGCTGGCGCTAGCGAACTACCTGTCGAGCGAGCAGGCCACCGCACGTGGACCACGTGCACAACCCTACGCTCGTTTCCCCTTGCGCAGTCGCGAGATGCGCACCGCCACGCGCACTTGTGTCTTTTTCAATGCGCACTGCGCTCACACGTTCTTCCCGGCCTCTTTTCCTTCTTTTCCCCTCTTCTCCCCTCCTCTCCCCTCCTCTCCCCTCCTCTCCCCGCTTCCCCCCGCTTCCCCCCGCTTCCCCCAGCCCCGCCCCCGCACCCACCGCCGCGGCCTTCGCCGCCATGGCCTCTGTTACCGCCCTCTTCGTGTCGCAGTCGCCGCCGCTGCCGCACCGCGCCCCTCGCCGACGGGCTCTGTGTGCTGCGCGCCGCGTGCGATGCGGCGCTGACCTGCCTTCTCCTTCTCCTTCTCCTTCTCCTTCGCCTTCGCCTTCGGCTCCGCCTTCTCCTTCGACTCCATCGCCATCTCCGTCGCCGCGGCCGCCACCGCCGCCCCGGCGCGCCAGCCTGCTGCCCAACTTGCTAGCGTCCAAGTCGCCCATGCTGCCGCTGCTCGTCCGCACCGCGCGCGCCTCGTTCGTCTCCTTCTGGCGCGTGCTCATGGCACAACTGGCGCCCTCCGACGCACAGGGTCGCTACGTGCGCCCTTCATCGCGCGTTTCGCTCAGTTACGATGGCAGTCCCTTTGGCCAGACCGTGGCCGCCGTGAGCCGCTCGTTTGCGGCGCGCCATCACCAGCCACCCTATGCCGTGTACGTGGGGCTGGCGTGCCAGTGGTGCCATCGCGTATTGCTTGCGCGCGCCCTTCTCAATCTGCACCAGAGCATCGAGCTGCGATTGCTCAACCCCGGCGAGGAGGGGTTGTGGCGCCTTGCTGACCCGCAACGCTATGACTCTACTGTCTCCACTTTGAAGGCTGTCTATTATCAGATGGACCGCAAGTATTCTGGTCGCTTTACAGCTCCGCTCTTCGTTCAAGTCGACCAGGACCGAATCGTTTCTAATGAGTCCGCTGATATCCTACGCCTCTTGGCAGAGTCCGGCCCCGTCTCCATAGATGAGCACACTGTAGTTTGCTTGCGTCCCACAAAACAGCACGGCCTCGATGTTGATCCCCACGCGCTAGAACAGCTTTGCCAAACAGTGTACACCTGTGTCAACGATGGCGTTTATCGCTGTGGCTTTGCCACCTCCCAGTTGGCGTACGAGGAAGCGGAGTCCAATCTGTTTTCCACTCTTGACCACATTGAAGCTCTCCTCACCCACACAAGATTCCTCTGCAGTCCCTCAGTCATCACTGAAGCTGATGTGCGCCTGTTTCCGACCATCTTCCGCTTTGATTCCGTTTATGCAGTGCTTTTCAAGGCATGTCGCAAATCCATTCGCGCAGATTATCCCGCAATATCCGCATGGATGCGAGGTAAGTCAAAACTCACTTCCTTCGCTTTTATTCCTGTTACAATGATTAACATGCCGCTCATTCTGCACTAGACATATACAATTTGCCGCGAGTGGCCGAGACCTGCGACCTTGAAGCCACCCGCAACAACTACTACACCAGTCTTTTCCCTTTGAACCCAAGCGCTATCGTTCCTGTCCCCCCGCCACAAGACTTGTCTCCCGCCCCCGAACGACGCACAAAAGGGTCGTCAAATGAGCTAGTTTCACCTACTTGAAAGCTCAGGGTGGGTTTCTCATCGAACAGTAGTCATCCCACGCTGGCGCTGGGCCGTCTTTGTTTCCTGGTTTGTGCTCCGATATCGTACTCAATTGTTGACACAACTCTTGTGCGTTATGAACGACCAATTTCATTCGATGCCCTTAACCCTTTCCGAATGCCTATACCTATGCCTTCTACTTCACATTCTTTTGCTCATGCTTTGCTCATGCCTTTGAATGTGCATGACAAGCTACTACTGGCGGACATTCCTGAACAAAGAGTTCGTCTTGCCCAAGAAAAAGGAGCGCAACGAGCCCTCCACAATATGCGCCATCGATACATCTTAAACGCGCTGCTCATGTCTTTTGTTCACTTTTGCTTCTTTGACGTGGTAGGTCACTTATACCAGTACCGCTTCTTATTTGCACTGCGCGTACGCTGGGCTCTTGGTTCGTATCATCAGCCGCCTCGCCTTCCTCTTCTGCAGCGGCTCCTGGTTCTTGGATAACTTCTCTTGCGGGGATCTGTCCGTCCGGGAAAAGGTGATGGTCGGTCTCCGTGTTTGGCATGTAAGCTTGGGGGGGCTCGTACTCCTCTGGACGTTGCTCTCCGTCCTCAGCCGACAACCCTCCAGGCACGGTGCCAGGTACTGGTTCTTGTGTAATGTCAGCGGGTTTAGGGGCGATATCCTGTTCGTCTTTTTCAGGCATACCGTTTTCGACCTCAAGCCCAGGTTCCATTTCGGTGCCAACGTTGGCCTCATTCGTCTCGCGTTCTGCTTCGGGCTGTGCGAGGACAGCATTGGCGGTGTCTGGGTCTGACTTGCCGTCTTCGTTGACGTTCTCAGGCATGGGTTGCAAGGTCACAGCGTCCATATTTCCGGAGTCTGGCGAGCCTTCTTCTTTTTCGGAATTCTCAGTGCTTTGTGGATCAGATTGTGGTTGATCACCTTCTGGAGCTATTTTAGAGGGAGAACTCTGGTCATCAACCGCTGGATCTGGCCTTTCCCACTCGGTGTTGTTTTCGTGATTATATGACGCCATGATGATAGGCAATTCCGTCGGCGAGCCTGCATTCCTCCACTCCTCCACCATGACTACAGAATTC
The DNA here is from genome assembly GCA_030374765.1 of Agarophyton chilense. Taxonomy (NCBI): domain Eukaryota; phylum Rhodophyta; class Florideophyceae; order Gracilariales; family Gracilariaceae; genus Agarophyton; species Agarophyton chilense. The sequence continues at coordinate 571,517 of JARGXX010000129.1, forward strand.
CATCCTTCTTTAAAGAGATGCGGGGAATGCATTCTTCGGGCTTCTTGCACTGATTCGCCCCAAGCTCCACCATCTGGAACAAACGCTCTAGATCTCACAGCCATTTCCCGCTCTACTACACCGGCAGTGAAGAAGTCTGACCCCACATCAAGCACAACAGGATCCGCAGGCATGAGCTTAGAAGATATGAAGTCACTGACCTCCGGTGGTACATATGGAGGCGCAGATATGTAGATTTTTGATGCTCCAACAGTCGAGGCGGCGAAAGCAATACTATTCACGTAGTCCTCAGTCGGAAGAATTTCCCCTGAAAGTATACACACTGTTCCATCTTCGTTTCGCTTTTCGTCGCAGTGCGCCTTATTCCAACGTAGTTTGACGAACAGAGTTTCATTCATTCTTGGATACCTGGAAGAAACGAAGTCGTTGATGCCCTTCGCGGACTGAAAGTGTTCCACAACGTCTCCGTTGAATGCAATTGCAGAGCGCATTCTTCCGAATCCAATGCACTCGCGTCCTTGTCCCTTTCCTCTCTTTGATGCGATATATGTTGCCACTCTGTTCACGTCGCCCTCCGTTTCCTCGATTGGGGGGAAACGATGTGCTTGGGTGTTCTCATGTACTAAGGCATTTCGTTCTGCAAGCGATGGATGGCTTCTTTCGACGTAAGAGACGAAGTTCTTGACAATTGCACTTTCCGCGCCATTGTCGTCGAATACGTGAGAAACTCCAGGAGCATTGCATATAGACAGGGGAAGAATTCGCAAACCCGTGCGGCCCAGTTCGTCCAAATCGAAAACCTCATGGAAAGGTACGATCTCCACATCTTCCTCCCCAATATCTGTTACGACTGGAGGCAGTACAACACAAGCGTTGCGAACTGCAAGAGTTACTGATAAAGAGGTCCAGACGTGTTCAATTTGAGTCCCGAGGCCAGACTTGGAGTATTCTGGGACCACAACGACTGGGCATTCATCATCTGCAAGCTGTACTGGTTCGACATCGTGATCTGAATTGTACGCTTCCTCGTCCTCGGTCTCCTGTTTCCCTTCACCGTCAGCGTTTTCGTTCTCTCGATATGTTTGTTCTGTACTGCTACCATCCGCAATGTTAGCGCTTTCTTCAACGTGTTCCTCTCGTTTCTCCTCGATTTCATCGTTTGAAACCGTTTCTGTTTCTGTAGAAGAATCGATGACTTCAAGATCATCACTCGTATTGGATTTCTCTTCTGCTTGCTGGGCCTCTTCTTCTTGGTCATTATTCTCTTCAAGTTCGTCTTTCAATTTCTCCAAGGCGATTCTTTCTCGCTTTAGTTCGTCCTTCATATCCTTCAATTTCCTCATTTCCTCGTCTACATCTTTACGTGGAGTGCTTGTCGTTTTCATCAAACCAAGTACAGCTCGCTCTGTGTGCTCAGGTGCCAAGGATCGAAGGAACGCAAGAGCAGCCAACAAGATGATGAACCCCCACAAGCCAGTGCGATTGGCGGCCACCATCTTGCGGCCAAAGTTTAAGGCTGCAATGGTGAAAAGATGATATTCGAGCGAACAAGATTGATTTTGGTCGAAGCTCTTGGTGGAAAGTAGGGTGTAATCCAAGACGGTGTTTCGAAAAGAACTCTGTACAAAGCGTACAATTGCGATAGAGAAGAATCATGCAGCCAGGCTCAAAATCATTTTCTGAACGATCGGGCCTACGGCGAAGCTTGTTGAGGATATGACAGTTCAAATGGTTCGTTCCTTTGAAGTCTTTGGCCTTCAATCTCAAACTAATAAATTGATTTCGTGTGTAAGGGCGACATCCTCTTTTGGTGTGGCCCAATCCAATTACCTGTGTGCAAAAATGGTGAACAAGAAACGACCATATTTAAGTACCAAGGCCTGGAAACGAAATGTTCCAATGCCAGCAACAACAAAGCTCATCGCCAGTTTTCTGCCCGGAAAACGATAGTACCCGTAGCAGCACAATTGAACATCACTCAGCTCATTCAGTAGCAAAATGTGCTACACATCCGCTTTACAATTCTTACCTACTTAACAACATTGTCACTGCGCACAAACGGCTGAACTTCATCCTCATGATTTAGATTTTGTTCTACTAAGGAATTGTTCCCATTTTGCATTTTGCCCGCTTCGGCGATGTCCGCCGTTCTCTGACATATGATTTTCCGCTGTTGTAAAGAGACCTCATTGATGTACCCCCCGCACACTGTTTACACAATTGTTCTCTTTGAATTGGTCGCGACTAAGAGCCTATTTTAGTCTTCTTCACTGCATCATGCTTGTACATCGGACTCGGAAGTCACTGACCTCGAATTTGGGGTTCTTCTTCTTCTTTAATATGGACTATGTATTCTGATTCCAAACAGATCGAGAAGGCCAAAGTCTTTAGCGGTGCTTCCCATTTAAGCTCCCAGAGCCAAGAGCTCCCCCGTTGGTCGCCAATGGTATCATACGGCTTTACATCGTCAGCGGACAGCCTAAGACGACATGATCACAGCCTTTCTTAACCGAAATATATTTGCATCGTTGCATTTTGTTCTCCACGTCGCTCGTCACAGGATGCAGCAAATGAGGGATTAATCACTTTTCCAATCGCCATCGCGACCTTGTGTGGCACGGCACTTGAAAGGCCCCTTCCCAATTGCTCTGAAGCAGGCTTGCCGCAGGCTAGTCCCCATTGTTTCCTTGGAACGTGTTCAGCTGAGTTCGAGAAACGTGACGCAAGAAGTCGATCTTTCATTGTCTTTCTGCGATATGAGGACTGGATGCTCCAGCAACAGAATATCTTCTAGAATCGGGCCTTCCTTTCAAAACGACCATGTAGCTTAGTGAACCTAATTATGGATGAGCCCTTACCCTTCATGACAAGATTGGAAACCTGTATTTTGAGACTATATTATTAGCAAAAAAGTTGTATGTCTTTGAGATTTTTGACTCATCCATATGGCATACAAAACATCAACCTACGACCCTAAGCATTATTTAGATGAAGATAGTGGATTGCTGGATGAAAAGGAAGGGGGAATGGTTTGGTGCGGACCAGTATGGTAGGTGTAGAGCCCTTCCTCATGACATGCTTCTCGGTCAATGAGTTCTAAAGGGGGTGGAAGAAGGGATGCGAGAATAGAAATAAAGGACGAAGGCCGTATGCAGCGATAGGGACAGGCTCATCATGCAGTTGAGAAAATGCTTCCCCTCGAAAACAATGTAGTCACAAAAGACTGCATCACACACGGTTGTTGCTCAGCAGCTCTTTATCTAACACCTACGCTACTTGAAGGCGCATTAAAAGTTGTTCTAGTCCTTGGAAGTCGCTAGAATCGCTCAAACGGCGTTTTTCGATAAATAAAATCGTTCGGCATACAAAGTGAGTGTACAACGAAAAGTGACTCGTTAGGGGCGAGGCAGGTGGGACAAGAAGATGGATTGCAACTTCACTAGCTAGCTAGAACGCCGAAAATTGCATTCGGGGAAGACCGTAGATTGACTGTAGCACACGACAACATTGTATGGGCTGGAGCGAGAAACTCTAAATCAACCGAGAGGACAGCAACAACGACCGACACCCCGTTTCGACATGATGAGAACAAAGTGCCAGACCCCGGACGCCATGCCGTCAGGCATTGAAGCTGCCTGTCTCGAGACGATGTCTCTCCCACTCTATCGATTTATTGGTAAGACGGCTCGACAGAGAGTGAGTCTGGAGTCTCTCTGGGCTCGAATTCTGTCCCAAATGAGCATCATGACTGCAAAAGCGCAATTTTTAGGGGTCGAAAGTGGTGCGGATTGGGGTAGATTTCTCACATAGGAAGTCAACGCTGACAGTATCGCGCGATTGGCCGAAATCTCCGCAAGCCGATGCACTCGGCTTGTTTGTGGCCAACATTCTTATACCTCAGTCCCCTTCCAAGCGCGCCAGTGAGCGCTACTGTCTCATGTGCTTACGTTTCTGGTGTTCCCGGTAAAGCGAATCGTTCTGGACAGCGTGTACTGCAAAGGTCTTCGACACAATTCGCAACGGCAGTTGTTGCAGATATTTCAAGTTCTTCATCAGTCTTTGTGGTGCGTCTTTCTCTTTGGTAGCCCAAGCCGTGTCAAATACAGCAGTGATAAAACAAGTGTGCCGTGAGACGCGACGCCCTGCAGCAAGAAAGGATGGTGACTGTTCTGCGGAGGGGAAAACTGTTCGACACAGCGTCGGTAGCTTTATTGCTTTTCGTCTTCACACTCATACCGGTCATTCTGTTGCTGAGGGACAGAGTTTCACTGCTCGAGCCGGCGATGGAAGCGGCGAAGATTGCGCTGTTGGGAATTTCATGGCCCTTTTTAATCTTTGGTTCTCTCACCTTATACCTGTTTTGGTACAAAGGGAGATCAGTTGACAAGCACTATTTTTCAACCGCCACTCCGCGTCAGCTTAACTTTGTCATGGCCGCCACAGTTTCTGTTGTTTTCGGAGGCGTGTTAATACTTATTAGCGAGACTCTCAGTCTTGTGGATAGAATACAGCGGTATCCCTCTTGGAGACTCGTAATTGATGTGGTTGTTTTATTATTGTTAGGATTTGTCATACATTCTCTGTTTTCATTCCTACGAGAGATACGTCAAGCGAAGCGTTCCATGGATGAAATAGTTGCTGCTCAACAAGGGGGTGCTGCCAACATCCCGCCTGCCGGAGATTGGGGCGCTAGTTCAGCGCAATCTACCGCCGTTTAAAAGTAGACAAACTAACCTGCTGACAGCTTCAAAACTGAGTTTCTCAAACGCAAATATACATCACGAGACGCACGTTACGTTGAACTTTTAAGAGCTCTGAATGTGTTTCCGCAGTAAGTCACGAATGCAGATGGCGAAAGCGGCCCAGTACAGCCTGATTGGCACCCTTGCCAGACTGAACCTAAAATTCTTGTGTTGTCTGCTACTCCGACAGTCGAAGTTCGACACTACTAACAGTTAGTCTCCACAAATTTTTCCTCCGCCATCACGGCAATCACTCAATTAGACAGCATCTGCATGCGCTCCAAGTGGACAGCGCAGAGCGCACCTTATTCCCCACTTCATCACTTAGCTAAACGTATGAAAATGCCTGCAAATTGATCGTTAGATCGAACCATTCGTAAAGATCCATCCGTCTCTAAATTTGTCGTTTGTCCTTTCGAGCAGAGCTATCCATTCTACTTCGCAAGTTCTACCGTACACTTTCTATCGCTTCAACAAGGTTTTCCGGCCAAGGAAACCATATTCAACCGTCCTTACCCCACGACTGTCTAAAGCATGTCTCAAGTTCGTTGCCGTCACATACTCGTTAAGCATGCAGGATCGCGTCGTCCGTCGTCCTGGAAATCAGAGAATATCACACGTTCAAAGGAACAAGCTATGGAATTACTAGCCGAGTTCCGCGAACGTATCGTTCTCGGACAAGTGACTTTCGAGGATTTGGCTGCAAGGGAAAGTGACTGCTCCTCCGCACGCAATGGAGGGGACCTAGGCTTTTTCGAGCGCGGACAGATGCAAAAGCCTTTCGAAGATACCGCATTTGCGTTGGAAATCAATGAACTCAGCGGGATGGTGGAGACAAATAGTGGAGTACACATAATAAAGCGAATCGCATGATCGGGTCATTGAAAAATTGGTGCACACGAACACCAAGGTAGAACGAATAACTATGTTTACTCTGCCTGCAGTCAGTTTCATTGCCAATGAGTTGCTATTGAATCAAATACGTAAACGACTCGACTACCGTCTTCCTCTTTCTCGTCTGAACTCCATTCTCATCCGAGCCAAAACACCCATTGAGCTGGACGCTGTAGAAGCTCTTCTCTTCCGACCTTCCACTCTGATCATTCTTGTTTTCCCCATCCGTCGTTTCTCGCGGTCTTCATGAGCCTTGTTATAACCCAATCGCAGTCGTTTTGTCGCGCGTTCGAGGCGGCCGTCATCCTGTCGGACACGCAGTTCATAGAGCGCTCTCCACCAATTTATTCCGGCAGGTAATTCTTTTTCTTCATACTTTGACACACAAAGCCGAGCCCATAAAGCATCTAACACATTGACACGAGAAGGATTCATTTGTTCCAACCTTTCGAGAAGCTCTGGTGTGATTGTATCGCATGAAAATATGTCATACACAAACTCGTCTGGCAATGTTGACAGATCTAAAAGATGACCCCCAGCAGCATAAATACGAGCTACGTTGACAGCTGCGGCGGAGAGTCTCGGTGCTCCATGTAGCATATTGACATCCCTAGTGACAGAAAAACTGGCAACAACTTCCTCATAGTGCCTAGGAGGGTACTCTAATCCCTGTCGGATTTGTTCGGCAGTCCGTTCCGCCCTGTCATTTTCAGCACGTTCTTGAGGAGTGTCGTTTTTAGAATTTATAGTGTCCTCAACTTCTTTTCGTTTTTGTGGAGTATCATGCTCCGATTCAAAAGACGCTGACCTGGGCCTTCTCTGTACCGATTCTGAATTATGGCGAGAGTTCTTATCAAGATATTGCTGAAGGGAACGGGGAGGCGGAAGAAGATGCAGATGGCCAAACAGCTCCTCATCATCGACCTCTCGACCAACTCCCTGGCGGAGGTTTGAATGGTGTTGCCGAGGGGTCTGACCGGCCATTGGGAAACACTGAACGGGGAGCGAGGACGAGGAAGATGGGTAAAGGAATGGGCTTGAGCGTGGGGTTGTACAAAACGCCATCTATGTGGGGGAGAGGAAACGCAGGCGAGAGAGTCCGACTGTCCCTTCAGGCACAATCGATGCTAAATACTCGATAAATTTAAGCGCTTTTCACAAGCAGGTTGCTCGCCATTTTGGCAACATCGGCAGTGCCCGTCGCGTGTGTTTATCGCGAAGGGGAAGATGCAGCGGCTCCTTCCGCCGACTTTTGCGCTGCGGCGTGGAACCTTCGTTCGCAGCAAAGTTTGCATAGTACATTGGTACATTGTACATGTACATAGCTGTTGTAGTTTGCCCTGAGCAATACACAGGGCGCGAAAGCACCATGACGAACAGCTCTTCCATATGATTGCTGTTTATAGTTGTAGATTGATAGCAGCCTGGAGCTCTTGCAACCAGCTGCAACACTACATACAGAGCCGATGGTAGGTAGGTGGTAACCTTCTTTTTTGCATTCGATACACAGTCTGTTGTGCCCAGAAATTCGTTACCGAAAAGTTAGTTTTGGAAGTCATCAAGTAGTCTCTACAGAAAAGCTTCCAGATCAAATTCCATCGCCGAACACGGATAACTAAGCGAAAAGTTACTAAGCACTTCAGGATGCACCCATCCAAGTGCACCAATAGGTTTGCCGGCGAAGACGATATTTGCTCTTCTTCCCTCAAAGAATGCACCATCAGAGCAACTTTTGGCATCTAAGCTCCAACAGCCCTTTTCTTCACCTTTTCCACGCTTCAAACCAAGTGTGTTCAGCACGTTCTCCAAGAGTCCCTGAATCACTTCAAACCCAGCAGATTGTGCACAATATATCGCTGCTACTTTCCTCCGATTGCATGCTAGAACCTCTGAGTTCTTGTCCTTCAAAACCACATCTCCCACTTCGAACAAACGAACAGGAACCTTTGCACTTCTGTTTTCTCGCAGGGTCTTCAGCAAGCCTGGCAGTAACGAAGTTCGGCATTCTTCGAATTCCAACGTTTTCGGATTGCCTATTTTCACGGCCAGAGAACCATCATCAACCCGTCGCAAAGAACTAAAATTCTCTGCATTAGAAACTGTTACCCATGTCAATACTTCGGTGTATCCTTGTTGGGCTAAGCCCTCTCTTCGAACCATGTCCGATAGGTGATTGATGGGGAGCTGCTTTCCCACCGTACTTGTTTCTGGGACTCGCTCCGGAACGCGATTAAAGCCATATCCTACGGCAACATCGCACATAATGTCGCACGCATGAAGCACATCGGATCGAATGATTGGAACGTCCACACCAATAGTCTTTTCGTCCAACACGCTTGCTGGAAGCTGCATACGAGCCAGCATGGTAACCATTTCGGCTGGCTCAAGATTTACCCCGACGCTACGATTAATGTAATTGACATTCGCTGTGACTTTTGGCGTAGATAAATCCGGTGTGACCATTGTAGTGCCATCGGCATAATTAACCACAACAGGCTCAACGGTATACGGCTTCTCACAATACCGAGAAAACATAGCCACGAGAGTGTTCAGAACGATGCTCGCCTTCGTTTTATCTGTCGCGGTACACTCGATCAGCATATTTCTTGTGTTCAAAGTTATCTTCGAATGGTCTCCATTTATGATCGGTGGCATCGATAATACTCTTCGGTTAGAGTCGAAAATTACGGGGTATCGAGGGCAATCTCGTATAATACTTAGATATTGCTTGAGACCAATATCTTCTTCATACACTTTCATTAATTGCGCAGCATCGTATTCTTCTGTCTTGGCCAGCGGCTTGAAATGGATCTCTTTCGGTGGAAGCGCTTCATATGAGAAAGGCCCTTCAATTGTGTCCAAATCATGGGTACCGATGGCCACCAATGTACGACGTCTGCAAATGTTTTGATGAAGCTTGTCTTGCAAGTCAATCAGATTTTGATAGACGACTTCGTCCACGCGAATATTGCGGAGCACGGCACAGAATACGTATGGCCGAACTTCCGCCACCTCTTTTTGCACACTAAAGGTACACTGTGCTTCGCCAACTATTTTGTAATCTGGAACGGCTGAATCGTAACCCATAAACACGCGAAGAGCCTGGCTCAATCCCTCTGAGCACAGTAAGTCGTAGCGATTCGCTGGCACTTCGATCTTATACCTTACTTCTTCCTTAACTTCTACGCCAGCTGAAAGCGCCTTAGCTCCTATCTGAGGTTTCTCACTCACCACCTCGTCCAGCTCTAGGCCGAATTCAAAGCAAAGTTCATCAAATTCCTTCTCGGTGAATGATCGACCAATATCTTCGAAAAGACGATCACGTGCTATAGACACCGTGGGCATGGTTGGCTAATCGTTTATAGTAGCACCGCGCTTGGAATTCGCCCACCTCGCAGAGCATGTGTACAGGAGATGATGTTACGAAAGGAAGTACTTACTGCCCCCAAAGGTTGTTCCAGTCTCTTAGAAGTACAAAAATGTGTTATGCTGTTCGCGCCAAGGATGGGCGTTTTGGTTCAGTAAAACGGATCCAAGCCTTGTTGCAGATGAGCTGTATAAACGGCGGGGGCGATCCACTGTTGAAAACCCATCGACCAAAAGGAAGGCGTTGATAGAAATTATAATTGATTTTAAGTATGTTTTTGGATCCGATGTTCTTCAGCAAGGTATCGGCCTCCCTAGCTCAGTCGGTAGAGCGACAGACTCTTAATCTGTTGGTCGCGGGTTCGAGCCCCGCGGGAGGTGCAGCGCAATTTCATTTTTGCTTCTTTCCAGACCGAGTAACTTCGTGACAGACTCTACACAATGCGTAGTAAAGAGTGTGAACTCCGAAATAAGAGTAATGGGAGCTTTACAGGGTGTCGGGATCAACGTAAGACCGATACAACGTTTTTTTCTCTCTGTGAAGACGCAAACAGACTCCCCGCCTTTTGCAAGGTTCTGAAATTAAAGCACTTCCCGCCTTTTATCCAACCTACAGCGTTTCGCTCAGAAAAGATCCGATCTTTGTAAAACTTTACGTTCTAAAAGTAAATTCGGCCATTCCTATCGAGCTCTTTCAGCCGCTAGGACAGCAGGCCACAGGTCTTTGGGGTGGATTTCGTACATTAAGCTTCGATGTTCTTCTGCTATATCGAATAGACCTCGATACATGATCCAATCGGGATTAGCAGAATCCGATCCTTCAAGAATTGCGTTCTCTACTTCGTGTTCTTGAAAACTGGCCAACGCTCGCCTTCTCAGCGGTGATCCCATGAAGTCTGCATCAACTGGCTCCCGAAATTTTGTTCTCTGACGATCCTGCGATGCGAAGAAAACGACGTTGTGCATTCGAGAGTCCATTCCGTCCGAAAAAGCCCGAACGTTAGCGAAAACTGCTTTCAATCTTTGGAAAACAATGGAAACGGCCTGGGTCGCTGGTGTTTTTGGACTTTCAATGGCACCAACAAAGTTCACCGCAATGACTCCGTCACATGTTAGAACGCGAGAAATGTTCATGAACATTTCATGCGAAAACAGAGCAGACGGTATGGTGCCGCCCGTGAACACATCGTGAATCACGTAGTCAAAAGTGTTATCCGGAACTTTTTTCACATATGAAACAGCATCTTCGACGACAACTGGTACTTCAAGAGCAAAATATTTCTCTGCGTATTGCGCGACGACAGGGTCAATATCCACAGCAGTGACGTTGATTCCATGTTGAGAAAGGCCGTTTGCAACAACGCCGATTCCTATGCCAATGCAGAGCGCCGCTTTGTCCCCTTGACCATTGTCAGTCAGTCGAACTGCCTCATGAACATAGAACTGAGAAAAGATGGAGTCCGGGTAATATTTTGAGCGATCGAAATAACCACCCAGGACCGAAATGTCGGCGAGTAAAATCCTATACTCGCCTGTCCTTTCAACAACGCTGATTAAGCCTGTTGGTCCTCGCGCCTGTGCCAGCAAACTGAACTCTTTCGGCATTTCAGGGGGCCGAACCAGCGGTGGCAGCTGACCAATAAGAAAGGATATGAGAGATACCACCAATAAGCGATTTGAAAGACAGATAGTATCTTTTCGACGAAGACGACGCCCACGCGAGAATCGAAACGTAGTGAGTATAGTCGACCTCAAAGCGAAATGTGTGCAAGCGAGGGCAAACGTTAAAGACGGTAGAAACGTTCGGAGTATCTTAAGGGACCACAACGCCGCAAACCGACTCTGAACAAGAGCATCGATGGCGATGAATACGACCGAAGCAGCGGACGCAGCCAAAAGATCTGAGCGGGAGGCGAAGACAACCAGCGATACCAGGAGCGAAAGACATGCTAACTGGAAAACAGGTAGAATAGAAGCGCTCAAGGACGGGTAAATGGCGAGTGGCAAGAAACAGATGGGCGGTAAGTATCTCTGTAGCAAAGAACCGACCCCAAGGACCACTGGTGGCAGGGCAATGGAAAGAGCTTCTGACAGGGGAGACGAGTGCAGTGCGGGAAGCTCTAAGCGGATTATTTGGTACTGGATCAACGCGGAGAGCGTGAGCAATGCGCTGAGACCGGCTCGGATAGTTGAACGATGCTCCATATGGATGTGCTGCCGTGCCGAAGTCGCGAACCACCAGACGTTTCTCTCACAATCTTTCCTTTCCTTTGTACATGAGCATGCTGCTGTCGCCGGCAATCCACATCTTTGAAGGAAGCTGTCGGAACTGTCTCGTATCAACGTATCGGCTTTACGCCCCTTTGAAGATGTTGCAAGGTAAGCCTTCTTCCTAAGTTGATGCGGAACGTAATGATATCTTCGAATTGAGGAGACACAAGTGTCGAGCATTAATTTGACAACAATTGCATATCCTCAAAATTTACCGAAAGTTGGTCAATCCTAAACTGGTGGTCTGCGGTGCCATTCTCAAGAATCTTGTGTTGCAAACTCGCGGTTTTTATTACGCGGCACGTCCGTCGCGCTCAGCTTTTTCACACTATCTATTGACTCACGCCGTCCGTCTTCGGCAATGGGGAAAAGGAACACAATTGCCTCTGCTGTAGCCTCCTTGGGATTCTTCGCGTTAGGCGCGACTTTGGGCGCCCGTCGCGCGCGCAGGCGCCTTCGTCCCAACCCCAGTATCTGCGTCGCTGAAGCCCTCCCCCATGCACCACCTGCCACCGACCAACCGCTCACTGGCTCACTGCCATTAGATTGCCCAATCTGTCTCACGGAGGTTGTACTTCCTCGCGTCGCACCATGTGGGCATACCTTATGCACGACATGTCTAGCTGCGCTTTTCGAGCATGAAAGACGCCCAGCGTGCCCGGTCTGTCGCAACAAGATAAAGATGCAGCTTGATCGCCTGCCTATCAATTTTGCTCTCAAGAGCCTTGTCGAAGGTCGAGTGGCTGCAAGAGGTGATGCTGCTTGGGAAGGATACAGACAAGCCGAGAACGAAGCAAGGCAGCTTGTTCCTCATGTTGTCGGGGAGAGTGGTGCACAGCAAAGAGCGCATGTTGTTGCGTCTCTTCGCCCGGCATGGAACTGGTTCAAGTGGTCAGTCATTATCGTCACCGAGTTCGGTGCCTTTCTTGTTAGTCTCAAAGAAGTTTTGGAATCTGCCCCAAATCGCACACGAAGATACCAACGAGTTGTATGACATGACATGCACACTTTCTCAGCTTATCTCAAATTAGAACCGCTTATTTTTGCCGAAACGTTTAGTGTCCGTCTTCTTAGTAATGTCTGGCTCATGTACATCTTCAGTGACCTTCTCATGCTTTCCTGCTGCAACGGCTATCTGATGGCACGTGCCTCCTGTTCGCACCACCAGTTCTAGCCATGAAATTGGTCACCCATGATCAAGGACGTTATGTTTGTTTCACAGTTTTATGTAATTCTCTCACTAACAATGAAATCAATCTTCTTAGGGGGATTCCGTCAGCTCTCTCTTCTCTTAGCTTTCAAATCGTTGAAGTTCTCCCTGGGGTACAGTCCGTTGATCGGACTCTTGGTCCAGGCGGTCTTTTCGGTAGAACTGGGTTGTGACTCGCAGTTATCCGCCTGTACGTGATGGAAAGGATCTTCTCCATTTTGTGCAGAGAACTTTACGTCTTTTTTTCATGGCGCATCTATTGATATACTACGTATCATGCTGTTTTTCAGGCACGTTTTGTGTCTGAGAGATGAGAGTTCTTGCTCGATGACCCCTCAGCAATGTTTTAGATGCGCAACATCAATCTGAAAAGACGTACGGCGAGTCAGCCCATTAGACTTCTTGCTCGCAGGAATATCAGTGTCTATTGCGGCGTTACGTGAGAGACGTCAATCTCCACCAATTTGCACTACCCACCGCAACCTTGGAAAACGTTCGTGTCCTGATGATAGTATTCCTCTCGTACCGCCCAAGGGAAATGTTCTTTTACATTGTGATGCGAACGAGCTCTCTGTGTTTTCAGAAACACCGCAAACCAGTATTTACCAATCGCAGTAGGATAAGTGGGCATTATGACAAGAATGAGACTCCATTCCCGAACATGATTTCTGATAGAGTTGTGACACGGGCCGTTTCAGCGAATGAAGCCTTTCGCAGCTTGTGATCCCTTGCTTCATTGAGACATGTGTTTCGATGTTCCGCTCCAGGTGTCAGACTGTAGAACCTTGCACTATACTACACAGTGCTAGCCCACGCCATAAAAAGATCAGGATGTAAGGGTTAGCAATTGCTAGCAATCCATCCCTCAAGGGGTTTCATTCAATGTGCTTGTCTTGAACTGTCCGTGGTGGCCCACGACTCCGGAGGCGACCGGTTGTACATTCGGATTAATACCCCAGTCCTCTGAAAAGATGAAGAGACAGTTCGCGACTCTGTCTCCGTAGAATATTGAATAATAATCAATGATCATGATGTAGCTTCGCGTGTTTGACCGACGCCTCAGCTTATCTGCAGATGGATTCCTTTCACTGTTCCTCACTGAATCTCTGAACTCCGCTTCTTAATGCATCTGACGAGCGCATCAAGATATTTTGAGTTGCCGTATTTCTGTTTCCACAGCGCTAGATGTTTCCCTTCCCAGAACACGACATGATTATTCTAAGACAGGCACTCCCATCAAACAATTGGTGAAAGACCGGTCTATGTAATATCGCTCTCCGTTTCTTGATTATTTCGTGCCCTCTCCTTTTCATTCAAATGCCTATTTATGCAGAAGGACGCAGCTCCTCATCACTGTTTCGGCTTTCTCCATCCCACATCCGTCACATCAGCCTCGCTTAACCTGCATCAGACTGCTATCCTACCTCAAAAACACTTTTTCTGAACAAAATGATCAAGAGTAACCTCTTTCTTTTAATCGCCCTTATCCTCATGTATTCCGAAATAGCAGCATCAACTCCAATGACTGGCCCTAGGAATGGTAAAGCACTTGGTACCCCCAAGAAAATTGCGAAAAGAAACATTGTTGATTCGTATTCTCTCAATTCTTCGGTAAATTCTGGACTTCAAGGTTCCGTTCGATTGGGGAGTTGGCCTGAACAGTCCTTGGACGAAATTTGCAAGCCAGTGATCAAATGCATGTGCCAAATTGTTGCAGATGACTACAAGACATCAGAGATGAAACATGTTTGTGGAGAAGATGAAAGGATTGCAGATGACGCTTGCGATATGACAGACGAGACCAGGTGTTTCTTTAAGTGGTATGTTGGATCTGATGATGAAATCGCATATAACTTGGCTCGGGATTGCATGCCTTTTATGTTTGAGCACTTTGACTGGCAAGTTCCATCACAAGGCTAAAGATGATCGGGCTGCCAATTACCTACCTAGTACACTCCCTTCACAAAGTTTCCAGCCAATAGATGTGTTCCTAAAGGGCTCTGGTTTTCCTTTATATTTGTCATCGAGATGGAGCGCACAGAGGTAATGAAGGAGGCTAGAGAGCGTTTGCACCAATCAACTTCGATGCGCCACGCAGTTTATTCGATCGTTTTGTCTTTACAATCATGACGCCAAATTTTATAGGGTGAAGTACAACATAAATACAATTTTCATGTCATTAGACTTCCTAGATCTGCTCGCTCTAGTATGGTGGCCAAGGAATAGAAAAGTTGTAATCATCACAAAAACGTACAAAAAGTATAATGTACCAGCCTGAGGTTATTACAAAGAAGAAAAAATTTTCGATTTGTGCTCCACAGAAAGTGTAGCTTTTTACAACAGGAGCGATAGCTGACCGAGTCCTTTACCACAGACATTAGTTTTCTATTACAGAGCTAAAGGAGAACTATTAAGGTATGTTTCTTCTCAACAAAGGGCGAGGAATATGAATACTATGTCTAATTAATTCTTTGAAGCTTCTGTGTAGCGAAATATATAGACCCCAGAAAAGAAGTTGTTACATGGGATTCGCTGAACTTATTCTCTTTGCTGCAAACAGGTGTCCTTTTGGCAGTTGGCAGTCACCAAAAATAGTAAAAACAAACGTCTTGGGACCGTCCTCTTTCAACACTTCGAAATAAAATGGTTGATTTCGTTTAACATCTTTGGTCTACAGCAGCACCATGGTCTCGTTTCAATATAGTTCAAGTCAAGTGGATACATGATGATACTGGGATTTGAAAAGTGGGTCAAGTGTCACCATGATTTGGTAAGTTCGGTGCAAGCCTCAAGTTTTATTGGAACAGCGTCCTTTCAGCTTCTCCTGAAGAAACGAGCATTTCCAGATGCTTTAAAACGCATTGGAACAAAGATTTACGTTATTCTTCGACAGTCAGCGGGATAAATACTGTATACCCTTCGTCTATGTATATATTCTGGTACTGTAGATGCCGTGGATACCAACGGCACGTGTATCCATGACCATATTCTGATCACTTACCTCGCACGTCTCCATTCAAGCCTTGCTGTCCACCACCCATACACATCTTCACTCTCACCACAAAATCTGTGGTGAAGAGCTCATTCTTTCTTTCAAATGTTTTCAGCGAAAAATTCGAGACGATTCGCAGTGGATCATGATGTGAAGTTCAGTTTACGGTTTTATAACCCTTTGCCCTTCGTAATTCCTTCTTCGTTCTGTGTAAAGCGAGAAAGAGGAGGTCAATCGCTGAAGATTAGATTGCCAGGAAGCGAATGATTCTTTTTCCTTCGCACCAAGTGTAACTTTATTAATCGTGTACAAACGTTCGCGCGAATATATAAAACGCAACCTTCCAAGAATAATGATACCTGCGTTTACTCCAGCTATCCCTTTGTGCGTTGGATATTCATCTCGCATCTCACGCCAATTAGCACGAAAAGCGTACATTACCAAGAGTGGCATTAGAACGACGCGAACAAGAATGTGTACAAGCAACTCATCGAATGCTGCCGTCAACAAACCGACCATGGTGCGAGCCAGACATATCCTGGTTGAAAGCGAAGAAATGGTTGACGCAATTAAGCAGCAGATAGATGACGGAAAAGGAAATTTTGCGGAACTCGCAGGGCTTGTTAGTACTTGTTCATCGAAAGCCCGTGGTGGAGATCTCGGCTGGTTCGGGCGAAATACAATGGTCAAGCAATTCGAGGAAGCGGCGTTTTCGAATCCGCCGGGGTCAATTGTAAAGGTAAATAGTGAATTCGGATGGCACCTCGTCAAAGTCGAGGATCATGGTGTGGCTTCAAGGGCCATCACTGTTGACGAATATGAGAGAAGATTTGGAGAGAGCGGCTCTGACGACCCGTCAAGCGTTCAACTTATTGACTGCAGAGAAGTGGGAGAACTTGAATTGGCCAGACTGCCCAACTTCCTGAACTTACCGATGGGAGAGTACGGGTCATGGGCTGAAGAATTTGAAAGCGGTGAGCTGGGGTTGGAAAAGGGAAAAGAAACCATTGTCATGTGTCATCACGGAGTTCGCTCTGCGAATTTCTGCTCTTTTCTCTCACAGCAAGGCTTCACCAACGTTAGAAATTTGATCGGGGGAATAGATGCGTACTCGAGAAAGATTAGCTCTTCAGTTCCTCAATACTAGAGGTCAAAGGGAACAAACCGCTTCTTCAACTTATTTACCGCCGTGCCCTGTGTGTCAAAGTTTCCCGTAGTTACTCTGCTCTATAGTTTGGATTGATAGAGATCATATCGCGTTTGAATGCATAAAAAGGCCGGGCCCATAATGCAGATACGAAATTCCGGCTTTCAATGAAATTGTCCCTCGTGCACCCAAACCGTGACGAATAAATAGTTCGACGGCAAACACCATGGCGTTGTTGGTTTGAAGGAGCATAGTCTATGCCAATAGATCCGAACGCGTTTCGAACATGTGTGTAGAAGAGCAATTGGCTGTATCATCAGAACGCATCCCTCTTCGAAATGTTCCGCCAGAATTACGAGAAGTAGGATGAATAACAGACCTTGGTACAAATCGATCAAACATTTTCTAGCGTTCTCGAGTCACCATCATGACTCTTTTAGGCACCTTTCTCAAGATAGACCTCTTCTGATCCACCTGCAGAGTATACGTTCCTTCTCGGATTTAGGTTTCTTCCTGTACTCGAGCACACCACACCACAAAAATACGACGATATATAGTAAAAACGTTCAAACTTGGAAAAGGGCAGACATAAAATATCTTCTCCTGATGATACGTTTATCGAGCGGAAAGTTCGTACGTGCTACTCAGAGCTATATGTCTCCGTGACTTGGCTTTGAAGTGACAATAGGTGTGCTCGTAGACAATATTTACATTAATACAAGATGGAATTCCTATCTCCGAACTCTTGCCCTCGCCGAAAATGCGGAGAGCAGAGCTGCCCCAGACTTCTCGCCGCCCTTCTTAGATGTAACACGGGCCTCATTGGTTCGTGGTTTTGCGAGAGGTGGGTTTCGTGAAACTTCCAGAGAGGAAGCCTTTTTAATGTCTGTCTTTGGTTGACTTTTTGAATTCTTAATCGTACGCCTTCTCTTAATCGGTGTTTCCATCTCACTGCCATCATCACTCTCCTCATCTAACTTCAAGAGGTCCTTACTTCCAGCTTCGTCAAAGTTGACCCCGACAGGACCCTCGGGGTTGATGCCAGAATCTCGATTTCCTCTTGACTGTCCCATAACTTGATTACTGCGCTTTCGACTACTCGTCGAACTTACTACAAATTTGTTACTAGCACCACCTTGTTGGAGAACCAGGTCAGTATCAAACTGAGACTCAGAAATTTTCATGCGTTCGCCAGCTTCGCATTCGCCTTCATCGGCTTCACTGCCGGGGTTTTCACTCCCACCGGAGGAATCTTGGTCTATGCCTTTGTCCAAATCAACGTCTAAAGAACACACAACCGATTCACCAAGGACATCGACGTTTTGGCTGTCTTCTTCATGGGGCTTTTCCATCTGTTCCGCAGAAGAGCTTCCGTGTGTCTTTGTTATAGGAGCAGGAACTTGTTCCTTGTCCTTCAAGGAGACCTGATTCGCTCTTTCAACACGGTAGTCATCAGGTTGACTGTCTGTGCCTATGAACTGTTCATTTTCCCCCATTTGGAGCATCGCTTCCATGCTGCCTACCTGATTTACGCGAATAAGCCAATCCTCTTTGGTGTTGTCCAGGATCGCACTGCTGACCTGTGACTTGGAAATGGATGTGTTCCAGACATAGTGCTCTATAGTGTTCTCAACGACAAGTCTGACAATATCTACGCTTCGTCTCTGACCTAATCGATGAGCTCGGTCTCCCGCTTGCAAATCAAGGGTAGGATTCCAGCACGGTTCAAAGATGAGGACTCTGTCTGCTCCGCTTATGTTGAGACCAGTTCCACCCGCTTTCTTGGAAATGAAAAATATTGAACGAAACGTGCTTGCATTAAACCGATCTACTGCGACCTGCCTGTGTCCATTTTTCACACTTCCATCTATCACTTCAAAGTGTAGACAATTATTTGTTGCCCATCTCTGCAAGATATCGCCCAGGCGGAGACTCTCGTAGAAGATAATGGTTTTGTGTCCTTGTGCCTCGTACGACTTCAAAAGTTGTAACGCGACGTTCAGCTTACAAGATGCATGGGCTTTTCTTTCGAGGGTAGCAGGTGGTTTATCCAGAACGCCTTCAAAACCTTCAACATAGTACTCAAATAGTTCTTTTCGCGCGGCTTTCTTATCAGGATCTTGTTCGTCCTCTTCTGGCAAAACAAGCAACGCATGTGTGGCAATTGCTCGGGAGATATGTTGCAGGTAGAAAGAAAGACAGTTTGGACATCTTTGACACTCACGCGAATTCTTGTGATGCATCTTCCAAATTGGCGCGTTCTCTAAGTCGTCTTCCGTGACAGGATAGCGGTGACAACAGTCCCTTGATGAAACCGCGCTCCCACAATCACAAGGACGGTTGGAATCACGTAAAAGTTTAACATCATAGCTGCTTTGAAACCTTTGATACATATGAGCTTGTAATCCGTCACGCTTCATGCGCATGAACACACAGTAGTCCGTCTTGGAAGGAAGCTCTTTTTGGATGATGGATTTCGGGCGTCTTACCATATGCTTAGCGAGAAGTGCACGGAGTTCAGTAATTCGGCCATTCGCTCTTTCGCGCATGTACGGAGACGCATCCTTCTTTGTGCCTCTGTTGATAATATCAATAAAGTGCTTCCGAAAGGTTGGATATGCCAGCCAAAACGACGAAGGGACCACCAGACTCATGACGTTCCACAACTCTTTTAGTCGGTTCTGCACGGCAGTACCAGTGAGACCATACATGACTCTCTTCGGAATTTGGACCAAGGACTTGTATATCTTGGTGTTGCAGTTTTTGGCCATGTGTATCTCATCGACAATCACAACATCCCACTTCCACGGGCTGCCGTCATTGGTGGGGCGGGAGAAGAAACTGTCACCATGCACAGCAACAGGATTATCTCCGGCGATGAGAACGTCTATGGTTCCATGCTTAAGAGCGCGAGATATTTGAGGTTGCGATAGCCTGTCGTAAAGCCTGACTTTAAAAGGTGTCCAAGTTTCAAACTCCCTCTTCCAGTTTTCCTTCACCGAAAGTGGAGCAACAATAAGAATTCTAGGAGCGGGTTGGTTATTTTGCTTTGCACGCTGCTCTCGATCCCAGATACCAAACGCGGCACCAAGGAAGCACACAGCCTGCACGGTCTTTCCCAAACCCATGGCATCGGCTAGCAAGCCACCACGGTCTCTCTCATACAGACGATAGAGAAAAGTGACGCCATCAATCTGAAAGGAGCTTAGAAATCGACAGATACAAGCAGGCAACACTCCAAAAGAGCCGCAAGACGCCCCACGATTCGACAGCTGCAGATGACGCGCAGCCACCGAGTCAAACTTGACAGCATTCAGCTTCGGAAAGCCGTGGCCCAAACAGAGCGCACGCGCGCGATGAGAGGCTGTCTGAGCGGCATGGTCAGCCTCCCAGCCATCTATACCACGTTCATCGACATGTGCCACGCGCGGCTGCGGCGCAGACACAAATGAATCTTCCAGAGCACACACTCGCTGCAACGCGGCTGGGGAGGGCGGCGGAACGGTGTCCGCACCAGAAGAAGCGGAGGACTCAGCAGGCACAGCCACCGCGGTGTGCGGGCGCGAACGCGACGGCGACGTCACACGACTGCACGCAACCGACCGCGGGCGAGCATCTGAAAGGCGGGGGGGCGAAGCGGGCTGCGCCGGAGGCGTGTCGGGCTCAATGGTATCCGCATCGGACGCGGCGTACGAGGAGGGTGAATGCGGGGCGGGGTGCGAAGAGGGGGGCGGCGAAGAGGGGGGCGGCGAGCGGGTGGACTCGGAGGAAGTGAGCGACGCGGACGGCGACAAGGCCGGTGGCGAGGCGCGCGCAGCGTAGAGCTGGCGGAACAGTGCGCGTCGCTGCTCGTCGTCCATGGCGCTGACGGCGCGCGGAGACGATGCGCTGTCAATGCGCGTTGCGCGAGGCGCGATGCGAGCGCGGGCCGCCGCACGGCGCTTGGCTGTGCATGTCTCGCAGCCAGCGCCGTGCATACGTTCCCACGTGCACACGTGCACACGTGCACACGTTCAGCAGGTCTCTCTTTCGCCGCTTTCCTATGCTTTCCACGTGCAGCCAATGGGCGCGCGTCTGCGGCGCGTGGTGATAACGGACTTGGTTCGTTGTCAAGCCGCCGGGCATGCCGTCATTGTAGCAGTGCTGCTTCCTTTTTGCAATATCGTACCTCGCTGGTTCCTTCTTCCGTTCCATCACAATCGCTTCGAGGAGGAAACGCTGGTAGCGCAGCAGTAGGAAAGGCCCTCGACGCACACGCTGCGCGATTCCATTGGAGCGTGTCGCGTGGCAGCGGCACCACAGTGTCCAAGCAATTCCTTTAGAGGAACAGTGGTGTTTCAACGGCTATCAGCGTGACCATGGTCGGCGGCGCACGTGTGCTTCAAGCGCGGATACGTCCAATCACCGCCTCGCAATTGGTCGTCGAAATCAAATCCAGGTGCAACATGCTATCGTCACAGTTGTTCTGTCACAGCCAGCCGTCACAGCCAGCCGTCACAGCCAGCCGTCGTTTCTTAACCGTGCTGCTCCTTGGTAAGATTCCTCTTCTTCCATCTCTCCTCGGACGCATTTCGAGATGCGTGTCATAGTCATCGGTGGTGGAGTTGGGGGGCTTGCTGCCCTTCATGCCATTCACAAAAAGGTTGCCAACGACACCAGTGTCTCAATCACATTAGTCGAACCGAAGTCTTTCATCGAAGTACCATGGGCTACCATCCGTGCCATGTTTGACGTGCGGATCGCCAACGACTCCACAATTCCAATGTCCACCTTCCTTAAGAAACATATCGGTATCACTCATGTACAAGCCAAAGTGAAAACCCTTGAGAAAACTGCTGTTGTGCTCGACGATTCGCAACGGCTTGACTTTGATGTTTGTCTCGTTGCTGTTGGTGCCTCAACCGTGGTCAGCTTCCTAGACCCTCTCAGTTCACCTTCGTCCTTAGAGCCAGAACAGCAGAGTGTGAAGGGCAGACGAGCTGCAATGGAAGCGTCTGGCAAGCATTTGTTGAGTGCAAAGTCTGTGTTGGTTGTAGGAGGCGGTGCCATCGGAACTGAGATTGCATCCGATATTGCTGCTTTTGGTGCTCTTCAACCTTCCAAACCATCTGTGACGCTCGTTCACTCTCGAGAACATCTAATTCCCGAATTTAACTCCAACAGCGCTGCAAAAATTCTCAAAATGCTGCAGGACCTTGGAATAACCGTTCATCTCAATGACAAGGCCATTGAAAAGGATGGAAAGTGGGTCCTAGATACTTCTGGGCAACAAATCGAAGCCGACACTGTCATCAGGGCTGTCGGAATCTTCCCCAAAAATGATTTCATGCAGAGTAACTTCTCACAAGCGCTCGATGACAAGGGCTGGATCACTGTGGACAACTATTACAGAGTGCCCGGTGGCGAGGGTAGGATTTTCGCCGTGGGCGATTGCTGCACTGCCTTGCACAAAAGCGGTATTGATGCTATGGCAAGCAAATCGGCCATTGCTACCAACATCTCCAAGACGATTCAAGCGCTTAGACAGAACAAGAGTCTCGACTCACTGACAAAGCTGGCCTCCAAAGTTGGAGGACCTCCTTTGTTTTTTGTCACAGCGGGGCCGCAAAAAGGCGTGGCTCAGACACCGCTCGGTTCAATAACGTGGGGACTTCCTGCCTTTAAGAACAAGACAATGTTCATCTTTCGTCTGAAAAGCGAAATCGGCATCTAATTGCTTGCAAATCAGTTCTGCATTTGCCATAGCAACGGTTTTCACGGTTTCAAAGCCCGCTATGTCATTATAGGCGTTGAGATATCACTTCGAAGTCATTTGAAACCCTTATCGATCTAAATGATGTTGCAAGCTCATTTAGATAGCATGACATAATACAGCATAAACAAACATGGAATCAACGGACTCTTAACACTGTCACATCAATCACTATGTCAGGTTTGTACACGCGATCAGGATTAAGATAGATGTTCTTGAAGCGTTGAAATTCCGCAAAGCCTTTTGGAAGAGGACGGTCGTTAGCGTTTCGATAGCCGATAGTGCTCGGTATCAATAAGCGTCTCTTCCCGCCAACGCGCATACCTAATACTCCTTCCTCCATTCCAGAAATAACATCCTTGCTTCCCATGCGAAAAGTGAACGGTTCACGATCGTATGTACTATCAATGCGCCATCCATTTCGTGCGCCAGTAGTTCCGAGAGTGTAATGTACTGTGACAACTGATGTGGACCCGACTGAAGGCTTATCTTCCTCTGGTAGGATGAAGTCATAATATTGTAAACCAGTTTGAGTTCTTTCAATTTCGCTACCCGCGGAAGGGTCAGCTACACGTACAGCAGCGCTCGATGCCGGTGTTTGGAGCATCATTAACCCACAGACTTGCAACAAGGCTCTTCGTGTGATTGCAGAAGTCGGCCTTGGCGCTTTCTCTGTCGCCATCGTGGTCAACACTACCGTGCGAGGTTTGTGAAATGTTGGTAAATTGTGAGCCACGAAGAGAAACTTCTTGGATCCCATCCTTCGCGATTGGAAAGTTGAATATGAACGAATGATGGATTTATTGCACTCTTTACTACGGATCCTACCACAACACACCCTTGAGCGCACTGAGATGATAGTCGCGGGAGGGTGGAGATTGAAACCTCGCCCACAAATTTCACCTGGCATGGGCTGGCCCGAGATAAAATTTTCATTCCATAGCCCGGAACTTGGGAGAAGCAGCGCATATAGAGTTCACAAGAGTCAAGATGATTATGTTTGTTTCGTTAGCCATCCAGCGGTTGATAAGGGTCAAAGGTATACCACGTTTGTTTCTATCAAATTGGGGAGACCAGATAGTTACACTAAACTGCGGATTTACATCTTCACATCTCTCGCTACAAATCGGCATACTGGGCGTCGCTCATCGATGCTCCTTACGAATTTGTTTTCTATTTCTTTTAGGAAAATTAACTGGGTTTATCTGCATGACACATGTGTTGTTTACGTCTCTCTCTCTCTCTCTCTCTCTTTACGGGCACACTTGTCTAATTCCTACGTAGTGCAGAGGCCAGTAAATAACCTCTCATGGTAACTATCATCAACCGAAGCCAGCACAGCCGAAACTAGATACATGAGGATAACGAACTTGCTTCGTCCGATCTTAAATGCCCAGGAAAGAGGTACCAACGATGACTCTAAACCTCGTAAACACTCCGAAGAGAATGTAGAGTGATCACGCAGACTTCGACAGCCGTTTTGATACCTTAGGAATCGTGCATTGTTTTCATCACGAAAGACGAGAAAACAGAAAAACATCCTTCGATGTTTCTTTACTGATTTCGAAGCCTTGGTCGCCCTGCCACGTACCAAGCTGATGGTGAAGCAGGTATCCATTTCCCAAAGCAATTGAAGGAACGAGAATGTATCTTTATTGGCAATTACGACAAATTGACGACGACAACGCAAGCGATATCAAACTGTAAAAGACGACAGAATGCTGCCTGCCGTCGCATCACACTGTTGTTACATCGGCGTTGCCCACGATTGACTTAGGTCATGCGCCGGCCTGTCTTTTCCTGCAACCGTCCCTCCTATCCACATGGCAACAGACATTTCATAGGACTCATGATGACGTTCTGGGAGTAATTGCTAGCAATTGCCAACCCCTGTGTGAGGTCACCACAAGCATCGCTGTGCACGTTTTGTTGTCTGGTCAGACGCTTTTGTACCCTTTGTAGCCCAGTCGTCTATCACAGATCAGAATGCTGTCGCCACTGTGTCCAAAATAAAAAATTCTAAAAGTTTTAATCCAGAAAAATATTCGAGAGCCACATTGTGATCCGACAAAACCAAGTTACAGCACATACACAAACGTCTGACGCCGGCGAATCAGCAACGATGTCAAAAACCCCACTGATCACTCGCCTGCCTTTCGTTCTCGCGATCGTCGAAATCATTGAGGTCTCTGAATTTACTATCGTAAGTGTGGTAGAAGTTTTCTACCACAGCGATCTCTAGATTCTGAATGATAAAAATACTGCGACGCTGAGTTCCCCTCGGGGAAAGTGGCGTCAAGGACAAACGAACAATTCGAAGGGACGAAAGCAACCCGGCATTTCCGGAGCGATCATTTCTCACTAATCGTGCAGACTTAACTCAGCCTTTGATCTATCAAAATCGAGGATCATGGCTGGTCGTAAAATTCTTGTTGGAGTCAAAAGAGTCGTCGACTATGCGGTCAAGATTCGTGTGAAGCCAGATGGATCGGGAGTTGACACATCGAGTGTCAAGATGTCAATGAACCCCTTCTGCGAAATCGCCGTGGAGGAAGCTCTTCGTCTTCGGGAAGCAAACAAGGCGGCAGAAGTCATTGCTGTGTCAATTGGTCCGAAGAAATCAGTGGATACTTTGCGAGTAGCATTGGCGATGGGCGCTGACAAAGCAATTCACGTTTCTGTCTCGGAGAAGCAAGCAGATCTTCAACCCCTTGCAATCGCGTCAATACTGAAGCATTTAGTCAATGAACAAAACCCCGATATGGTTATTCTCGGGAAACAAAGTATCGACGGCGACAACAACCAAACAGGTCAGATGCTCGCTGGAATGCTCGGTTGGCCGCAGGTAAGTCTAGTCAAAGCTTTCTATGTTGTTCTCACTGCTGTGGGGTGATGATATCACTTCCATCACGACGGTCTTATGATAGTGCCGAACTTAACCCTCGAGCCAAACCCCTGATTCGAAACGGATTCGGATATTCCGATATCTGACCGCAGCATACGCCAGTCTGAGTGATTGGCGTAGAACCAGACCAAATTTCGATCTAACCCTCCAATATGTACCTTTCCTATCTTCTGCAGGGGACATTTGCAAGCAATGTCGACGTTGAGAGTGGTTCCCTCTCAGCGATTAATGTTACTCGAGAAGTAGATGGTGGGCTGGAGACGGTAGAGTTGAAACTGCCCGCTGTCGTGACTTGCGACTTGCGCTTAAACAAGCCAAGATTTACATCGTTGTCAAACACGATGAAAGCCAAAAAGAAGAAGGTAGAAACCATTGATGTCAATTCTTTAGGCATTGAGCTTGAATCAAAGGTGCAGACGCTTTCGGTCGTTGAGCCTCCAAAACGTCCTCCGGGGATCATCGTAAAGGATGTAGATGAACTTGTCGAGAAGCTCCACACAGAGGCCAAAGTAATATAGCCTACAGCTCGGGTAAGGTTAGAATGTTTCAACTTGGCCTATGTATTAGATAAGTTAAACGTGGTTTCTATTCCGTTTTTTAAAAAGATGTCTTCAGTGAGCTATTCTATGTTTCTCAAGATTTGTAATTTGTGTATTAGTGGTTAGATATCTTCGATTTCGATGGTCCACATTTCAGTAACTTGCGGGTCTTCACCCATGGGCTGCAACTTTAAACCAAAATCTTGTAGGGAAGCCATTTCCTTGTCTTTGGGGTCAAAGAGAGTGCGTTCAATCTTTGCGAGACGATACGCATGGCGCATATCTGCGGCCACAGTCTCCATCGTGCGCCATTTCTTGGACAGTCTCCTCCTTTCATTCCTCTCTTGAATACGCATTTGACGGAAATGATCGTCAATAGCTTGCTCTTCGTCAATACGTCTTTGCTCTGCTTCACGGCGCTCCCTTTCTTCTCTCTCCTTCCTCTCTTTCGTCATCGTCACGCCAGCATACACGGCACGTTCGTTAGTGGAACGAAAATCTCGATGCTGCTTGTTTCTGTTGGGATCGAGCTTTATGAGCGAAGAGGAGTTCGAGGCAGCTGCTAACAGGGAAGCAAGCCCGAACGACTGACCCTGACGCGAGCGCTTTGCGTTCTGCAGAACAGCCTTCTTTGCAGCAGGATCCTCTGAGCGACGTTTTCTGCTCGGCCGCTTTCTTTCTGAGGCAGCCGCAGCGCGTCGTTTTTCTTCTTCCCGCAACACTTTCTCTCGCGTGTGTTCTGGCAAAATGGAGGCTGCTTCGGTCAAAGAGTCCTTCTGTTCCGAAGGAGGGGATTCATCTTTTCTCTTCGGAGGCGAAACCGGTCGCGCTTGCCGGGATGGTGGTTCACGCGAATATCCGACGCTCCTGTAACCTGACTCAGATGAACGCGAGTCCCTTTGTCGAGGCTCATGTATCCGAGGCCTGTGTGGGCGAGACTCGTACGGACGGGTTCCGTGTCTATAGTGCGGAACAGTGCCGTTTAACTTTGGCCGTGAAGCAAATGAGGACTTGCCGAGCGGGGGTAGCGAGAGAGGTCGAAGAGCGGATTGTTGCGTTTGAGGAGTTGGTTGAGGACGAAAATGCGTGCTTGACGTCGTTGATTGGTGAAGAAATCGTGCGCTTATTGCATTTTCCAAAGGAGGGCTGTCTTCTTCTGAAAACACGTCGTCAGGGTCTACTTGATAGTCTGCCATGGCGTTGAAAACAGTATGGAGTACGAGTAGTTGTTAGACCAGGTATTGTTGGTGGTGACGAGCACGGAGTACTTGTGGGGTTGTCGCTGATATTAAAGTTCTGCGGGAACGCCGCGATGAGACACAGGCCGAATCGGAGATCTACGCGAGCACTGATGAGCGAGAACGTAGCACGCAAAGAAGGCACGCAGCCGGACGAATAGCAGTTTGCGGATTGCTATCTTGTCTTGGGCGACACACAAGACACGAGCAAAAAAGGACGAATGTGAAAGATTTGGCTTCTGCGCTACACGTACAGAATACACGTATTTACGCGCACCCCACAGCACCTCCAAGACTTCTCGTTCTTTTGACACCATTCCGAAGGGTAGATACAATATGTGCTTTTCTCGCTCAAATCATGCTGACTGTGCAATCGTTCATCCCGAAGAGAACGTCTCCTCGAGGCGTTCTCTAGCTACTAGTTGCTGATTATTCGCCTTCATCGCCTCTTGCTTCACGTTTCGTAACTGCTCGTTCCAATAAGCCACATGGGTATTTTTGATCCTACACACTGTCAGTCCATTCTGGATGGACTGAATGTCAGGTACCTTTTCGATTATCGTAGGCACAGTGCACCAAACTGTCTCGCCAATCTCAGATGTAGAGCTGGGGAAGTGAAACTTTTAAGTAACACTTAGCTTGGCGCAAGAGATTCTCCGGGCAGTTCCTTTATAGCGATTCGAATTACGATATCCCTAGAAATTTTCGCAACAAGGCTTCCTGAACGCATTTCGCCCTCTTAAATTCTTTGATGGTTTAATCGAAAGTGTTGGCAACAAAGGAAGATAAAACTAAGACTACCTTTGGTAAACTTATTTGCTCACCTTTCATCGTGAACGAGAAAAATTATGTTTGTCAACCGTGGAAGGGGGAGTGGGGGATGCTGTGCCTATTGAAGAGCACAGATTTCTTGGTTCTTCGCGGGGACACGCGAAGAGGACCGAAGAGGACCAAACCCTCGTGCACTGACACAGGACACTAGTGTCATCAGTTTCCTGATGCATACGACAAATCCTACGATAAGGAGAGGCATGATTTAGCGTCCTCCAATCGTCACAGTATGAAAAGAATGCTGGTTAGACCTAGACGGGGCTCGATAACCGTCTCTCGCAGGTCATCGGTAAGCGGCGTTCGATAACAAAAATCCACGCGGCAACACCCACCAGTTTTTCATACTTCTGCCGGCTATCTACACGAACTCAAGCCTAGAATTTGGCCCTGCAGAGGCGGCCGCCCTTGTAGCCATGCATTTGATACATGCAGCCGCCGAGCAATATATTCGGTGACTTAAAAAGTCCCATGGATACTCTACCATCTATCTACCCTCTAGAGTAGGAATGCATGGGATGATCTGAAAGTCCAGATTGGGGTTCATGTCGATCTTTTGGAACTGCATTCCAGAATGCTTGAAATAAAAACAAAGATGGTCGAACAGAACTTGGTTTTTCGGTCAAATAGAAGTATGTAGGGTACATCATTGTCAACAGAAATGCTATTGCCTTCCTCTGGTAGCTTCATTGTCAGTTAGCAGCTATTCTACTGTCCATTAAGGGTTTATGTTCATGACCTAATGTAGTCAGTGTTCTCGAGGCCTTTCAGACTAGAACTGTCAGTTGTCAGCTGCACAAATACATCAGTCTTCCCGATATCGATCGGCTACAGCTTCAGGTGAATGATATTTGCCTCACATAACCACGCTGGAAAAGTGGATGGTGCCGCGCGTAGGGCATCTATAATACTTTCAGCCTTTTGGTGTTGCCGTTGAGGTCAGGGTCTTGACATACTCCTGGCTGCAAGACGGAACCAAAGACCATGGTTACGACTGGCGATCAAGCGGTAGGTTGCTCAACTACTTTTACTGAACAGAGACATCTACGGAATCAAAACTGACGCATTTAGCTTTCAGATTATTTCCTTTTTCACAGAGCAACAGGAGCGGGAACGTAGAAGAAACAGCGATCATGGTGAGGTGCCAGAAATCTTCAAAACAAACGAGTTTCAAGTTAGCATATCTGGTTTTACCCTTGCACTGCCAAATCCATGGCGTTGTATCAAGCTTCACGCTGAGCTTTCGATCCAGGCACCCGGAACAACAGAATTTGTTCATCGACTCACCACTGAAACCATTGAGGGTCAGTGCAGTCCAATATTCACGAGGAGAGCCACTTTCGCTCCCTTTCAAATGCGCAATTCTCAGCACGAAGCAAAGCAAACGCTTGTAAAGGTGGATATATACCTTTGCGGGGAGCTTATCTTTTCAACCAAGTTTGAGCTGGCCAGGCTGCTTTGGGATGGCCAGGTTGAGAAGAAAGTGGAGCCGGTTATTCCTATCATGTTGGTCGTCAAGAACAGGAAAGCAGTTCAGGGGAGAATAGCAATGGATGTTGTTCGGAGAAGACCGATTGGCACTCCTCCTGACAATCACGAGATTGTTTTAAACTTCGAGTTTGGTGCCAAAATTTGGGCTACGATATCAGAGCAGAGCGTGTATTTCACATTGTGCGGGGTTGGATTTCGCGGGCGATGGAATCGCGTGTTCGCCTCGAAAAACATTAAGAAGCAGCCTTTTAAGAGAAAGATTGCCACTATCTTTCCTAGGGTTTATCTTTCGCGAGGTGATCTCATTAACGACAATCCCAGTAATCCGGTTCGCGTCGAGCTGTATGGATATCGAAGAGGGTATCCGAAGCTCTTGGGATATTGTCATGTGACGCTCGCAGAGCTGAACAAACCTAGGATCATAGCATGGAACAATGGACCTTCCTCGACGATGTCTGCGATTATGAGAATCACCTCTTCACCTGTGTCCCAAACTCAATCCGAGTTGAACTTACATCTCATCTCCAAATCCGCACCTGAAACAGGGATCCATCCGAGCTCAGAAGATGAGAATTTCTCACAACTTAGCCTAACCCAAGAGACATTCTGTGCATTGGGAGAGTCTCCAATAAGTATACGGAATGCGAAATTTGACATTCCTTCTCGAAAGACTGAGCTGCAAGCGAGGAAGGAAAAAACGGCTGTTTCACCAAAACACTTTTCGGTACACTTCCCGGCAACACACCGTTCTGCGCTGGACGATGCAGCCAAAGAAAGTGCCGATGATTACGTTTATCCTCGCGAGAATAAACGTAGATTTGGGAAGCGACTGAAGACACCGTATTGATAGCATCAATGCGTATCTCTTTCTTACTTACACAAGGCTCATATTTTCACTCTGATGTGTAAGCGTTTTCTGGAGGAGGATGAAACTTGCGGGCATTAGCAAAATTTCGCCCTTGGCTTTGAAAAATGGAGCACTATCGATAGGATGGCCTGTTTTTCTATATCCACATCTTTCATACCACGCTATGATATCTTCACGGACTCCAAGAACGTCTAATGACTGTAAGAAAGTATCCGATGGTTAGATTCTCTTAAGGTTCTTTGTCAACTAGCATCAGTTCATGTTCTCCCGAATTAAACTTACCACTCTGTCAACACCTGAAAGTCTGCAATGGTCTTCCGCAAATTTCATTAACCTTTTTCCAAGCCCGCGACTCTGAAAACGACCTGCGACAGCAAGTAAACCAATGTAACCTGTTGGCTCTGGCAACGGTCCTACTACAGTTTCTTTCACAATTCCGGTTTTCACACAACCGGCTATTGTTCTGGAACTGGATTCTTCCATGACAAAGATATCGAAGTTTTTGGCTTCTTCTCGTAGACTTTCAGGAGTAATGCGTAAACCATCCAGAATGTGAGCTTCATGAGTCCAATTGTCCATTGATCTGTAGCATCGGTTTATCAACGACACTATTGTTGCGAGCTCCTTATCATTCTCATCCTTTAGCCGTCTAATGGTGTGTGATTCTGGGGTCCTGCTGTTTGTTTGAGCACCGGGACTCATGATGAACTAAACCCACCAAAGCCCTGTGTTTTCACACAAAACAGAAAGAAAGGAAGCAGAGCAATATTGATGCCACTCAGCTTTGTAGATAATTCTTTGAAACAATTGAACCAACTGGTGTAACTACCGTACAATATCCTGGGGCACGAACGATGCTCGACCAAGATATGGTAATTGGAGGCAGAACAATATACAGATATATCTTCTTTCGGCAATTGCGAGAAGGGAGCGATGACATCGGTATTCTATGCGGTCTCCGTGGGAATGGCGCTCTTCCGCTGTGGTACTGTGGTCGTTGAGAATCTATCATGCGCTCCGCGCAGTGTTATTTTCAACACTTTAATATGCCTGCTCGCTTTATGCGTTGATCACGGGTCTATGCAACAGACTGGCTATTGAAACGTGTACAAAGGGATAACTTTCATTTCATCCTCGCAGCGCAGAAATATTGGATCCTCGATCGATTCGAGAATCTCGGGGCCTCTGTACGATTTGTACAACCCATTTCTCTAAGAAATGAGACTTTTCTACGAAGGTAGCTGGCGACGACGCAAGTTTAAAACAATCACACGTTGTCCGGGATCTATTTGCCTCTTGCGTTTCTTTTTTGGAGAGATATCACCGTAAACAACAGTCAGACAAAGAAGCTCTTTCAAAGTGTAGAGAAAAGGGGGGTTCACAATATCATCGGGCCGCAATTCTGCTTTGGTTTGAATCTTCGCGAAAACCCTCAGCGGAGTCTCGTTGTAAGAGTATTGACATTTTGCCTTAAGGGACTGTGATCGAAATATGGTTGCAGACAACCCTGCTTCGAATGATGGAGAAGTGGAAAACACGAAAATAGGAAAGGAGAACCTTACAAACAAAAAAAAGAAACGTGAGGCTCCAGAATTGAAGGATGATACTAGCAAAAAGCATCGCAAGATCTCAAACTCGCCGAGCCAGGCTGAAAAGCCGCAACGAGCCACTCGACGTGATGAACGTAGAGAGTTGATGAACCAAGCTAAATCAAAATGGGAGCAGTTGCGTCCTCGGTCTACAAGCAAGGAAAAGACCATACGATTGATACAAGAACTCCTTGAAATGCTTCGAGGCCGGATTGTGGAGTTTGTATTTCGGCACGATGGTTCACGGATTGTTCAATGGATGCTTGGGGAGGGAAATGAGAAGCAGAAGGATTCTGTCATGAAAGAACTTATGTCAAGCGCAGATCAACATCCTTCTTTCGGGTCTGGTCCTTTCTTTACTAAATTGGCGTGCGATCGTTTTGGAAGTCATCTTGCTTTCAAAATGTTACGGAAAGCGGGTAAGGAGCAGCGGCAGTTGATTTTCAACAAGTATTTGCGTGGCAACACCTCAGAGTTGATGCGAAGTAGACATGGTGCAGATGTCCTAGATTTCGCATACCAGACTACGCTTAACGCTAGGGCCAAGGCGGAACTATGTGTCGAAATGTTGTATGGAAAGGATCGCAAACTGTTCGATACGGTGCGGGGCAAACTTTTTGATCAGAACCTCAACGAGGGCGGCAAAAACGGTTCTAGAAATGTTTTCGCTCACTCTCTGGAACTACTCGACGAATCCTTCAGAGACGTCGTCGTCGATTCTGCTGGTGCTGTGATCAACCAACTTGTAGATAGGGAGAACATACTTCGTTTCGAAATAGTTCACGCGGCGATGAAAGACTACCTTGACGTGCTAGTGACAAGCTATTCGAAGGAGCGTTCTCAGGAACTGGCCGCACTATTAGGACCGGCAGTTGTTCACATCACGCATACAAAACCTGGCGTGCAAGTTGCAGCGCAGTGCGTCAAGCTTCTCGATGCTAAGCACAGAAAGAAGCTAGTGAGGGGCCTCAAAACACACATCCGTAAATTAGTTGAAGATGAGTTTGGACATCGGCTCATAATTTCGCTTTTCGAGTGGGTGGATGACACTCGATTAGTTGGAAATATGGTGAGGACAGAGATGTTTTCCAGGTCGCAGTTAGATGCCGATCTGAATGACGTTGCAGAAGTCCAGAAGAACAAGTCAAGAGGGGGAAAGAGCAGGGCTGAGAAGAAGGGTAAAGAGAAGAAAGAAAAAGCAGCTGTACACATTCCGAAGGAAGCTGAAGCCAATGTTGATATAGAATATCTCAGGACGGCATGCACACATCGATACGCGCATATGCCTTTGCTAAATCTACTCGTCGGTAGAGAAAGCCGATACTTTAATCCAGATATGTACGGGTTCGTGTGGGAGAGTGTAGATGTGGAAAAGTTTGGCGTGATGTCCAAGAAGGATACAGACGTTCGACGCAAAGAGCTGCTGGCTACATTTGAAGATGGAATCCGTGAAGTGATGAAGCGCGAAATGAGGACATTGTTGATGAATCACTGGTCAGCCGCGGTGGTTGTTGGGGCGTTATTGTCAGAAAGAACATCGGAAAGTGTAGTGAATGGCATACTAAGTTGTCTTGGGAGCGAAGATGGAATAAGGGAACTTACGGAGAACGTTTGTGCTCGAAAGACGTTGGCTACCATTTTTAAAATCGGTGGTATGAAAACATCTTGTGCCGTGCTTGACGGCTGCAAGACGGAAATGTTGCGTACGTTGCTTAATTCCAAGGGATGTGAACCGATTGGAGAGCAGCTGGCAAGAAATAGTGGTAGGACGGAAATACGGAATCTGCTTCAGTTTGAATAACATCGACACGCGTCATCAATCTGCGTCAGCCTTCTTCCGAGTAAAGATAATGTCTGTGTGAAGTCTACTTCCGTGGAAATGGCGTTCCACTTCACTGTTAGGGGTTCGCACCGCATGCTTTTATCCCAGGTTTCTTCATTGCAGTGGAAATATGAGAACTCGAATGCCATTGTGCTACTACCGCAGCTTAAACGAAGGAATAATTCAGAGCAGCAACGTCGACCAGCTCGGTTGTGTGTTGGGCTAGAAGGTAACATCGCGGGAGTACAAGAATTGAGTTCTCTAAAGCCTTATAAAGCGGGCTGTTAGATATGAGTGGTGTTTTGTTTCCCTGCCTCGCCAATTTCCGGTCACATGTCAACTTCGCTTTGCGCCTCGACTGATTGCTGCCAAACCATGTCTGCGCCGCTCGTCCCGTGTCAACCTACGCCTTCTGAAAATCGTCAAGAATGCTGCCATATCCATGCTGTTCATGTGTTTTTCAGGTGCCTTGTATGACCTTGGTATGTATAACCCCGCTGTAGATAGGGCGCTCAGATCTTCCAGAGCGGGGCCTGCCATTTGGTCGTCTTCCATGGCTACATGAGCATTACTGGTACTGTCACCATGTCGCTCGGTGATGTTATAATGAGCTCTCATCGAGTTGTGCAGTATTCTTCCTCACAGACGCAAATGCTTCGTACTCCTTGTCTTTTCGCTTTGGTTTCGTACTTGCTGCTTTGTGTCGGTGCTTTTGCGATCAAGAAGGAATCAATATTTCTTATTCGTCTTTCGTTTGCCAGTCTTGGAAACTGATTCGGAATCTGCAAGTCTTTTCTTCCCCGATGAAGTTGCGTTCTTTCATTCTTACATATCTGTCGTTCCCACATCTTGTATGTCCGTCCCAGTTTTCGTACTCTCTGTTGGACTTTATGCTGCCTTGCTTCCAGACCATGCGGGCATGGCAGACGGTTTCTGTCAAAGTCAGATGTACTTCGGACTCGGGTCCATTCTCTTCACCGCTGTATTTCCCCGACTGCAAAACTCCATGCAAATTGAGGTTGCCGTTTTCGTCACCAGTATCCTTCTTTCACTGCCTTGTCTCGCAACTGGTATGGTCGTAGAATGGCCACAACCGAGCTAGTATATCCCGTCCATGGTATCACAAATTGTCTCGGAATGTACTTATCTTCACAATGTTGCAGATGGACTACCGATTTCATGGAAGAAATTGTTAATACTCCGAATGTTCTAGTTGTACGTTATGGGTATTTCAGGAGCACAGGCTAGATGTGTGTTCATCCCTTTCTTTTTTGGTGTGGGACATTCGCTCAATACTAGCATGTCTGTTGCGACACGCTGCCTCCAGGCCATAAATTTGCTCGCGGCGATCTGTAGTCCCAATGTTGGCATCGTCAGTAACGCGATCAGACTCCCGTCTGGTCCACTATCTTTTGGTACGAAGAACTTGACGTTGTGTTTGTTGGCTCTACAGCTACTTCTGTTCATCTTAGTTATTCAAATTTCTAAGATGGTTTGGTTTGCTGTGTTTGTTCTTTGTAGTGGGCTTTTGGTTGTTTTATTTGCTACTGGCGCTTGCATATCCGCTTTGCTTGTACGAGAATTATTCGGCAAGAACAACAGTGCTTTGATATATGGTGTGGGAGGGAGCCTGGCTTTGGGATTTGGATGTTTGGTCGCAGTGTTTGCAGTTGAACGACTAGCGTCTCATGCCGTTTCCGAGCCGAAGGCGAATCTTGCCCACTACTATTTTGCGATTGGGTGGACTATTTTGGGGCTTGTTGCCGCTGTGCATCTCCACAAGAGTCCTGAAGCATTCCCATTGAAAGGCATAGCGATGGTGAATGACTGCGGTTCCACAAAGCGTGCGTCTGGGTTTAAAAGTGGTATTTGATATTTCTTTGGAAGTGGTATGATTTGCAGTGGCTCGATATGTGACTCTGAAACAGCTTGAGATTTATATGATTTAAACCGGAGGGATGCGAATGTGGCGAAACTTTCCCATTGCAGAATATGCTCTGGTTATTCTAATCAGCTCGGGCACGAAACAGCATTCCGACTTGTTCCTGTGGACATGTGGGTTGAATCATTAAAAGTTTGCAGAAGTGCATGATGACATTCAGAGTTGGTATGTCACTTGCACTCGAGGCATTGGACCTCCAACATGATGGCATTCGAAAGAAAGAAAGTTTTCTTGGGTGTTCTTCTACAGTACTTGAGGATTAGGTTAGCATACCAATGTACGGAAGAAAGATTGCTCGATCAGAAAAGCTCGTGGGCTTTCGAAAGAATTGTCTCGAGGTAGGTGAGGAGGGCAGCAACGCCGTTCGTGCCGACGAAATTTGAAGAGA
The DNA here is from genome assembly GCA_030374765.1 of Agarophyton chilense. NCBI lineage: Eukaryota > Rhodophyta > Florideophyceae > Gracilariales > Gracilariaceae > Agarophyton > Agarophyton chilense. The sequence continues at coordinate 607,501 of JARGXX010000129.1, forward strand.
GTGTCCTATGAAGTTGAGACAGAAGATTTACATAGAACTGCTTTTGATCGAAAAGAGTGATGACAGCGATGCACGAAATATTTGATCTCCGTGCGACAAGAAACAATCGGCACAGTGGCTCTACTCCCCTCTGTTCGCCCTGCATCCATTTAGGGCATTACGTACATAGTGAGGTTCATTAGTGTGCGAAGAGCTCTAGAAGGGATTAACGAACGGGTGCACGTGAAGAAACAGTGGGCGAATAGGCGGGACGCACGCAGTCGAGAATCTTTCGAAGATAAAAAGGTTTCTGTGAACAAGTTAGTGCATTGAGTGTGTTTGGAAGGCAAGCGTTAGAAAAGTATCGAGCAGAATACCCAGCACCAAGATTTGCTTCAGATTAGCTAGAAATTGAGAAAACACGCTCATGAAGAAGAAAAGGAAACACGGCCGCCGCTTGCTTTGAGTCCCTTTGAAAGACGCACTCCGCACCTTTTTGACACTTGGGCAATCTTGTAAATGATGCATTGTCAAACAACTCCCTGGGAGGCAAGTCCTCTCCCTCTCTCTGTTTGTCTTGGGTACAAAGTTTCCCCGAACCTATTCTCTCCATGCGACTTTTAGTTAATCGTTCTAATACCTACTACTCGTCTTCGTCTTTCCGGTGGACATTAGCTTTTTATTCCCAAGCTCAAGTAAAACTTTTGAAAGAAAAACTTTTCCCATTGCAATGGTCAAGGACTTTCCGTTCTTGGCTTCCGTCGACAAAAGTGGCTCTAGTGCGATGAAATGATATATTGTGGAACCTCTTGAGTAACTTGAAGGTGCCGCATTATAGGGATAAATAGTCAAATATCGGAAAGAAGTTGGAGCCACACCACCATTTTGATCCGCCACGATGACAGATTCGAAATGGCGAACGAGTTCGTTGCAGAGATCGAAACAATCACAGACATAGAAAGAAGAACATGCCTCATGAATGAATTTTCAATCTCACCAAGTGAGAGCGGGAGCATACGAGATTCCCAAAGCGCTTACTTCTAGTTGAAGAGCAGGGTATACCCAGCAGGTTTGAGTTTTTGTTAATATTTGGTAGATCTAACAGCGATAGTAGCAGCCTTGAGAAGAACCATTATGGAAGAGAGACGGGTGTTTCGGGTGCTTTCTTACCAACTCCACGTGATGGCCCTTCGATGAAAGCTAAGAGTCCCACCAACCCTTCTTCAAAATTTCGTGACACACATATTAGAAAGGCACGAACGCTGTCTGTTGAATTTGTTCGGAAGATTGTAGACTGACGCTTTGATACATGTTTGGAGTTAGCCTTCAAAAGGTGAACAAAGGTATATTGTACTATATCATCATTTACAATGTGCTTCGAATGATTAATCGAAAGCTCGTGCGCGATAATCCCCGGAAATCTAATCTGCTGCTGGGAGACGAGGCAGATGTTGAGGGAGTTCGAGTGAGGCTCGTGATTTGCTGCCTGGAACGTGCATTTCCGATCAATTTCATCACAGTCGATTACTTCTGAACAGCTTGCGTGGCATCGTCGTCGAGCACTGTACTCAAGATCCAATGGCACAGAACAGTCGTCACCTCACCTCACCACTGTCTGTTTCTTTCCGACAATTTCGTTGCATTCCGCCAAAGCACCGTAAGCGGATACTTATGAACAGATAATGTCCTCGAACGCAAGCTCTTCGACGCCTCTCCAATTTGGATTGCTGATTATTACGTATGAATCAGAGCAAAATGCCGACACTGAAACTAGTAGCAATGACTTTGAGTTCTTCGACTCGCTCTTCGCTGTGGTGTATAAAAGAGCTCGCTCTTCGTCCACACCCCGACTCTTTCGTTCCGCGCTCACCAACCGATTTGAATCTAAACGCCATTGAAGTGGTTCTTGCTGTCCTCCTGTCACTCTTTCTTCTATCGGTTGGTCGAGTTCTCTGAGTTGGTTGCGTTTCAGTCTTGCCTTCACCATCCGAATCCACCGGCCTGGCCCGACCCCAACGATCCCAACCTACTCCACTCTTCCCCACCCCACCGTACCTTACCGTACCCCACCGTACCCCACCGTACCCCACCCCTCTCCATTCCACCTCCCTTTTATCTTTGAACCCGGGCACTCTGTCTTGAATATCTCTCCCAAGACACCAAAGATGAAAAGCTTTTTACTCGAGGGCGTCATGAAGATGTTTGGAAGTATTTTCGAGAACTGCACTCCAAAAAACATCCGCAACCAAGCGCCTTCCATGTCATCAAACTCTTCTTCTTCCATTGCTAGCGGACTGTCCCACAACCAGGCCAGAGGCGCAAATGGGTGTGCCCTATCACGGACTGTGTCAACATCCCCTTCTTCTTCCCTTTCTGGCGAGCAATACACCTACCAAGCCAGCAGCGCGGACGAGTATACGCCATCGGGCTCCGTGTCATCAACTCTGTCAGGGATGACAATTGCGGACTTGGTACTCGCCCAACGATGGGATGAGCAAAACGAAACAAGCCAAAGCAAAGAAGAGCGTGAACGCAGCTTGGCAGGGACGGTAGCTTCCCTCGTTCGACGCTTCTGTTTTGGACAGGCGGTGGTGCTGGGAGAGCTCCCGGTTTTGCTCCCCAAAGGCCAGATTTTCGTGATAAGCGGCGATCAGCACGTCCCTCCGTACTGCTGGCACGTCCAATGTCGGCCGTGCCCTGAGGAATGGCCCGCTGCGTTGGTGCTGATGGGATTTGATTGGCGAGCGACAGCGGTGTGGCTCCTGCAGCTGCAGAACGCGTCCGATCCTGCCTTGCTACAACAGCTGAAGGCAGTTGCGACCATGTGCGCACCTGGTAGCATGGTACTGCTGATGTCTTGGTCGCCGGCGGCTGTTGAGGTGGCGAGCGACGCGGGGTTCTCCGAAGACGCAGCTCAGTATGGGGCACCCCTGTACCTGCTGAGGAAGAAGGAGCGACATGCTCGGTGTGACGAGACCGAGAGTCCGTACACCTCCCCGCCGTACAGTCCACCACCAGAACCAGTGTTCGACGGATGGGCTGTAAGATTCAGTTTGGCCGAGGATACGTTGCCGCTTGATGCACGAAACGCATTGGTTGGGGGGGTTGCAAAAGTGGTTGGCAACTGCGCCGCTTTAGGAAGTTGGAACACGGAAGCGGGTTTGCGGATGGAGGTCATGGGGAGTAGCTTGCTCGCGGAAGCAGTCATTGAACGGAATGACAACGCCGAGTACAAGTACGTAGTGGAGAGCAAGGAAGGGGCGGTTTTGTGGGAAAGCGGTTGCAACAGGTACGTCCCGCCTGAAAATGGGATTAGTATTCTGTTACAAGATCAATGGAGGTGTTTGTAAATAGTTTGTAAATAGTACATGAGAACGAAAAGGCTTTTCATTGCACAAACGTATAAGAGGAGCTCTTTTTTGAGTGATTAGATGTAGGTGCTTTCGACCACTCTGCTCAGGCTGAGGGAGGGTGAAATCTGTTTGACAGCTCCTTGTATACATATCTGGCAAGAAGATCACCATGCGACGCTAAAACGCAGTTGGCGGAGAAAAGTGTTCGCCGTGAAATTGGGAGGTGACGCAGTTAAAACTAATCATTTGGCAGGCGTTATGAAGGGGTGGAAAGCTGATTGCTGACATCGGAGATACCGAGATTCCACACCACTGAAAGGAGTGCTCTCTGGAGAATCTCGCGACGTGGCACTGGCGCAGAACAAAAGAGAGCAAAGGCGCATCATCGCCGCTTGCAAACTGGTTCGCTTACAGTAAGTCCGAATTTGCCCGAATTATTGAGCTCCGGTGATCCGAGTCTAGACGAAAGCATTTCCGAGATCCCTGAGCCTCTCTGACCATCTCAGAGTCGGGTTTCGCGCAAAAGGCGAAACCGAAACAATACACAGCCATCAGACACAAACCATGAACATCGCCCTGATCTGTATAGATGGCAGTAGCCAAGTACACATCTTCGAGCTTTTCCAAGCTCTGTATTGCATTTCATTTTCAATCCAATGCGTTGCAGATAGGTTTACAAGCCACAATGACTATAAAAACCATAATTACAAAGCTCCGCGAACGACGAACAAGTTTGTTTAGAAATATCCATCGTTTAATTTAGGGTACAATAAACCACCCGATGTCAGCATGTTGAAGACATGAATGCAATTATTCGCAGATTTTTCGTAACATTTGGCGGTGAAGCGAACGAAAAGTCTAGCCGTGCCCTTCTCCAATCGAAAGAATCTTCCGCGCATCATTGTGCACAAACCAATACCTTTTAATTTTGAAAAACAGGACACAGCGAAGTGGTATGAATATTAAAAAATCGATTAGTCTGAAGAAACTTTAATTCTTCGACAAAATAGTGCCGTATGTTGAAAGAATTACGTCTCAGTTTGGTAGTGGCGACGCACTTAGCTTCAAGATTATTGAACGTATGTGAAGAGGATTACTATTGGTTTGTTCACTGCTAAGGAAAAATGTGCACAACGCATCCAAAGGAATGTTCTCTTCAATTCTGCTGGCGAAAAAGAGGGCACTGTTTTGTGATTATTAATGAGAGCAGTGAGTTTTGTACGACTATTAAAAATGTATCTTTTAGATTTGTTTTTCAGACAAGCGAAAAAGTCACCAACGATTACTACAAATGTATGCGATATTGATACTCTTTCACGTTTGATATAGAAAAGGTCTTGTAGTACATACAGGTTGTGCTTGCTGTTAATCTTCAGCAAATATTCTATTTGCTGTACGAAAAAGAATCTGGAAATTTCCATATGATTGGAGGCTGCACCTTAAAAAGAGAAATTCTAAATCGATGTTCTTGATCGGTTGTTTGATTCAATGGGAGTACAATATTTACGTTTTTTTTCCATTCCTTTTTGGAGTCACATACAGGTGAGGCTTTGGGTTTTGTGATACTGTCTATATTGCAGGGTTTGATGGTTGTGCAGTGGAGTAGGAAGTTGATATAAGTCGCTATTGATGGAGCGAAATGGTTGGCAAATACCAAGGAGCCATTACGCGATTCAGTTCAGTCGCACTTGAGAGATTCTATCCAATATGGTCTACGGCTCATCAATAGAATCTCTTAATCCAAAATGTTATTCCCGGCTCCCTTCGTGACCAGTTCCAATGTAGCCTAAACGCGCATTATTGCTTTCCTATGCCGACAAACAAACCTTCGAAATGGGATGATAACAACGTGGCCTTTTGATGCTTCAACACGCTGGATTTTGCTAGAAATCGTTTTTTTCTTGGCTCTCGAAACATAAGTGTATGGTTGAAAATTATATCGGTACGATAACTATGTCCCCACTTGTGGTACCTACTGCTAATTGATGGGTACTGTTGTCTGGGTTTTCTCGTTTCATGGACAGCGTCCACGTCTGATTTAGATTTATTTAGAGAAAGAAAGCTTTAATAGGTGAGCAAAGCAGTCATTATTTTATAGTGGTGGAAGAAATCCGAGGCATGGGAGGAATGTACGGACTTTAATCTGGATTGGAGATTCTCATCACGGTCACGGAGGTTGTTTTTGTCTCACAGAGCCCTACTATGATTGGTAAGCGTCTTTTAGTTCATAGTTTTAACATGGACATTAGTTCGCAGACGACGGGAGCCTTCTGTGCATTTCCAGATGGAGAACAATGCCCTTCAAAGGGGTTTCTTCGCGAGACTTAGGAAGTTCGCTTGCTTGAGGACTAGCTTGGTCTATGACAAACTATACCGCTATTGAGTGCTGACGGCCGGTTAGGACCGGAAGTGCCCACGGGTGAAACACGTGGACTGCACGGATGCCGACGCTCGAGTGCGAGGCGTGCCACACGTGGCCCGGATTCTACCTAATGGTTAGTATTATTTAGAATTTTTTTAGTATTTATTTGGCTACGCTATCGCTATTTAGTGTCTATTTTTCGGGCGCGCGCCCACTGTCAGGGGCCGCGCGCCACAGTACTTAGGAGGTTCAGCACTGCTCCCCAGTAAACACCCTCTTGGGAGATCCCAAGGAGGGAGTCTTGGCTCTGAACTCTTCGCCTTCGGCGCGTCTTCACCGCATACTGATTTAGCGCCCGTCGCACGTTAGTTCATACACCCCTCTGTCGACCAAAGTGCTACCACCACCGTGGGTTCATATTCATTCACCGACACTTGTCGTAGTCGCGCCCCTGTATAGGGTTTCGCCCCCGTTCCTCTTGTTCTCCTTTTTGGCTCTCGTGAGTGGCCGCCTCACTCACCCCGCTCTCCCCCCTCATACGAGTGTTTCCTCGCTCCCTTTCGGACAATCGCCGTGGTACCGCTCCGCCTAGGATTGGTCACACCCCGGACTGTGCCGTGCTCACCTAAACACTCTAGGTATATCCCGCCGGACTGGCCTCGGTCTTACACCCGACTCCGTCGTGCCTTTCCAGAGTGGCTCTGTTTCTGTGCTCCGCTGGGACGCGTCTCCTCCGCCTGAGGCGTGTCTCTCAAGAGAGGAAGATCCCGAACATCTTCGTGGTGTCTCCGCTCCAAGCGTTGTCCTACACCAGATGCCGAAAATGAGATATACTCATCACAATGGGAATTCTGTTTTATCTTCTTCCCAACAGGTATCCAAGCTGACGGCCGAGCTCAATCTTCAAAACGCTGCCGCAGATTGTCCCGTATCATCGATTCTCCCCCTACAACTTTCCCGCTTACGCCCCATAAACGTCTACCAGATCATCAATGCTCAGATAGAATGATTCTTCTTTCCTTTCTCTCAGGAGAAATTCGTGGAAGTAGAAGACTGCTTTGTGGTTTTCAAGGATGCAATTTGCCGAGACGCAGCTGTTTCGCAACATTTGAAGCATGTAGAGAATTCTGTGAAGGGCGGCAACGTTTTCAGTGAGGCGTGAAAGAATTTCCTGCCCCGTTTTGCAAAGTCCAGAGATTTCTGCGCCGCTCTTGGCACATTTTCTCTAGGAATTCCATTGTGGAAAGTGATTTCTCTATTTCAAAATAGGAAAGAGACGACAATCGTCAGAATCTGACAGATTTGGCTCTCGAAGGAGTATTGCAGTCCAAGCAGTACGACATGCTGGAGACTTTGATCCGTGTATAGAACATACTTTTCTCTTTGAGATAATTTGAGAAAACCAGGTCGGAAATGCATTGGAAGACTGTTCTCCAACAGTTGCAGCAAGAACGAGTAAAGCTGAAATAATTTACCGTGTATGCAATAGTAGACATGGGCCTAACTCTTCAATCACAAAACGAGTACGGACGAACTTCATTTTCAAACACAGACTCCAGGGAGATGGGGTTGGGCGTTTGACGCGATGCAACTGCTTCACAAGCCCCGCACGGGCACGCGGAGGTGGCGGAATAGGTAGGTTGCACACGAAGGGCGGAGTGGCGGGCATTTGCGAGTTTGCACTGTGGTTTCCACTGAAGACTGTAGAGGTCTCGGTGCAGTGTGTTTCCAAAGAAATAACCGAGGAGAGCGGGTTTCGCCTTGCGAGGGACGGTTCTTACATAAGAAAGGAGTGCGCGGAAAGCTGCCAGGTGTGCCTGAACAATTGGGATAATACGTGTGTTCACAAGGCGGATGTCCAGATGCCGCGGTACGTAAGGCACACGAGATCGGATCGTCAACCCTTGTGAAAACACAAGTAACCAGGTCACAGTAAAGAAAACAACACACAAACACACACAGATAGCTGTAGAAAAAGGGCGGTAAACGCGCAACAGTACAGGGTGTCCTCGGAACAAGATCTATAGCTCAGAACGGTTAAGAACTGATACTATAGCTGCCCCTTCGTGGTGAACCACTTTTGGATTGCTAGGACTCACCAAGATGGTGTTTTTGTTGGTTTGTGGTTGTTGGTTGGTGGTCGTTGGTTGGTCCTCGCCGATATCACCTGGGCCCTGTGCCCTTTAATGTGCCAAGAGGCAAAGCAAGTACTATGCAGTACTGCATACATGTGGCGTGCCACTACACCATTATCTAAATAATACCAAATAAAACATTTGGTGATGAAACCTTACAGTGTACACTAAATACAGTACTTCCTACTTAGTTTTTCTCCTGTCCTATTCTTTCCGTGAAGTAATTCTTCTCATAACTTTTCGTAATGGAGTATAGCCCAAGCAATAGCTTATGAATGCCGTATCGCGACTTCGTAGTATTTCGATCGGTCGAACTCCGGTTCATCCAGAATGCTACATATCCCCCCGTTAAGTGCGGAGCCCCGCGACGCATTGTCTGTAAAAGCAATTAAAGCGCGCTTCTCGGACATTCAGATTCTTCTTTTCGTATCACAACCTTGTGTTTTCCTACTCCACCTTGCGATCATCTCGCTATTTCATCCTTGAAGCCAACCTTCCTTCTTAAATGGTCAATCCACATACGTCCTATGAAGATCTCGACAACTCTCCGCTTCAGCAGACTTCTGCGCCACCTAGAGGTTCCGCTTCACTCTCCTGAACTGTCCCTTTGCCGCAATCGGATTCCAGTCCTGGTCCTGCCTACCTTTCCTCCACAGCAGCTGTTCTGCAATCTGCGTCCTCGTCCGTTCAGAGATTTCCACATTACGCGGACTTCGTCGGCCGAGACCCCCTGCAGCAGTCTGCCTTAGATGCGCGAGCACCTTGGTTTTTCCCTGCGGCGGTCCGCGACGCAGCTCTAATGCATCAGTATGTGGTCGTCGGTCGCCTTCCCGATGGTATTCCATGGCATGCGCTGTGAACAACAGATTGCTTGAGCCATTGCGCCGTTCCAAACAATGCGATCAGTCGCTTCGGAAACGTGAGCTAGCTCGAGGCACGCGAACGATTCACCCGTCTGGTGCACCTGCGATTACGCCGCATTATCGGCTCGGTGCCTCTCAATTAGGATTGGCAGTTCAATACCTGGTGTGCCAGAACAAATGAAGAGGCCTACTCGTAAGTCGAGAACCTAGCGACTTTGAATGTCCAAAGGTGGCGCCGTGTTCGTGGAGTATCCAACGTGGCCCTCTGTTCCGACAGTCTTCAATTACGCGCGGGATTCCACTATCTCCGAAAACGGGATAATCCGTATTGGGAATTCCCCCGGTGGGAACGCCGTATCAGATCTCGACTAGGATACTTGGTTCAATACCAGATGCTCGAAGTAGACCGAATTCAGTACAACTCGCTCGTCAGATGTTAGGTGGCGATTCCTCAATACTGGCATGAGATCGAGAGTCCTCGTGGCTGTCCGGTGGAGCTCCCTCCTTCAATCACCTACGTAGGTTCCTTACTCGCGAATGATCTGTTTTCCGGTTATTCGGTAGTCGTCTACAATAAATTCATCGCGAAGATGGCCTTGTTCATCCTTTGGGATGTGCACGACACATATCTTTTTTGCTATATGAGCCCGATTGCTCGACAACTTGCGAGAGAACTCGATCTGTCGCTCGTCCTGGGCTCACGTGCCAATCACGAAGAATTTCTGCGCCTGATGAATGTCATTGACCAGATTGACTGGACCCTTGTTACTTCTGAACAGCAGGCTAGAGGACGTCCTCGTCGCGACTATTCACCCGGAAGAAGCGGTCCCAGCGGTGACTTTGTCTGGTACGACCCCTGGACTAACCAGCATACCGACGGCGATCACACCAAAGTTCTGCGGGAAATTCCGCGGGAAATGCCTCCAACCCAGCCGACTGGTTACATACACGAGCCAACTGCTCAGAATGCCGACGCACTCGTTGACGAGATGCAAGAAATCGATTACGACGAAGAGCCGGAAGAGGTCATCCTCGAGGATCCCGCTTTGTATGAGAACGACGGCAAAAAACCAGTGGTACCTGCAGCGATGCAAAGCGCTGTACCTGAGCCTGTTCGAGCCGTAGTGGATTCCCACGATGCCGGGCTTGGTAGTCTGAGGCAGTTCCTCTAAGACGCTGGGATTCCTCCCCACCTTGTTCAAGGAAATTGACAGCAGATGCTAAATCGGTTGTGCTCCTGGATGGGTATCAACTCGGATAACCGGAATCCCTAACGTTCTTGCCTGAGGGAACTGTCACAAACCGACTAGCGGTAGCCTTGAGATAACCCAAATAAAACGCTTTGATCTTCTGCAACTTCTTTGCTTCTTCTTCTTTCTGCGAGGCCTCTCCCCTTCTTGCTTCACTTCTCACTTCTTGTGGACCTCCACTTCATTCTTCCTTCTCCTAGAGTTACTTCATACTTCTATAGGGGTCTGATTTGAACAAGTTCTCCTGACAAAACCAAACCGACGAGAGCGTCATCAACAGTGTCTGGGACATCCAGTTTAGCACGTCGGCAGTACGCGAGCACGTGTGATCGTGGTAGATTGCGTATGGGCTCCCATGTATCTTTTTGGGGTTGATATACATACCAACGCACTTAAAACAGTAAAATGTTGTCCTTTTCATTCAATCCATGATCTAGAATACGTTCGATGATGTATTCCATCTCCTCAGTTACACAATCCTCAGTCGGGAGGACACTCCTGTAAACAGATTCCGTAGCGTTCGTTATAGCGTTTGGAATCGTGTCATCACGTTCTGTCGTCTCATCCACATCCGGGGCTCTCAAAGCCAGTCGTCTGGTTTCCCTATATCTTTCCAATCCGGCCGGTGCTTCCAACTTCCTTCTCGGTTTTCCTGAACCTTGCGGCGAAAACGCGGCTTCAGTTGCCACTGTACGCCTTAGGATTGCCCGTTGGGCTTCTTCACTTCCGGATTTAAGGTGTCCGGATGTTTTGGGGGTCGCCCCAAATGCTCGGTATCCGCCGCAAATGGGTCAGCCGGTACAGTAATTCTGTCTCCATGTGGCGTCTCCACAGCTGCAATGTCCCTTGTGGACTTCTTCTCTTCTTGAGACCTGCTGGCCTCCTCAGGGAGAGTTAGGCTCTTCAATCCGTTTTGCGGAGTTGGCTGGCTGATCTCAGCTTCCGTTCCTTCTGATTCTACTCCAAATGGCTATTCTGGTCTGTCATCAGGACTCCCTGTAGAGCTTTCACGATTTCTGATACGTGAGGCTTCATCCTCAATTTCTCTCGCGTCCACCGCGTGGTCTGAGGGAGCGACTGCAGTTTGCTGCGCGCTCACAGTGCGGATCGCCGTGTCTCCTCTTAATGCTACAGTGGGAGCTATGTTTATGTCATGGGCGGATTGGCCGTTTGTCGCAGAACTGTTGTTCAGCCCTGTAAGTCAGATCTCCGAACTCTTTTCACCACGTGGCAGTTTTGGAATTATTTTGCACTGAGGCGGTATGTTCGCGAGCTCCTGCAGAAATAGTGGCTGTGGTGGCTCGTACACCTCAATATCTCCACGTGTGGACTCCTCTCGCTGTACTTCAGCTTCTCGATCTGGCGCACCAACTACTCGGTCGCGAGGAATGCGCTCCATTTCAGTACCTCTCCGAATTGCCACTGTATATTCGTCGAATTCGACAACTTCATGCGGTTCTGTAGCGATTGCCGCTAATATATGACGGCATTTCCGTTCCTTGTTCTCTCCGGTTTTCCGGCTATCTTTCCTTTCCACTCTCACGAAAACGTGTCCTCCAGCTCGAATATCCGGGATTGCACGTCAAATTGACGCGTCGTAATTACGCTTGTAGCGCGCTTGGGCCTTTCCCATCTCTTTTGCAGCCTTTGTAGTGCGTTAGCGCAACTCATCCCTTAAGTGTAGGGGAAACTGAGCTGGCGCCGGCATTGAATCTTCTTCGGTTCTGTCCGAATCTACCTTGATTGGAAAAGCCGCTGGTCGGCGAGATATTACCAATTCAAAGGGTGTCAGCTTTGTCTTCGAATAAAATTGCGTATTCTACGCGTAGCAAAGCGTTTCTGTATACAGATCCCAGTCCTTCGGGTGTTCTCCGATGTAGTGCCGAATTGCGGCGAGTAGTGTACGGTTGTACCGTTCCACCTGCCCGTTACATTGCGGATGATACGTCGTGGTGAACACGTTCTTAACTCCAAGTATCCTGCATACGTCTTGAAAGAAGCGTGCAACGAATGGTTTGACATTATCTGAGAGCAGAGTATCTGGTGGTCCGTAGTAATAAACGCAATGGTGGATAAACGCTCGTGCTATCACGGAAGCAGTAATCCGTTTCAGCGGAACAGTCTTATCCAGCTTAGAGAAGCGGTCAATTATTACCAAAAGGTATCTGTTTCCCTGCTTCGAGCGGATCAATTCCCCAAGTATGTCAATACTGACATAGTGTAGAGGTGCGATTGCTGGGAACAGCTTTAGGGGCTTCTTCTTTTTCCGGAGCTTCACTCAGTTCCTCGCGCACGTTACGCACATTTTAGCTGTCGCATGACAATCCAATGCCAAAGTTGGCCAATAAAAGTCCCTTCTGAGGGTTAGATACAGCTTCATACCTCCTGGATGACCAGGCATTTGCGAATCATGTGCCAAATGCAGTACTCTGCTCTTGAGAGCGTTGGCTAGCACGATCTGCTCATACGATTCAACAGTTTGAACAAAGATTCCTCGATCGTCGAGATGGAAAGGCAACGCCTCCCCCCCGTTAAGACGAGAGCGGATAGCCGCACAGAAGGCATCTGTGAGTTGTTCAAGTAATAGCTCTTCAAGAGAGATTCGTTCGAGTTGATCTTCTGGATCACAGTTTGAACGCGTCAGCGTGTACGTTTGAAGTTCCCCTATTGTAGTTGATGGTGAAATCAAATTTTGAAAGGCGCAGAAGCCATTGTACTAAGCGTTCCGACGGGTCGGTAATCGAAATGAGCCGTATGAGGCATGAATGATCGGTATTGACCGTAAAGTGAGCACCCTGTAGGTAAGGTCTGAGGGTCATGAGAGCCAAACCCATCGCAAGGCATTCCTTTTCTGACACAGACTACTTCTTTTCTGCGTGGTGCAGTGTTCTCGACCAGTATCTAATAGGATATCGTATGCCGTCTCAATGCGTTTAAAAAAGGGCACACCCTATCTGAAAATCGCTAGCGTCTGTATCGACGGAGTAAGAAAGATCCGTTTTCAGAATTGATAACACAGGAGCTGTGGTCAGCACGTGTTTTCGCTTTGCGATAGCTTCCGTTTCGGCTTCTCCGAATTCCATCAATTGAACGGGTTCTCCCTTCTTCAATAAAGCATTAAGTAGTGCAGTGATATGCGAATTGCGCGGCACAAATCTTCTGTAGGCGTTCCAGAGTCCGAGAAAAGATCCCAATTGCGTCTGTGTTCGCAAAGATTTGAACTCACGAATCGCAGCGGTCTGCATTTCTTCCATTTCCAGTGTCCCTGGCTTTATCCAGTGTCCCAGGTATTTCACTTGGTCCGTGAAACATTCACCCTTCTTGATATTCAAGGTAGTTTCAGCTTGCTGTAACTTCTCGAAGATTCCCTCAACATTCCCGAAATGGTCTTCCATATTCTTACTGAAAATAATGATGTCATCCAAGTAAGCAAGACATGTTTTCCACTCATACTGTGATAATATTATATCGATAGCACCCTGAAAAGTCGCAAGGGCGTTGGACAAACCAAATGGCATTCGCTGAAAGAGATACAGTCCTGCGTGACACGCCAATGTACTCTTATCTTGGTCTTCTGGGGCGACTGGTATCTGCCAGTATCCCCAATTTGCGTCAAGCGTAATAAAACATTGGCTTCTCCAAAACTATCGATGCATTCATCCATACGCAGTAATTGGTACGTATTCCTCACAGGTACTGCATTCAGTTTTCTGTAGTCAGCGCAAAACCGTAAAGAACTATCTCCTTTGAGAAGAAGGACCACTGGGGACGTCCAACCTGATTGAACTAGCTCAAAGATTCCCTTCTCCAACATGGATTCCACGTATTCTTGCTCGATCTGACGAGTTCGCGGGCCTGCCCAATACGGTAACTGAGCGATGGGTCGTGTACCCGTTACAACATCAATATGATGTTCTGTAGCCGCGAACTGGCCAATGTGTCCATTTCATATATGTGAAAACTTCGTTAGAAATCTGCGCAATCTTCCTTTTTACTCCTCAAGAACATGTTCCATCTTCACGCCCTCGAGGGCTTCTTCCATCTCTTCTTCAGAGACGTTCTCATCCTTCATATTATTCATGTTCTCGACGGCTTCTGGCGCTGTCGACTTCTGCTGAGTGGCGGGCATTTGCGAATTTGCACCACATTGCAAACTCGTAAATGCCCGCCACTCCGCCCTTCGTGTGCAACCTACCTATTCCGCCACCTCCGCGTGCCCGTGCGGGGCTTGTGAAGCAGTTGCATCGCGTCAAACGCCCAACCCCATCTCCCTGGAGTCTGTGTTTGAAAATGAAGTTCGTCCGTACTCGTTTTGTGATTGAAGAGTTAGGCCCATGTCTACTATTGCATACACGGTAAATTATTTCAGCTTTACTCGTTCTTGCTGCAACTGTTGGAGAACAGTCTTCCAATGCATTTCCGACCTGGTTTTCTCAAATTATCTCAAAGAGAAAAGTATGTTCTATACACGGATCAAAGTCTCCAGCATGTCGTACTGCTTGGACTGCAATACTCCTTCGAGAGCCAAATCTGTCAGATTCTGACGATTGTCGTCTCTTTCCTATTTTGAAATAGAGAAATCACTTTCCACAATGGAATTCCTAGAGAAAATGTGCCAAGAGCGGCGCAGAAATCTCTGGACTTTGCAAAACGGGGCAGGAAATTCTTTCACGCCTCACTGAAAACGTTGCCGCCCTTCACAGAATTCTCTACATGCTTCAAATGTTGCGAAACAGCTGCGTCTCGGCAAATTGCATCCTTGAAAACCACAAAGCAGTCTTCTACTTCCACGAATTTCTCCTGAGAGAAAGGAAAGAAGAATCATTCTATCTGAGCATTGATGATCTGGTAGACGTTTATGGGGCGTAAGCGGGAAAGTTGTAGGGGGAGAATCGATGATACGGGACAATCTGCGGCAGCGTTTTGAAGATTGAGCTCGGCCGTCAGCTTGGATACCTGTTGGGAAGAAGATAAAACAGAATTCCCATTGTGATGAGTATATCTCATTTTCGGCATCTGGTGTAGGACAACGCTTGGAGCGGAGACACCACGAAGATGTTCGGGATCTTCCTCTCTTGAGAGACACGCCTCAGGCGGAGGAGACGCGTCCCAGCGGAGCACAGAAACAGAGCCACTCTGGAAAGGCACGACGGAGTCGGGTGTAAGACCGAGGCCAGTCCGGCGGGATATACCTAGAGTGTTTAGGTGAGCACGGCACAGTCCGGGGTGTGACCAATCCTAGGCGGAGCGGTACCACGGCGATTGTCCGAAAGGGAGCGAGGAAACACTCGTATGAGGGGGGCGAGCGGGGTGAGTGAGGCGGCCACTCACGAGAGCCAAAAAGGAGAACAAGAGGAACGGTGGCGAAACCCTATACAGGGGCGCGACTACGACAAGTGTCGGTGAATGAATATGAACCCACGGTGGTGGTAGCACTTTGGTCGACAGAGGGGTGTATGAACTAACGTGCGACGGGCGCTAAATCAGTATGCGGTGAAGACGCGCCGAAGGCGAAGAGTTCAGAGCCAAGACTCCCTCC
This sequence comes from Agarophyton chilense, assembly GCA_030374765.1. Lineage (NCBI taxonomy): Eukaryota > Rhodophyta > Florideophyceae > Gracilariales > Gracilariaceae > Agarophyton > Agarophyton chilense. The sequence goes on from JARGXX010000129.1 coordinate 622,982, forward strand.
TTGGGATCTCCCAAGAGGGTGTTTACTGGGGAGCAGTGCTGAACCTCCTAAGTACTGTGGCGCGCGGCCCCTGACAGTGGGCGCGCGCCCGAAAAATAGACACTAAATAGCGATAGCGTAGCCAAATAAATACTAAAAAATTACTAAATAATACTAACCATTAGGTAGAATCTGGGCCACGTGTGGCACGCCTCGCACTCGAGCGTCGGCATCCGTGCAGTTCACGTGTGCCACCCGTGTGCACTTCCGGTCCTAACCGGCCGTCAGCACGCAATAGCGGTATAGCTTGTCATAGACCAAGCTAGTCCTCAAGCAAGCGAACTTCCTGAGTCCTGCGAAGAAACCCCCTTGAAAGGCATTGTCCTTCATATCCCTCTCCTTAGGTGACGAACACGCCGTCGACATGGCGGGGAGGCAACGGTCCAACCGGCATAAGAGCGAGCCGCGTAACGCGTCCAGCGACCACTCGACTGTCGAAGGCAGAGCTGCATCACCGAACGACAAACGCAACAACGCGGTAACCACTCCTCGAAATTCGAGCGCTCTTCCGCATCGTACGCCAACTTCCAGCGACCACATCCCGACACCTCGGCGACCAGCACTCCCGAAGAACGGTGGTAACAATCCCCGCCGGGGTTACTTCTCCGGTTTCCATTCGGCTCCCCTTCCGCAGGGGAGTGCCTCCTCAACCGCGCCGATCCAATCCCGGGGTCCCGTTGAAGCTTCAAGCAACATCACTCCTGAGGAGGACAACTGGCCAATTTACGACGAACTCGTCGGGTTAGACCCGCGTCAACATGCGGCGATTCTCCGGAGAGCTCCGTGGTTCCATCCGACAGTGGTCTTCGACGAAGAACTCGTGGCCGCGTACGCTGATGGCAATGCGCGTCTCCCGGGCGAGCTGCCGGCTTTAATCACCACTTCGTGGGACAGGCGACGCCGCGTGGCGGTTCCCGTTCAGGCGATTCTGCGGCGAAGGCGCGAGTCGGCGGAAGAGGCGCATTGTACCTTCGTCCGCATGGGCTTCTCACGGATCAACCGGGCAAACTTTCAATACCCCATCCCCAACGAATTCGGCTTCGGCCTACGGATGTACCGGACGCAGGGTGAGATCGGCTATTGTGACCGCCTTGCGGCGTTGGAAACTTACGCATGGCGCGGTCAACAGCGAACCCGTCAAGAAGCGATCTGCTGGGTCCGTCCGATCATTCGTGCCGAGTTCCGTCACCTTCGTCGTGAGTCCCGATATCGCTGCTTACAGAAATTCATCCGCGAGGAGCGTCGGGGCATATCCCGCTTTGGGTTCCTTGTCCCTTATCAGAACACGGAGATAAACCGGATTAGTCCCTTTTACCAGTTCGGGCGATACGCTTCCCTGCCTGGGTGGTGGTCCTGCGTCGAGATGTGCCGGGGATGTTACGTGGAGTTGCCTCCAGTCGTCTCCTATCTGGGCTCATACCTCATCGAGGATCCGCACTCCGGCTTATGGTCCGTGGTCCTAACCGAATGGGCAGTCCTCGCCGCGGCGTACATCTTGTGGGAAGCCTACGACCAGTATCGACTGTGGTATCTTCCCCGGCGTTTGCGTGGTTACATCCAGCAGCTGGACGTTCAACTCTCTCTTGGAGGTGTCAATAACGCTGATGAAGCTCAGGAGCTCATCAACATCATTAGGCGTGTCGACTTGGCTGTCGTGCCTGTCCGGCAGGGCAGCCGTGGTCAAGAAGCAGGTGGGGCTGATCGGTCTCCGGGGCGTCGCACGCCGTTGGCGGGAGATTTCATCTTCTTTAACCCATGGGAGCAGCAAGAGATCTCCGAGGCGGAGTCGTCGGCACTCAGGATGGCTTTGCAAGGCATACCATACGGGCACCCCGTGGGGTGATCTCCCGGAGGAGGAGGGCGAATATCGTGGCGACGAGGTCATGGAAGACGTTGGAGATCCCGATGGTGCCGATACTACGGCGCAGCCGGCGCAAAGAGCGACTCACGCAGGTGCAGTGGTCGATCCAGTGGCGGCGGCGTTGCCGGACGAACCAAAAGTTATCGAGGTTCCCATACGCCCAGAGGCGGTCGTGATCTCCCAGTTCCTTCGGGGTGTTGGATTGAACGCGAAAGCGGCGAGCGGCGACATCGGTGCGATGAGAGACGCCCTCGTGGCACGCCTGACCGGCAGGAGTACCTCCGCTAGCGAATCGGTTGGCGCGCACGGCAATTAGGGTTCTTCCAACTAATCCCTTGTGATCTTGGTTAGTATATCCCGCTGTGCGGTAGTGTGTGCAGCAACTTCGAAAATAGTAAACTGCTTCCGTCTATGGCGTATTTCTTCTCTTTCTACTCTTCCACTTCTTCTGAGTGTCCCTCCTCGAGGTCTTCTGTGCATCTTCTCCTTCTTCCAAGGGTCCTTATACAGATCTTCTGTTCCTTTATCCCCATCGGGTGTCTTCTTATCCCACTTGGGCTCGGTCTATGGTAGCCGGCAAAGCCGTGACAGTACGACGTTGATACTGTACCACCTTTGACCGAGGTAGGTGCTCTATCGGTTCGCCTGAATCCCATTCGGGGCCGTACCCGTACCAACGGACCAAATATTGGAGATACCTCTTTGGGTGGTAGGAGTGCTCCAGAATGCGTCCGACCACGAACTCTTGTCGGTACACTTCCCGGCCATCCCGTATGACGGTGTCGCTATTTCCGGGTGGTACCCGTCCTGAGCCAGGGGGTCCCGAAGTTATCACGCGTTGGGCGGCTTCGCTCCGGTCGGGCCGTGTAGCGAGCAAGGCAGTCCTCGGCTGAGTAGAATGTCGACCCGAGTTCGGCGGTTCATTTTCTCCAAGTGCCGGATTTGTTTCGGCGCTTCCCACTCCGGTTGGAGGGCCCACACCAGCGGGTAACCCGGGTGGTCGTTCCGCTAATCGGCGTGGTGAAGCTCGCTTCGGCGGTGAGATTCGGTGGGGCGGTGGCGCATTGTCGCACCTCTCTGTCCCACGGCGAGATTCCGTGTAGTCACGTGAGCGTTCCAATGGCTGGCTGTCCGGCGTCGGCGCCGTGGATGTATCCGCCTCCCTGTGCGGGATACTTGGCGGTGCGTCGTCCACTCGTACTGTATCAGACTGCGGTGCGTCGAGCGCATTTGCATTTCGCGTTGCACGTGTGGTGACACCTCGGCAAGTGTTAGTGGCGTTTTCAGCAGCTGCGTTCTGAGGCTTGGATAGCGGCTGCGTCGAGTCGTGCAGGACGTCGGTATCAGGCACCCCTGATGGGCGAAGAATGACACGCGACGGTGCGGCCGGTCTAGCGACGGTATCGACCGGATTACGACGGCTGTCGGGCGCCTCCCCCTCCTTAGACGATGTGCCGGAGTTGTTGTCCGTCGGGTTAACGGGGGAGGAGCGACGAATGCGCGACACGATTCCTTGCGGGTTGGGCGCCGCGGGTAGCGGAAGGTCAGCCAAAACCCGAGATGGGTGTGGTAACGCGTAGGGCCGCGGGTGGACCTGGGGTAAAGGGGTCGATGAATCCGTTTCAACGGGAGCAGTCACACCAGTAGGTTGGGATGTTAACGGCGGAGGAGCCGATACCATGCGATCGCGGGAGATGCGTTCGTTTTTACCAGCGAGGTCAACAACGACAGTGTCGGAAGCCACCGAAATAACCCGAGAGGGGCCGTCAGCACCGGGTGACAGCTTGTGGCGTTTCTCCTTCTCTGGGTTCCAATACTCCTTGCGGATGAATACATAACCGTCGTGGGCGAGACGTGGCGGCGAGCGAGGGGCTTTGGTATCAAAGTCATGCTTGTAAGCGGCCTGGGCTCAGCCCATTGAACGCCGTGCGGCGGGAACGAGCTTCGAAAGCCAAGTTTTCCACGCTTCGCGGTAAGCAGTCGGTGACGGAAAGGTATCCAGCGTGGGCTGTGGTTCCAGCGCCACGGGCGGTAGGGTACGGGACAGTACCAGCTCGAAGGGCGTTAATCCAGTTGTCCTGTGCACCTGCGTATTGTACGCAAAGGTGAGCGCATCTGTGAACAAGTCCCAATCTTTGGGGTGGTCTGCAACGTAAGAACGGAGTGTCGCAGGTAGTGTCCGGTTGAACAGTTCGGCCTGCCCATTAGTTTGGGGATGGTAAGTGGTCGTTAACAGGTTCTTAATGTCCAAGATGCGACACACATCCTCGAAGAAACGAGAGGCGAACTGTCTCCCGTTATCGGAGAGGAGGTTGACCGGTGGGCCGTAGACGAAGACCCAGTGTAGGACGAAGGCTTGAGCCACGCTCATAGCGGAGATCTTCCGTAACGGTACGGTCCGGACCAGCTTGGAGAAGCGACCCGTAATTACGAGTAAGAACTTGTAATTCCACTTAGTGGTAAGGAAGGGACCGAGTATATCGATGGCCACAAACTCGAATGGAGCGCGAGCTGGAAAAAGCTTCAACTTCGTCGCGTGACGGCAGAGCTTGACACGGTTCCGAGCGCAATCGGTATAAAACCGCACTGTTGCGTAGCAGTCCACTGCCATGGCAGGCCAGTAGAAGTTACAGCGTAGGGTGAGGTAAAGTTTCCGTCCCCCGACGTGGGCACTCAGTTTGGAGTAGTGCGACAACCGCAAGACTCTCGACTGGAGGTTATGTGGTACCACGATTTGTGGGTGCGATCCGAAGTTCGGTACAAGGTATCCGGCATCATTCACCTGAGAGGGGAGAGTACCTCCTTCATTGAGTTGAGCGCGGACCTTCGCGCAGAACGGGTCAGCGTATTGCTCCAGTATCATCTCCTCTGGAGTAATAGGCACGAAGTTCCCTGGTAAGGGTTTCTCCGAATCTTCCGAGAGAAGAAAGTCGTCCAATTCGGAACCGGAATCTGAAGAGTCCGTGTCTCGTTCTTCGTCCTCGATGGTAGCGTCGTCGCCATTCACTGCAAAGCAGGGTATTTCATCGTCTTTGACGGGTAGTGCTTCGCCAGTAGTGACCAGGCGGGAGAGAGCATCGGCTTGGGTGTTGCACGATCCTTTTCGGTACTGCACGTCAAAGTCAAATTCCGCTAGACGGAGACGCCAACGCATCAAGCGGCCTGAAGGCTCGGAGATGGAGAGTAGCCATCGAAGTGATGCGTCCGTAAAAACGGTGCAATGATTACCCATGAGATAGGGGCGCAACGTTTGTAATGCCCATACTAGTGCAAGGCATTCCTTCTCCAAGACCGAGTAATTCTTCTCGTGGACGTTTAGCGATGGAGACCAGTACCCCACGGGGCGTCTTTCCCCATTGGGTGCAGTTTGAAACAGTGCACAACCTACTTGGTAGTGGCTGGCGTCCGTATCTACGGTGAAGGGCCTTCCAGGCTTGGGCAACGAGAGGATTGGGGCGGAGACGACAGAATCCTGAAGAGAGTTGAATGATTCCGTTTGAACAGGGGTTAAGGGGTTCAGTTTTGGTGGTTGGCCTTTCCGCAAAAGCTCGTTTAACGGTGCAGCCTTGTCCGCAAAGTGCGGGATGAATCGTCGGCAGACGTTTGCGAGCCCCAGAAAGGAACGAAGCTCGGTTTGCGTCCGCGGTTCTTTAGCCTCTTTGAGTGACTTAACACGAGTCTCCTCGATTGTAACACGTCCTGGACGGATAAAATGGCCGAGATACCTCACGGTGTTTGCGAAGAAGTCACATTTCTTCAACTTAAGAGTGACACCCGCATCTCGTAGCGTGGTCATGATATCCCTCACATGAGTGAGATGTTTGTTTAGATTATCTGAGAAGATGATTATGTCACCTAGGTAGACCAGGCAGGTACGCCATTTGAAGCGGGCCAATAGGATGTCAATGGCTCGCTGGAAAGTGGTGGGGGTGTTGGTAAGACCAAAAGGCATCCGTTTGAAACGGTAGAGACCGGAGTGACACGCGAAAGCGGTTTTATCCTGGTCTTGCTTCCCTACCGGAACTTGCCAGTATCCCCAATTGGCGTCCAGGGTTGTAAAGACGGTGGCGGTGCCCAGAGAGTCGATGTACTCGTCCATTCTTGGGATTAAATACACGTCCTTGACGGTAACGGCATTCAACCGGCGGTAGTCGACGCAAAACCTCCAGGAACCATCCTGCTTTGGAGCCAGTACTACTTGAGAAGCCCACGGCGATTGAGCCGGTTTAATGACTCCTGCTCGAAGCATTTTATCCACTTGTGCCTTTTCTTCCGTGCGTGCGGCGGGTCCGGCACGGTATGGGTGCTGAGAGATGGGTCGGGTGTCCGGTAGCAAATCAATCCGGTGTTCCGTAGTGGCAATCTCACCAAGGGAGCCGTCCCACATAGTGGTGAAGTCCCTTAAAAGTTCTTGCAATCGATGGCGGTATGACTCCGGGACGTGGCTGAGATCCAGGTCCTCGGGTTCTTGGACTGGATCGGGGCGGTCACCACTCATTGAAACAGGCTGCGTCCCTGATGTTACAGGTTGAACCCCGGGTACCGGTGATGAAACGGGTTCCGGGCTGTCCCCCTCATTAGAGTGAACAAGTCCGAGAACGTCAGCTGCGGTCAGCTTTGTCGGCACCATAGCGATGGGGTGCGGCATGACGGACCCTATCACTTGGTTCTTCACCAGATACTGGGGTACAGTTCCTAGATTGGCGATCAGCACGTGAAACGGTTGGTTTGGCTTCACATGGACGATTCCATTCGCAATTGCGAGGCTGTGCATGTCATACAGTGACGACAATGGTTGCAATACCCGGAGTCCATGTTGACGGGAGGATACTTTCACCATCATTTGGGACTCAGGCGGGACGCACAACGACGCTGCGACGCGGAGCTTATTAGATTCACGGTTATCAAGTCCAGGTTCCTGTGCTGCCGGTAGTGGGAGATGCTTCTTCGTGGCACGCCTCAGCGGACGACGAACGATCGGAGTGGACGATCCATCCTCCATCTCGACACGCCGTTGGCGGGGGAAGATCGCTTCGACGAAGCGGTCGCAAAAGTCGCAACCCAAGATGACAGGGGTGGTTAATTTCCGACATACGACGAAGTCAAGTTTCACCACGCGAGCGCCAACGCGGACTACCAGCCTATGAACCCTACCGTACCCAACGGTTTGTTGTTCGCGTCAGCGACCTCCGGCACGTGGTCGCGGCAGATCCTAGACTGCAAAGCAGGCGGTAACACTTCCTCCACGACAAAGTTCGGACCGGCACCGGTGTCTAAGACGGTAACGTGTCGCACCATAAACTGGGGTGAAAGGCCAAGGTCGACATAGACCTTGTAGTTTCTCTTAGCCATCACCAGAACTCTATCCGGGAACCGGTTATGGAAAACACGTTTCCACGGACGACGCAGAACACGAAAGTGTTCCGGGTTTACGTCATTGACGGCCTCTTTCCTTGAAAGTATTTCGACCGGGGAGCGAGGCTTGGACGTCTTGGGCGCCGTCGACCTCGATTCTGAGGGCGCCCCTCCTTGAGAGGAGACTCCCACATTTAGTTTTTCTGGGCCTGCTCCGCCGGAGGCGGCTGCTCAGGGCGTTGAGCGGGCAACGCCTGGGCATCAGGTCCAGAAGGTACCGCAGAAGCGGTGGGGTGACCGACCACGCCGGTGACACGGGATTCGGGTGCAGGTACCACCCGAGCTCTGGGAAGCGACACGTGACGTGGAACATCCGTTCGAGCACGGATGTACGATGCAATCGGAACAGCTGCTTTGTCCTCCGGGGATAGGGCCTCGTAATTGACTACGACTTGTGCCCATTCTCGGAGAGACAACACACATTGTGGAGAAGTATGGCCTGGTTTGTAGCAGAGATGAAAAATCAGACCAGAAGCCGGCGTTGGGTGGCGAGGCTCGGCGAACTTCACCACGGGGCGGGTATCTCTCCAACCAGGACGCAAAAAGCGGACATTACCACTCTAGTGTGGGACGCGTGGCGCACGGACGCGACCATTATCCGCATAGAGTAGCGTGTCATCCTCAATCACGTATTGTGATTCGTCCAAGGTTTAGGGTAACTCCGTTGTCGGGATGAAATGAACGTCGCTATGGGCAAGCTGCACGTTATCATAATCCCTTCGAGAGGCCTGTTCGTCGATCATCGAAGCTGACGGGGTACCCGGTTGTAACATCAACGCTTTTGCGGATCTAAGCCTGGATCCAGGAGTGCGGGCGGGCAGGGGTTCACTTTCTGCGCGAGCGAACTGCACTAGTTCCAAATACGTGGCTTTAGGTCTAACTTCTCGACGTCGAGCAACAAGAGTCCGGATCGCCGGGTACAAACCATCGACAAACATAGTACAACGCTCTTCAGCGGGGTAAACATTGCCACAGCGGTGGAAGGCCTTGTTAAAGCGCGACGAATAATCGGTTTCCGACTCGCCTGGACGTTGGCGAGTGTCCCGCAGGGCGCGTATCGCCTGCTGAATGACGGAGTTAGTAGCATACGACCTCAGGAGGTACTGAAATGCTTCGGGCCAGCAGGTTACCCCTCCCTTGGACGCGCGTGATGTACCTCTGTCAGAGTGATACTGGTCTTCTGCAAGCCCACGTAAGAAGTACGGTAAGGCATTGTAGGCCTGTCTTTCGTTCATTCCAAGGATATCAGCTTCCGCGACAAAGCGTGCCAAGAAATCCAACACCAATATTGGGTCTTCCCCAGTAGACAACTGGTTGCGAAGTGAAAGCTGCATTCGCTTAATGCAGTCCTTCACTCTTCCCGTACCACGGGGTGTACGATCCAAAGAGGAGTCCTCCAAACGGTAGTACCGGTATGATAAGAGCTTCTTAAAGAGCGAATTGGTCCGTTTCAGCTCCTTCAAACCTGTGTGCTTCCTTCCCTTCGTGCGGGCGCGGATCACTCCATGGGTGGCTGTTGCCGCTTAGAGCGTGAGGAACGCTCACGGCGAGCTACTTCCACCGATGAATCGGAAGAGTCGGACTCCGAGGATGAGGAGTCTGACGGTTCGGGATCCGTGTTTCTTCGCTTCTTTCGAGCCTGGCAGTTCTCTTCCTTATTTCCATTGTGGGATACTGCAACCGGCTCGGCCGGGTCATTCCCCGACATCAGGGTTTGTTCCAACGTCTCGAGACGGCTTCGGACGCGCGAGAACTTGTCCGCGATGTCCTTGACAAAGGCCGAGGGTCCACTAAGGGACTCCAGAATCGAAATCACATCCGCACGGAGGACATGGAGGTCCTCAGAAAAATCCTGCGTAGCATTGTCATCTACCTTCTTGCGAAGGGAATCAAACTCCTCTGCAAGGATGACTTGAGCTTCCCGCATAGAGCGGAGTTGCTCTTCCACAGCTTCAAAGCTGGGATGGATAGTGACGTCCCTAGCAGGGGAGAGCATCTGCGCGGCGGCAGACGCCGGTCCTGCTCTACTTGCTGGGGGTGTCGAATCAGAGACAGGAGGTCTCGAGGTTCTTCCATCGGGCACGCCAGTCGATCCACCGGTATGAGATCGTGAACGGACCGGGATACAAGATGGTTGCAATGGTTCCGGTGCACCGGTTTGAATCCGCGTCCTCGGACGGTCTTTGGACGACATGAGATCAGAATCCGTTACACGTGAGTATCCAAACCCGATCGGCTAATGGGGCCCAGAAACTTACTCGAAGAGGGCAACTGAGATCAACCTCAATTTGTGGGTTCTCTTACCGATTAATCGTTACTGAGTGTGCCTGACTCAAAATTCTAAGTCGGGAGACCAGTTTGTAGGACAACGCTTGGAGCGAAGACACCACGAAGATGTTCGGGATCTTCCTCTCTTGAGAGACACGCCTCAGGCGGAGGAGACGCGTCCCAGCGGAGCACAGAAACAGAGCCACTCTGGAAAGGCACGACGGAGTCGGGTGTAAGACCGAGGCCAGTCCGGCGGGATATACCTAGAGTGTTTAGGTGAGCACGGCACAGTCCGGGGTGTGACCAATCCTAGGCGGAGCGGTACCACGGCGATTGTCCGAAAGGGAGCGAGGAAACACTCGTATGAGGGGGGCGAGCGGGGTGAGTGAGGCGGCCACTCACGAGAGCCAAAAAGGAGAACAAGAGGAACGGTGGCGAAACCTTATACAGGGGCGCGACTACGACAAGTGTCGGTGAATGAATATGAACCCACGGTGGTCGACAGAGGGGTGTATGAACTAACGTGCGACGGGCGCTAAATCAGTATGCGGTGAAGACGCGCCGAAGGCGAAGAGTTCAGAGCCAAGACTCCCTCCTTGGGATCTCCCAAGAGGGTGTTTACTGGGGAGCAGTGCTGAACCTCCTAAGTACTGTGGCGCGCGGCCCCTGACAGTGGGCGCGCGCCCGAAAAATAGACACTAAATAGCGATAGCGTAGCCAAATAAATACTAAAAAATTTCTAAATAATACTAACCATTAGGTAGAATCCGGGCCACGTGTGGCACGCCTCGCACTCGAGCGTCGGCATCCGTGCAGTCCACGTGTTTCACCCGTGGGCACTTCCGGTCCTAACCGGCCGTCAGCACGCAATAGCGGTATAGCTTGTTATAGACCAAGCTAGTCCTCAAGCAAGCGAACTTCCTAAGTCTCGCGAAGAAACCCCTTTGAAGGGCATTGTTCTTCATCTGGAAATGCACAGAAGGCTCCCATCGTCAGCAAACTAATGTCCATGTTAAAACTATGAACTAGAAGACGCTTACCAATCATAGTAGGGCTCTGTGAGACAAAAACAGCCTCCGTGACCGTGATGAGAATCTCCAATCCAGATTAAAGTCCGTACATTCCTCCCATGCCTCGGATTTCTTCCACCACTATAAAAGAATGACTGTTTTGCTCACCTATTAAAGTTTTCTTTCTCTGAATAAATCTAAATCAGACGTAGACGCTTTCAATGAAATGAGAAAACCCAGACAACAGTACCCATCAATTAGCAGTAGGTACCACAAGTGGGGACATAGTTATCGTACCGATATAATTTTCAACCGTACACTTATGTTTCGAGATCCAAGAAAAAAACGATTTCTAGCAAAATCCAGCGTGTTGAAGCATCAAAAGGGCACGTTGTTATCATCCCATTTCGAAGGTTTGTTTGTCGGCATAGGAAAGCAATAATGCGCGTTTAGGCTACATTGGAACTGGTCACGAAGGGAGCCGGGAATAACATTTTGGATTAAGAGATTCTATTGATGAGCCGTAGACCATATTGGATAGAATCCCTCAAGTGCGACTGAACTGAATCGCGTAATGGCTCCTTGGTATTTGCCAACCATTTCGCTCCATCAATAGCGACTTATATCAACTTCCTACTCCACTGCACAACCATCAAACCCTGCAATATAGACAGTATCACAAAACCCAAAGCCTCACCTGTATGTGACTCCAAAAAGGAATGGAAAAAAAAACGTAAATATTGTACTCCCATTGAATCAAACAACCGATCAAGAACATCGATTTAGAATTTCTCTTTTTAAGGTGCAGCCTCCAATCATATGGAAATTTCCAGATTCTTTTTCGTACAGCAAATAGAATATTTGCTGAAGATTAACAGCAAGCACAACCTGTATGTACTACAAGACCTTTTCTATATCAAACGTAAAAGAGTATCAATATCGCATACATTTGTAGTAATCGTTGGCGACTTTTTCGCTTGTCTGAAAAACACATCTAAAAGATACATTTTTAATAGTCGTACAAAACTCACTGCTCTCATTAATAATCACAAAACAGTGCCCTCTTTTTCGCCAGCAGAATTGAAGAGAACATTCCTTTGGATGCGTTGTGCACATTTTTCCTTAGCAGTGAACAAACCAATAGTAATCCTCTTCACATACGTTCAATAATCTTGAAGCTAAGTGCGTCGCCACTACCAAACTGAGACGTAATTCTTTCAACATACGGCACTATTTTGTCGAAGAATTAAAGTTTCTTCAGACTAATCGATTTTTTAATATTCATACCACTTCGCTGTGTCCTGTTTTTCAAAATTAAAAGGTATTGGTTTGTGCACAATGATGCGCGGAAGATTCTTTCGATTGGAGAAGGGCACGGCTAGACTTTTCGTTCGCTCCACCGCCAAATGTTACGAAAAATCTGCGAATAATTGCATTCATGTCTTCAACATGCTGACATCGGGTGGTTTATTGTACCCTAAATTAAACGATGGAAATTTCTAAACAAACTTGTTCGTCGTTCGCGGAGCTTTGTAATTATGGTTTTTATAGTCATTGTGGCTTGTAAACCTATCTGCAACGCATTGGATTGAAAATGAAATGCAATACAGAGCTTGGAAAAGCTCGAAGATGTGTACTTGGCTACTGCCATCTATACAGATCAGGGCGATGTTCATGGTTTGTGTCTGATGGCTGTGTGTTGTTTCGGTTTCGCCTTTTGCGCGAAACCCGACTCTGAGATGGTCAGAGAGGCTCAGGGATCTAGGAAATGCTTTCTTCTAGACTCGGATCACCGGAGCTCAATAATTCGGGCAAATTCGGACTTACTGTAAGCGAACCAGTTTGCAAGCGGCGATGATGCGCCTTTGCTCTCTTTTGTTCTGCGCCAGTGCCACGTCGCGAGATTCTCCAGAGAGCACTCCTTTCAGTGGTGTGGAATCTCGGGATCTCCGATGTCAGCAATCAGCTTTCCACCCCTTCATAACGCCTGCCAAATGATTAGTTTTAACTGCGTCACCTCCCAATTTCACGGCGAACACTTTTCTCCGCCGACTGCGTTTTAGCGTCGCATCGTGATCTTCTTGCCAGATATGTATACAAGGAGCTGTCAAACAGATTTCACCCTCCCTCAGCCTGAGCAGAGTGGTCGAAAGCACCTACATCTAATCACTCAAAAAAGAGCTCCTCATATACGTTTGTGCAATGAAAAGCCTTGTCGTTCTCATGTACTATTTACAAACTATTTACAAACTATTTACAAACTATTTACAAACACCTCCATTGATCTTGTAACAGAATACTAATCCCATTTTCAGGCGGGACGTACCTGTTGCAACCGCTTTCCCACAAAACCGCCCCTTCCTTGCTCTCCACTACGTACTTGTACTCGGCGTTGTCATTCCGTTCAATGACTGCTTCCGCGAGCAAGCTACTCCCCATGACCTCCATCCGCAACCCCGCTTCCGTGTTCCAACTTCCTAAAGCGACGCAGTTGCCAACCACTTTTGCAACCCCCCCAACCAATGCGTTTCGTGCATCAAGCGGCAACGTATCCTCGGCCAAACTGAATCTTACAGCCCATCCGTCGAACACTGGTTCTGGTGGTGGACTGTACGGCGGGGAGGTGTACGGACTCTCGGTCTCGTCACACCGAGCATGTCGCTCCTTCTTCCTCAGCAGGTACAGGGGTGCCCCATACTGAGCTGCGTCTTCGGAGAACCCCGCGTCGCTCGCCACCTCAACAGCCGCCGGCGACCAAGACATCAGCAGTACCATGCTACCAGGTGCGCACATGGTCGCAACTGCCTTCAGCTGTTGTAGCAAGGCAGGATCGGACGCGTTCTGCAGCTGCAGGAGCCACACCGCTGTCGCTCGCCAATCAAATCCCATCAGCACCAACGCAGCGGGCCATTCCTCAGGGCACGGCCGACATTGGACGTGCCAGCAGTACGGAGGGACGTGCTGATCGCCGCTTATCACGAAAATCTGGCCTTTGGGGAGCAAAACCGGGAGCTCTCCCAGCACCACCGCCTGTCCAAAACAGAAGCGTCGAACGAGGGAAGCTACCGTCCCTGCCAAGCTGCGTTCACGCTCTTCTTTGCTTTGGCTTGTTTCGTTTTGCTCATCCCATCGTTGGGCGAGTACCAAGTCCGCAATTGTCATCCCTGACAGAGTTGATGACACGGAGCCCGATGGCGTATACTCGTCCGCGCTGCTGGCTTGGTAGGTGTATTGCTCGCCAGAAAGGGAAGAAGAAGGGGATGTTGACACAGTCCGTGATAGGGCACACCCATTTGCGCCTCTGGCCTGGTTGTGGGACAGTCCGCTAGCAATGGAAGAAGAAGAGCTTGATGACATGGACGGCGCTTGGTTGCGGATGTTTTTGTGAGTGCAGTTCTCGAAAATACTTCCAAACATCTTCATGACGCCCTCGAGTAAAAAGCTTTTCATCTTTGGTGTCTTGGGAGAGATATTCAAGACAGGGTGCCCGGGTTTAAAGATAAAAGGGAGGTGGAATGGAGAGGGGTGGGGTACGGTGGGGTGGGGAAGAGTGGAGTAGGTTGGGATCGTTGGGGTCGGGCCAGGCCGGTGGATTCGGATGGTGAAGGCAAGACTGAAAAGCAACCAACTCAGAGAACTCGACCAACCGATAGAAAAAAGAGTGACAGGAGGACAGAAAGAACCACTTCAATGGCGTTTAGATTCAAATCGGTTGGTGAGCGCGGAATGGAAGAGTCGGAGTGTGGACGAAGAGCGAGCTCTTTTATACACCACAGCGAAGAGCGAGTCGAAGAACTCAAAGTCATTGCTACTAGTTTCAGTGTCGGCATTTTGCTCTGATTCATACGTAATAATCAGCAATCCAAATTGGAGAGGCGTCGAAGAGCTTGCGTTCGAGGACATTATCTGCTCATAAGTATCCGCTTACGGTGCTTTGGCGGAATGCAACGAAATTGTCGGAAAGAAACAGACAGTGGTGAGGTGAGGTGACGACTGTTCTGTGCCATTGGATCTTGAGTACAGTGCTCGACGACGATGCCACGCAAGCTGTTCAGAAGTAATCGACTGTGATGAAATTGATCGGAAATGCACGTTCCAGGCAGCAAATCACGAGCCTCACTCGAACTCCCTCAACATCTGCCTCGTCTCCCAGCAGCAGATTAGATTTCCGGGGATTATCGCGCACGAGCTTTCGATTAATCATTCGAAGCACATTGTAAATGATGATATAGTACAATATACCTTTGTTCACCTTTTGAAGGCTAACTCCAAACATGTATCAAAGCGTCAGTCTACAATCTTCCGAACAAATTCAACAGACAGCGTTCGTGCCTTTCTAATATGTGTGTCACGAAATTTTGAAGAAGGGTTGGTGGGACTCTTAGCTTTCATCGAAGGGCCATCACGTGGAGTTGGTAAGAAAGCACCCGAAACACCCGTCTCTCTTCCATAATGGTTCTTCTCAAGGCTGCTACTATCGCTGTTAGATCTACCAAATATTAACAAAAACTCAAACCTGCTGGGTATACCCTGCTCTTCAACTAGAAGTAAGCGCTTTGGGAATCTCGTATGCTCCCGCTCTCACTTGGTGAGATTGAAAATTCATTCATGAGGCATGTTCTTCTTTCTATGTCTGTGATTGTTTCGATCTCTGCAACGAACTCGTTCGCCATTTCGAATCTGTCATCGTGGCGGATCAAAATGGTGGTGTGGCTCCAACTTCTTTCCGATATTTGACTATTTATCCCTATAATGCGGCACCTTCAAGTTACTCAAGAGGTTCCACAATATATCATTTCATCGCACTAGAGCCACTTTTGTCGACGGAAGCCAAGAACGGAAAGTCCTTGACCATTGCAATGGGAAAAGTTTTTCTTTCAAAAGTTTTACTTGAGCTTGGGAATAAAAAGCTAATGTCCACCGGAAAGACGAAGACGAGTAGTAGGTATTAGAACGATTAACTAAAAGTCGCATGGAGAGAATAGGTTCGGGGAAACTTTGTACCCAAGACAAACAGAGAGAGGGAGAGGACTTGCCTCCCAGGGAGTTGTTTGACAATGCATCATTTACAAGATTGCCCAAGTGTCAAAAAGGTGCGGAGTGCGTCTTTCAAAGGGACTCAAAGCAAGCGGCGGCCGTGTTTCCTTTTCTTCTTCATGAGCGTGTTTTCTCAATTTCTAGCTAATCTGAAGCAAATCTTGGTGCTGGGTATTCTGCTCGATACTTTTCTAACGCTTGCCTTCCAAACACACTCAATGCACTAACTTGTTCACAGAAACCTTTTTATCTTCGAAAGATTCTCGACTGCGTGCGTCCCGCCTATTCGCCCACTGTTTCTTCACGTGCACCCGTTCGTTAATCCCTTCTAGAGCTCTTCGCACACTAATGAACCTCACTATGTACGTAATGCCCTAAATGGATGCAGGGCGAACAGAGGGGAGTAGAGCCACTGTGCCGATTGTTTCTTGTCGCACGGAGATCAAATATTTCGTGCATCGCTGTCATCACTCTTTTCGATCAAAAGCAGTTCTATGTAAATCTTCTGTCTCAACTTCATAGGACACTCTCTTCAAATTTCGTCGGCACGAACGGCGTTGCTGCCCTCCTCACCTACCTCGAGACAATTCTTTCGAAAGCCCACGAGCTTTTCTGATCGAGCAATCTTTCTTCCGTACATTGGTATGCTAACCTAATCCTCAAGTACTGTAGAAGAACACCCAAGAAAACTTTCTTTCTTTCGAATGCCATCATGTTGGAGGTCCAATGCCTCGAGTGCAAGTGACATACCAACTCTGAATGTCATCATGCACTTCTGCAAACTTTTAATGATTCAACCCACATGTCCACAGGAACAAGTCGGAATGCTGTTTCGTGCCCGAGCTGATTAGGATAACCAGAGCATATTCTGCAATGGGAAAGTTTCGCCACATTCACATCCCTCCGGTTTAAATCACATAAAACTCAACCTGTTTCAGAATCACATATCGAGCCACTGAAAATCATACCACTTCCAAAGAAATATCAAGTACCACTTTTAAACCCAGACGCACGCTTTGTGGAACCGTAGTCATTCACTATCGCTGTGCCTTTCAGTGGGAATGCTTCAGGACTCTTGTGGAGATGCACAGCGGCAACGAGCCCAAAAATAGTCCACCCAATCGCAAAATAGTATTGGGCAAGATTCGCCATCGGCTCGGAAACGGCATGAGACGCTAATCGTTCAACTGCAAACACTGCGACCAAACATCCGAATCCCAAAGCCAGGCTCCTTCCCACACCATATATCAAAGCACTGTTGTTCTTGCCGAATAATTCTCGTACAAGCAAAGCGGATATGCAAGCGCCAGTAGCAAATAAAACAACCAAAAGCCCACTACAAAGAACAAACACAGCAAACCAAACCATCTTAGAAATGTGAATCACTAAGATGAACAGAAGTAGCTGTAGAGCCACCAAACACAACGTCAAGTTCTTCGTTCCAAAAGATAGTGGACCAGACGGGAGTCTGATCGCGTTACTGACGATGCCAACATTGGGACTACAGATCGCCGCGAGCAAATTTATGGCCTGGAGACAGCGTGTCGCAACAACCATGCTAGCATTGAGAGAATGTCTCACACCAAAAACGAAAGGGATGAACACACATCTAGCCTGTGCTCCTGAAATACCCATAACGTACAACTAGAACCTAGGTGTCCAAGTCCATCCGAAACCGGGTCTTTAAACCTCGATAGTGTAACGCGATGAATAGAGAGAATGAAGAAGAAGGTAGTTTTGTGGCTAACGTGTATTTAAAAGAACGCGTTGGGCAACAGTTTTTATCGAGCAGGCAGTTCTGGACTAACTATAAAAATCGTCTAATAGGACTTTGACTTCCAAAGAAGACGCCGGAAACCCACTCACCAAAACATAGAAATCCCGCTTACAGAAGCATAAAAGCCATCAAGAACGTAGAGAGTCCTTTGAAGCGAACCAAAAGCGCCGTGCTGAGGCGAGAGGAGAGCACGAACGACGTCATTTTGCTTCCGAGTTGCAGCTATTGCGTGCCAAGACGTGCCTTGCAAATGCCGCGAATTCGAGCGCGGCGCTGCACTGACGCCAGAGCAAATAGTTCAACATTCTCCTCGACCTGGTCGCGCGCAGTCACAATCTGGCGACAAAACACCCAATCACCTTTCTCCCTCCAGCACTGCCAAAGTCACAACGGGTGGTCGATCCTGTGCTGGTGTTCGTCTTCACACTGCGGCAGCAGAATGTTTCTGCTGCACCCCCGTCGCTACTGGATGCTCGTTCAGGCAGCGGCGAAGACATTGATGCTCACAAAGATGCGGAATGATGGGCAAGCGAGCACGAGGTGCGCTTCGCGACTATAAGTACTTCACTCGGTCGGCTACGTCTCCCTTCGCTGGGGACTTCGCTGTTGTTGCTCTGCGCGCCTCTGGAACATAAAGAAGTAAACGAATTTCGTTTTCTATACCTCAGAGGTTGCGTCAGATTTTGATTCTGATTTTTGCACATGCGCTTCGAGCTTTGCAACGTACTTCTCTCTTGACTGCAGTGCGTAACTGCGTTGGCAGAACTGACAGTTACATAGCATGGGCGCAACCGTATAAGCTATAGGGAAGAGCTCCTTTTGAAATGGCCAGTGCCTTTAAAACAAGCTGTTTCGGTTGTTGTTGATGTATTCTAGGCTCCATTCATTCACCATACGCTGCTGCCGTATATACCAGTCATGTAGCACGCCACACATCTTGTCAGTGCTTTCGTTGCACTTGTATGGCACGACCAATTCTCCGTCCCCCGCGAAGCCCATTTCGACAATTCCATGCTGACCGTCACTCAAGAACGAGGACGGAATCCGGTAAAGTTCACATTTCGTGTAGAGGATCCTGTCGGTCTCAGCGCCCTTGTCCGATATCTCCAATCTGATGGATTGTGCGTAGAGGTCGAAAAACACAACGATCGCGTATGCGTGGGCCTTCTTATACCCGTCGTACGCACGTTCCTGTTCTTGTTGCTTTTTGGACGCCACCGTTTGTTTTTGTTGCTGTTAACGTGAAACAAGAATTTAGGAAGCCCGATGATAAGCACCTCAGCAGCAAACCTTTCTGCCTCAGACAGCCACCGTATTAACTTTGGCACCACCATGTCCCAGGACTTGAACATGGCTTACAGTACGTGACGGTAGTAGTCTGACACCGAACCTGGTGATAGCCCGTACCTGTGCGCCACACGCACCAACACTATGCCTCTCTCATTTGAGGCACTCGTCAGGTCAAGGAAATTGAACAGAATCCCCTGGCTGTCTAGCTTCCGATTTCGTGCGACGCGGTTTAGAGAAGAATGATACTCCCCATGAACTTCCATTGGTCGAGGTATTGCATCAAAGATGATGGCGTGGAAAGCATCAAAGCCTTCTCTTGTGATGTGGGCGGTCTTCTCGAATAGCTGAACATCAGGGTCTTTCTCTCCTATCTCTCGGTAGACTTGGCCGGCTGCGAGCTGCGTGTAAGTCGCTTTCCATCCAGCTAGAGCGTTATTTTCCCGGGACCCTGTTCATCCCTATCGCTGCTATCCTCTCGCTCATTTGGGTGAACACTGGATGACGTAGCGAAGTCCTGTTGACCCGACATGTCTGTATGCAAGGCAGTGTGTGTCATTTGTTGATGGAAAATCACGGCAAGCGTGAGATCCATTTTCGATGCGCTCCAGGGCGTGATTGCCTTCGCCTTCGCCTTCGCCTCCGCCTTCTCAGAATGCACCTCAAGTAAACGGCAGGATACGTGTGACACCAAACAAAGCTATTCCGATTTTTGCCGTTATTTCAGAATAAAAAATGCGCTGAAATTAGGGTCTAAACCATAAAGAAGAAATGCTTCATTAAAACTGGCTATTGGTTTACATATATCTGACGTAACCTACCATGGAGGATAGCAACAAAGAAACAATTTAATACTTTATTAGCCAAGTTAAAAGAGAGAGAGAGAGAGCACCTAATCTGAGAAGGGAGGGAGGGCGGGAAAAGAGAAACGTACGAAGACGATCACACTGCCCCCATCGTCGGGTCGCTCTTAGACGCTTTTGTACCGCCGGCGGCGATGCAATATCGTCAGTTCAGTGGCATCCATTTCACGTATTTTTCGTGTAATCCGCACTGACTGGAGCAGTCTTTTCAATCTTCTCTATCCATGTGCAGTGCGATTCATGCATATAAAACGTCTACGTTACACGAAACCTCCAAGACAGGCAATGTTCTGAACTCGTTCATGACGTGCTCGACTGTATCGAGGGCACGGAAACGGAAGGCGGGGAGAAAGAGCCTCCAAAAACCAAAATGACGGGGCGGTGGATCGCAAAGTGCGGTCGAACTATGCAGTAGCCTTTTTTTCGCTGTTAGGAACCCACCTAAATCGAGCTAGCCTAACTGGAAAGGGGATACCAATTAACACTTGCTCAGTGTGTGCTCAAATGCTCAGAGTGTGCTAGGTGTACTTTCTATGCACAGGAGCAGAAATTGAGAGGGCTGTGAAATATCTGCTTAAGGCGGCCATCAGAGTAGCACTGCAATATTCCACGAGTTCCCCAGACAAAGAAAAAAAGTGAACGGGCTGTCCACGAACCACTAACCAGTGCCGGATTACGTCAACAGGCGACTGCAGATATGCGAGATGATTATATTGTATCAAATGCTCTTGACTAGCCGCTCTGTCTTTGACCACGGACATTCGAGCAGTTATCTCCGAACGACTACCAGTATCCCGATCAGTAAGAAGAGGACAGAAAGAACTGGCGCGAAGACTGGTAAATCAATATGTAAAACCCACCATTGCGTAGTCTCGTACTGTTTGCACCGAGTCACTTGTCGTTCCTAATGCGTACAGTTTGAGTACGTATTCGACGGGAACACCGCAACGTACAGCTGGTGACGGAAATTGAGTCTCTTCTCAACGAGCGTAGGTTCGAATGACATTCAAAATGAAGGGAAAAGTTGGAACAGGATCACCTGTAAGTAGCACTTGCATTTGTCGAACGGCGCTCAGATATTGAGGAACCGAAGCGGACCTGATTGTGAGCCGTCCTTTCTCTCGAGCTAAGCAAAGCCAGAATATATATGTCACGAAATGTTCTTCGCAAACAGGCAGTATCGTTCGGTTTTCGTCGAGACAGAACTCTACCCCAGTTTCCCATTCACAATTGCGAATGCGCGTTGTCCGCTTGCTTCAAGCAAATCTATTGACTACATTGTGTGAACGCTGCGCTCCCGAAGTTTCCCCAGCAACGGGGCCCACCCTCTGCTGGCCGGCGGTGGATGTAGTATTCTACTATGTCGGGGAATCCGATAGGATGATTTTTCGCGAAGTCGCGGTTGGAACTCATAAGTGAGTGATGTCATCAAACTTGTGATATGAAACGGCACACCGCGTAGGATGCCAAGAGGCAGGGTACATTAGTGGAAAACGTGGTATCACGAGTGGAGTGTCTTGCAACGGCGCATTTAGTGGCGATCCAAGTGGCAGGTTTTACTACCCTTTGTAGCTAGACGTCCATTAGGGACCGTACCCATACAGTGGTTTGGCTAAGTGGCTGACCAATGGGTATTATTTATATATTTATTTGGGCACTCATCCTGGCACACAGTATATAGTGCACCAGAGGTGAGCGCCGACTCCAAGTAAAGGAGACAACATGGGCATCATGACTATTCTGTTCCTCGCTTAGTATTCCTTAACCAGAGATCCGGACGAGCTATAATAGATAGTCAGCCCCCAACCACTTCACGAGCCGTCTCGTACCTACGTTCCCTCAACGTTTTACAGTTGCACTGTTCACCCTCGTTGGCGAGTAGTGGCCTTACACCCCACTTCCAGCTCGCTGGTGTTGTAGCTCTACCACCCCTTTTACTTCGCCGCAAGCGACCCATCAGCAGTCCGAACGCTGTAGCAGGTGTCTGCTCTCTCCGTTAGAGCGGATATTACAAGTGGTCTCCCGACTTATAATCACTGTGGTCAGCTGCTTTGAACAATTCGTTCGTGGAACGTGGAATCGATATCGATACTTGGAAGAAGTGGAATCACTACAGTTATTGTTTATCAAACCACCTCCGGCAATTGCGGAATTCATCGTGGATGAACACGTGGTCGAGAAGTCGAAGACACCATTTGGTTTGCACCTGGACTCAGGTTTGGTCTAGGATGCCGAAGACCCGAAGCCAGTCGAGTACTGGTCGCCCCGGTCCTGCGGGACCACCCCCGAAACCGAGGCTCGCCTCATCTGTTGAAACCGGAGAGCGGCTGTATCGTCAAGCGATGTCGCGCTCACGCTCGGTGAATGATGAACGAGATCTCTCGGATGTACCGGCCCCTGTGGCAGCGGCAGTCACGGCCACCACAGAAGCCGTAGTTGACCCCGAGGTCGTCGGACCTCAAGAAGGGGATGATTTGCGCAGGGAAGTGCGTCGTCTCAAGTCTGAGTCAAGCGCTTCGAGTGTGCGCATGGTTGCGTTGGATTCGCAGATCGCTGCTCTTATCGCTGATGTCGAACAATTACGCAGTGCGCACCAAGCACTCGTTCGTCAAGACGATGGGAAGCAGGTCTCTGCATCAGTGAAAACACTACGTGAGGATTTGAACCATCTACTGGAGAGGTACGGGAATACGCCCGATGCGCTACACGGCTTAACCGTGGATGTAGAGGAAGTCCTCATTCGAGTTAACCCTCGTTTAGAACGCCTGGAGGCGGCAGTTCATGCGCAGACTGCTGCTAAACCAGTCGTGCTGGAAGAGGAAGGAGCTCCTCTGGAGGAAGCTCGTTCGAAGAAGTCGAAGTCACGACGTAAGAAGCGGAAGTCCGCACGTGATTCGAGTGATGAATCGTCAAGTACGGAGGGTTTCAGTTCCAGTACTGATGATTCTGATGATTCAGATACGTCAGATGACGACTACAGTGATGATGGTCATCGAAGGTCCCGATCTCGGAAGAAGAACACTTCTTCGTGGTCAATGAGAAAAAAAGGCTCACCTTACAGAGGATTGAAGGTGCACCCGTGCACGAATCCGCTTTATCGGAAGGTCCTGAATTGCAGGTACTACCGTCTGAAGGTGAAGAGCAAGGAGCGCTCAGGACGCGAAACCGCGAAGGTGAAGGATCACATCAAACGATTGAAGATCTGCCTTAATGATTTAACATTTGATGGGAAAACCCCCATTCTCGATATCTAGTTTCCCACTCGATTCGTTGCCGAAGCAGACACTCTAGAGATGAGTGAAAAACAGGCGTTTGTGTCTTTACCACATCTCCTGAAGGGTTTTGCTTTAGAGCAATATCGTTCCGAATGCGGATCATTGACAGCCGATGAAGGCGGCGTTACCTCATGGCCAGAGGCGGTGCAGTATTTGCTGCGCAGTTACGCGACTTCAAACGCGATACGTCAGGCAATCCTGGACCTAAGGGATGTGACCCAAAAGACTGAGGAGGGCGAAGCTGAGTACAGCTCAAGGTTTACCAAAGCTTCAGTCCGCTGTGGAAACGTCCACTCGACGGAAGACAAGATTACCTTGTACATCGACGGGCTGGACCCGAGCATCAAGTCGTTGGTAGCTCGATATCGAGAGAAGCATGGAAGAGTCTCCTTTTTGGAGTTAGTTCAGTTTGCGAAAGCTGAAGGAGACGCGGCCAGAGTGCGTGGTAGCCCCCGTCGTTCAGTGGCTTTTGGAACCTCAATGGGTAAGGAGAAGATCTCCGCCAGGGTTAATCAGCGCAGCAAACTGCTACATCTGGAATCTCCAGTTGACTCGCGAGATTCGTCGTTGGCACCCAAAGGGAGTGACTCGCATGAGAAGGCGGTCCATTTAATGGAATATACGGACTCTTCTGTACCTACAGTGGATCTCCCACACTCGGAGTCTCAGGACGAGGAAGCCCTAATGGCTATGGAGGGCCGTCGCCCTATGTACCGTCCCTACACGGTGCCACCACAAGGAGGTTTTAAGAACGGGAAACCCGGATGGGTGGATAATCGCACGGCATACCGTTCACAACCTATGTTGACCAACTGTCGTGACGGTTTGATCTGTTATTCATGTTATGGAAAACACCATTTGAGTGCAGAATGCACGCTTCCTGCAAAGGATCTGAGTCGTATCATGAAGAATTATGAAGCACTGTCAGAAGAGAAAAGGAGCCGCATACCGGCGGGCATGTATTGGAAAGCCAAAAGTTGGTTTTCTCAGACACCAATGCGCCGGACGGACAAGTTGGTTGCTCAGAATGCTGAAGTGTTACAACCCGGAACCCCTGTAGGAAGAGGCGCCTTTGAGGCGAATAAGCCGGTGCAACCGGAAAACTAAGTGAGAGAGCCCCTAGGGGGTCGGCACTAGTCGATCCCGTAGTGCTGAGCAGGGAAAGCTCGCCTCCCTGCTCCTGCTCTTGGAAGCCCAAGATTCTCTTGAGGCCTCCCAAATTTCCGCCGTACGGAATCAATCCGCGGGACGGAAAGCGAGTACAGTTTGACTGTGAGTTACATCGTCCTTGGAGACGTTATACTTGTCCGTCAAAACGGGAAAGTTACCTCATGGTAGTGTCTAAAAGAAACTATAAGGTCTAAGCCGACATCGGCTCTGACAAGAATCTGTTATCTCGTCGATTGACTATCCTGGACACAGGTGCTCGTCCGATCTTTATACGGGAATCGGAGCTCGCTCCTGCTGACTTAGAACGTATTCGATACGGTCCTTTACCGAACATCCGGGATGCCAACAAAAATGCTGTGAAGACACTGGGAACAGTTCGACTCGTGGTGCGTTTGGGACGCTTTGTAGTCCTAGTCGACTTCATCGTCTGTAAGACGTTAGCGGCACCAGTGGTACTGGGATGTGATTATTGCGACAGGTTTGTCGAAGCCATTCGCCCGCGAAAAAAACTAGTGGAACTAGATGATGGATCAATTTTACCAATTGTTCGCAAGCCAATGGGTCGTTGCTCTGAAGCACCTCCACTTCCACCATCTATGGAATACGGTAGATCCCGAGGACGTGTCTCGCCGAGGATTCGAGTAGCGAAGAGTGCCATGCTGAAGGCGCAAACCCAAACTTGGGTTCAAGTAAGAACAAAACGACACGGACTCGTGGTAATTCAACCGAATACTCGGATGTACGAATCCCGTGGATTGGTAGTTGCTAACGGCATTGTTCAGGTTGATCCTGGTAGCCCCTTTTGAATACTAGTGAGTAACTTCACCGATAACGATTATCAGATACCGAAGAATCAGGTTGTTGCAACAGCTTTGCCTCATCCCATAGTGGTGGTCCCTACTCAAATTTCTACTGCAGAAGTATTGGGATTAACCCATGTCTGGGACACAGACGAAGAACTGCAAACTCCGTCTGGAGATCAATTGCAAACGGCAAAGGATCCAGAGAGCCTGGTCGATGAGCTAGACTTGGCACATGTGCCGGAACACTACAGAACGAAGATCAGGTCTATGCTGAAGAAGTACATATCCATGTGGAGTGGAAAACTAGGAGAGATCCCCGCTACGGAACACCACATTGATTTGGTCCCAGGGTCACGACCCATCTCCCAACCACCCTACGGAGCGGGACCGCGAACTCGCCAAATCGAGGAGGAGCATGTCAGCAAAATGCTGGAAGAAGGAGTAATCGAAGCAGCTCAATCTGCTTGGGCATTACCAGTGGTGCTGGTTCCAAAACCTGATGGTTCTTTACGATTTTGTACCGATTATCGAAAACTGAACGCAGTTACAGTTCGAGATACATACCCGTTGTCTCGAATGGGCGAATGTATTGACAGCTTTTGAGAAGCGAACGTGTTCACCACGTTGGAGGCCAACTCTTGCTATTGGCAGGTGCCTGTAGCGGAAGAAGACCAAGATAAAACCGCATTTGCGTGTCACGCCGGTCTCTACCGTTCCAAAAGGATGCCCTTTGGCCTAACGAATGCACCGGCTACTTTCCAGCGTACTCTGGACTTCTTGCTCTCAAGATACAAGTGGAAGACTTGTTTAGTCTATTTAGACGATGTGATCATCTTTTCCCAGGATGTGGAAAGCCATTTACGGCATGTCGAGGAGATCCTCAAAGCACTACACAGCGCAGGTATCACCTTGAAGTTCAAGAAATGCGATTGGTTCGCTGGCACCGTCCGGTACTTAGGACATGTGATCAAGCCGAGACAGCTTGCCATTCAAGAGGCACAAACAGCGGCTCTTCGCGAAGTAAAACCTCCGTCGACACAGAAGCAATTGCGTTCTTTCCTCGGCTTGTGCAACGTCTACCGACGATTCGTGCCGCGATACTCGCATATAGCGGCACCGCTCAACGCAAAGCTGCGTAAAGGACAACCAGTACAGCTGGAACAATTCAGACAAGCTGAAGTGAAAGCGTTCGACACGCTGAAGACAAAGATTATTACAGCCCCAGTCTTGGCCATCCCCAACCTGCCATACTCAGTGGATACCGACTCTAGCGAGTACCAAGTAGGGTGTGCCCTTTTTCAAACACACCCTGATGATGAACGCAAACCCATTGGTTACTGGTCAAGATCGCTGAACGAAGCTGAGAAGATGTAATCAGTTTCAGAAAAGGAATGCCTTGCAGTCGTTTGAGCTCTAACCACATTGCGACCGTATCTCCAACGAGAACGTTTTACCGTCAACACGGATCATTCGTCTCTACGATGGTTACTGTCCGTTACAGACCCCTCTGGTCGTCTCACACGATGGCGCTTACGCCTTTCTGAATTCGATTTCGAAGTGAAGTAGAAAAAGGGATTGGCCAATGTCCAAGCTGACGCGCTATCGCGACTCAAAACACTGGGCGAAACCCAAGGCGAAATCGATGAAGAGATACCTTGCTTCTACATGGAGACCCATTCACCATCTTTTGAAGAAGAGGAACAAGAGACCCTTGATGATTATTCGGATGCAGACCCGTTCTTTGCATTAGCAGACACTGACCCTTCAGTTCAACTCGAGCGAATCTCGTGCGCTGAGCTCCTCAATGAGCAACACGCCGATGCGTTTTGTGCGTCGATACGCTCTCGTCTTAACGGGGAGGAGGAGCTCCCCTTTTCACTCGATTCACGAGGAATACTGTTAAGACATGTCGAAAAGCATGATCAAATCGTGATTCCACCCGTCTTGAAGAGTCGAGTACTCCATCTGGCACACTACAGCAGATTGTTTGGTCATCCAGGAGGAACGAAGTTGTTCATGACTCTAAGGAGAGATTTTTACTGGCCTACTTTGGCAATGGACTGCCATGCTACAGTGAGGTTGTGTACAACATGTGCGAAGAATCCCTTGAAGCTTTACAGAAAGCGGAAACCGATGAAGTTATTCCAGGCAAAAGCGACTTTACAATACGTCAGTATCGAAATCCTAGGGGAATTGATTCGCTCAACGCGAGGTTATCGCTACCTATTGGTAACCACCGACCACTTCTCGAAGCTAGTGCGGACTGTGCCGATGAAGCGGATAACCGCAACCGTAATCGCACAGGCGTTTATCAAACACTGGGTATTTATATACGAACCACCAGAAGTTTTGTTATCAGATAATGGGAAGCAATTCGTTGCGAAGTTCTTCCAGAATGTTTGCCGCATTATGGGCATTCCAAACGTGTTTACCACGACCTATCATCTGCAATGCAACGGTCAGGTGGAGCGTTTCAACCGAACGCTGATAGCAGCACTACGACACTACATCGCGGACCACCCAAAAGAATGGGACATGTTTACTGATACTCTGTGCTACGCGTACAATACGCAAGTGCATACCTCTACGAAGAAGGCACCGTTCGACCTCGTGCTCTCACGTAACCCTCCAGCTTTACCGGTTGCGCTCGACGACGAGACAGAATTGGACGCACTGACCCCGGCTAAGTACCATCTGAAATGGAGGAATGACCTGAAGGCCAGAGCGGAAGAAGCCGCTAAAGAGTTATCAAAGACGCAAGCTCGCTATAAGCGAAACTATGACGCCAGGAGGCGAAGAGGAAATCCGACAATCCGAGTAGGAAGTCACTTCTTCGTGCGAGTTGAATGACCGGACAAACAGGAAGAATCTCGTCATAAGTTGTTGCCGATAGCGGCTGAACCCTTCAAAGTGGTGGACCTTGATGAAGACACAGTGCTCATCAAGACAGGTGAAGACGTTGAACGTGTATCGCGCAATCGTGTTGAAGTCGCGCCTGACCCGCAAGTGGAAGTCTAGGTATCTGGTAGAACTAAAGAGAAAAGTGCGACGGAACGTCAAGGCAAAAGCCCAAGTGACTCTTGGGAGATTGAACCGCCACCAATGGCTCGAGCGGAGGAGAAAGCTCCTGATCTCCCACCGCCTGCGGTTGCGTACGCCAATCACAGACAGCTTCCGAAATATCGGGATATGCCCCGTGGCACGCACACACCCGTAAGTACAGAAATGGAACCTGAAAGCAGGAAAGATGTTTTGGAAGTTGGCCCCAAGGACTTGGAAACGAGTGCACGCGAACACGCGCCGTTGCTGCTTCAGGCTGAACCGTCAGGTGAAGCGCCACTCGCTGTTCCGCCGATATCGGCTCCCATCCCTCGTGGGCAGGAAGGAGAAGAGGTATCGCCTCCTGTCGTGGTGCAAGCAACATCATCCACCCAACAGCGGTCAGAATCGGATAAACCGAAGGAAGTTCATCCAAGAATGGAATTGAGAAGTAGCAAGAAGTACGCTTCTATGGAAACTGGAAAACAGGATAGCTCTTTATCTGAGAAAGGTTCTCAAGGAATGAGTACACTGCTCCTGCGGGCAGAACGACGGTTAGTCGACGAGCGAACACTTAGCGACGCGGAGACTGCTAACACAGAGACGCTTGGGTCAGCCCTAAGGCATTTCAAACCTGTTAACAGGAGTCTCGCGCCAACAGCAAAAGCATTGGGAAACGCCCAGGAATATGTTATGGATCGCATATGTGAACATGGCGAACATGAAGATACCAGAGAATTACTGTATCGAGTCCGTTGGTACGGTTTTCCTCCGGAAGCGGATACGTGGGAGCCTATAGCTCATATCCCCCGTTCGCAACTCGTGCGATATCATCGACGCATGCGATTGCCACTCCCCAGGGAGATCGACTCCTCGATAGTCGGGCTCATGGGCACATCCCATTTCTAAGTATGGGCTACAAAGGTAGTAAAAACTTGAAAGGCGAGAAGAAAACAAGAAACCATGAAGAGGAAACGTGTAGACACGCAAGAAAAGGACATTTATTGATTATCATCTATGACGAACTCGAGAAGCTAGAAGAAGGATTGAAGAACTCGAGAAGCGAGAAGAGATGAAGACTAGAAGATAAGAAGAGAACGAGAAGACACGAAGTCACCGGAATTTTATTGGTATCAAGATACCCCCGCAAGGTTGTTGACTAGGAGTCTTTTCTGGGATCATCAAAGAGACGTGCGATCACGCAGGTTCGAAAGAAGCTGTGCGCGATCACCCTCAACTTGGTTCACGGGAAAGCCCGCATCTAAGAGGAACTGCCTCAGCGGATCCAAGCCTGGATCTTCGACCGGCACTGCACTTGGTTGTTGGGTAAACCCATGAGAGTACTCTTGAGCAACTCCCGCCGCTGCGGATTGATCGACGGAAGTCGCTACGCCTGCCAGCTCTGGCTCGTCCTCGTAACCGAGTTCAGCCTCAGCTCCCGGCGCTTCCTCATTCGGTTCCTCTCCGTTCTCGGATGGAGTAGCATCGTACACGTATCCAGTAAGCTGGTTCGGTGTCATGTCACGCGGGTTCTCCCGAAGAAAGCGAGCCTGCTCGGAGGTGATCAACTGGCGCGTCCAGGGGTCGTACCAAACGAAATCTCCAGCACTTGCTGTTCGTCCAGGAGAATGGTCGTAGTGTCTTGCACGGGTTCCGCGAGCGGATTGACCAGCTGGCACTCCATACCAGTCGACACTGTCGATTACATCTACAAGATGGAGGAAGTCGGCATGGTTCGCACGGGATCCCAGGACAAGGGAAAAAATCGAGTTCTCTCGCATACTTTCGCGCTGTGGGCGACATGTACCAAACTCTGAAGGTATCATAAGCATCCCACAGGAGGAAGACGGCCATCTTGGCGATAAACTCGGTATAAACCACAGTCCAATATCCCTAGAACGGGTCGTTAACCAACGCGGACCCGATGTAGGAGATCACCGGTGGGAGCTCCACAGGGCAACCACGAGGACTCTCGATCGCCGCCCAATGCTCCGGAATACCGATGTAGCGCCCGAAGCGCGCGTTCCGCCGGATGCGGTCAATCTCGATCATTTGATCCGGCACCAAATAGCCCAAACGTGATCGAGTACGACGTTCCCAACGGGGATAATCCCAATAGAGAATGTCACGCTTTCGAAGGAAGCGGAATTCCGCACGAAGAAGAGGTTGCCGAAAGCAGAGAGCTGCATCACGCACACCGCGCACACCGCGCCAACCGCTAACATCGACTTCAACGAGTGTCTCGATATACGAGTAGCCTTCACCGTCGGTAAGGGCTTTCCTGGAATCTAGTTCCCAGTCCTGCGGGAGGAGAACCGTACTGATAAATCGGAGAAGACGCTGGTAAATCGGCTTGGTGAACCGCGTACGGGCTTCGGACAAGGTTTCCGATGAATATCGCGCAATCGCGTTGTCTGGAAAAGCAATATGGCTCGCCCAGTCGTCGCTATAAATCGCGTGTTCCAGAATACCGTTCCGGAATACCGTCAGGGAAATACCCACCGTGTACATACTGTTGTATCAACGCGTCATCGCGCATAGCAACTGGATCAAACCAGGGCGCTTGCGCAAAAAGTTCAACGTTGTCGAGAGGATCTCATCCATAGAAATCCGCAGGGTGCGGGTAGCTCCGCTGAGCACGACGAGAAGGAGCTCGAATCACACCCGCAGAGGCAACGTAAGCCGCGTTCGACATCGGAGCCACGGTTGGCTGAGGTAACGGTACCGACCGGAATCCGGTGTACGGGGTGGGGAACGAACGGTATGGACCGAGTTGAGCAGTAGGCTGCGACGCAGAACCAGCAGTGTTTGACGGAGCCCCAGAAGGCACATCCTCAGAGGAGGGCTGAAACGGGTTGGACCCGGAGTTCGGATCCATCGCGAGAGATCGAGCTTAAGAGCGGTGAGGAACAGAATGCTGTTGAGAACTGTAAGAGTTGGTCGTGCAGCAAGGAATTCGTGATGACGATGAGTACCCGGAACACCGGTCCGACTGCGTATAAACGCTTCTTGCGTTCCCCATGGTTCGCGCTTAACGAGGGGGATATGTAGTATTCTACTATGTCGGGGAATCCGATAGGATGATTTTTCGCGAAGTCGCGGTTGGAACTCATAAGTGAGTGATGTCATCAAACTTTTGATATGAAACGGCACACCGCGTAGGATGCCAGGAGGTAGGGTACATTAGTGGAACACGTGGTATCACGAGTGGAGTGGCTTGCAACGGCGCATTTAGTGGCGATCCAAGTGGCAGGTTTTACTACCCTTTGTAGCTAGACGTCCATTAGGGACCGTACTCATACAGTGGTTGGGCTAAGTGGCTGACCAATGGGTATTATTTATATATTTATTTGGGCACTCATCCTGGCACACAGTATATAGTGCACCAGAGGTGAGCGCCGACTCCAAGTAAAGGAGACAACATGGGCATCATGACTATTCTGTTCCTCGCTTAGTATTCCTTAACCGGAGATCCGGACGAGCTATAATAGATAGTCAGCCCCCAACCACTTCACGAGCCGTCTCGTACCTACGTTCCCTCAACGTTTTACAGTTGCACTGTTCACCCTCGTTGGCGAGTAGTGGCCTTACACCCCACTTCCAGCTCGCTGGTGTTGTAGCTCTACCACCCCTTTTACTTCGCCGCAAGCGACCCATCGGCAGTCCGAACGCTGTTGCAGGTGTCTACTCTCTCCGTTAGAGCGGATAATACAGTGGACATGAACATACGATGCGCTGATCGTGTTAGAGGTTTATCTCCAAAAGGCCTGCTTGCAATGTTGAATTTAGGGAACTTTGTGCGTCCCAAACGTATTCTGGAGGTTCTGGTAGGATAGTAGTGCTCTTTTCCATTTGTATTGCTTTATGGTACCAGCCCTGACGGGGCCATTTCGGGACTATCAGCATTACCGGAGCTCGGCTCTGTCGCAGTTTCATTAAGGTTGCCACCATCAGGTCTACTGGTGGACACAACAGGCGCACTCCCTTAGTTTTCTTCCAAGTTTGCAAGAGTTTCTGGTACGTCTGGAGGCGCTTAGATACCGGGTGTTCTCCAAGTGGGCTGTAGGGAAACGCCTCTAGTAGAGGTTGCATAACAGCCAGAACGAAACGCCTGAGCCTTCGGGTTATCCGGGGATCTCCGCTAGGGAACCGTCGTGACAATGCATCTGCGAATTTCTTGGCTACGGGCGGAAGCCATTCGGGCCGGATTCGCATTCCTAGTTCGTCCAACACAATTTTCAGACGTCGGAGATATTTCATGAGAGGCCGGCAGCAAGAAACAAAATTGTATGTGACGTGCACGACGACCTGGTTATCGATGTGTAGCAGAATAGGGTTTCGTTGGCTCTCCACGATCTTGCGCTCGAGACTGCCCGACTGTAGACGTCGAATTGCCTTTAACTCTTTTAGAGTGATAGACTCTGCGCGGTTCTTCCAGTTCCAGATGCCCTGAGATTTCCAATACCCGTTGACTCTGTACGAGAAGTCCTCTAAGTTGACTGTTCCTCCGTAATCAACATCCATCGCGTCGGAGTGCATAGCGCAGTCGGCGGTGGAGAGGACCATGGAAGTCCCATCCAACTATTGACGTGTGAGTCTCTTCCAACTGCGAAGATCGCGAATACTCTGATGACTGAGCCCGCACCATCTTCTCGAGTCCCATTTGCCGTGGTTGATATCCCAAGACAAAGAGCGCGTATAAAAAAGAGCCCAGAAAATTCTCAGCAGTGAATACACGCAGACGCCACAGAAATCTGCAGCATTTTGCCACTGACGTAGCGCCGCCCCCGACGAACATCACTGAGAAGCTTTCGAGCAATCTCTTGCATATCGCAAAGCTTGTGGGGCTGGACGTTTAAACGCATTGTCCGCGTGCTCACCACTACCCCCAGGTGCCTCACAACCTGCCAATCGCTCCAATCTCCCTTGTCCGGACTGCGGGACAATCCTAATTGCTGCAGTAGAGCTTCCACTTTGCGCCGAGCTCTCGGGCAGTGCGCCGGGCCAGCCATGACGCAAATCCTGGACGGAGCGATCAAGAAATCGCCCAAGTAGGCCAAGACCCTGTAGCCGAAGTGCCGCTATTCCGTAACTAATAAAGTCATCAACTGCGTGAGCCAGATCGGCTAGTGTCCCCACCCAAACTGCAACGCGACACAACGAAAGCATCGTCCATAGTAGAAGAACAGAAACCAATCCGGTATGGCTGGGGCAAACCGCATATGCCTGTATCCTCTCTCGATGTCCATGTACATCATGTAGTCTTCCTTTTGTAACGTTATGGCAAAGTGCTCCACGGATGCAATGCGTAGTGAGCCGGGGTTCCAGTTCTTGGACTGTATCAAAAGATTGATGACGAAACAACTTTTGCGCTATACTTCTTTCTCTTTCCAGGTAGTAAAGGCCAACCAGACTACCACTCCCGCTCGTGAAAGACGTTCCACATGCCTCTGGGACACTTGCTGCTAAATTCCAAGCTTGCAACCCTCTTCCAAGTCCCTCGAAGCGAAGGCGTTGTCCTTTTCTGACTGCGGCACGTCCGACAGCTGCACACCATGATACGGGGTGAAGGTCCGAGTGGGAGATTCGTACAAACTATACTTGACTGCTCGGTAGAGGTATTCTGAGCAATCAATCTCGCGCCATTCTTCTGCTTTGCGCTGTGTTGCATGCCATAGGCAACGAAACATTTTGATTTGGCCTACTGTTCATTGGCGGACGAACCCCTCCCGCTACAGCGCTTTATCGCGTTGCTGGCATGGAGAGTTGCTACTGCCCTCATTAACTGGGTCGCCATGTGTGATTCCAGACGTCCCATGGGTTCCTCTAAATGTTCCGCTGCAGCAATATTTCCTTTCTTCTCCAACATAGGCAGCACCAGTTTTGCATGAGTGGGATCTTCCGCCGCCATTTTGTAGAACTCGCGGCGAAGATCCACCACTCGCAGGGCATTTTTAATCGTAACAATGGCCCAAATGTCAAACTTCTGGGCTTCTTCCTCCTTATTATCGACCAATGACTCTTCACGCAGTGAGATGGAAGCCTCATAGAAATGCATCCAGTACCCAGCTGTGTTAATGTAGATAGACTCGTACTCGGACAAAGGCCTCATGATGGTATGCTTCTCCGTATGCATGCGCAAGGGCCACTCACGATGAGCAAAGAACCCACCATAAAACGCTTGAATTGAAGGGACCTATTCATACAGATATCGAGCCAATCCGAATTCCGTATCATCTCGACAACGATGGGCAACTTTGGCATATGCCACCATGTAAGCTTCGTCAATCCCCACGGCCTCCGACAAAACTTTTCTTTACAACGTTTTCGTTTTTTCCAGAAGCCCGCTAGCGTCCGCCAAGCTATTATTGAAAGCACTCATTTTCATTCAGATCACCGATCTGCTCATGCAAACGCATTCGGCCAACGCAAACCGCCTGCCGCTGACGTTCGGGACTCTCTTTAAAAGAGAGAGGCACGAAGACGACCAGATTGCCACCATCGTCGGGCCGCTCATTCATACTTTAGTACCGCCAGCGGCGGCGAGCGATCGTCAGTGCAACGGCCCCTACTGCCCGTACGCGTCGTGTAATCCGCACTGAATGGTGCAGTCTGCGCAATCCTCCCTATCCATGTGCAGTGCGTTCAATGCATATAAAGCGTCTATATTACATGTAACAGCGCAGAAGAAAATCCCAGCTTGGGTCAAAGTGAGTTCTGTCACAGCATAATTCTTTGCAATGCTGAGTGCAGTTTGAAACATCCCAAAGACCTTCAGTGACCACATATGGATTTTCAACGACTCCCGTTCGACGCTTTACGTTCTCGAAGGATAACTTAAACAACAATCACCTCACCTGCAGGGGCTAGCAAAGGCCTTCAAAGAGCTACCTATAAATGCACTGTCCATATCTCATTGGTTCCGAGTCACTGCAGAACGACAGAAGAAGAACGAGTAGACCAGCTGGCGACTACTCGTTTGTTAACACCATTAGAAGAGTAGGTCGAAGTGGAGCATGATCTTTTGGACGTGATATCTGCGCTTACGATCAAGCCAAACAACGGGAGGCTGTTTCCGGAAAATGAAGAGAACCGAGTTGACTCTAAAGATGCGCGCTTTACGGAGGCTGTGCTAGCCTAATGCTACACTGGGCACAATCTTTCCCTCTATTTGGTTGCAAGTAATGTCGAGGAAAGTACACTACGCTGTGAGTGCGCTTTGGGAGTCAAAACAGACAGCGAACACGTGGTCATGCGCCAGAATCCGATAGCATATGTAAATCTAACAGTCTCCGAGTAGGGTGTGGTAAAACTTAAGCTCTTTCCATCGAGGTTATATTCGGTCTTGTGCTGTCGACTGAAACGGTTTTGGCATCCGTTTTTCTTGAATCTATGAAGAGTGAAGGTATTAAAAGAACGAGGTTGCAGAAGATCCCTTCCTTTGAATTGGCTATTTCACCGAGTGTGTCCTTCTTGACAGAGATCACGTTATAGTGTCCATCTGTAATGGCTGAAAGTTTGTGGCACTTCTGTTTTCCAGGATTCCAGTACTTCTTCCGTATGAATTCTGGATGGCCCTTTTTGATTGGCGTTATGTTATATCTAATGCTAGAGTCAAAATCACGCTTAACAGGGCTTATAGAAGAAGCATGGAATTGCCGGCCAGGGGCGCTAGCGTGGAGAGCCAGCTCTTCCATTGCTTGCATTAGTTCTCCGAAGAAGAGACGAAATCCAGCGTGGGCTGGAATTCCAAAGTCACAGGTGGAGAAGTACGCGATAGACCCTATAGAAATGCAGTAAAACCAATAGTTCTGTGTATATGTGTGGTATACGAGAACGTCATAGCTGCCGAAAACAAGGCTCACGTTTTTAGATAATCTGCGACGCATGAACGGAGAGATGCGAGCAGCCTTTCTATAAACTGGTCAGTTTTCTCATTACAATGAAGATGGTAGGTTGTATGAACGGTGTTTTGACGTCAAAAGTGCGATACACGTTTTGGAAGAATCGCGATGAGATTTGTTTCCAATTGTCGTAGAAAACGTTAGCCGAGGAATAGTAGACGAATATCCAATGGTTTACGACCGCTTGAGTCACTTTGAAATAGGAAGTCGTTCGTAGAGGCACGGTTCGAACCAGATTCAAATAGCGATCTGTGATTACGAGTAAGAACTCGTGTCCGCTTTGCAGGGTTAGGTTCAGGCTGAGTCTGTCAATTGCGACGAACTCTATCGGAGCCCGTGCTGGGGTTGGTCTCCACTTTGTTGAGTGAGGGCATAGCTTCCCCGGATTCTTCGCGCAATAGGAACAAAACTGCACGGTTGCGTAGCGAGCCACAGCTAAGGCTCGCCCATAAATGTTCCTCCTCGAGCTTCTGCTCTCCAGAATATCTACCGAGCTTCGCATAGTCCCACAGATGCAATACTTTAGTTTTTAAAGCATGCCGTATCAAAACTTGTGTGACGCGTTCTACCGTGCTTACGAGGTACCCAATGTAGTTTATCTAAAAATGAAGATCCGCTTCATTATTGAATCTGGATCGTATTTTCGTTGAGAATAGGGCGCTTTGTTGTTCTCGGATCATTTCTTTTACAGTCGTAGAGACACAATTGCCTAGAAGGTGGTTCTGAACTTATTCCACGACTAGTAACTCATTGTTCGTATCCTTGCCTTCCTATGTTGGGCCGTCGGTGATATAGCACGATATCTTCTATTCATTTCTGGCCAAATGTTTTCTATTCATGGGTAAACGGGACAAATCGTCTGCTTCTGCGTTCTGGGTGCCTTTCTTGAAGATCACATTGAAGTAATACTCGGCGGGGTGTAGGCGACAACACAGTACAAGGCCTGACGGTTCTGATATGGTCATCATCCATCGTAAGGGGGAACGATCTATGTACACGGTAAAGTGCGCTACCGTGAGTTGTGGGCGAAGGCTGCTAGAGCCCAAACCACAGCTAAACACTATTTCCCCGCCGAAAAGGAGTTCCGTTCGTAAATATTTAGTGAACGTGTCCAGTAACCAATAGGTGTTTGTTCCCTTTCTGGGAGATTCTGAAACAGAAAACAGTCTACTTTTTAGTCACTAGAGTCCGTCTCCACGGAAAACGGGTCTTCGGGTTTCGGTATCAAACATATCCTTGCTGAGGTTACCTCCTATTTGAAGGAGTTGAAGGCATCCGTATGGGTGGTCATGAAGCGTTCCTGCTGAACTGGTTTTTATTTCCCAAGAAGAAAGTTCACAGGGTCCGAGGTGTCCGAGAAGTTTGGGAAAAAACTGTCAGTAGACGTGGACTAACCCTTAGATGGAGCTGAGTTCCGTTTTAGTACGGGGCTCCCTCGCTTGTCGAAGACGTCGCAGCGACTTCACTCGAGCTTTTTCGATAGGTACACGTCCTGAACGGTTTGTATGGTCATGATACTGGGCTGTATCTCTGAAGAATTAACCCTTCCTCAGTTTGATAGTTATTTCAGCCTCACGAAAAGTGGTCAGTTTATCCATAAAAAGGTAATCTTGATATCGAAATTGTTCGGGAAGACGATTATATCGTCTGGATGAACTAAGCGCGAACACCACTCAAAGTGGCCCATCGAAATGTTGGTAGCACGCTGAAAAGTAGCGGTAGCACTGGTTAAACCATAAAACATTCGTTTGAAAACGTAGAATCATGAATGAAAAACAAAAACGGTCTTTTCTTGGTCTTGTTTCTTAACAGGTGACTGAAAATATCTTCAATTGGCTTTCAACGCGGTGAAATTGGTAGCAGGGCCAAGAGAGTCGATGTACTCACCCATTCGTAATATTACATACACATCTCTGATTTTTGCGTCGCTTCGGGGACGATATCTTTTACAGAAACGTCAAGAGCCATCTTATTTAAGAGCCAGTATCATCCGGTGCACCAAAGTAGGGTCAGTAGACCAAATAGGGTCGCTTTGGTGATTATATTTCGCCACATTTTCACAGAATATGAAACTCTCCGATATCATAACTACTCTACGTTAGAAACGGCTCATAACATTCGAATTCCAATGACACCATCAGAATCGGCGCGCTTTTTCAGATGGATAACCACCATTTCGTCTGCTGCGGCCTTCTCCCAGGCTGCGAACAGCACTCGTGACTCCAAAACTCTCTTGAATCGGCAGTACTTTTGTTCAGTAGCCCGAATGACACACAAACGCGTTTTCGCACTGAAGCAAGGCGTTCCCCGACAAAACTTGCATCACGTCTTACTTGACCTCCGGAGCTCAACAACATCCATAAGTAAATGTGCTCGAAAACACAATGTACCCTACTCTACCTTGCAGCGCAAACACTGCACGCAAAGTGGCTCGGCCACATCTAAACGCAGAGGGCGTAAACCACTCTTCTCAGAAACAGAGGAGAAACTTATCAAGCAGTCCGTCCTGTCGTTTTCGCATCAGGGAACACCTCTTTCACACAACTGCTTCAATGATCTTGTACAACATTTTGTACACTCGCTGCCACCTCAGCGTAGACAAACATTGCCCTTCATCAACTGCAAACCAGGTGATGGTTTTGTTCGTAACTTTCTCCGACGACACCCGGATGTATCCTTAAAGCGAAGATCTCAATTGGAAAAACCACGACAGATGGCCATGTCCGCGAACAATCTTGCGAAACACTTTGCACGTCTCACGCAAGTTTATAAGGAATTCAAAATAGAATCCCCTGAACAGATCTTCAAAATCGATGAGAGCGGTTTCTCTACTCGCACTGCAGCTCGATGCCGGGCGAAGGCGTTGTTTGACGCAACAGGCCGTAGTAATTCTGTCGAACTCAAATGGACTTCAAACGCGCAGCACGTTACCATCATGCCAGTCGTATCCGCTGATGGTCGTGCATGGAGCCCGCTCGTCGTGCTACCTGGAAAGCAAGCAAAAATCGAAGGAAGGCAGACGGAACTGTAGAGACACCGTCCACCTTCCTGCCACCAAACGCATATTGCGTGTATCGAGAGAAGGCCGGTGTTGATAGCCAGATATTTCTCGAGTGGGGGAATAAGTTTGTTCAAGAGACCACACGTCTGCGAGAGAGATATAGGAACATTGTCCTTGCGTTGGATGGGTATGGAGCACACTGTACATTCAAGGTTCTTCTTTTGTTCAAGGACAATCGTATTGTTGTGGTTGCCTTGCCCGCGCACACAAGCCACCGCACGCAACCTCTGGACTTTTCGGTCTTCTCCCCGTATAAGACAGCGTTCCGTAATGCACTCAACCGCCGCACGCTCTTTGTCAACGAATGTTCCAAAAACGATGTGTACACAATATGTGAGCTATTAATAAACGCGTACAATCGAGCTGTTACGTTTCAAATCATCATAAGCGGTTTTAAGGCCTGTGGATTACGGGAGTCGCCAACGGGAGGTGTGAATCCAAAAGTTATCAAAACCACCGACATTACTAACCTACAGAGTGCACCCATTCAAGGTGCCGCGTTTACGACATACAATCAACTAGTTCACTCATTCACCACGTCCCTTAATCTGTTACGCAGTGATAGCGATGTGTTAGTGAACGGGACATTGAACACAACAGGTGGGTTGTTGTTGACTGGGAATGGTGTGCTTACGGCGTTAGAGAAGCGCCAACAGGAACGTGCACGCGCGGAAAAGGAAAAGAATGATCGCGCTGCTTTGGCAGAAAAGAGGTGCATTGAAAAGCATCTTGAAATGGCGGACCGCCAACGTCGGCGCCTTCAAGCCGAGATGGACAAGCGAGCTCACGAGGTTTGGCTTGCTTCGCGCGGTGAACGAGCCTTAACGTTGGCAGCGACCAGAGCTGCGCGCCGCGATGCAGCAAGGCTACGGGCTCGTTTGGGAAATGCAGTTACTGAAGGCACTCCTTGAAAATGATAGTTTTTTTGGCGCCTTGACACGGTGCGTTTGGCCCACATTATGTCTTTTCTTGAGACCTTTAGGGATATCAAATAGCACCTTTGTAAGGCCGTTAATGAAGCCTAAAGAGCACCGAATTCTCGTTCGAAAACCCCGAGCTATATCCCGATGTTTCAAAGGTTACATAGGAAGCGTTTGAAGATATGTAGTCAATATTAACCAAAAAAGAATTTAAATCTTTGAAAATGACCCATCTTTTGGTACTTTACGATACAACTAGAAATGCCCAAGGCTACTTAGCTGGTTTTATCACGGCAGCGTGGAATCATTTGGTACACCTGGAATTTTTCTGTTCACGAGTTTTGGGATCTGCCCTGTACGGGTGTAACACCAGTAGCCTTCCGTCCGGCAACACATGAATCATGTGTTCCGTCCTATTTATCTCACGAAGAAATTCATCCTATATTGTGGTAAAGTTCCGTAGAATGGTATGCAACCGTGTAACGGTAAGGATCCGATACATGATCTACGCCGAGCTTGTCAAGCTTAACATGATGGATTTGGTCGTAACTCGTTGAAGCCGGGTTTCTCTTCTCTTCCGTCCCACATTTCGCTTGTGAACCATTCGGCGGTTGAGCAACGGTCTTCTCTCCCTCTTGAGGGTAAACGACATCGAACATTTTGGTAGCGATTATCCCAGTAGGAATCATTCTGAAGAGGTCAGACAATACTGTAGCAGTAACTTGGTTGTTTCCCAGAAACTTAGGTGTTGAGCCAAGGTTGGCAATTAACACTTTGAATAGCTTTTCAAGTTCCACTTGAAGTATTATATTCGCAAGAGCGGGATGAGACATGCCATTAGAGATGATAAACATTGTACCACCAGAAGACCGTGTTGACGGGTAGTTACGCTAACCCATCCATTGGATTTCGCTGGGACTCTGATAGACGCGCCAAGTCGGAGCTGGATTCATTGCCGCGAAGCGGGTGGCTATTCCTGCGCAGCAGGAAGTGGGCTTCTTCAAAACGCGACTTATAATACGGCGGACGATAATGAATGATAAGCCATCTTCCATATCAACATGCTTTATGCGAGGCATAATCGCATCGAAGAATCGGTCACATAATTCACAACCCTATGAAACCGAGGCAGGAAATGGTCGGCGCAGAACAAGTTTGAGCTTCATAAAAAAAGATCCAAACAGAACGATTAGGGCGACTTTGCCAACCATCTCTGGCGGATTTTTATTTGCGTCTGCGACATCAAATATCACATCGGTTATTTTTGCTTTGCCACGACCATAAATTACTTTGAGAACCGGTTAGTACGAATCCGACTCCGCAGGAGAAGCAAAACACCAAAAATATAAGAATCCACGTCTAATACGGCCGGCTTCCATCTAACGATGGTAACCGGAAAGCGAGGTGGGGATGCCTTGGGCGACGAAACCCTCGATGTTTGGCACACCTCGTTCGTAGAAGAGACTTCGTCTATCAGTCTTTCTGGGGTTCTTTCGCCTGGGACTGGTCCGTGGAATCTTAGAAAACTAGCAGCATTAGGCTAGCGGGGTTGATAGTTGTGGTTTAACAGGAACTGATGGCCTGCGAAGCAAGATAAAGTAACTTCTTACGCGGTTTGGGAGTCGGAAGATTCCCGGAAAACTACGTTTTCGCGCCAGTCAAAAGCTGTTGCCGTCATGGAGCACGTCAGCGCTCCCTCACCGAGGAGGTGAGGGCTCCGTCAATACAATCCTCGTTCGCAGGTTTTTTCAATAGCTTCAACCCTGGGCCGCCACTAGCGCCGAGGACGCCGCAATATGCCGCAATCCATACGCCCCTATTTCACGGCCAGTGGCCGTCTTCACCAAATTCGCTAATTAGCCGTCTCCGCTTCACGTGTCAAAAGCTGCTGTTTTTGTCCAACACCTTCCTGGCCTTTCGCCGCTCTACCCATCTCCGAGTATTAGAGTTGGCTCCCGCCTCGCTAGGCAACCTACGTCGTCACGATCGTCATATCCAACGATCTATACCCGCCTTTGAGGCTTCGTGCCGCGATCGCCGCCGTAACAGAACACCAAACCAACCCACCTCTTGTGTCTTTCGTTCTGCTTTCGCGGAGCCCCAGTCCGCCCTCGTCACTCTCCCTGTCCTGCAGCTTTCTCATGGTCTTTCGTCTCCAGTGGCCACCCGTTCTGCCACTGAAGAGATATCCCACAGCAGTACCTTTCAGTACGCGCGGCGCCGTCTTTTTTGGTCCAGCATGTAGCATTCTCAATGCACCTGAGTTCGACCGATCGAAATAATACGAAGTCGCGATACGGCATCCATAAGCTATTGCTTGGGCTATACCCGATTACGAGAAGTTATGAGAAGAATTACTTCATGGAAAGAATAGGACAGGAGAAATTTTAAGTAGGAAGTACTGTATTTAGTGTAAACTGTAAGGTTTCATCACCAAATACTTTATTTGGTATTATTTAGATAATGGTGTAGTGGCTCGCCACGTGTATGCAGTACTGCATAGTACTTGCTTTTCCTCTTGGCACATTAAAGAGCACAGGGCCCAGGTGATAACGGCGAGGACCAACCAACAACCACAAACCAACAACCAACAACCACCAACCAACAACCAACAACCACCAACCAACAAAAACACCATCTTGGTGAGTCCTATAAATCCTAAAGTGGTTCACCACGAAGGGGCACCTATAGTATCAGTTCTCAACCGTTCTGAGCTATAGCTCTTGTTCCGAGGATACCCTCTACTGTTGCGCGTTTACCGCCCTTTTTCTACAGCTTTCTGTGCGTGTGTGTGGGTTGTTTTCTTTACTGGTACTTGGTTATTTGTTTGGCTCTTGAATCCGCGAAGACGGCGTGTCGGAAAGGCCTTTATGTAAAACGACACTATTGCGCGATCCTTGAATACAATAAAACCACTGTTCCTCGCCACCTTCAGTGCTGCATGGGCACCCTTCCCTTTCTCAAATATTTGGACGAGACGCCATTGTCCACGAAGGGCGTGCTTCAAACTTTCAATTGCTTCCTTTAGAGCCGAGCGGTTTATGCCATCAATATTATT
Organism: Agarophyton chilense; assembly: GCA_030374765.1. Lineage (NCBI taxonomy): Eukaryota > Rhodophyta > Florideophyceae > Gracilariales > Gracilariaceae > Agarophyton > Agarophyton chilense. The sequence goes on from JARGXX010000129.1 coordinate 665,769, forward strand.
AAACCGGACAGTGCCTAAGACTTTGCACTCCGAGTCGCCGAGTCTCTGTAATTGCCTGGCGTGGAAGTGTCTGGTATAGAAATTGTCCATTACCATAAGTCTCCCATGCTCTAGCGTCGGATACAGTTGTGTCTGGTGTGCCATTTAGGCACATCAAAGCGCAGAATTAGAGCTTTTCTGTACCAGGAGTCCGTCAATTGTCCTTTCTACAGCCCCTCTGAGATTTCGGATAACCTTTGTATAGCGCTTTTCTGGACTCTGACCGGACCGATTTCCGAAACCATTATCTTGAAAGCTATGAAGATACGCATGTGACCACCCGACAACTGCGTAGAATCTTTTTACAAACTTGACCGGCTTGTTCTTCATATAAGATTGAGCTGAGGTACGTCCCTTACAACAGAAAGTGTTCTCATCTAGAGAAATGACCTCAACTGGAACTGCAAGTGTAGCACCGTTCCGCCCAAAGTGTTCTAGAACTTTTCTTCTATGCCATTGTGTTTCAACCACACTAAAGTCTGGATTACACATTTCATACAATCGTAGTGCCACACGTATGTTCATGAAGGTATTCCTGCTCAAAGTCTTCTGAAAAAAAATACCCAGGAGCCCCGATGTATTTTAGTAGTCCGGAAGGTGGTTTAGCCGATGAAAGGAAGTCGCCAGCTCCAAACTAAGATAGGCTCGCAGCTCATCCATTCGAAGAGGCTTCCTTCGTTTTCCTCATTTTAGTAGTTTTGTACTAGTCCAGGACCTCACTTCTTCCAAAAATTTGTCGTTTAGTAACAACTTGAAGGTACCCAACTCCTTCTTTTTTACGTAAGCTCTTCTTACCAGCTGTTCTTTGAGTAGGTACAAACCACTGCATTTCCCTCACTTTGCGCAGTACGGATGGTTCTTGCACAGATCTTCTTTTTCTACTGCGCCGAGTGATGTCACAATAAATTCTTCGCTGTCATTTCCATCCCAACATTCCTGGTTTGCGACTTCAAAGTTGCATTCTTGAGTATTCATGAGTGCCGTATAGTCTACACTTTCGATAACAGTAGGTGAGGAAGAAGAAGATTGATTCATGAAATTCCAAGTTGTTCGAGGCAAGATTACGAAACAGAAATCTCACAGTGGAGAAAAGGCATGGCCATGTTGTTTGGCGGGTTTTCTAGGGTTTGGTAGGGCCGGTTGCGATGCCATCAGTTCATCTGAGCGCACAATTTAGTGTCAATAAAAGTACGCATACTTTTGTTACGACGTGCATGTTACTCGAGAAAGGAGAATTGGCGCGTTTTATGTAGCTGATATTGGCTCACTATCGTAACTGTCATTGGCTCAGATTGTAGCTAGGTCAAAAGGATCCAATGAGAGTGCAATATCTTATGTCTATCATGGTAGAGATAACAGAAACAAGTACTTGGCAGGCTGGCATGTGGTTGAGTTTCAGTCTTTTCTTCCTCTATCCAATCATGTGCACAGCTTATGTCTACCTGAGTACACATAAGCTTCCAGTTTCAAAACGGTTAAAAAGGGCTAATGTGTTTCCCTTTTTTTTCTCCAATGTATTTCGAATGCTTATGCGGCGTCGTTTTGCCCTTTGAGAAATGCTATCTTAAGTTCGTGCCCATCCGCGCCGGTAACCGTGCCGAGATCTCCATTGTCTCTGTACCCCATTTTGTATCCATCACCGTAGTGGATCCAGAACGTCGATGGGCATGCCCGTCTGGCAGTAAACTGCCGGACACAAAGTTCATGTTGGAACCCTTTGCCCAGATAACGCACTGTTCCTTAAAACCATCCCTCGTCCTATTCAAGTGCTGCCCTGACGGGTAAAAGGCTTGGTTCAAATGGTAGACCTACGGATCCGTCGCGCCATATGTCACAGTCCCCTGGGGGGAGTGTGGATATGAAAAGGTTTGTTGCCTGATTCTTTACGGATGGAGGATCCCCCCTAATGCAAGGTGTATATCCCAACGTTACGCTATCGAGGTTTAAAGACCCGGTTTCGGATGGACTTGGACACCTAGGTTCTAGTTGTACGTTATGGGTATTTCAGGAGCACAGGCTAGATGTGTGTTCATCCCTTTCTTTTTTGGTGTGGGACATTCGCTCAATACTAGCATGTCTGTTGCGACACGCTGCCTCCAGGCCATAAATTTGCTCGCGGCGATCTGTAGTCCCAGTGTTGGCATCGTCAGTAACGCGATCAGACTCCCGTCTGGTCCACTATCTTTTGGTACGAAGAACTTGACGTTGTGTTTGGTGGCTCTACAGCTACTTCTGTTCATCTTAGTGATTCAAATTTCTAAGATGGTTTGGTTTGCTGTGTTTGTTCTTTGTAGTGGGCTTTTGGTTGTTTTATTTGCTACTGGCGCTTGCATATCCGCTTTGCTTGTACGAGAATTATTCGGCAAGAACAACAGTGCTTTGATATATGGTGTGGGAAGGAGCCTGGCTTTGGGATTCGGATGTTTGGTCGCAGTGTTTGCAGTTGAACGATTAGCGTCTCATGCCGTTTCCGAGCCGATGGCGAATCTTGCCCAATACTATTTTGCGATTGGGTGGACTATTTTTGGGCTCGTTGCCGCTGTGCATCTCCACAAGAGTCCTGAAGCATTCCCACTGAAAGGCACAGCGATAGTGAATGACTACGGTTCCACAAAGCGTGCGTCTGGGTTTAAAAGTGTTATTTGATATTTCTTTGGAAGTGGTATGGCTTTCAGTAGCTCGATATGTGATTCTGAAACAGCTTGAGATTTATATGATTTAAACCGGAGGGATGCGAATGTGGCGAAACTTTCCCATTGCAGAATATGCTCTGGTTATTCTAATCAGCTCGGGCACGAAACAGCATTCCGACTTGTTCCTGTGGACATGTGGGTTGAATCATTAAAAGTTTGCAGAAGTGCATGATGACATTCAGAGTTGGTATGTCACTTGCACTCGAGGCATTGGACCTCCAACATGATGGCATTCGAAAGAAAGAAAGTTTTCTTGGGTGTTCTTCTACAGTACTTGAGGATTAGGTTAGCATACCAATGTACGGAAGAAAGATTGCTCGATCAGAAAAGCTCGTGGGCTTTCGAAAGAATTGTCTCGAGGTAGGTGAGGAGGGCAGCAACGCCGTTCGTGCCGACGAAATTTGAAGAGAGTGTCCTATGAAGTTGAGACAGAAGATTTACATAGAACTGCTTTTGATCGAAAAGAGTGATGACAGCGATGCACGAAATATTTGATCTCCGTGCGACAAGAAACAATCGGCACAGTGGCTCTACTCCCCTCTGTTCGCCCTGCATCCATTTAGGGCATTACGTACATAGTGAGGTTCATTAGTGTGCGAAGAGCTGTAGAAGGGATTAACGAACGGGTGCACGTGAAGAAACAGTGGGCGAATAGGCGGGACGCACGCAGTCGAGAATCTTTCGAAGATAAAAAGGTTTCTGTGAACAAGTTAGTGCATTGAGTGTGTTTGGAAGGCAAGCGTTAGAAAAGTATCGAGCAGAATACCCAGCACCAAGATTTGCTTCAGATTAGCTAGAAATTGAGGAAACACGCTCATGAAGAAGAAAAGGAAACAAGGCCGCCGCTTGCTTTGAGTCCCTTTGAAAGACGCACTCCGCACCTTTTTGACACTTGGGCAATCTTGTAAATGATGCATTGTCAAACAACTCCCTGGGAGGCAAGTCCTCTCCCTCTCTCTGTTTGTCTTGGGTACAAGGTTTCCCCGAACCTATTTTCTCCATGCGACTTTTAGTTAATCGTTCTAATACCTACTACTCGTCTTCGTCTTTCCGGTGGACATTAGCTTTTTATTCCCAAGCTCAAGTAAAACTTTTGAAAGAAAAACTTTTCCCATTGCAATGGTCAAGGACTTTCCGTTCTTGGCTTCCGTCGACAAAAGTGGCTCTAGTGCGATGAAATGATATATTGTGGAACCTCTTGAGTAACTTGAAGGTGCCGCATTATAGGGATAAATAGTCAAATATCGGAAAGAAGTTGGAGCCACACCATCATTTTGATCCGCCACGATGGCAGATTCGAAATGGCGAACGAGTTCGTTGCAGAGATCGAAACAATCACAGACATAGAAAGAAGAACATGCCTCATGAATGAATTTTCAATATCACCAAGTGAGAGCGGGAGCATACGAGATTCCCAAAGCGCTTACTTCTAGTTGAAGAGCAGGGTATACCCAGCAGGTTTGAGTTTTTGTTAATATTTGGTAGATCTAACAGCGATAGTAGCAGCCTTGAGAAGAACCATTATGGAAGAGAGACGGGTGTTTCGGGTGCTTTCTTACCAACTCCACGTGATGGCCCTTCGATGAAAGCTAAGAGTCCCACCAACCCTTCTTCAAAATCTCGTGACACACATATTAGAAAGGCACGAACGCTGTCTGTTGAATTTGTTCGGAAGATTGTAGACTGACGCTTTGATACATGTTTGGAGTTAGCCTTCAAAAGGTGAACAAAGGTATATTGTACTATATCATCATTTACAATGTGCTTCGAATGATTAATCGAAAGCTCGTGCGCGATAATCCCCGGAAATCTAATCTGCTGCTGGGAGACGAGGCAGATGTTGAGGGAGTTCGAGTGAGGCTCGTGATTTGCTGCCTGGAACGTGCATTTCCGATCAATTTCATCACAGTCGATTACTTCTGAACAGCTTGCGTGGCATCGTCGTCGAGCACTGTACTCAAGATCCAATGGCACAGAACAGTCGTCACCTCACCTCACCACTGTCTGTTTCTTTCCGACAATTTCGTTGCATTCCGCCAAAGCACCGTAAGCGGATACTTATGAACAGATAATGTCCTCGAACGCAAGCTCTTCGACGCCTCTCCAATTTGGATTGCTGATTATTACGTATGAATCAGAGCAAAATGCCGACACTGAAACTAGTAGCAATGACTTTGAGTTCTTCGACTCGCTCTTCGCTGTGGTGTATAAAAGAGCTCGCTCTTCGTCCACACTCCGACTCTTCCATTCCGCGCTCACCAACCGATTTGAATCTAAACGCCATTGAAGTGGTTCTTTCTGTCCTCCTGTCACTCTTTTTTCTATCGGTTGGTCGAGTTCTCTGAGTTGGTTGCTTTTCAGTCTTGCCTTCACCATCCGAATCCACCGGCCTGGCCCGACCCCAACGATCCCAACCTACTCCACTCTTCCCCACCCCACCGTACCCCACCCCTCTCCATTCCACCTCCCTTTTATCTTTAAACCCGGGCACCCTGTCTTGAATATCTCTCCCAAGACACCAAAGATGAAAAGCTTTTTACTCGAGGGCGTCATGAAGATGTTTGGAAGTATTTTCGAGAACTGCACTCACAAAAACATCCGCAACCAAGCGCCGTCCATGTCATCAAGCTCTTCTTCTTCCATTGCTAGCGGACTGTCCCACAACCAGGCCAGAGGCGCAAATGGGTGTGCCCTATCACGGACTGTGTCAACATCCCCTTCTTCTTCCCTTTCTGGCGAGCAATACACCTACCAAGCCAGCAGCGCGGACGAGTATACGCCATCGGGCTCCGTGTCATCAACTCTGTCAGGGATGACAATTGCGGACTTGGTACTCGCCCAACGATGGGATGAGCAAAACGAAACAAGCCAAAGCAAAGAAGAGCGTGAACGCAGCTTGGCAGGGACGGTAGCTTCCCTCGTTCGACGCTTCTGTTTTGGACAGGCGGTGGTGCTGGGAGAGCTCCCGGTTTTGCTCCCCAAAGGCCAGATTTTCGTGATAAGCGGCGATCAGCACGTCCCTCCGTACTGCTGGCACGTCCAATGTCGGCCGTGCCCTGAGGAATGGCCCGCTGCGTTGGTGCTGATGGGATTTGATTGGCGAGCGACAGCGGTGTGGCTCCTGCAGCTGCAGAACGCGTCCGATCCTGCCTTGCTACAACAGCTGAAGGCAGTTGCGACCATGTGCGCACCTGGTAGCATGGTACTGCTGATGTCTTGGTCGCCGGCGGCTGTTGAGGTGGCGAGCGACGCGGGGTTCTCCGAAGACGCAGCTCAGTATGGGGCACCCCTGTACCTGCTGAGGAAGAAGGAGCGACATGCTCGGTGTGACGAGACCGAGAGTCCGTACACCTCCCCGCCGTACAGTCCACCACCAGAACCAGTGTTCGACGGATGGGCTGTAAGATTCAGTTTGGCCGAGGATACGTTGCCGCTTGATGCACGAAACGCATTGGTTGGGGGGGTTGCAAAAGTGGTTGGCAACTGCGTCGCTTTAGGAAGTTGGAACACGGAAGCGGGGTTGCGGATGGAGGTCATGGGGAGTAGCTTGCTCGCGGAAGCAGTCATTGAACGGAATGACAACGCCGAGTACAAGTACGTAGTGGAGAGCAAGGAAGGGGCGGTTTTGTGGGAAAGCGGTTGCAACAGGTACGTCCCGCCTGAAAATGGGATTAGTATTCTGTTACAAGATCAATGGAGGTGTTTGTAAATAGTTTGTAAATAGTTTGTAAATAGTTTGTAAATAGTACATGAGAACGACAAGGCTTTTCATTGCACAAACGTATAAGAGGAGCTCTTTTTTGAGTGATTAGATGTAGGTGCTCTCGACCACTCTGCTCAGGCTGAGGGAGGATGAAATCTGAGTGACAGCTCCTTGTATACGTAGCTGGCAAGAAAATCACCATGCGACGCTAAAACGCAGTTTGCGGAGCAACGTGTTCGCCGTGAAATTGGGAGGTGACGCAGTTAAAATTGATCATTTGGCAAGCGTTATGAAGGGATGGAAAGCTGATTGCTGACATGTGAGATTCCGGGATTACGCACTAGGAAAAAGAGTGCTCTCTGGAGAATGTCATGGCATGGCATTGGCACAGAACAAAAAAAGAGCGAAGGGGTATTAGCGCTGGTCGTGAATTATAAGGGTAGAATACAAGCGTTTCTTCGCATTCGCTCTTGAGAGGCGCCGCCGCAAATCCATAATTTGCGGGTGAGCTTAACAAGAGACTCCCCGAGCGCAGAAGGACGAACGGGGAGCGCATGATCAGGCGGAGGTCTCGCGCATGGTACGATAGACCAAGCACAAAAGCTGCATGGTGCGGGGTTATGTTTTTGTGGGGACGGCGAATCCATGTCTGATGTAGAAAGGAATGACGTGGCGGGTGCGTGGACCCACGTTCCACTGCGGTCGGAGCAGTGGCGCGGTCCACCACGCAGGGCGCGGGGGCGGCGGTTCGATGGCCGAGCGTAACCCTTCAAACGAGCGAGGGTAGTACTTGCGGCGCAGCTTTCGGAGGTGATTGAACCCTCCAGCACGACGGTGGCGACCCAAATAGGACCCATGAGCTGAAGGGGGGAGCGCCAGAATCGCACGAGCAGCCGATTCCCTCGACACCCAAAATTTTCGGTCCATTTTTGTCTCGAACGGTTTGAAAGGGTGAGCCCCCCTCACTCTTGCATGCACTTTCCGAAAGTGCTTTCGTAGCTAGCCAATCTACACATACCCTTCCCCCCCCCTGTCCATGCTTGGCTACGGCGTACCCGTCGTACCGCGCGCATTCCTTGTCGTTATTTGGGCCTTTTGATCTGTTCTCCCACCACCCCCCAAGAGCTCCTTCCACCATCTCCATCGCAGCCCTTCATCCGGTCATCCTGCCCTGCCCCACCTTTCCGCCCCACCATTACTCTTCGCATCCTCACGCCCAAACTTCCCACCATTCGCCATGGTCGGCGCCAAGCCAAGCGCTTATCTCACCGAAGAGGCAAGACTTGAGGCGCAACGTCGCATGCTTGCCGAGCGGTATGGCCTCTTCTCCGACGAGTCAGATGACGGTGACGATTCCTCCCACCCCGAGCCTAACGCTTCAGGTCCGCCAAACGGCTCCGCCGCACAAAACGGCGATACCCATGAGTCCTCAGCCACCGCCAACGGCCGTGAAGCCGCGCTGCCCAAGCCGCCACATCATGAGCCCGCATCCTCCGAAGCTGCTACCTATGGTGAAAACTCTAGCGTTCACGACAGTGACCTCACCTTTGTAATGTCACAAGACGAGTCTCTCCAGGACGCGGCCCCAACAAGCGCAAATCCCGAAGCTGAGGCTCCCCACGCCTCTAGCCCAGTTTCCGACAAGGCTTCCCGGTGGCCTGGAGTGGAAATGGTGGACCCGGACCACTCCAATATGATCCAAGCCTTTCACCAGTACAAAAGCGATGCCAATCGCGAAGCAGTTTCGTCGCGCGATTTGCGCGTGACCCAGATCACCATGTACCCATCACAGTTTCTTGAGAGGCATGAGCGCAAAATTGCCGTTAACGACAAGGTCATCACTTATGCTGTCGGCGGTCATATTCGCGCCATTTTGCGAAACAGTGCGGAGAGTCGATGCTTGCTCAAAGGCCATGACTCGTCTGTGGCCGATCTCGAATTCTTGGCGGCACAAGAGACCAATGTATCCGTAAACCTCGAGGGGGAATTCATCTCCATTCTCGGGAGCGTTGCGGATGATGGCTCTGTGTACGTGTGGAAGATTATTCGACGTGATACAGCCGACTCGAGTAAGTTGGAAGTTCAGGACAGCATTCGCTTTGAGCATCCTCATCAAGAGAAAGGAAAGAGCTACCGCCGCATAGCGTTTCGACCGGGACCGAACTCAATCATCGCCGAGAATGGACTCGGGGTCGCCATGTTGCTTATGGATGGCGATTCTTCCGATCTTCGCGTGGTGGAACTCGTCAAGATGAATGAAAAAATGATGGTGCGCGACAAGTTTCTCAAGGCACGGAATGAAGCTGTCGAGAAGGGAAACAAGACAGAAGGCAATATCGACGCCGCCGCATGGTTGTCGGAGAAGGTTGTTGTCACTTCTCGAGGCGGCTACGTGCATTTATGGAACTCGGAAAACAATCTGGCACCGTACATTGTGAGTTTACCACGTGAGAAAACCACCAAAGTGACCGGCATTCACACGTTTCGAAGCTACGGGCTGTTGCTGGTCTCGGAGGCAGGTCGAGAGCTTGAGTACTGGGTGATTACAAATATGCCCCAGGACTTGAGATCAGTCACTGTGCAACTCCGACAACGGATTCGCCTCTTTTCTGAGGATGACACGGATGTATTTTGCCATACTTCAGTGGATCCAGCGGAGGAGATTGTGATTGTGTCAAATGTGAAGGGGAAGTCGTTCTTTGTGTTGCACTACAACCGAAGCGCAAAAGCGTTTGATACTGTAACAGAAGTTCCGGTGCGACAGCCCATTCACTCGTGCAGCATGACGAGGAGCGATAAGCCACCTCTGCCTGGTTCGGCAGCTTCATTTACCGAGGTGACTCCCATCCAAACCGAAGAGCTCGGTGTTTGGTGTGTGCAACCACGAGGCATCAATCTCATTCATCTTCCTGCGTCGGACTGCGCGCCGCGCTCTGATGTGCAGAGCGAGGTGTACCCAATGCCCACCGAGAAGACGATTACACGAAAGATGGACAAGGTACCGGCACCGCTGGTTTCGCAAAGTCTTCCTCCAAACCCAGCATTATCCATTACCAAAAACAAAGATGGGCAGAGCACGTGTTCGCCATCGACTTCAGCTCCCAAGCGCGTGCCCAGGTCTCTCAACAACATGAAAACGCTCAACACGTCGCCCATTACAGCCAAGGCGAGGGAAGTTGTTTCTGGCGGAGGAAAGTTTGGGTCGCAACATGTCCCAATGTCAACCACGACGACGCCTGGGATGGAGAGCAAGGCCAGTCCTGCTCCAACGCCCATAGTGTTAACGTCTCAAACCGGGAGTATAAACCATAAGAACATCAGTCCGCTGCCAAGCACGAGTGTGAACTCATCGGAAGCTGCTCCAAGCGCGGAAGAAGTGGCCACCATGCTGCTGAGCGCAGCGAAGAAGGCCGTTGTGGCGTTCGAAGAGTGTGCGCCGCAGAGAAATGCCAGCGAGAAAGTGAAAATGGAGCGGCTGATTGAATCGGTTTCAGAAACGGCGGAGGCCAACCTGGAGCGGTTTGTGAATTCATCTATGAAGAAGGTTCTAGCGGACAAGCTTGTGCCAGGCGTATCGCAGATTATTGCCGAGTCTCGTGAGGCTATGAAAAAGCGAACGAAGTTGGAATCGCAGCTCACCGTGGATCATTTCGACAAGGTGATTGAGCGTTCCGAAATCAGTGGGTCATTCTCGACAGCATGCGATGAGATGACTCGACAGGTGTCGGAGGCAGTGACAAAGTCAATGGGGGCCAAGTATGAAGAGTTGATAAGGCCGACGGTGGAGATTGTGAAGGACGCTGGGGAGGATATTTGCGCGAGTTTGGCTTTACTGACAAGTGAGATGCAAAAGGCGACGCCTCGGGAGGAGGCTCGACCAGAGGTGGTGGAAATCCGACCCGAGGACACAAGACGGAGCATCGAGGAGCAGATTACTCTGGGGCACATAGATGACGCGTTCTTGACGGCGTTAGACAGTGCGGACCTGGAGTTGGTGACTTGGCTATGCCGAAAGTTTGATTCGAGCACGTTCTTCGAGACGCACATGCTGTCGCAGGTGTCGCTGTTGTCGCTTGCGCAGCAGCTGGGACACGGGCTGCACGACGAGGATGTGGAACTCAAAGTGGAGTGGCTTCGCGAGATCATGCTGGTGCTGGAGCCGGAGTCGGAAGAGATTGAGGCGATTGCGATGCAGTCGATGCAGGAGCTGTTGGGCAAGGTAATGGAGCTACGGCTGAGCAAGGAGTTTGTGGAGCAGTACGACGGGTTGGAGAAGAATTTGAAAACGTTGAGTAGGTTGATCGCGTCGCACGTAAACTAGTGGAGTTGTGTTTGTTTGTTTTGTTTGTATAAGAAAAAGAAAGGCGACAGGGTGGTGCAGCAGGTAAACAAAAAGTTTTCATGACGGTTGTTTTACTACTAAGAGTTGGGAGCGACAAAACGAAAGGTTAGCGCGCGCGCGCGCGCGCGCGCAAGTCTAAAAGTTCCACCAAGGGGCCTCACCGGTGCGGAAGTCCTGTTCCTTCCACGACTTGAGGACGACGTTGTCGCTTTCGTCGGTTTCGACGCGCTCGAGGGCGAGCGGGAGCGGGGCGGGTCCGCGCACGACGGCACCGGTCGGGGCGTACTGCGACCCGTGACAGGGACACTTGAACTTTTTCTCGGCCTGGTTCCACGGTACGACGCAGCCCAGATGGGTGCACACGGCGTTTAGGGCGTAGAACTCGAGGTCGGACTTGTCGTCGGTGACGATGAGGTAGGTGGCATCGCCCTTGAGACCCTGGACGAGCTCGCGCGAAGCGGCCGGGTGCGACTTGATGTAGTCGGCCTTCCTGACGTTGTTTCCCAAGGCATCCTTGGCGATGACGCCCGCGCCGGCGCTGCCAGAGGATTTGGGTACGAAGAAAGAGCCTAGCGGGTAGAGCACGCCGAGGGCGACGGCGCCCGTGCTGCCCGCTAGGAGCAGGTTCATGGTGTTGCGCTTCGCCATGTCTGGTACCATGTCGTCGGCGCTGGCGCCCGCCGCCATGCGCGCGGGCGCGCGGCGGCGCGACGGACGCGCGGTGGCGGCGGAGGCGGGCACGGGCACGGGCACGGGCACGGCGGCGCCGGAGAAGACGCGGCGCGGGGCGACGGCGACGGCGGTGACGAAGGCCATGGCGCGGGGCAGACGCAGACGCAGACGCAGACGCAGACGCAGACGTAGACGCAGACGCAGACGTAGACGTAGACGGAGACGGAGACGTAGACGCCGGGGGCGGCGGTAGAGAGACGGGTGGTGACGACGGGGAGGGAGACGACGACGAAGATGGGGTTGGGCTGTGTGGGTGCGTGTGGGTGCGTGTGGGGGGTGGGCGGGGGCGACGTGCGTGCGTGGTGCTCTGCGTTGCGCTGCGCTGGGCGCGGGGGGCGAGGGGCGTGCGCGGCGTGGGCGGTGGCGGCGCAAACGGATGGTGCAAAATGCAGATCTCGGCGCGTGCGTGAGCTCCGTGCGAGCAGTTGTTGTGCGCGTGAGCCGGTTGGTCGGGAGCCGGTTGCGCGTGAGCCGGTTGGTCGTGAGCCGGTTGGTCGTGAGCCGGTTGCGCGTGAGCCGGTTGGTTGGGAGCCGGTTGCGCGTGAGCCGGTTGGAGGTGGCCGCGGCTCGGCGGGACAAGACAGCGATGGGACGCACACTCGGCACTGCACTGTGCTGCACAACGGACCGCAAACAAAAGTTGGCACGTTTCCGTTGGAGTTTCCGTTTCGGTTTCGATTTCGGCGCGTTGCGTTTCGGAGACGGGAAGCAACGTGCACACTTTTGCACAACACACCCACTCCCGCACGTGACGTTGCTATGAGCGCGCTTTACAGTGCGCATTCCCGGGCGCGCGCGCGCGCCATGGGGGGGTGGGTAGGGGTGGCCGTTGCGCATACGGACGTGGCGCGCGGGCGCGACTCTTTTAGGTGCGTGCGTCCGCGGGGGTAGGGTGGGGGAGTGTGTGGCCCCGTCCACAGCAAACGCAGACGCGCGGGGGGGGGGGTGTGTGAGCGCTTGTGGGCGCGCGCTTGTTATTGTGTTGCGACGTTCGCGCGCGGACATAGACGGACGGAGCGTCAGTGACCACGTCGTTCGTGAGTGATGCTGTTCATGTTGTCTCCGCTGTTGAGAGAGGCGGCGTTCTGGTTTGCACTCGGTGTGGTGGTGGCCGCGTTCATGTGCGCCGCCGTGCTACTGCTTGCTGTGAGCGCGCCGGGCATTGGCGGCACGGCGGCGCTGGTGCGCGCAGTGGGCAAGGGCGTCGACGCCGTGCTGTGTCCGGAACGCGAACGCGAACGTGAACGCGATCGCGCGCATGTGAGACGCCCGTCGAGACGCTCGTTTGACGCGCTTTGAACTGATTCTTCGTTTTGTTTTTTTGTGCTACTACTACTACCATCTTACCACTTTTCCTTTTACCTCGCTGAGCTCTTGTTCATAAACGAGCGTTTCTTTGTCGTTGCGCCTTGCTTGCCGCGCGCGCCCGCTTGCCGCCTTTGAGCGCTGCCGCTTCGCCGTGTCGCTCCAACTTAACTTCACTCTTCACTCTTCACACACACACCTACACTCGGGCGAGCCCGTGGCACGTTGCCACCGAACCACGTTGCCACCGAACCACGTTGCCACCGAACCACGTTGCCACCGAACCACGTTGCCACCGAACCACGTTGCCAGCGCGCCACGTCTCCACGTCGCATGAACATGAACATGAACACCGAGCGCAAGTCGAAGACGAACGGCGCAGACACGCGCGCGACAACAGAGACCACCGCGCGCGACCAGCGCGACAAGCGCCACAAGCAAGCGCGACAAGCGCGAGGAGAGCGCGTCGGAGCAGCGCGCGCGCGTCGTATCTACACCATCATCCACTCGACCGCGCGCCGTTTTGAAAAGTCCCACTGCCACTGTCGTCGCAATCTCCGCACCTTCTCTCTCTCCCCATATGCTCCCGCGCGCGCGTCCCCGCGTCCCCGCCGCCGCAGCCGTCGTCATGTTGCGTCGGTGCGTCGCGTCGCCGCCGTACTGCGCGGCGCGCGCGTCGTCGCTGTCAAAGACGCGTCCCGCGCGCGCCCGCGCTCTGCTGGTGTTGCTGCTGCTCACCACCGCTGTAGTCTTCGTGCTGTTCACGTCGCTGGTAGCGCGCGTCGTGCTTGTGCTACGTGCTTCGTCGGCGCGTCTTGCGCGCCGCCAACAACCGCATCGCAACGGCGTACATGAGTTTGCACGCCTGCGTCTCGACGTGCGAAATGTGACGCGCGTCATGTACGCCGCGTATATGCGCGCTTGTATGGGGCACGACGAGTTTGAGCCGCTTACTGGCCGCTGTAACCACTGGTTTAACATCGGACTTAGCGCCCTGGATAGCTTGGATACCTTGCTTATCATGCACCTGCATGATGAGTATCGAGCTACGCGCCGCTGGGCTGCTGCTTCGCTGCGCTTCGACCGCGTGGCGCAGAGCGTGTCGCTGTTTGAGCTTGTCATTCGCGCCCTTGGCGGTATCAACTCCGCATACGAGCTCACCACCGACCGGCTCTGGCTCAACAGCTCGCTCCGACTGGCAGACATGCTGTTACACGCCTTCGAGCACACCCCAACAAAGTGCCCCCCACCGCAAGTGTTCATCGGCCGAGACATTCGCACCCGCATGCGCGCACACCCGCTACCAACCTTCTCGTCCGCCTCGGAGGTGGGTTCGTTGCAGCTCGAGTTTCGTACCCTGTCCTATCTGTCCAACGACCCCAAGTACAAAATCGCCATCGACCGCTGTATGAACGTCGTCACGCGCGCCTTTGCCAACCACTCCCTGGTGCCCCCCGTCTTCGACCTGTCCACCGGCGTGTTTCACGGCGAGCGCATCACCATTGGCGGCTCGGTAGACTCGATTTACGAAATGCTCGCCAAAAACTGGGTCATGAGCGGAAAGCGTGACCCCACGCTTCGCGCCCTGTTTGAACGATCCGTGCAAGCCATCATGCAAACACTCAGCCGAAACAACGGTCAACACCTGTACATTGGCGAGATGAAACGCGCCCAGCCGCAATCGTTCCGCCAACATATGGACCACTTGGCGTGCTTCTTTCCGGGCACGCTGGCGTACGCCGCCTTGCACGGGCTGGGTGGCGGTGTCAACGGCACGCGTCACAACGATTACATGCCAATTGCGCGCCGTCTCACCCGCAGCTGCTTCTATATGACGCGCGGCGTGCCGAGCGGACTGGCTGGCGAAATTACCATGTTCGACAGCGCCACGCCGCGCCCCAAGAGCGGCCACGACGTGAGTTACCTGCGCCCGGAAATCGTGGAGGCGCTGTATTACATGGACAAAATCGATCCGCTTGCCGGCGACACTTATAAACGCATGGGACGCGTCATGTGGAACAGTATCCGCCAATCGGCGCAAATCGAAGGGAGAGAGGACGGCTTGTTGTGCACCACGTACGGCCTTCTCGGTGGCGACGCCGAATTGAGTCACAGCGGAAAGCTGCACTCGTTTGTTCTGGCAGAGACGCTCAAGTATTTTTACCTGCTGTTTGACGAACGGTCGCCGGACGACGCGCAGCTGCCCTTGACACAGTGGGTGTTCAACACCGAGGCGCACCCCGTGCGCATCAGAGGTCGTGAATAGATAGACATGGCGCAGCGCAGCGATGTGTCAAGTCCAAGTCGCCCATTCGCTTCTGTGCGTTGCTGCCTTACCCTATATATACATAGATATATATATGGATACGCCGGTGACGTTGGGCGCACTGCTGATTGTGAACGCATTACTGCGCCCGTGAAGGTACGCAGTATGCGCGCACTGGAGGCGGTTGGTGCACAATGTGTACATAGATAAGTTTTAGTTTTAGTTAGCAGCCAAGTGTGTATGAAGGTGAGGGCATTTCACGCGCAGCGGCGCGTAACGGCATGCCGCCGCCCGCCGGTGATGACCATGGTGGAGCCTCATCTCACACGCACGAAGCACGAAGATGTCGTGCTCGAGGCACGTGCTTCATACCTCGGCAACTTTTCAAATGGCACAACGGTCAGAGCGCGAGCCGCCCGAAAATTCAAATTCAAAAATTCGCTCACTCACACAGCAGCTCATTAGATATGGCGCGCGCGCCACGCGCTCATCGCCAGCACCATCGCCGCCCAACGTTGCAGAGCGAAACGCGAGAGTTGGTGCAAAACGCGCGCAGCACGTTTGTGCGCTTCTCCCGCCCGACTGCTTGCGACCTCTGCGCGCGCCCTTGGTCGCTTCGTCAGCACGCGTCCCTTCCACTCCTTGTTCCAAACCGGCGTGGCCCGCTTGTCTTCCACAGCTTCCCTGCTTTGTAACCGCTCTTTGTGCCGTCCGAATCTATATCAACGTTCTCTTTTCCGCGTCTGCATCGTGTGCTTTTCTTCTTCGCATCGTCTGTTGCCACTCCCCCTTTTAGTGTCGCCCAGTTGCTTCCCCACTTGGCCATTCTCACGCTCAATCCCCCTTTAAGCGCTCCCCGCCTTGCTTGCTTCCATCCATCCATTCATCCCCGTCAACTTTCACTCAGGCCTGTCGTCCCACTTCATCTCCACTTCATCCACTTCATCACTTCTAACTGCACTTCCGACCTGCAGCCAATTACACACCCCAGCCACATCCCCGACGCATCCTCCAGTTCCCATGCGCAGTTAGTTTCAGTTCTACATCCCACTCCCCTCCCCCCCCCCCCCCCCCCCCTCCCCCTCCCCCGTGTTATACTCATCCAATAATAATGGTCGTCACCGACGCCGTTCCGAACACCCCCGTGCTTTCTCCCCAGGACACCCAAATCGCAAACGCCATATCCGCCTGGCTTTGCGCCATCAACTTGATCGACTCTGGTCTCTCGTTCGAGCAAGCCACGCGCCAGTGCATTTCGCTGTGCCGACTCTTCAGCCGTTTCGCCCCGCACCTTCTCTCAGAACGCGACTTTTTCCTCCCTTCTTCCAATGCCGAGGCCAACCTCTCTCGTCATCGCCGCTACAACACTCGCCGCTTGGCTCGCTGCCTTTTGCGCCACTTCCACCTCACGCCCCCAGACCCCAGCATCTCGCTTCCGGATGTCCAATCGCCTCAACCTCTTGTGCAGCTTCGACAAAGTGCCAAACACACCATTCTCTCTCTCTCAGATGCGGCAACCTCAGAAGACGTAGATCCGCTGCCTGTCATGCTGTCTCTGGCGGAGGTTGTGCTTTGTGCAGCTGTACACAGTGAGAAGAGAGATCCTTTTATTCAAGCAGTACTCACACTACCACCGCACCACCAAGATGCACTGGCTACTTCCATTTGCCGCACAACCGTCGAAAAGCCAAAGGAAACGCGCGTGCTAGGTCAGATCCCTGTCAACGACGAGAACCTCTACCTCACCACCCTCTCACCTTCCACAAAACCAACCTTCACGGAAAAGTCACACAGTCCTCTTTCTGCCCCACGCGGCATTCCGCTGGCAGACTACAAGGCGCTCGCTGCAGAACGAGACAACCTCAGGAGAAAGCTTGCCGCCTGTGAATTCGAGAAGAACAAGGCAGTGGAGCTATCCCAGGGCTTGAAAATCAACCTGGAAGAGGCTTCCGACAAGATTCGCTTGATGGAGACAAAGCACGAAGAAAGTGCTACAGAATTGTTGAACAAGTCAAAGGCACTCAGTGAAGCCAAGACTGCACTGCGCGGAGCTCACGTTGCTGCCGAAGAAGTCGACATTTTGCGCGCAAAGGCCGCTTCTGCCGAACAGTTGGAAGCAAGCCTCAAAAGAGCCAGCAAGAGGCTGGAAGAGGTCTCTGACATGCGGAGGGCGACTAAAGACCTCGAGGCACAACTATCTGCGTTTAGGGAGACAGAAGAAAGATTGTCCAAGCACACCGATTACCTGGAATCGCAGCTTACGTACAGCAACACCCGCAGTACCCAATTTGCCAAGTTGGCTGAAAACCTCACAGCTGAGATGGAGAAGAAGGACGGTGAGATCAAAACGCTAAAGAGTGAAAACTCGTCGTTGAAGACAAGTATGGAGGCTGCCAATCAACAGCTGGCCGCATTCCTCATGCAGTCCGCGCAAACGGCATCGAGAGATACTGCAATCAATCGTGCTTCGGAGGACATGTCTGCGTCGGTAAGGACTCCAAAGTCCTTGGGCGTCGCCCAGACTACCACCGATCAGACCACTTCGACGACAGCTGTGCCGATGTCCGATGAGCTCGTCAAAGAACGTGCATGTGATATCTTGTTCAAAGATTCGCTTGTTCGCATGACATGGATTGATATTGTCGAATGCGTGAATGGGGTCATGGATGCTTGGTATGATATTAATGCCATGGAAGGCACGGAAGGTCCTTCTTTGGGAAGCAGCAGCGAGGCAGAGATCCACCGCCAGCCATCCCTCTCGGCTTCTGAACAACCCGGTGTCCTCTCACGGCCCAGTCAACAGAGCGTCGACACAAACGCTAGCTACATCGGCAGCGATGCCGAAAGTAGAATGAGCCTGCTACCGGAGTTTGCCGTGATGGACTACCAGGAAAGGATTGAAAAGGGCCATACTGGAGATGAGTTTGACTACGCCGCAAACCACACAAACGTGGAAGAGATTCCTCTGAATCGCATGCATCAAGCACAGGTGCCCCACGCGCAATGCGAGAAGAGCACGGCCCCTATCCCAGCAGAAGGTACTTCGTCGCTTAGCGCGACCGATGATGATGATGGTGACTCTGAACCGGCAGATGAGACGGTGAACGCTACCATTTCAAAGCCACCCAGCAACCCACGCATGTGCAACACCAATCTCAGCAGTTGTGAACGGAAAAGCTCTGGAATCGCCTCGTTGAAGCGCTCTGCCACCCAGCCCCGTTCTCCTTTCATCGCGGAAAACATTATTCAAGGAAAGAAAACTATTCATCTGCAGTTCGGCTCGAGGCAGCTACACTCTGTCCGTCACTCCTCTCTAATCCATCTCAAGAGCATGAAACGGGCGTCTAGTCTTAAGATGAGCAAGAGAAGCGGAATGTCTGTGAGCGATTCAAGGTCTGACACGACCCGAACACTCGTTCTTCAAACTCACAATGATCTGCTGTCGTTACAGAACACGTTGGATCTCATGCGCACTGAGAGGCAATCCTCAACGTCCGTTGGAAACCTTGTACATCAACTGGATATCACAAGGAAGCAGCTCAGTGACGCTCAAACAAAATTACTGGAATCAAACGCAGAATGCAGTAGCCTTCGGTACGAAATGGACCTCTTGCTCAAAGAGGTTGATGTACTTGCTTCAGAGAAGAAAAAGACCGCCCAGGATGAAACAAAAGTTCTCGAGGAGAAGGAAAGGCTGATCAATCACTTGAAGGAAAATTTGCGATTGAGAGAGGAGGAGCTCTCTGTCATGAATCAAGAACTCAAGAACGTTTCCGAACATATGGAAAATCTGGAGCGGTCCCGGAAATCTCTGGAAGAAAAAATGCGTACGTCAAAGGTTGTCGAGAGAGCTCAGGAGGTTGAGATTGCGCGACTAAATGCGAAACTTGAGACGAGTGGGTTAATGACTGCCAAGCTTGACGACGTTATGAAGCGAGCCGACGGGCTTCAGAAGGAAATATCGAAAGAGAGAGAAACCCATTTGCGGGGCATCGCCGAAGCGGTTAAACGAGAACAGCGCATCGCCGAGGAAGCTCGCAAAGAAGCCAGACTGATGGCGAAGAATCATACGACCATGCTCGAAGATGTGCGCGCAAGTGCTTTGGCTGCTGCCCGTGGCAGCATGAGAGCGAATCAAGAGAGAATCCCGAGAAGAGGAGCTTGGTTCTCGGACTTTTGGAGAAGGTTGCTTCATCTAGAAAGGTTAAACAGTGACTTTTCCACGGCGCATACCGCCCGCACATCTTCTGCTGAGAAAGATGGAAACAGAGGAAGGAGCGTCCGATCGAGACGTCAGTGATAGAAGAAGTTGTCTTTAACCAAAAACATCACTTTGATCCGTACTCTTCCTCGCTTATTACAATTTGCCCCGCCGAGTCGCATCAGGCTTCCACCGAGCTTTCGAGTAGAGGAGAGTATTCCAGAACTCTTTCTTACCAATCCTACCCGATGGTGCGCTATAACTTTCGCCCACGCTGTGCATAGGGATCATAGCTATGTTGCGTCGGTAATCCATTCACCACCCAACACGCCCTGCGTAATGATGATTTCCCCTCTGATCTCCTCCGGCGGAGAGCTGGTCCGCTTTCGAAGCCAAGCTTTCTTTAAAGTTAGTTTCTCCTCAGGCATAAACCGCTCTGTAACCTGGTTTACTTACTCTACATGTTTCTTTCCGTCGTCCAGAATAAAGTATCCTCGTCATTCGTGATCTGCCTCCGTCTCGAAATGAAGCTCACTATGCCAACCCGCGAACGACGGCACCCATCCCGTCATGATTGTCCCACGGCATTTTTGAGCAAATGCGGAGCCGAACTCGATCCATGCTGAATCAACGCAATATCATGCGCAGGTAGCACAATCGTTTTATTCTGTCGCGTCAAGACGAGCCACTGGCGACGAGAATCCCACATCCGCCACTGGTTTTTTCGAGACAGCCACCAGGGTTAGCCATTCTCCTTTTGTAATCGCCGGAGCTGCCATAAAACCCATGTCACTGCGATTGATGCATTTGTTTCTATCGGGAAGACGTCGGTTTCTCACGTTATCTTATCTGACAACTACTCATCAAAAACGTCGAAGATATTGACTTCGAACCGATTCTACACCCGGACTCCGAAGTTTATTGCGAATTTATAAGAGAGTTCGTGTGGGCACTTCGAGCTTGAATTCGTTCGGTGCATGTGCGTGCTCAACTTTGTCGTACTTCGTCTCACTCTTTTTCTCACTAACTTTTCAGGCTTTGCAGAGGAAAGGTTGACGGGATGCATGATGACGTGAGCCGGAGCTCCTCTTCTTTCTTTCAAACATTCTTTTCGAGCGTTTTGAAGCCTGACGTTGGCGTTTTGGGCTATTACCACGAAGAGCCAGCAGTAAACGGTAAGCCGAAGTTGAGGAAAAACTCAATCATCCTGTGCAATGATCATAATGAATGTGAGAGACGTTTAAAAAGGCTGATAAACACAGCACTGGACTAGAGCAATCAAGGACGAGGAAGTACAATGGGATAGTGCTAAGATGCGCAAAGCCGTTATTTATTTCATCACAGGAAAAAAGCCTGGCCATCGCATATCAAATGCAAGTTGTCCAACTCATTCATATTCTGGAGCCTAATTCGATCACGGCGAGCAAATGTCACTTCGCATTCGGGGGGCGCTTCTATTCTTCCCTGGTGACATTCCGAGAGATAAGGCGAAATGGGCACGTGGTCGAATCTACCTTGGAAACATCAAACACGGTCCTTATCATTTCTGTTGAATTCCTGAAGCAGCTGAGATTGAAAAGGAGCTTAACAAGAATTTCGCATATGTCGTAACCGCCCAGCGTAGTCATTTCCACCGCAACAGAGCAAATTGAAAATCGATGCGCTCTACACAAACACATTAATATAGGAGGATGAAACTGTGGGAAATGTCCAATTCATTGAATAGGGTTGCGCTTCTTTGTGTCGCTTTATACCCGCCTTCTGTATCGCTATGGCAGACGACGCCTCTAGAGAGCGGTACTGTTCCATGGTACTGTTCTATGGTACTGTACTATGGTACTGTACAATGGTAAGCCCTGCCATCCTTCTTTGCTTCTTCTTCATCATTGCGAGTGTCGTGCGTTAATTCATCGAGCGCCATTAGGTTAGACAGTAACTATCCTAGTCAACAAAGGTCCATTGGACGCAACGCCGTCTATATTCTCCTTCCCGGTGGCGGCTAAACACCGTGACGCTCTCCTTTTGTTAAGAATTTGCGACATGACCTCACCAGCCGCTGTGGAAGGGTTCGAGATGGAAAGCGTTTGTCTTCCTGCCACTGAATCCGTTGAGCCTCAAAATCTGGAACTTCTGATCAAAACGTTTGCATAATCGTTTTACAAACTTTTTTAAAGTTTTCAATTGTCGGCGTGCTGGACCGTGCAAGGTTAGAGCACATTTGTCTCATCCTGGCCATTGGTCAACTGCTCGGTGTTCAGATGTAGAGGTTTGTTCATCAGCATCTTCTTCCAATCGACCTGTTCAACTGCAACGACATCTTATAAAGAAGGGATTATCAAAGAATAAGCACCACTACAACATAGACTCGAAGACTCACAACAGATCTTTGATTGCTTGACCTCTAAATATGCTGCGCACATCTATTCATTCCGTGCGACGCGCACTCAGCACAAAGGCTGCCGAACTTCCGGTAAAGAAGGTTGCTATAACGGGCGCCGCGGGGTCGATCGGGTACGCATTGCTAATGCGGATCGCCTCCGGTCAAATGCTCGGTCCATCCCAGCCGGTTGAGCTGCAACTGATCGAAACCGAACCCGGAATGAAGCCTCTACAGGGTGTTGCAATGGAAATTATGGACGGAGCATTCCCTCTCGTACGAAAAGTTACGAAAACGTCAGATCCGAAGGAAGGATTTGGTGATGCCGAAATCGCGGTTCTTGTCGGGGGGAAGCCTCGCGGTCCTGGAATGGAAAGGGCTGATCTCATGAGCGCGAATGCTGCCATTTTTGCGGAACAAGGGAAAGCGATCAACGAATCTGCTAGTAGAAATGTGTCTGTGCTGCTTGTTGCAAACCCCGCGAACACTAATGCTCTCGTTGCATCTGCACACGCACCCGATATCGATCCGGAGAGATTTATGGCAATGACTAGGTTGGATCATAATCGTGCGATTGGGCAAGTTGCTGGAAAGACAGGAGCTATGGCTGGTGATGTTGAGAAGGTTGTGATTTGGGGTAATCACTCTGCTACCCAATATCCAGACTTGTCCAATGCTTTAGTAGAAGGAAAGCCCGCGTTAGAGGTAATCAATGACATGCCCTGGGTGCAGAAAGAGTTCATTCCTCGTGTGCAAAAGCGTGGCGCGGAGATTATCGGGGCGAGCGGGAGGAGCTCGGCAAGTTCGGCAGCATCAGCCGCTATCGACCACGTGCGCGATCTATTCCTCGGATCTGGAAGCTCTTGGAAGAGCATGGCTATTCCATCTGATGGTTCCTACGGCATCGATTCAGGCATCTGGTTTTCAGTACCGTGTCTATGCCCTGGAGAAAGCATATATCAACGCATCTTGGACATTCCCGCACCGAACGAGTTTTCAGCTGCCATGATTGATGCCACGAGAAAGGAATTACTGGAGGAACGAGATACTGTTCGGCACCTGTTGCCGGGGGGCACTACAACACAGACGACGACAAAGACGAGAAAGAGGCGGGCTAAGAAAGCAACGGCATAAAAGCTCGAGAAGATAAACTTGGGTTACCTTACAGATGATTAGTGTACTGCATTCACGTAAAGTCTTCGAGGTGCTTATGGACTTCGATTTTGGCTACATTCTAAGTATTGGCCTGTCTGGTGACACTCGCGGGAAGACGAGTGTATTGAATTCGCATTGTGGGAGAGATAATAGATTCTCAGGCGAAACGATTCATCACGCGCGTGTGGAAGAGAGGATTCGTTTTGGCCGCTTCTCGAGCGCGTTCCCATTGATCCTCCTGCTCATTTGATGATTCATCGGCATCAGTATACTTCGTTATCATAACTTTGCGCAGCTTCGGAGCTTCCGTGATCTTTGATGAGTATGCATACGCATTGCAGCTGGTGTCGAACAAAAACGGGGCGAAAGTGGAGTCCCGAGCCTTGCGCTCAGTTAGTCGATGATCGTAGCCACGTCTTCTCTTCATTTCCTTTTCTGCTCGGATTTCGGCCGCCATTTTCTCCTTCTCTTGTTCACGCTGTTGCCTCCTCCATTTCGCGAACTTTCTGGCGGTCTTTCGCCGATACAATTCGTCTGGCTTTCCAACATATCTTCTGCTAACCTCTTCGCAGTCATCTCTGTGCGTTTCCAAAGTTGTCTTGTTAATCTGGACAAGATTTCTTTTCCCCTCTAAGAAGAGAGTTCGACATCTTGTTGTATGCACTGTATAAGCTTTATCGCTTATTATTAATGCTAGAATTTCAGTTGATACCTCGTCCGGCTGCAGGATTCCAAGCATAGGATATAACGGATTATCAGCCTCTTCGATGGAGCGCTGTACTAGATTTGACTTGTGTGCAATATATCGTTGATGTGCTGACTTGCGTATATCTTCAGGAATCGTACAGATTACGACCGGCACAAAAGGCATCACGACGGGTGCTCGAATAAAATGTGCTCGTTTTGCGAGCGACGCAAGCCACCGTTCTCGTCGATGAGAAGCAAACAATGCCTGTACCGGTTCCCCAGTGCCTAACTTCTGAGGGGATAGTCTCTTGTTCAACATGACATGTTTGTGATGTTTCCAATGCTCATAGGCCTTCGCTGCTTTTGAAAGATATTGGTCCAGAGCAGGAAACATGACCCTTTCAAAAGTTTGACCGTTGGCATCGGCGGGATTTACATTTGAAGCCGACTTCGCGGCACAGGCCTTTGCCTGCTTCAATTGAAAAAAAGTTGCAGCAGCCTGGGCTTTGTATGCTGTCAATGAAGCTTGAAACCAGGACTCCATTTGCCTCCGCTTCGCTAAGCAGCAGTTTGTCGTCGCGCGTGGCGGGCTCGGTTTGTACAATTGAAACAGAGATGCCGTCCTTGATGGATTTCGGAGCGGGCCCTTTCGATGGGGTGCAATACTGACTTACGAAGGTTCGTAACTGCCAACGCCGCTGTGTGAAGAACTCCTTAAACCCGTAAAGCGCCTCCGTCCCCCGTCGCTTCGCTAAACATCTGACGCCCCCGCGAAGCACTTGGAAAAGCGCAGGGGTGTAATGGTGCTCTACAACGGGCGTCAAGTCTCGTCGCAGTTCCCCTCGCCCTGCAAAAACACAAGAATGGGTGTCACGGATGCCACGTGGGCACGTGGATCATATCCATTGGATAAATAAGGACATCCAACGAACCCTCAGCATCACAAGATCTTCAAATGGCGGCCTTCATTGGCCACTGTTATTTAAGGTATTGTGCTCCGAGTTCCCACGCCGTAGGTTATCCATCTGACTGTCTGGTGGCAATGTGCCATGCCTTAAACACTCACCTTTGTACTTTCGTATATGAAGCCGTACTTTCCGAGGAGTAGAATCACTTCAGGCGTTGAAGGATGCGAAGCGCAGCAATTGCTAGGGTTGCAAACCCTTTATATAGTATATAGAGATACTGGCCCAATAGGAGTAAATGCTGCTTATCCTCTCCGAGCTTGAGCAATCATGCAAAGCCCTCACTAATTGCATTCGTTTTGGATGACACTGTTCTAGCTCTATCTCTTGTGTCTTCATCAGACAAACTTAACAAAGCGGTTTTCTTGGTTATTTCGATGTCTGCACAGTTGGGTGCAAAACAAATTTGCAACAATAAAGTCGGGATAGAATTGCCTATCTTACAACTTCGACACCCACTTCACTCCATCACATTCTGCTTACAGATCTCCTTGTGGTATTCAAACCATGAAGGAACTACAGAAGGAAGAAAGAGATTAAGAATTCTGCGATACTTGACAGTACATGCCCTTCGATTGAGATGAACGATTATATCTTTCTTGCATTCAACAATTCATTGATTAAGAAAACCATATGTTCACTTATGGAGAGCACGTGTCCTATTGGTGAGGGATCATCTGTTCTCACAAGAAGCTCCAATATGCACATAACAACGCCTTTTGCTGTGTTGAAACGTTGTTCTGTTTTCTGTCCCGCACGGAAACTCGATAACAAGCAATTTCTGACACCCCAGGTCAGAAACATACTGTGGCCCGCCGCCGGCAGTTTGCTCCAGCAGTCGTACTTTTATAATTGTTTGCCCATGCAATCTATGGTCCAGAATGCCATGCCCACAACAAACCTTACCTCCCTACATCCAACAGAAGTATGCTGCTCATGTGTCTGCACACCCACTTGACCACCTCGACGCCATGTAAATGTATGTCAAAACAGTGAGAGCGAGCAATGGATTTGCACCACATCTGGCCCAGGGGAAGAAGTGAAGCGAGGGACACAACACAATGGCTATACCAGTACGCGTTTATGAATTTTCTCCACTCTCCTAACTTTTGTCGTCCTCTCGGCTGAGGTGTTCGGTTGGTCAGTGACTGCATTCAAGCTGAAGTCATCCAACCCCGGCAGGCAGCCAGGGCGGAAACAGAACCTACCGGTGCCAGTAAGCTCTACCCTGAGGAAGGCTTTGAATAAGAACAAATTCAAACAAGACCGAAAGTGAGAGGATGTCTGCTGATGAAGGCGAATACAGAAGCAATGACAATCTCCCACAGGTGCTCAGGTTGCGCAGTCAAGGCACCTTTCTTGCGAGGAGCTCGGACTTTACGCGGGACGCTGCGATTCTCCACACAACCGAAATTGAAGTCGATATTCAAGGAATGCACGAAGGTCGTACGGCGGGGAGAGAGGGGTCCGCGGGAGTTGGGTTCGTTTCAGCAAAAACAAGGCTTGATCGGATATTTCAAAATGACTTTGTTACAAGGAAGTCGTCCTCAAAGCCGCCGCCGCCGCCACCGCCGCCACCTCCTCAACCAGTGGTTCAATCGAAGGATAAAGATTCTTCAGCTTCGGGTTCTGAGCCTGATCAGGAGAAGAACAATGCTTCTTCCGAAGCAGACGAGTCTTCTGTTAGTCCGAAAACAAATGACAATAGTAGCAGTGACAGACTTCCATCAAATGTTGTGGCTCCGCCTCCTATCGAGGGTATGTACTTCCGTTCTCCGACAAGGCACATAAAACTTATCAAGACCAGGCTTTCAGACCTACCTGCAATTGTTCAGAATCAGGAACCCCAAATTCGCGGTGGAGTTGCGGTGTATAAGGTAATTGACGACGTACACCGAGCAAACTACGGTTCAATGGTCGAGATAAATGCAATCGACTATATAAACCGGCTCAAAGGTACTGTTCGTGACCTGGAACGTCAACTGAGCGTGGTGCAAGGAATTTTGGAACAAGAAAGAGAGAGCAGCCGCCATACGAACAGAAATTTGCGAAGTTCAATCCGCATGGGTACGTTTATGGGAAGAAGATCAAAAGACCCGGAACATAGATCCTCAGAAAAGTTTAAACGATCTCAAAAGGGCAAGAATGGTTCAAATGCAAGCGGAACCACAAGCAATGCCTCTTCTGCGAAGGTTTCTCCAAGTTCAAGCCAATCAGAACACAAAACCCCGGGAGTACGGGCAAGACCTCCTGCGCCTCCCGTTAGCTTTCCGCGTGGATTTGGGTTTCATCAAGAAAGATTAAGGGATCCCAGACCACGGCGAGAAGAATATTTATCTTCTCCCACCAAACCAGATGAAGAAAGACTAACCAGGGAAAATAGCGTAGAATCCAAAGGTGAAATGGTGTCGGACCTAGCTAAAGATGATACAAAAAATCCTAGTTCAGACCTACCAGAAGACGCGAGTCAAAGTTCAATTTCTGGTGATGTTGTCAATCAAATACAATCCCAACACCCCAACACATCTACTGATTATAAGAGAACTTATCATCCAAGAAAGCCAATTCAGCTAGATCGAAATGCTGCACCAATGCCCGGAGTTGAGGTACGGAGGGGTAGACGCGGAAGAGCCGGTCGGACGAAGAGTTTTTCGGGTGTCCCTACCGATGAAGTCCGAAAGGTGTCCTCCTACGATTATCATCAAGAAAAGGCCTCAAGAGCGATGTCTATGCACCGTGAATCAAACGCTGAACCACCACAGCCACCACCAACTACAAAGAAGAGTAGAGGGGTTCGTAAGCTTTTTGGGCTCAGATCCTGAATCGTGTGCAGTAAACAGGAATATATCTTCGCCAAGAGGTTCTCGACTGCGAGCTGTAATGAATATAGAAACCAAATAAGGTTGTGCAAATGAGGTGCGCACATTACTCGTCTTGTTGAGTGCTTAAAATCACAAAAGAGACACGAAATCGTAGAGAACTAGTACTAATAGATATCTTCGAAACGATATGCTAGTGAACCAATCATACGGTCGACTTCTGGTCATCTTTGTTAGGAATCTCTGGCACCAGCATTCGACGGAGATATGAGTTGGGGTTCCTCATGAGCGTTTCGTATGAGTCCAACTCAGCCACTCTACCGTCTACAAGTACTGCAACTCTGTCTGCACGACGCAAAGAACTGGTTCGATGTGCGATGGTTAATACTGCCATATTGAGTTCTGTTGCAGCGTTTGTTAGGGCCTCCCCGACTGCTCGCTCAGATTCCGCATCAAGAGCAGCGCTATGTTCGTCTAACACAAGCACTCGAGGTCGGCGCGCGAGGGCCCGAGAAAGAGCAGTTCGAGCACGCTGACCTCCCGACAAGGCTGATCCCCGCTCGCCAACTCTGGTATCGTACTGCTTCGGAAGACCCATGATCATGTCGTGACTGGCGGCAATCTTCGCCGCATCGTGCACTTGCTCCATACTAATGTCTTCAGTTAAGGCGTAACCAATGTTTTCGGCAACAGTGCCGTCAAACAGTACTGGTTCCTGAGAGACAACTGCAATCTGGTTTCGAAGCCATGCCGTGTCGAGATTTCCAATAGTTTTTCTCCCGAGTCGAACTTCTCCAGATGTGGGTTCGTACAGTCGGGAGAGAAGAGCGCCTAGAGTACTCTTCCCAGATCCGCTCCCTCCCGCAATCGCCAGTATTTCCCCAGGGCGGATTTCGAGATCAATCCCCCTAAGAACTGCAGTGTTGGGATGAGTTGGATAAGAAAAGTGAACATTATTGAAGCGGACAGTGGCATCATATCCTGGTTCTAACCCTCCCGAGTTTAGTACAGTTCTTTGTTTCGGCGGTTGTCCGTTAATGGCCTCAGGAACGTCCTGGTCGGCAATGGTCGAAGATTTCCCTTCAGGGGAACGGTCGAGGATTTCAAATATTCGGTAACCAGCACCTAGGGCCCTTAGCAGCTGGCCATAGGAAGTGCCCATTGCTGAAACCGAAACCCCAAGGTTGACTGCGTACATGGCGAAAGAAGTTAGCGTTCCGATGGTCATCGGATCAAGAGGATTTACAACCATTCGACCCCCAAACCATAAAACTCCTACGAGGGACATCTGCGCAGAGAGCTGGACTGAACCTGCGTAAAGCGCATCTGCCAAGGCAACCTTCTTTGCAAGGCCATAGGTTTCATCTACTTGCTTCGAATATCTGCTAGACTCAAATTCTTCAGCACCGAAAGTGCGGACGGTGCGTATGGCGCTTGTGCGTTCAGCAGCAACCTGTGTGGCTCCTGCAAGCGCATCGACAAGTTGTCGAGATATCTTTCGAGCAGTACGGCCAAAAAGAAAAGCGAAGCCCACAATTGGCGGGATTGAACAAATGGTGACGAGGGATAGCTTTGGCGATAAGTACAAAATGAAGGACAATGACGATGCCGTAGTCACCCCATTTCTTAGCATTTTCGCCAAGTTTTCTGTCAATGTTCTTGATACGAGTGGGACATCCGAAGAAAGGCGATTCACTAGTTCGCCTGACTGACGCGTGTCGAAGAAGGCAGTTTCTTGTCGCAATATCGAATGAAAGAGTGAGATACGGAGCTGTCGCGAAATTCTTGAGCCAGCGAGAGACATGGCGGCCACACGCGTTGCTGATGCAAGTGCAGAGACAGTGAACACCCCCCCCATGGCAAGCACCAGAACGTCCAGATCAGTGGAGCCTGTGCCGGTGACGGCGTCCACAACTCGACCTAAAGCAAAAGGGAAGAGCATCATTGATGACGCAGATATTAGTTGTGCCGATAAGGCAAAACCGATTAGCCCTTTCTCAGGGGTGGCGAGGCTAAGTAGGCGTGATATCTCCAAGCGTTGTTCTTGATTATCTGAGGACGTTGGAGGTGCATTGAGACTGAGTGCGGCAGAGGATACTAGTCTCTGGAGGCGGGACAGTATTGGAAGTGGTTTGGTGGATGCTGTAGACGACAAAAAGCGAGTGTGGTAGTTAGTAGTATGCCGTAGATTGGAGTACAAAACATTAGTTGAGGAGCGCTGGCATGCCTGGAGCACTAATGCCGTCCGAAACGAAGAGATGAATCGATGCATCTCAGGCTGGGTTTCGAGAACCAGGGAGGCGGAGGCCTGACGGGAAGAGAAGCTTAGGAGACATCGATCCAAGCAAATCAGGTTGTTGGCGCAGCGTGTGTAATACTGAATGTTGTTTACCTTGCGGCGTTTGTGTGATGCCAAAACTTTTCAACACGTGCGTGCCGCAAAACAAAAATATGAACCAATTCGCATAAAGAGGTCACAGTGAAACTATGGACCCAGTTCGTGTGCAGATATGAGTTGTTGTACCTACTATCCATCGTCGCCTGTCTGTTTGGCACGTGCTTGAGCTTGCAAACGTCTTCCCCGCCGCTCCGCCGCCCTCCTTTGCGACGGTGTCAGTTCATTTCGTTCCTCATCAGGGAAGCCGTAGCTATCTATTACGCGCGCGTCATAGTCATGCGCTTCTTCCCTATCCTTCGCTGCCTTAGAGAAATCAAATGGCGTACCCCATGAGTCACGCTGATCCGGTTCGGTTCCAAAATGACCCTCAGCTACTCTCCTCTCCCGCGCTCTTTCCATCTCTTCAAAGCGTTCTTCCTCTAATGATCGAGATTCTGTTGCAGTCGTTGTTCTATGACTGATTGTCTGCTGCCGGTCAATTTGGCTCTCCTCCCTTGTTCTACGCGTGCCACCGGTCTGAGGCTGCATCTTCCGCCAATCCCTGGCACCTGACCTGGATCGAGCGGCCATTTCAGAGCGTTCTCCTCGCAGTACTGGTATCTGCGGATGTGGTGGCCTCTCTGCCAACAATCTTGGTTTCAATCGAAACTGGGGATGCAAATCATGCTGCTCATCGTCCATCGGAATAAAACTGAAATCAGTCGTGAAGTCGTGTTTACGGCATACCTGACGGAAGTACGGACCTTCCGGTCCCTCAAGTTCCGCCAGTATTATGCGCGCCTCGTTTCCGAGCGCACTGTCCATATTGGTCGTAATAATGTGTGCGAAGGTATCTTTAGAAACCGTTGCAGCACGACGCTGTACAAACCATGAGGTAGAAACCACCGATCCCATCGCATAGGTGAGCCTGATAGCTCTTGATTTGATTCGGCTTATAGCTTGCCTGTAGAGCGCCCACTGCGCAAAGACGAGAAACAGAGAATGTCCCAGCACTTTTTGCCTTTCCGCTACGCCGTACTCGAATGCCTTACGTTCTTCAGCTGTGATTTGTCCTTTTCGCATGTTACTTATCTGAGCGCGTCGAAGACGATCAAATAACTCCCTGAAGGCGGGCGCCACCACCGAGTCTGGCGGGTCGTATTTAGTTGGTTGATTCATGTGTGCAGAGTTGGTGCGGCGTCTCGCTCCACGCGAACCGTCTACTCGAGCGCGATCCCGATCTGCACGTAGGGTGCCACACGCTTTAAACACAATTGTGATGCACCCACAGAGGCGTCAAAAGCATTGCGCCTACTGGACTGTGGGCTAACCTCAAAACCGATGGGCACGGCGATGAATTTGCATCACCAATTTATGGCAAAGAGACCGAACATGATTGTATTTGACGTCAGTTTTGCAAATGTGTATCGACCGTAGAGCCCCGTGTTGCACCGATCGTCGTGGTTGTTTCTGATCTTGTTCTGCTGCCGCCTCCCGCGATGCATCTCGTGGGGGCATTAATCTCTTCCGCGTACCATCTATCGTCCGCATGGCGCACTGCTGGGTATCATGCAGATGAACTCTTCGAATGTTGTCAACGCTATCATCGCTTTGTAGAATAGTAGGGGCTCTGTAGAGGCTTCAAACATTCCGTTGAATTCGCCGAGATCAAGGACAAGGCTTGCAATTTACTCCTCGTGGACATTCTAGTCCTAGCCGGGGGCTTGCGGAACAAGGGGCACGATTATTCAACTAGCACCATCGCTGGTTTGCATTCATATGCAACGCAGAAAATTTCGGGTCACGCCCCCTACCCTTGTACCGAATGCTACAGTTTCGCAGCGAAAATGACATACGTTGCCCCAAGCTGGGCACCGCATAGAAAGTTTCACCGCTTTCATGGCGGACAAACTCTTTACAAATATTTGGCAGCCAGGGCCTCGAAGTCAGCTACATCATCAGCAGAGCCCATGTACACTGGAACTCTCTGATGAATAGAAGAAGGTATGATATCTAGAATGGCTTGCTTTCCGGTGGTAGCCTTCCCTCCGGCTTGCTCCATCAAGAAAGCCATGGGCGCAGCCTCGTAAAGAAGACGGAGCTTGCCCGTAGGTGATTTCTTGTCTGCCGGGTAGATAAAGACGCCTCCATAGAAAAGCGTGCGATGTACGTCGGCAACCATTGAGCCGATGTATCGCAATGAGTAGCTAGACTTGCCCTCCTCCGGATACTTGAGACTTTGGATGTACTCCGAAGTGGCCTTGTCCCAGTTCTTTGCGTTTCCCTCATTGACGGAGTAAATCTTTCCACGCGTGGGAATCTTAATGTCTGGATGTGTGAGCACGAACTCACCTAACGACGGATCGAGCGTAAAGCCATGGACGCCGGTCCCGACGGAAATGACGAGGTTTGTGGCCGAGCCATACATAGCGTATCCAGCGGCGACCATCTCACGACCGGGTTGCATGATACCTTGAGCAGCGCTCTCTGCATCTACAATGGAGTCTGGATTATGCAGCTTGAAGATGCTGAAAATGGTGCCAATAGACACATTGGCATCTATGTTAGAGCTTCCATCCAACGGATCGAAGGCGATGGCGTACTTGCCGGTGGAACCATCGATGCTGCTCTTCTGACAGACAATGGCAAGGTCGTCCTCCTCGGAGACCATTACGCCACACTTTTCCGAGCTGTTGATGTTGACCTTGAAAGTGTCGTTGGCGATAACATCAAGCTTCTTCTGATCCTCACCCTGAACGTTGCCGGAGCCAGCCAGACCGTAGAGCTTTGCTATTCCGGCGCGACGCACACAGGTTTCGGTGACCTTGCATGCCAGCTGAACGGCGGCCAGCAGCAGCGTAAGGTCACCGGAAGCCTCATGGTGCTTTCGCTGCCCCTGTAACACGAAGCGCGTGAGCGTGACGGAGTCAAGCCCCTCCAGGCCGGACGGGGGCTTGAGCCCGGAGTTCATCTGGTCATCAATGAGCTGCTGCATGACGGCGGAACGCGAGAAGGTAGGCGGCGGAGGGGTGGAAAGACGCGGACGCTGCGGGGGCGGAGAGCTAGCAGCGGGGGAAACCGACGAACGCTTGTTGGATGCGGACGTGCGGACACAAGTTACGGTGCAGAGTCTGCAGACGCAGGGCGCCACAGCACAGCGGCAGCGCATGGCTTGCGCTTCACAGTGCCAACGCGGATCTCAGCTGTCGTCCACTCGTTCCACCGCTGCGCACTCGCGACAAGTGTGCGCGCGCTAATGGCGACCGTCTGCGCGCCGTGCATTCTTCATCATGTCCATGTGCTCTCCTCTTTTCTTCGTCGCCTCCATGCCCTTCCGCCCCGCCCCGTTCCCATCCGGAGGTGTCAGCAGCGATGCAGACAAAACGTTTTGTTTTCTCAGGCCCGTTCCTACTGTTTGCTCGTCGCCTTTGACATCACGCTGTTGCTGTTGCTGCGGTCATATGGCGCTGCGCTGCACAGTTGACAACAAGCTTTTCACGTCGGGCACTTTCTGCAAGGGAGGAGCACACACTCTCGGAGGGTTGGTTACTTTATACCAAGTTCTATCGAAACGATCGCTACAGCTCTGTGCAATTTCGCAGCCAACTCGCACACATTTCGTCCAAACGCACCTTAGTTTCTACACAATCAACCGTCCTTTACTCACAGATGACCCAAACCACTATATAGAAAATAAACGAGTCCTCTTTTTGACACCGACCCCAAGTTCAATCCCACAACCACTTGACAGGGTAGCTAAGCTACTCATTTGTGACTGCAAACCAAAGATCTATATTCTCGTCGGTTATATCCTTTTTGGCAAGAACCACCAAACCCGGGGCAGAGCCATCCTGTCCAGACCACCATTGCAAAACCTTCCCCTCCTCCATCGCCAGTAGTTGCTTCACCGAAACCTGGACAAAGCCGATAAGCTTGGGGTCGATGGCGCTTCTCTTTTGGTAGAACTCGAGCCTCATTGGCTTAGCGTCTTCGGCGCTAAACAAGTCAGCGTACGTTGTGGTAGCAGTCTTGAATTCGCGGTTCGGGCTCGCGTGGCTCTCTGATCGGTACACCGGCGTCCATCTGGCCTTTTTCAGCGAACGATTCAAAATGAAGAACGTCTTGGCGCGCGGTTTGGCTGACTTGTCGAACTTGACATTGACGTTGACAATGCGGTCCGCGCCGCGTTGCCGTTTGGTATCGCCGGACAGAATGACCCATGTATCCTTCTTCTGGTTAATGGAGTCCATCTTCATGACCTTGCATTGGCCGGGTGCAACTACGATATCCCACACGGAGCACATGGCATGTCCCAAGGCGATGGCCTTCTTCATGGAGCCCTTTCCATACACCTTGACCAGCAGCTCCTTGTCCATATCCTGGTCGGGCAGCGCCGAGAAAGAAAACTTGGTGACAAAACGAGGAAAATGACAGTTGGTGAGCGCCTCAGTGCGACCAATCTGTCTCCATTTGTCATGTGGAGTATCGCGCATATGCACAACACAGAAGGGATCGGTGTTGGAGAAGAGGTCAATCTTGGGCAGGAACTGGCACTCAACAGACACTTCCATGGGCTCCGAATAAAGGGCGTCAATGAAGTCGCGAGTGCTGTCCGTGCCTGAGGTGCCGCCGCCGAGAAACTCGACGATGAGCTGCACAGGTTTGGGAGTCTCCTCCTCCAGCACGGTACCGATTGGCGGGGGCTTGTGCTTTGGAAAGTCCTCCAGACGCGTGATGGTGCGCGTGACCGTGAGGTTCGACGCGGCGGTCATGTCGGAATCCACGGACATATTGTCATCTTCCACGGAGGGCACCGACTCGAGCGTGTGCTGCGAGAAGGACTTGTGAATAATTTCTGAAACGGAAACGGACGACATGGTGGACGAGGGACGGCGCTACCGATAGCAAAAGCGTTAGCGGTGAGGAAAGAGGTTTGTAAGGCGGTGAAAATGGAGCCAGAGACGCGAGGGACGAAGAAGCGACGACAGCGAAGGGTGGGCGCAAGCGAGGAGGATGGGGAATCCGTCGAGGCTTATAAGCTGCGAATGCGAAAAGCACAGGCTGAGGGCGACCGACAGAAAGGGGGGAGGGGGGGCACGGCGCAGAGCTTAAGAGCGGCTTGCAGCGCTGAAGTTGCACGCCAAGGCGGTTGGTAACGAGGATGGCAAGGATGGTGATGCGCGAAGGTGGCCGATACACTGCCGCTGGGTAGAGGCGATGGCCGTTTCGGGAAGCGGCGGCCTCCCCGCTCAAGCGCACCGCCTGACAGATAGCGCACGCGCTTCGCTCCCCATTCCCAAAGCGTCGTGGGCTGCCACTTGCAACCCGAGAGTGCCAGCGCGACCACGCATTCCAATATGTACACGTGTTCATACAGAAGTTGGCTTGCTGACACGTACGTGTACGAACGGTATCTATCTATCTATCGACGATGGTACGAGCCGAAGCGAAACCGTTGGCGCTTCGATTGTCGGCGCCGCGGTCTTCAACGTCGCCATCTTCGTCGCTGCGCTCGCCGTTCGCGCGCCGCAATGCCTGCGCAGCCGGCGCCGCCGCAGCCGGCCGCAGATCTTCCCCATCAGCGCTCACAATTAACACCCACGCCCGTTCCCGTTCCCGTTCCCGTT
Organism: Agarophyton chilense; assembly: GCA_030374765.1. Taxonomy (NCBI): domain Eukaryota; phylum Rhodophyta; class Florideophyceae; order Gracilariales; family Gracilariaceae; genus Agarophyton; species Agarophyton chilense. Next base: position 701,057 of record JARGXX010000129.1, read on the forward strand.
CCCGTGCCCGTACCCGCACCCACGCCCACGCCCGCGCCCGCGCCCGCGCCGTGCTACTATGGCGGTGAGCGGTCGCCCGCGCTCCGCCTGGAGCTGCATGCCGTCTGCAACAAGGCGCGCGCCGCCACGCTGCATCTGCCGCACCACTCCGCACTCACGCCCATGTTCATGCCCGTGGGCACCCAGGCCTGCATCAAGGGGCTGGCCCCCTTTCAGCTGCTGGAGCCCTCCGTGGATGCGCAGCTCATCTTGGCAAACACTTATCACCTGGCGTTGCGCCCCGGTGGTCATATCGTGCGTCATCACGGCGGAGTGCATACTTTTATGAATTGGCCCCGCGCCGTGCTTACCGATTCGGGCGGATTTCAGATGGTGTCTTTGTTGCGCTTTTCCACTGTCACTGAGACCGGCGTCCACTTTCAGAGCCCTGTCGACGGCACGGAAATGCTGCTTACCCCGGAGAAGAGCATTTCCATCCAGAACGATATCGGTGCTGATATAATCATGGCCTTGGATGATGTCGTCCCGGCTACCACCACTGGTCCGCGCGTTGAAGAGGCATGTCACAGGACGCTTCGCTGGATTGATCGCTGTCAAGCTGCTCACGCCCGAACAAACCAACAGAGTTTGTTTGGCATTGTCCAGGGCGGGCTGGATCCTCGTCTCAGGCAGCTTTGCTGCGAAGCCCTTGTGGAAAAGGATCTACCCGGCTATGCCATTGGCGGCCTCTCTGGTGGCGAAGCGAAGGACGTATTCTGGAAGATAGTCAACCAGTGCACCGACATCTTGCCAAAGAACAAGCCGCGCTACTGCATGGGCGTCGGCTATCCTGAGGATCTTGTCGTTTGCGTTGCGCTTGGTGCCGATATGTTTGATTGCGTATATCCTGCCCGCACCGCCCGCTTTGGTACCGCCATTGTTCCTTCGGGTTTCCTCAAGATTCGCCATGCATCTATGGCTACGGATAAACGCCCCATTCAGCACGATTGTCCGTGTCACACATGTCGCAACTACTGTCGCGCCTATTTGCACTTGCTCACCCCGAACGATGGAACAGTTGGAGCTCAATTGCTTACGCTGCACAACATTGCCTACCTCACCCAACTCATGAAGCGCACGAGGCAAGCCATTCTTGATGGCACTTTCGAACCTTTTGTGCAAAAATTCATGCTTGACCTCTATCCGCATAAAGAATACCCCAAGTGGTCTAGCGATGCTCTCTCTTCGGCAGGAATACGATTATTATAACGACTGATACGCCTGCGTTTAGAACCGAGCAAGGTTTTCTGACAGTTGCCGTGCCTTACGCACGGTCTCGAACTCAGTGCGTGTGTCGCCCAACAAGGACAAGGGTTTGCAGCATGTGATTTCGAAAGACAGTGACATAGGGCAAGCTCTTGTCCCAGCAGTCTCCCGCTCTGAGTGGTCCAGCAACTCTCACTGCGACGGCTGTGGTACTGGCGAGCTCAAGGGGCGTTCCAAATTGCGTGGACGTCCACAGCTAGCTCCGCATCACATCATGGACATAAACGGCCCCGCGTACGATTCCCGCGACTTCGACGCGCTGTCACTCGCGACTCTGTATGCTTCACTCTGGGCAGCGAGTGTGTGCGCGTGAGGTGGCTGAAAAAGGCGCGTGCCTTCTTCTGCCCATCTTCACTCGCGCGCCCCTTCTCTCGCTTGCTTCTTCGCATCCTCGAATCTCCATCCCAAACATCAACCGGCACTCATGTCCCGTGCCCCCCTTCAACCCCCTTTATGCGTGGTGAGAGGTGCTCTTGCAAATATTGCACAGCATGCCATTGCCCCACACCACTGCATCCTCGCACATGTAACTCCCTTGCGCTTGCTCTCAGCCTCCGCCAATTCTCATCTCCATTTCATGTGCTGAGGGCGTCATTAGACCTCCGCGCTTGCTCTCACGCCCCTTCTTTCCTCCCCTCCGATCATTTTCTTTTTGCTCCGCTTCTTGTCTTCCCCGTCGGCATCGGCTCCCTTCGGCCGGCGAGATAGGGTGGCCCTGCTTCCCTTTCTTTAGTTGGTTCGCGCGTGTCTTGTTTTGTTGCATGTGTCACTGCGCACCGCACATCGTTTCCAATCCCTAAAATGGGTCGCTCTGAGAACGATACCTACGCTAGAGGTCCGTGGACAAAGGATGAGGACTCAATGCTCATCTCCCTCGTAAATGCTAACGGACCGCGAAACTGGACGAATCTAGCTTCGCGAATGCCTAGTAGGTCAGGAAAGCAATGTCGTGAACGCTGGCTTAACCATTTAAACCCTAATATCAAGAAGGGGGCGTGGACGTCGGATGAAGACGAAAAGCTGGTTTCCTTGCATAAGACTATCGGCAATCGTTGGTCAGAGATTGCAAAGCATCTCCCAGGCCGAACGGATAATGCTATTAAGAATCATTGGAATTCTACTATAAAGCGCAAGATTCGCCCGGACGGGTCCGGTTTGATATCCACACCAAGTTCTAGCAGTCGCCGTATCTCTGTACCCGCTGCCTCGCCTACGTCCGCCACTACCCCTCCCGCTTCCGCCGCTGCCCCTGCTTCCGCCGCTGCCGCCGCTTCCTTGTCCGCTTCCGTCTCTGCCACTGCTTCTGAAAGAACATCGACCTCGTCCCAATCTCAGTCATCTCGTTCAATGCAGAGAACCCCACGGGAGAAGAAGAGAAACGGGTTAAATCTGTGGAAGTCAAGTCTTCGTCACAAAAGCGACAACGCTAATGTCCGCAGAAGCAGAATTGGACAATCGAAACCTGACTGTAATCGCTCCCCACGTTCGACTATTCACAGGATTTCAACTCCCTTGCGCAAACGTGGTCATAAATCAGCAGAAAAATACATCAAACCCGAAGCTCAACCCCATTCCGCCGCCGTTTGTCGAACCCCAATCCAAAAAGCACGGTTCCCCGCCATTGTACTCGGTTCTTCCCTTAAAATACTCTCGCCCCAATCACTCACGCTCCATCAAAAGCAAACTTCGCTCCCTGGTATCGAGAGTCATTCATCTGTAACAGATCCGCTATCTCCATCCCGTCCCCAGTCAGCTCAGTTGTATTCGCACTTGGAAGAGTCTGTGAACCTATCCCCTACAGATACAGCTCTTAAACCCAATTGTTCTTGGACGCCGACGACTTCGAATGACCCCTCTTATCACCTAGATGTGCTGCACGATTCCACGACGAACACTCCGACCAGTGCTCATCGCCGGCTTATGGCTGACGTAGATGAGAAAGGTGATGGCCGCCCTTCTCAGAAGCGACAAAAGAGCGATACTGTGTGCTCATTAGAAGACGACTTGATTCCTCCCTTCCTCTTCGGAAGCACGGTGGGCGACTATGGTCTCGACACAGCGCAACTGGCAGATCTTGGCTTCGCTTTTTCACCTACTGATAGTATTCCTATATCTGTGAACCATTCTAGCTTTCATTCAATCAACATCGATGAAGACGTTCCGATTAAGGAAGTGGGGCTAGGATCTTTCGACGATTTGTCTGATGAAATTTCTGACCATGTCAACAGTGAAGAATTTTCAAGCATCTACGACAGCACGAATTTGAACTACCCTTCTCTAATAGCGTCAATCAACCCGATAGCTCATCCAGACTATGGATTTTAGATCGCCAATCTCTGCTTCAACCATTTTTAGAAAGCCACTGTGCCGTTTACTTCTTAACTATTCCATTCCCCTTTCCCACAACCATCCTTTCAACATCACACTTTGTCTTCATGCAGACATCTATCAAAGGCATTCGAAGTTAAGTGGGTCACAAGATGAGATATCCTGGATACATGGATATCGCACTACTTCAACCCATGTGTACAGACGTTATCCTTGCTTGGAGCAAATCAGCTGTGCTGCAGCTGTTCCTTTGACAAGATAGTTTTGCCGCAATCTCATTTCGCGATCGTTCGGCGCGCGATTCTATCCTCTGTTGTGGCCTTCTCAGTTTTCGCAGGGTCTCAACAATCCTCACATAAACAAAAAAACATATATAATTACCAATGAAGCCCATTATAGCAAGTGTCCCCTCTTAGTTTTGTTCGAGTCTCTCAAGAATGAGAGCGAAGATACCCGAGAGGGAGTCTTTACTTTTAGACTTAGCACTCACGCCTGCCATCAATCTGGCTGTGCATGGTAGTTCACTCGCCCCAGTAGATACAGACGGGCGCCAATTACTTGCTAAAAACTATTGCTCCGGGTGGGAACTCGCTACGATTCGCTCCTCTCAAAAAAAGCTGCGAAGGAGCTGAGCCCATGACCTAACACAACTGAGCTAAAGGGATGTGCCCCGGCCAGGACACTGGAGGGGCGGAGGCCACTGTACTTGTAGCGAGTTCCCACACTGCGCTTGAAGTCCCAAGAGTCCTATTCGCTGCCCATTTCAATGTCTTCCACCATTTCCGCGCAAATTCTCTTAGCCAGTGAACGGGCATGAACTCCCCCACAATCTTTGGCCATAGACTGAAACGTCGCCCTCAGTAGCCCGGTACGTTGCGAGGCATCTTGAATCTTATCAATTGCTCGAATTAGCGCTTCATATAAATCCCTCCACTTGTGGGAACGAAGTTGAGGATCACCATCCTTCATATAAGAGCGAAGTAGTCGAAACAAAGCACGTGCACGACGGATGTGAGCGGGGCTTTTGCTTAGCATGCAGGCATGTATTAACGTGCGATAAGTTTGGAGATTCGGCGGATATCCCAATCGCTGCATGTCTGGTAAAACTCCAAACGCAGAGTCGACATCAGCCTCTTCAGCAAATGCTTTGACAATTGTCTCTAGTGCTACACGCTGTGGTCGAACATCCAGAGCTTCCATCGCAGACAGCATGCTTCGCAATTCTGATCCACTTCGTTCTCTATCTCCAACGTTTCTAATCATCTTATTTAACACAAGTGGTACAGAGTATCCAGCGGCGTTCATTTCTTTGGCCATTTTCAAGGCCATCTCCTTGCGGTCGCTGCCAATTGCTGCGACAATCGCTGCAGTGTAGAGCTCTTCGTCGGGTTGACCCCACATTTTCCGGGATTCGTCAAGGGTTTTCAAGGCCAAATCAACTTTCCCGGCTCGTCCATACCCCGATATGATCGAAGTGAATGTGAGCTTGTTCGGTCGAAGTCCACTGTCTTGCATTTGCTTTAGAAAGCCCGTTGCCGCATCGATATGTCCCTTGGTTGCGTAAGCTGTTATTAGAGTTGAGTACGTCACAACGTTTGGCAGCAGTCCTCTCACTTGCATAGTGTCCTGTGCGACCTTCATTCTCTCAAAGTTATCAGCTTTGAAACAAGCGTGGATAAGAGCGTTGTACACAGGAACGTTAGGTTTGATGGATGGGAACTCTCGTGGCAGCTGTTCAATTACGTCGAAGGCCCTATTGATATCGCCACTACGACCACATGCATCGACAAGAGAGCATAATGTAACAATATCTGGAACAATCCTATCCTTCCGTATAGAATTCAGGACGTTAAAAGCCAAATCGGATCGCCTAGCCCGCGCACATGCATGAATAAGCGAGTTGTATGTGACTAAGTTTGGTTCCAGCCCATTACGCTTCATTTCTGCGAACAACTCGAACGCTTGATCAACGGCGACCGCCCCGCCCCCCTTGGCACAGGCATCGACTGCAATTGAGTAGGTTACAATCGTAGGGGCTACTCCAGCGGCACGCATGGAGTGAAACAGGCGCAACGCGGCATCAAGTTCACCCCATCTACCACAACCTTGAATCAAAGTGTCATAAGTATGAGAATTTGGATGTATGCCCTCCTTTTGAATCATGTTCTTCACTATGGCGAACGCCCGCTCCAGACGTCCAGCTTTGCAGCAAGCCTGCAGCACGTTGTTGTACGTCACGACATTGAGTCGAATACCCTCGCTTTGCATTGTGCGGGCCACTTCAAAGGCACGATCGACATCTCCCGCTCGTGCGCACGCATTTACAACCCAGTTGAAGCTGACAGCATTCGGTTTCAAGTTCTTCCGACGCATTGAGTTGAGCGTGCTCAAGGCTTTGATCGGTTGAGCTGCTCTTGCAAAGGAGCTCAATATCGCGTTAAAAGTGTCGATATTAGGTTCAATCGATGACTCCTTGAGCGAGTTGTACACTTTCATGGCATCCCTGAATTTTCCTGCTCTTGCAGAACTTCGAATGAGAGCATTGTAAGTCGTGATCCTCTGTGCAGAGAAACCATCGGATCGCATTTGTGAAAGAATGGCAAGGCTGTCATCGACTCTCCTAGAAGTACCAGAGGCACTTAACAAACAATCATAAATCGATTGGGTGCGTGGAACAGAAGTTTGTACCATGCGATTCAGCAATGACTGAGCCTTCGTAAATGCATTACATCTGATGCAGGCATCAATGAGCTTTTCGTAAACAACAGTTTGTTTCGTTTCGGAAAGGCTGACAAAACTATGATCGTTTAAAATGCCAAGAGCCTTTCTGAGATTTCCCGCACGACCACAAGCGTCCACGAAACACGCAAAAGCGAGGGCGGTCGGGGCCAGCCCATACCTCGGAAAGAGAACATGGAGAACATGATCAGCGTTTGATGCGTGGGCCGATCTCGATGCGGTCTTCAAAAGGGATTCTAAAGTGTTCGGTTCGAGTCTTTCGGACGGCGAAGACTCGAGTAAGCCAAAGCACTCACGCAGTCTTCCGCTTCGGGCAAGTCGAATAACACGGGATTGAAATTCTGAAGGTTCAGATATGGACTCTGTTCCATTTTGATCCACTGCAAGAAGATCCATTACGGTGCTCGAGGCAGCTATATGACAGGAGATATGTTTGACATGTTCGTGCTGTCCCCGTAGACGAAGCTTAGCGGCAAGATCATAGGCGAGATAATCGGGAAGGCGCAAGACTGGATTTTGTTTGAGAATGGATAGAGCGACTCCGAATTGCTCATTGGTGACGGCATCGTGGATGCGCTGGAGAAGCCTTTGACCGTTAGGACGACGGGGCGACGTGGAAGTGCTCTTGGTTGTGGTGTGCCTGGGGGGTTGGACCGACATGTGCCATCTGAGAGGGGCGAAGAGAGGGAGCCCGAAGACGCCGAAGACGCCTGGCGTCATTGCGAAACAGTTATTTTGAGGAGCACACTGAGAGTCAGTTCGCGGTGAACCGTGAGTCGCTGCAAGCTCTCACACGCTTTGACACACTGGATCGAATGTCTGTTCGGAACGGACCAAGTGCGAACGCAACTCGGGGGCGGGCACGTTGTACGATGGGAGACTAAAAGAGATTAACATTCGCCTCCCCATCAAGAAAGGGTTGCGTTGCAATTGTGCTAGGAGCTTAAGAGCGCCACGTTGGGAACGGCAGATGATCAAGTTACATATCAAATCACATTGACGTGTTGTGATTTCCTGCCCCCGGCCGGATCACGTCTCCGATGAGCACTGGCGCACGGAGCTTGCAGTGTAAACGCGCGCTTCAGAAAAGTTCAACGCTCTTTTTTTTGAGACGTTTTCGTCTCTTTTTGTCCAACCAAAGTAAAGTACGAAAGGTCTAGCTCTAGTAGCTAGAGCTAGCTAGCAATTGCTACCTTCGTATCTACAGTAGATACAAGTGTACTACCAAATTGGTACGAAGGTACCGTTGTAGTACCGCTCTAATCCTTGGTAGGTAGCTCTTCACCAAGTTGTAGTAGCAATTGCTAGCCCTACCAATGTGTTTTCTCTACAACCTTGCCGCACTTGGATCAAAGGCAGCCTCTTCTGGGGTAAAGTTCAGACCCTGCCATCCGCTCTTATTGCCACACGACATACCGAGCCTGTGTGACCGTAGAGCGGTTGTGATCACGCTTCATGCAGATTCTCCTGCACAAACGTGCCACTGAGCATGGCAGCCTTTCTAACACTTGTGATCTGTGCTTGGAGGATAAACCTTATATTTCCACTGAGAACTAAATGACCTTCCTTCCGGTACAGTAGGTCGTTGTTCAACATGACATATTCTCCCATCCACTAAATAAAATGCAACCCATGAAGGCTGAGCAATGGCCGCAGCAATCTGCCAGTGAATCTGGCCGCCATACACAACAATCCTGCAGACATTGTTGTGAAGGCATCGGCATCCATTCATCATCCCTGATGCTCCACCATTCATTCGTGTACTTCAACATCTCATTCGAACAGTGTACGGTCCAGGCTCCATGAAAATGGCCCAGTCTCTGTCACCATCAATTTCGTGCGGAGGCTCCTCGCTGCACAGATGTGACGATGGACCTCTTGCTACAATCTTCCACAGAGCAGACATGTCTATCGTGTCTCCGGTGCTGATGACAACAAGCTCTCGTGGCACCATGACCTCCACATGATTTTGCATCATATATTGCGCAGGCGACCCCATGCTTCAAAAACTCAAGCTGTACATTTTGCCCGCCTCCATCCCCTTAGAGACAAGTTATTCTATGAGTCACGAGATGACTACACTATCCCCCAGCAATTTGTTCTCTACCAACCACTTAAAAGTAGGTCCTTTCGTATGCAAAGGCCAAGTGTTTTCACGCCGCACTTCTAGAATGTCTTCGTGACACATCGCCCTCCACCTTTTTGCTCACACTTGATCGCATTTGCAATATTGCTCGACGCCTGAGGGCCTTTCATCTCCTTCACACCCAAGTTCAGTGGCATAGCACACGCTGGTCATGCTCGAATGTTCACGCTGCTTCCAACACTGGCAATATCTGCAAAAGTTCGCTGTTCATCAACCCCGCCTCTCTTCCGTTTCGCGAATTCTTTGCTTATGACCGTCCACACTTCGCAGAGTGTAAACTTTCCAGTTGTACCACCTGCAATACGAAACCTGAGACATATACGGCTCTGTCGCACTTTGAATCATCGCCCCAGCACAAATCTTCGTTCATTCAAAACAATTCGGTCACATGTGGGAAAACATTATCCCAACATCTTCTCCATCAAATACCACATTTTTTCTTTCTCGCGCATTTCGAGTTGTTGTACGCGAAATTCCAACTCTCGTTTAGCTAATAATGTTTTCAAATATTCTAAACGGAGCTTGCAATGTTGAGGGTCATCTTTCGAGGAAGGACGACCTTTCTCGTTCTCCATTCCTTTGGCGCAGAGCAGCGTTTCTTCCATATTTAACATTCGTTCGTCCATTCTTGATTTTCTCTTATCTTTCCGGTCCAGCATGTTTAGAATAAAGTGCAAACAGTGCGATTTCTCTTCTTTGGGCCTACCCACTTCCAGGTTTGGCAGAATATTTTCTTTCTTGACTCCGTGTCTAGCACCAGCCAATTCATTGGCGTTCAGAATTGGAGAATCCCCGTCTGAGGGTGATGCTTCTTCAGAATGTAGGTCACTCGGGTCTTTTTGGTTGATTCGTTCATTTATGATGTCAACCTGTCTAGCATCAACCGCATTATTGGTAATCAGTTTTGGACAATCTTTCTCTGAAGGTGATGCTTCTTCAGAATGTGGGTCACTCGGGTCTTTTTGGTAGATTCGTTCATTTATGATGTCAACCTGTCTACCATCAACCGCATTATCGGTAATCAATTTTGGACAACCTTTCTCTGAAGGTGATGCTTCTTCTGAATGTGGGTCCCTCGGGTCTACTTTATAGATCTGCTCGTCCGAGATATCGCCAATACCGAAACAAGCATCTATTCTTTTTTGCGTACTTCCAGCATAACGATGTATCATTTCTTTTTCGCGTTTCTCTATCTCCAACTGCTTATCACGTCGACGCTGTTTTTCATTGTACTTTTCTCGATCATTCAGAATTCTGCTCAGCAAGCGATTGCGAAGTATGAGCTCTTCATCGGATCCTGTCTCGGCATATGATCCCACTCCATACAAACGCATTATTTTTTGAAACCGACGGCTCAAGCCCCTTTTCGACCTTCTTGGAAACTTGAAGCCTTTTCTCCGCCTAATGTCTTTATATTTAGAGACAACCTCATCCATGAATAGTTTCGAAAGTCCTCTTTCTATTGGGTTCATTTCCTGTTCCGTTTTCAGCTTTACATGCGCTTCGCAACCTAGAACAGCCTGAAGAAGAGTTACATCTTCTTTGACCGAATATGTCTTGCTCATTATTGTTAGCGGCAGCCCAGCTTCCACAAGTGATTCTGCGATGACAAACGTGGATCAACGTCAACCTATTCCTCATCGGTAGGGTGGCTCGTCTACCGTCAGGAACGCAATGGCGACTGGAGAGTCGATTGACCACAAACAAGCGAACACAAGATTGAGGATACCTCCGTCCCTCCATAGGAATCGCAGCCATCAGCCAAGGGTACTAGAAGATGTTTAGGATACCAACCCAAGTCAAGAGACAAGTGCAATTATGAGTCCATTGAGCCAACGGAGCTTTGTAGTTGGAGGAGGCTATTAAAAAATCATCCATGGCACGATGCCCTTTTGAAGTCCATGCCATGGGATTCAGGAGGGCAACCGAAGACGGTGGCATCTTACAAGACAATGTTTTGGAAGACGCCACCTTCTTCGGCTTCGCTTCGTGAACTCAAGTTCGTGTGAATTCAATCGGCTCGATTGCTGCTCCGTCTGAAGACTTCATTTTCCAGAGCATTGAGCAACGCGGTCACCGCAGTTATGAAAATCCCAATCTAGGCCTGCAGATGTATCCTTCGTATCACAGAGCATGTCGTGCCTGAGGAAGGGTTATCAACCCAGGTGGATTTGGTCGGGACTTTTAAAACCCATTTTTCATTTCATAATCCACACCGTCAAACATAATGCAAGCCATAGTGTTCAAAAAAAGCGGTTTGAACTTCAAACTTCAAAGCCGTTCCATTGGAGATTATCGATAAGCTTCGAAGCGTTCTTTGGGATTTACAGTGATGATGCACATATAAAGTTCTTGACTTCCTCTCACCACTCACTGTCACGCGTCTGTACATCATTTTCGGCATTTCGCGGGCACTAACTTCTTCTTTATGAAGCGCCCTTTGGAACTGCAACCGAAGATTATGACATGGCTCCATGGAACACAAAATGCTAACAACCTCCACAATCAATGCTGTCTGTGGCCGAGTAATGTGCAGCGAGGTATGTCTGTCTTCCACTGAGAAAGGACGCAGAAAAAGCATGCGTGAAGCCAGAAGGCCGAAATTGACCCAAGAACTCCTCCGCGACAGCGTCGACACCTTTTTTTAGGTTCCATTTCTCGCCCAACCTAAACCGGGGAAGACTCACTCTTCGAATTCATATCCACACTGTGGACATTCCGACCTGTATTTAGGTCAGACCAAGCACACTCGCAATGGAGTTTGGGACACAGTTATCTCTCGCGCGGGATATTCGCTTGCACCTTTCTCCTTCATCATGACGACTCACTGCGATATGTTCCACTCATTTGCGTTTATGAATTGTCATTCTTCAACAGAAGAGTCTTTCCCACCGGAATATGATACTGGACACACAAGGACCTTGTTCGAAAGCGATGAGTTTTCGTTGCTCAACCCATTAACAACATATACAACTGTCATCTTCGCATCATGCGTACTACTGTTATCGAGCTTATTTTTCATAGGCAGTATCGCTTACCTCACGAAAAAGGCCATTTATAATATGGCGGGTTTTCTTGCATTAAGTGTTGATGATGAGACGGACTTCCAATATCTGGGTACTCCGCATTCTGCTCTTCCATATGTGCTTATACATCAGCTTATAGACGAGACCTGCCCTGTGACCAGCCACACCCCATCCGAACTGCCATGCAACTTGGAAACTGCAAAGCGTCAATTTCTACCAGCAAAGCTTCGATCCCCATGTGCCCTTTGCGATGCCGGAATATCTATGGGACAGCTGTGTCGAACGTTGCCGTGTGGGCATACATTTCACGCCCGATGTGTCGACAAATCCTGTCTCACAGTTTCTCAAGACGACACATGCCTGAATCAATGTTTCAGTTGTCCAACCTGTCACTTTGTTGTCTACCCAACTCCAGAGCTCATCAGAGATACGTTCATATTCGTTCAATTAGACGACTAGCTAGATTTGGAAACTTTTGATGAGCATTCTGGACCCATTTTGCGGAGTAACATAAGAACGAGGAAGTAATCATGCTCTCGAGCAGGTTGCCTGGGTATCGCAATCATCCAGAGGATTTGGAAACCCCAAAATTTGGGGCGCAACACGAAGTGGCCTTGCTAGACCGCAGCTCCCTACGTGAATTGTGGTCAGAATAATTGACGTCCGGACCGCTTCGTTATCAAAAGTATGCTACAATCTACTTGCACAAGACCGCAATAAACAGCGTCTCATAATCTTGAGCACCAAAGTGTATCTTGAAAAGATAAACGGCTTTTCTCACGACTTTTGAAGTGTCTGCCCTTCTACTAGCAATATTCAAAAGCTTTGTAGTTTCTTGTTCAACACTTGTGCTTCGCAGTCCAGTACAAACAGCTTTGCGGATGACATGCTTCGGCCCGTTGTGCGTCCAAAGACTTCGCGGTTGCTATGGCTCGCTCTGATCTTAATCGTGGGTTGCTCGAGATTGAGACAGTGGTCTCTATCAGCCAGATCAGACAGTATGTCATCGTTTGAACATGACATTTATGAGTTTGAGGCAGCACTGAAGCAGGACGGCAATGCAGGCACTCAAAGTGGTGCTTCAGTCTATCGTGTATGCCCTCAGAGCTGCGCGGCGACAAAAAGCACCCCACTACATGTTTCAAAATCGACAAGAGAACTCGCCAACATCGACAAAGTTCTGGATGCCGACGTGCTCGATGATTCCTCACTCGACTTATTCGACCCGCCAATCCCCATCATTGGAACGGATAAAGAGCACGCGCGCAACATTTACGCAAGTGATGTTGCGATATTTCAGGCACACGTCAACATCTGGCGCGATCTCTTTCACGGCAACAGCAACTGGACATTTGTAGTGAATTGCAGAGTGACAAGCGTGGAACAAATCCTAAGGCAGCTCCTGGAGAACAAACTATGGGACCAAATGACCAGCGCACCGAACAGCGATGGCTTCGCGTGGGAAATGCTCGCGTTTGCCGTTGCCCAACCACAAGAGGCAGGAAGCAATGTTCAGCTTGAAACGGTCCACATTGCGCAACAAATTCATATCGATGACATTCATGCATACGCTCTCAGCAAGCGAGGTTCCGAGATACTGCTGTCACACACCAGGGCATTCACGCTGCCACTGCATGAGTTTCTGAGTGCGGTGCTGGCGCAAGTCACGGCACCGCGAGTAGGAAGAACACACACGACTTCAATCACACTTTCAAAGCAATGTGAAAAACGTACGAGATTTGTCGCAAGCGATTTACTGCCTTTCTATCCCCCGTTACACTGGACGTACACCATGTCGAGTTTTGCGTCACCGCGGACAGCGCCTGCTCCAGCGATGGAAAGGCATATTCCCTAGAGAATTCCCGGACGCTACAGGCACGCCAAGCACTGAGGTCGCGGAGCAGGCAACGCAAGATGGACAACGCATTGCGAATGACAAGACATGACGTTTACTAGAATGAAAATGACTGAGTTGCTTTCATCTGGGAACTGAAAGCAAGACTTTTAGCAAAAACAAGGGAGTAATCCCTTCTGTTCCGCAAAACGACAAACATGACAAGCGAGTTTGAACTCGAACGGGCCTATTCAAACCGACTGCAGCCCAGAACAACGAGTGCATACTCGGCTTGCCATGAACAGTCACAAATAAATACCAACTGACTCTACGCCCAGTGCGGAGGTTTAGAATTCAAGCTTCTTCGGCTTCTCCCAGGTGAAGTCATCATCGTCACGACCAAAGTGACCGTAGGCGGCCGTCTTAGAATAGATGGGACGGAGCAGGTCAAGGTCACGGATGATGCGGCCCGGGCGAAGGTCGAAGTTCTTCTTGACGATATCGGTAATTTCAGCGTCTGTCTTCTTGCCAGTGCCAAAGGTGTCAACAAAGATAGACAGGGGTTCGGCGATACCAATACCGTACGAAACCTGAACCAGGCAGCGGTCAGCCAAATCGGCAGCGACCACAGACTTGGCCACCCAGCGCCCAGCATAGGCAGCTGAACGGTCGACCTTGGTGGGGTCCTTGCCGGAGAAGGCACCACCACCATGGGCTCCCCAACCACCATAGGTGTCAATGATGATTTTACGGCCAGTGAGGCCGGCATCACCTTCGGGACCACCAATGACGAAACGACCAGAAGGGTTGAGATGGTAAATGGTGTCGTCATCCAAGTACTTGTCCGGAATGACCTCCTTGATAACCTTTTCCATAAGATCAGCGCGGATCTTTTCGTTGGACACACCTTCATCATGCTGAGTGGAAATGAGAATGGTGTGGACGCGCACCGGGGTGAGCTTACCTTCGGGCGACTTGCTGTACTCCATGGTGACCTGTGTCTTGCCGTCTGGGCGGACCCAAGGGCAGACGCCGGACTTGCGCACCTCAGTGAGGCGGAAGCCTAGCTTGTTGGCAAAGGAGGACGTGAGCGGCATGTAATCCGGTGACTCGTTGGTGGCATAGCCGAACATGATGCCCTGGTCACCGGCGCCGACGTCCTCGGCGGTACGGCCCTCGTGGACGCCCTGTGCGATGTCGGGGCTCTGGGCGTGGAGTTCGACGAGAACGCGGCAGGTCTTGTAGTCCAGACCCTTTTCCTCGGCGTCGAAGCCAATCTTCTGGATGGCGTCACGGATGACCTGCTCGTAATTGATCTTTGCCTTGGTGGTAATCTCACCAAAGCACATTACCATGCCGGTCTTCGAGGCGGTCTCACAGGCAACCTTGGACCAGGGGTCCTGCTCGAGGCAGACGTCCAAAACGGCGTCGGAGACCTGGTCACAGAGCTTATCGGGGTGACCCTCATTGACAGACTCACTCGTGAACAAAAACGAATTGGCCATTGTGGAATATTAGCGGCGACGACGACGACGAAAAGACCCGGAAACAGCAAAGAAAGGCGGCCGAGAGGTGAAGCTGCGAAGCGGAGGTGGGGGAGAAGTGTAGGAGGAAACGGGCGCGCTATGGGGAGCGCAGCGCACTATTTGTACGAGTGCAGCCGCTCACACCAGAGAGCGTCTGCAAGCTCGGCGGCCGTGCACGGTGACGGCGGCGTGACCGCGAAGCGCGCGCTCCATTGGCGCAAAGCGCGCCAAGTGTCGCGCCACAGCGCCACGCCACCGTCCATTGGCGCGCCGCGCATCCGAACCGACACACATGTGGCGGCGCTGACAGCAAGCGTGACGCGGTCGCGCGCCTTGACGCTGACACTGCGCGAGCGCCGCACACGCGCGCCGTACGTCGCCATAGCCACGCACCTTACGGAAGCAGAGTGTGGCCCGCGGCTTGGTCGCGTCGGCGGACCGATGTGGCCGTCTGCGTGCGAGTGTGCGCGCTCAATTCGGCGCGGGTGACGCCGGTCGTGGTGCTGGTTGTCTCGCGTGTGCGCCACGCATGCGTTGCTTTGGACCGTTTGCTGAAGCCTTTGTTTGGTGTGGCGGTGGCGGCTTCGTCCCAAGGCGCGTCGTGTCTTGCGCCTTGCGCCAACTGTCTCGCCCCGACGGTCTTGGCGTGGGCTTTGTCCGCGGGTCCTTGTCGTCGTGACGATGGCATTCCCATCAGCCGTGTCTGAGCTTTCGCTCTGTAATCTCTCGCCGCTGTTGGGTGCGCAGCATGCCCCCGCCCATCCGCCACCCGCCACCCGCCACCCGCCTCTGTCAAGCCGTGCGCCCTCCCCTTTCTGAGTGCTTCCTCCTACGCCCTACAAGAAAGAATTCTATTTTTGTTGAGTGTGGCTGGAATGCTTTGGGCTGCAGTGGGGTTTGATGGAGGCTATTTAGAACTACATTTCAATGCACTGCAGAGAGACTGAGGCCCGTCCGGTGTACAAACTGTGCTCAAGTTCCAGAACATGAGCTGTCGAACGTTGCATCTTCCAGCTTATATCAAGTTTTGGAATACAAACTTGGACTGTACAACTTAAAAAGTTTTCGGAAACCCAATCTAAAATATGGGCAGCAGTCGTACGCAGAGCGGGAGGGCTGGCCGAAATTAGAAAGCACACCCCCGTTTATTTCTATTTTCTCGGTCCATTTATGACTTTGGCCAGTCAAACAATGCCATAAGCTACAGTACTATGGCCTAAATAAACGGTCACAAAATGAAAACAAAATGACTTGTTCTTTACAGAAATTAATACAAAATGGTTACCAAAACCACAAAATTAGAATAGAACAGAAGATTTTAATGACCGTTGTAATCAAAAGTTCTATGATTAAACCGACTAGAAACATTATAAAAGCTTAGTCAACTTCTTCCTTTTCCTACCAAACTTCTCATTCAGCAGCAATGGGAAGGAAATCGTTCCTGACTCCCGAAGAAAAGGGAGCAATTAACGCTTTTTTTTAAAGAAAACAATTCTTTCAACCAAAAAGCCCAAAAGACTTTTCAAAGTCATAAATTTGTATCAATCTATCTTCAAAAGAAAGCGGATTAAAAAAAGAAGTTTAAAACCAAAAATAATCGTAAGTTATCCCAAATATAAAGCGAATGGTCTCCTCCTTTGCGAAACAGCAAAATGACAGCATTCTGCATCTCAACTAAAATACAATCTTAATTTACATGTGACTCCACGTCAGGTGTAGCAGATAATATCATCTTCCCCTAACATTAAGTATATGAAGATCAAAAAAGCACCAAAATTAACGCTCAACATCGTAAAAGCAAGGCTAAAATGGGCTCGTAAATATCATGCTTTATCTTTAGCACAATGATCTAAAGTCATATTTTCTGATAAGAAAAATTTTTAACTTGAAGGTTCTTGAAGAGCAACGTCCTCCAGGGAGGTTCTTGGGAACTTAAGTTTTTTCCGGAGCCTCCGGCGTGCAACCTCGTTATGAGTAGGAGTAATCCGTTTCACGGCGATGGCCAGAACGCCGGTAATGCACCGGCGGGACCGGGTGCCATACACGTGGCCGCAGCGCCCGCGCGACACGTGGCCGCCAGATTGGCCCCTTTTGTTAGACGGACATTTAGCTATTTAGGATAGACTTTATTTATTCTATTCTACGGTGACTACAGTACTTAGGCCGCCGGCCTCGCGGCCGCCGGTCCAGTAAAGTCTCCCCAACAAGGGTGATCTTGGTCTGCCAGATCTTGGCTCTGGGTCGAACCGCCTGCGCGGATATACAACTCCTTACGGAGGGATTTCCCGTGGTGCACGGCTTCGCAACCCCCTTGGACATTCAAGCAGCCTTCGTGTGTTGGGTATCTATTCCCACTTTCGTGGTTCCGCCCGTTTATACGGTTTGCTACACCCGGCAGTGCCGGCTATTCCCGAGTCTCCTCTTGCGACTCGTGGTCAACCTCGCCCTCTTGTCTCCGTTCCCATTTTCCTTCCCTTTTCCTCCCCTTCATTGGGCAATTCCCGCTCTTGCGGCTCGCACTAACACCTGTCGTGCTCGCCACTCTCGTGGGTTTTGCCTCCTCAGAGGATACGCGAGCACCGCTTCGGCGGATATTCATGGCTTCTTTCAGCCTCCCTGCGCCCGTCGCGACGGTTTGGCTCCGGCTTACACCCGGCATTGCGCGCCGATCCCTGGGAGGGCTCTACCGCGCCGGTTACCTCGTGAGAGGAAGATCCGGACGTCTTCGTAGGTTTTCCCCCTTGGGGGCATTGTCCTACAAATTGGTCTCCCGACTTAGAAGTCAAGACCGCTTGTGTCCTCTCTGAGGTTGTTTTCCGTTTAACTGGTTTTCTCCGGTCTCACTGGTTTGCTTTCTATTCTTCCGTCGAGACGGTGTGGCCAATGCCAAGGAAACCGCCTAGCATGGAGCCTCCTGCAACACGCAGCTGTTCCCGCCAAAGCGGTGATGCCAGGGGCACTGATGTTCCACAGGCCCTGGCTCCAACACCCCATTCCCGGGAGATACCGGTCACCGGCACTGAAGACCCGCAGCCCGATTCCGGGTTAACGACCGTCGCAACGGTGGTTTCTCCGCCTCCGCGGTTGGTCGACCAAGCGCGGATTGTACGCTTGGAAGAGCAGCTCCGCTCCCTGCGAGCTGCTCACAATACCCTCTCGAGAGAATTCACCTCTTTACGAGGAAGCCTCGCTAACCCCCCTACGAGTGAGTTAGCCGAGGATATCCGCGTATTGCGGTCGGACGTCAATACACTACTCGAGTGTTTTGGCGCTCCGTCTTCCTTCGCAGAAGGTATGGAGAATCGCTTCGAGCGTCTCCGAAGCCGACTTGAGTCGGTCGAGAGGACGTTAACCTCGCCCGCGAACGCGGCTAGACCGGTTGTCTCTCATCGAGAGACCCAGTCGCGGAACCGGAAGAGCCGGAAGAACCGGGATTCTAACCGTAAGCACGGACCCCCGTCCGACTCATCATCTGAGTCGGACGGTAAACCGAGTGACTCGGAGAGTTCCGATTCGTCGGTGAGGGATGACCCACAGGATCGTTATGGGCGCTCTTCCCGCTCAAAGCGGTCCTCTGCCACCTACGGGGCCATCTGGTCGCGCCCCAAGGGTCGGCGACATCCGGGCCTCAAACCCTTGAAGCCCACCAACCCTCTGTACAGGACACTCCTGTCCTACCGGTATTACCGGCTAGAAGATTCCTCTTTAAGTCGGACACCGCGTGACACGGGTAAAGTGAAAGACTGCATCAAGCGGATGCAGCTTTCACTTCGTAACCAGTCGTTTACTGGGGATGATCCAATTCTGGTCTTGGATTTCCTACACCGCTTTGTAGCGGAAGCCGATATACTCGGAATGAACGAAGGACAAGCCTACGTGGCGCTACCCTACTTTCTACGGGGTGTCGCTGAAGATCAGTTTTTGTCGGTTCGGGGCTCGTCGCGAGCCTCCGAAGGAGGTGTGACCTGCTGGTCCGAGGCCGTGCAGTACCTCGTGCGTTCCTACGCAACCAACTCCGCGATACAAGCGGCAATACTCGCTTTGCGAGACACTCGACAACGCTCCGGCGAGCTCGAGACCGATTACTCGGTACGCCTGAATAAGGCTTTCCACCGTTGTGGTAATGTATACCCCGCTGGGGAACGCTGTACGATGTTCATCGATGGCTTGGATCCAGCCATCAAGACTCTTGTCGCCCGTTACAGGGAACAAGAGCCGAAGGTGACCTACCTTGAACTCGTACAGTTTGCCCGCGCAGAAGGAGATGCACTACGTGCACGCAATCCGGGAACCCGGTCAAAGGCCGCTAAAGCATTGCTGCTTGAGTCAGATTCTTCTTCACCGTCATTTGCGACGGATGGCATCCCCAAACAGGGTTATGACAATATGAATGTCATCCATCACGATGGTTTATCTATTCCGACAACGGAATTACCGTCTACGACGGATGGCTCGGTTGACTCAACCGCAAGGGACACGGAGAACGGGCAGGTCTTCTATCTAAATGACCGCCGCACTCCGGCCCCCCGTATGCCGTACTCAAACGGAATGACACGAAGTCAGCGCTCTGGATGGGTTGGAAACCGGGAACCCGGAAGATACACCGATGCTCGGAATGCCGTACCGCGAAACGCCGGAGTGACGTTGGTGTGCCACTTGTGCTACGAGCGCGGGCACACCTCCCCGCAATGCCTTTTATCGCTACGTGATATGGCGCGAGTGGTGGATAATTACGAAGCCCTCTCCCCGCAGGAGAAGGGCTCCGTGCCACTCACGTCATATCTCCGCGCGAAGACGGACTTCCCCAACGCATTGGCTCACACTCCGAATTCTCGGTACAAACCGGCTCAGCCGGCACGCGCCGCACCTGCGCCAAACCACGCTGGTGGATCTCAACCTGCTCCTGCGGTAGCTACCGTGCAACGGAATCATGCACTCGTTGCCGAGGAAGTCGGGCCTTCGCCCGACCAGGACCCTGTACAGGGAAAAGAATAGAGGGAGTCTCTCCTTCGGGAGAAGCGTCCTCAGAGTTGAGGCTGACGACGCCCGAGGCGCCGATGCCTCGCTCCCCGGTGAAAATCCTGACAAGGAAGGACACCGCAGACGCGGACTCTGAACACTTCGGTGTGTTGCGTCGACCGTAGATACGGATTAGAAATAACCGGATCCCGGATAGAGTCTTGGTAATGACCAAGCGTAACTACAAGGTTTACGCTGACCTTGGTCTGCACACGCAGTTTATGGTGATACATCTCACTGTCCTGGATACTGGTGCTGGGCCGAACTTTATTGTGGAATCGGTTTTACCCCCGCCATTGCGGTCCCTCATCCGTTCTGAAACGGTACCCGACGTGTCGGACGCCAATAACAACCCGTTGAAAACGGCTGGTGTGATCGACCTGGTCGTCAGGCTAGGGCGGATGGTGGTTAAACTAACTTTTATTGTGTGCCGCTCGCTGGCCGCGCCAGTTATACTGGGATGTGACTACTGCGACAGGTTTGTCGACGCCATCCGCCCACGCCTTAAGCAGGTGGAACTTGAGGACGGATCGACCGTCCCCATTGTTCGTCAACCGCTGAAGCGGGAATCGAGGAAGCACGTTCCTCTACCTGCTGCGCAGGAACCCACACCGGCGAACTGGGATTCTACGAAGCTACGCGTTGCCTCGTCAGTAACCATACCCCCGGAGAGCCAGGTTATGGTTTCAGTCAATTCCCGTCAACACGGTCTTCGGGTTGTTCAGCCCTTGCCCTCGTTGTACGAGAAATTTCAGTTAACCGTTGCGAACGGAATCGTGCAAGTCACGCCGAATTCCCCTTTCAGGGTGTTGGTTGCCAATCTGGGAAAGGCTCCCCAGACGCTGGCAAAGAACGAATTCATTGGGTCTGTGACGCCGCACCCGCTCGCGATGCTCCCTACAAAGGTGACGGCTGCCGAAGTACTCGGAATAACTCCCTCTACCGAGGATGGTCTTCTGGTATCCGGTGCAGAAACCTCCGGGGAGGCACAGCAGTTGGCGCTCGATAAAACCGTCAAGACGGATGCATTTCCGACCTCGTCGGTTCCCACACCTGACACCAGGGCATAGCCTACGAGCTACGATAAGATAGACCCGATCAAGGTCCTCGAGGACCTGGACCTGAGTCATGTACCGGTCTAACACCGGGACCGCTTACGCGGAATGCTACGCGAGTTTACCACAATTTGGGACGGCTCACTGGGTGAGATCAATACAACCGAACATCGGATAGACTTGCTACCGGACGCACGTCCGGTTGCACAACCCCCTTACAGGGCGGGACCGAAAGCTCGGGAGGAGGAAGAATTTCAGGTGGATAAGATGCTCCGTGCTGGAGTCATCGAGCCCGCCCAATCTCCTTGGGCTTCACCGGAGGTGCTGGCCGTCAAGGCTGACGGCACGTGGCGGTTTTGTGTGGACTACCGCCGCCTCAATGCCGTCACCGTGAGGGACACCTACCCGATTCCGCGCATGGACGAGTGTATAGACTCGCTCGGGGACGCTACCGTGTTTACGGCTCTGGATGCTAACTGGGGCTACTGGCAAGTCCCAGTCCGGGAAGAGGACCGAGACAAAACCGCGTTTGTTTGCCACTCGGGTTCCTACCGCTTCAAGCGGATGCCGTTTGGTTTAACCAATGCACTGGCCACCTTTCAAAGGGCAATAGACATACTGATGTCGCGTTTCAAGTGGCGCACGTGCCTTGTCTACTTGGACGACATCATTGTCTTTTCCAGAAACCTGGACGATCACCTGACCCACGTGCGGGACGTGATGACCGTACTGCGAGACGCAGGAATAACCCTCAAGTTGAGGAAGTGCGAGTTCTTCACCGACACGGTAAAGTATCTCGGGCACGTCATCCGTCCAGGACGGTTAATGATCGAACAAGTTCGTATCAAGTCCCTCTGCGAGGCGAAGGAGCCCCGTACTCAAACGGAGCTCCGATCCTTTTTAGGTCTGTTCAAAGTCTATCGACGGTTTATACAGAGTTTCTCGGATATCGCCGCTCCGCTAAACGCGTTACTGCGGAAGGGCCACGCAGCAAAGCTTGCGCCATTTACCACCGATCAGTCGGAATCTTTTCGCTCCTTGATTAAGGCAGTTACGACAGCTCCTTGCCCAAACCTGGGCTTCCCTACTCCATCGACACCGACGCCAGCGACCACCAGGTGGGCGGCGCACTGTTCCAAACCACCCCCGAGGGGGTACGCAAACCAATTGGCTATTGGTCCCGCACGCTGAACGTCCACGAGCGCAACTACTCGGTCTCCGAGAAGGAGTGCCTCGCAGTGGTCTGGGCGCTATCCACTCTGCGCCCATACCTCATGGGCGTTCATTTCACCGTATACACGGACCATGCCTCGTTGAGGTGGCTGCTGAACATCGGAGATCCTTCTGGCCGCTTAATGCGGTGGCGCCTCCGCTTAGCGGAATTCGACTTCGAGGTCGTCTACAAGAAGGGTGTCCAGAACACACAAGCAGACGCCCTCTCTCGATTACCTACGACAGGTGAAGCACTTGCCGACCCGGAGGTCGACGAGATCCCGTGCTTTACCTTGGAAGGGGAAACACCGACGGAGTCGGATTGGCCCGAAACCGGGGAAGACACCATGGAAATGGATGAGCTACTCGCAGCGCGCGAGAATGAAACACCCGTACCCGGGACCTTTGTACCCATCTCCACCGAGGAGATGATCCGAGAACAGTTCGGCGACCCGTTCTGCACGCGCATACGGGCCCGCCTAAATGGTGGAGAGGACCTCCCGTTCGAGGTAAACGACATCGGTTACCTCGTCCGGACGGTGGACCACCGATCCCAGATCGTGGTCCCCCACACCCTGCAAACCAGGGTGCTCCACCTCTCACACTACCCGACCCTCGGGGGACACTCCGGTGGGAGAAAACTTTATCTAACCCTGCGAAGGGACTTTTATTGGCCCGCTATGGCGGTTGATTGCTACGCTACGGTGCAGTTCTGCACCCAATGCGCAAAGAACCGGGTGAAACTCCGGAAGCACTCCAAACGGATGAAGCTTTTCCCCGCAAGGGCGCCCCTCGAGTTTGTCGCAATCGACATTCTCGGGCCTCTACTCAAGACGCGCAAGGGAAACAAGTTCCTCTTGGTTATCACTGACCGCTTTTCGAAGCTGGTGCGCACCGTACCTTTACGGAAGATCACCGCTTTCACGGTTGCGAACGCCTTCGTTACGCACTGGGCGTTCGTCTATGGCCCTCCGATAGAGGTTCTATCCGATAACGGTAAGCAGTTCGCCTCTAAGTTCTTTCAGGACGTCTGCCGCATCCTCGACGTCAAGAACCTGTTTACTACCACCTACCACCCGCAAACAAACGGGCAGGTGGAACGCTTCAACCGCACCCTACCCGCGTCGCTACGCTCCTACGTATCCGATCACCCAATGACGTGGGACATTTATTCTGATGCTATCACCTACGCCTACAACACGCAGGTTCACCAGACAAGCGGTCTGACTCCCTTCGAGCTTGTGCTCTCCAGGACACCCCCGCCAGTGGCGGTCGAACCCCAACACAGGGTCAACTCTTTCCCATCCGTGGGTCAATACCGCCTCAAGTGGAAGAACTGGATTACCAAGCTCGTACCGGTCGCCCGGAAGTCCATGGAACGTTCCCAGGCCGCCTACAAGCGGGATTTTGATAACCGCTTACGCGGACCACTACCGGCACCCCCCAAGCCGGGAACCTACGTGTTCGTTCGCCGGGAGTACTACAACCCCCGGACCGACAAGCGTCACAAGCTCTCGCCTGTCGCTGAAGGTCCGTTCCGGGTCGTGTCCTCCCTCTCCGGCATCGTTGTGGTGGACAAGAACGGCGACCACGAACGTCTTTCAGAAGACCGCATCGTAGCCGCCCCACCGCTGCAGGCGGAAAACGCATCAGCCCCCGTCGAAACGGCCTCGAATACTACGAGTACAACGGTGGCACCACGCCCCGCCGTGGTACCGCACCCCTCACGGGGTCTCTCCGATATACCGACTTTATCGGAACCACCGGCAATGCCGGAAACACCTGGCCCTCGCGGCCAGCTACCCTTACGAGCGCCGCGCAGCGGTATCTATACCCGCCATGCGGTTAGCCCACCATCACCCGTCGCTCCGTCTAAGGAGGGGGAGGGGACCCGCTCAATCGCGGAAGCATCGCCGTCGCAACGGAAGTTTAACCGGACACCCCGGGCAAGGCCCCCGAGCGGGCATCCGGCATCGTCGCCGGACGTTACTCCGCTCCCGCGGGACGCGGCGGTCAATCCGACCGCCACGCAACCCCGAAAGGGGAACCGAGGTGCTCGAAGACCCGAAGCCGGGAAGCGAGACCCTACGGACGCTCCGCATCGCGTGGAAGCAACTAAGGGCTCCCCGCACATTCGCGGTCGCACACCGAGCGTTTCGGTCGATACCGGTACTCCGGCGGGCGCTGCGCAAGCAGGTCTAGCGAGCCACTCCGTTGGGAACGGTACGAACCCCATGGGGGAAAAGGGGCGCAACGACAAGTCGAAAACCGCCTCCCTTGCCGAACAATCGAAGCCAACCGTCTGCGACGGCCCGACCACCCGTCCTCAAGGTCACGTGACCCGGGCGGGAGATCGGACCAATGGGCACCTGGCATCCCGGTCATTGGCTGACAGTCACCCCGCGGAGGCGGACCGCCGGGACGGTGAACCACTCACCGCCCGCGGCGCACTGCACGGCTGAAACTGCCCACCAATGGGAACGCCGCATGCTGCAAATCAAGCGGAGGCCTCCGGCGAACCGTCACCAAGACGGAAGGACCCCTGCCAACTCGCAGTAAGAGCGGACTTCAGGGAAGCCCCTACCGCCCAGCGGGAACACCACCCGGCCGCGCCGGCAACTTCCGCGAAGCGGTACGGCAGCCCCGGCAACCCGGCAACAACCGCAGAGCGGAATGACAAATCGGGTGACCTGGAACAGGCGACGACGAGCCCAGCACCACGCAGCGCTGAGGCTCGGGTCACCACCACCCGGCAAGGCCGGCAAGTTTACGTGCAGGAGTACGTCCTCGACCGAATCGTCGGACATAGCTACGATGGGCACGGGGTGCTCCAGTACCGGACCCGCTGGTACGGATACGGGCCGGAGTGGGACACCCCGGAGCCCATCGAGCACCTCCCGCGCTCTGCGGTAATGCGATACCACTGCCTTGCGGGGACCGCACTCCCAGCCACGCTGGTAAACACCCAAGAGGGATAAACCGTGAACACGGAATGGAATGGCTGATGGCGCCACGCGCCATCTCCGTCCATGCCCCAACGCGGGGAAGGAAGCAACCGCTCACGCTGTCCCAACCTCGTTGGTGGTCGTGCCAGTTACCTGGTCCGCGCGCGAAGCGCCCACCGTTAAACACGGGACTCCCAGCTAGGCTGGTTCCCTGCAACGCCGGAACCCCGGTTGAAGGCCGGTATCCCGGAAAAAAAGAAGTGGACTTGGGAAAGGGCGTCGGAAAGGCGACCCTCTTCTTTTATTTCTCACTACTGGCAAGGGCTCCCTACTGGCGCCGCCCTACATTCTACCGGAAGCTCCGGTCATTCCTCCGCACGAGGTGGACCCCCGCCCAGGCGGTTGGCTAAGGCACCCCGCATGGCGGCCACATCACCCGAGATCTCGGAAGGGCGAAGCCCCACCTCCCGAAGGAAGCGCGCGATGACCTCGCCCCGCTCCGCGCCAGCGACGGTTGCGGGCGGGCCCGCCACCGATGGAGTCGGATAGGAATCCGTTCGCACGGCATCAGCAGCCCCGGATGGAGCCGCACAACCGTATTCAACGGACTCCTCACCGGCCTCGCCGGACCCGTCATCCTCCATCGGAGCGTAACCCGGATTCTCCGGTTCGTTGTCGACCATCGGGTCAGCATCCGCATATTCGCGGTAATAGTCGCTCGAGTCGACATACTCTCGCGGGTGGTCGGCCGGGACTTCACGCGGCGCATGCCGGTTGGCTTCCGCTTCCTCGCGGCTGATCTCGTGGTACTCCCAGGGGTCGAAGTAGACGAAATCCCCCGCTAGGGCGGTATTCCTCCCGAGTCCGGGGCCAGACCCGCGACGCGGTTGAATGCGTTGGGAGTTCTCCAGCGGGACCTCATCCCACTGGACCCCCTCCACAAAGTCGAGGAGGCCCAGCATCTCTTCTTCGTTCTCCTCGCTCCCGAGGGGGATGCGCATGTCCAAACGACGGATCGCAGCCCGCACACGCGGTGGAACGTACCACAATCGGTATTGGTCGTACGCCTCAGCGAGGATAAAAGCCGCAGTGCGGACGGCCCATTCGCTTACCACAACGGACCACCACCCCGACTGGGGATCGTTCAAGAACGACGACCCTACATAGGTGAATACTGGGGGCAGCTCAACGAAGCAACCCCAGCACGCCTCCAAGGAGGACCACCAGTCTGGAAGACTGACGTACCGACCACGTCGGTGAGCAGGCGCGATGCGCTCAATCTCCGTGTTCTGGTACGGTACGAAATACCCGGTCCGGGCCCGCCAACGCCGCTCATCGCGGATGAAGTTCTGAAGGAAGTTCGAGCGCGACTGCCGCGGTTGGTAGCGGAACTCTGCCCGAAGAATCGGTCGAGCCCAGCAAAGGGCTTCTTGCCGAGCGATCGGTGTGCCCCTCCAAGCGAGGGTTTCCAATCCGTTAAGACGGTCACAGTACGACATTTCCCCGCGAGTGCAGTAAAGGTGGACGTCGAATTCGACCTCTGGTGGTATCGGGAACTCGAAAGGCGCCCGATGGTGCCTGAGATAAGCGATCCGCACAAGCGCGGCTTGAGCCTCCGCAGAGGATTCACCGCGTCGGCGGAGTATGTGGTGTACCTGGATGGCGATACGATTACGCCAATCCCAGGACAGGGTCACCACGCCAGGCAGGTCGCCCGGGAGCGTCTCCGAATTATCGGTGTAGGATTGGATCAAATCCTCGTCGCGGACAGCCAATGGGTGAAACCAAGGCGCATACCGCAACCTCGCGGAGCCATGCCGAGTTCTCGGATTTGCACCCACAAGGGCGTCGTAGGTCGGCCACTGCGGTGGGTCCGCCTGTCCGCGAAAGCGGGCGCCAATACGGCGGTCTTCGTACGCGAGGTTGGTAACATCCCCAGGGTGGGGCGCGGACCAGAAGTCGGTGGAACCGCCAAGGGCGGGAGTCACGGATGTGTTATGACGGTCGGGGTTGGACATGGTGCGTGTTGGTGTGCTGTGGTTGGAATCGGATGCGGAGAGCGTGCGTGGGATCCTTGGTGAAGGTGTGTTGGTTTCCGGAGACCCGGTGTAGGACGCGCTCTTATCATGACGAGCTGCCATGCTGACTTCCTCTTCGAGGTGTTCGCCCTGTCTTAAGGGGGGGGATATGAAGAGCAACGTCCTCCAGGGAGGTTTTTGGGGACTTAAGTTTTTTCCAGAGCCTCCGGCGTGCAACCTCGTTATGAGTAGGAGTAATCCGTTTCACGGCGATGGCCGGAACGCTGGTGATGCACCGGCGAAACCGGGTGCCATACACGTGGCCGCAGCGCCCGCGCGACACGCGGCCGCCAGATTGGCCCCTTTTGTTAGACGGACATTTAGCTATTTAGGATAGACTTTATTTATTCTATTCTACGGTGACTACAGTACTTAGGCCGCCGGCCTCGCGGCCGCCGGTCCAGTAAAGTCTCCCCAACAAGGGTGATCTTGGTCTGCCAGATCTTGGCTCTGGGTCGAACCGCCTGCGCGGATATACAACTCCTTACGGAGGGATTTCCCGTAGTGCACGGCTTCCCAACCCCCTTGGACATTCAAGCAGCCTTCGTGTGTTGGGTATCTATTCCCACTTTCGTGGTTCCGCCCGTTTATACGGTTTGCTACACCCGGCAGTGCCGGCTATTCCCGAGTCTCCTCTTGCGACTCGTGGTCAACCTCGCCCTCTTGTCTCCGTTCCCATTTTCCTTCCCTTTTCCTCCCCTTCATTGGGCAATTCCCGCTCTTGCGGCTCGCACTAACACCTGTCGTGCTCGCCACTCTCGTGGGTTTTGCCTCCTCAGAGGATACGCGAGCACCGCTTCGGCGGATATTCATGGCTTCTTTCAGCCTCCCTGCGCCCGTCGCGACGGTTTGGCTCCGGCTTACACCCGGCATTGCGCGCCGATCCCTGGGAGGGCTCTACCGCGCCGGTTACCTCGTGAGAGGAAGATCCGGACGTCTTCGTAGGTTTTCCCCCTTGGGGGCATTTTCCTACAGTTCTAGACGGCTTCCATTACTATTGGCACGATTTATGCAAAGAAAAAAAATATTTGGCTATAAGACAAGCTGGTAGAGGAGGGATGATGGTTTGGGGAGCTTTTGTGTGAAGACAGGTACAGTACTATAGCTCTTTTAGTTGGAAATCAATTTTTGAAGTGCTGCAGTACTTTAGAGAACTATTTTCTACCAATATCTTCAAAGATGTACACTGATATTTGGGTATTACACCAGGACTATGCCGCTATTCACCGTTCTAATCATACGAAAGAGTGGATTGGTTCTAAAAATATTGAGGTAATGGAGTGGCTTGCACTTAATCCTGATTCGAACCATATTGAGAATGTACGGGGTTTTTTATCTCGTACCTTCTACGCCAATGCAAGGAAGATTTTTGATTTAAAAAGCCTTTAAAACGCAATTGTTGAAGAGTGGGGGTAATTGGGTCGAACTTTGATGTATTATTTACTGAAAAGAATGTAGAGGTATTGATCACAATTGCTAGAAAGTGGTGGAAAGAAGACGAGCTATTATGGTTGTGTTTTAGTATGCTACAAATGAATTATTATTACTTGTTATGTTCTAGTTTCGCACTCTACAGTAGCCGTTTCATGTTTTCTTGAGAATAAAGTAACGCTGAAAGAAGATGGCACAACTTTTGATACTTGTTTTATTGGTTGTAAACGTCGACCGCCTCTCAATTGAAACTCTCCCCGGGAAGTCGAGAGACATAAAAAATGTGGGAGTGCTCTTTTCTAATTTTGGTAACTGTATGCGTTCGCGAGGCGCGTCGTCGAATCCGGGAAAGTCTAGTGGGCACAAGGTGTAACCCCTTGTCCTCTCCGTCTCCAGTGTCTCGGAACAGAGCTAGGGGTGAGGTTCAGTATGCAGCGCCGGCGGCATTTCGCCAGGTGGCAATCGTGTAATGCACAACCCCCGCCTCAGCGTGATACAATAAAATTTTTTTTTTGGAGTGCGGCCAAATGCTCACCTACTCGCTTTCTGACCCTAAGCGCGATAATTTTTTCGCACGTCATCCTCCCGGCCCGTGCGTACCCTCGGCGATTTGCGATCACCTCTTTTTTTCTTTTCCCTGGCGTCGGGCACGCGCCAAAACGCCAAATTTGCGACTTCACTGCTTCCACTAACCTAGGGGAAACCTTTGACGTAGAAGTCGACGTGTCACCTCTCCTCGGACAGCGTGGACGATTTCTGCTCAGGAGAAACCTTCAATGGCTCGTGATAAGCAGAGAACTCGCAAATCTGTTGGCGAATAAACCCCAAGGCGCCAACTCGCGGGAAAAGCGTCGAAAACTACGAGCGAAATTATGTTGACAGTTTTTGGGCAAAAATGTCGTTAAACTTCTTTGTTCCAAACCACAGCTCGGCATGCGTAAAATCTACGCAATCACATTCATAGGCAGTTTGGGCGCAAAATAACGCATTTCATTCGGCAGTTTCTTGGCACTCAGTTTGGAGAGTTGATTTTATTCCTATTAAGCTTAACGGCGGCCTTGAATGAAGAACAATAACCGGATATGAGAAATGAGTACAAGAATTGGATGATCGAGAAGATGTGGTTGTCGCGAGGAGGTCGCGATGAGATCCAGGACCAACTTTATGCTCTGGAGCATGGCCCTAGCGTAGTGTGCTGCATAGATATGCACATCTTCCGAATCGAGTACAGTCAGGCAGTCGGAGGTGGTGCAACGAGAAGTAGGGTGACGTATGGTGGCGAAAACGCCGAAGGAACTCTTCATTGGGAAGGCAAGGATCGGTATGAAGCGATCGAGAGCATCCGAGCGACTTGCAGCGCAAAGCCAGTTCAAAGGCTCACCATGCTCCAACTCGAAGCGCGCACGCGATCGTCCCGCATCCGAAGTTTCCATCTCCGTCATGCGCCTGTGCAGTTTTGTGACGAGATGTTCCATGCCTCGAAGTTTCGTTGAGTAATGCATTAGCTATCACCATTTAATCCGAGAAGGCTGCTGAATGTCGGTCGTATTTTGCAGATCGCGTGAGGGAGAACGCGAACGATAACTAGATGTACTTGAACGCCGTTGCAGGTCTCGGGTTTAGTGAAGGCAATGAGCTTTAACATTGGAACAGGAAGGCGCGAAGGAAGGTCCGAAGAAAGTTCCGGGACCTCAAAGATATGCAGGGGTTTTTGCAGGAAAGGATCCGTGTTGTTAGACTCGATTACCTTCTTGATGGGACTGGGCAACGAGAAGAAAACTTTGATTTGGATGACTTTCTCTGAAGCCGAAAATTCTTCCTTGCAGGTCTTCAGGCGATTGACGGATACCTGCATGTAATTTGCATAGATGGGTAGCGCTACATGATAATTGATCCATTGGAGAAATACCACATGGATCTCACGCAGGTTGCTCTCGAATTCTGTGTTGGATCAGATTGTTCTTTCAGTCACATTGCCAACTGTCGCGTAATGCACTTGCTTCCGGGGAAAAACGATGGGAAACGCGCTCGCCGCTGGAAGAAACGTCGTCACCAAGAAGGTTCCTCGAACAGAGTTTGAAATCTTTGCCATATTAGATCCTAAGGCTTAGGGTTCCATGCCCCAAGATGGTGGCCCATAGTAGATATGATACCTTTTCTGAGAACGCCTTGAACCATAGCTTGGTTCAACTGCGTAAATGAGTGATGATTGCCTTTTATCAATGCGTTGGCTAGGTTCAGACTTCCTGCTACCCAACGCATGGAAGATATGTCTCCAGCTTCGAAAGAGTCCCGGAGGCGCAACACGGTGGGGCGCCATAGGTATTCTCGGCATTCGTGAAAGGTAGTTATCGTTGAGTACAAACCAAATAAGTCCACGTAAAGGACGATTGATTCGAAATCCGATGCAATAACTTCAATGAATTCCCTAAGCAGTATGGATCTGTCTGCGGATTCTGCTGCCGCAAGAATTTCGGCACCAATTGAACTAAAGGATTTTCGTCCTTGCTTCGCGCTATGTCAGCCTAATGTTGGGTACGAAACGTCCTGACTTCGGGAGAACGCGATGTCACTGATGTGTAACCAGTTTGGCCGTAGGATGACATTTCAGTGCTGGCGTCAGAGAACGTCACTATGTGGCAAGCGTTCATGTTATCCGATACCATCGGGGATCTCGGAGCCATGTACTTCACGACCAGACCGAGCTTTGGGAGGAGGTTGAGGTTCTGATTTGCCTGCAAGTGATGCCTAACGCCCATCTCTTGGACCAACTGCTGTATGAATCTAACGGCGTACGCGGTTTGAGGCAGCACACCATGGCCGAGGTAGGTGAGTTTCCCAGTAAGAGACTGGGTTTCTCGGACTTCTTGTTGGATTGAAGGATCCTCAGACTGCTTCCTACTATCTCTCGAGATCGGAATGGGGTAGAGCTTTTCCATAAACTCTGCCATGGAGATCTTGATCGACAAGTCTTCCTATTGCCAAATCCAAAGGCGGCTGAAGATAATCTTGTTCTTGAAGAGTGCTCTGCCAACCTTGAAGCTAGCTGAGAGAGCCTTGGAGAAGGTGTGCATCTCACTTTTTGATCCGGCAAGGAGAAGATCGTCCACCAATTTGGCCAGGAGTACAGATATACGTCCGTAGTTGTCCGACAATATGAACCTCTGTGGCATACCAGAGACAGTACGGAATCCGTATTCGCACAACCATCCCTCGATGCAAAGCTGCCAGAGACGACCAGACTCTACGAGGCCGTACGCACGCTTGAGTAGCTTCCATACTTCGTATACGACTTGTGTCCATCTCTTTGAAGGCCGCATGTATATATCTCGATTGAGGTTGCCTGATTGCAAATAGGCTATAGAGATGTCAATTATTTCAAGGGTAGAGTGTAGTTAAGTTGCAAGGGAAAGCAGAAGTCTGATGCAGGTGAATTGAGCTTTAGAGCAGTCAGATCGAATGCTATACTTTTGTGAATCCAAATTCCCATGGGGTACCAGTCGGAACTTGAACTTAAGCTTACCACTCTTTCTATCGAACTTCGTCACGAAGAAGTGATGGGAGGAGATAGTATTTGCATTTCGCGGGAGTCCTTTGATAGAGATCGGCTTGTATGCCTCGGCTTCAGAGTAGTTTCTCTTCTCTGCTTCGATGGCCTCGTCGATCTGCTCCAGAGTCTTTTGCTCTGAAGACAATAGATTTTCGCCTGTGGTAGGGAACCTAAGCGAGGTGTCACAAACATCTCTGCAAAGTTGAGGATTCGCGACATCCATTGAGGGTGCGTTCACATACGTTTTGTCTTCCTTTGACTCAAAGCAGGATGAAGAGAAAAGATGCAGAGACCACAAGTTTGGTTCGTCCGATATGTTTGGGTCGAAACTCAAAGGATTTTGTATGTTCTGCACAGGAATGTCTGATTTCTGTGACTTCTTCATCTAAGAGAGGCGGAAGAGAAGAACATTCGGCATCATTCCTTTCTTCCGGGACTGGGATCGGTTCTTCTTGGGCGTTAGTGTCCGGGAAGGACGAGTATCCGAGCCCCTGTTTGTCCAGTTCTTGTAGAAGGGATGAACGCGGTACTAACCTTATGTTCTCGTAGGCGATTTGATGCTTCGTTCCCTAGAGATTTTTGCTCGGAGAGACCGACACTATGTGTTCAGTCGTACGGACCACAAATGCCTTGTACCAGGCTCCATGTATTTTTCAACCCTCCTGAAAACGTATATCGGAGTGGTTGGTGTCAGGAGGTGTTGTGATAAAGGATACAACGGCTTGGTATGAAGTAAGGTGTGTAAGGCACGCCTGTAGATTTGCCCGTGGTAGGAAGCGAGGAGCTTCGCCGGTAGCATCTGCTTTGGTAACCCATAAACAGAAGGAATGTAGCCGTGAAAAAACTCAATGCTGCTGACTAACTTGTTACCATACAGCACATTCTTCACTAATGTGGCTTTTGAGAGGATCTCAAAATCCGTGTGATAAACTTGTCGAGTTTCCCTCGGATGGGGTTCGTCGAGAAGGAGCGTTTGGAAAAATGTTCGGATTGTCTCGTTGCTCGATTCGAGGCTTCCAATTTTGTTGTGGCGTCGAGCAGGGTGCGGTTCGAGTGATATATGATTCTCGGCACACAATCGCTGAATGTAGTCGTTCTTGAACTCTGGGTCTCCTGATATCTTTGATGGGGGCCCAAGGACATCAAACCAATGAACGACCATCATGCGCGCGGTATCAGTCATATACCTTGAAGTCATCAAAGCAGTGACCGAGAGACCGGTGGATACATCCTTCATATGCAGAGTGGGGAGAACTCCAAACTCGCGAATGAATAGGAAATCGACTTGACGGTGCTCTTTGAACTCACCCAGTATCCTCTTGAGTGATATCTTTCGAGAATGTAATGGGCGGCCAGACCTTTTGCATGGAGTGCAAGAATTGTAGGCCTCTTCGAGCTCACCAGCAAGTATTCGATTTATTATCCCGCATCGACTGCAAAGTTTTTTATGTCCTTGATTTAGAGATGGGACTAACAGTGAATCTTTGTGTCAAAGTGGCGGGCATGGGTTGGATCTATATCGTCCTTGCTGTAGTATCCGCTCTAACAGAGAGGGCAGACACCTGCGACAGCGTTCGGACTGCCGATGGGTCGCTTGCGGCGAAGGAAAAGGGGTGGTAGAGCTACAACACCAGCGAGCTGGAAGTGGGGTGTAAGGCCACTACTCGCCAGCGAGGGTGAACAGTGCAACTGTAAAACGTTGATGGGACGTAGGTACGAGACGGCTTGTGAAGTGGTTGGGGGCTGACTATCTATTATAGCTCGTCCGGATCTCCGGTTAAGGAACCCTAAGCGAGGAACAGAATATTCATGATGCCCATGTTTTCTCCTTTACTTGGAGTCGGCGCTCACCTCTGGTACACTATATACTGTGTGCCAAAGTGCGTGCCCAATTAATACGTAAATAATACCCAGTGGTCAGCCACATAGTGTAGTATTATACTACTTCGGCGTTCCGATGGTTTCTTTGTCGCAAAGTCGCGTTTGGAACTCATTACTGAGTGGCCTGGTCAGTGCTAGGATACGAAGCGACACACCACGTAGGATGCCAGGAGGCAGGGTACATTGTTGGAACACGTGGTATCACGAGTGGAGTGGCTTGCAACGGCGCATGTATTGGCGATCCACGTGGCTGGTTTATCTACCCTTTGTAGATGTAAGTCCATTAGGGACCATACCCATACGTGGTTTGGCTAAGTGGCTGACCACTGGGTATTATTTATATATTTATTTGGGCACTCACCCTGGTACACAGTATATAGTGTACCAGAGGTGAGCGCCGACTCCAAGTAAAGGAGACAACATGGGCATCATGACTATTCTGTTCCTCGCTTAGGATTCCTTAACCGGAGATCCGGACGAGCTATAATAGATAGTCAGCCCCCAACCACTTCACGAGCCGTCTCGTACTTACGTCCCATCAACGTTTTACAGTTGCACTGTTCACCCTTGCTGGCGAGTAGTGGCCTTACACCCCACTTCCATCTCGCTGGTGTTGTAGCTCTACCACCCCTTTTACTTCGCCGCAAGCGACGCATCGGCAGTCCGAACGCTGTAGCAGGTGTCTGCTCTCTCCGTTAGAGCGGATACTACAAGTGGTCTCCAGACTTAGAACCACTGTGGTCAGCTGCACTGAACAATTCGTTCCTGGAACGTGGAATCGATATCGATACTTGGAAGAAGTGGAATCACTACAGTTATTGTTTCTCGAACCACCTCCGGCAATTGCGGAATTCATCGTGGTTGAACACGTGGTCGAGAAGTCGAAGACACCATTTGGTTCGCATCTGGACTCAGATTTGGTCTAGGATGCCGAAGACCCGAAGCCAGTCGAGTACTGATCGCCCCGGTTCTACGGGACCACCCCCGAAACCGAGGCTCGCCTCATCTGTTGAAGCTGGAGAGCGGCTGTATCGTCAAGCAATGTCGCGCTCATGCTCGGTGAATGATGAACGAGATCTCTCGTATGTACCTGCCCCTGTGGCAGCGGCAGTCACGCCCACCACAGAAGCCGTAGTTGACCCCGAGGTCGTCGCACCTCAAGAAGGGGATGATTTGCGCAGGGAAGTGCGTCGTCTCAAGTCTGAGTCAAGCGCTTCGCGTGTGAGCATGGTTGCGTTGGATTCGCAGATCGCTGCTCTTATCGCTGATGTCGAACAATTACGCAGTGGGCATCAATCACTCGTTCGTCAAGACGATGGGAAGCAGGTCTCTGCATCAGTGAAAACACTACGTGAGGATTTGAACCATCTACTGGGGAGGTACGGGAATACGCCCGATGCGCTACCCGGCTTAACTGTGGATGTAGAGGAAGTCCTCACTCGAGTTAACCCTCGTTTAGAATGCCTGGAGGCGGCAGTTCATGCGCAGACTGCTGCTAAACCAGTCGTGCTGGAAGAGGAAGCAGCTTCTTTGAAGGAAGCTCGTTCGAAGAAGTCGTAGTCACGACGTAAGAAGCGGAAGTCCGCACGTGATTCGAGTGATGAATCGTCAAGTACGGAGGGCTTCAGTTCCAGTACTGATGATTCTGATGATTCAGATACGTCAGATGACGACGACAGTGATAATGGTCATCGAAGGGCCCGATCTCGGAAGAAGAACACGTCTTCGTGGTTAATGAGAAAAAGAGGCTCACCTTACAGAGGATTGAAGGTGCTCCCATGCACGAATCCTCTTTTTCGGAAGGTCCTGAATTACAGGTACTACTGTCTGAAGGTGAAGAGCAAGAAGCGCTCAGGACGCGAAACCGCGAAGGTGAAGGATCACATCAAACGATTGAAGATCGGCCTTAATGATTTAACATTTGATGGGAAAACCCCCATTCTCGATATCGAGTTTCGCACTCGATTCGTTTCCGAAGCAGACACTTTAGAGATGAGTGAACCACAGGCAATTGTGTCTTTACCACACCTCCTGAAGGGTTTTGCTTTAGAGCAATATCGTTCCGTATGCGGATCATTGACAGCCGGTGAAGGCGGCGTTACGTCATGGCCAGAGGCGGTGCAGTTTCTGCTGCGCAGTTACGCGACTTCAAACGCGATACGTCAGGCAATCCTGGACCTAAGGGATGTGACCCAAAAGCCTGAGGAGGGCGAAGCTGATTACAGCTCAAGGCTTAACCAAGCTTCAGTTCGCTGTGGAAACGTCCACTCTACGGAGGACAAGATTACCTTTTACATCGACGGGCTGGACCCGATCATCAAGTCGTTGGTAGCTCGATATCGAGAGAAGCATGGAAGAGTCTCCTTTTTGGAGTTAGTTCAGTTTGCGAAAGCTGAAGGAGACGCGGCCAGAGCGCGTGGTAGCCCCCGTCGTTCGGTGGCCTTTGGAACCTCAATGGGTAAGGAGAAGATCTCCGCCAGAGTTAATCAGCGCAGCAAACTGCTACATCTGAAATCTCCAGTGCACTCACGAGATTCGTCGTTGGCCCCCAAAGGGAGTGACTTGCATGAGGAGGGGGTCCATTTAATGGAATATACGGACTCTTTTGTACCTACGGTGGATCTTCCGCACTCGGAGTCTCAGGACGAAGAAACCCTAATGGCTATGGAGGGCCGTCGCCCTATGTACCGTCCCTAAACGATGCCTCCACAAGGAGGTCTTAAGATCGGGAAACCTGGATGGGTGGATACTCGCACGGCATATCGTTCACAACCTATGTTGACCAACTGTGGTGACGGTTTGATCTGTTATTCATGTTATGGAAAACACCATTTGAGTGCAGAATGCACGCTTCCTGCAAAGGATCTGAGTCGTATCATGAAGAATTATGAAGCACTGTCAGAAGAGGAAAGGAGCCGCATACCGGCGGGCATGTATTGGAAAGCCAAAAGTTGGTTTTCTCAGACACCAATGCGCCGGACGGACAAGTCGGTTGCTCAGAATGCTGAAGTGGTACAACCCGGAACCCCTGTAGGAAGAGACGCCTTTGAGGCGAATAAGCCGGTGCAACCGGAAAACTAAGTGAGGGAGCCCCTAGAGGGTCGGAACTAGTCGATCCCGTAGTGCTGAGCAGGGAGAGCTCGCCTCCCTGCTCCCGCGCTTGGAAGCCCAAGATTCTCTTGAGGCCTCCCAAATTTCCGCCGTACGGAATCAATCCGCCGGACGGAAAGCGAGTACAGTTTGACTGTGAGTTACATCGTCCTTGGAGACGTTATACTTGTCCGTCAAAACGGGAAAGTTACCTCATGGTAGTGTCTAAAAGAATCTATAAGGTCTATGCCGACATCGGCTCTGACAAGAATCTGTTATCTCGTCGATTGACTATACTGGACACAGGTGCTGGTCCGAACTTTATACGGGAATCGGAGCTCGCTCCTGATGACTTAGAACGTATTTGATACGGTCCTTTACCGGACATCCGGGATGCCAACAAAAATGCTGTGAAGACACTGGGAACAGTTCGACTCGTGGTGCGTTTGGGACGCTTTGTAGTCCTAGTCGACTTCATCGTCTGTATGACGTTAGCGGCACCAGTGGTACTGGGATGTGATTATTGCGACAGGTTTGTCGAAGCCATTCGCCCGCGAAGAAAACCAGTGAAACTAGATGATGGATCAATTGTACCAATTGTTCGCAAGCCAATGCGTCGTTGCTCTGAAGCACCTCCACTTCCACCATCTATGAAATACGGTAAATCCCGAGGACGTGTCTCGCCGAGGATTCGAGTAGCGAAGAGTGCCATGCTGAAGGCGCAAACCCAAACTTGGGTTCAAGTAAGAACAGAACGACACGGACTCGTGGTAATTCAACCGAATACTCGGATGTACGAATCCCGTGGATTGGTAGTTGCTAACGGCATTGTTCAGGTTGATCCTGGTAGCCCTTTTTGAATACTAGTGAGTAACTTCACCGATAACGATTATCAGATACCGAAGAATCAGGTTGTTGCAACAGCTTTGCCTCATCCCATAGTGGTGGTCTCTACTCATATTTTCACTGCAGAAGTATTGGGATTAACCCATGTCGGGGACACAGACGAAGAACTGCAAACTCCGTCTGGAGATCAATTGCGAACGGCAAAGGATCCAGAGAGACTGGTCGATGAGCTAGACTTGGCACATGTGCCGGAACACTACAGAACGAAGATCAGGTCTATTGTGAAGAAGAATACATCCATGTGGAGTGGAAAACTAGGAGAGATCCCCGCTACGGAACACCACATTGATTTGGTCCCACGGTCACGACCCATCTCCCAACCACCCTACGGAGCGGGACCGCGAACTCGCCAAATCGAGGAGGAGAATGTCAGCAAAATGCTGGAAGAAGGAGTAATCGATGCAGCTCAATCTGCTTGGGCATTACCAGTGGTGCTGGTTCCAAAACCTGATGGTTCTTTACGATTCTGTACCGATTATCGAAAACTGAACGCAGTTACAGTTCGAGATACATACCCGTTGTCTCGAATGGGCGAATGTATTGAAAGCTTAGGAGAAGAGAACGTGTTCACCACGTTGGAGGCCAACTCTTGCTATTGGCAGGTGCCTGTAGCGGAAGAAGACCAAGATAAAACCGCATTTGCGTGTCACGCCGGTCTCTACCGTTCCAAAAGGATGCCCTTTGGCCTAACGAATGCACCGGCTACTTTCCAGCGTACTCTGGACATCTTTCTCTCAAGATACAAGTGGAAGACTTGTTTAGTCTATTTGGACGATGTGATCATCTTTTCCCAGGATGTGGAAAGCCATTTACGGCATGTCGAGGAGATTCTCAAAGCACCACAGAGCGCAGGTATCACCTTGAAGTTCAAGAAATGCGAATGGTTCGCTGGCACCGTCCGGTACTTAGGACATGTGATAAAGCCGGGACCGCTTGCCATTCAAGAGGCCCAACCGGCGGCTCTCCGCGAAGTACAACCTCCGTCGACACAGAAGGAATTGCGTTCTTTCCTTGTGCAACGTCTACCGACGATTTGTGCCGAGATACTCGCATATAGCGGCACCGCTCAACGCAAAGCTGCGTAAAGAACAACCAGTACAGCTGGAACAATTCAAACAAGCTGAAGTGGAAGCGTTCGACACGCTGAAGACAAAGATTATTACAGCCCCAGTCTTGGCGCTGCCCATCCCCAACCTGCCATACTCAGTGGATACCGAGTCTAGCGAGTACCAAGTAGGGTGTGCCCTTTTTCAAACACACCCTGATGGTGAACGCAAAACCATTGGTTACTGGTCAAGATCGCTGAACGCAGCTGAGAAGAATTATTCAGTTTCAGAAAAGGAATGCCTTGCAGTCGTTTGGGCTCTAACCACATTGCGACCGTATCTCTAAGGAGAACGTTTTACCGTCAACACGGACCATTCGTCTCTACGATGGTTACTGTCCATTACAGACCCGTCTGGTCGTCTCACACGATGGCGCTTACGCCTTTCTGAATTCGATTTCGAAGTGAAGTATAAGAAGGGATTGGCCAATGTCCAAGCTGACGCGCTATCGCGATTCAAAACACTGGGCGAAACCCAAGGCGAAATCGATGAAGAGATACCTTGCTTCTACATGGAGACCCATTCACCATCTTTTGAAGACGAGGAACAAGAGACCCTTGAAGATTATTCGGATGCAGAGCCGTTCCTTGCATTAGCAGACACTGACCCTTCATTTCAACTCGAGCGAATCTCGTGCACTGAGCTCCTCAATGAGCAACACGCCGATACGTTTTGTGCGTCGATACGCTCTCGTCTTAACGGGGGGGAGGAGCTCCCCTTTTCACCCGATTTACGAGGAATACTGTTAAGACATGTCGAAAAGCATGATTAAATCGTGATTCCACACGTCTTGAAAAGTGGAGTACTCCGTCTGGCACACTACAGCAGGCTGTCTGGTCATCCAGGAGGAACGAAGTTGTTCATGACTCTAAGAAGAGATTTTTACTGGCCTACTTTGGCAATGGACTGCCATGCTACAGTGAGGTTGTGCACAACATGTGCGAAGAATCGCGTGAAGCTTTACAGGAAGCGGAAACCGATGAAGTTATTCCAGGCAAAAGCGCCTTTACAATACGTCAGTATCGACATCCTAGGCGAATTGATTCGCTCAAGGCGAGGTTATCGCTACCTATTGGTAATCACTGACCGCTTTTCGAAGCTAGTGCGGACTGTGCCGCTGAAGCGGATAACCGCAGCCGTAATCGCACAGGCGTTTATCAAACACTGGGTATTTATATACGGACCACCAGAACTTCTGTTATCAGATAATGGGAAGAAATTCGTTGCGAAGTTCTTTCAGAATGTTTGCCGCATTGTGGGCATTCGAAACGTGTTTAACACGACCTATCATCCGCAATGCAACGGTCAGGTGGAGCGTTTCAATCGAATGCTGATAGCAGCACTACGACACTACATCGCGGACCACCCGAAAGAATGGGACATGTTTACAGATACTCTGTGCTACGCGTACAATACGCATGTGCATACCTCTACAAAGACGGCACCGTTCGACCTCGTGTTCTCATGTAACCCTCTGGCTTTACCGGTTGCGCTCGACGACGAGACAGAATTGCACGCGCCGAACCCGGCTAAGTACCATCTGAAATGAAGGAATGACCTGAAGGCCAGAGCGGAAGAAGCCGCTAAAGAGTTATCGACAACGCAAGCTCGCTATAAGCGAAACTATGACGCCAGAAGGCGAAGAGGAAATCCGGCAATCCGAGTAGGAGGTCACGGCTTCGTGCGGGTTGAAAGACCGGACAAACAGGAAGAATCTCGTCATAAGTTGTTACCGATAGCGGCTGGACCCTTCAAAGTGGTGGACCTTGATGAAGACACAGTGGTCATCAAGACAGGTGAGGACGTTGAACGTGTATCGCGCGATAGCGTTGAAGTCGCGCCTGACCCGCAAGTGGAAGTCCAGGTATTTGGTAGAACTAAGGAGGCCAGTGCGACGGAACGTCAACGCAAAAGCCCAAGTGACTCTGGGGAGAGTGAACCGCCACCAATGGCTCGAGCAGAGGAGAAAGCTCCTGATCTCCCACCGCCGGCGGTTGCGTACGCCAATCACGGACAGCTTCCGAAATATCGGGATATTCCCCGTGGCACGCGCACACCCGTAAGTACAGAAATGGAACCTTAAAGCAGGAAAGATGTTTTGGAAATTGGCCCCAAGGACTTGAAAACGAGTGAACGCGAACACGCGCCGTTGCCGCTTCAGGCTGAACCGTCAGGTGAAGTGCCACTCTCTATTCCGCCGATATCGGCTCCCATACCTCGTGGGCGGGATGAAGAAGAGGTATCGCCTCCTGTCGTGGTACAAGCACCATCGTTCACCGAACAGCCGTCTGAATTGGATAAACCGAAGGAAGTTCATCCACGAATGGAATTGAGAAGAAGCAACAAGTACGCTTCTATAGAACCTGGAAAACAGGATAGCTCGTTATCTGAGAAAGGTTCTCAAGGAATGAGTACACTGCCCCTGCGCGCAGAACGGCAGTTAGTCGACGAGCGAACGCTTAGCAACGCGGAGACTGCTAACACAGAGACGCTTGGGTCAGACCTAAGGCATTCCAAACCTGTTAACAGGAGTCTCGCGCCAACAGCGAAAGCATTGGGAAACGCCCAGAAATATGTTATAAATCGCATATGTGAACATGGCGAGCATGAAGATACTAGAGAATTACTGTATCGAGTCCGTTGGTATGGTTTTCCTCCGGAAGCGGATACTTGGGAACCTATAGCTCATATCCCCGTTGGCAACTCGTGCGATATCATCGACGCATGCGATTACCACTCCCCAGGGAGATCGACTCCTCGATAGTCGGGCTCATGGGCACATCGCAATTCTAAGTATGGGCTACAAAGGTAGTAAAAACTCGAAAGGCGAGAAGAAAACAAGAAATCATGAAGAAGAAACGTGAAGAAAAGCAAGCAAAAGACATTTACTGATTATCACCTATGACAAACT
Source organism: Agarophyton chilense (assembly GCA_030374765.1). Lineage (NCBI taxonomy): Eukaryota > Rhodophyta > Florideophyceae > Gracilariales > Gracilariaceae > Agarophyton > Agarophyton chilense. Next base: position 743,145 of record JARGXX010000129.1, read on the forward strand.
CGAGAAGCGAGAAGAGATGAAGACTAGAAGATAAGAAGTGAACGTGAAGACATGAAATCACCGGAGTTTTATTGGTATCAAGATACCACCGCAAGGGTGTTGACTAGGAGTATTTTCTAGGATCATCAAAGAGACGTGCGAGCACGCAGGTTTGCAAGAAGCTGTGCGTGATCACCCTCAACTTGGTCCACGGGAAAGCCCGCATCTAAGAGGAACTGCCTCAGCGGATCCAAGCCTGGATCTTCGACAGGCAGTGCACTCGGTTGTTGGCTAAACCCATGAAAGTTCTCTTGACCAACTCCCGCCGCTGCGGATTGATCGACGGAAGTCGCTACTCCTGCCAGCTCTGGCTCGTCCTCTTAACCGACTTCAGCCTCCGCTCCCGGCGCTTCCTCATACGGTTCCTCTCCGTTCTCGGATGGAGTAGCATCGTACACGTATCCAGTAAGCTGGTTCGGTGGCATGTCACGCGTGTTCTCCCGAAGAAAGAGAGCCTGCTCGGAAGTGATCAACTGGCGCGTCCAAGGGTCGTACCAAACGAAATCTCCAGCACTTGCTGTTCGTCCAGGAGAATGGTCGTGGTGTCTTGCACGGGTTCCGCAAGCGGATTGATCAGCTGGCACTCCAGACCAATCGACACTGTCGATCAAATCCACAAGATGGAGGAACTCGGCATGGTTCGCACGGGATCCCAGGACAAGGGAAAGATTGAGTTCTCTCGCATACTTTCGCGCTGTGGGCGACATGTATCAAACTCTAAAGGTATCATAAGCATCCCACAGGAGAAAGACGGCTATCTTGGCGAAATACTCGGTATAAACCACCGTCCAATATCCCGTGAACGGGTCGTTAACCAACGCGGACCAGATGTAGGAGACCGCCGGTGGGAGCTCCACAGGGAAACCACGAGGACTCTCGATCGCCGCCCAATGCTCCGGAATACCGATGTAGCGCCCGAAGCGCGCGTTCCGCCGGATGCGGTCAATCTCGATCATTTGATACGGCACCAAATAGCCCAAACGTGATCGAGTACGACGTTCCCAACGGGGATAATCCCAATAGAGAATGTCACACTTTCGAAGGATGCGGAACTCCGCATGGAGAATAGGTTGTTGAAAGCAGAGAGCTGCATCAAGCACAACGCACACAGCGCGCCAACCGCTAACATCGACTTCAACGAGTGTCTCGATATACGAGTAACCTTCACCGTTGGTACGGGCTTTCCAGGTATCTAGTTCCCAGTCCTGCGGGATGAGAACCGTACTGATGAATCGGCGAAGATGCTGGTAAATCAGCTTGGTGAACCGCGTACGGGCTTCGGACAAGGTTTCTGTTGAATATCGCGCAATCGCGTTGTCTGGCTAAGAAATATGGCTCGCCCAGTCGTCGCTATAATTCGCGTGTTCCGTAATACCGTCAGGGAAGTACCCACCGTGTACATACTGTTGTATCAACGCGTCATCGCGGATAGCAACTGGATCAAACCAGGGCGCTTGCGCGAAAAGTTCAACGTTGTCGAGAGGATCTCGCCCATAGCAATCCGCAGGGTGCGGGTAGCTCCGCTGAGCACGGCGAGAAGGAGCTCGAATCACACCCGCAGAGGCGACGTAAGCCCCGTTCGGCATCGGAGCCACGGTTGTCTGAGGTAACGGTACCGACCAGAATCCGGTGTACGGTGTGGGGAACGAACGGTATGGACCGAGTTGAGCAGTAGGCTGCGACGCATAACCAGCAGTGTTGGACGGAGCCCCATAAGGCACGCCCTCATAGGAGGGCTGGAACGGGTTGGAACCGGCGTTCGGATCCATCGCGAGAGATCGAGCTTAAGAGCGCTGAGGAACGGAATGCTGTTGAGAACTGTAAGAGTTGGTCGGGCGGCGAGGAATTCGTGATCACGATGAGTACCCGGAACACCGGTCCGACTGCGCATAAACGCTTCTTGCGTCCCCAATGGTTCGCGCCTAACGAGGGGGGTGTGTAGTATTCTACTATGTCGGGGAATCCGATAGGGTGGTTTTTCGCGAATTCGCGGTTGGAACTCATGAGTGAGTGTTATCATTAGCATTGTGATATGAATCGGCATCCCGCATAGGATGCCTAGAGGCAAAATGTCTTAGTGGAACACCTGGCTTCATGGGTCAAGTGGCTTACCACAGCGCGCGCATAGTTGCGACCCTTCCTAGGGGAATGCCATATTGGCAACGGCGCATGTAGTGGCGATCCATGTGGCTGGTTTTACTACCGTTTGTAGAAGTAAGTTCATTAGGGACCATACTTATATAGTGGTTTGGCTAAGTGGCTGACCACTGGGTATTATTTATATATTTATTTGGGCACTCACCCTAGTACACAGTATATAGTGTACCAGAGGTGAGCGCCGACTCCAAGTAAAGGAGACAACATGGGCATCATGACTATTCTGTTCCTCGCTTAGGATTCCTTAACCGGAGATCCGGACGAGCTATAATAGATAGTCAGCCCCCAACCACTTCACGAGCCGTCTCGTACTTACGTCCCATCAACGTTTTACAGTTGCACTGTTCACCCTCGCTGGCGACTAGTGGCCTTACACCCCACTTCCAGCTCGCTGGTTTTGTAGCTCTACCACCCCTTTTACTTCGCCGCAAGCGACCCATCGGCAGTCCGAACGCTGTCGCAGGTGTCTGCTCTCTCCGTTAGAGCGGATACTACAAGTGGTCTCCCGACTTAGAACCACTGTGGTCAGCTGCACTGAACAATTCGTTCCTGGAACATGGAATCGATATCGATACTTGGAAGAAGTGGAATCACTACAGTTATTGTTTATCAAACCACCTCCGACAATTGCGGAATTCATCGTGGTTGAACACGTGGTCGGGAAGTCGATGACACACGATTTTCTCAAGGTCTTTGCTTGTTTAATGAGCAGCAGAGCTAGAAGGGGTAAAAGATATATTTCGTATGACTGTAACGGCGTCATCCAGGTTTAGATGGAATCTGCGGGAAGGTTGAAGGAGCTTCTTGATGGAGGAAGTTGGGCAGGTCTTTGAGCGAGTGTCTGTAAGATGTTCTTCAAACTCAACGACTCCTTCATTGATCTTTCTCTTGGTTCCCGAAAGCTTCGACTTCGTCATATTGAGATTATCACCCTCGAAAGCTTAAGGTCAGACTTCGATAGAATGTCACAGAGGTTGTCAACAGACTCCTATAACTTCAAAAGGTGGACTTGGTGCTGGGTATCCCCAATTTTGCTTTCATTTCTCACGAAGGCTTCGGTGAGGGAGATAAGTTGTGGTTTTGCATTGGTCCACGTCACCTTACTCAAAGATGAATTGTTGAGTAGCGTTATTGCCAGAACTTCTCCAACCTAAGATGAGGATGAGAGTGCACCATGCGTGAGTTGATCGGCAGCCAAGCCGCGGAAACGTGATATGAAGCTACCCAGAGGCTCATCCTTGCGCCCACGGCAGTTTGTAACATGATTGAAAGAAGAAATCAAACGAGAAACAACAGCAATTGGAAGACTGACTGCGACAAATACATCGATTTGGCATACCGCTTTCACTTGGTCCTCTTGCTTGTAGTCAACAATTTTTTTTCCTGGGCTTCTTCGACCACGGATTTCTGAACACTAGGTTCAGCTCTGTCGTGCAGCTGTAGGCCTAGAGTTGCAAAGATTATTTGGTAAAGGCGATCGGTACCCTTCTTCGCAGCAGTAGAAATAATATCTACCAATTGACATTCGTTGGGGCGCCATTCTTGTAGATCCTTGGTCGGATCAAAATTTGGGAGATCTGTCGGATTGAAAGACATAACAGCTCCTGACGCTGTTCCAATCATTATGGGAAGCAATCGTAATCAGGGCGGGAGGGCTGTTTGGTTCAAGTGTAGTATGCACTTGCAAAGCGCGTCGTCGAATCGGGGAAAGTCCAGTGCGCACCAAGTGTACCCCTATATCCTCTCCGTCCCCAGTGTCTCAGGGAGGAGCAAGGGTGAGGTTTTGTAACAGCACCGGCGGCATTTTGCCAGGTGGCAAGCGTGTATTGCACATAAAAGGCAGGAATTTTGAGTTCACTTCATTGTTGGACATACTCTTCAGGGAAAAAAGGGTTGAATGAGGGCCGTTCTACGAGTTGATTCAACTGAAAAACGTGAACAGCAATCTTTTTTTTGAGTCAACCAATAGAGAGTATCCACGTTTCTCCGAGTAGTTTCCAACTCATCATCATGTAGGCACTGCTTGTTTCCGTCTACCGTCCAAAAAAGGGTGAAATCTGAAAAATGTTTGCTTTGGAAACCATCCTTCTTTTTCTAATAACTTTAAGAATATCCAGTCCTTTTTCTACCTGTTGAGCTACAGTTGTTCGTTTCACTGAGAAGAAAAAAAATATGTGCAAAAGACGCCAGTTTCGAAATGACAAGCACTGGTAGCAGATAAGATCCTAGTTGAATCCAAAATTTTGTTCAGCATCAGTCACATGACAACACGCATTTGCGCTGGCTTTAACTTTCCTCGCGACTATTTGATTTCTATCCTCTTCACAATGGCTCCATCCATGCGCCAACAAACAAGCCGATTCAGGAAATGCAGAGAAACGGCAGAAAAACGCCTAAAACCCCTGAAGACCGAAACAAACAAGTCTGCGTCACCGATAGTGCAACACAAACGAACCATAGTTGTTCCACTATAAATTACCTCAAGAACCTACTGGTCACCAAACAGATGCGCAAGCTTAAAAATCAGTTGGTACTTAGCTCTTTCTCGTACGTCGAGGGTACTCGAGTGCTTACTGATGATAAATAGGAGCTTTGTGGCACGCCACGACTCCGAAGGATAGTACACCGGAACGTTCAGTTGAATGGATGTGTCGAAGGGAATTGCGGACGTCGGAGACCGCAATGAGGACGAGCGAAAGCGCAGAGGCTGCGGCAATCAAAGGCCTTGCCTGCTGTAGGCGGAAGGCAACACCCTCAGCGGTGTGAGGGTTCAAGTGCGCGTGAGCAGGCCAAGAGATGGTTTGGTAATGTGTCGACTGCCCTCGTTCAAGGCTGCCGAATGTATAAGGCGGGCGATGGTATTTATTGTAAAAGGAAGGAGCAAACTGTAGGCGGCGTCTCATCGGCGAAGGTCCGATAAATCGGAGCCAGCGCATCGCCGGCGTATCGGTTGCGAGCGCATCGGGCGCTGCCGCATCGGGATACCGATTAGCGTGTCAGTCGGCAATCTAGGGCTGACCGTGATCGTGCGTGGGGGTCAAGCAGGCGCTAGCGTGCAACAGTGCCCCCATGAGCGCAACGGCTTTGTTTAGCTGTAGTGCTCAGGCAGATATGCCTAGCTGGCGCATTGTTGACGCTGCAAGCTTCTTTTTCTTGCAAGTTGCGAGAACAGCGCGCATCATCTCAGGAATATCAGTGTGTATAACGGAGGCGAGCTGCCATGTCCAGTCACGCTCGTCAGGAAGTCCATTCCAGACGACTCGAAGCCAAATACCATCTTTGTCTTTGCAGATGTCTACGATTTTGTCTATGACTTCGTATCGAGATTCGGTTTTATCGGCAAGTTCTCGATCATTTCTTGAGGAACCTGTGTTCCGTGCAATGCGTCTTTGTACGGGATTAAACGGGTTACGTGGGCTTTTTCAATTCTTCCGTTTGAAAGGGGACTGATTGAATAGACCAGTGGACTGTGAACAGTGGTGATGCGGCATGGGCCGTGCCACTTGAAGCGCATTTTGTGTCCTCGGTCGGCTGCATGGCGCACGAGAACAAAATCTCCGACTGAAAACGATGGGGAAATGATATTTGTTGCAGCGTTGTGCCTGGCAATGGCGTGCTCGCGGCTCTTAAAGTTTCGGTTTGAGACCTCTTTGTGCATCTGTTTGAGAGAGGATTGGAGCTCTTCGATCCTGAGAAGTTGTATGGCACGAGCTTGCGTAACAGTCTTGGCGTTGAGGTGATCTAAAGAGGGCGGCAGAACGCGAAGAATTTGGTGCTTTGGTCGAATTCCAGTCATGACTTCAAGAGGGCTTCGTACGATTCCATTTGAATTGCGGCCGAGACGCTCCAATCCAGTTTCGTTCAGCGCTGTTGCGATAGCGGGTAGAACGGATGGCCAGTCTTGGGGTCCTAGCTTCAGTTTTGCCAACATTGCTATCATGGAAGAAAGAACAGAGCGCATGACGGACTCTACGGTTCCATTGATCCAGGGCGAGTATGCGAGGGTTAAGTTGTGGCGGATCCCATGGGTAGAGGAGAGATGCTCCAGTACCTGATTCTTGAAATGCGATCCCTGATCGGAAACCCATACATCAGGTGCTGTGAAAATCCGTGTCCAACGAGCAAGGACCGAGGCTGCATGTTTGCAATCGGCTGTTGGGGAAGGATTGAGCCATACATAGCCACTGAGATCATCTTTGACGACCAGGGCGTACTTGTGATCGTTGTCGCTTTGCCCAAGAAAAACATAGTCAAAATGTATAATTTCGTTTGCCTTGGTAGCATGTAGCGTCGTGGATAGCGGACGCGGTACTTTGTGGCCACTTTTGGATGTAACGCAGAGTAAGCAAGCAGCCACGAAATCACGAACATCTTCGCGCTGATCAGTCCAGAAGATTTCCGTCCGAAGGGCCTGCCAAGTGGAGTCTCCACTGCGATGACCGGCAGTCCCCGCGTGTGCGATGGTGAGAAGTCGAAGCTTGAGGTGAATAGCGTCGTCTGGTATCCAAGTTGCTCCGTGTACAGAGAGGATCTGGGAATCCTGGAGCGTTGCTGCTTTCGGAGCTGTAGTTTTGTGCTTTTTCTGGACATCCAAGATTTCGCTGATATCGGGCCACTGGAATTCAGGGTCATCTGGGGACATTGTGACTCCGCCAAAAGGTATCACCGGAGCCACTCGTCGAATGACAGGAGGTTTTCGATACCCGCGCATCCAGCGTGTCATGATGTCTGCCCAGACGTTCGAGTCACCGGGAATGTGTTCGATGCGGTAGTTAAAGGCGCTGAGGTAAAGGGCCCAGCGAATGACTTTAAGTACTTTGTGGCGTCCTAAAGAAGGCTCCATTAATACAGGGTTGAAAACAAAGAGCAGATTGCGGTGGTCTGTGAAAACGCGGATGGTTTGGTCACAAGCAAGCATGAAATCAAGCTTTCGGAAGGTTTGAACGACTGCGTAGGCCTCACTTTCATATGTAGACCAGTGTTCTTCACGCATTGAAAACGGTGGGCTAATAAACGCCAATGGTTCATGCGTTTGGACTCGAAGCTGCTTATTGAGCTCATCAGGATAACACTGCGTGACCGCTGCAGCCCAGTGCTTATCTGAGGCGTCCGTGTAAATGCACAGCGACAAATTTGGGTTGCGATGTGCCAGACAAGTAGCCTCTCGTATTTGGGCTCGCAAGTCATTGAAGGCGTTCAGATGATGTTCATTCCAGCCTAATTCTTCTAGCGAGATTCGTGCGATAGCCTTCTTTTTACGACATCCTCCTGCCTTGGCGTAGGCTTTTTCAAGCAATTTGCGAAGTGGGCTGACACGCTCAGGGAAACGCGGGATGCTGGAGGATATCCAGGTAGCCCCGTGTACGTACTGGGACAGTTCTCCTGCCGAACGCAGCGGCTTGCTGTTGGTAAGGCCAGCTATGTTCTTCGGGTGAAATCGGACACCTTGCGAATCGATGATTCGACCACACCAAGCGACTTCGGAAAGAAAGAAATCAGACTTTGGTAAGGAAACAACGAGACGGCGCTTGCGGCAGATCTCAAAAAAACGCCGCAAGGTGCAGAGAAGTTTGGCTTCGTTCGGTGCAAAAAGCATAAAATCGTCGAGCCAGGCCTTAAGGTTGGTTCGAAGCTCATTGAAACTTTGCTCAACCTTTTCCTAAAAGTTGGCTGCTGAATTGCAACCACCTTGTGTTGTCTGAGTTGGCTTGACGACGCCTTCTGGGGTCGAGAAAGCGAATAATGGCTGACTCTCCGGGTGTGAAGGCGCTTGCCAGTAGCCACTACAGAAATCAATAGCAGCAAAGGCAGCAGCGCCACGCGTGTCGGCGAGTTAGGCTTCGATGTTCGGCATAGGCCAGAAAGTCGGTCTGGTTACCGCGTTGATGGAGCGATAGTCAACGGTGAGGCGATAGAGAGCCGGCGGTTTCTTGGGGACGACGAGAGGTGCCGATACCCATTCGGGCGACGACGCCTTCTTGACAAAACCGAGTCGGAAGAGTTCGCGAACATAGCGTGTCAAAAATTCACGCTTAGGTTTCGCATAACGCCGCTGTTTGGCACGGTGAGGGACAACATTTGGTTTGAGCGTGATTTTGAGAGGTTCTATGTCAGCGAGTTTGCCTGCGTCCAACCTCATTCTAATGATGTCACTATATTCGCGAAGCAACATGTCGAGTTTGTGACAGCCGTTTTCTGACATTCCGTGTTTTTTGGCTTCCTCCAGCTTTGAGAGTATCACGCTTTCCTTTTCTGCTAGGTTTTCGGGGCCAAGATCCAACCAACCGTCGTCAGCATTCAGATCGGCGTCTTCTATACCGCCGTCGGCGTGGTAAACCCCATCGATGATGCGACCAATCCGGCTGGTTCCAAAGTCACATTTATTTCCAAGAATAGAGGAAACGTCTACAGAGCCGCCAAACCGATCGGCTGCGGCTTGCATTACTTTTTGGCAATCGAAGCCTAGTGCCCCCAAAAGTGGGCGGCTTAGCAAAGGTTCGTCGACAATTTGAGGGGTAACAAGCCATCGGAGGTTTCGCAGAACAAGAGCGGATCCGTGTCGGATGTGTAGCTCGGTGTCAATAGTAGCTGCGTGAGTACATTCGATTATGGTAGGCGAACCGTCCGGATTCTTTGCAGCCATTTCGAATTTGCGGGGAGGGACGAGCTTGACTACAGAAGCGTCGACGCCAGCCTTCCGTGCCCTTTCCAGGGTAGAGGTATCCATTAGGGTTGCAGCCGAACCGATGTCGGCGCAGACGGTGGTGCGGAACTTTTCGTCGAGCGTGGCCGTCAAGAGAACGGTGGAGTCTTTGGCTTGACAAAGGGGATTGTTTGTGCGCTTGACTCCTTCTTTCTTCACACTACTTAGCTCTTCGAAAAGTTTGTCCTTTTCCTCTTTCGGACAATCGCGACAGTCTTTAAGAAAATGGCGCTACCCTTTTTCTTTGTGGGGTGGATAGGGACAGATTGGTTTCTGATTCGACGACTTCGATTTCGTGATAGGAACTTGAGAATCTTTCTGCTGCTTTCTCTGTGGCCCAGATTCGGAGCCCTTACTAACAGCGTAGGCTTGACAATTTATCGCTTCTTGTGTAAGAATCTTGATAAATGCCCTAACGAAGCTCTCCAAAGACTCGTCATACTCAAGTCGTTTATGCATCTCCTTTCTGAGCGCTTCAGGCTGAAGGCGGGCACAGAGAAGGCGAACGGATTTATTGGGGTTTTAATCCGGAAAAGTGCCACATCCTACCGACTCGAGACGTTCTAGAAAATCTGCGCAGTATGTGGCTATCCTTGCTTCAGGATCAAAAATCTTCGTCGGCATCGAAAATCCGTTCAGCGCAGATTCGATGATTGTTGGATCGAAAGCTTCGGATTCCGTTCGTTTGACCAATGACTCTACGAATGTTTTGATGACGTCATCTGTCAGGTCTTTGAACGACTGGGTGTTTGGTGCCAACTTCTCAAACTTTCCAATATAGTGGAGAGATTTAAGCAACGAACGGTCGAAGCTGGCCTTATACGGAAGAACTTCAAGCGAGGGCACCTGAGACTGCTTTGCAGTGACTTCCAACTCGTACCGCTCGCACTCTTTGAGAAATCTGGCGACTTTAACCGGATCGACCGAGCGCAAAATCGGTGCTGAGATTGGCGCAAACATGGTGACAGCTCTAGACGGGGACGAAGATGCGAATTCGGCGTCGTTGGCCATTTCGTGATGTTTTTTGGCTCGACGCTTCGTGGTTTGGAGAGGTGAGCGTAACGGCGAACTAGAAGGTGCCTTGGCGCGCGTGTTCATCCGCGGAATGAGCAGTTAGAAATTTCTGTGGCACGCCACGACTCCGAAGGATAGTACACCGGAACGTTCAGTTGAATGGATGTGTCGAAGGGAATTGCGGACGTCGGAGACCGCAATGAGGACGAGCGAAAGCGCAGAGGCTGCGGCAATCAAAGGCCTTGCCTGCGGTAGGCGGAAGGCAACACCCTCAGCGGTGTGAGGGTTCAAGTGCGCGTGAGCAGGCCAAGAGATGGTTTGGTAATGTGCTGACTGCCCTCGTTCAAGGCTGCCGAATGTATAAGGCGGGCGATGGTATTTATTGTAAAAGGAAGGAGCAAACTGTAGGCGGCGTCTCATCGGCGAAGGTCCGATAAATCGGAGCCAGTGCATCGCCGGCGTATCGGTTGAGAGCGCATCGGGCGCTGCCGCATCGGGATACCGATTAGCTTGTCGGTCGGCAGTCTAGGGCTGACCGTGATCGTGCGTGGGGGTCAAGCAGGCGCTAGCGTGCAACAGCTTCTTGTGTGCAAAATCAATGAAGCTGCAAAACTTAGGATTTGCAGTAGACAACTAAACCTTGCCCTATATTATGGCTTTGGTGGCTGCCAAAGATAGAAAAGGATACAAAAATGTATTACATTCAGATGATGCATTGAGATCGTTTCGAAGCTTAACCCCTGACCTGAGTTACAGAAAATTCTATCCTAAAGATTTTTTCGCGATCGAAGGAGAGAATGATGCGCACATTAAGTCATTCTTTGATGTTGTAGAAGACCCTGGAAATAAAGATGCGGCCCTTCTTGATGATGCAAATCGAGTATGGAACATGGATGAAACTGCCGTGGACGCCATATGGGGTAAAGCAGTCAAAACGTATGGCTCTTCTAGCTCCAAACATGGAGTTTACCGAGTCGCACAAAAAACGCAAGGCGTGGAAAGGCACATAAAAGCAGTTATTTTGTGCTCCCCTTCAGGTTTAAAAGCCTCCCCTTCTATATTTTGGCTGGGAAGAAGGTCATAAAACGATGGAATTAGCCACAGCCTGCGGTATACAACAAGAGTTCGGCCATTTGTCTCCTTTTCCAAAGACCGATTTGGATGCCACAAGATGCTGTTGCAAAGTTCACAGATTTAGGATCGATGAAACGTGGGATACTTGAGGTTTTTATGATGCACGTCAAGAACATTGTTCGCAAATACGTACCTGATTATCAAAAGTACTTGTTAACAATGAACAGCCACTATTCCAGAAACGGAATACGACGGGCTTTAGAATGTGAGAAGAATAACTGCCTTCCTGTCATCAAACCAGCCAATACATCACATATTCTATAGCCTTGTGATCACAGGATAAACAAAACAGTCAAGACGTCTATTCGATTCGTCAGAGACCACGTAAATCGCTCCGCTGTTCCCGAAACCCGAACTCCCCGCTTGAACCTGGTCTGCGAGGTTTATGCCTACACCACGATAACAGATCCAGTTATAAGAGCATCATTTGAAAGTACAGGCCTCCATTTCTTTCGACAATCGTTTGCGAACTCTTTTATGTTGCTAACACTTTCCGGAAAACAGCGGATGATGCTTGCACTGTTGCTCTTCCAAAAGTATATATCTTTTGCAGAAAAAGTATACAGTGTGCAAAAAAGGAGACCGGAATCAGCTGTGTTGCAGAAAGCGCAAGAAAAATTCAACAGCTCATATAGGGGGGTGAATAAGGTCAGGAATCTGACGTTGCTTGTCGAAAATGCGGACACTGTTCATAACATTTTGAAGCGCAATATTATCCCCCTGAAGACAGAAAAAGAGCTTTTAATAGATGTCGAGAGACACGCGACCATGGCATCATATGACTGCGGGGCTCCGGCGGAATACAAACCCATGGGACACATGTTACGCGAACGTGAATACTGAGAAGCCCATAAACGTGAGAAACTTCATTTGAATGACATCGCTGCGCGGACACGACTAGCGGGAACAAAAGAGGAGCAGCAGCAGATGGCCGAAGCCCGTAAACAGAAGGATATTGAAGTATCCAGGCGTAAGACACAAATTGCAAAGAAGAGGGATGCAATGTTTATTAAACGGATTGCAGGCGCTAGGATTCGGAGTTTGAATATTGTGAATCACAGGAGGTAGGCAACAATGTCGAAAGAATCTCGATATAATGTGTTGAGTGGCGTAGATGTCGCTGTAGACTTGGTAGCGGTGGTAATGGGTGCTGCAGTGTCTACGTTGAAAAGTCCAGAGCGGACCTTGCGGTGCTGTTTTGACATAGAAAAGATTGAGATCATTTTGTGATGGATCGGAGAGGGAACTCCAATTTGCAGGTCTTTAAACTCCATTTCTTAATGGAAGAGACCGCGAGAAATCGAAGGAACTAGATGTCGAAGAGTGAACTTAAAAAAATTAAAAAAGATGTATTCAATGTTTTGGACAAATGTTCAAAACAAACCGTATGTTTTGTTTTAGCAAACTGTTCAATATATACTACGGAAAAGCCAATTTTCAGGGAACTATGCAAGAGACACATAGAACCCAGTTTATGGAAGAGTCCGACCGCATCATATGTGCATTGAATGATGAAATCGAGATACTTTCGTACACGAAAGAAAACTGTGAGGCTCAGAAAGTCCTCGTCGCAAAGCTTCAAATCGCTGTGGCCACCACGACACACTCTGAAACTCGTTCTAAAGTACCCAAAGAATAGAATAGTGGATGAGAATAAGAGAGCGACTATACCAGGTCACGATGAAGAAATACAGTCAGTGAAGAAAGTTCAAAGAAAAAGAAGAACCCCAAGCACAGAAGTAGTCAAGAAGACAATGTTCGAATAGTCTCATATAAAAAACTGTCAAAGATTATGTAAAGAAAAATGCAGCACGACAAAAAAAAGCCCAAGGTTTTAAAGGAACGTAAAACATTTCTGTTTCGACGATCGGCCCAGAATTTGTCATCCATTGCACCCAAATGCAAATAAAAGGGTTCGGAATATCCGAAAAGAATACGATTCTAAGAAAGGAGAAGAGAAGAGTCGCAACGTTGGCTTGAAATCAAAGTTTGTCAGGAACACAGCCTCATATCTTTCTACTTCATGTTTACGTCCTCATTCGGTCACTTCTTTATCGAGCTATCACTTTTCACCTTCCGAGACATTTGACATTCATTGGCGCAGTCTTAATTCGCCACTAACCTATAAATGAAAAGATTGTAAGAGGCGTATGCATAACTTATGCTGTGAGTGTGTTATTAAAAAAGATGCCATCGAAGGGATTTTCTTTTATGAGATCTTTTGTACTGTCCAAAGCGTGCGTAACTCAATTTCGTAAGCTATCTCAAACGAGCTTTGTGAAACCAGCCCAAATAAAGAAGCAGTCGAAGATACAATTGAAACTCGATATGTCGCTTGCAAGAGAAGAGGTTATCAGTGTAGACTGTGTTGGTCTCATCTTACGATATAATCATTCTACAAGTCATTGCAGTGTATTGAAATTGCGTTTGTGTTCTTAAAAAAAATACTGCGTGTTTAAACAAAGCTCTTCAGATGCTTTGTTGCCTTTGTTGAATAACAGGCGTTACCAAACTTTTCATAGAATGTCCGGGCTTTCTTTGAACCATAGTCAGTGTTTCATTCTCTCCCATTTCGTAAACGAAAAGACGAAGAGGTACCTCAGGACCTTACCGATCAGCCTGTTATCTTCCACAAATTAGACAATGGGCACCAATCTCCTACTTTTGGTATTACCAACATATCAAAAGAAGCATTTAGGCCATCTGCTTAGTGCCACAATACGTAGTAGGACAGTGAATCATTCATTGAATCATCTTATGAAGATCAGGTTGCCTCTGTAAGTGAAAACGAATATTCCAATTCGATGGAGACTAGAATTGTGGAAGGTTGCTCCCTTTCTAAATCTAAAGAGAGCATGGAAGACATAAAGAAAAACACATGTTTTTCCGTCTCTAAGCCAGGATAAGAGCCCTATACACACCGTTGTGAGAACTGAAACCAGAGGGAAAACATCACTTATGTGGTTGGGGCACATAGTGTCCCGTAGAACGATTTTGATATTGAGGAAAACTAAGAGATTCTTTTGGAGGTTGACAAAGGTTGAAAGAACCATGTACTATTCGAAGTGTTTTTGTTGCCAGCCAGGTCGGTTCTGGACACTGTTCTGTGCCATGTACATTATTGATGGCATTGAAAAGGATATTGGAAGAGATACCAGTATTGATATTTAAAGATGATGGATGTAACACAAACGTTTTTTCAAATTCATTTGTCTCGCTACACAGAGAGTTGATTGATATGTAGCCAACGAGTATGTTTATGAACCATTCGAAGGAAGATTCTGTGGAGATGAAAAAATCTATGGTTGCCGCTTCTATTCGGATCGGAGAGCACACGTACGCGTCACGATGGATCGTAGCTGAAGGTGAATACGACGTTCTACTTAGTACGCCTGATCATATGGAACACAACTCGCATACAGATTTTCAGGCTCGAAGAATTACTTTTGATGGTTGAATTCTCAAGTCCAAATTCGTACCCAGAGATCATGAAATGCAAGTAGTGAATATCGGTATCAAAGAGTTTCGCAGAACGATTCCTGGGAATAGAAATGGTGCCATGATACACCATTTCACTCTTATAGACGAATCCGAAAATACGGCCAAGAGGCAACCTAGAACAGAAAAAGCCTTACTTTTGGACCACCCCAACACTCATATGAAGGACTTTTTTCATGAGTTGGAGGACATTTTCCGTATTGACCTTCCATTTGGACTGCCGCCAAGTTGGGAAGGTGACCTTACAATTGAAATCGATCCTAATTACCCTCCTCTCCATCGATTTATTTACCAACTCTCTCCAACAGAACTACAGGCCGCCAATGATTACCTGGAGTCTCTTCTACGGAGTGGAAAGATAAAACATAGCAAATTAACTTATCTGTCACATTTCTTATTTGTCAAAGAGCCTGGGAGAGCTCTTCGTGGCGTAGTGGACTATCGAGCATTAAACCGAAAACAGAAGAACAATAATGCGCCAATACCTTTGTTCAATGGAATATTTGATCGGGTGAGACGTGCAAGGTACTTCTGCAAGCTAGATTTGAAAACAGGCTTCCACTAAATACGCATGAAGCTTTCCGATGTTGAGAAGACTGCTTTTCACATATAATATGGGCAATTTGAATGCTTTGGGATTCCTAAAAGCTTTTCCAATGAACTTGCCACATTTCAGACGCTCATGAACAAAGTCATGTAAGATATTATTGATGGTTTTCTTATTGTGTACATAGATGATCTTCGTATATACAGTGTGACGATAAAACTGCATTTGGAGAATGTTCGCTCGGTAAAACGACGACTATGTGAACATAGAATATATGTATCTTTAAAGAAGGGTCAGTTTATGATGCAGGCAAAGGAATTTGTAGGGCTCATTATGGTGAATGAAGAGTTAAGCGTGAAACCTGAAAGAATTATAATTATGAGAAGGTGGCTAAAGCAGCACACACTGACGAAATTGCAAAGTTTTCTGGGGCTGGTATAATTGCTAATGCGCTTCATAAAGGACTTTTTCAGAGCGTGCTACTCCGTTCACATCCCTAATATATAAGGAAAAGGGTATTAAGAATTGGAATGAGAATGCCCCGAAGGCTTTCAAAGAATCAAAGATTTAACTGATTTCGACACCAATTCTGCAACCAACTCCCTGGGAAAAGCCGTTACGGGTGCAGATCGGAGCTTCTAAAACCGCAATCAAAGCTACACTATCACAGATTGATAATAATCATACGGGTCGTGTCATTGCTTAAATGTCCAGAAAGATGAGTGCTGCGGAACAGAACTACACTGCCAATAAGAGGAAACTATTTGGCGTATTCTTCGCTTTACATGGTTTCCGATTCTCTCTGGAAGGTAACTTCTAAGATATTCTAACAGATAATCAGGTTTTGAAGAGTTTCTTGATGAAGAAGGAGGTTAATAAACGGGAAGCCCGGTGGCTTAAAGAACTGGCGTCATTCAACATCAGAGAAGTGTGCTTTCTACCAAGAAGAATTAATTCTCTTGGAGACGCTTTGTTCCGTATCCCGCATGGGCCAACAGTGTGCAACGTTTCGTGTGATGAATCTAAAGTGAGCGATATGAAAGACATCATTTTGGACTACAATTCGGATTAGATATTTGGGCCTATTTGCCATACTCTACAGGGAATACCACCAAAAATTGAGAAGCAAAGCACCAATGTGGAAAGTATACTTTCTTTTCTTTAGTCAAATAGTTGAAAACTGAAGTTTACTGGAAATTTTTGTTTTCGTAGTAAGGAACAGCGGGTTGTCCTAAAGTTGGAACACGACTCATAGGTTTGTGGCCTCTTTGCCTACACAAACATGCTGGGACTACTTTCCTCATTCAATTGGCGTCATTAATCGAAGAATGTTAGACTCTATTGTGCTCTATGTGCCACACTTTCTAGACAAAGAAGGACCACCACGGGCAACTTGTTGGGGAGCCTACACCACTACCGGTTTCAACTCGCTGGTGGAGGTTGATTAACACATGTTTTTTTGTAAACTTATCCATGGAAACAGAGGGACACGATTGTATCACTACCTGGGTTAATCGTTGATCACGCAGAATTCTATTTTGGACTTCGAAGCAAACAGATGATGAAATAGGTGTCGCTTCAATCATCTTCAATAACATTTTCCTGCAACATGTTCTACCGGATGCCATCATTTCAGGCAGAGATTCGAAGTTTGTGTCAAAGTTTTTGAAGAATCTTAAGAATCTGTCTGGAATCAAGTGGCAAATGTCAACAGCGCATCACCCACAGACCAATTGTGCATCAGATGTAACGAATCGTATGATAGAGAACTACATCAGATTTTTTTGCTGCTACGAACACAATAAAAAGGAAAAGTTTGCTTCTAGTGGCCGATTCTCTTCTTAATCTTCTGTGTCTGTCGATTTTGGATCGTCAGCGTTGAAGCTGATTTGGGCTGGAAACTAAATGCACCAATTGACTTTCTTAGTACTGCGCAGAATGACAAAGAGTCAATTGAAGAGTTACGCATACAATTGACATCAACTTTAGAAGGTGTCCAGTTATGGCATCAACTTACAAAGCCAAACAATAGGCGGAGGATCCAGAAAGGTACATATCACAGTCGTATGGTATTGGTGATCGGCTTCTGTCGTTAAGAAAACTATTTTAGGACAACAACTCAAGGGTGCAGTCGAAAAAAAAGTTTTCGAGCAGGTATTTTGGTTCTTTTTACTGTTACTGAATGTATCACGAAGAGCGCGTTACAATTGTCATTGCCTCCGTGTATTAATATTCATTACATTGTTAATGTTTCTTTCCCAAAGCCGTGTTAAGTCCAGACGGATTCGTTTATATCAAACCCATCACCAGCACCAGCGAAGTCTGTGGGGACTTTGGACTCTCAACCACTTTTCAGGGTACGTTAGATTCAATCGCCTCATAAATGATGTCTAGGATACCAGTTCTTTAATCTGGTAAATAATTCACCAACCCATGAAGCTGAATGGCAGCCTACTCGAGTTTTTAATGACAAAGATGGCACGGTTAGTAAGAAATTTCATGAATTCATGGTCACCTCTAATCTTCTTCAAAATCTACATTGATTATTTATGAGGACGTCAGTAAGTACGTTTGGAGTTGGCAATTGTGGAACTTACGTTGGAGGATGAGCCTACAGGAAGTGGAGTCGATATTTAAAACGCATCAAAAAGAGTGCACAAATGCAAACTTCGTCTCCTGATGGCTTGTGTGTAGGTGTACTAACGCAGGAAGTTGCATGGCAGATGTTGAATCTTATATGTTTCTATGAGCTTACTTCGAAGTTGTATTATCTATCCATTTCAGGAGAGGACTGATGCCCACTGGCGGCTGGATTCAGAACAGAAGTTGTGCCGAAACCAGGCCCCACCTTTTAAATATAGAGTTCTCTGACAGACCTTCTCTCAATATTGTCAAGACATCGAACTGTTATCCATAAGAGAAGTACTTCCTTCATTGCCTTTGTCTCAATATACGAGATACGGTACACATCTGGACGTGAAGGCTAAGCTCCAGAACAGGCTGAAAAATGCCAGTGTAGTATGGGAAGAATATTTAATTGTTGAGGAACCTGACGCAAGAAGTTCAGATGTAGCACAAAGAAAGAACATAAATAAAAGAGCAATGGGTTTTGTCTTTATATAGTTACGATTTGGGGTAACTTTGGGGTTTGGTATATAAATTGATTTCCGCTTTGTATAGTCATGAAGTTCTACACAAAAATTCCATTTAAAAAATAATCATATGTTCTCCACATCTATCTAGCTCGAATACGTCCTGATCGACATGCTTACGAGCGAAATGCTTGGACCATATGATCATACCTAAACGCCTATTTCATGAATTGTGCCCCTGTAGCACGGTATTCATATATATTACCGTGTTCGGTTCCCCGACTCATTCGTTGCATGTATTCTTTCATTTGTTCTGAAGATAATAATATTCATTGCTTGCACGCCCACTGGACACATAACTCTCCCATCTCTGGGCCATCTTTAGCTGTGCTACACTCAAGCTGATATCTCATTCAATCAGTGCAGGAAAGAACCATTTTTTCGGTTTTCCCAGTAGTATCCTGTCCTGTGGTTTCCTCGGTCATTGCAATTTCGTAAAAAATATGCATCACAATCCAATTGTTTAAATCATCCAATTTGCGTAGGATTAAAGAGTAAGGATTTATTGTATGCAATCCCTTCAGAGCGTGCATATGGGAATACCAGTCTCCAATTTGGTGCCGAATGCACTCACACCACAGCTTGCACTCGGGTACATCTCTAGGATATGATGTAGGGCGCCAGTGTGCAAAAATATTGTACTGCACATATAATAGAATATCGACGTAAATTTATGTTGTTGTTGTACATTAGTAGACTGCAGTGGAAAGAGAGGGATATTTTGAGGGTTTTAAGGGGAGATTGTAGTTGTCAGCGTTAAGGAAGTGGATGTTTGTCTGTTACGTTTGATGAACTGAAGCACGGAGCATATACGTTTTTAAACGTTCAAAACGTGCTTGCCTGTTGTAAATGTTTTATTCGTTAAAGTTGGGAGGTGTTTACAACCCAGTAGGAGACAAGTACTAGATGTGCTCTCATGAGGAGCAGCCCAGAATAGGGAAAAGGAAAGAGGTCAAAGGAAGACGACAGAAAGAAAGGGTGTATTAGGTAGAGAGTGCGAATGATTAAGTGATCATGATCAATACATGTGTAACAGGCAGATGCAAAGGTAAAAAGATGTAATGTGATAAGATGAATGTGTAAAGGTCTATACGAATACGTAAAGACTGGATGTATGTATCGCAACTGTTCCAGAAAATAGTATTGTTATGCTTTCTGACGCTGCCTCGATGACGACGATTTTTATAACTAAATCGAAGATCGCTAACTTCCAGAAACTTGATCCCACATACATGGAACTAGACGTTGGTGTCTTTTTAAAAAGACCTTTTCAACACTTTTTGATGCTAATGGTCGCCTTGGTGAACATCCAATTGGCGCTAGCTCAGAACGTTGTTGCTGCAGGCGGTACAGCGCTTCAAAGAGACCTTTCGAGATGGAGAAGGGCGGCAAATCTTCTCACGTCGAGTACCGACGCGGAATATATACCGGGCACCCGGGGTCGCTAGGTGGTTTGGGAGAAGGTGAAGAGTGGGTGTTGGATGTTACTTTTTTGGTGGCGATGACGGATTTCCCACCCGATTCGGAGCATCGCACAGTTGAGTATTCGCTAGATGAAGTGGCAAACTTTGGCACTATATGCAAAACAGACAGAAGTCAGTACTTGCACACAATATCAAACCAGCAGTGAGAGTGACTTTCTCTTGAAAGAATGCCTAATGGCCGTGGGGTCTGATATCTGCGGTGTATCAAGCGGTTCTGTTATCCAATGGAGATGCTAAAGAGTCCCACGTGAGTGACGGGTTCGCAGAATGAATCAGGCCACCTGCGGAAGAAAGCGGACCCATCCCCCAAGTAAAGAAAGAAAGGGGCGAAAGGATGATGGTAAAAAGAAACAGACTGTGCTAGGAGATGGTTTGGTTGCCAAAGAATAGCAGGGGGTTGAGCCGCTTTAGTCGAGCTGAATTGACCAAACTTTCCCGGAACCGACCAGGGCCGCCTTTATATTGACAATTTGAATTTAGTCGGGTGCGAAAAATCGTGCGGTCTTCCGACAGAAACCGGCCAGCCTGTCTCGAACTGCACGCTTTACTCGACGCTGAGCGAATTTGCATTGTGTGCTGACTTTGTGGTTCTAAAGAATTTTTGTTTCTACAGTGCTATTTTCAATAATAGTTTGATTAGTATATTAGTTCCCAGTTAAATATGTAGATTTTCGGTGGATGTCCTTCAGATCTGCATGAGTTGTCTCTTTTAGCGTGACTTTTAGATGTCTGTGAGATGCACGAAATATGTTCATTCGATGTAAACTAGATAGACGTAAAAGATGTACAACAGGTACGCTGTAGATATTCGTCCGATGTACACTAGACATGCACTAATATGTTCGGCGGGTGTCCCGTAATTATACGAGTTCAAAGGTTCTTGGATGGCCGAAAGATACTTAAAAGATGTACGGTAGATTTCAGAATACAACCTATAAAATTTTAGTAGAAATCTGGGAAAGTGCCAATAAGATGTTGCCATTTGTAGTGCACAGTATGGGAGGGATTCTTAATGGATGTGCAAAAATATGGCAACAAAAGCATAAAAAGATGCGATATCATTGGTTCCCAATTTCCATTGGCATGCTTTAGATGATACCAAGTGTTCCACTAGTTGTTGCCGGTTGACGGCAGATATTTTGAATTACGATCGCTGATACAAATTTGAATTGCTCAAATCTATTTTGAAGCCCACCACTCACGTGCAATACGACTCCACGAGCTTCTTTCCCTCATCGACTCAGATGTCTTCGCTGGTAATAGTACCTTCCACAGTCACAGTCTCCATTTTCGTTATTACTCTTCGCAACGGGTCCAGAAACCAACGACGGTCGTTATGATCTAAAACCCCAATCAACCCTTCGCATACACGCAACTTTCTCGACTGTACGACGTTTGTCACGAATCCTCTCCTTGGCAACTGCGAAAGCCACGCCGACGAAACGCCAGAAAATTGGTTCATTCGCATGCCATATTGTTAGTCAATGCCAGCAAAATGGAAACGTTTTGTGTGTAGTAACTGCTCATCGGGGCACCGATACACGACTTCAAATTTCCACAATTCATCTATGCATCCATGGTATACTGAAGACCGTAAGGGCTTTGTGAACGAAGAGGAATTGGAACTGAAAGAAGTTTCAACATTGAATTGACCCGCAATCCAACAGTTACGCCTGACTTTGTACGGTCCTCGCTGTTCTCGAGTTCGAACTTCGGTAGCGGTTTCCAATCTTAGCTCCTCCCCAGAAAGGCAACTGGATACGCTAGAAATGTCCAGGTAATACACCTTCCATTTTGGAGTGCACTGGGATATCCTGGTGATGCCCGTCAGATGGTGAAATAAGTTTTTTGAAAGAAGTTGACAACGTTTGGATGCACAGAAGATGACCCAAACACTGTCTGTGTGCGTTTGCAGATTGATTTCATGCAGAGATGATAACACTACATACTTTGTTTTACTGTTTATCGGTGGTTGGATGCTCAGATGATAGCTTGTTTGATTGCTTGCAATCCTACCCCCAGTCGGCTAGTCGTACCTAGGAAGTTGTTTTCGCACACGTCAAACCTCAATCTCACCGTTTCCAGATTTCCGCCGCAACATCACTCTCCATTTTCGATTCTTCCTCAGTCACAGTTTTAGAATCGCCTACAGTCTCCGGCTCCTAACAACGTCTCTGACTTGGGCATTTTAAGTTCGTGCGAATCAACAACGGGTAGTTTAGGTCAAAGTCATACACTGGTATGATTTTCATTATCAATTTGCTTGTGGTGCTTCTGAGCTCTTCATTGAAATTAGCTTTGATTCTAAAACTGTTATTTTTCGTTCGTGGGCCCAGTTTAATGTGTCTGGTACCAATGCATACTTCAATGTTGGACTACCGAGAAGTTCTTACACTCTAGAACCTGAGATAGTTTTATTCATGACAAAGAAGTCTATATCGTTTTCCAGATTTTCTATTGACCAGGCTGCGCTTATCGCGAACAAAGAACTGCTCCCATGCGACAGCAATGCCGAATCTAATGACCTTGTTTTGTCGCAAACGTTGGGTTGGGTGCTTTTTGGGAGTTCTGGTATTCTTGGTGAATAAAAGTAACCGTCTCCTGCCGGTTGTAGCTTAGCCTCACTCAGGATTTTTTCTGATTCATAAAGCAAAATACTCGTCGAAGGAGGCTTGTGGATCGTAGAAAATGTAGAACGTGTCATTGTTCCGCGTCCTTCAGATGACGAAGTTCACCGTCTCCGTGGAATTTGGTTGGCTTGCAGTGGATCTGCTACCATTGGCAAGCCCTTTACTATCGAGAGATGCAGTCAGTGGCACGGATTTCGTCTCAGACGGTCTTTAGACTTTTTCTACTGGCCGTCTTACTCTGGCACAGGAGCTCCTGTAGTTTCGAATGCAACCCTCGAAGGCAGACCGGTACATACGATTTTTATTCCACCCTCTGACCCATGGTTATGGGAGCCTGGGTTGAAGTTTGAAGTATACCGGATTATTTCCATGTACTGAGATACTTGACGTAACGATCTCGGGAGAAGTAGGGAGCGATTTCTCGCTTCGAGAAGAGCAGGATCTCTCACATTTGAAGGAACCGTTACTGTGGTGGAGGAATATGGACTTCTGTCACTATGCCCGGCAGGTGTGGTTCTTTCCCTTTTATGGAAAGCGGTACAACTCCTCTTTAGATCAATTACAAGTTGCGACGGTAGCTCTTGAGACATGGTACCTAGGCTGGTAGACAGCGAACTGAGTCGTCCTCAATTCCTGAACTCAAGTCGTTATGGTATTGTACTATGGGTGGCGAAGTCTGAAGAAGAAAAAGTACATCTCGGTGCTGTACGTGAAAGAACCAATTAAACCCCAAAGAAGTTGAAGTTTGCTCACGGAATGACTACAGTGCGAGATAGAGGTAAAACCTCCTTCTCAGCCTCTTGTAACATGTCCGGTCACTCATCATCTGCGTTAAACGAATGAACGGGCCAGACTGAAATGTAATTTGCATCATCGCAATCAAACTTGACTCGTCAGACTGAACTTCTTACGACATGGATGCTTATGTTACGTTAATTAATTAAAGCTAGCGAAGCTCGTCTTGAGGATGATGCAATACTTGGCGCTGTTTAGAAACCACTGACGACAGACTATGGTACCATTGTATCATTTTTTGTTACAAGGAATTCCTTGCATTCCTTTATAAGAAAGAACATTTCCTCAAGAAGTTGTATGTTTCTAGGGGTCGGCTCACTCTGCCAAGGCAGATACATATCACAGAGAGAATTCTTTCTCGGACCCATGTGGTTTTCGATATGTATTGAATATGGCATGAACTATTGAAGGCGGAACTATCTGCATAGAAATTCGATCGAACCAAACAGAATCGACCTTTAGCTTCAGTTGCTGTCGCTTGATTTGAGAACAAGCGCAAGTCTATCTAGTCGAGCTTGATAATCAACTGTTTTCTTCTGCAAAATTTCCAACTCCATTTCATTTCACTTCAAAATCTCTCGGAGCCGCTCAACTGTTTCCTAGTTAAGGTACCGGGTACCAAGGTACTAAAAGATAGACGTAAGGTTGCTGTGTAGATAATCGTAACGCCGTTGAAACCGAGTACTTCTGATTGACTCTTACCGTGCCATGCTTTTGAATCACAGGTACCAAGCTCGGATTGGGTGGCTGCAATAGGACAGACTTGGGTTTGAATCCAGTAAAAGAATCGATGAGCAGGGCACCCGAATTCTGTCAATCCCAACCGGAAGCCGCGCGCGCACTTTGCTTAAGAACGCAGTATCTTTCTGGTGGTCGCCATCTTTGAAAGAATACTTGTCATCGCTGCTGTTGTATCGACCCTCCGTTTTGGGCGATGCGTTCCCAGAGTGCACACCTGGATTCATGACTCATGAGATCATAACAGTTCTTCACTGCGGTGACACCATGGCCTGTTGCAGTTCAGATCTTACTACAGCAGTGGCGGGATCTTTCTTCAGGAGGTAGACGGGAACCAATCTGAGGTATCCCACGGCTTGAATGCCCTCCACCGCTAAGCCCTCCACGTCACTCTTTCACTCAGCGCAGTCTCTCGGGACGGTGCATGCCAGGTCTAGCCACGCACCTCTGCGGCAGGAAGAGCTGTTCTTGACGCCGCTTGACCACAGGCTGCACTTTGAAAAATGAGAATTATGGAAAGCAGTAGGACGTGTTTGTACCAACCTGTCGCCCTTTCATCATCATTTATGATCCAGGCTTTTTCGCACGTAGTTCATTAGTCTGCATGTCTTCACCCAAACGTTGCAGGCGGTCGCTGTGGAGGTGCTGGTTTAGAAGGAGGCGTCGTAGATTTAAGACAATTCATGACTCAGCGTTCATATCATCTGGTAGATGACGATAATTTCACACTACGCTTATTTATTCTTGCATTATTGACGCATGAACTAGCTTCATGAACTCATAACATTATGACATGACTGGAGGAGAAGGGGGACACTAATATACGAAATTTCGATCAAAAGATTGGACGGGGAGGGGACACGAACGACTAAAATTTCGTGTCATGAATTTGAAGGATGACATGATTCGCAACAATCATACGTGAACAGTGGCGCATGCGGAGATACGCACCGTATTTCATGTGATTCCTGTTCCATGAAACTGTCCGCCTTGAACGGTCGGTTATCATTAATCACGAGGGAAGCGATACACACACATGCTTTCGCTAATCTGTCCCACACCTGTAGTTTTTATCGAGACCCCATGCAACTAGCTAGTGCTCCACCAGGTCAAAACCAAAAGCTTCACCTCTGTGCTTCTGTGAAAGCATAAACGTAGCTATGGATCGGTATCTGAAGACCAGGAGAGAGATCGACCTATACCCTGCACTTCCTTAGAATACCATATCGTGCCGCTGTTTTCAAGTAAGGACTTTTCTCATGCTGTTAGTCGGAAACTGCGAGAAAGCGCTTCAAGGTAGGCAGAACTTTCAAAATCAGGCTGTCCTTTGTTCCTTCTTCTCTTCATGGTCCATCATTTCTCGCAAGCCATGGACTGTTTTACTTGCCCCTCGGATCACGTCAGGTCGCGAGTACGAGACTACTACACCGGCAGATGCTAAGGTTTCGGTAAGGTCTGAGAATCATTCATCAATACGTTTGTGCATGTGCAATGTGCTCAATGGCCATTAGCTATCTTCTAACCTTGTCTTCACCTCTCAGTTTTGACGTTTCTTGGTTCAGCATCCATTGTCACAAATCCTACATGTGCGTGCCAGATTGAGACGCATAAGCAGATATCAAAGTTTACAAATCTAACAAACAAGACAAGTAGCCTTAGGTTGAACCAATACTGGTTCAACAGAAATAATGAGAAGAACCAGAGGTCACTCACATCAGGGTTTGTTCGGTGTACCTCCTCAATTACGACTACGAAAAGCAGAAGAGCTGCCATTTTTTTCAATACGACCCCTGCGAGCTCGAGAAAAGGATCGAAAACCGCGTACTCCACGGTTACTTTGGCTGGCTCTTACACGCAAGGACCTGTTCTTTTCGTGCGTTGCACGCCGGGTGATAGTCATGCAAGGATGGGCACGTACCATTAGGGATTCCGTTCCGGACGCATTCTCAGTCATTTGGTGGCTCCTGTAGCTTTGAGAGGGAACGACAGGTATTGGAGCACGTTGAGCAAGTACAGGTGCTGGGGTGATCTCGTCATCGTAAGCCTCTTGTCCAAGTGGAATAGGGACAGGTGCTGGAGTGACCCCATCGTCATCCACTTCTTGTACAAGTCGAGCGGAACTAAGAACTGGAGAGATCTCTTCCCTAGAACAGGAGCCGGTGCTGGAGTGATTTGGTCTTCAATGCGTGCCTCGTTCGCCTCTTGTTCAAGTAATGGAAGAGAAGCATTGTTTTGACTTTCGTAATGGTTGGAACTGATATCTCTCATGTTACTTCCATTATTGTCTGTATATGATGAGAACATGATCGTTCCGCAGGTGGAGAAAGACCTGAGAAAGGTACGTGACTCACTGGTCAAATCTTGGGTTTGACCTCCATCTCTCTGCGGTCTGATTTCTGAACCCAAACGATTAGCGTTAGCAGAGCTGCTGCCTGAGCCATAATTAAGATCTTTTCGCAGGCTCTCTTAAAGTAACATATTCAGGGCCCATTGGCCTACTGCTTTTCTCAGAATTAGGTAGTGGCGCTCGATCCTTCAACGGAACTCAATGACCACTCGTAGAAAGCTACGGATAAGACTTCGGTAAGTAAGTTTCCCTTCGTCAGGTACGTTCTTAACAGAGTAAAGAAACTCGCGAATACTGCGCATTGCAGAAAGAACGAATTCTTCTGATATAGGATAGTCTGGATCGTAGTCACGACCTTCTAACGATGCAGTGTTTCGGTTGAATACCTTTCTTATGCGTATCTGAGATCCTTTACCTTCGTGACAATGCTCATCCTTGCGTCGATAATCAAATCTGGTTAGAACAGGAATAAACCTTTCATCTGAAGATGCTGTGGTAGATGTTTCTGTTTCTTTCGGATCCTGGTTGGTGCGATGTGAAGGACACATTATGTTCAAATTTAGTGAAAGGAGCGGATATATGGAACACTCCTTGAATAGATGCTTGCCAGACACCGGCCCCAGATGAGTATTGTGAATACCAGATGTGGAACAACGCAGAAGGGGGGCTGAGGAAGGTCATCGGGGGAGATGGCGGCCATTTGGTATTTATGCACTTTTAACCAGTACAGTTTTGGTTCGTTATGGCGGGAACATGTGTCGTGGAACATTTTTAATCCAAGAACAAACCGTACATGGGGAACTTCATTAAACGCAACAACAGAACACGAAACGCAAGTTTAATGAATTGACTTCGTCTCAGAACTTTACTGATGTCCACGACGAGAAGATTTCGCCAGAACTACTCCACTAGAGCTAGAGATGGTGGATCTTCAACCTTTCGTCCAAATATGGATGACGGGATCCCGTATTCGAATAGCATATCTTCGTTTGAAGGTTTAGTGTCTCATGGTGGTGGCAACGGTGAAAAACGCTTTCATCACTCTGCAGCCCCCAGTGCCTCTCAGCCCAATATGAAAAGACGGAGAACATCTCAGGCTCCACAATCTATTCTAATGAAATTCGATCATGAGCACACAACAGACCATAGTGAATCTGAAGCGGTCCACAGCCCACATAGTATACCGTTGTCAGCCCGACCAGTGCGACGGAGGGGTGTAGCATATCAACGTCTCACACAGGCGTGGAATGAGAACGGTGTCGAACCATCTCCTGAAATTCTTGTTCCGCACGGACAAGCTGTACAAGAAAGGTCTAATCACACTCATGGCGATCCAGGGGAGACTGTTGTTTGTGAAGAAGAGCGCGTGCAGGACGAGTACTGCGCTGTATTGTCCGTAACGGAAGGAGTCGTTGAGAATGTACAAATTAATAGAAGTGCGAGTTCAGAGTTGTCGCAACATTTGTCCCTAGGTTCTTGGGAAGAAGAAGTTCAGGAGTTGCAACAAACAAATGATCCAAGAACTACAGAACTCTTGAAAGATGACGAGGTGAGAAGGGTTCTCGACGTTTTACTTATCACTGACCAGGGAGGGGTCTCGAAAAACCAAGCCTGGAGGCTACTATCTACTAACGTGGTTAACTCGAACTACAGCTACATTGTACTTATGTCGTACATTCGAAGAAGGGCTGGGGTTCGAAGATGCTTTGGAGCTATGTGCACCGAGTAACATGCTCCACATTACGAAAATATCGATGAAAGAAGGATATGTCCGAGTAAGAACTGCACCCAGCCTGTTACTATTAGTCGAAGATACTGGTATAGGTTGGTTTCTGAACAGCTAACGGCTTTATGTAAGGAAAAAGATTCGTTTGATTGCTTGATGGAGGGCTGCAAGAAAGCATGCAATGCGGTAACTAATCATATAGAGGACGATCTTTTTCTGTGCGAATATTACGATGGAACGTATTATCAGGAAATCCATTCGGAGAAGCTACGACACAGGAATCAAGGTGAAAGCCTGTAAATATTTCTGACTTTCTTGAGTGATGGGGTAGGGATTTTCAAGGGGCGGAAGATGGGGAGGTCTATTTGGCCTCTCATGTTCTCAATTCTGATCTGCAGTTCAAAATACCGCTTTCAGGCAGCAAACGTTCTGATTTCAGGATTTGTTCCGGAATCTCATGATACGGAAAAGTTTTACCTCTTCCTCTCTTTCATTTTCGCCGATCTGCAGCGATTACAGAATGGTTTGGACATTTATTGTTACGATGGTCACACTCGAAAAGTACAAGCATTCTTCATGTTTGTGACAGCAGACTGGTCGGCCGCAAGTAAGCTTCTAGGTATGAAAGGTCAAAACGCCGAAATTATTTGTAGAAGATGTCACAAAGTTGCTCGAAGGACTGTTAACACTGGACACGATATGTGGATGTTAGCAGAACTCATAAGATCAGGCAGTAATAGGCGAGGGTTTTCCCTAAGTTCACCATGTACCTAGATAGACATGGAATGCGCAAGGCCAAGGACGGCCAGAGAAACCGAGAAGATGTGGAAAAGACTTCACAGAGCGAAGAACGAATTGATGCGGGATCAAATAATGAAGGAATCAGGAGTGAAACGGTCACCCTCACTTGGAATTCTATACCTTGACATCGTGAAATGCGCCCCTTATGACCCAATGCATTTGTGGTTGCTTGGTTGGGTGAAACATTTCTTATCTCTCTTTATTGGTTCACATTCAAAGTGTGATCCGAGGAAACATGCTTACATTGTGAGTGAGACTGTCATGCAGAACATAAATACGGCTGCTGCGTCTGGCTATCTCGGAATATCTTCACTATGGGGGCGCCCACCCGTTTTTTCCTGGTACATTGGAAGATAAAAGGGGGAAGATTATAAGAACTTTGCTCTGTGCTATGGTCCCACTTTGTTCGACTGTAGTTCAATTCAGGGGAAATTGACTCATATCTGGGGTTTGACGTCAAAGATATCTCATATTCTTTTCGAAACGACTCTAAGAAAGGACGATGTTTGTCTTCTCAAAGAATACATTTCCAACGGTCACTCTTTGTTTATCGAATTGTTCTTTCGTGATGACTCAGAAGCCTTATGTCTAACCCCAACTACTCATGAAGTAGTACATTTGCTTCAGATCCTGGAGGAGTGTGGATCTGTAATGAATATTTCTCAATTTATGGCCGAACGTGTGGCAGGAACTCTGACAGCCATGAACAGATCAACGCAACGGCCAGAGGCTGGCCTTTTTCACAAGACTCATAATTTGTTCTCCTTCAGACTGATTAGTGGCGGACTTAGGCGCTGCATGGCATACGATGGAGAATATGTGTGTATGAAGCCAATGGCAGCGATGGATGCTGAGCGGTACGAAAACTCATTATTTGAATTAGGATGGGGTTCAGACGAGCATGAAGCAGAGAGCTTGTTCAAAGACGGAGCAGAACAATCACCGTCAAGTAGTTCTTCTTCCGATATGCTGGTCTTCGGTAGCGGTCGGTCAGTTGAAGGAGCAGAACGTTTTCGTCAAGCACTGGCATACGCAGAGGGATGGTTGCCAATAACTGCACAGCAAGTCAAAATAATGAAGTTGGGATTGTTTCCCTCTTTGACAGTAACTGACAAGAGTGGGCCTCTCAAGCTTGAAAGCTTTGCTGAGTTCAAGTGTCGCTCGAGCCAGGTTACACAAAGAGCGCGTCACCGTTTTTGGGTAGCGGCGCATTTTGAATAGGACGTATCAATCCACTTTGGAGAACTTTCTATCCAGGAAACAGATTTTGACGTGTACTATGGGTGTGTTGACGAATTATGGGACTTGGAAGTTAATTATCGAGTTCCAGGTGAGTAGACCACTCACAACAAAGCATTAAAGCTTGCATGAATTAACTGGGCTTATAGCATTCGAATTGTTGCGTATAGCAGTCAGCCATACTCACTGCTTCATGAACCACAAAGACGTGGAACCGTACGTGATACTATTACCAGCATTGAAATTCTGTCTTGCAATAAGAGAAACATTGGCTTCATGGACTACAATGGCCGATGGACCTTCTACGACCCCATGTATCACAAGATTTGTTGTAGCCATGGTCCACAAGGATCTGGAATTTTACGAGGGGTTATGGGTGAGAGATGAGAAAATGATACTGTTGCCATCAGTTGTTCCATCTTCATTGAGGTCAACTATACATATTGCCATGTATGCATTCTCATAAAAACAATTCCGCCACAAGAAATGTGGTTCGGACTGAACCCAATAGCAACACTATTACTTCTATGTTCTCGGAAACGGAAATTCCCTTCCAAAAAAGCTAGTATTTTAATGCTAGGAAGTCAGTTGTTAATCTGCAAAGATGCTAGTATGAAAGTGCTAGACAATCTAGCCAACTAGCAAACGTCTAGGATGAGGTGAAGAATTTGCTAGCCCAGTTTTACCCTTCTAGCACCAGAAAACAAGCAGAAAGGAATGTAAATTTCGACGTGGATTTTACCACACTAATACTAGCAAACTAGCAAACAAGAAAAATTAGTCGATGTTATTGCCTAGAATAAACCGAAATTACTATCTACCACTTAAAAAACACATATAACAAATTACCACTCAAAAAGTAAACGCACACAAAAATCGAAACAAGGACACCTAAAAATGCAACGAGAAACAGAAGAGCAAAACACAGTCAGTCACAATATGCCATTCAAAAATTGCAGAAACCAAACGAACCTCTTCAAACCTTCTATGTCACTCATTCTTCAAACCATCTCCAACCCCTTCTTCTCCTTCTCATAGCAATGCATGATTCTCTTCTCCATGAACAGAACTTTCCATAACCCCCTAATCACATATTCGTGGCTCAGACTCCATATCATAAGGCCTGAAACGTCCCTACGTAAAAGTCTGCAACGCATCCCAGGTGGTCCGTGAACTCGCTCATGAACACTTCTTCACGAACTGCCAAATACACCGTTTGCTTCGAAGGCATCCATAGTGAAACAGTCCCGACCCGCTCGAAATCCCCAAAAACATGCCTCGGTTCTTCCCTATTCACCTCCCTGTGCTCCAGTTACTCTCTGTATACCTCCTCCACCTTCCACCTCGCCGTCTATAAACTCCTTCGGCCTCAGTGATGATGATGAAGATGAGGAGATCAGGCCAAAGAGTACGATTTGCAAGGTGAAGACTCGAACGAAGCATGGGAACCCTCAAACGGTATATCTTAATGCGACCAATGGGAACCAAGTCGTTGGACCGAGTAGTGCAGCGACGGGCGGTGGCAAGAAGAGTGCGACACCTTGAAAGCCAGCTGCTATGGATGGTGGCGGCGGTGTGCAGGTGTTGAAGAAGCCGGAAACTGTTCAGTCGGGAATGATGGCTCCTTTGTCTGGGTCGGGGACTGGGGGAAGCCAAACCGCTGGCCGTACAGCAACGGAGGCAGCTATTGTAGCGGCAGGAAGCAGTGGAGCCGGGCCTATGGTGGTGGATGACGACGGGGGTATCAATGACGTAATGGAGGTGTTGAACCCCACGAACGACATATATGATGAGGGAGTTGAGGTGCTCTCAGAAGACGCTGAACAGACGTTTGCGCAGAGCGACTTTAACATTAGCGACTATGAGTATGTCAATGGGATTATTGACATCGAACTGATTGATCTCCCGGAGGTAACCGTGAGGAGTGTTTGTGAACCTCATATACTGAAATTGATAATATCTGTACGAGGGACGGGATTCCTGGGAGTGGTAGGTAACTTGAGAATTTATGTGGCGAAATCCGATAAGCCAATGAGCGAATGGGTGCTGGCAAATCGTATGTTGGTAAAATCCTTTCTCATAGATGGCCTTCGTTGACATATCGCCCTCAACTGCCTGAGGCCTACGCTACGAGACATTCCGGAGGTGTGCTGGAAGCTCAATGTGTCGTGGTGGAGTCAAAAAGACGGGCGTATGATTACGATGAGGAGATTCTGGCGATTGGGAATGCTTTCAACCAGCACGGTGGAGTTTGGAGAAAAAGTCGTTGGCGGACAAGTTACACACTCTGATGCCGTTGATGAGACTGATTGTGCAGTCGGAGAAGACGGAACTGTTGTTCATTACCGTAAGTGCTCATGCCGGGGCTCTGAAGATGAGTCGTTTCGTGGGAGTCTACACAATCCTCCATTTGACTCGTTTCGCCGAGCTTGGTTTGGAGGTCGTCATGTGTTCTCCTCTCGTGATGGACTCTGTTGGGAGGCCTGTCGCCGCGGTGGGGGTGGTTTGGACTAGGGCTACGGTGCTCGTTTTGTTTCGTTGTGTGTAGGTTGCCTCTGTTGGTGCGTGTACTCGGAATTTGTGCGCTATTGTCCATTGGTGTACAATCTTTCCTGTGCGGTTGGTGTGTTGTCGTATGTCCCAGGCCTTGGATCGGGCATTGAGGTCGCCAATGAGTATTGTGTGATCTGTGGCGCTTGTTAGTACGTGGATTCGGCTTTCCTGTACCTGGGCTGTGTCTGCTTGCGGTAGGATGTACGCGAGTAGAATCGTTAAGGTGCCACCGTTTTGGGCTCTTCCAACGAGCATTTGGTATCCGGGGCCTTTTCTGCGTCCTGCTTCAATGATTGGTGTGGTCAGGCGGCTTGTGAGGAGTAGTCCTCCGCCGGGGCGATGGCAACCCGCTCTTTTTCCTTCTGGTAGTGCAAGGATTGATCCCGGTCTGTGCTGTGATGTGAGTTTGTGCATGGCTTCGCTCGCCCCGCTGGTCCACGTTTCTGTGATCCCTATTGCATCCAATTGTAGCAGTTCTCGTGCACGTACCATGGCATCATACCCCCTGGTTTTCGTTTGTGCTCCGCCGCAGTTCCATAGTGCGATCCGAAATGGGGCGTGTGTGTGGTTTGGTTCCTTTGTTCGTGGTGTGCCGTGGCCTGAGACCGTTTCTTTCGGGTGTGTCTTCGTTCCTGGGTTTTGGA
The DNA here is from genome assembly GCA_030374765.1 of Agarophyton chilense. Taxonomy (NCBI): domain Eukaryota; phylum Rhodophyta; class Florideophyceae; order Gracilariales; family Gracilariaceae; genus Agarophyton; species Agarophyton chilense. The sequence goes on from JARGXX010000129.1 coordinate 776,346, forward strand.
GTGTGGTGTTGTTCGCTCTTTAATCCATTTTGTTGGTTGGGGTGATCGGCTGACTAACTGGCAGTTGGTAGGTGCGCTTCGAAATTTTTTGCGGTCGGTGTGCGATGTTAGGATCTTTTCGGGTTGGAAAGGCGGGTTCTGTGTTAGTGGCGTTGCGGTGCGAGTGGTATTGTTTCCCGAGGTGTTTGGTTGTGCGGGAATGCTCGCGTGGCCAGTGGTTCTTGGTGGGTGGGGTGTTCTGCCTTTCGTTTGACAGGGTGCTGGTTAGAGGTCGCGTGTGGTCGGGGGGGTTGCCCTTTCCGCTCGGGTTGTCGTTCTTGTGATAAGGTAGTGTGTTTCGCGGTTCCCATGATGGCGTGTGCGGAATGGTGTGGGGGCTTCTCTGGTTGGTACGTTCGGCGCCGTGTATGTTGGTCTTGGCGCGTGTGTTTGTGCGGGTATTCCTATATGTCTGCGCAGGTTCGGAGTGCCTGTCCCTTGTTTGATTGGTGGTCGTGTGTCGTGTCTTGGTCGCGCTTCGACCGTGTGCTCGGGGTTTTGTGCGGTGGTGGTGTTGGCTGTTCGTGTGGCCTTGTGTTGTTACTGGGTCTTGTTTAGTAGCTGCTCTCGGGGAAGCATGTCAGTATGTCGTAGGATCTGGACCGTGCGAAAGTTTTTGAGTATGCGTGAATGCCTATGTTCCGTTGGTCTTGGCGTCCTGGTCTGCAACGTCTTTCTGTTCGTTGTCCTAGATCATGTTTGTGGCGGGGTGTCTGTGATCATCGCTGGCGATACGTGCTCCGAGAGCTTTGCTTCGTTTCGCCTCTCTTTTCCGTGTTCTGGCGCATCGGGCGTTGTTGCTCGATCCCTTGTATAGCCGGCATGTCTCCTTTTTCATTGTTGTTAACGCTAGTGAGGTTGTTGGCTGTCAATACGAGGCTCGTGTGGTTTGGATTGTTTGTCCGGTTTTCGGGGCTGTGCGGGCCAGTTCCTTCTTCATTCTCGTGTGTGACGTGTGGTAGGGTCTTAGGATTGGACGGCTGGTTGTCCTGGGTCGTCGCTTGTTTGTGCCGGTGTACGCTGTCTGCGTGAGGCGCTGGGTTTACTTTTTGGGTCCGTGGAGCGTCTTTGCCCCTGCCTTGAGACGGTGCTGGACCTCAGATGTTTGCGGCTGACTTGTACGAAACCATCTGCGTCTGGGCGGCTGTCGCTTTCCGTCAGGTCGGATTCTAAAGGGCTGTGATCATTCCCCTGCTCTGGCACGTATTCCAAGTCTTGTGAGTCGGTGTCTGGCGTTCGGCTGGTGTGGTTGCGCGCGCGGCGTGTGTAGATTTCCTTGCGTCGTTGGTCGTCATAATCTTGGCCTTCGTTGTGAAATCAGTTGATGTGGGAGGGTTTGAGTCACATCTCCGTTATTCACATCTAGCGTTTGTCATCCAAACATCCATAGTAAACTAGCAGCATCTTGCGTATTCGTTTTCCATTCATAATTTACAGGATGTTGTTCTAGAATCGAAAGCCAAGTCCAGTTGGCACTCTTGCCGCATACTAAACTAGATGCTAATACTAGCTTCCTGAGAACACAGAAGTATAGATAGGAAGGAAATACGTATTACTCCGGAACCGTAAAACATAGCTTTTGTTTTTGATTTCAAGTACATGTAAACGGGATATTTTTTGGAAAACGACATGCAACTGTAAAGGGATACTAATTTGAATTCCCTGAATTACGATTGGTGATACCTCCAGAACATAATCGTATTGCAGGAATATCATTTGCATATCTGTACTTCAACCAGTTCGGGACTGTTTTCGTACATCGGTCGGATATATTGTCTTTTATCATACGTGTGCCACTTGGATAGTGAGAGCATACTTTCTGCTTAACAGAGGGACATCTTTTACCCACATTACTTGCATAGTTTTAGAATATTATAAGAGTACCATTGGGACATCAACTAAAACGCCTTTTAAATTAAATCTACTGCGCAAACCTCTAAATCAATTTCGTACATTTTTCGGACGTCCCTAAAACATCTAGTTGCATCTCTGGGCTCACACTCCCGGGCCACTACAATGCTCTTGAAAGTCTTCAGAGTTTTTTATACTGATGTCATATGCAGTAATAAGGACCACGTTCATAGCGTAGGATAATGTTTGATCCGTTCGGCATAGCCCACGCACGTGTAGCCGTCTATTAGGAAGCATGCTGTCCCCTGTTTCCTATGCGTTGTCAACGACAGGTACACAGAAGCCCTCACTTTCTTCAGCTAATTCGCTCTATGCTACGTGTTTTGCCATCTCTCCTTGAATTTGTCCGGTTCCTCCGGAGGAAGCTTCATCCACAGAGCCATCAAAACCAAGACCGCCATTCAACAACTTGAGACCAAACAAGTTCAAGGTTTCGTGGAATAGATTTGCTTCTCGGTGAAGCCTTGATTTCACCAACTGCGTAATCTCTCCAGCTTCCCTTTCGACGACAAACTGTGACGCGTTGTTCAAAAGCCCGCACTTTTCAAGCATATCGGTCGTGTGAAGAATGGGGTGCATCGGGGCAGTAAAACAAAACTAATATTATTCTCGCTTGTAGAAGACCTTTAAAAGGCATACGTGAAGCTTCTGCAGAAGAATGAAAAGCTTTCTTCGATCTTTCTGGTCAGAAAATGCGTCGAACAGTATGTCTGTTACCTCTGAAGTGATTGCCCAAAGGCGCGTCATACTCACTTCTATTTGTGGGATTTTGAATACCACAGGACCGTGATGCAGTGCAAGACTCTTGAAGTTCTGAGCTTTGTATGATGAGATGTATTCAAAAGACTCCAGAAGGCGACCCCATGTCTAGGGAATTCCAGGAGCTCCTCGTGACAAGGAATGGTAGATTTGAGTCATAACCTCCGGTTTGACTACGAACTCGAGAGCCTGGTTGATGCATTTCGCGTGAGTACGAAGGCAACGAGAGTTCGGTTATTTTACCCATTCCAAGATCTACTGATGCATCGTATCGTACGGGGTATTTTGGATAATATCGATGGATAAGTTCAAAATGTACGGTCTTCTCGTCCCACCAGTCGACTTCATAATATGTGCAAGAGCAGTCCAATGGTTCTCTTGCCTTTTTTGTTCCAACCTTTTCCAGATGCGAACGGTGTCTTGGTGTGTGCGCTGCTCCGCAAAATCAATAATCATTAGTTCTTATCTCCTGGAAACCCCATCAGACCTCAGGGCAGTTTTCATCAATTTTTTTTCGTAAGATGGAATCATCAAACGCCGATTGCCAGCCAACCAAACCATCAAACCTTTCTTCAGGCATCTGAGACAGGCGGTCTCTGCGTTATGCACTTTAAATCCCAAAACTTTGGATGCTGCCGGCCAATCGGCCGTTATGAACAAAACGAATGTGTGCGAACGACGAACGACGACATTTTCACAATGCACCATTATGTAATTCTCCATTCTGCGAAGATCGTCCACAATCGGTTTCAGGAACAAGTCAAACTGTTCAAAATCATGTGAGCTAGGACGAACAAAGCCTGCAGAGTGTTGCTGGCTTTGAATATATAAGCCGGTTCGAAGTTGAAGATGAGAAACACAATAGGGCAAACAGACTTTAATCCCCTTCGACCCTGTAACATTTCGACCACGTCGGTGGATAACGTAAGAAAAACGAAGATTTCCCGGTTCTTGTTTCAGTGTTTGATTCGGTGGCCGTGAGCATAACGAAAGTACTTACCGTCATAGTATTCCGTCAAGTTATCTGAGTGTTCATTTTCAATGGACAGTTTAGCTGCCTGGCAGCCTGCAATGATTGCACTGAACGCCATTTCCTCTCTACACAAACTAACGAGCTGTTCGGATACAAACCGGTACCAGCAACGACAACTCTCTACCACTGTCTCAGGACACTTATTACTTGGACATTGGACCGGTAAGTTCTCCTTGCCATGAAATTGAGCATGCCCATGTCGACACATGCTTCCATATCTTTTGGAAACCTGGAACCACCTGTTGACACAATGGATAAGAACAGGGTAGCTAAATGATGCTTTCACTGCGGTTGTCCGAAGAAGAGTTGCCGTTTCACACTGTGGCAGTTCACTCCGTTCGACAATGTTCAGAACTTGCATAATTCTGCGGGCTTCTCTCGCTTTCGCATTTCTCCGGCTCTCAAATACGCCAATTGTGTCAAACAGAAGGACCGAACCGTTAGAATGACTTGCTTCAGATGTGTTGATGATTTGAGAGTGTTTTCTGTAATGTGACTTTTTTGGTGAACGAGTGTCCATCGTATGCATATCATTTGATATTTGTCGTTTCAAAACTGAAGCCTCGCATGAAGGAAGTTTTTCTCTCTGTACGAAAATTCCAATCTGACTTTGGTCCTCATTCATGGACTCTGATGGTTGCATGATATGACTGGAATTATGTAATGCGGAATCAGTTACATGACTAACAGGCGAGTGACGTTGAAGGCACAGGTACTCTTGAACATCTGGTTTGCCGTCTGATTGTCCCCGTCTTTGCTTTGATTTTGGTTACAGTGGTTCGATGCTTTTTTTTGAAGAAAACGTTTCGTGGTACATCAGATGGCAATGATCAGAATTCTAGGCGGCCAAGCTGAGCTCGGGAAACTTTTCGGACCGGAAATTTGATGCACTTCTTTGTACACTACCCTGGAGACCTTGATATATAGCTCTTTTCAGTAATCTTGTTCGCGTTTGCATGCAGTACGTACCTGTACTCCGAATTTCTTCGTTTAGAGCAGTCCGAGGATGGAACTATTGAAGAGCGCTCTTTGATGGTGCTCTCGATGCGGTTGAAAGTAGAGCGTTGTACATTTGGTGTACACGACGGTAGTCAAGATGTTCTTTTTGGGGACTGAAGATGAACAGGCGATGAGAAATAAGAGGAATTTTGTGACATCAAATTCAGGAAACTGTCCCGCCATTTTCTTCGAAACGAAACTGTACACTCTTCAAAGATGTATTTTAGCTGCGCTTTGTACTCATGTTCCAGCAGGCCTCTTATATGCCTTGCTACAGACCAGAAAAAACGCACACAAGTCTCATTATGTTGATACTATTGTCAGTATCTGTGAATTTGATCCGTTTCCTGTTGAACAGAATAAAATTGAAAAGCAATGTCGCAATCTGCACCCATCCGAATTGACATCCAATATCTACCGGAAGCTTCGGACCTATTAATCAGCATTCCAAAAATCGATGTGAAGCTGGGTGGAAAGGTAAAAATGGGCATGAAACAGGTGGATCTCAAAGGCGAATGCGGCATGTATTTAACGCAAAGATGGCTCTTCATGAAAGCGGAGAATATGACGACAGGAAACCGATCACGGCTGGATTCATCTATGCGTCTCTACGCAGTATTAGAGATCACTTATACGATGTTCGCAGGGGTATAGATGACGGGAATGTTACCTATCGCTGGCTTCAAAAGTATCATCCGCTCGTAGTCCTGGAGCTTCATTCAAAGATGGAGAAGCACTACAAGATACTAAAATGGGAAGATTGTCACTGGGCAGTAAGCCTTCTCATTCAAGAAGCGCTTTGGGAGGGATTGTAATTACAAAGGACCACGTAGCGAACATATAACTAGGATAACCAACCATGCAGTGGTCTCTTCTGCACAGCCAATCGTTCACGGAAAGACAGCGACATCCGACCGTGAAAAGAAACTTTTAACTGCCACTCCAGATGTGGATGACCCTACCGACAAGGATAATGAGATAAGCGCACTTCCCAAAAAGTAACGGCGCGAGATTTGCTCTCATAATGATGTCAATCTGATGCAAGATGAAGACAAATATATGTCGTCAGCCAGATGTGCAGTTGGTTTAGTTTCCAAAGACCACACAGGTGTCTCTGGATTATCTCATGCCCTTCATACTACTCCTAAGGTTAGGAAGAGACGTTCAGAATCTGGACAGAACCACGGTGCCTCTTTCAGACGGCCAAGGTACCGCTCCCATCGCAGATGAGTATTTTTTTCATGCTTTGGTTTAGGGCAAATAAATCGATCGCCTTAATGAAAGCCCTATGTTATCACTGAGCTTTGACCTCAAATTTGATTTCTTCGTGGTAAATTTCTAATTTTTTATTAGAAAATGTCATTCGTAAACTTTATTTATTGTTTGCTTGAAATTTTGAGACAAAATACCCGTATAGAACACGCAGATCTCTTTCAAGAGATTGAATGAGAGGAGAAAGATGAAGGATGTGTTGCACTAATATTTCAGTTCTAAACAGCTTGCGTCCGAATTTTCATACACCGAAGCCTTCCCGTCGACGATTCCATGTAACGAATGGAGTAGTTTTCGGCGTGAAAGAGCAATATACGAAACCCAAGCCAATGTCTCTGGCCGACTCTCAGTGCCTCCTCCCAATATTCTACTGTGGTCCAGTACATCCCTTCGTCACGCTACGTTTCCCAGATTCACAATGAATTTAATTTTCTTTCACTCGTCGTGCTAGGTGCCTCGGCTTCTGCCCAATTCATGATGTATTTTACGTTTCAAGTAACCTTCCAAACATAAGATACGACCGTTGACGCCCGTACGAGATGCAAGACCGAATCAGACGGTTGATACCCGCCATGAACAAGCCATAACCGACCCAATAACGCAGAAGGATGAGCTCTAACCCATGCCATTGGGGCAGGTTATTAACACTCAACATCCACGCTCATATACAGCAAGACTGTCACGCGAAGCTGTGCAATGTGGTAGTGAAAGTTCCATTGACTCAGATTGCACGCTGCCTTCCGCATCGCCATCGACCCGAACAATCAGAGTTCCAAACAGCAGTAGATGCGCCAGTTGCTCATCGAGTATCAAATCGGAGCACCATTCCAACCGTCTACGCAACGCACCCGCCCGACACAGGTCTTCAGATATGTGCTCCAATAGAGTATCGCTATGGTTATGTCTGGTGAAACACGTTACTTCCTTTTCTCCAAGTATCAGACTGCCGATAAATCCTTCGAACTGCAGCAGCAGACGAGAGTTTCTGGGGTTGATTGCAATTGTACGACCGGTGTGCGTCGCTTGAATTAATATGCAAGAAGTGGAGCGCGTTTAACTAGTGCCCAGTGGACGTGAGCAATTCGTTGCTCCCAGCACCATTGGGCGCGACGGGACGTCGCGTCGTCATCACCTGCGGGGATGCGAGGAAGCGTGAGCTGACCATTGGCGCCGGAAGGGCAATCAATTTGCCTAGGGACTGAAACTCCAGCGCGCCGTGAGCGCTGGCCATTGATGCATCGCCGGCGTATTCCTCGCGTTGCGTTGGCAAGATGGTCCATTGGCTTCTTCTCCTCTGACGGTCATTGGGGCCTTCCTTAGTCTCCGATCTTCCTTTGGCGAACCTCCGCGCTCCGTCCCCCGTGGCTCAAGCCTGTCAGTCGGCTTGGGTCAATTAAGTCATCTCGTCTTCCCATCGTGGTTGCGCGCGATGCCGAACTCGCCTTATAAGCCTGTCGGGTACACTCCTCTCCCTCCAGACTTTTTCATTTCCGTCGAATTTCCTATCCACTTCCCGGCGGACCAGTCGGTGGGCAGCGGCATCATTGATTCGAACAACCAAGCGGGGAGCTCCTCGGGATATGAAGGAGCTTATGAACGTCCCGGGGACCACTATGACCATACCATCGGACGAAACCCGCTGGCAGTGAGTCATGCCATTCTTCCCTCCTCTGTGGAAGTATACCAAAGATTCTGTCCTATGTATCTCGACGCCCGGAGGTTCGCAAAAATACCCGATTTCCGGGGGGTCAGCAAGAACGCGCGCAGCGTCTCGTGGAATAACCGATGGTTGCATTGTCCTGTGGATCCGCGATCGGCGACGCGCTGTCGCACCTTCATCCAAGCGGACATGCCGTACGTCCGCTGCGAGGAGGAAGCCGAGTACCAGTTCAGGGTGAAAAACTCCTTTTCGACCTATACACGGACTTTATCTCGCCTCATGTGAGATTTCCTCCGGGGGGTCACAACCTCTTGGTGCTCATGTGCTTCCGTCCGACGTATGACCGCCTGTTTTGGATGTCCAATAGGGTTTATTGGAACGAGATGCAAGAGCTCGATGGTCGTTTACGTCAGTCCCTGGAGTTCTTCTTCTGCTTGCGCCAGGTGGAGTTTCACGACATGAGCGCCGACAAACGTCCTCCATTATGTCTCTCGTTGCCCCGGGTGGATGAGAACCAATAGGCCATGTACTGGTCGGTCTCGCCACTCCTTTTGGTCCTCACGCCATCCGTGGTGGCGTACTATTCGTCCCAAGTCATGGGCGACGACAATGACCAAAGGTCTTGGTTTTCCTGGCTGGTGCTCTTCGTTGAGTTCTGCGTGATGTCTTTTATGGTCTTCCTGGGTACCCCGAAATACGGCGTCCGCGCTAATGTCCGTTCGCAGGATTGGAGGGTATGGAACGACGAGAACATACCCTGTCGTCAAGGTCGTCTTATCCCGCTCCAGGACATCATAATCTATTTCCTAAGGAACCTCGGCATTCAGAATACCGTCCGTGGGTCCCAGTTCGACGTCGACGAGGCCTAGGTCTTTTTGGATCATTTACTACAGGTCGAGTGGGGCAAGACTCCCGGGTTCTTTTGGTATGACCACGATACGGACTCGTTCAAGCCGATTCCGCTACATCTGAAGGGCCGGGACGACGCTTGTGCCGATCCCGCCAAGCCTTTGAGGAATCAACCATTGGACATTCCGAGGCGTAATGTGCCCGACTATTACCCGAAAGCCATTGGTTTCAATCCCCTGTGCTTCGAGCCTGATGTGGAAGCCACGCCGTTGGTTCCAGCTGGTTTGTCCGATGGAGAATCCTTCGGTGAAGATCCCTTCGTCCTACCCATGGAGGGCGTCAATCCTCAGGTGGAGTCCGCTGTTGTGTTGCCGAACACTTCCCTTCCTCCAGCTCCTCCGGGCGCTGCTCCTCAGGGTGAACTCTCGTATGAGCCGCCCGTCGCCGAGGTGGACATCTCTCCTGTCGAGGTCACTGTGGAAGCCGAAAGTCTTGTAGGTGATGGGCTGGCTCAGACGTCCACTGGGGGCGTTGGCATCGCCCCTTCCTCTCCGTTGCCTCATTTTCCCGCTTCGGTCAAGGCTGCAGCCGCGGATCTCCATCATGTCTGCCGTGCAGTTGGTATCACTGCCTCGATGGACATTGCGACAGTCCTGTGGGAAGCTTGCTTCTGGGCGCGTCGCTCGGCCAGCTACGCTGCGGTTGTCCAACAGGGTCAGGATCTGAAGACCGCCATGGTCAATGTCCTGCAACAGAATGCAAAAATGATGTCCCAGAGTGTGACTGCCGACTTGGATGCCCGGTATGGTGTAAATTTGAGCAACCGGGAGGCTTCCGATGCTGACAATAGTTTCTCAGGCAAAACAACGCCGAAGAAGCGTCCTCGGTTCGCTGGGGCCGGTCCTAGTGGTACAGTAGGCGCCTCGGGTGCCCTTAGTCTCGGTTTCGCTCCTGAAGGTTTGAATGAGGACGACGGAATTACTCCTGCGCCGCCCTTGTGAGCCTTGTTGGTGTTCGAAGCGCTTCCGCGAACCTTGAGGACATGGCGAGGGCTGTTAGGCCTCTGTTAGCTTGTAAAATAAAGTAAGGTTTTTGCTTTCCTAAGGTCGCTCCTATATCTCAAACGTGCGTGCCTTGGGACGGCGTCCAAGCTTGAGAACGTTTGAGGTCTTCCTTTGGTGTTGCCTGAGGACTGGCGTTGTTCCCTGATCCTGGCGCTCCGGCGAACCGTCGTGCTCCGGCGAACTTTCGTGTCGGGAGGCATTTCGAGATTCGTTTTGGTATTATTCGGGTCAATGATTGCCCTCTCTTGAAGGCCGGGCTCCGTGTGGCCGATTCTGCGAAAATGGCGGGCGATAAAATTAGCCGGAATGGTTTGAGGCTCTTGCCAAGTGTCTTCCACAGGTGTGTAGCCGAACCAACCGACGCGATATCGCATAGTTCCATCTTCTCCCCAACCGGCGGAGATGATGCGCTCAATCACATATTCCGGTTGGTGTTCATTCTCCGGAAGGAGAGTGCGGTCTAGAGGGGCGAATCCATCGGAGTCGGTTGGAAGAGATGGGTCATCGTCATTGGCATTGACCATCGGGTCCATGGGGCTAGTCGGGTCCGCGGGGACTGCCTTAGGGGGTGTGGGGAATTTAGCGTCGACCTGAGGTCGTACTTATTTCGTTGGGCCAGGGGACTGGGACTTTGGTGATTCGGGGGAGCTGGGGATTTGTGTCACCCGATCAATCGATATGGTGTCCTGTAGGCCGTCAATTAGTAACTTAATGGTGTGTTGATTGGCCTTAAGGACTTTGTATGGTCCCGTAGAGCGGGGTAAGATCTTCCGCATAGTGTCCTCGACTTCCTCATTGTCCTTCGGTGGCTGGTAAAGGTAAACAAGTTCTCCTTTCCCAAAGGTCGGTGTGTTCCAAACGGCCTTGTCGAAATTGACTTTGTAGCGCTGTTGGGCTTTGGTTAGTACAGCTCTGGTCGATTGGATAATGCCGTCGATGTCTCGGCGCGAGTAGCGCTTCGCCTGGTTAAGAGTCACCCCTTCGGTTGTTTCCTGGGGTATGATAGACTCCTGAAGGTCAACAGCTATCGGCGGTGGCGATCTCGTTAGCGTTAAATCGAAAGGTGTTGTCCCCGTGGAAGCGTGCACTTGCGTGTTGTAGGCATAAACCAGTGGCTCAACGTAGTCGTCCCAGTCCGATTGGTGCTCCGATGCGTAGTGTGCCAATGGGTACACAAGGGTGCACTTGAAGCGTTCGGCTTGGCCATTGCGTTGCGGGTGGTACGCCGTGGTGGTCACATGTTCGATACCTAAGGTAGCACAAGCGTGTGAGAAGAATTTGGATACAAACTGGCTGTCGTTATCCGTAAGGAGGTAGAGTGGCATTCCATATGGATATACCCATTGGGAAAAGAAGGCCGTGGTGGCATCCGTGGCTGTTGTCTTCTCTAGGGGTAGGGCTCAAGTGAGTTTGGTAAACCTATCGGTTATAACCAAAACAAACCGTTTCCCATGGGTCGACTTAGACAAAGACAAAAGTATATCCATTGCGACAAATTTCATGGGACCTGCGGCGGGGAAAAGCTTCAATTTGGCCTGATGGTTGGCGCGAGACCCTCGGATCTGTGCGCACGCAGCACAGTTTCGTACGGTTTTTCATAGGTCTTGCTCCATTAGTGGCCAGTAGAAGAACTTCCTTAGGGTCTGGTACATTCGTAGGCCTCCAGGGTGACCAGCCAAGCGATGGGAAATGGGTGAGGTATAGGAATTGCGTCCTTAATGAACTTGGTATTACCCGTTGGAGTGCGCCATTCAGAGGTGAGCGGCGACACAGTAGTCCAAATCGGTCATAGTCGAATAGGCATCCTGGGGTTCCTACCAACTAGGCTGTTTCCTTGCAATATTCGTCTTCGACTTGCGCCTGTAGGAGTTCCTCAATAGTCATAGGGAGGAGCTCTTTTTCGTCCGGGGCTATCGCATTAACCTGAGGTGGTGCCGAATAGGGCGGTACTGTCTCCCTGTCCAATAGGTATACTTCTTTCTCCTTTACCTCAGGATCCTCCGATTGGACCTTACCCATAAGTTCATCTGTTTTCGAATAGTCCTGAGGTCCATCATCTGTAAAGGGGGTAGGAAATAGGTCGTCCAATGGAGTCTCATCAGTTCCGTCGGTAATGATTCGCGACAGGGCAACTGCTGCCTGGTGCTTGATGCCTGGCCTATAGGTTATCTCGTAGTCATATTCGGACAGCCTGAGGCGCCACCGAGCGAAGCGACTTGATGCATCGGTCATATTGAGTACCCGGCGCAGTGAATCGTGGTTTGTCCTAATGGTAAACCTATTTCCATGGAGGTACGGACGGAGTGTCAATACGGACCATACGATGGCTAGACATTCCTTTTCGGTAGTACTGTAGTTTAGCACCGCGCTGGTGAGCGTTCTGGTTCAGTATCCAAAAGGTCGATAGTCCTTTGCTGACTCTTGTTCTTGTAGCAGTGCCCATCCCACTTCGACATCAGAGGCATCTGTGTCCAGGACAAAAGGCCTGTTGGGTTTTGGTAAAGCCAATATAGGTGGGTTCAGCAATTTGTCCTTTAGGGTCTGAAATGACTCGTACTGGTCGTCGGTAAGGGCTTCGAACTCCGATGGTGTTCCCTTCTTCAGAATTGTGTTGAAAGGGGCCGAGATTCTAGCCAACCCTTGGACGAACCGTCGCTAAACATTGCACAAGCCCACGAAGGATCGTAGTTTCATGTAGGTTCTGGGAGGTTTAGCCTGGCGAGTAGCATTCGTGGTCCTGGTGGCTACCTTTAGCTTTCCTGGGAGGACGACGTGACCGAGATAGTCCACCGAGGCCTGGAAGAAGGCGCATTTGCGGAGTTTCAGTGTTTCTTCAGCGTCCTGTAGGATTTTTAGCACCTTCCTCACGTGGCGAAGGTGTTCCTTCACGGTTCGTGAGAAGATAATCACGTCATCCAAATAGACCAAGCCGAATTCCCATTTGACTCTGGAAAATATGATGTCCATTACCCGTTGGGAAGTTGCTGGCGCATTCTTTAAACCAAAGGGCATGCGAGTAAATCTGAACATACCTTCCTGGGTGGAGAAGGTTTTCAGCGCTTTCGCCTCTTCGGCCAAAGGGATTTGCCAATTTCCAGAGTGAGCTTCTAATGTGCTAAATACGACAGCTTCGCCTAAGGAATCCAGACAGTCATCCACACGGGGTATCGGGTATGAGTCCCCCTTGGTTACCGCGTTCAGCTTCCTGTAGGCGACGCAGAACCTGACGGGGTCATACTTCTTAGCCGCGAGGACAAGAGGACATGCCCATTCGGATTGGTTCGGAGGCGCTGGCTCTATGACTTGAGCTTTGCGCATCTTGTCCATTTGGTCGGCGACAATTTCCCTACCCTTAAGGCCTGTACGGTATGGGTACTGGAACTGTGGTATTGCATCATCCTGAAGGTCAATGCGGTGTGTAGTGGCTCTGATTTTGCCCAATCTACCTGACCACATGGCCCCGTATTCCCTGAAGAGATCAAGTACCTAGGGCCTATAGGATTCGAATTCTACGCCGATAGCGACTGTCCCCTCCCAAGAGTCGACGTCCTCGTCGGGATTTCTCGTTGAAAGGTTATCCATTTGGGCCTCCATGATGGCCACGGGCGCGGGTAGAGTGATGCCAATCACTCTACCTTTAGGGAACCGTACGCGTTTATCTCGGAAGTTGCTGACCGTGACCAAGAAGGGCCTGTTGGGGCGGATGCCCATTACTTCATTGGCCAATAAGGTGAGGTGCTTCAGAACCGTTTTCGGGTGGTTCAGAATCGCTACGAGACCGGCGGACTGGGAATGGACCGATACAGCGGTTTTGGTCATCGGCGGTATCGTTATGGTCTTTGACAGGCGAAACTTATTGGAATTTGTGTTTCCGGAGACAACCGCTCGTTTGCGGTTAGCTTCTGGCCCTGGGGTGGAACTAGTTACGGAGATGGAAGGTACGCGGTAGAATGCGACTTTACTAGACCTGGATAAATGGCCTTAATGTATCGGTCGATAAAGGAGGTCCCTAGGATTGCCTCAGCGTCCTAGTTAGGACATACAAGGAACCACGTGCGGACTTTGAATTGTCCTAACTGGAGGTAAAGTGGTACTATCCTTTTAATTTCCATTGGTCTACGTGATGCATCAGTAATCCTGGGGGTCTTCCTTGCCTGAAAGAAACCTTGCCAACCCAGTGAGAGTAGCCTAGGATGGACCAAGTTGGGACCAGCGTCTGTGTCCAATACGACTGTGATCACTCGAGAGTTGTTGGAAAGAAGTCCCACGGTTACTCGAACTTTGTAATTCTCTTTCCTGAAGATACAGACATGGTCGAAACTGTGTCCCAATTCTGGTTCGTCCTGAGTGGTCTATTGTGGGTGGTTTGTATTGGGAGGTGAGGAGCTCCTTGGCTCCTGACCGTCCAATTGGTTCAGGCGGGGCTGAAAGAGGGAGGATTTGCCTCGCGTCGACCCTCTAAGAGTTTTCCGATGGGGTTTCCGATTCTTCCTGAGGATAAGATTCCTCTTCGGGGTCGTCCGTAGGGTCTACAATGGCGTGGACCTGGGGGGATTTTATAGGAGTATCCGGAGGCGTGGCATAGTCTGAGCTTCCAGGGGTCCCTGTGGCTCGTTTCTGTGCCCTGTTAAACATTTCTGCGGATCGCCGCACCCGTTAATTCTCTTCCCTTAAGGCTAGGAGGTTTTTGCGTTCGTCGTCAGGCAGATACCTCGCGCAGTCTTAAGGTTGGACCATTTAAAGGTAGAGGAAGCAGGCCCTTGATGAGCGAACAAAAACGTCCTTGCGGGGCGGAAGGGAGGAATACTTTGGTATGGGTGGTTCAGTGGTCGCTGTAGTTCCCTGGGAGGTATTTGATGGTGGCCCGGACGGAGGAGCACTGAAAATAACCGCGAGGACATCTCCCGAATCGGCGTAATGGAGTGATGCATCCATGTCAGATTGCATGGAGCTAGCCATATGGGCTTGCTTGGGTTTACGAAATGGAGTTACGTGTCCTCTGGATATATCAGCGTTGCGCCGGGAAGACCTGTAGGTTTTGCCATAACCTTCGGCTTAGGTGACGAGCCTTCAGAAGGAGTATTGTGGGGTTTCTTTGTGGTAATTGTGGACATGGGTCCGAATGGCACGGAGTAATCCCGCGATGAAGTGACGTTTGAGCCGTCCTTCGAATAAGACATTTCCAAATCGGTAAACCTTCTTCCATAGGTCGCCTGCGAAGGCCGATTCGGTCATGTTAGAGTTCTGCCGAAAGAAGATTACTTCGTGGTGGGCATCCATTATAACGTCATCCGTGGCGTAAGTTTCCAAGTGGTTATGAACAATCTGAGGGTATGACCTGAGGAGCTCACGGTCTTGGGCATCCACGAGGTCAGTTTTGCCAGATATCCTCGAAACCACTCGGTCACGCGCCTGTTCTGTAAGGAAAAATGGGAAAAGGTACAGAGCGGCGCCCTCGTGGACATCGTTCTGATCGCAGGCCGTACGGAACAAACTGAGAAACCTAAGGATAGCAATGGGATCGGAACCCGAGAACTTGTCCGTAACGGTTATTTGCATCCGTTTGGCCCATTTGGCGACTCTGCGATCCACCGAACCAGAATATTTCCGACACCTGTCGGCGAGCCCGTAATTCCGGTAGTCCAGAACCATGAGGAAAAGTTCGTTGGTTGTTGTCAGTGGTTTGAGGCCTCGACCGGCAGCCACATCCACTTCCGAGTCGGTCGTTTCGGTCAAGGCCGATTCGGATTCACTCGTGTCCGAATGGTCTCTTCTTTTGCTTCTTCTGTTCTTCTTTCTCCTACGGTTACTTCTTTTTCTTTCCAGCGGAATGGCGACCTAAAGGATCGACGTCTCTATCAGATCCGATGGAGCGCTGAGGTCGCTTTACCTCATATTGTCCTTTGGATAGGGCAATACGTCTCTCTTCTAGACGCGGAGCCTCACTTCTGCTCCTAGATTGTCCTTCCATGGGATTTCCCTGATGGTGTTCCCGGCGAGGGGTGGGTAATATCGTCATTTCTGGGGGCTGGGTAGGGGGGTTGCCATATGGAAGCTGGATGGTTGACTTGTGGAGTGGTCCTAAAGACGGCGTTGCCTGACTGGCTCGTGACTTCTCCTTGAACGGCCTGAATGAGGGAGTCAATGAACAGCTCAGACTCCATGACCTCGGGGACGATTCGCGCTACGAGTTAATCCGTATGGTTAGCGATCGCCGTAGCGGGTCGCATTTCCACAAGGGAATCCACATGGGCTGAGCAGATCTCACAGAGACGGGGCCAGAGAAGGTCGGTAAGTCCGGCGGGAACGTTCTCTCTAAATCCTTCGATCTTACGGGGTTCTTTTTAGGGTGTTCCTGGCCTAGAGGTGGCCCTGGTGAGGCGTTCTCGTAAACGCGCTGCTACCGTGGGTTCTCGGCGAATCCTTTCAGAGTCGTCGAGGGGAGTCAGTACCCCTTGCCTGCGGCTTCTAGTGCTCCTGCGGTCACTAACAGTATCAACCTGTGGTTCAGGCGACATCGTCGGCGTTGCAGTGGCAACTGGTTCTACCGTAGGAGTCCTATGGTCTGGTCGGTTGGGTGTGTTTCCTGCATCCATAATGGCGGTTGCTTCTGTACTTCTGGTTCGTTAGGGAATTAAACCAATGGTTAGAATCCGGATAATTCTTCGTTCCAGTGCTCCGTTCAATTATTCCTAGAGGATTCTAAGTCGGGAGACCAAAATGTAACGCAATGACTGGTTGGTCAGCGTACGGTTCTCGACCGGGGGTAGCGTGGTAGAGCGGGTCCTGAGGCTCGTATCCTTGACGGCGGCACTCCCAGAGTACCTCGTGCAATAGGCTGGCGTTTACTGCGTAGTCCTACAGGTCGGAGCTACCGAAACGATGGCTTGAAGACCAATTGCGGGAACTAATGTACCAAAAGTAATATAGTATCCTAACGGTGCCTACCTCACTCTAAGGGAGAAGCATCACTCGAGCCAAGTAAATAACAATGGCGAGGCGCTGGGATCTCCCTGGCACTGTAATGCTAATCTATGGCACTAATTAAAATAATATAGTAATCTGAATGAGCCCAGCTGAGGTCGGCCAGTCCCCGTGGCGTCTGTAAGATACCTCAGGCCCCGGCAGCTTACAGAGCTCAACCGTTGTCGTTGCTCCTTCACTCTTCTTCCGCTCACCCCTTTTATTTGGCTGAAACCTACAATCATTACCGAAACCTAGATTTCCAACGGCATTCAAATACATGGCAATCATTCCCGTTTTCTGTTTCGAAAGCTTTACCTGATAATCGCATCACTCTGCAGCCTTCTAAAATCTGACAATAGGATCCAGCGCATTTCCAAATGCCGCTTAGAGAAAAAACAAGAGTCGGTTCCAGAATTGCACTGGAATGTGGAGAAAGTAATAAATCCGCACACTGGTTATCGCAGTAAGCGCTTTTCTTGGAAAAAAGGGTAGTAGCTGACCCCGCAAAGCGCTAATTGTATTCTAAATGCTTTCTATAACTTTGAACCGGTCAAAAATTCTCTTAATCAGTTTTTGCTTAATTTGTGGAAACTGCTGGCCTATTTGCTTGCTTTCGAAAATCTTTCGACCGACTAAGCGTATTCGAAGCAGAATAAGTGCATATCATTTCAATAAATTACATTTTTTCTGTGCTTGCAAACGTAGAATTGGTGCTTGATCTTCCAGCGACGTTCAGTGGATATTGACATGGCTTTGAGCATCCCATCACTGTCTTTGACCTCCGAATGGGGCTATGTGTTTTCATCAATCTGCCATTTGAAACCAAAAGTAAAAAACATGAAATTTCATAACTACAGTGCGCGTCAAAACTATAGGACCAGCAACCCCAGATAGTCAAATAGCGACATGACCAACCAAACGGTTGTCGTATGCAAGAACAATCAAATCAGAACAAACTACAGCTCAGCGTCTGTCAAAAACATTATTAGCTTTGAACCAACAAACAAAACAATACTTTTACTGTAGTAAAAATTATAAGACCACACAATCAAACATTAGTTCAATGCCTTTAAAAGCGCCAGTACCTCTTCTTTGCATCATGTTTTGCTAGTACAGCAATTAAAAGACGCATCATTCCTTGCACAAGTGTTTTTAAAAATCCCTCCAACATCTCAATCCACTCTTGCGGAATGCACAATTTCGAATCCTCTTTTGTTGAAAACCGTCGTGCATTGCGGTAGACAGCTCTCGCCAACGAACCTCAGAGATTTGTTATGGGGTTCAAATCAGGTGACTGACTCCCCTAGTCCATAACGGATTCATTTTTTGCAGCAAACCAGCCCTTCGTATGATGAGAAACATGTATAGTACAGTTTTTCTCTTGTAGGATCCAGTTTTCATCATTAGTTATAGCCGCCTAAGGCAGTCGATAATCTTTTAGAATCTTCGTATACTTCTTAGAATTCTGTATTCTTTCATTAAAAGCCAAATCACCAAGACCATAAAAAGAATAAGAATCCCCAAACAATGGCACTCCCTTCCCCTCCTTGCTTCTTAGAAAACTTCCATCTTCTAAACCAAATTTGTGCCAATAAAATGCAATGCCATCTGGACGGTCCATAGTAAAGTTCTTCTCATCAGTAAAGATTATCATTCGGCTTCTGTCGGTGTACAATGTCCCAGTTTCCACTGAACCCGTAAATGCTTATAAATGGGTGTCAAGAAAAATTACTTCTTCATTCTTTTGTACTGAAATTTATTGCCGACATGAATAGCACGACGAATAGTAAACTCTTAATTAGAGGATTTACGCAAACCCAATTCTCGTACAAATATGGTAGACAGAAGTTACAGGTTACAAACCTGTCCTTCGTGGGTACAAACTGCACGAGATTGTCTTATCACTTCTCGTAGAAAAGTCATTTCATACGAGTTGGTGGTGGTATAGCGTTTGCAGGTGCAGAGTGGCTTTCTGGAAGCTCGTTCTGGGTTCTTTCCGTCATGAATACATCTATACAACCATCCAACTCTGTACAATCTACACAAGACGAGATAGAACCTTGTGGAGATCCGAAATTCATACAAAACTTCGTCGAACAAAACAAAATGCCATCCGAGAAACAGACTGCGAACTCTAAACTAAAACGTTTTCGATTTCCTGCCCTGTATGATCTTTTCCTTGTACGCGCTGTTCGCAATGCAGATGCACACATACCTGCTTGGGGTAAGACAGATATACTTTTAGAAAAAGTTCAGAACTCGTTCTTGAAACTTGTGCCAAATAGTGCGCTTTGTTCTATGCATACACCCTCTCACAAAACACTTATCGATCGATTCAAACGTCTTGTCGTTGTTCGACGCGCGGAAGTAAAAACGAATGAATCTGCTATTGGTATTGTCGAAACCTACGGAGAAAAAGAGGCGCTTCTGGATGATCTGATCCATGAAATTGGCGAGAAAAATGAAGCTACGAAAGTGGAGAAGGAAGAACTGGGCAAAAAAGAAATGCAACTGATCGCCGCAGGAGAAAAGATACGAGATCAAGCCTTGAAGAGAAAGAAATGCGACACGTCTAATGATGAGAAAATGACTTCTTCAAAATCAAGTGGCATGAAACGAGCCCGACGTTCGGAAGCATCAAACTCGAATGATGATATGACTAATCTTATCAAGGAACAATCGAAAGTGCGCCATCAATTTGAACAAAAGAGGTTTGAATTGGAGCAGGAACGATTTCAAGTAGAACGAGAGCGAAATGCAAAGGAATTTGAAAGGTTTGAGGCTTTGAAGGAAGAAAGCAACCGTCGATTTACTCTCGAAGAAAAGAGGCTCGATATGGAAAAAGAAGAGCGCAATTTGGCGCGTGCCGAACGACAGCGGATGATAGGGCTAATGGAGGTTTTGACAAAGAAGCTTCAGTAACATTTCATAAGTCACGTGTGTGAAGAGTTCAAGTGCTTGGAATGTATGCCAGGAGCGGTGGGGATTCTGCAACTTACTTATGATGGAGGAAAGCAAATGTGCTTGCGTGTTTCGCTTACAAATGGATACTTCACTAGACTGTATTCGAGATGATCGTCATCATATCGTAGACGTCAGCAGAACATTACTCCATCCTTATAAAAAAAGCGGTTTGATATGAATTCGTTGCTGTTGTTTCGAAAGAGTAAAGACAGTTACTCCCGGATCTGATGCAACAGCATATTGACGTAAATCCCAGCTCCATGGGATAGAAGACGATTTGATTGAGAATTGGGCTTTGAGTCTGCACGCACCGAATGTTGGAATACGACTGGTGTGCACGTGCCAAATTTCATTGTGCTTGCCAGCAAACATCGCAAACTCGGCGCACGGTCATAACGCACATGTTTGATCTCCAAAGTTGTGAGACATAGGCCCGATCACTCGACCCGAAGGCAGGAGATGAACAGGAGCAGACGCACGCCCGTCGCGTACTTGCAAGGCCAAGATTATTGAACGCCTCTCACTTCACAAGAACTACCTCCACGGCGAATCCGATGACGTTTTTATGCGCCCTCCTGAACATACATCGCGCAGGATGTCCATGGGGCACGTCCATGAAGAGCAAGATGATGACGACCAGGACAACCTACCGCTGGGAGAAGCACTTTCAAAATTTCCGACTCACCACCCATTATTCATGATTCGCCTGACAAGCACGCCGCTCAATGTCCTGTCGCTCATGATAGACATACCACGAACGACGAAGATTCCGATAAAGAATTAGAAACAATAATACAGCAGCAAGCAAAAAATGATATCCATATGTCTCCATCAGAGGATAATCTTAATGATGACGTTGAGGAAAACGAAGAAGCAGACGACGATGACGACCCCAACTTCGCAGGTGGGAACACCAAGAAATCCCTTTCTTTGCGTCTGTGTGTATCTAGCCGAGCCTCCCCTATCGTCACCAAATCTGCCCGTGTGAGCAGGCCCCCGGAACCTGTTGTCCCAAATATTGGAGCTCCTGTTTGACGTAGAGAAAATTTTCCTTCTGAACCTTTCCCCTCAGCTTATTTGGGGCGCCTTCGTTCCCGCACTCGACGTCTCGGTATTTACGCACCCGATGGAAATCAGATCCGCGATGCATACCTTATCAAGCCGGAAGCAGAAATTATGCAAGACGCACATCCCAAGCGCAGCCCAGGGCGATTAGTGTGTACCGAAGTGTTTGAAACAAAACGACGAACGCGATGGAGTTCTCGCCTCAATTCCGACGCTGTGCCAAATGAAGAACCGCATCCAATTCCTTATCTAACCGGAAATCGATCACGTTGTGGCGCTCACGATCGTGGTAGGGCCTCTTTCTCGAAAACGACGAAATGGTTTTAACTCAGCCGGAGATGATGATTATCAATCTCCTCAGAGCCGCGAAGAGGAATAGGAGGAGGACGGAGAGGCCTTCTCAGAAGAACAAGAATTGGAAAGGGGTCGACACGAAGCGAGTGATGAGGAACATATTGCTTCTTCCACTCGCAGTCCTGGGAGAAATCGAAAACGTTAACCGCAGCGAATTCTTCAGCGAAAACGAAAACGTCCGCGAACCCGTTCTGCGAGAGATGAGAACGCTATTGCCCGGGATACAAGAAATAGCTACCGTCCTAGGAGAGAGCCAATGCGTCCTATGGACTTTTATATGGATCTGTGGAGCAAAAACCGGCGACGGGAAGTGCTCTCAAGGTGTTCGAAGCCTTGCTCCCTGGGGGAGGCAGACTCAGAGACAGAGCCCTCCGTTCCACCCGTAGTGTGGGGTGTAACTCCCACGGGGGATTCCGGCAGTACCGACGGAGGTGAGGAGTAGAAATCGTTGGGTCGGCAATGGGTATGGGTATCCCAAAGAATGGGGGAAAATCCGGCGAAGAGGAAAAACGAGGCGAGGGTCGGGCACTAACAGGCACCGGACCCGAGAACCAGAAAAGGGGCGAAACAACAAAAGAAACCCAATACAGGGGCGAAAACCTGTCCTCGAAAGGAAACACAAAAAGCACGCAACAAGTAAGCAGAACCCCCACGGGGTATCGTGCACGCAGGTCGTCTGAGCGGTCCCAAGGGGGTGGTTGCACGGAACCCAAACGTGGGCACTCTCCAAGTGGAGTCGTGTCCCTACGCAGGCGTTGCTAACCAGAGCCCGTTCCGGGTTGTAAGGCCGAAACGATGGCGACGAAGAACCTCTAAAGGTATCGAAGACCAACCTTGGTTCCCATTTACTCTGAGCTTCGGACTGGCAGATCTCGTCTCCCTAAGAAGGGCCCACTAACTAAACTCTACAGTAATGCACACCTGCTCAGGGCAATACACGTGGAGATCCCACTGTAAGGGCCCAAAAGTCCAACGTTCTAACAAATATCCGAAAATCGGTGCCGAAATTAAGCCACGTGTACCACGGGGCCAATCCAACCATGGGCCATCCGAATCCTTTCTTCACAGGCGAACTCTAACCAGAAAACCGTGCCACCTCAGCACACCTTAGAGGGGATCATAGTCATAACCCTCGGAGGGTTCAACCCTCATTCTATGAGTTGCATCTTCAAGTATCCCCTAACTGGGCGTTGCTCTACAGGATCGAGATAGAAGCATAGATGAAAACGACAGTACAGATGTCTCAATTCCATAAACGAAAAAACCACGTTCAACCAGAGCAGCTGCAAGTCGGGCAGGTGATGCGGTCGCGAACGATGTATCGAAAGTCGACTTTCTTAACAACCCCCTGGCGCTTTCTGACGTTGGAGCCCCCGTCCGGCCGAAACGCATGGATCGCTTCAGTCCCAAGCGGAATCGAAAGGCTCCGACGAGACCAGACCCGGTTCTCTTTGATGGTGACGATGCCCTCAGCGGAGTCCCGTCACCGATAGAACCAATTCAAGTAGATCTTATTCTGTCGTGGAATGATATTGGAGGACTCGATCATCATATACGCACCTTGAAAGAAATGGTGTTTCTTCCGTTACTGTACCCGGAGGTTTTTGAAAAGTTCCCTGTGGAACCAGCAAAGGGATTGCTTTTCTATGGGTCATCGAGTACCGGTAAACCCTTCGCGCACGAGCTCTGGCGGCCAGCTGTGGCACAGATCCAGTCAAAGCGGAGTAGATCTTGTCCAGCGACTCAAAAAAGCCGGAGTCTGAACCGAGTGGTGGACAGACAAAAGAAGAACCAAATAACCCGAGTCAAAGTCGTCAGAATGGAAGAATCATAGAGGAGGAGGTCATTGACAGTTCTGCCTTCGACTAAAATGCCCAAAAACCTGAGACGACAGTTACACAGCCAACTATTGAGATACCATCAGACATACCTTAATTGAGTCATGCAAGAGCAGATGGATTTGCGACCAGTCCGGATAAGACTATAAGTGACATAAATGCAAAGCAGGAAGAAGCTAAGCTTGATATTTCCCCATATTCTTTGCCAGCGATCAAGAAGAAACCAAGAGTGGCTTTCTTCATGCGCAATGGTGCTGACTGTCTCAAAAAATGGGTCGGATAAGCTGAGCGACATCTTCGAATGACTTTTGAGGCAGCTAAAAAACATCAACCTTCAATTATCTTCTTCGACGAGATAGATGGTCTCGCCCCTGTCCGTTCCTCCCACCAAGACCAGATTCACTCGTCAACAGTTTCCACACTTCTGAGCCTCATGAATGGCTTGGATGCAAGGGGACAGGTGGTAGTCATCGTTGCAACAAATAGAGTTGACGCTATAGATCCTGCACTGAGACGCCCTGGCCGGATTGATCTTGAGTTCATCTTTACCCTTCCCAACGCGGAAGCACGAAGGAGAATTTTGGGTATTCATACGGCGAAGTAGAAGCCTCCACCAAACCAGAAAATGCTGGATGCCGTTTCCAATATAGCTGTAGACTATTGCGGAGCTGACCTGAAGGCTTTACGCCCGGAAGCAACAATTCGGGCGTTTCGACGAAGGTATCCGCAGATTTATCGTTCACATGATAAGCTGCAAATTGACGTGAATGAGGTTCGCATTTCTACAAAAAACTTCGTCGCAGCAATGAAGGACATCATTCCGGCGAGCAACCGTAGCGCCAGAACTTATGCTCGGCCCATCTCTGAACGTCTTCGAGTCATTCTCAGCCATCCCATGCAGTTTTGTATATACCTGCCGCATCCTATGGACTTTTATACCTACTAAAAATGTTGGCAGCTTCGATGCTTGTGCTTCTTGACGATGCGCATGGTGGTGGATAGAGGAGTGAATAACGAAGGCGGGAGGGAAGCAGGCGGCGGGTTGGAGTAAGCGTCATTGATCTAAAGTGCGGAGAAAGGCGTGCAGACAAGGGGCGAGGTAGTCACAGGCACGGGAGCATGCGAAAGAGCTGGTGTGCGAGGCTTGATGGGGCGTTTGTGAAGGGGGAGGGGCACACTGAAACGTCGGGAAGCGGCATGACGGGTGTTGACGTAATCGAGCATGGGCACATAAGTGATGGCTGAGTGGAGACTGACGTGATCATGGTCTCTTCTATTCGTACGTATTTAGGACTGGACTTCTCCCTTACTTCCTTTGGCTCCTCTCGTTTGTTTCCAACCCTCCGTTTATTCACGCTGGACATCTGGCCAGAGTCATGTATTTCAGACCTTCCGCTTCAAACCCATTCAATTCTTCGTTCACAACCCGAAAACACCACGGTACACTTCGCCAAAACGTGAACGAGCAGCGCGCTTCTTCCCTAGCCCTTCATTGTAGAAACGTTCGCGCCATCTCCGATCATCACGACTCTCAAACAGTCATAAAAGATTCCTCCAAGGTGCTTTGTGGAAATCGTTCAAACCGCCATTCCAGCCGCCGAAATCGCAGGAGTAATAATTCGGAAGTATTTCACAAGCCCCATCGAAACACTCTACAAGCAAGATGAATCTCCAGTCACCGTAGCCGAAAAGGTGGTCGAGTCCGCCGTACGTGCCCTCATTAATCAGCAGTTTCTACACCACGCAATCATTGGTGAAGAGCGTACAAATCATTCTACGAAGCTTCATTCTGAATACCAATGGATGACCAACCCCATTGATGGCACCAAAGCCTTTATGATGGGGCGCGGGACGTTTTCAACCCTCATTGCTGTGGAACGTCGTAGTGTGCCTTTGTTGGGCATTGTCGACCAACCCATAACTCAAGAACGTTGGGTTGGAATCAGTGATGAGCAGGCCATGCTTCATGGTAAGCCGTTCAGAGTCAGAAACCCTCCCGTAATTTCTATATGCGTGCCGATCTCGTAATCAGCATTCTAACTTCGTTCAATTCTACCAAGTTCTTTTCGGCGATCTTTCAGCATGGCGTAACGAATTATGGCGTTTGTAGCTTTGCTATGTCTCACGATTGACTCCTCCGTGTTGATCGGCTACTACACAATTCCGTACTTTCTTTGCAACAGCCAGCATAACTCTCACTGTTAAACCCCACACGCTCAACAAATTTCTTCCTCAACCCTCCCAGATCTTATTTCCCATATTTCAGCACATGATATAGTTCACAATGACCTCCCACTCGCTCAAATCAATATTGCCCCTGAGGTCTTGCTTTTCATCAGGTCCGACGTACTCCGCGCGGAAGTTCCATCCGTTATTCGTCGCAACAGCGTATCCGTGTCACCAACCAAGTCATCAACTGCATCCTCGTCAAGATCGTTCCAGGCTTTTTTCGGTGAATACATTTCGGATATATCCTTGGTGGAATCCACAAAAGATGATTCCGTCGATTAGCTTTTGACCCTGGCTTCCCAAAATCTGTCTTCAATGTTCGACTACAAACGCACTGATGTCGTGTTTCTTTCCGTCGTTGAAGAGCATGAGGATGGCTTGCTTTCCGCCATGTATTCTGTCGAGGATCTTACTTCTGGCAGTATGCCAATTTTGTGGTCCTCTTGAATTGAAAATGGTACTGATGCCGTTGCACAGGAAACGAACTTGACGTCCTTATGGCTGAACTTTATGGTTCTACTCCGGAGTCGAGCGGCAACACAGCCGCAAATACCCGAGCAAGAACAAGTGCCTACTGCCTCATCAAGAGAAACGAAGAAGATGAAAGGCAAAGGAAACTCTCATGCTGCCACGGATGATGTTGAAGCCCTTTTAGCTAAACTAGAGAGAACTGGGCCTACCGCAAAAGAAGAATTGGATTCGAAACCCGCGGTATTCGTAGATAATCTTTCAGCGGATCTTGGAGGTGTTGCAGCTGCGGGGGATGCGGCTAATGCCAACAAGAAAGCAGAGAACAAGAAAAAGAAAGGCGCAGTGACGACCCAAGACAAGGCAAATGGTGGCACAGGCGAAAGTCTCTTAGCTGCTCCTAACACGATGAAACCAAAGAAGAAAGAATCCGTTATGGTGTGTTAGATGCGAGAACTGAGAAAGAAAATGTTGGCCGAAGAAGAACGTTGACGGAACCAAGAAGAAGGGGAAACTGTACCCTTTTTGCTCATCATCGATACGTCTGGGCATGATTCCTCCACAAATAATCGTTTTCGCATTTCTTCATTATGAGATGATCACAAATCACAATAATCTCTAAAGCTTGGTGCTTCACACTCGAAATAGCTGCTCACTTGGCCACCTTTCTCTGTACAAGTCTTGAAGTTTAGCAGCAATGCTGACGCAATGTAAAGAAGCGCAACCGGAAAGCAACGCACGCAAAAAAGACGAAAAATGTCGTTTCGCACCCACATTTGCTTTAAATCTTTGTAATTGTAGGACAATGCCTCCAAGGGGGAAAACCTACGAAGATGTCTGGATCTTCCTCTCACGAGGTAACCGGCGCGGTAGAGCCCTCCCAGGGATCGGCGCGCAATGCCGGGTGTAAGCCAGAGCCGAACCGTCGCGACGGGCGCAGGGAGGCTGAAAGAAGCCGAGAATATCCGCGTAATGCGGTGCTTGCGTATCCTCTGAGGAGGCAAAACCCACGAGAGTGGCGAGCACGACAGGTGTCAGTGCGAGCCGCAAGAGCGGGAATTGCCCAATGAAGGGGAGGAAAAGGGAAGGAAAATGGGAACGGAGGCAAGAGGGCGAGGTTGACCACGAGTCGCAAGAGGGGACTCGGGAATAGCCGGCACTGCCGGGTGTAGCAAACCGTATACACGGGCGGAACCACGAAAGTGGGAATAGATACCCAACACACGAAGGCTGCGTGAATGTCCAAGGGGGTTGGGAAGCCGTGCACCA
The DNA here is from genome assembly GCA_030374765.1 of Agarophyton chilense. Taxonomy (NCBI): domain Eukaryota; phylum Rhodophyta; class Florideophyceae; order Gracilariales; family Gracilariaceae; genus Agarophyton; species Agarophyton chilense. The sequence continues at coordinate 803,085 of JARGXX010000129.1, forward strand.
CGGGAAATCCCTCCGTAAGGAGTTGTATATCCGCGCAGGCGGTTCGACCCAGAGCCAAGATCTGGAAGACCAAGATCACCATTGTTGGGGAGACTTTACTGGACCGGCGGCCGCGAGGCCAGCGGCTTAAGTACTGTAGTCACCGTAGAATAGAATAAATAAAGTCTATCCTAAATAACTAAATGTCCGTCTAACAAAAGGGGCTAATCTGGCGGCCACGTGTCGCGCGGGCGCTGCGGCCACGTGTATGGCACCCAGTCCCGCCGGTGCATCACCGGCGTTCCGGGTGTCGCCGTGAAAACGGATTACTCCTACTCATAACGAGGTTGCACGCCGGAGGCTCCGGAAAAAACTTAAGTCCCCAAAAACCTCCCTGGAGGACGTTGCTCTTCAGTAATTCCACTCCACAGACGTCTGTAGTGCATTCATCGAAGCATTATACGCAAGCTGTTGATCCGAAGCGCATGTTCTTTCAAATGCAGTCTGCAACAAAGGTCGCAGAAAATATGCCGGATCGGCATACAGATACTATTGCACCCCACCCAAATTCATACAATGTTCCATGAGGGATTCAATTCCGCTTTTCCTCAACAATGTAAGATCGTGTCTTCTTCCTACTTCAGGACCAAAAAGATGAAATATGAGACCATCAGGTGTAGAAATGGTCTGATACTTCAAACAATATTTGCGAATATGAACAGAGTAACATGCTCTTTGGTTGCTTCCCATCCCACCAGGCCGACAGATCCTAATTTTTGTGCAATCAAGAAAACCAACACACCTATCAAGCATTCCTTCCCGTCGTCGAATTGCATCTGCGTAGATGAATGCGTGGTCCGTCAGCAGCTGACATTGCAAGTTTGTGATGAGTTTAACTTTTGAATCCACAAACCGCTCACCTGCTTCCCAAAAGATCTCACTTATGTGTGTGTATCGCATTCCAAGAACTGTTTCCTGTAGTGCAATGCCCGCGTGCGGGAACACACCACGAAGACGCTCGGGATCTTCCTCCACGGAGGTAGCTGAGCGGAAAAGAGCCCTCCCAGAGGTGACACGACTTAGCCGGGTTGTAAGGCCGGGGTCACCCGTCGCGACTTGCGCAGGGAGGTGAAGAAGGGCTCCTCTTGTGCGTGTGCCTCGGATTGAGGAAAAGGTCCACACGGTGGCCGTGATCCGACGCGTCGGTACAGCCGCGGATAGCGGGATGCTACCCGTAATCGGGGAACGAGGAAAAGGAAAAAGGGAAAAAGGGGGAAGGAGGGGGACGAGGGGCGATGGCACCGAGTCACGAGAGTGGCTCTGTATGATACGGCACAGCCGGAGACCAACCCTTAACAAGGCGAAACACAACAAGAGTTGGAAAAACACTCCCAGCGATGGGTCTCTTTAGGCGGGCAAGGGGGATGGTCAACCCGAGTGCTACGCGCTACTCCTCGTGAGAGGTGATTAGCCCGCGTAGGCGGTAGAGACCAGAGCCAAACCCAGATCGGCAACCTTGGGGAAGATTGAGATCGGGACCCTTGATGGGGGAGTTTACTGGTGCGGCGGCCACTGCCGTCGCACTAAGTACTGTAGCTCCCCTAGTGTAATAACTAAATAAATAAATAGATAAATAAAAAAATAAATAGGGAGTTCCTATCCACCCACCTACTGTGGTCATAACTACACCTGCCAACCGTCCCACACGTGTAGACATTCCGGCATTCCGGTGAACGGTCATAGACTGTACTCATATAATGAGCAAGTGCCGGATGTTCCGGAAAAATACAAAGTCCAAGAAAACCCCCTTCAGAGGGCGTGCACTTCATATCCCCCCCGTAAGACCAGGGGAGTACCCGCAAAGCGGGACGGAGCGCAGTCTGAGAACTCCATAAAAGCGCGCCCTCTTCCGGTTCGCCGGCATCATGTCTCCTTCCAACAACTCTTCTGCCTCCGCAGCCCACCGACCTCAAGCGAGGAACACTTCTCCGACTATGTCGCGCAACTCGTGGCAACAGCTTCCTGCTTCCGCGTTCACCCATCCTCCTCAGAGGTTCGAACATCCGTGTTGGACGCACCTTCTTCCGACGCCGTCGGCTACACGACCAATGTCCCGCGCCGATTCGAACAATCCAGCGCCTTCTCATCCGCGTGGCGGGTCCGCGCGAAGCGGTGAAACAACCACTCGGCAGTGGCCATCCTACGACTACCTAGTAGGGCAAAACCCGAATACTAGGCGTGGCGCGTTTGTACTCCGCCGCGCGCCATGGTTTCACCCCACCGCAGTGCGGGACGAAGAACTCTTGTCCCAATACGTGGACGGAGCCGACACCCTTCCGGGGGATTTGCACTTCGCAGTGGTGGCCTCCTGGGACTGGCGCAATCGAGTTGCCGTACCCATTCACCACATCCGGCGCAACCGGGGGGAATCCGCTGAGGCGGCGCACACCGCGTTCGTGCGGATCGCGTACCAGCGACAAGGCCGGGCGCCGATTGACGCACTCATTCCCCCATCCACAGGGTTCGATGTGGAATTCTACCGCACGGGCGGGGAGATTGGGTACTGTTCCCGCTTGGCAGAGTCGGAGACTTTCGCTTGGCGAAACATTCCTGTTGCCAGGCAAGAAGCAATGTGCTGGACAAGGCCGCTCCTCCGTGCGGAGTTCCGCTATATGCCCCGGACGTACCGGTCGAACTTCTTGCAGAATTTCATCCGCTTCGAGCGGCGAGCGAGTTCCTGATACGGGTATTTTGTCCCGTACCAGAACAACGAGGCTGAACGGATCGCACCCGCGCACCGACAAGGGCGGTATGTCCCCCTCCCACCGTGGTGGAGCCATTTCGAGGCGTGCCGAGGGTGCTATATTGAGCTGCCCCCGGTGTTCACCTACTTAGGGTCATACCTTCTCAGGGATCCCCAAGCGGGGCTGTGGTCGGTCGTGATAACCGAATGGGCCGTCCGCACCGCGGCATTTCTCCTCGCGGAGGTTTATGACCGATACCGGTTTTGGTACCTTCAACCGCGCGTGCGGGCTGCCATGCGTCGCTTGGACATGCAAATCCCCCTTGGGGGTGTTACAAATTGCGAGGAGGTGGCGGCCCTACTCGATTGCATCGATTCCGTGCATTGGACCGAGGTACCGCTTGAACAAAGCGGCCGCCACGATGGCGGAAGTGGCGGAAGTGGTCCCGGGCTAGGGAGAAATACCCCGCTTGCGGGCGACTTCATATACTTCGACCCGTGGGAGCTCCGGGAGGTAGGCTGCGAAGAGGCGGAAGAGTACCGGGCGAGCCCGAGAGTCATTCCTGCGGGGCACCCGCGAGGGTTCGTCGACGCCGATGAATATTATCCGGTGTACGATGAGAACGACCCCATGGTGGACAACGATCCGGACGGTCCGGCTAACGGCACTCCCTTCGGAGATGACGGGTATGAAGCGAGGGGCGATCCCGAGGGCATGGAAGGCGTGGAGGTCCCGGTCCGGGGCGTGGGTGCGGGTCGCACGGCTACGCCGGAAGAGTTTAGTCCTCCGCGAGAGGTTTCCCACCGCGCGGCTTCGCCGGTTTCCCATGTTCCGAACCCCGGGCCCTCGTCGGCAGGAGCGGGCGAAGGGCCTGCTGCAGGTTTGGACGAGGGTGCGATCGTCGCCAATTTCCTCCGAGGAGTGGGTCTGAGCGTGAACGACACCTCCGGTGACCTTGCCGCGATGCAGGAGAAGCTTGTTACCCGCCTTGGCAGAGTTCCTCCCTCGGATGGGGGCGATCGCTAACAGTCGGTCCCACCGGGTCGCGCAGCGAAGGCGCTCTTTGCGACATAGACGTAGTAAAAGTGACCGTTGTCTTAATTACTCCCCCATCTTCACGCGAAGCGCGGAAACATCCCCCGGGAATACGGGATGGCCATGGCCAATGAATATCTGGTCAACCGGTGGCTAGGTCCGCGGCGCGGTGAGCGGCTGGTTTTCCAGTGTAGTTTAGCAGCAGCACGAACAGGGCGAACGTCCATCCCGATGGGAAAACCGTGATCACGGGATTTAGCCAGTGTTCTGGATGAAAACCATCTAGTGTGGGTTGCCTACCCTGCGAGGAGGAACAAAGGCTGCTCGTCTCCATTCCACCTTGGTGGTTGTTTCCGTGTGGACGGGGATCTAACCAACCTGGGCGTTACACAGCGTAGCTGGAGTCGCGGTACCCGCTTGGCGGTGATATCGTACCACCTGGGAACGGGGAAGATGCTCGATTGGCTCGTCGGAGTTAAACGAAGCATCGTATCCGTACCAACGGACGAGGTATTGTAAAGTCCCGCTTTCGTCGTACGAGTGCCCGAGGATTCGGTCGACCACATACTCTTGTATGTATACTTCCCGGCCCTGCCGTGTGGTGGTAACACCAGCCGAAGTCTCGGTGGGTTCCCCGCTGGGGTAGTTCCCGTTGGACAGGCGTTCCGCGCTTTCCTCCCGGTAATCCGGTCGTACCGCGAGTCTGCGGTTATCCCGTCGTAAACTACCGCTATTGCGGGATAGCGTCTCCGCTGCAGCGGGTGTCTGCCGTGCACGCGGGGGTGTGGTCGGGTCAAGTGCCGCCTGAGACGGATGGCGGGCACGTGCTGTGCGATCCGCCTCCCCAGCGGGGTCCGTGGCCCAGCACGAGCGGGCTGACACTTCGCTCGCCGTGGGACGCCGCTCGGCGGGCGCCGGCTCTTCCCCTCGGGGGGTGTCGCCGTGATGCGCCGCGCGCGAGGTCTCAAAAAATTCACCCTTTTTTGGGGCAGCATTTTTTGAAAAAATTGCTTTGCCATCGGGCGCCGCGCGCGAGCCCTCAAAACATTCACCCTTTCTGGGGCCAGGATTTTTTTTCAAAAATCCTTCCTTTCCACGGGCAGACTTCCCATTTCCAACGTGTGCGTCTCCCGGCTTTGCCGGTACTTGACTCTCCCCAGCGCCAGGGTCGGCTGTAACGCTTTTCGTGCGTTCTCGTGATCGTGGCATGTGCTGCTCCGAGCGCACCCCTGTGGGGAGATGACGTCCGTCCGCGGCGGTAATTTCCGGTGCGGCCGGTTGACCATTTCCTTGACGGGTTCCATGACTTTGAACGTCCCCTGCGGGGCTGCGCGGGCCAAGTCCAGGCGTTGGCGTGCCCACTGTGGCTGACTTTTCCGCACTGCGGATAGTTGCGTCCAGCTTCACTTGTTCTTCAGACAGTTTAAGGCGCGAGCCTTCCGTCAGCGACGGTGGGTGTTCCTGAGAACCAGGTGTGGCTTCATCGTCGCGTGCCGCGTTCGCGGGAGTGGGCGTAGCTTCTGGCGGGATGCCCGATTGAGTAGAGCTGCGTGACATCCGTTGCGACGGCGAAGATTGCTCCGAACGGAGATGTCCCTCCCCCTCCCGAGGTGGAGCCACGGAGGGCAGCGAGCGAACCGCATGGCGGGAGTAGATCCCCGGTCGAGTGAGACCGGTTGTTGGCTGGCGAGAAAAGCCAGCCGGTGCCGACACAGTCGGCGGGCCATCTACTAGGTATGGTAGGTCCGAAAATCCCCGGGTGGGGTGAGGCAGAACGCTGGGGCGTTCAAGTGCCAGGGTACCCGGTGTTGCTGATGTCGGTGGAACCCCCGAGTCCTGCTCTGCAGGTGGTTGTAAAATAACCGCAGGAGAGGCAGGCGGAGCCAAGGTAACCCGGTCACGGGAGAGTCGTTCGTGATTGTCTCCCATTTCCACGACGACCGTTGTCGGAGTGACCGAGATAACCTTGAATGGTCCGTCCGCCACAGGAGAGAGCTTATGGCGTTTCTCCCTTTCGGGGTTATAGTATTCCTTACGTACGAACACGCGGTCGCCAGCCTTCAATGGGTGGGGGCGCTCCCGCCGTAGACGGAGATCAAAATCCCGCTTGTAGGCGGCTTGGGCGCGCGCCATTGCCTTCCGTGCGGCCGGTACCAGCCTGGTCAGCCATGTTTTCCAGCGTTGCCGGAAGTCACCCACTGATGGGAAGGAGTCCAGCGTAGCTTGGGGTTCGAGGGCCACTGGTGGTGGGGTCCTCGACAACACCAATTGGAATGGGGAAACCCCGGTAGTCCGGTGCACTTGCGTATTATACGCGAAGGTGATAGCGTCCGTGTATAAGTCCCAAGTTTTTGGGTGGTCAGCGACGTAGGAGCGGAGCGAAGCCAGCATGGTCCGGTTAAACCGTTCAACTTGCCCATTACATTGGGGATGGTAAGTCGTCGTAAACAGGTTTTTGACATCCAGGATGCGGCAGACATCCTGGAAGAACTGCGACGCAAACTGCTTTCCGTTATCGGACAATAACTCCACAGGAGGGCCATAAACGAAGATCCAGTGCGTGACGAAAGCTTCCGCCACGGTGTAGGCCGTAATCCTCCGTAGAGAGACTGTCCGAACCAGCTTCGAGAAGCGATCCGTGATAACGAGTAGGAACTTCTTCCCACGCTTCGTGGCGACTAATGGCCCGAGGATGTCGATAGCGACAAATTCGAGGGGCGCCCTTGCGGGGAATAGGTGCAACTTCTTCGCGTTCCGACGGAGTTTGACCCGGTTCTTGGCACATTGCGTGCAGAAGCGCACAGTTGCATAGCAATCAACCGCCATTGCGGGCCAGTAGAAGTCCCTTCTGAGGGTCAGGTAGAGTTTTCTTCCGCCGGCATGGCCGCTGACTTTCGCAAAGTGCGAGAGGTGTAGTACCCTTGTCTGCAAGGAGTGTGGCACCACGACTTGTGGGGTGTTTTCGACGGTACGGATTAGGTAACCGACGTCATTTACCTCAAACGGGAGGGTTTCACCACCGTTAAGGCGGGCGCGTACTTCCGCGCAAAACGGGTCTGCAAACTGCTTTCGGATCAGTTCCTCCGGTTGGATGGGTACAAAATTTCCCGGTACGGGGTTCTTCGTGGGGTCCTCGCTCGAAGCGAGGATAGCGTCAAAGTCAGCGTCTGTTTCCCAGTCATTTGGCCACTCAGGATCACTCGGGTCCGGCGCTGCCGGTTTCGGTTTCTCCATTGTGAAGCATGGTATATCGTCATCTTCCGTTGGGAGTGCCTCCCCATTCGTGGGTAACCGGGACAGGGCGTCGGCCTGAGTGTTTTGCGCTCCTTTCTTGTATACGACCTCGAAGTCGTATTCCGCTAGGCGGAGCCTCCACCGCATGAGGCGGCCCGATGGGTCGGAGATGTTCATCAACCACCTCAATGAGGAGTGATCCGTGTAAACGGTGAAGTGAACGCCTAGAAGATAGGGACGGAGCGTGCTGAGTGCCCATACTACGGCTAGGCATTCCTTCTCCGAGACGGAGTAATTCCGTTCGTGCACGTTGAGTGAGCGTGACCAATACCCGATTGGATGGCGTTCTCCGTCTGGGGTGGTTTGGAAAAGAGCGCAACCAACTTGGTAGTCGCTCGAATCCGTATCCACCGAGTACGGAAGGTCCGGTTGGGGCAACGATAAGATCGGCGCTGAGGTGACAGCCTCCTTTAAGGAGTTAAAGGCATCCACCTGGGGGGCTGTCAGGGGGTCCAGTTTTGGCGGTTGGCCTTTCCGCAACAGGGCATTCAGCGGCGCTGCAGTGTCCGAAAAGTTCGGGATGAACCGTCGGTAGACGTTGACAAGTCCCAAGAAGGAGCGGAGCTCCGTTTGCGTCCTAGGTTGTTTTGCCTCGACGAGGGATTTAACTCGAGCCTTCTCGATCATGAGCTGCCCTGGGCGGATAATGTGCCCAAGGTACTTCACGGTGTCCGTGAAAAACTCGCACTTCCTCAGCTTGAGGGTAATCCCAGCATCTCGTAACACGGTGAGAACGTCCCTTACATGGGTGAGATGGTCCTCGAGATTATCTGAGAAGACGATGATGTCATCCAGATAAACGAGACACGTCCGCCACTTAAAGCGGTTGAGCAGGATGTCAATCGCTCGTTGAAATGTGGCCGGGGCGTTGGTGAGGCCGAAAGGCATCCGCTTGAAGCGGTACGATCCTGCGTGGCAGACGAAGGCGGTCTTGTCACGATCGCTCTCCCGAACGGGAACTTGCCAATACCCCCAATTTTCATCCAACGCCGTGAACACGGTTGCTCTCCCAAGGGAGTCAATACATTCGTCCATACGAGGGATGGGATACGTATCCCGTACCGTGACGGCATTGAGCCGACGATAATCGATACAGAAACGCCAGGTTCCGTCGCTCTTGAGAACCAGGACCACTGGGGAAGCCCACGGCGATTGAGCCGGTTCTATCACTCCGGCTCGGAGCATTTTCTCCACTTGGAGCTGTTCCTCCTCGCGAGCCTTTGGGCCTGCCCTGTAAGGGGGTTCCGAGCAAGGACGTGAGTTCGGCAGCAAATCTATCCGATGTTCCGTCGTGTTAATCTCTCCTGAGGAGCCATCCCACATAGTGGTGAATTCTCGCAACATGCCGCGTAGCCGTTCGCGATGCGAGTCTGGCACGTGGCCGAGGTCAAGGTTCTCCAGTGCCTTCAGGGCATCGGTTTCCCTGGTGTCTTCGGGCTCTGGTAATCCTGTAACAGGCAGTGACTCCGAGTTTTTCGGCGTGGCGGACTCCGCTCCCCCCTTCCCAGACGAAGAGACGACGTCGTCGGTGCGGTCGTCCTTGGGGACTGAGATCCCGAGAACATCGGCGGCGGTGGTCTTCGTCGGAAGCATGGCCAATGGGTGCGGGGTGACCGAGCCAATTACTTGGTTCTTCACCAGATACTGGGGGGTACTGCCAAGGTTGGCGACTAGGAGCCGGAAGGGTACATCCGGAGTCACATTGACAATTCCGTTTGCGACGACCAATTGATATTTCTCGTACAACGAGGCAAGGGGTTGGATAACCCGGAGACCGTGTTGACGGGAATTGACCTGCACCATAACCTGAGTCTCAGGAGGTATCGCAACCGATACAGCAACACGAAGCTTGGTAGACTGCCGCTGGGCGGGTGGCGGTTCTTGCGCAGCAGGTAACGGTACTTGCTTTGGCGATGCCCGCTTCGGCGGTTTCCGAACTATGGCGACGGTGGAGCCGTCGTCGAGTTCGATTATCCTCTGACGAGGTCTGATGGCCTCGACAAACCTGTCGCAGTAGTCACAGCCCAGTATTACTGGGGTAGCCAGGGTGCGGCACACCACGAAGTCGAGCTTCACCACCGAGGTGCCCAGCCTCACGACCAAAGTGATGGTCCCTACCGTTTTCAACGGGTTATTATTCGCATCAGCGACGTCGGGAACCGCTTCGGAGCGAATGTGAGACCGCAGTAGCGGGGGTAAAGCACTCTCGACGATGAAGTTCGGGCCAGCACCTATGTCCAGGACTGTTAAGTATCTCACCAAAAACTGGGGGCTCAGGCCAAGGTCGGCGTAAACTTTATAGTTTCGCTTGGCCATCACCATGACTCGATCCGGGATCCGGTTATTCTTCACCCGTATCCACGGTCGACGCAAAACACCGAGGTGTTCCGAGTCCGCGTCAGCGGTGTCCTTCCTCGAGAGGATCTTCACCGGGGAGCGAGGCGATGACGCCTCGGGCGTCAACAGTCTCGATTCTGAGGACGCCCCTCCAGAAGAGGAGACTCCCCCAATTAGTTTTCCTGAGCGGGATCCGCTTGCGGCGGTTGCTCAGGGTCCTCGACCACCAAGGCATTAGCCCGTTGATCGCGGTTTCCCGCATTAGCGGCGTTTGGACCGCCAATGGCGGGTGGACCGTTGTCGTGCGGGGCCTGTCTAGCCGGTTGTACCGGAACATACCTTGCAGAGGTGGCGGTGGGCAGGGCGAGCGAAAAGTCCGTTTTAGCGCGGAGGTATGAAGCGACGGGCACGGTTTGCTTCTCCTGCGGCGTCAGGGCCTCATAATTCCCCACCACTTTGGGCATATCCCTCAAAGAGAGGAGACACTGGGGTGAGGTGTGGCCGTGCAAATAGCAAAGGTGGCAGATGAGTGCCGGCCTCGGCCGCGGGTTTGCATTCCGATTATCGGCAAAACGCACCCCTTGGCGGGTATCCATCCATCCTGGCCGTTGGAAACGAGTTTGACCTCCCGCATGCGGGACTCTTGGCGGCGGAACACGGCCGTTCCCCGCATACAGAAGCGAGCCCTGCTGTGCGGTGTCAAACGAATCCGTAGTAGACGGCAAGTCCGTGGTCGGGATAGAGATCCCATCCTCGTGGGCGAGTTGCACGTTGTCGTACCCCTGCGGGGGCTTGTCATCCGCTAAAAGAGAGAGGGATGGAGAGCGGTCCTCCACCAACAATGCCTTGGTAGGCTTCAACCTCGCTTGAGGAACGCGTGCACGCAGTGCGTCACCCTCCGCCTTGGCGGTTTGGATAAGCTCGAGATAGGTGATTCTCGGCTTATCCTCCCGGCGACGGGCCACGAGTGTTTTGATGGCGGGGTTGAGCCCGTCGATAAACATCGTGCAGCGCTCCCTTGCGGGATAAACGTTCCCACAACGGTGGAAGGCCTTGTTGAGGCGTACCGAATACTCGGTTTCCGTCTCGCCTTGGCGTTGACGTGTATCTCGCAGGGCGAGGATCGCGGAATGAATTGCTTCATTCGTCGCGTATGACCTCAGTAGATACTGGACGGCTTCGGGCCAACAGGAAACTCCTCCCTCGGAGGCTCGCGATGATCCTCTAACAGAGGTGTATTGGTCTTCGGCCATCCCCCGTAGGAAGTACGGTAACGCGATATAGGCTTGCCCTTCGTTCATGCCTAATATATCGGCTTCCGCTACAAAGCGGGCGAGGAAATCCAATACCAGGATTGGATCCTCTCCAGAAAAAGTCTGGTTCCGCAGGGAAAGCTGCATCCGTTTGATGCAGTCTTTCACCCTTCCCGTGCCACGGGGTGTACGGTCCAGCGAGGAATCCTCCAGCCGGTAGTACCGGTACGAGAGCAACTTCCGAAACTTCGGGTCGGTGGGTTTCAGCTGCTTTAACCCAGAATGCTTCCGGCCTTTCTGCCGCGACCGAATCGCACCTTCGGTGGCTGAGGACCGCTTGGAGCGGGAAGAGCGAGTGGGGCGCTCATTCTCCGAGGAGGAGTCCGTCGAGTTGGACCTCTCGGACCTGCTCCTACCAGAATCCGACGAGTCGGTGTCGGAGTCCGGGTACTTTCCCTTCCGCTTCCGGCGGTTCCTGCTGTTGCCGGCATGCTCGTCACGATGCGACACAGCGACCGGCTTTGCCGGAGTATCGTTGTCCATCAAGATGGTCTGTTCCAATGTCTCCAGGCGTGCGCAAACCCGATTGAATCGGTCATCAATTCCTTCAACGAAGGCAGGGGGTCTACCCAAACACTCTAACATTTCGTTGACATCCTCCCGTAAAGTACGGAGATCCTCAACAGTGCCCTTTGCAGGGGAGTCCTCCACGATCTCGCGGAGGGCCTTGAATTCCCCAACAAGGGCGTTGTGGGCGGTACGAAGGGTGCGCACCTGATCCTCCAGGGAGGGACCCTGGGGGTTGTCGCCAACGTTTGCGGTAGGCAGGGGCACCGCAGCTGCGGGTTCTGACCGGGACACGGGAGGTGCGCCGGCAGCAGCCGAAGGAGCCCCACCGTCCATAACAGGTTGTGACCACGGGGGCAAAGGAAGGTTCCGGGATTCCCGGTTGCGGCTCGAAGGTCGAGAGCTACTACCCCTCACGGGGATGCGCGAGACGAAGGGGTCGTCTGCGCGGTCCGAACCGGTTCGGGACCGACTTCGAGTGACGGCCCCATCGGTTTCATTGGGCTTCCGATTCATCGGCGGTTACCCTTGAGAGGGATGAGAAAAACGGAACTTTCCGGGTCAACACTGACAAGACCTCAAACGAGGGAAACACACAAGTGGAACTCCTTTCTTTCTAAGTCGGGAGACCACTTTGTAGTGCAATGCCCGCGTGCGGGAAAACACCACGAAGACGCTCGGGATCTTCCTCCACGGAGGTAGCTGAGCGGAAAAGAGCCCTCCCAGAGGTGACAAGACTTAGCCGGGTTGTAAGGCCGGGGTCACCCGTCGCGACTTGCGCAGGGAGGTGAAGAAGGGCTCCTCTTGTGCGTGTGCCTCGGATTGAGGAAAAGGTCCACACGGTGGCCGTGATCCGACGCGTCGGTACAGCCGCAAATAGCGGGATGCTACCCGTAATCGGGGAACGAGGAAAAGGAAAAAGGGAAAAAGGGAGAAGGAGGGGGACGAGGGGCGATGGCACCGAGTCACGCGAGTGGCTCTGTATGATACGGCACAGCCGGAGACCAACCCTTAACAAGGCGAAACACAACAAGAGTTGGAAAAACACTCCCAGCGATGGGTCTCTTTAGGCGGGCAAGGGGGATGGTCAACCCGAGTGCTACGCGCTACTCCTCGTGAGAGGTGATTAGCCCGCGTAGGCGGTAGAGACCAGAGCCAAACCCAGATCGGCAACCTTGGGGAAGATTGAGATCGGGACCCTTGATGGGGGAGTTTACTGGTGCGGCGGCCACTGCCGTCGCACTAAGTACTGTAGCTCCCCTAGTGTAATAACTAAATAAATAAATAGATAAATAAAAAAATAAATAGGGAGTTCCTATCCACCCACCTACTGTGGTCATAACTACACCTGCCAACCGTCCCACACGTGTAGACATTCCGGCATTCCGGTGAACGGTCATAGACTGTACTCATATAATGAGCAAGTGCCGGATGTTCCGGAAAAATACAAAGTCCAAGAAAACCCCCTTCAGAGGGCGTGCACTTCATTTCCATATCATACTATGTATATGCAGATGATATCCTTTTCAGAACGATACAAAATGCTGTAACAGAGTCACAGTGGTATCGATTGCGAAGAGTGCAATTAATATTCCGTCTAAAAGCGCCAGCAACACGCCCAATATCGTTTCGACAAAATCGAAAATCATGAAGGCATTGCTGATCAGAAAATATTTTAAGGTTAAATGTAGTATGTTGGATGCGTAAGGCTCTCAGTTTGAGGTTTGACAAATGGCTTTGAGCATCATAGAAACGGTTCCAAAGCGTTAACATTACCGATGATTCTGCTTCCACGCTTTGAGCAACTAATAAAAAAGTACGTCGGCTTCGGAGACGAACCCGAGCGCGTCCAATTGAATAATGTTCTTGACGAACCATTGATCCTTCACACAGAATGGAATCGTTTTTGTTCCGTGTTTGTCACACTTGAAACAGAAACATAGCTCTAGATGCGAAGCGTAACAAGCCATTAGTTGGTTTGCGTAAGGCACACCACTCATAATTCTCGTGGAAAAAATCGTATTGTACGTGGGAGGCATGGCTACGAAGCTTCACACGAGAATTTGTTTTGCTTAAATCCTCTATCGAAGAAAAAGTTTTGGCTTCTAAGCGGCTTCGCCTGTGCGTACTGATTCTCAAAATAAACGTGTTTCGTCGGCAGCAGACAACTTGTGGGGCTTACCATTTTCTTTCTTTGTTCCGTACGCCGCTGGAGCTTTTAAGAAGTTGGTGACTACCGTTTTGAATCTGCGAATTGCCTTCGCAATATTACGGTGGGTTAAATTGTTTTGAAAATGAGCAAGAATGGCTCTTTTTTGTTCGGAGGTAAGGAAAGTTTTTCGAGGCATTTTTCATGCATTCACTACGATTCGGCATTGCTTTTTGACTGTTCCTATCTGTTACCTGAAGTGTATGGGTTTGCTACTGTTTGGAATTGAAGTTTGGCGCGAAAAGAAGTGTTTCTGTTTTGGTCCTATAGTTTTGTAACCAAGACAAACAGTATGCATATCTCGAGAACTCAGGGTGTGTTTTAACTGGAGGGGTTCTTTGCATTGATTGTTTTCTATCTGTTTTCGCCTCCTGTACTACGTAGGCGTCACTAGAAGCACGCGCGGCTTTTCTCGCAATTTGGCGTCGCAGGGCTGTTCTGCCAGTTGACTTGCGCGCTGTTTGCTTTGTACGACCCATTAGAGAATTTAGTAGCCTGAGCAAAAGAAGTCCACGCTATTTAAGAAGAGGTGACACGTCCACTTCTGCGTCAGAAGATGGACCTCTATAGACGGAAGCAAACGCGTCGGAAATATGTCTTCGTTCCGCGTGCGCGTTTCGCGGAAAGGCTGTAAGTTGTATCGCGTTAAGGCTGGGGGTGTGGAATACTGTGTCATACACGATTGCCACCTGTAACCATTCTGCCGGGGCTGTATACTAAATCCTTCTCCCTTGCTCCAACCCTACACACTCGGTGGAAGGTGCAAGCGGGGGGAGCCCTTACGCCCATACGCCCATTTCGATTCTGCCCTACACCCGACCGCGCTCCGCGAGCACACATTAGACTCTCCACCAACAGCCCCTTTCGCACTGTGTACGATTGCTTACAAGAAATGGAACTCGTCGTTTGAATAAATTCACGTGCCAGGGTGGACAGGCATCGAATCTGCGGAGGAACCAGCGTGCTGCTAGAAAGCTAGACAATACATTTCATACCTCCATAGATTCACTATGTTCCAAACCAGGGACAAGTTATCGCATGATGCAAACCTCGCAAGATGCCGTGCAAGGATATCTTGCAGGGAACCTGTTCAGCTAGACTGGGAAGCCAATTGTTCAACACTGCGGGAACGTTTTTGTAGCCAGAGAGGGGCTTGTAGATTATGAATCTAGTTCCGAAAATCAACCACCCATTGTGATGATCGCCACGCATCACAATCGAGGTTGATTGCTTCATCGATTCTTCCGATCAAAAAGCTACGAAAAAAGAAGATTGAACTTGTAGGAGGTGTTTTCGGTATCACTACATACACATCTGAAAGATGGAACCGGGCTCCGTGCCAAACCGTGGTTGCGCTATTGTCTCAACCACATTGTGGCAAATGGAACTCGTCGTTTGAAGTTTCACGTGCCAGGGTGGAAAGACATGGAATCTGCGGAGGAACTAGCGTGCAGCCAGAAAGCGAGACAATACAATTCATACCTCCATAAATTCACTATGTTCAAAACCAGGGACAAGTTATCACATGATGCAAACATCGTGGAAGTCTGTCGTGCAGGAAACCTGTCAGTACGACTGGGGTTGAGAGAAATCCTTGCAAGCTGAAATCTCCGAGTCTTTCCATTCTAGTTCAAACTATGCTTCTTTTCAACAGTACTTAATGCTCTAAGGGATACTTTTCTGGTCTGCAGTTATCAAGCTTCTTTCCCGTGATTCAAGCATGGAGTACAGATGTCAGAATTCAAATTGCAAAAGTCGTACGTTTTCTACGGCGGAAGAGCTTCAGAGGCACAGAGATCACATGCACATATTCCGAGATACACCCATCTTGTCGGAATCAAATGAACACCGCAGGCCCGCGAACTGTCACACCCCACAACCAAGTGCTACCTTGCACAGTTCAAGCTCTTCGGGAGCAAAAATGCCAGTTTATCAACCGTTTACCCCTTTCAGGGGCTCGACCAGTCGACAGCATAGCCTTCGGACTGGACCAGGCAACACAGCTATTTTGCAGTTATCTGAAGTACAACCTGGTACGATGCCTCGATATCCCCACGACAGCGCGGCAGGCAGCTCCATTTTCAAATTATCGAGCGTGCGACCTCAAGTTGGTACCAAAAGAACTGTAGATCGCACTTCAAATTCAAAACCCTCAAAGGGAAACCGGGCCCTATGCCCTTATTGCGGAGAATTCTACCTTAAAACATACATAAAGCGTCATATAAACTCGGCCCATCATGGAGTATCATTCTCATGCAATCTTTGCAAATCTGAATTCAGTCATCTTTCCAGCTTTCAAAGGCATTGCAAAAGACTCCATAAACAACAGAAATGAACCCAATGGTCAAATCACATGCCAGATCAGGTGGAGGCTATTTGCTCCCTTTGCGAGTTGCTTGCGGTCTTTCAGGGTTTGCCCTCTTGTTCGACGACCGTTCCGAGTGTCTAGCGTATTCGTGTTGTTCGTTGCGGGGATGGGCGTTTCTTCGTGTGGTCTTGAGGTGAGGGAGATAGTGGTGTGTTCAGACTGTTCAGCTTTACGACAGCGTATGGATTTTGACCTGAGAGGAAGACTTGTGTTCACAGTTGGATCTCGTCTTGTCTGGTACTATTAACTAGGTATTCCTACTGTTTTGAAACAAAAGACCCGCACTTTAAAGGTAGGTACATATGTGGCGGTCAGACTGTAGCTCAAGCCCAACGCGATCTCACGTAAAACTATTAAGTGACCCGGAATGCACCAGGAAAGAGATGGGATCCATGTATCTGAGTTGGTGCGAGCCGTGTACAGGGATGCCGCAGTTCTTAGATCCGTTAGTCCGGTGGAACGAACATGCGGAGCGTTTGAACACAACCACGTCAAAAGACGGGCATTGTATAAGAAGCTGAATGGGGAATTCAGATGAAGCAGGCGAATACTTTGTTCTGCAACACTTGACAAACATTACACACAAAACAGTAGGCAGACTGTGAGTGGTTCAAAGCGCTACTCTTTCAAGGGCGAGCTTTACTGTATGCCGAGGTATTCTCTTCATGGCTGAGATCGACGTGCTTATCTCAGCCATTCTAAAAGCTCACCGTCAGAACCAATTGGGCGAACATCACACAACATCTTAAATATACCCTTCAAACGGCACGAATTCTATGCTGTTTGAAGTGCACAGTCTTCACTACTTTGTCCCTTCGCGTGTTCTGCTTTCGTTGCCTCTCCCGTCGCTTGCGTTGAAGCATGTGCTACAACGGTTGTAGTATTTGAGTGCCTGCACTATACCCTTCAATTTATGCCGCTGTTTTCTTTTCGCGTAAATGGGAACGACGCAATCGTACTTCATGATAATTTTGAGCCTCAATGGCTCTAGGTGGCGAGAAGGGAAGATTGCATCTCATCACATCTTTCTATAATGTGGCTCGTCCAGATTCGATTTGGATCACACGTGACCGAGATGGAAGCTGAAGAGAACTCTGCGAATTTCTTATGAGTCTAATGACTCCGGCGCCTTTTCTAACACAAAGAAAAGGTCAGCATTTACTGTAAAGAAGAAGGGTCAGCAGGATTTCCGTTGTTGTACAAAGGGAAGTAAGTTCGTCGTCCGACGGCATGTGAGAACGTTATATAAATGGAAATAATCACCACCGCCTAACTTTCCGAGTAAGCAGCAATAATCACCGAAGAACTTGAAGTTCATGAAATTGAAGGCGGGACCAGAACCTGGTAATATCATTGCATCGGCAGTCGACGACGATTATAAAACACACAACCCATCACCGAGTGACGTTTTGTTGGTTGCCAAAGTATCAAATTCCTCCCTCAAGAAAGACAGCACCGTTAAACTCGAGGAGTATGTATTGGCTACTACACCCGAGTTATTGGATAGCCGACTTCAAGGCACGCAACGTCCAATTCCTCCGGAAATCTCAAAGAAACTATTACGAGTCTAAAAAACGGTTTCGAGTGGGTTCATGGCCTCTGCTGCCTTCCCCTACGTCAGTTTATGTGTTCAAAGTATGTTTCGCTCCTGGGCAAGCGTGTGTTTATCGCTTTTTGATAATGCAGTACGGAGCTGGGTTTCTCTCGGCGCGATAAAACCCTCCTGGCTATCGCTGGGCTTTTCACCGTAGCCTCCACGACCCTGCATGACCGAGCAGCCTGGAGAGAACTAAGCCGTGCTACCAGTGAAACAGATCTGGAAATCCCAGGCCATTTACTGGATGTAAAACAACGGATTTCACCAATGCACGGCCACATACTCGCTGGTACTCCTGAAATATCTCTCTCCATGGGGACGTAGTGATGACCTCCTCGACGGAAAACTGCTGGAGACACCGTTCCGTGCCGCAATTGATGGTTTTCGATGCCAGAGGAATACTCTATCGCAATTTCCTTGTTAGTAAAGCGAAGAAATGGCCACAAGTCGACCCAACTGACGCAAGGCGGAGAGCTAAACAATTGAAAATGCAGTACAGGACACTTTGACCCCAGCGATCGCGATGTCTGTTTACCGGCGGCCCAATGCTTACCCCATCCATTGGTTTACCCGGGGTTGGTTGACTGCTTGACCGAATCCAAGTCGTTTTGAATGAATGTCAAATGCTCCCTCAGTCGCCGACTCAAGCCATACCATTCCTCAACTTGAAACTCAGATTCCGTCAGAAACAAATCTAAAGGAACACAGTCAACCAGAAGCGGAACCAGATCCAACAGGTTCCAAAATTGTTCTTTGTTCACCACAGACTTCCATTGCCTCCAGTACTCTAGAGACCAATGATCACAGGCAGTTTTGCTTTCCATGAAAAAGTCTCGACAAACATCAACATCTGAGAATGGATGTCCTATGTGCGAAAAGCTCCAGTCGAAAAACTGATAACCGTTGCCTCCCATAGAAACCCTTCTACCGCAGTTTGCTGAAGTCAGATCTCCATGAACTAAAGTATTTGGAACTTTAAAACTGGAGATCTTCTTACATATCTCCATCACCTCCTCCTCGCGACATCGAAGGTCTAGGAGAATATCTTCATATTCTTTGCTGCCCTGCACAGCTTTATCTAGTCCTTTGTGACCAAAAAGGCGAGAAACGTTGGCTAAAAGCCACTCACAATCTCGTACCTGAAGCCCCCCAGCCTGCAGTTCTTCCATATGGTCAAGAGATGTCTTCTGCATTCTTACAATGGTGTTCACCAACAACTGTCCATCAACATCACTTTCCAGACCTTCGAAGCTCCAAGCATCTCGCTGTATTAGGACACCATCATTTTCGTCCACCGCGATAATGTCTGGAACTACTTCCAGCTCGCTGAGCACCCTTGCAATCGTCGCCGTTCGTTGCGCTTCTTGCAGTAACGGTTGCGACGCCTTTACATAAATCCTTTCGACCTTGGGTACTGAAACAGTCCATAGAACTTCT
The DNA here is from genome assembly GCA_030374765.1 of Agarophyton chilense. Lineage (NCBI taxonomy): Eukaryota > Rhodophyta > Florideophyceae > Gracilariales > Gracilariaceae > Agarophyton > Agarophyton chilense. Next base: position 821,905 of record JARGXX010000129.1, read on the forward strand.
GTTTTCGATAAATCCAGCTCACAGGCCCACACCACAGAATGATGATGGTCTACACACTTTTCAAACCTGCGGTACAGCTCCTGATCGCCAAGGTCACATTTCGTCACCGCCTTTATCCACCGCAAAACCTTAGAAAACCACCCTATGCAACGCCACGGTGGTATCCACACATGTGTTTCTCCGTTGATCTGCTTGATCGCTTTCAATGCCACCTCTTTCAAATCCAGTCCAAGCTCTTCCTCCGCTATCATCCAATTGGCATTGCGCACCTCACTTCTAGACATCCATTTCATTGTCCCGCCGCTTTCAATGCTTTTATCCGCTTCTCCCCACTCTACTAGGATAACTGCGATTAGAGTATAAGTTTCTCCCCACAACACATAGTTTCCTTCTCCATTGGTTGTCCATAACTGTCGCACAAATCTCACGCGTACGCCCAAGATGGATTCAATCGATTTTTCTACGTCCCGTACCCTCACAGTGGCGAGAAAGTGCGGGCATGTTGGTATCAGTGGCAGACGGATGGATCCATGTGGTAAGCATTCGACGAGCGTTTGCGTGCCATCATGCGATGGAAGCATGACCATGTATCGGTGTCGTCTTTCCTCAGCATAAGGTATTGGAGACGCTGGTGGTGAGGTTTGGTAAGCCATTGGAACTGCAATGAAGATTCTGTTGGAGACAGCTTAGAAAGTTAGTTCGCCACAAATCAGGGGGTTCGATCAATATATTGGAAACTGTTTCACCTGTCTTTGCTGCTAGAAAATGGCAATGGTACCTAATGAGCATTGAAGGGCCCGCTTTAGCGAGTCCATGGATGAAACTACGAATGGGCAACATTCTCTTGTCATGTGATGTCTACAGTGTAGACGTTACATCATCAGAGAATGTTGACTCTACAGGACAAGTGACCAGAGGCCATAGGCGACCGAAAGTTGTCCAATCACTTCTTTTTCACGGATCTTTTCCGCAGAAAAACCACACGCCTGAGCAATACTTGGCTCGGGGTGGAACCCATCATCTTCAAATCAACCAAAGTGTGTTACGCATTGAGAATAGTGAGGATTGAATATCTAGCATTTATCGAAAGAAGCTTGTATCTAAAAGTTCTCGGTGGTCCTAAGCTCCATAACCTGCGCCAAATCTACCTGTCATCGCATCGCACTCAAGGAGCTCAGCCTTTAACCCGTTCTCTTAGACACAAAGCCATATTAAGTGACGTGCGAAGGACCTGTCACGCAATTCCAATTGTGAACTCGTCTATACCATATTGCAAGTTTCTTCTTTCATTCTCCAGTATCACTCCTTGAAAGCACTTCCGCGTACGTGTTGCAGGCTTTCTTTTCCTGGGGTTTAAATCGCATTAGGCATCTGTTGAGAAGCTTATAAGAGATTGGTGTTCCAGAGGGGGTTTTCCCGTTCTATATTGATACAAACATGCCATATCCTGAGAAAACTGTCAAACATTACAGTAGATTTCGAAGTACTTAAGCCCACACAAGACAGGATCCAAGTAAAGATGAACTAGAGTCATCCTCTCACAGGTTATGGACCCACGCTCGCACAACGAAAGCAATAACCCTCCCACCTCAAGCCCCACGCAGTAACTCGCAGAGACTCACCCTCCCACCACGCCACACGAAGTCGACAAAACCCCAGCCACAACGAATCCACAAAGCCAACGAACCCTCCGACACAATAGGAGGCAACATATCAAAGACATCACCGAAATCACACAGGAACTCTATTTTAACGCCACCATCGAATCAAACGATAATCACACTCCCTCAGACACTACACAATCCCACCTCCACACAATGGATCAAGATAGACACCCACGTCTCCCGGAACTAGACATCACCAACTACGCACCATGGTACTTCGCCCTTGAAACGTGCTCCATCACAATCAAAGCAAACAACCACCTCATCTCCAACCCCGACACACCTATCGACCCCGCCACACTGGAACAATACACTCACCGCAAGTCGAAAATGCTCTCCGCCATCCTCAGCAGCGTACCAGCCGACATACAGGGACTGATACTCGTACCAGGAGACCGTCCTACACCCTTCGATCTCGTGTCAGACATCATCAAACATATAGACCAAGCGACCAAGGACGACCATAAATTCTTGAAAACGGAAGCAGAAAATGTTCCCTACACCACCGACATGAACATCGATGAATACATAAAGAACCACACGACGATACGCCAAAAAATGATAGCTGCTCGCTACCCCAACATCAAAGACGAAGAAACGACGGTCGAATTTATCATCACCGGTCTCAAGAAAGACACATCTCTAACACCCATCCTCGGACCAATCGTACTACAAAAACCACAGACAGTGAAAGACTTCGTACGAAACTTCAAAGAACTCCATACCCTTTACAAACCCGCCCATGGCTGGAGCTCTCACCCCCCAACGCCTACACAATTCACCGGGGACTACAATAACACACGCTACATGCCACAGTATAGATACAGAGGACGCAATCAGTACCGCCGCCAGTTCCGCCCGTACCGTCGAGGATCCACTTATCCCAGACGACTACCAGCAGGAGCGACACCCTGTCGCTTTCACACCTCATTAGGGATCCCTTCCGCCCACACAGATGAAGATTGTCAAGACAAACGCCACCCGAAGTACCAATCTAAAGCACAAGCTCACTACACCAACACAAATGACCACTCCAGCATTTATTCTCATCAGTCACCCATATTCACACGCGTCCACAGCAACCCTTTCCCACCAACAACCCCGATTCATCCACAACACACAGAAGCCTCATCCGAGGCAGATACCGAACAAAACGGTACGTACATACTCGACAGCGGCGCACACCCGACCCACTTAACAGAACCAACACACCCAATGAAACCCCTACCACATCCCATACTGACCACCACCGCCACCAACATGCAGACCCCATGCACGCACCATGGGACAATCCGCATCCGCCCCCGCAACAGTAACCACGATATTGTGACATATGCAATTGTGAACGAAAATATCAAACACAACCTACTATCCGTCAGAGATCTGGCGACAAGATGTGGCCAAGTAACCTTCACGCCACACCGAGCATACGTTATGGACAACACCAGTAGCCCCCACTTATAATAGCCACGGCCCCTTGGGTAAACAACCAATACCGAATCCGAGCCAACAAAGACACTATACCCACAGCCTACACGGCTAGAACAATTACATATAAACGACCCAAAACATACAAACCCATTATCCAACGCCCCACAAACGAAACCACAAAGAAATCCGAAAAGCAAACCCACCACTCGAAATCCACTACAGCCCCACCAGTCACCACGCCCATATCCACAACACTCACCACCAAAGACCTCTCCCAACTACGAAACCCCGCTCGCGAGAGATTAAGATCCGAGTCTGATCATTCCCTGCACAACTGGCACCTCAAACTCAATCACGCACATCCCACAAAGATCGCCCTGACAGCCAAACACAGACTCATACCCACCATGCCGAACACCATACCCCAAGACTCGGCCATAACGTGCAGCGCATGCCAACATTCCAAACTCCACCCCGCACCTCACAAACGCACAGCACACAACTACCCACCAGGCGCTTATATAAGCTCAGACACGTGCGGACCCATCACTCCCACCTCAACACAAGGCAACAACCACATATTAGTCTTAATCTGCGCAACAACACGCTATGTCATAGCACACTTCCTCAAAGATAGGAAGGACATACTTCCGTACATCGACCACAGCCTACACCACATCACCACCACGCTCCAGCTTCCACTTACCCACTTCCGAACAGACAACGCCAAAGAGTACACCTCCAAAACTATGCAAGCCATATACCACAAATACCGCCTACACAATCATCTCCGAACGCCTCACCAGCCTCAGGAGAACTCAATAGCGGAGCGATTCAACCGCACGGTCATGAACGCAGTCAGAGCGTCACTCACTACAGCCAACTTAACAAGCCACTACTGGGAAGACGCTGCCAGAGACGCCATATTCAAATACAACATCATGCACCATGCCGCAATCGGTACGTCGCCACATCACCGTTGGTACGGGAAGAAACCTGTACTTCCAAGGATCTTCATCTTCGGACAACTTGGGACAATACCAATTTACGCCCCCAAAAAGAAACTCTACTCACGGGCCGACCCCGCACGTTACATGTATGCCACCGACCTCAAACATATCGTCGTGCTAAACCTACGCACAAACCAGTACCAACCCCTCCGATCCATTGACTTCCATCCATACCACCGCCACAAAGATCCTACATACACCACGGGCACAGCATTCAAGGCAAAAGCCTCAACAAAACAGGCCATACCAAAATCCATCGAAATAGACACACAACCACCGCGTAACGTACAACAAGCAAGACAATACCCAGATGCCCCCAAATGGCAAGAAGCCCATGACAAAGAACTGACGAATATAGATCAACACGAAAGCATACAGTGGCTACCCGAAAACTTCACTCCACCACCCACCAGTGTCATCGCCTTAATGATGATATATCGCTATAAGCGATCGGCAGAAGGACATATATTGCAACGAAAAGCCAGGTGCAACCTCAGAGGAGACCTTATGAAGCCGGGAATTCACTACGACCCCGAACAAGTTACCACCTACACAGCAGACCGCACAACCCAACGCATGCTAATAGCAATTCACGCTGCATACGGCTATCCATTAGAACATTTCGACATCAAATCAGCGTACCTCCATGAGCAATACTGCCACCATAGACCGGTCTACGTACGCCAAATCGCCAACTTTGACGGTACCTATCGACATCCCGGCAACTACGGTAGACTTCGCGGTAACCTGTATGAATCACCACCAGCCGCTTACCTGTATAACCACGGACTTCAAAAATGTCTCACACACCTGGGCTTCACAGCGTCAGAGCACGATCCATGCCTGTACATCAAGTCCACGACAGCAGGCCACACAATCGTCAGCACAACCATTGACGACTTTTTAGTACTCGGAACAACACAATCACTCATCCAAGAACTATACCAAAACTTGCTCAAGAAATACAAAGTGAAACGGTTAGGAAAACCACAACGCTTCTTAAACTGGACTATAAAACACAACCCGGACGGCACGGTTCACGTTAGTCAACCAGATGCCATCGACGCCTTATTACAACAAACCTCAATGCACAACTGCAACCCCACGAAAACCCCATACAACCAAACAACCCACCTCGACAATCAGCCAGAAACAGAACCACTCCCCCCTCAACAAGCCAAACAATACCGACAAATACTAGGAGAAATTAGATACATAACCGATAGTACTCGACCGGACATTATGTACGCAGCAAACCGTCTAGCACAGTACATGAAGGCTCCACAACAACACCATGCCCAAGCGCTGAAGACATTACTTCGCTACCTCAAAGGTACCAGAAATCATGGCCTAACATACAGACCTCTTCCAGACAGAAACAAACAACCACACGAACTGTTCACGATATACAGCGACGCAGACTATGCCAATGCAAAGAATCGCAAATCCGTAACAGGCAATGTCCATCTATTCAACGGCACACCCATCTCTTGGTTCTCCCGGAAACAAAACGTAGTCGCCCTTTCGACAACCGAAGCCGAGTACATTTCCGCCACGAACGCCACACAACACACAAAATGGCTCCGGAACCTCTTACAATCGGCGAAAGTCCCCATGAACAAACCAACCAAACATTTCATCGACAACCGCTCCGCACTCCTAATAGCGCAGAACAAAGCACCGACAAAAAGAAAGAAGTACTTAGATATTCGACACCATTATCTTCAACACAACGTAGCCGACGGACACATAACTCTTCACCGCATACCAACTCAAGAAATGCTTGCAGACATACTGACTAAACCACTACATCACACTCAGTACACGGACTTGAAGGACAAACTCAATATACTCCCAACTCCTTACCAGAAAATGCACTGCAGCAACCGGGGACTGTCAAACACCAAGAAAGAATCTTCCTGCACTGCACTTTCCAAAAGTCAAACATTACAGTAGATTTCGAAGTACTTAAGCCCACACAAGACAGGATCCAAGTAAAGATGAACTAGAGTCATCCTCTCACAAAAACCAAGATTTGTACTGGTCGGGCCAAAGACTAAATTTTTTGGACTTTCCCAGTTATTGTTGGCGGCCTATAATTTGGTATTTACACTCCCGGAAATTCAAATGGCAACAAGCGTTGCATAGTTCTTCTGAACCGCTGCTCTCAGCCAATTATGTAAAGAATCCTGTACTCGGAAAGCAACTTATCCATGTGTAAAGACTACTCAGTTAACTATCTCCCACCAAAATCCAGTTGCCATCACCGCGTGTTTCTTTGCAAAGTGCGCCAAAAAGAATCCCAAGATTTAAACGCGCACAAACAGTCTTTAATACCTTACAGCCACGCAGGTTATATATTTCATCATCTGCTTTCTCAATGTGATCTAAAAACTCGGAAAAACCTAATGAAGTGGTTTTGTTTCAAACCCACTACTAACGATGAAGTTTAAACATTTGTTACAATTTGAAAAAAAGAATATAATGGCTTCACACAGAAAAATAGAAAACGGTAGCGAGGAGTTGTAAGACCTGTCTGTTCTAAATAGCACAAAATGGGCTCGACCTAGAAGAAGAAGATTGAGGATGCCTGTGAAGTGGGACAGCACCAGCCAGATACGAGTTCAACAGGAAAGACAGGCTCACTAAGACCACGTTGGTAGACGATGATAAACAGCGCAAACAGATCCAAAAAACCATAAAGATACTAAGATTACCTTTATGATCGACTGTAGAATCCAAAAGATGTAAAAAGTCTAGTAGAAGCTTCTGTTTACGAAAGAGACAACGGTAGCTATGCTTGGCGTAAAATATATCTCACTGCCTCGCAGACCTACAGCGACGCTGTTTTACAAGTGAGAATGAAAAGCTGCACTTAGAGTGCGCCAACCTATACCATTACTCTTATCTAAATAATACTAAATAAGCAAAAACCTAAGCTAAGTACCAACTGAACTATTGTAGTAGACAAGGCATGGCATGCCGGAAACCATCCACATCTACCACGTGGCATATAAACATCATCGGTGCAGCTCATTATACTACAAAGCTTCCTTCTGAAGCAACGTCAGACCGTTCTCCGTGAGGCAAATGACCTCTTTTTGAGATAAAAGGCCGCATAACTGAGCCAACTATGCTTGTGATTGCTAGTAGGGAGCCAACACAGCTTCAAGACCTTTCTCTACCTTTATTTTCCTGAAAACTAGTGGGAGAAAATCAAACGGGTTCTTTACAGAGCTGCGCTCTCCCGTCGCCCCAGTTCCCTTTCAAATGTGTGGAAAGGTACTTTCTCCGTGCAAATAGCGTTTCCTCTACCGGCCAGTTCAGCAACAAGATGTGGTCGAGGTAGTATTCGCCGTAGATGAAGCGCAAGAAGCGGTCCGTAGAACATGCGTCGCTTCGGTCACACGTCCGGGACATCGAGTCGGGGAGGCGGCTCAGCGCGGACGAGATCCAACGAGCATTTATGGTTACTCCAAGTGCGGCCATCACGACTCTCAGACGTCGAAGCTGCGCCACCATTGGCCGCGAGGCTGATACAATGGCGTTCAGGACGAAAACAACCGCCTGAGTGTCTTCGTGATGGAGAAACAGGCGTACGCGCGGCTGGGAGAAGTAGTCGGCGAAAAGCCGCTGCAACAGAATCCGTATTGCTTTCAATTTCAGCTACGTGATTCTCTGCGCGCGATCCTCTGCCGTCCATAAACCTCTAATATCCCACAAACCCGGTGACTCTGCTTCCTCGTAGAGCCCAAATGCCCTACCGTGGCCAACTCTAGCCGCGTCTCTGAGCATGGTCACGTGCGGGTCGAGCCTGTGAAGGTAGCGTTTTTCTTCTCTCGCCAATGAAGGCCATTACCGCATGTCGCGAAGCGACTGTCAACACAATTTGACCTGTCCGCCCCCCGGCGATGAAGTCGCCGCGCGAGCAGCGGGAATCCTCTCTTACGGCAGCAGCAGCGGCGTGCTGCCATGGCTCTTGCTCTGCGCTGCGTCACTCGTCCCGCAGAGGGAGCCTACGGTATCCTCTGCAGGACTTCGCTGAGCACTTGACCTTCTCTCCTCGCGCTCCGCAAGAGCCATGTCGAAGCAAAGAGATCTGATATAGAAGGGGCAAATCTGGAGCGCGAGCGAGAGATGTACCGCCACGCCGCAGAAGTGCCGCAACTTTTGCAACGATACCCAACGCCGATTGCATTTAGCCAGTAGGAGAAGCTGCCTTTCCACGCAGAGCATCTTGAGGAGTTTCGACTCTGCGATTTACACCTCCATGCAATCTGTTTCCAGGTGCACACCAAGGTGATACAGCTGCCATTTTCCATCCCAACACCCTTTCGAAGGATGTCGGGATACACCAAGCCGACTGAAAAGCGCGTCCAATATTCTGCCAGCGCGCCTGCAACCTTTTCGCGTAGATGCGCGACCTCTCGGTGAGAGTGCAACCAGAAATTCATCGATGTACGGTAGCACGCATTATCTCATTCGCTCCCTCATGTAATGTATGAGGGGGCGAAGCAACTTGCTAAACCACAAAACCAAACGTCTCCATCCAAAAAAGAGCGCGATACACCTGCAGAACCGTCCGACGCATCGGAAGAGAAACCAATCGCCCATACTTGGTTGCAAATAGAAATGGCGATGGCCCCTTTTGGTGTCCCATGACATGAGACTATCCTCTCTATGTAGATCCAACTCGAAGGAAGTCACCATTTCCATTTTCACGCTCCCTCTCGGCCAGTGCTTGCTCTGACGCTTGAAGATGACCACAAAGCGTTCCCTCCGATCCCCGCCCTCTCCTTTCCATACAGTGAAGGCCAACGATATCTGCTTTCCCCTTCTTTACCCTCTTCTTCAAAAACTCTGCGCCTACGTCTTCGTTAACTCCCTCTTCATTCACTTTTCGGAAATCCTCCGTCTCAAACAACGTGTCTTCCTCAGACTGGAAAACACCCCTGAGTATCTCTCTGTATGTGAAGAGTACTTTCGCTGGGTCTAGGATCCCGTACGTTACAGTCCTCACAAGATACTAGCCGCAACCAAGCTCTGAGCGCCAGTGCTTGGCGTTCAGAGCTGTCCTCCTCCTCATGGACAGTTCTTCCGTGCTTTCGCGGTCACTCCACGTCCTAGTCTTTATCACTGATCTCCATCAGCCCCAACTTGGCCGCTGCTCCGTGAAATGCCACCAGAGCGGCTTGAAGCACGCTCCAAGCGTGCTTTTGTGAGCATTTTTGAGGCTTTCTCACCATATTGGAGGATAGAGCGACCCGGACAGACCGGTAGTACTCCAAAAACATAGCTCCATGCCCTTGCCCGAAGAACAAAGACATCTTTCTTGGAATGTATACACCCTGCTCGTTGATTACGCGAAATGAGTGTGCCCTCATGCACAATACTTCCAATTTCGCTTTCAGAGCGTTCTCTGCTAATGAAAATGTTGTTTAATCTTCTATAATATCTTCGTAGTTCTTAGCAACACCTTATTAGGTGAAGTTAGGTTTCGCCCAAACACCCGCTGCGTTCAAGTATTCTTACTCTTTCGCTGATAATCGGTCTTCGGAGCGTAGGTACGTATTTTAGGCGTTCTGAGTCGTCTTAAAGTATCCTATGTGCTTGATGGGCCCATGAGAACTTTGCTTAAAGACATTGACTTCTTTAAAGAACTTAGCGGTGTTACGCTCGGTAGTGGTGGTGGCATATTCGCGTTGTTCGGGCTTCGCGGTCGCCCAAACGACACTGATAGAAACGGCAAGATCTGAACCTGTCGCGCCAACGGCAATCATTAAGATTTTTTTGGTGTCAGCTATTTCCGCCTTAGCAATATGAATGTGATATTTAGAACCTGTTACTGTCTCTTCCGTTGAGAGGTATTTCTCTGTGATCAGAGAAATAGACATATCCGGACATCGGGAGAGAAAAATGCACCGCTGTCCTCCCACATTACTATGTTGACCTTCGAGTGACCATGTATCGACGTGGTCACTCGCTATTTTCAGAAGAGCTTCATTCGCATACGCAGTGTATACAGACGCGAAAATATTTTAGCGTCGTAAAGCGTTTTAGAAGGAAAGTATAGCAACTGAACCTCTACAAGTTGCTGATGGTTATTTAATATTATATTAATTGCTATAGAGAAGTTATTTTGAATTTTACGTATTATACTTGTTGCAATGAGATATACAAGGTTTATGTCATCGCTGGAGTCTTTTTCTTGGAAGAAGTTCATGTTGATGATCAACTGTTCTTTCTGAACTAGATACTGAATAGGCCACATCCGGTAGAGTTGTCACTTGCACGGTAACGTAATTGTTATAGAGTATAGCTACCCAATCAAAGACACAAGTGTAGTCAAAAAAAAGTGAATGGCAACACCGGTAGAGTTGCTCTAATATGTTCGATAGGCGTAATCAATTCGCATTCTCCTACCATCGATGCGACCCTAATTTTTTCAAAATTTTCTTGCAGGGATGACTGCGCTTCCCTTCTTGTGTCATGAAGACGTTCGCATGCCCTCTTTTTCACTGTCCAGTTCTCACACTGAACAGCTCAACGTGCTTTGCCAACGTTTCTCAAGCGTATCAACGCGAAAGCATTCTTTCATGAGTCCCACTATGCATTGGTCTACGCCATCTAGCTACAACAACCCACTACACATTGCCCGCGCTCACGAAAACAGGCTTCTCGATCCCCACGGCCCGATGTAATCTCCCCACTCGCCCCTGTTCCGCCTCGCAAAGCGCCCGGTCTCAACTCGATCCGCGTCTCTGTCATGTTTCAACTTCGACACCAGATCATCGTCAGACCACTGCCTCTTCGGCGCATCCTCCCCCTTCTCCTCTTCCGCTTCTGTGCTTTTTTCGACGTCGCTCCCACCACCACCTTCGCACGCGTCCTCGTCGTCACTCTCGTAATAATTGTAGTCGTACTCATAATAATCATCGCTCTTGTTTTCGTACCCACAATCACCACCCTCGCTGTCCTTCTCTTGCGTGTAGCCGTAATCGACCCGCCCCTTATAATCGATTACCTCTCTTGTGTCGCGCTCTTCCGCAAGCTTGTGCCTCTGCTTACCGTCTATTGGCATGGGCCCCACTCGACGAAAGCGAAGAAACCCTTCTGGGTACATTCTTCTGCCTAGCTCATTGCTTAAAAATTGCTTTTCGTCATCTTCGGCCCCATACACGGAACGAGATCGTTCGGAGGCCGATCGCACCTGCGCCAGCATCATCAGGTCCTGGTCGTCCACATCGATCGAGCCGATCGAGCGGCCCCGAATCAGTCCCCTTGGAATCGTCTTCATCGACACACTCTCCTCGTCGATTTCGTCAACCCAGATGGACTGCTTGGTTCCCGGCTTGCGCAGCACGCAGCTGCGATGCGCAGCCGTCGGGTTGAATCTTTCCAAAACGCCGGCAATGGCGCCTTTCTCCGTCTCATCACCGGTGTTTATCTCGAACGATTCGCTGGAGCCTGCGCTGGGCACACGCACATGCGTCAAACTGTTGGGCGCTCCATTCTGGGAGAAAGCTGCGATTCTGCTGCGGTTGTTCGACATGGTTGTGGGAGGTAATAAGAACGGAGACGTTGACACGGCAGGTTGAGCGTTGGCAGGTTGAGTGAGCGGTTAACTGAAGCAGGTCGGTGTGGGATGTGGACACAAGAGAAGTGGTCTGCCCATCGACTGGTATTTATAAGCAACGGGAATCATTGCTCACCGCGCAAAAATCATCGGTTGATGGAGAGAGACAATTGCACGCCTCGCCATGGTGAGTTTCTGGCGGTACCGCAAACATGCAATTCATCATTCAATGAGCACTGAGTACTCTAGGGGAGTGTGCATTAGTCCGAGCCCGATGTTGCCGTTTATGGGATCATTGCGCATCGCTTCTAGATACAAGAGAGATCTTTTTTGGGTGTACACCCTCCCAAGCTTGGCTTTTTCTCAGTTTTGATGGTCAAAATGATGGGTTTCAGTGCGTAATTGACTTGAACGAACGGTGGAAGAGCGGTGCAGTGAGTGAAGGAGATGGCGGTTGCGATTGAGCGCGGTTGATGAGTAACCCATTACGATGGATAGAACCTGAAGCTGCAGCAGACAGAACAGAGCGATAACGGGTGCCGGGAAAGCCTTTCCCCCACTCTTGAATTGGAGCTCAGAGCGCCTGATGAGGATCATCATGATCATGATAGATGATCATGATAGATGATCATGATGATAACGATCATGATGAAAGTCATGCTGTGACGCAAGCGTTGCGCTGTGGTCTTGCGTATGGGGTGCACTGATGATTGCGCAGCGCGAGTGTTTGAATTGTTCGAGTGAAAATGGCAATTGGGAGGGCGCGAATGTAATTTCCGAAAACGAAAGCAACAATTGATCGCGAGTGCACGATTTGCGTGTTGCATTTCCTGTGAAGGGAAAAGAGCACATGCGTTTTCATCGCCGATTAGCAGAGCGAAGTCATTCGCTGAAAGAGTGCTTCTCGGCCAGTTGGCGGAGCTCTCGTCGCTGCCGCTGTTGAAAAAAGTTTTTTTGATTCACAGCGTGTACGTTCTGGCCAATGAAAGTGTGTTGAATAGAAACGCGTCGTGTATCGCGGGAGAAGTTGCAAGGCGGAGAGGTATAAATTACTGTAGATAGATTACGTTGGTATGTATGGAAAGAGCGCAGAGGCAACGAGTCTACAAGGATGAATGCGCTCGATGCATTAAGTTACATGTGTGACAAGTGCAAATCGCTCGGATCCCTGCATGACTGCAAACAAGGGAATGGTCAATAGTAAAAAGGTTTAGTACATCATCACATGGCAACAAACTGGTGAAGATACGCATATAGCAGCAACAATAACAACTAGTAGGAGTGGTAGTAGTAGTAGTAGTGGTGGTATAACATTTCTAAAGTGTTCAGGCAGGCACATTCACGAGCTTGGCACTGAGATCCCACAGCATCTGCGCCTTGTCAGCCTCACGCTCGGTGGGGTCAATCGGCACCGGCTCGGTCTTGTCAATGCCCTGCAGGTACGAGCCCCGCCACTGCCAGTAGGTGCCCGAGTCGCCGAAGCGGCCGTCCGAGGCAACGAGCGCTACCCTGCGCCCCGCCTCCTCGACGGGCACGAGCTGCTTGGTGACATACTTCTGGAAAAGCGGGAAGAACCAGCGGAACCACCCGCGCTTCTCTCGGAACAGGTTAGACTCTGCAATGCAGCCCGGGAAGATGGCGGAGAACACCACGCCCGACGATGCGAAGCGACGGTGCATCTCGCGCATCGTGAGAATGTTGCACACCTTGCTATCCTTGTACGCCTTGGTAGGCTCAAACGCCTTGCCGTCAATGGTACCGGGTAGGCTGTTAAAGCCGTCTACCATGCCCTCCAGGCGACCCAGATCGGCCTGTGGCGGGATCTTGCCGGGGAGCGTGTCGGGATTATGAGTTTGGGTGGCGAGGAAAACGCAGCGACCCAAGGAGCGGCGCAGCATGGGTAGCAGCAAGTTTGCCAACAAGAAGTGCGATAGATGGTTGACCTGCACCGTCTCATCGAAGCCGTCCTCCGTGAAGCGCGGCTTCTTGTCACGCGGGTGCCACGTCGCGGCATTACAAACCAGCGCGTGCAAAGAACTGAACTGCGAAGCAAAGTTATTCGCAAACGCACGAACAGACGAAAGACTCGCCAGATCTAGCGGCATGACGGTGAACGAGTCGGACGGCATGCGCAGACGCTCGGCCTGCTGGCGCGCCTTTTCGACATTGCGCACGGCGAGCACGACGTGGTAATCGCCGCGCGCTGCCAGCTCCTTGGCGGCGTGCAGTCCGATCGACGACGACGCGCCCGTCACAATTGCCGTGTACGGCTTGAAGGCCATGGCGGGCACGATGCGCGCGGGCGGGGACGCTGCGGCGGCGGATCGCGGCGAGACGGGCGAGACGAGCGGCGCGCGTGGCGACACGAAGGCGCCGGTGGAGACGGGGCGGCACGCGGCGCAAGATGTGCGCTCGGCAGATGCGGCGGCGGACGTGCGCGGGAGCGCGGCGGCGTTGACGAAGGCCATGTTGTGACGGTGCGCAATAGCTGGAGAAGAGGGGTGCGATCCAAGGAGAGAGATGGCGAGGGCGGACTGCGTTTGTTACATGCTGCGTCTCATGTAGGGAGACGGGGTTTGGTAAAGAGGGTGATCTGAGGCGTGGCGCGAGGCAGATCGCGCGCAGATCGCGCGCAGCTGACAGTGCTGTAATGCGGGGGTGGGCCGCGTTGCGCCACACATGTGCAACGGCGGCATACAGCCGCGAGCAGGCGGGGCGGCAGTGAACGGTGGGTGGCGCGCTTGTGCCGGTTTGGTAGATGGTAATTAAACCGAGACTCGGCGGTGAGGACTCCAGATACGTGCCCGCGGTTTATCGAGAGTGCAGGCGCTGGTGAGCGTTGTTGAGAGCATCATTGTAGCAGTGTGAATTGCAGCTCTTACTGAGAATGGCGTTCGTGGCAACGGCTCCAGTGGGAGCGGCGGGAGTGCGTGGGTGGGGCGCGGGCGGAAGGTGCAGGACGCGCGGGGCGGCGGCGACGGTGGGGCGGCGGGCGCGCAGCGCGGTTGGGCCGCCTCGCATGCTGGTGATCGAGGCGGGAAGCGTGGGGGAGATGGACAAGATTCTGTCGATGGCAGAAGGGTCGCTGGTGGTAGTGGACTATTCTACGACGTGGTGCGGACCGTGTAAGAAGGTGGCGCCGCGCTTCGAGAAGATGAGCGAGCAGTACACAGACGTGGTGTTCGTGAAGGTGATGGGGGATGCCAGTGCGGAAAGCAGCGAATTAATGAAGCGCGAGGGCATTCGCGCCGTGCCGGCATTCCACCTTTGGAAGGCACAGGAAAAGGTTTTGGACGTTACGGGCGCGCGTATGGACGAGCTGCAACGCAGCATTGAGGAGCTCAAGTAAGTAAAACAGAGACGACGCACACACTAGGTGGGCTTGTTTAGCTCGGCCGCGGCACGCAGTGCAGGCGCAGCCTCGTCGGCAAAGGGCGGGGCATCGAGGCCGACGCGACGCGCATTGACGCGTATGCGGTCGCGCTTGTTAACCGACTGCGCTATTCCGTTAGCATCAAGTAATTGTTGGTGGCGCGCGACGGCGGCGCGCAGCGCTTGGCGCGTGGCGGCCACGGACGCGACCAACTTTGCGCTGCCACCGCTCATAGTGCGTGACGATACGAAGCACAATCCGCTAAACCACTTCCTACTGCGACCGCAACGAAAACGGCAAAGTCCACGTCGATGATGACGGCGACGGCTACAGTGACGGCGCCAGTGAGACGACGATGCCGGCGGCGGTAGCACTTTGACCCACTGCGCGCCCAACGGATCTGCGGTGGGCGTCGAAGGCTTGGTTATGCAGTGATACGGTTGGGCGATGGGACGGCGATCAAGAAACCTTTCCGTCTTGGGCACGTGCCGAATCGACCCGATATTGTGAGAGTCAACCTCTGACGAATGAAAGGCCGGGGTTTAACATCCGATAACGCGCCAAACAATCCATAAAAGCATGTTGTACTGAAAGCCAATCATACCCAATAACTACGACTCAACCCCCAATGAATGAGTGGGGTTCAACATGCACCTCCTCCTTCCCAATGGCATCTAGCCAAGGCACAACAGCGTCGTTGTTAAGTATCTTTATCAAAGTATCTAAGACATCGATTTCATTCAATAAGCATCTGTCGTTAGAATACCTGTCGCGACTGTTCCGTTCACATAATTTGTACGATCAAATTGTTGGTAGGAAACGGTGGGTCTAAGAAGAAGGATTGAGAGCAAATACACGAGTTGAGACTGGTGAGAAGTATCTCTTTTCTTCTAGTACAAATGCTTTCATAAGCTCTCTTTTCCAGATATTAGCCCTACTTTCACGTCTATTGTAGTGTTGTGGAGGTTAAAGAAAGTTTATTATACGCTGCGGTGCTTTTGCACGCCAGACCTACTCGTTGGCGGGCAAAAAAGAAAATTAAAATAAATCACTGCTCGACGCACCTGGGATATGCAACATATCACTTGTAGTCCATGGTCCACATCCATGATAGACACCCCCTCCAGTCTTTTTAAGCACAGAGTAGATCCACGGAGAAAACTTTGTCACATATACCAATGGCGCTAAATCTGGCAGGCAATGAGATTGATGCAAGCGCAAACGATAACGCAGGCAAAGAATTTGGAATTGATCAAGTAATAGCTGATTATTGTTCTAGAGTAAAAAGGTGCATGCTTGCGGAGGGGCTTCTTTGCCCCTTTGAGCTCGCACAACTGTACCATACATATATTTTGAATCAGAATTTCCAAGCTACAGTCCCGCGCGTGGGAAAACGTAACGTAGAGCGAACGAATTGAAACGCAGTGATCCCAATCCAGATCTTTTTCTGTGCCATCTAAGTTTTAAGTCACTAAGCGCAAGTACGGACGAGCGAAAACCATAGTGCCAAGCACTATTCGGTAGTAGTACTTAGAAAACCTTGAGGTTTCTTTGACTAATTCGGGACCCGTTAGAATTGTCAAAAGCCAAATGGCGCGCGAACTATTCGTAGAGGATGTATATACGATAAAAGAAAAGCATTTGAAAGAAATTGATCTCTCTTTTGCTATCGGTAACGGTGTGACAAGGTAAAAAATAAGCCACCAGGGCATCGCGTGCAGATTTTAATTGCAACCATCTATCTGCCATACCAATCAATCGGAGGCTGCATGCGTGTCCTTCAAAAAGTTCAAGGAGGTCCGAACTCTGCAAAGGTTTGCGATGGAAATTTCAAAACCAAAATAATTTCAAATGGATTGAAATGAGAAGAAAAGTAACATGGATAATGAGAATGGATGCAGGTATCGACGTTGACAATTGAGTGATGATAAACGGCGACCGCGGATAGATAGTCGACATCGAAGAAGTGAAAGCTATGCGACTTTGCGAGGCAGCAATCAAAGCCCGCGGCGGAGATGATGCTGAAGGACTATATATCGCCGAAGTACGATTACTTCAGACTTTTCCACTACCAAGTAAAATCATCTTCTAGTTCGGTCTTAGTTTCGTACAATCCATGGCTCTGAGCGTTCATACAGTACACCAGTTGAAATGAATTCCCTAAGAGCTGCCTGTTTCATCGAGTTCGTAAGACTAACAGCTTTATTCGTCAAACTTCTCACTAATCCAATATTAGAGATAGCCCTACTTTTGAATCATTTTCTAGCAGCAGCGATATAAACCATGTTTCGCTTTTTCGATGTGTGTGAACCTTTGGATATCACATCAAGTAGGGACTTGCTATTGGTAAACAGAGACAATGGGACTCGTTTCTCTACGATGCTTCCTAGCTCATCTGCCAATGTCGCTGCAACATCGAAAGATCGCTGAAGGCGATGACTTCACCTTCGATGGCTGAGCGGGTAGCTCTTTTATATTTGTAGGATCTAAAATGAATAGGATCCACCCTTTCGGTATTGTCAACGAGGAAGCAGATGTAGCCTATTTTTGGCGATATAAGAGTCCAAAAAGCCAACAATTTCTAGGGGTTCCAGATTCAAAGGAGGTATACGAAGCGATACGAGGTTCGATTTAGCATAACGAACAGCTGTGTTCAGTTGCTTGATAATCTTTCCCTTTTCCTTATCAAATAGCTCCTCAATGACCTATAGTAGCGATATTTCGAATTGATAATTTCGCCTGGTGTTTGAAAGCCAAGCGCGTCTCATGGGAATATATCCAAAAGCAGCCATAGATGCGGTAGTTGATTTTTCTTCAAATTTCTTCAAATACTCGTGCTGATTTTGTATTATGGTCCCATTCTTTTTCCGAATGAGCGAAAACCCTCCTGAAAGTGCAAGGCCATTACATCTCGTCCGTCATTTCAAACTTTATCTTCGTCTTTTTGCAGTGTTCCTTGAAAGAAGAGTCTCTGCATCGCAAAAGATGATCTACATACCCATCAGATAGTCCATTGAGGATACCGTCCTTCATGGGAGTATAAAGAGCCTAGTCCAATTGAGTGGGCACAATGCCAAGTTCCTTGGTATGATTATCGTCTGTGGTTTGGTGCAATAGATCCCCAGACTCACACAAACTATACAGTTGTTTTACCAGCTGAAGGCATTGAGAAGGATCCAGTTCAAATTCAGGAACAGGATTCATGATGAATATCTCCCAAAGGATAGGATCTGCTGATTGAAGGTAGGCTTTACTAGTATCAGAGGTCCAGATTTCATACTTATATATTGAGGTCAGTGCTAACAGAAGTCTGATTGATGAAGGTTCTAGCGTGGTTATAGAATGTACTATCATATTCTTCATGCGATCCCGTTCTCCGCCGATTGCGTATCTAGCTTTGTACTTCACTTTCCCATACTCAGTAGACTTCATTGCGAGCACAAATCTCCTAGGTAGGACGTTTTCATTTGCAGGGATATCCTCTTGCATGATGACGTGGAAAGTTTCCCAGCTCAGCAGATTCTTGATCTCCCTTCGTTTGGCACACATCACCTCATGCGACATGGCTCTTGAGTCATTCTTGTCCAAAATCTCCCTCAGATGTTTTAATCCAGAGCCTGCGTAGGGATTGTTATTTCCGGAGACTTGACGGAAAATTGACGCCTCTGCGCTTGGTCGACTAAAGCTTTACTCCACCTCCTCGTGGTGTCGACTGGGCAGCGTAAGCTGGCTAACGGAGTAAGTCAGGGAGGGATCCCTGTTGGAGAGGGAAGTGATCAGGCCTCCGTAGGCCAGTGATCCCTATCAAGTTGGTGTGTTTTTTTCGGAATTCTTGAAACTTGTTTCAATTTTCTGAGGAAATTAAATTATCGGTACTTCGGGGCCGGGCATTGCGGTATGCTGGTGAAAAATAATTTTTTAAGGCTAGGTTCGACGAAATGCAGAGCTTAAGTGTGTTCCCGTATGGGTTGTCGTCCATTGGGCTTTGCCGGCGTTGCTTGTGTTAGAGTCCGGAAACGGAATTATGTAAGGTCTTTCCTTAATTGGGTGATCAGGGTTTTTTTCCCACGTGCGCAAGTTTATCGTCAGTGCAATCCGGGAGCTCGCGTGAAGGTCGTATCTGGCTGGGGGTTCTGCGTGTTTTTTAATCGAGTCTTATAAGGTTTTTTGAAGTTGCATATCGGAATTAACGGTTTTCGCGTTATCGGTGTTTAGTTTTTGAAGGGTTTTCTGAAAAACAATTGTTCAAATTTCTATACCGTGCGCCTTGCGTAATGACGTAAGTCGAGGGTGTTTAAAGCACCAAGGTCTGTTTAGTAGTAACTGTGGGTAGTGTTGTCGAGGCACGAATCTCAGGGACCTGGCGGATACGAGGCCCGGACCTAATTCCACTTGTATGGGGGTCGGGTGACGGCTGGACCTATTTAGGTCGCGCGCTCAGCCAGGAGCAGCCCTCCTAAAAGCGCAAGCCTGCACTACGGGTTAAAGTAGTCCCGAGGACGGAATGGGTTGACCGTCCTTAGAGGTGATGGACCTGCTACAGACAAAATTTCAAACTGCAGGGCTCTCGGGCAGAAAATCGAGGGCATGGGGGAAGACGCCTTGGGCGTCGTAAGAGAAGCTTTTCGGGGTAGGCTTTCAGTTTACCTTGGAGAAAAGTCACAGAGCAAAAATGCTCTCCTTCGTGTAATCAGGAATGAGATTCCGTGAATCCCTAGAGAGGGAGAAACGGACATCTTGTTCCATTGCATTGAAGATAAAACATACCCACTAAGTGTTGGAGGGAGTGCGCCGAAAGCGGGGTCTTCTAAGGGAGTAGCGAGTACTCGAGTTGTAACCGTCTCGGATCAAAAACCTCGAGGGCGTTCTAAACGCGTGACGGGGGGCAAAGAGGGTGAATCCTCGAGTGAATACGAGTCCGAGTCGGCTCCGGATTCTGACTCTGAGGAAGAGGCTACTACGCGCCCCAGTGAAATGCAGAAAATTCTTTCTTTCATGGAGGGGTTGGAGAAGGCGCAGAAACGCATGACTACAGACATTAAGGAATTGAAGGAGTCGCGGAAAAACTCAAAGAAGAAGTCAAAGGGGGACGATTTTCTTGTCGACATCAGACAGGCGATGGAAGGAGTTGTTGTCGATTCTGGAAATGACTCTGGTTCAGAGTCCGACGATGGAGACGAGGGGATTTCGAGCCTTGCGAAGAAGGCTTTGAGTTCGAAGCGGCAAAAGGCCAACAAAAAGTTCTGGGTTGCTTTCGCTAGCAAACCGTTTCCTGAACAATATGTTTCGGTTGACAGTCTTGAAGGAGAAGATATGCTCCGCAAAGCCCTGACGAATTATCCGACGGTCTCTGCGTGGGTTGAAGCTCGTCATTTGACGGGCATTCGGAACCGCCGGGAAGCTGCAACACTAGCTCTGGTTATCGACTGCCTCATCAGCTCTTTGGGCATTATGCGCGTTAAAAATGAGTTGTCGGTGGAGTTGGCAATTCGCAGGTTGGCTGCAGTGACAATGGTTGATAAAACTGGCAACTGGGAAGCGGCCAGAGAACTCCAAGAGGAGCACGACGATTTGATAAGCGAGTCAATGAAGCGAAGGCTTCACAAGTCGGCGAAACTTCGTAAGGAGTTTAAGAAGGATAAGTCTGCCTTGCGGAAGCAAGGAGACGGGAACGAAAATTAATATAAAAACAACGACAGCAACAACAACAGCAATGTTTAATACGACGGGCAGGCGGGACGTGCTTCCTATGTCAGGGGCGTCTGATATACAGGACGGGGATACAAAGAAAGCAAGCGCACGACAACGACAAAAGTGGAGACGCAAGAAGAAAATCCAAAGTATACTTGAGGGACTTCGAAGTGGGCTTAATTGCTTGTATGCCGGGCATGTCTACGCCTTTCTACCGGTACAAGAGAGGAACGCTGTCCAAAGCCTGGCGAGCAATCTCTTGCAAGGCATCGGGGAGGACTCATACCGCCGAAATTATTTCGTTGCGGAGGAGTCCGTAGGAGAGGTTGATTCTACGTTCGAATACAGTGACCCACACCAATGGGTCTGGCTGAATCCGGGCCGAGTATCATTGCCAGAAAATGGTCTGGCAGCCTCGGCTGATATTATCTCATTACTACCAGGGGATATACAGCTACTATATATGACTAGAAAAATTATCCGAGAAGATGAAGAGGTGAAAGGAGCTAAGAAGCCGTTTTGTGGAGTGAAGGCCAAAGATTGCAATGCCCTGATTAGAAAATTGGTGGAAGGGGGGGGGGGGGGGGGGTGGTTAGTAGATTTGAGGGGGAAAAAACCGAAAGCTGTAAATGGTGTTTTTGCGGTTCCTAAAAAAGAGGAAAAACAAAGGCTCATAATCGACGCTCGGAACGCTAACCTTCAGTTTACCGATCCACCAAAAATCGATCTTCCTAACCCAGGGCATCTGGCGAGATTACAAATCCCCTGAAGGACGAACGCTTTATGTTGGAAAGTCAGACATGGACAATCAATACCACCGAATGATATTACCAGGATGGATGAATACGTATTTTGGTTTGCCACCAATCGAAGTCGGAAGGAAAAAATTATTCCCCGTCATGCTCTCAATGCCCATGGGGTGGTCACACTCTGTCTTTGTGGCTCAGAAAATCCATCTAGAAATCTTAGCTCGTGCTAAGCTCTGCATGGACGACTGGGTAGCGGATTCAATTTTCTTTGGCGAATATAAATTTGGAGCTTACGTGGACGATTATTTTTCGTTTGGAACAAGCAAAGAGATGTCGGAAAGGAATTTGCGGGCCGTGATAAAGGAGTCTGAGCGTAGCTCTTTGCCTTCGCAGGCGACAAAGTATCATGGCCGGCTGAAGGAGAAAGTACAGAAGTCTTGGGAATTGAAGTCGGGAAAAATGGCGTATTGATGCCAAAACGGGAAAAAATGAGAACGCTGATAACAATTACTGAAAACATGCTGAAAAAGAAGATATGGAAGGTACAAGAAGTACAAAGCATAATTGGAAAATGGGCTTGGTTTATGCTATTGAGGAGGCCACTCTTTTCGGTCTTCGAAAGAATATATTCCATTACGTCCTCAACCAAAGAATATGTTGGCGGCAACGCAGCAAGCCGGAAGGAGCTGGAATTAATTTTAAAACTAGCACCGTCGATCCGGATTAATGTTTCTACGCCGTTCAACACAACAATCCTTTGTACAGACGCAAGCTTAATTGGTGGAGGAGTAGTTTATACCGAGTGCTGAGATCCTTTGAAAATTTGCGAAGGATCGGATCGGATTGAATGGATTGAAGAACAGGAGAGGAAAATTGCGATACGACATCGTTGGAAGAAAAAACACCCGATACACATTCTAGAGGGCGAAGCAGTCATTCTTGGTCTGCGTTGGCTTCTTCGAAATCGGAACAATTATCGAACACGGATAATTATGTTTATTGATAACCAGTCGCTTCTTGGAGCTTTGCTAAAGGGACGTAGCAGTAAGCGAAGCTTTAACCGGATCTGCAGACGCGTTGCCGCGTTGGTACTCGTTGGTGACCTAACAATGGATTTTTTTTATGTCCCTAGTGGGAAAAATCCAGCCGATGAACCGTCACGGGCTTTTTGATCTAGCTCACCGACGGGTAAAACCGGCAACCTTGCAGGGATACCGTAAGAACCTTGGTTATTTCGTGGAGTGGCTGGCGCAACAACCAGTCGCTCGCCGTCGATGTAGGAACGCAGAAGAAGTTGATAAGTTGTTCACGAGGTATTGCATTGATCTTTTTCATGGTAATCAACAATTGAAGGCAGGAGGTGTAGCTCAGGCAAAATCAGCGTTGGAATTTTTTCTCCCCGAACTCAGCGGGAAGTTGGTATTGGCAAATCAAAGTATACAAGGCTGGACAGCGTCGCGCCCTAACCTTCACTTTGGCGTGTGTCCGGAAATCGTTGTATACGGATTGGCATTGGATCTTTTCAAACACGGGGATCCGGATGTGGGGGTAGGATTACTGCTGCTGTTTGATGGGTATCTCAGGCTAGGGGATTTATTGCAGCTAAAAGTATTGGACGTCGCCATGCTGCCACTAACCGAAAAGAGGCCGCACTATGGTATGCTCAACATTGCGATAGGAAAACGTGGCCGTAATGAATCCGTGACGATAAGGCCGTATTTTTTGGCGGTTGTGTTAAACAAATTAGTTAGAAGAAGGAAGTTGGCAGAAGCAGAAGTTCTTTTCCCGTATCAACCAGCCCGATTTCGGGCCGGTCTCCGAAGAGCCGTCGAACGTCTAGGGATTCCGTTCGCGATCACTCCACACATGCTTAGGTACGGCGGGGCGACCACCGACAAGCTTTATGCTCGTCTCGCCGACAAGGATATAAAATGCCGAGAACGTTGGCAAAGCGATAAAAATTTTAAGGGATATATTCAACCACACAAATTATACCACGCGCTCAACGAACTATCCCCGGCCCAACGTCAGTCATTTGAGGCGGTTTACACCAGGGCATACACATCTTTCAACGTGCCGCCGCCAGATTGGGCTGGGGGTTTGGATTATCATGTGGAAACTTAAGCCGAAAATCGTTTTTCGTTTAAGTCAGTTCGTCAGAATTCTGCACCCGACTCGCAGAATTCTGACACTCGGAATCAGTTTTCTGAAAAAATCATTATAACAGAAAACTGTCTCCTGGAATATCAACTTAGAGCTTGGTACCTATATCAGAAGGAAGTTTAGTTTGAATAGTAGTAGTGGACTTGGTTGTAGGAATTTAATGGGTTTTGGTCTAGGATTGGTTTTTGGGGAGTGGGGGTGAGCTGGCTGGGACTTAGTTATTTTTTGGTTAAGTCGCTCGGATTCCATCGCGTGGTAGTTTAAAACACTATAGCTTCGTATTAAAAATTGAAATGTTGTTGTCAAAAAATTATTTTTTACCTTGTCAATAGTACTTAGTTAAAAATGCGAATCGTAATAGTACGAGCGTAGCGAGCTGTCGTGTAGTCAATGAGAGGAAATGATTATTGGAGTCTTCAAGAAAAGGGAAACCCCTTAGACTCTCTCGGTAAGCTTGCTCTGTCGAAGATCTGCATAGAATGAGTGTACAAAAGTCTAAGGTTCAAAATACTTCTTAACTTTTGCAAGAGAAAATGGGTTTGCTGTACCAATACGAACTTCCTTGGCAGCGACAAGTCTTTTAAACTTGTCGACGTTGCTCACGGTATACGGGCCAGTCATTTATCCAATACGACTGTCTACGACTTTTTCTCGCCAAATGAGACCTTGATTCCAATCTTATAGGTTCTCTCAGTCGCCGGGGATGTTCTTTGCCTTAAGACACGATTTTTACGGAGCTTGGCCATCAGTTTTTCCGTTTCTTCCCTCGCCCTTCGAAAAATCTTGGCTCTGGATGCTAGCGTTGCTCGTTGATCTGGGAGCTCAAACGGAGTATGAATTTTCGCATACTCTCCGAAAACTAGTGCAAAAGGAAGGAGACCTTCAGGTCCTAAGGTATCATTCATTTACTTTAACTGCAACAGAATGGACAACCTCACGGTCTGTTGAAGAGTCTTGGGTGAGTATCTTGCGATACGTCTGCCAAAGAGGCTGATAATACCTTTTGCCAATTCCAAGATTTGAGTGCGCTTCTATCCTAGTTCGGTAAACAAGAATAATGGAGAGGGCTAACATGTTAATGAACAGAGGGCCAAATTTTGTTCTTTGGTCATCCAGAATTTGGTTCGGCAGTCCGGTTTTTATTACTGCCGAGGACAAGAATATCTTTCGCCAGATCGTCTTTGCCGATAAATCCTGTATAAAAAATGCAGCAAAGATGTGTGTACCTTCGTCTACAATGTGCAACAACGGTTTCACATCCAGATATATGATATCAAGAAGGATTTTCTCATTGAAGTGAACATTCTCAGAACCAAATGAAACTCGAAAACGAGGCGGAGCGTTATGACTCCTCTGACAAGAATCATATCTCTTCGTCTGGTCATTGAGAACGGGAAGTGACTCCGGTGTAGCTTCTTCCGGGCGAGCTCGTTTCATCAAGGTGAAGAGCTTTTCGGCAGAGCGGTTAAAGAACTGCTGGGGCACTCTCATCAGCAGGGATCGCGTGAATTATACTTGGCTTTGTAGAGCTATATCCACAAATGCATGTCCACTTCTGG
Organism: Agarophyton chilense; assembly: GCA_030374765.1. Lineage (NCBI taxonomy): Eukaryota > Rhodophyta > Florideophyceae > Gracilariales > Gracilariaceae > Agarophyton > Agarophyton chilense. The sequence continues at coordinate 847,121 of JARGXX010000129.1, forward strand.
GTCGACGAAGTGGAATAGACCACTCGTCAACAAACTGTTCCAACTATTGGTCGTTTTGAATGCGAGATCGCTTCGTCAATCGATTGGAAACTGTGTCGGCGATCAGAGATTCTTTTTCAAGAACTTCCATACCCAAGAGCTCATATATGTCAGCCTTGGCCACTTCCAATTTTCCCAGTATAGGAGTTACATAGTCGGGCGTCGCCAAAGGCAGAATAATTTGACCAAGACAGTCGAATATGGTATCAACGAAGCGGAATCTCGCCGTGATAGGATTTTGAGCCCTGACATGCGAACATTCTGTTCAGAATACATCCGTTGTAGTTTTTTAATGCCCATAACGGACTTGGGGGCCCCAATATCCACGCAAAACCTATGTAATAGAGAACTTCGATGTTCTTTTACAATGGTTCCCAAGTGAAAATCCAATACATCAACATCCTGAATGACTTTTTTGCGGTTCAGGTGAGTGTTTCTGTGGGAAGCTATCCACCGGGCTGGGTGACGAAGATGAGGTGTGTTCCCTCGTCGCCCTACTGAAAATCTGGGGGCCGGGTCGTGGAGGGGATTGATGTGGCTACTCATTGAACCTGCCAAGTAGTTGGCATAGCACTCTTATCGGCCCCTGTGACATTCGTTCCTCCGTAGACTTTTTTCCAACGATCAAAGAGTTTGGAATGTTGACATCAGATAGTGTGTGTTCTGATGACGAAAGTCCTTGCAAAAATCATGCTTTCGAACATGTCTCGGGTCTCTTCCATACTCTTGGAAGATGGTTTGGCCCTAGACAAGATGAGTTCCGGTAGACCGTTTTGCTTCTTCAATTTATTTTTCTAGCTGTAGATTTTCGCAGAGAGCTCTAATTGAGCCATTAAAGGTATATTCTAAAGTCAAGATGTTGCTGATCGGCAGCTTTGACCATGACAGACCAAGTAAAGTCTTCCGCAGATACCCAATTCCGTGGGCTTTATAGCGGAATTGCGGTGGACACTGAGGAGAGAGGTCTTCGATGACAGTGACCATATTTGTCAAGGCCTCTGTGACAGAACTGATCTCTCTCTCAGCCATGAAATTGTCGATTCTCACAGTTCTGAGCTTGCAATACACTTGCAACTGGCAAGCGTTTCTGTTGTACTCGGCAACCATAAGCTTAGCCATATCTTAGATTTCCGTTTTATCACTTGCATTGTTGAAGAAGAAAATGCGGGCTTGCCCATCAAGAACATTAACAAAGTAATCACCCTTCTGGGCCAGAGTAAGACGGTGCTCTCGAGCACAGACATGGTAGTCTGGAAAGGTGAGCTCAATAGACTGGTTAAGGTCTCCCTCAGAGCGGCTTTCCTTGATTCGTTGAAGAACATAGATCGCCTTGCGATTATCTTCGGTAATAGATTGCCCACTAAAGCTGCAGAATGCATACGGCGTTCGTTCTGACTTCTAGGGATCGAATCGGGAGAAGTAATGTCAGCTTCGCTGTGCATACATCCTTTGGGTTCTGTATCATCATCGTCCTGTAGTGCATCCAGAGACTGGTGACGACAGAGATCAGGGGACTCTCTTTCGTCATTTTCGATAACAATACGATTTGTAGCAGACTGTGAATGACGACCTTCATTCTGTAGGACGCGCGAAGCAGAGCTGCCACTACGATGAAGCTCTATTCCTGTTCTTATCGTGTCCATGGAGGAATCTGGGAAGTTTATGAACTAGTGATGAGTCAAGATATACCGGTTGGCTGACTTTCGCGATGACAAAACCAATTAAGAGATCAAACCATCAGGAATTGTGTGCAATTCATAAAGCTCAGAGACATCTCGGAGATGTTGGACCAGGAACAATGGTATCTGAAAGAATCCAGGATCGAAGATGAGTACCGAAGATGGTAGTATGCTCTTCAAAGCTCCTTCAACCTCATCTGCACAGGAATGGAAAAGTGGGATCAATAAACCATTCTAATCGAGTACGGGGTACACGCTAAGCACAAACAAAGTACAGTCTCGAAGTAGCTTTTCTGCTTCCGCCTGCTGCTCAATACCTGTCGCGGAGAGCTTAGAAAAATTCTATCGAAATGGCAACTGCAAGAGGGTAGACGAAGCAACACAGGGTATATGGTGTTGTCGCAAAAAAGTGCTCAGAATACCAATTATCGTTAGCACGCCTGTGGAGACCGTACCGTTCACAAAATTTGTACCATCAAATTGTTGGTAGGAAACAGTGGGTCTAAGAAGAATGATTGAGAGCGAAGGGATGAGTCGAGATTGGTGAGATGCGTCTCTTACCTTCCAGTCCAAATGCTTTCAGAAGCTTTTTTTTCCAGTTATTCGTCCTACCTCCACGTCACTTGTAGTGCTGCGGAGGTCAGAGAAAATGTAATATACGATGCAGTGCCTTTGCACGCCGGGACTTCTAGTCGGCCGGGAAAAGGTAAATAATTGAAATAAATCACTGCTCGGCACATCTCAGAGATGCGCCAGCTCACTTGTAGCTCACATTGAACGACTATAATGGACAGCATCCTACGATAAAATGACAGCTTGGAACTTTGACTTCTTTTGACTTGCCGTGTAGTCGAAGTAAGCCTTGCGATACACCTTTCGAAAAGTATTAAATTGTTTTCTATATCAAATCCGTAACATGAGACCTGAAACGAAATAACAAACGCTCCAGGTCTGCTTCCAAAGCATATTATCGTAGAAAATAACCTTAACATCACAATTCCTTATACATTCGTTGCATTTACTAGGTTTTAAAGTCTTGGAATGAGACAAAAAAGATACCAATTCACTCCAAATATGTAAATTGTCCTTGCCAAAACTTCTCTACTTTTGAAATTTTGATTGCTTCGCGGAGTATTCATAACCTATTTTGTACTCAATTTTTGTTTTTGCTCCGGTATTTAAGTGAAATATGTGCAACAACACTCTACATCATATCGCAGAAAAAATATATTTGTGCCTTGCACCTTAAACAAACGAGAGATTCAGCCCATAACTAATAATATTTTGAACTACAGCGGATTGGTAAGTCGAACTAGTCGAGTGCGGTAGCGTGCAGATGCGAAGAGGTGGGTGCTGTAGAACAAGGTACGGTAAATGCAATCACCCTCTTCGAGTTGTTCCCAGCTGCCGTTTTACAACAGATTACAGATGCATAAGTACAAGTATACAATACAAAAAACAAACGCTACTCAATTGAGTACCTGGCGTAAATATAGAATGCTAAGCAGTCGTCAAAGTGGGATACGAGAGATGAGGTGAACGGCTATCAGCGATCATACATAGTTGGAGTTTCTTTCCGAGATTCAGTGTCAGAAAAAACTGGAGAGGCTTGTGTCTTTTAGGTTGTACATGGGATAGGCCCGCATCATAGCGGACTAGTGTTACCGTTTTGATCGTTTGCAATCTCCTGTCTTCTTCGGCGATTGGCAAACCCCTACAAGTAGGTTCCAAAAGGCATCTTATATATCAAACCGTTTTTCAAGTGCGACAAAGAAAGTTTCAGAAACGCAAACATCGGAGGTTTAAAACCAAACGCTATATTTACCTTTTCTCTGCTCTATATCAAACTCAAAAAGGACGAGAACAACATATAAGTTTTGCAGCGAACTGAGAGACATTGTTCAAAGCCCTGTTCTTTGCAGATGTCTGAGTCTTGAGTGTATTTTTACATCACTGTTGGACAGAAACTTAAAACCATATTTTTTTCAAAAGAGAAGCCATAAGTGAAAGCCTCTAGACACATCTTGGATGAATAAACTGGCATGGTGAAGCATTAGTTTTCAAGCAGCCATTGCATGTCATCTTTGCCATTTTCCAAATAAAGAACAAATTCAGTCGATGGCCACGGACTGCCAAAACTGTTCTTCGTAAAGATGTTAAACGACATGTTTTTGGAATGTAATGCCTGTTTAATGATGCAGTGTTTTAAACATACAAAAGTTTTATTCTTCGTTTTGTACTAATACGTTTTTCTACCATTTGCGGCAAACCTGTCAATTGTTTATTAGACAAACATTTTGATATAATATGAGGTTAAGCGCCGGATGTATCATATACAAAAGGGTTGATTTATGAGATACTTTTCGGTTTTTTTAAATGTGAACTTCAAATTTTCATTCCAACTAACACAGAGTAGCATTTTTGAAGTGGGAGTAGTCGTAACAGTAACCTAACGCTGTGAAATTCATAAGGAAAATAAGCAGCAAGGGTTTCGAACCTCGCTGGGTTTATGAAACTGTAAAACTACAATGGGAGCTCTACTAATTATAACAAATACTTTAGTCTTAGATTGTTTACACATCCACTTCGATAGCAGAGAGAATACAGTTGTATCTGTTAACGGTGCAGTTTCGATATAGATTAACATACATCTAGCAAGTTGAAATTGGGCAGATTGAATTAGTAAGGAGCTTTAGGTGTATCGAACTTTTCTTTAGCTTACATCAAAACATTCTTTTTTGCCAAATTCGAAGGTTGGCGCATCTTTTTACCTCAAAATGCGTACTTTTTCAACAAAACACGGTGAAAGTCGCTAAGACTCACATGTATGGGATGATTTGATCTAGGAGATAGAACTTGATTATGAGAAAGTTGGAGGCCTAGAAGAGGCTAAGGATGGAGAGGGTGTTTGATTTGAATTTCTTAATGAGGGTCTCCAAGGAGAAAATGGGGTTCTGTGTCCTCTATAAGGTGTTATGGTTTTCGAGGAAGTTGATGGGGAGGTCGTCGTAAGAATTGAATATAGATATGATCGGTGCAGTGTCAAATTCATCACAGCAACGATTGGAACAGACGCCGATGTGGGGTTCGACCGTGTCGAGTGTCCTTCACTCCTTTGCATCGAGAATTTCTTTGATACAGTCGGGGTTGAAGAAGCCGTGGAGAGAGTTCCCCTATTTTGAGATTTGAGAAGTCGAAGTTATGTTACGGAGCAGGAAAGAGGTGTACGATTCCGGTGAGGATGGTCTTGGAATGGTTGAGAAGAGAGGTGCAGTTGGACCTGATTGATCTGGGGAGTGGTGGGTGTCAGACGTTTCAGAAAAAATCTTTTGACTTTAGCTATTCGATGGTGAAGAGCTTGAAAAGCTTTGAGATGACAACGTAGAGCTTGTGAAGTAGTTCGAAAGATAAAATAGAGTACGAGGTGAGGAGAGGAGATGAATTGAGGAGAGGGTACATCTCGAGAAAGCAGACGTAGGAGGTGAATGAGGGGGAATAGAGGAGTTTTGCGGGCAGTAGCTTGTTTCGGGTTGTTTTGAGTTGTGTGGGACATTGTTCGGGGATTGCGGTTGGGAACGTAGAGGTTGAGGTCCGAGTGGCGGACGGGGTATCTATGGAAAGGCTGCATTGGGTTTTTGGCGTAGAGGACTGAAAGTTATCTTTTGCTTCCGGGATGTTTGCGCTTCAGTTTGAGATGATTAGATGGCATTGACGGTTGACACTTTCTGCGTCAGGAGAGCGGAAACCTTTTAAATAGATGGAGCAAAGGAGGTTGATTATTGTGTCGAAAAACTGCTGGAGAAGTTCGATACGGGTGGTGCGGTGCATGGAGTAGAACGAACGGTTGATTTCTACAGACTCTTCATTTGAGAGGGATGGGGTTTTGTTGAGTGAAGTGGGGTTGTAACTGACTATGTTGAGGATTCTGGAGACGTACTGTCGGTGATAGTAGTCTGAGAAGTTGAAGATCTTCATTTTCAAAGTGTGATTAGTGACAGAGGAACTCTTGAAAGTGGTAAAGGAATCGTTTGAGTAGATTTTTACACAACCCATTATTGGACCCGTGCCGTTCGTATTGGGTTTGTTCTAGATGACGTTTGGACTTGCGAGTGAAGGAGTTCTGGTTTCAATGCGCAAAAGACGTGTAAGCCGAGTTAGGAAGCCATTGGAGGGCCAATAGACGTAGTGCAGGTGATGGAATACTGCCTACCTGGGTGGACGAAAGAGTTGCTGGGGAAAGCGACTGGTAGTTGTTGGCGTACGGCTTCTTTGTGATCTTTGAGATATCAAATTATGGGGAGTTGATTCAGATTGCCTGAGATCATGAAGGTTCTATAGCCAGTGAAGCCCAAGGAGTCCTCGAGTAAATTGGAATGGAGCTTTTGGTATTCGGATTCGGACAAGATGGTCTGTTGGAAGTCTCATTTCGAGAATGAGACATTTTTGAGGATGTGATTGAGTTCATCCGCCGTTCGATTTCCGAGTTTGATTAAAATGGAGGAGACGCATGTTACCATGAGATGAAGGGTGTAGCTCATAAAGGAGCGACGAATAAGTTTCGTGGGCCAGGCAGAGACGGATGGGGTGTGAAGCGTATCAGCTTCAAATGCGGAACGTTTTGCGAGAACGATCTAGTTGGAATGATATGGGTCCTCGTCTAGAAGTGGGACATTGTCGGAGCAGCGCTTTGAAATACGGACGAATATGGTTAGGAGGTTTAAATGCGTGGTTTCTGGTGCGTGGAGCGAAGGTTGAATTGCCCTGAAGGGATTCAAAGATGTATGGAATAATTGTTTTGCTGTGAAGATAGCGTTTTTGATGCTGCGAAAGGTAGCAGAGAGAGTTGGTGTGATAAAAGCAGCGAAGGTAGTACGAAGAGGGCATGATCAGAGACGGAGGTGATTGAGATTAGAGCGTGCTAAATGGTTGAGGGGAGAGTATGGTTTCAAATGAAACTTCATGTGCGGAAGTTTTAGTTGGAGCTTCGTCCTCTTCCTTCTCAAGGTTTATGGAAGTCAGAAAGTGGGGCTGAGATCGTGTAACGCGTGTAAAGATGTAGTGGAGCAGAACTTGTATTTAAGGCCGGCCTATACAGCGTCGATTATAAATAAATGCAAGGTCTATAGACGTAAATATTGCAGACCATGTTCGGACCCTTTTACTTGATCATTCCGAAAAGCGTGGGTGAAAAAGGCAGTGCATCCCACAGCGACAACTTTTGAAACTCCATTTCGTACCATCTTTTTCAGCACAGCACTCTTCTGGCGCGATGGTGGACAGTGTAACGCAATTACTGGTGGGTCAGTGTAACGCAATTACTGGTGGGTCAGTGTACTGTTCTCAATCTGTGGTAGCTTGGTAGAGCGGGTCCAAAGGTCCGTATCCTTGACTGTGGCACTCCCAGAGTATTTGGTGCCATCGGTGGCCGTGTATTGCAAAGTCTTACATGTCGGAGCTACGGAAACGATTGCTCGAAGACCAATTGGTAGAACTTATGTATCAAAGGGGGTAATTTAGTATCTTAACGGTGCCTCCACGATTATAAGAGAGAAGCGTCACTCGAGCCAAGTAAATATCAATGGCGAGGCGCTGAGATCTCCCTTGCAATGTAAAGCTATTCCATCACAACTAAATAAAACAAAACAATTCTCTTAATATGTCTAGCTGAATTCGGTCAGTCGACGTGGCGTCTGTCAGATATTTCAGGCCCTGGGGGCTTACCGGACTCAACCGTACCGGGCATCCAAGTCGGCAGTACACCTCTGGAACATCAACTGGGCATTCTGCCGTATGATATTGACCATAGCGGTCTTCAAGTGCTGACCCTGTTGGACAACTGCGGCGTAGCGAACCGAGCGACGCGCCCAGGAGCAAGCATTCCCCAGGACTGTCGCAATGTACATCAAGGCAGTAATACTAACGGTACGGCAGAATGAAATGACGCACTGCCCGCGGATTCCGTCCGATGGTATTTTCATAGCGGTTCCCTGGGCGTTCATAGGCCACTTGGAATCCAGAGGAGCTCCCCGCTTGGTTGTTCGAAGACATGGTGTCGCTGCCCACAGGTTGGTCCGCCGGGAAATAGATAGGAAAACCGATGGAAGTGACATAGTCCGGAGGGAGAATGGCATTTCCGACGGGCTTATAAGGCGATCGCGGCATCGCGCGCGACCAATGGAGTAATACCGCGAAGGGAAGAAGAAAAAATGAAACCGATTCGGGCAGGATGACTCACGTGACCTTGAATGGACGAAACGCGCACCGTGGTTCACGTCGGACAACGCGCGTAGGGTCGCCAAAGGAATACCGAAGGATAGGAAAAGCGGCAAGGAACCCCCCCGGGTGCGCGTACAGTACCTTAGGTGAACTAATTACCAACCTGACGCCAAGGGTCACCTTTAACGCACTGGTGCCCCCGAAAATTGTGGCGATGCGACGCCCCGTCGCGCCCGCTGGTAACGAGAACAACTAACCCCCGGATTGGTCATAAGACGCTGCCATGTCGGGCACGGCATCGCTCGTGTCCAGGCCATTAGGACGCTGAGGACCACGATGTTCCCACCCCGAAGGCAAGATCAGAGGTTCACCCATAGGTCCAACTAGAGCCAGACCCCCAGGAAGGTGTGAGGCAATTTGGACTTCATCGTGACGGTCGAATCCTAAGGAGGGAGATATGTGAAGGAGCGATGATAGCGGTTTAGCCCTGTAAGCCGCCGGGCCCTGAAGGCTCTTGCAGATGACACATGGATGCCACGACCTCAGCTGGACTCATGTAGATTATTAATTTAATTTAATTAGTGTAATAGATTAACACTACAGTGCCAGGGAGATCTTAGCGCGGGGCTCGCCAGTACTATTTACTTGGCTCGAGTGACGCTTCTATCTTAGAGTACGGCAGGCACCATTATGATACTAAATAACCCCCTTTGGTATATTAGTTCCATCCAATGGTCTTCAAGCCATTGTTTCCGTAGCTCCAACCTGTAGGACTACGCAGTAAACGTCAGCCCATTACACTAAGTACTCTGGAAGTGCCGCCGTCAAGGATTCGAACCTTAGGACCCGCTCTACCACGCTACCATCGGTCGAGACCCATACGCTGACCCAACCGTCATTGCGTTACATGGGCGTCGACATCGCGCCGTTCTCTCCATTGCCGAATTATCCCGCGTCAGTGACGGCTGCATCCGCGGATCTCTGTTGTGACTGCCGTACCGTTGGTATTACTGCCTCAATGGAGATTGCGACAGTCCTGAGGAAAGCTTGGTCCTGGGAGCATCGCTCGGCGCGCTATGTCTCGATTATCCAGCAGGATGAAGATCTGAACACCGCTATTGTCAATCTCCTGCAGCACAATGCACAAATGATGTCCCAGAGAAATACTACCGACTGGGATGCCCGGTATGGTCTAAATTTGAGCGACCAGGAGGCTTTCGAGGGTGACGATAGTTTCTCAGGAGAATCTCCGCCGAAGAAGCGTGCTCGGCTCGCTGGTGCCGGTCCTTTTGGTACAGTAGGCTCCTCGTGTGATCCTAGCCCCGGTTTCACTCCTGCAGCTTCCAATGAAGATGACAGACAGGGTTACCTTCGCGCCACACCAGTGATTCCTGATGGTGTTCGGAGCGCTTTTGCAAACCTTGAGGTCAACAAGCGCCGTTAGACCTCTGCTAGCTACTCAAATAAAGTAATGTTTGTGCATTCCTAAAGTAAGTACTGTATTCCTCAAACGTGCGTACCTCTGAAAGCCGTCCGAACCTTGAGAGCGTCCTCAGGTCTTCCTAAGTTGTCGCCTGAGGGCTGACGTTGTTCCCTGACGCGGGAGATACGGCGGACCGTCGTGTCAAGAGGCTTACCGAGAGGCCTTTTGGGAGGCGTTTTGGTACTATTCGGGCCAATGGTTGCCCCGTTCCGAAGGCTGCGCTCCATGCTGCCGATTTTTGAGCCAATGGCGGGCGATAAAATTAGCCGGAATGGTTTGAGGCTTTTTCGAATGGTCTTCCTTGGGCGTATAGCCAAACCAACGGACTCGATAGCGCAATATCCCATCATCTTTCCGACGGGCGGAGACGATTCGTTCAATAACGTATTCCTCTTGGTCTTCCTCCTCCGGAAGGAGAGTGTGGTCCGTAGGGGCGAATCCATCGGAGTCGGTTGGGATAGATGTGTGGTCGTCATTGGCATTGATTAATGGGTCCATGGGGACAGTAGGTCCGATGATATGGCCTGAGGAGCTATGGAGACCTGTGCCTCGACCTGAGGCCGTGGTGATTCCGTTGGGTCAAGGGGTGGGGAATTGGGTGGTCCAAAGGAGCTGGGAGCACGTATCACCCGATGAATAGACACTGTGTCCTGTAGGCCGTCAATTAGTATCGTAATGGTGTGTTTATTGGCCTTAAGGACATTATATGGTACAGTCGAGCAATTTAAGAGTTTGCGCGTAGTGTCCTCAACGTCATAACTGTCTTTCGGTAGCCGGTCCAGGTAAAGCAATTCTCCTTCCATAAAAGTAGGTGTGTTCCACACAGCTTTGTTGAAATTGACCTTGTAGCGCCGTTGGGCTTTGGTCAGTACAGCTCTAGCCGATTGGATAATGCTGTTGATGCGTCGGCGCGAGTAGAGCTTTGCCTGAATAGGAGTCATTACTTCCGGTATTTCTTGGGGTATAATGGACTCCTGAAAGTCAATAGCTATCGGCCGTGGCGATCTCGATAGCGTCAAATCAAAAAATGATGTCGCAGTGGAAGCGTGTACTTGAGTGTTGTAGGCATAAACCAGTGGCTCAGCGTAGTAGTCTCAGTCCAATTTGTGCTCCGATACATAGTGTTCCAATCGGTCCAGAAGGGTAAGGTTGAAGCGTTCGGCATGGCGATTGGTTTGCGGGTCGTACGTCGTGGTGGTCACATGTTTAATTCCTAAGGTAGCACAAACGTGTGAGAAGAATTTGGATACAAACTGGCTGCCGCTATCCGTAAGGAGGTAGAGTGGCATGCCATAGGTATATACCCTGTAGTATTGTACGAAATCGGAATGCCAATGGAATATTTTTCTGGCTAAGTATGATGATACTCATAAGTGAGTGCAAGGTCTTTGATGAACATATGAAGGGGCATCCAGCAGATAGCCCGTGAGGTGGTCTGTTACACGTCGGATCTCGGTCTGCAACGGCGCATCCGATTCGACCCTTTGTAGGGAAATACCGGATTGGCAACGGCGCATATAGTCAGTAGCCACGTGCCAACAAGGCCTACCCTTCGTAGGCGAACGCCCATTCAGAGCTCGTTACCCCATACTGTAAAGGGGTTAATTGGCTAACCAAGTTTATATCTAGATATTATTATGTGTGTCGCTCACCCCTGTGCACAGCACATAAGGCACAGAGGGTAGCGCCGACTCCAAAGTAAAGAAGACAACAAACGGGTTCACACCTGACTTGTTCCATGTTCAGGATTCCTTAACTAGAGATCTGGACAAGCTACAACGAGTAGTTGTCGGTTCCATAGTAACAGCCACCCTCATTGGCGAGTGGGGCCTTACAACGCCCATTCTAGCTCACTAGTGTTGTGCTCTACCACATCGTCCCTTTAGCCTCAAGCACCCATTCGGCAGTACCTAAAACTGTCGCAGGTGTCTGCTCTCTGGCTGGAAAAATTCAGTTTCGTTGAAGGTTGACATAGTTTCGAGCGATTCATTTAAGATTTGGTGCAAACACTCTCAAGGGGGTTGTGATTCGCACCCGTCGCGGGCCAGCACACGTTTCTTCACAAAGTGAGGTATCGATTCCGTCCGTAAGGGTTTCCATCACGTTTCCCGGAGTTCGAAAGATTCAATTCTCTCCACTATTGAAAATGAGATAGCACGTCTTGTACGGTTGACCTTGAAAATTTTCTTAGTGACATTTACGGCTCATGCACGTGACTCCTGGTTTTGGACATCAATAATATTTCTTATTCTTTATTTTTCTCTTCTCATGCGCACTGCACTAGGTATCTGCATCTTAAAAACCGTAATTCTTTAGGTGTTGGAAACAGTTTACCCTTTGTTTGTCCATTAAATGGCGCCCAAGCTTCTCTTAGGGTGACTTCACCGTCATGGCGAGGTATCTAATATCATTCACTAGGAAAAGGAGCATTGCCCGGCCGTCAAGCTGGGTCCCTATCATGGACAGAAGAAGTCACCCTACTCTTCTCTCATCATGTCTCCCAAGGGTTTCGACAAAAAAACCCTTTTAGACTTCCGAAATTCGTTAAAGCTGTGCAATGCGTCCCGTTCGGCATCTGATTTGGGTCTTGAGGCTACTTGTGGTGTATTAAATTCGAATATTCCGGTTCCGTGTCGTTTACGACAAAGAAGATGATATCCTTATCGCCGAGGTCAAAAGTTTCTTCATTCGTGGGCTGACTTGAGAGCGCCTCTGCTTGTACGTTGTGCGTGCCTTCCTTGTAGATCATTTCAAAATAATATTTGATTTGGCGTAGTCTCCGGCGCATTCAGCGACTTGATGGCTCGGAGGTTGTCATGGGCTATCGTTTAGAATAGGAAATCGTGTCGAATGTAGAGTACACACCCATGAGATAGAGCTTGAGAGCGGAGACAGCATATGAAATAACGAGAGACTTTTTCACGAACGCGGGGTACTGGCGTTGGTGTACATTTCATGAACATTGTCAGTACCCAACAGGTTCTCTCTCTCTCTAAGAAGTTTTTTGAAAGAAAGCACAACCCAATTCGTAATCTTTAAAGTTTTTGTTCATGTTGCATGGTAGTTCGCGTTTTCGGTAACAATAAATTCAGTGCTTATGTGAGAGCCCCCTTAAAGGAGTTAAAAGCGTCAGTCTTGGTGAACGTAAAGAATTACAAATTAGGTGGCTGACAGTTCTACAGATACGCGTTTAGGAAAGCCGCGATGTCTTCGAAGTCAAAGATAATTCGTTAGTAGACGTTGAACAGTTCTAGAAAGGTGCGTAGTTCCGTTTGAATTCTGTGTTACTTTTCAATACGAAGAGACTTCAATAGATCTCACTCGATCAAGAGATGTCTAGAACGGATATTATGACCACGATTCTTTACGAATTCTTTGAAAAAATCACATTTCATCAGCTTGAGACTAATTCCAGCGTCATTTAACATGCATGTCGCATTAAGCCTAAAATGGGTAAAATGATCATCTACACTATCTGAGAACACGGCAATACAGTCCAGATAGACGGGTTATGTGCGCGTTTTCAAGCAGACCAGTAGGATGTTGATAGAAAGCGGAAGAGTTAGCCAGCCCATAGGTAAATCCAAGAGACATCTATGTGAAAGGATAAAGTTTCGACTGAATGAAAAAAGTGGTCTCGTTTTGGGCCTCTTCTGTGGCGGATACTTGGCAGAATCTATAATTGGCGTACGAAGTAGATAGAAATATTTCATGGCAGAGCGAATCGAAGTACTTATCCATGCATGGCATCGGATACAATACCTTATTGTTTATGGCATTCAAGTAACCGTACCGGATACAAAAACGCCATGACCAATTAGATGTTGTAGCCACTACAACTTCGAATGCCCACGGTGACTAATTCGCCACGGTAACGAAGACTCGGAGAAATTCGCTAACTTTAAAGTATTCTTCTTAACGAGCCTTGGCTCCTCCCCTGTAGGGCTTTTGAGCAGGTCAGCGATTGTTCGGCAACAACTTCATCTGGTGTTCCGTTGTATCGACATCACAAAGGGTACCATCTTAAATTGGGGTAGACTCCCGTAGCATGCCGCAAAGAAATTGACTTTGCGACTCCAGAACAAAATCGGGGTCAAGTTCTTCGAGTTACTTCATTGGATCTATCCGTTCACAGCCCGTCCGAACTGGTTTCTGGTCTATTTCGGCAAGTTTCTTCTTCAAATTACTCGCAGATGCTATTTTCTCCATCTTTCTCGAGTGAGAAACATAAAGAACATCTGCTGTGGTCATCTTGGTGGAGACGATTGCGGTGTGGTGAAGCATTACCGAACAAGTGTCTTTGTTTTTCACCAGAAAACAGGGCTTGGAATCATGATTGGCAGACAGTACGGTGAGGTTTTTTCAGAGCTGAGTTAAAGCAAATCCATTTTCTACTGTGAGTTGAGACATCTTTTGTAAGGATGAGATAGGTTAAATAACTCTTAAACCCTGTGGACAGGAAATGACCTGCACCAAAACTTAGACCCAAGGCGGAATCGCTACACACGCGAACAGGGGGAGCTTTTCAGACTCCGAAGATGCGAATGAAATTTCCCATCCAACAGATAGCGGTACGATCTTCCTGAAGGTACGCAGTAGAGGACGAAAAAAAATTGGAAAAGAAGAACCGTTTTTTTATTTCCACACGCCGGAGGCTAAACCATATTGCATCGACGAATCTGTCGCGAAATTCACATCCCGGTATGCTGGGGGCAGCTAATTTCTAGCCAAAAACAAATTCAATCTTTCCCATATAGAAGCCTAGGCGAACCACTGCGACCATAACTCCAATCGTTGATCACAGGTTGTTATTCGCCTCCGGGACGTCTGATTCCACGCCAAGACGCTTTTGACACCGTGGATACAGGAGCAAAAGAGAATTTACTTTGAAGCCCAGGCTAGCACCTGTATCTAGAACAGTGAACAATTTCACCACAAAATCGGTAGATAAGTCAAGGAAATCATACAACTTGTAGTTGCGCTTAGCCATAACCATGAGTATACCCTAAAACCGGTTGATTTTATTCCGTTACCATTTCTGACGCTGAGGAATATCCTATTCAGAGTCAATAATTTCGATGAGCGCCTCTCTACTAAGGATTCTAACCGTAGAGCTAGGCGGGGACGCGTCCCCCAAATCGACGAATCCTGTACTCAATCTTTCCGAGTATGTTCAGCAGGAGGCAGTGGCTCGCGTTCCTGATCCACTTCCATTGGGTCCCAAGCGGTATGCTCTTTATACCAGGGGCTTTTCGAGGATGCCAAAACACCGCGTTTCACGGTTTCGAATCTGAGAGATTCAGGGGGTAGTGTGTCTTCCTTTAGATATGAGATTATATACGAAGGAATTCGGCCTCCTGACGAGTCAATGTCTCCAAATCACTGATCACTCGGTCGAGCTCTCTGAACAGGATAATACAGTCTGAAGAATTGTTAAAGTGTTATTGGCATATTTGGTATATGACTCCAAGGTGTAGTACGAATTTTCTACTTTTCTAAACTCCTGAAGAGTGTTCCAAAAAGTAAATATAAGCAAATAAATCGCCTATATCGTAACGTAAGACAACAACAAGAATTGTAGGGCTTCCGCCAATCACAAAACTGCTCCACTGGAGGCTGTTGACTAACCTTTTACAGACTTTTACTGATCCCCGACGAGAGATATTAGAATTAACGGTGGCACAATAAAGAGAAAATTTTCGTTCATTCCCGGTGTATCGGCTTCCGATATAAAGGTTATGAAGAAGTCCAACGACAGAATGAGGTCTTCTCAGGAACATTGTAGATACAAAAGGGAGGCTGAATTCTTTTTACGGAATCCATATCCTAAGCAGTTCTTCGCAGTTCAAAAACTAATGAGAAGTAATCCAATCGATTATATCAGTAGGATACTAGTTTCCTGTATAAGCGGTTGGGGCGCTTCAGTTTCTTCAAACCGATGTCTTTTCTTCTCTTTTCATAGGCATGGATCACATCTTGGGTACAAGAACACCATTTAGAACCTATAGGAGCTTTTATGATGAGCATCTTCACACAAGGATTCGGACGATGCCGACGACGTCTGTGTTTTCGAAATGCTAGTATGGGGTGCTGGATTTCTTGTTTGAATGTGCTAGATTGTCTATAGTTGGCATTAAAAAAATCGCAGAATTTTGATGCCAGAATATCTTGCGCAAAAATGATAGCCCAAGTGAATTTTGGGGAGAATGTAGAAAACTAGCATACATCCGTACTAACACCGGGTCACTAGGAAAAATGGAAGAGAACTTCGGAGATATATTTCGATACTCATTTATAACAGACCATGAATTCTTCCGAAAATGAAAGGAATACTGAATGCTATCTAGCGCATGATCATTCATTTCCCGTATATATCGTAGCTTGTATGAATCGTCTAAATGGCCTGCACCTTCACTTAAATGACCTCTAATGAGCCTAATGGCCAGTGCATGATACTACGATCCTACAAGAGAGACCCGTAACGGGTCCCTGTTGCCCGTGAAATGAGATCGTTCCATTTCACATGTGGTGACCCACTTCGCATAACGTTCTCCGCTTATTGCTATTCACTTCGCGTCGCGGTTTGCGCGACGCGAACAACCCTGGATTCTCCGAGAACCCTCCAACCAGTACCACCAGTTCACCCTTCATCTTCGTCAGGCACAAATTCCTACATAGTTAGATAGACATCACAAAATTACACAAGATGGAACCCAGTTCCTCGCTTCATGCAAGCACATTCCATTTAAACAAACGTACCTCTGCAAAACATATGCTCCTTGCCTTGCCTCCAATTTCTGCATTCGCATCGATAAACAGAAAAAAGTCAGATCTCTGTCACAAAACAAACCCAAACCACATCAGTACGATAAACACCTCTATGGCGACCACTTATCACACCTTTCGTCCAGTCTTGCCTCCCTGTTTCCTCGTAGCAGCAAACAACGGCAAGTCATACATCCTTCCCTAACACATACCAGATACAATAGCAGCTCTCACTTGCCTGTGATGCCACCATTTCCCGATCATTCATTGCCGTTAGAAGAGAGAAACATAAGTCAGAAATTCATCAAAAATCGAAACCAAATTACTTCACTGACACACTCACCTCCTAAGCACCTTGCTTGGCCCTCTCTTTGGAAAATGCCCCCCTACTCACCCAATCGCTTCTTTCTGTCGCTTTGCAGCAGCAAAAATAACATGTCAGAACTCATTTCAAAATCAATACCAGACACCAATAGCAGTCACACTTACCCGGACTTCCATCATTCCCCCTTCATACAACGTCAACCGCACTGTCATAACAATAAAAACTATAGTGCGTATCTACGTTCGTACCGATTCGTAGACCGAAACGAGAATCAATTCAAAGAAAAAATATAACAGGGCCATAGCTGACCTGTTTTTCTACTACAAAAGGCCTCTAGCAACATTAACTAGAAGTTTAGGTTGGGATTCCTGCTTTTTGTAGGCAGAAACGTAAACATGTTTAAAGAAAAAACTTTGTCAAAGTCAATGAAATCTGGAACTAAGTGCTGTTTTACTTCTGAAGAGACAAACATGGCAGAGTATAAAAAAGATTTTCATGGCACACAACTAAGTTTTTTGAGATTGTCAATGTCAAAGTCAAGCGTAGGCTGATCTCCTTCACGTTTTCATATGCAGCTACGATTTATACATGGTAACAAAAACAGTGAAGAAAATGATACTTGACATCAGAACCAACGTTTTTTCTAGAACAGGCACATATGAGCCTGTTGCGAGTGAAAAAGTCCAAAGTTGACTTCCACACAAAACTAAAGACACTACTGGCCATAAACCAATTATATATATGATCGTAAGCATATAAGTGTGGAAACCCCGGTTTTTTAAGAGGCAGTGCAGTTTTCGGAAGGACTTTAAACAACGTTGAAAATGTGATAAGCTTCAAAAACACTTCTTTTCATCGGACTAGGTCCAACAAATTCGGTCGCGGGGCTGCGCGCCGTTGATGGCCAAAGGCCATGACTTACTCATATTTTATTTATAACTATCATCAAATGGAAATGCGAGATGCTTATTTGCGCAAGCTACAGGAAATAAAAAATAAAAATAAAAAATGAAAAAAATGAAAGCATATCTGAATTCTTTTATTCATTAAAAGATCTAGGAGCGTAGGAATCATGCACCGTGTCACGCATGCTATGAACGCCCTCCACTATGATGCGCCCGACGTCACGCGCACATGCAAAGAAATCCATTCCATCTATAAGCCCACGGAGATACAGCAACGGCACGTGCAGCAGAGCCTCCTCCAAGTCAGTGGTCGTGACAGGGTGGTCACGTGCTACAGGAGGCAGCATCTCTTCGATCTCCACAATCGTCGCCATCTGCAATTCCGATATAGCAGAGGGGGCCCCAACGGGGGATGCCGTGACGCTCGGTGATTCGCCGTACTTCTCCCGGTCTTCGACGAAGCGGAGTCCCAACAGCGCATAGGTATAGAAATGGAATGTGCAATGAGGAATAGCGGCGCAGGTTGGAGAAGGATGGAAGAAATGTCCGGGGTCAAGAAGAAAAAAGTAGACTGGCTAATTAATTTTATGGTCGAATAGAACCGAATGCTTTCCGGGGGCCGCTGAGTTCATTGGACGACCGCTTGCTTCTACATACAAATTTAGACTACTTATTTAGCAACGCAAGGTCATGCCAGCACCTGGACACCACAAATTTCATAACGAAACGCAGATGAGTTCTGCGACGAGGGAGGCACACAGTTTCACACAGACTTTGAGTTGTCAGATTCAAAACTGGACGAATTCTTGCACCCGCCTGCCTTCAAATTGTCTATATAAGGCCGACTTCGCTCGGCTCCGATCAACTCTAGTCAATTCAGATCGACTGAAGCGGTTCAACCCGTCCTCTTCCTTTTGGCACCAAAACCATCTCTTAGCACATTCTGTGTCTCTATTGCCTTCAACTCTCTGCCTTTTTCTTTCTTTACTTGGAGATTGCATCCGCTTTCTACGGCAACTGAGCTGATCTTTTTGAGAACCTGTCAGTCACGTGGGACTGCTTCGCACATTCGTTTGATAAGAGAACCGTGTGATACGGCGTAGGGCTCACGCTGTACAGGAAATTGATATTAGTTCAAGAGTAAGTGACTTTTATTTCTCTTTTGGTATTGTGTGGAAGTACTGAATTTTGTCTGTCTTGTATGAAATGCCAACGTCTGCGATATGTTAGAATAAATATTTAACTATGCAAGACTGATATTAGTAAATAGATGCAGTCGGCGTCATTAAAAAACAACAAACGTCACCGACTCTTCACCTCCTTTCGCATTAATTTAGCAAATCTCGCGCCCATCACATTATTGGAATCGTTACTTAACGTGAGAAGCGTCGCCGCCGTCTTATTTCTCGAAAACGCTTATTGAAGCGCGGTGCAGTTTGTAACATCAACAAAAAGAGCTAGTGCCAGTCGAAGATACACCAATACAGCCGTAAGCTCCACAAAATATTACGAAGCGCTTAGAGCTTACTAAAAACATACTGACATTTGATGCAGTGTATGCGATATCGAGTGTCTCAGATCTCACGATCTTCGAGCTTCTTATAAAAGTCGTCATTTTGCTTGTATCTGAAAGAAAAACGATGGTACTCCCTAGAGAGTTTGCAATATACAAATTCAGTTTTCATATCGTTATACACGCGTTTGACAACGTTTATTCTATTTTATTTTATCATAATTATATACTCTTATCTCTGCTTGCCACATATATATAAATATTGATCATTTTATCATTTGTACTTTTTACTTTTTACGTTCCTTCTTTCTGACGTCTTTCTTTGACTGTTTCTCTTTGTTCTATTCTGGGCTGTTACTCTGGAGGGCATATCTACTACTTGTGTCTCCTTGGGTTGTAACCACCCGCGTTGTGTCCTCTAACTACTTTGGACGGATATGACGCTTACAGGAAACATCACGAATAGTGAGATTTTATCGGGAAGGTTTAAAAAAGTATTGGGGTCACTTTTGGGTGATTAAACAAGAAGCTTATCGACCTAGAAAGTGTGGCACGATATGAACGATATGCAGAAAAAAAATATAGAATTAGAAAATGGACTGCTTGATGTAACAGACAAAAACGTTAAAAACGGTAATGTACGGTCAAACCAAAACTTGTGTTATTTTTGAAAAGTCGTATCTTTCGTCAGTTAGTATGTCGGAGAGTGAAAAGTACAACAGTGACAAGCATAAACCCTAAGGCTACAAAACTGAATTATATGTTTTACCCAAGAGCTTATCGTTGATAATTTAACTTCATCCCCTCCGTGATCACGAGCTGATGTTGCTTTTTCTGTTCAAATATTGATTTGCACAAAGATGTTTTGAAGAAGAATGACTCCGAAATTCTAAAATAATTCTTGGCTTTTGCTGATTTACTGGATGCATAAGTAGAAGAGTGCCTTAAAGAACAAAAAGTACGAGGTCCAAAGAAAAGATTTGGATCCAACTTAGATGTACAGTCATACTTGAAATGACGCACGAGTGAAAAAAAAGTTAGTTTTTGGAAATGAGCAACAATGACACTGCCAACATGATGATACTAATTGAATTGAATTTCAGGACTAAAAACAACAAGAACGATGTGAATTGCTTTTTATATTCATCAATACTCCTTAAATTGCAATAATTGTAACTACTTACAATCATAGTCATTGTGAGAAATCTCAATCTACTTGATGCTGTAGACAGACCTAGAAAGACTAATTTTTGCTTCCGAGCATACTAAAAATACCAAAATACACCTGCAATGAAGTAAAAAAAAGCTTGAGTCCGTAACAGAAGAAGTTGAAAATCTGCATGTGGCGGCAATGAAGTGTGAATTATGTTTACCGTAGTTGTCGAGTAACTTTACCAAATTTGAATCAGATGAAGAGATTTATTTTCGTTCACCTATTTACGATTCATTTTACTTCCAAATTGGTTCAAAGACTATTACGGCAATGATTAAGTTTTCTTCGGAAGAATTTGATCTGCTTTGGGGTTTTGTAGAAGGAATCGTTGTGAAATGTGAAATGGTGATCCAGGACGAAAATGCTTCTTCTGTGCGAAAGATACTTTATTTGTAACGCTCACATGACTAATTTCGGAAGTAGGATATGCTCGGGGAGTTTTTTAAAATTAGGGAAGCCACTAGGTAGAAGAAAAAGACAAAAACTGGCCCATGAAGGAATTATTGCAACAGAATTTGACTCTCAAAAAGTATAAATACTGCCAATACGCAACTGATGTGATACTTTAAGAGTTGTGTCGTCCAGCAGGTAGTAGGGTAGAAGGTAAAAAGTGCTATAGTGGAAAGCATAAACTGTACAGTTATAAAACCGAACTGTCTGTCTTACCGGATGGATTGGCTTTGATGATGTCACTACACTTTCCGGGATCAAGAGCTTATATTGGTTTTCTTATAAGCATGTCTATCTACATAAAGACCCTTTTAAGAAAAGAAGCTCTGACACTTCAAAATATATATTGGATTCTAGTGATTTATGGGATGAATACAAAAATGAGTGGGGCTTCTTGATGGAAAAAGGATATCAAAGAGCTTCAGAACATGTTAAAGCAATAATCTCAAAGAAAAAACCAGCAGCGTCAAGGACCATCTTGCAGCGATGTAGAAGTTAATCGTAAGAAATCATTCGGTCGTATCATTGTCGAGAATCATTTTGGTGCTTTTGACGAAATTTCGGACTGTTAAAGGTGGGAAGTATGGTGGAGGCAAAATTTTTTATGATGATATCTTTATGTTTTGTTTGGGTTTAACTAATTTCCATGTGAATTTGCATCCTTTTCGTGCTAATGACGTATATTCTTATGGCAGAACTCGTAATCTTTTGTCCTCTATCGGGCACGAAATTGTTCGAACACGTCGCTTGACGCAAAAGAAACAAAAAGCTAAGCGTCAGGGGAGATCGAGCTCAAAGTACAACCATATTGGGTCAGATGAAGACACCATCATTCCAAACATCTAAAAATGAACAATGTTTTTTTTGATAGATACATGGATTGTTGTTTTTTATGCAGTACAATGTCGTTCGTATTGAATGTTGTTCTGTAAATTTTTTTTATGAACTGTGTTAATCCGTAACTTTGATGTCTTTGTGACTCATTTCTGTTGGAACAACATGTTGATGTAGGAACTGACTTTATTTTTTAGAAATCTACTAAAGAGCTCCAGAACATATACGAGCAATACACCCAAAGACAAAACAGTAGAGTGTAATGTTTTTTGCAACGATGTAGAGAATTTTCGTAAGAAGTGTTCCGATCGAATTATTGTCGAAATTTGTTTTGGGCATCTGATGCCATTGGGAACTGAGATTAGAGGAAGTATCGCCGGGGCGAAAGGGTTTACGATGTTATCTTGATGCTTTGGTTGGGTTTAACTATTATTCATGTGACTTGGCATCCTCTTCGTGCATCTGACGGCAATTTTTTTGGCATAATTCCAATCGCTTGTACTCGATTGGGGACTAAATTGTTCAAAAACGTTGCTTGGCGCAAACGAAGACCAATCGTCGGAGGAGTTCGGGCGTAAAGTACCAGGATATATGCTCCGACGAAGACACAGTCCCATCGAACAAGCATTACTGAATAACGTATTTTATTGATAGTTATTAGGATTGTTGTTTTCTATGCAATACAGTGATACTTGAGCTGAATGTTGATCTTTGAAAGTGTTTCATGACTTGTAATAATTCGTACCTTTCATGTCGTTGTGATTCACTTCTGTGGGAATATAATCTAAGTGTAGATACTGACATCGCTTTTCGGAGATGTACTGTGTGTGTACATGACTGAGACGAGATAGTGGTTTCCTATGTGCATCTTAGATAATGATGTTTTTCAGAATAAGACATGCTGCTGAGCATTCCGAGTGAAGTAAGAATTATTATTTTTCAGACGAACGATAGGGTGCTTCGCGTTTAAAAGATGCGACTTGTCAGGACATAGCAGACTGATTTTAGACTGTTTTGCTGAAGTTTCGTGTGGTGGGTATGGTTACATACATTTTACTCAGCACTGACCGCAGGACGAGAGTTAGTCTTGCGAGTTGTGACGTGTGGATGCCTGAAGCAGAGAGCCTTTGACGTTTGTGTAGACATGAGCCAATTGTTATGCGAAGGCAGATTGTATGAAATGTGTCAAGAAGATTTATTTACACTACTCGCGAGCAAGTGAAAGTATATTGTGTCAAAAGCATTGTCATTCGAATCAATTGCCAAGAGCGGAAGCAAGGTTAACGATTTCGAAGATTGATCCGACCTGGCCAAGGATACCTTTTCCAGTGATGAGTTCAGTGACAATGGCTAGCGTGAAGCCCATCATTGCGGCCCTGCCGTTGAGAGTTTCGGAAAAGGCAGTGAAACCCTGCGGAACTCTTTCAATTTTCGGCTTCTCGCCAGCCATGCTGACGGTGGCGCGTCGCACTGGTGCGGCGGCGATTGCACGGTGGGCGGTGAACGATGTTGTGGTGGGGGAGACAGTAGATCGGGCGAGGATGGGGGTAGCGGTGATGAAGGCCATTTCGGAGGAGTGGTTGTTAAGGGGGTAGTCTAGAAATGAGAAGTGAGAAGTGCTGTGGATTGAGCGTGGGACAAAGTGTGTTGAGAGTTTTCTCGCGGAGTGCTCACCGCCCTCTTTATACTGCGGGAGACATGGAGAAGAGATGCAGACTGCGCATGATGCATATAAAGTGCAGCCACAACGATGACGCAGGGAACCACGCGAGGGCTGATGAGCGGCGCACATATCAAACATTTGCAGCTCTGTTTGCAGAGGCCGTGCCCTCAATCGTCTCCACCACCCATTCGCTCACGGACGCCTTTCAGGCGTTTCAACAGTCCAATCGCCACGGCGCATCACCAATTACGTGTACTGTAAACCGTTTTCTGCAAGCCAACACATGCTAATGCCACGTATAACACGGACCTTGGCTTTACTAATAGTGGCCGGACTGCTTCGCGCGACACCATGTGCATGGTTGTCAACGTTACGTTCGCAATCCGAAATCAACTACGGAACAAGATAAACAGCATCAACCCGTAGTATGTTATCTCCGTGGGATGAATCTGGAGTGATCGACTTCAATAAACTCATCGAACAATTTCGTTCTCCTCCAATATCCGAAACGCTTCTGAATCGCTTCGAATCCCTCACAGGAGAATAGCCACTCCTTTTTCTAAGGCGTGCAACATTCTCTTCTCACCGCGAACAGCATTCTAGATCAACTGCTCCATCGGTATGAAGCCGGGGAAAAGTTCTTTTTATACACAGGAAGAGGACCTTCTTCAATCGCGTTACATCTCGGTCACTTGATTCCATTCATTGTTACTTGTTTCTGTTGTAAATTTTACATATACGTTCAATACCTTACGACCAGTGCAATTGCTATGTTGTTGGAAGTAGGACGTAGTTTTTGTTGGTATTTCCGTGATGGATACATGCTTTGATATAGTCTGCTGCTCCCCGTGTGATTTTTCTATATGAAAAGAGAACTGAGATGCTGTGTTGTTTACCAGAAATCTCCAACTTGTTTCGAACAGCCACCGCATGGCTCGCGGTGCGTTAAATCCCCGGCACCACCCCACGAAGCACTTACAGTGTACAGTACAGGCTCCCTCGGAGGTGAGAAATGCATCTGACATGAGATCTATTTCATTTTCCCCCCTTTTTTCGTAGAAACGCACACAATTTGCTAAACCGAATCAAATTGGGCGTCTTGTCGGTCATTGTCATTTATGCTTTCGATCTTAGTGACAATCCCACCTTTTTCCGATGTTCATGGAAAACAGTGCACGGCAGAAATCGAGAAAGGTTTGAGAGAAGCAAGCACGCAACAGATCCCTAGAACAGATTAGCATGTACGAACTTTTCATCATCGTTAACTGCGAAACCACGGAACACTTTTGATGTCCGCTACTCGGCTGCTCAACTGGCTGTTTTGAGGCTACGAATGAAGGCCTAAGGATGTACGTGTCCCGTTGTTGGCATTTCTCGGAAGATATGCAGCTGCACAAACGGAAGGTATGCGTAGAGCAGATTGTACGTATCTTTAAGCCGTATGTTGTCGTAATTTAGCTCCGAGTTTCGCTAGTCTTTCTACAAGGGCGGAGCTTGGTTTCTGCAACTCTTTTACCCTTATTTAGCATGTGTTGGATTTCTTCTAGATAAAGAAAGCGCAGCCCTAAGATCTCGGACATCGCATGGCGCATCCGACTGAAGGCACAATGGTAGGCTCGGTTCAAGGTGTTTTTTTAGTACCCTGAGTTTAACACTATACCCTGCGCTTCACTAGATTGCAAATAAGCCATATCAGAACAACGAACTCGTATTCTAAACAGTACTTAGAATAAAGACGTTTCTCGGTTTGAAGGGCGAGTCAGTAGTTACTCGAAAGCCCTTGTTTTCCACACATGGACAATTTCCGTTCGGCAAAGCATCTCCAGTTGGTTTGTATCCCACAATGTCATCCTTGTTACACCAAGTTGTACCCAACACATCACACATAGTCCGAGGTGAAGTACTTTCCTTTTCCACACACTCGCCTTTAACCCCTGGAATGGGTGCGTATAGTTTTCTGATTCCAATATCTTTTTGAGAACAACGGCAACCGCATTTCATGATTCTCTCAGAGATAAACGCCGCAGCACGAGTTTGTGTCTTGCTCTTCCGTAAAACCGCGTACATAATGACGAGAGTGTCGATGGCTTCTGTGAAAGATGCAGTCATGCGACAACGTTCCGATTCCGGATTATCCCGACCGATTGCCATGCTTTCCTTCCATCCGTCACCAGATTCAACCCCCGGTTCGGCGTCAACATCGTCCAAATCGATGGTAGTCGGTTGGAATGTCCACCCGTTTGTTGTGATTACAATAGCTTGCATCGATTCATACACCATTTCGCCTCCTTCCTGCTTAATCAGACATTCGTCGTCAGATAGCAATGCTTCGTGGCCTATAAGAGTGTAATTACCAGCAAACTGATTACCAGTCGGGTTCTGAGAATTTCCCTTGCAGTGGTTGACATCTATTCTGGAAGCTTTGATCTAAGCCATCAATATCATCAAACGTTTGAACCTTATTGGGGGCTCCCAAAATCTGATAAACGGGAATGTACTTGGAACAAGTTGATTCAGCTTCACCGAAATTTCCAAAGACAATGATGCCAACTGCGAGAATGAGAACTGGAGAGTATAGTTTCCACGATGACATTTTGAAAGCGATGGATAAATTGTGTTCGACTGGTATTGTTGGATAGGTTTGACTTCTCTTGAAGGCTGCGTTCGGTAAATGGACAGGGACATTGGTGCTCCAGAGGCTTTTATACCGTTCACCTTTCGTCTTTCAGTGATCGAAACATTGGGAATAGCTGTAGAGGAAATGATTCGAAGCTTCCATGAGTCTAGGGTTGTCACAAGCTTCCATTTTGCACAAGTTGGAAGAACAGCGGTCCCTCAAGAATTCGAAGGCAAGTGTTGATGAGAACATACTTATTATCGGTATTGCAGAGCGCAGCGAGGCTTGTCACGTTCGGACCCCATAGATATCTCTCTGGTGGAAGAAGCGGTAGCTCCCATGGACGTGAAATTTGACAGGGTCCAGACAAGCGCCGGGCCATTTACAAAAACCAGATTCCTTCGAAAATCTAAGCTGCGCACGGCACATATTTGTTCCAATTATCAACCTGTAATGGACAGCGTGACCACGAATACGAAAGCAACAACACGGACAGAAAGATCCGGCACGGAGAGATTATCTGTTGTGCAAGGTTTGCGAAAGCAAGATTGTAGGATGCAATAAATTGCGTCCCTACTCTAGAGTAGATACACGACCAAGATTATTCATGCTGGACAGCCGAAGTTAATAACTTAGTAATGGTAACGGATGAGTTCTTTGATTCGAATTCGTCTTCGTAGAGATATCTTCTTTATGGTTTTCGTGCGGATTGCGTCCAACTCATTCAAGCTACAGGCCCCAAGCAGTCGTTTGAACGTATTCAAAAACATGCAATGATAAAATGCAAAAAATTGGGAAATCAATGACTTTTGGGTGCACGTTGGCAATAGTATGGCAAGAAGAAGTAAATGGAAGTCAGGTTCTTTGATATTAAACATATCTCTTCAGTTACTGTAGGGATTACTGTGGCCAAGAGGGTTAAGGAGTTTTTCAGGGGTTTCACTGACCGAGAGTCATGTTTTCATCAACGGAGTAATGGAGGGTAGCCCTCATCAAAGGCTCAAATTGGTGCACGGCTTAATTTGATACAGCCATTTTCTTGATGTTGCGAGAAAAACGACCTTGAATCGAGAAGACAAGCCTCGTTGACCGTCAGCACCAACCGTGTATTTCAAGACACAGCTCGTCCCGTCCACAATGTCCGTGGAACGTGAGAATACCGCCGATAATGCCACCGTCAATGCGGGTAATGGACGCTGCGTTCAAAACAGGCACGAAGAACGAAAAATTAAGATATGACGACAAGAAGCTGCGCACCTCCTCAAGAAAGGACTTTCCATTGGTAAAACATCCTTGCAAACAAATGTATCCTCTTAAACGGTACAGCGCTCGGGCAAAACTCTACACACGGGCGACAAATCCGTACTCAAAAAACTCCTTGACCCTATCAACCACCTCCGGTGTCGCCAGTTTGCCTTTTAAGTACCAGAACAGCAACTGATTGTAAAAAGAGATTTAAAGGCAACAAAACCTGGCTCTACCATCAACTACGGAAATATGAGGCTTATCGTAGATTATATTGCAGAAGATGGTCGCAATAGTTAAAATAATAGACTACCACCAGATGATATACTGAATCTATTTCATTCGGAAAACAGACAGCTGTCGTTTCGAAACGCCGAGAATATTACAGCGGCAAAACTCTTTTCATAGTCATTTCGTCTCGTGGAAAACATAAAATACGTTCTGAGAGATCTGGAAGAGGAGTATCTCGTCGTTATAAAATCCAAACTGCATTTCGAACTGTGGCGAAACTAGCCTACTCTCAGAGTTTTGGCGGAGAATGAAATGCTTCTATTCGTCCGATATCCACCGCGCAAGATCG
The DNA here is from genome assembly GCA_030374765.1 of Agarophyton chilense. Taxonomy (NCBI): domain Eukaryota; phylum Rhodophyta; class Florideophyceae; order Gracilariales; family Gracilariaceae; genus Agarophyton; species Agarophyton chilense. The sequence goes on from JARGXX010000129.1 coordinate 874,648, forward strand.
CAAATATCAGTGAAAGAGATGGAAAAAGATGTTAAAGCAGGAATTGTTGTATCAGTCGTAACATAGGCAGCTCTTTTGCTTACGATCATCGCCAGGAAGCGCAAAATGTGTCAGTGGCTGGAACTGTTACATCGCAATGACTGTGGGAGGAATAATGCGGAGTACTCTGGCTTAAAAAGAAAGATTAGAGCTTTAATATCACATGGATTCTGATGAACGAGAAAAGATCTGTTCAAACCAGGAATATGCACCTCGATGTTGAGAAACTCAACTGTACCATAAGAACTGTTGTGGAGCAAAAGAAATCGGTGTTCCTTCTTCTGGACGAACAAAGCTCAAGAATTATCAATTAATGGTTGCAAGTATATGAGAAGAATAATGTTGACAATTTGAAGCTGCTTGCAAACACGACACATTTTTTTCCAGCCATCTGATAAAGCCGTGAGAAAGACGTTCCAGGTTATAATAAAACTAACGAGAGAATCTCTCATGCGCCAATGCCTTGTATCACATTCTAACGTTGCACTGAAGAATAAAATGGGCATAGCAGGATTCCAAGCACTCATTCCGGTAGTGGTCAGAAAGTCGTGCAAATAAGCTCGAATATGGCCGATATAATTTCGGGTTATGGAGCCGTTTAAAACGGCAGACAGTCAGATAGTTATCCACCTTCTGTTGAAAAGTGGATGTGTAGTTCATCATGATATTTTTGACCTTGACACCGTGAGTTGGTACCGAAAACAACACGAATGTAGGATAATTGTTAGTCGTTTACAATATCCTACATCTCCATGTTGTCGACCGTCTCTTTTGATTGGAAATATAGCCATATTGATGCGTAACGAATACTTAGATACTATCTTGCCGATAGACGAGGCATGCACGCCACTTCAACCGGGTTAGTGGAATATCCAGAGCACGCTGAGAGATAGCAAGCTGAGAAGACCAATATTCATCTCTTTGAAACGGTATAACCCCGAAAAAGAGACAAAATCAGACTTGTCCTGGTCGTCTTTTCTGCCAGGAACTTGAAAGTATAAAGAATTTGTAGGACAACGGTTGGAGCGGAGTGTAGCATTCTACTATTTCGGCGTTCCGATGGTTTTTTTGTCGCAAAGTCGCGTTTGGGACTCATTACTGAGTGGCCTGGTCAGTGCTAGGATAAGAAGCGACACACCGCGTAGGATGCCAGGAGGCAGGGTACATTGTTGGAACACGTGGTATCACGAGTGGAGTGGCTTGCAACGGCGCATGTAGTGGCGATACACGTGACTGGTTTTACTACCCTTTGTAGATGTAAGTCCATTAGGGTTTGGCTAAGTGGCTGAAGACTGGGGATTAATATACGTATTATTTGGGCACTCACCCTGGCACACAGTATATAGTGTACCAGAGGTGAGCGCCGACTCCAAGTAAAGGAGACAACATGGGCATCATGGCTATTCTGTTCCTCGCTTAGGATTCCTTAACAGGAGATCCGGACGAGCTATAATAGATAGTCAGCCCCCAACCACTTCACCAGCCGTCTCGTACCTACGTTCCATCAACGTTTTACAGTTGCACTGTTCACCCTCGCTGGCGAGTAGTGGCCTTACACCCCACTTCCAGCTCGCTGGTGTTGTAGCTCTACCACCCCTTTTCCTTCGCCGCAAGCGACCCATCGGCAGTCCGACAGCTGTCGCAGGTGTCTGCTCTCTCCGTTAGAGCGGATACTACACGGAGATACCACGAAGATGTTCGGGATCTTGCTCTCTTGAGAGACACGCCTCAGGCGGAGGAGACGCGTCCCAGCGGAGCACAGAAACAGAGCAACTCTGGAAAGGCACGACAAAGTCGGGTGTAAGACCGAGGCCAATCCGGCGGGATATATTTAGAGTGTTTAGGTGAGCACGGCACAGTCCGGTGTGTGACTAATCCTAGGCGGAGCGGTATCACGGCGATTGTCGGGAAAAAAGCGAGGAAACACTCGTATGAGGTGGACGAGCGAGGTAAGTGAGGCGGCCAATCACGAGAGCCAAAAAGGAGAACAAGAGGAAAACGGGGGCGAAACCCTATACAGGGGCGAGACTACGACAAGTGTCGGCGATTAAATATGAACCCACGGTGGTGGTAGCACTCTAGTTGACAGAGGGGTGGATGAACTAACGTGCAACCTGCGCTCACGCAGTATGCGGTGAAGACGCGCCGAAGTCGAAAAGTTCAGAGCCAAGACTCCCTCCTTGGTCTCCCCCAAGAGGGTGTTTACTGGGGAGCAGTGCTCAACCTCCTAAGTAGTGTGGCGCGCGGCCCCTGACATTGGGCGCGCGCCCGAAAAATAGACACTAAATAGCGATAGCGTAGCCAAATAAATACTAAAAAATACTAAATAATACTAACCATTAGGTAGAACCCGGGCCACGTGTGGCACGCCTCGCACTCTAGCGTCTGCATCCGTGCAATCCACGTGTTCCACCAGTATGTACTTCCGGTCCTAACCGGCCGTCGGCACGCAATAGCGGTAGAGCTTGTCATAGACCAAGCTAGTCCTCAAGCGAGCGAAATCTATAAGTCCTGGGAAGAAACCTTGAAGGGCATTTTCCTTCATATCCCCCTCCTTAGGTGACGAACTCGCCGTCGAAGTGGCGGGGAGGCAACGGTCCAACCGGCATAAAAGCGAGCCGTGTAACGCGTCCAGCGACCACTCGACTGTCGAAGGCAGAGCTGCACAACCGAACGACAAACGCACCAACGCGGTAACCACTCCTCGATCTTCGAGCGCTCTTCCGCATCGTACGCCAACTTCCAGCGAACACATCCCGATACCTCGGCGACCAGTACTCCAGATGAACGGTGGTAACAATCCCCGCCGGGGTTACTTCTCCGGTTTCCATTCGGCTCCCCCTCCGCGGAGGAGTGCCTCGTCAACCGCGCCGAGCCGATCCCGGGGTCTCATTGAAGCTTCAAGCCACATCACTCCTGCGGAGGACACCTGGCCCAGTTACGACGAACTCGTCGGGTTAAACCCGCGTCAACATGCGGCGATTCTCCGGAGAGCTCCGTGGTTCCGTCCGTGAAGTGCAACCCTCGTGAGGGCCGTTTTCCAGGACTTGGTTGTTTTTCCGCCTCGGGCGATACTTGTGAGATCTATGAGTAATACCGCTACTAGCGGGCTGGCGTAGCCAGGTGTATATGCGTTGTACGCGAAGTGCACCGGCGGCCGTGCGCCGTGGCCCCGATTCGGGTGTGACTTACCCACGTGTAGCACGGGTGGCCCAGGACAGGTTGGCACAGAATAGCTGGATATTTCTCTATTTATTTAGCTTTATTACACTAGGTTAGGGAGCTCTCTACAGTAGTCTACACTATATAGTGCCAGGGCGACCTCGCTCTGACACTCAGTAAACCTCCCCAACCAGGGTTCTTGGCTCTAAGTCTTTTTCCGCTTTCGCGAGTCTACCACACTCTACGGAGGTGAAGCCACGTTACTAACGGTAGACTTATCCACCCTGCGTCAACAGGAGACTCACCGCTGTTAGCGTGTATATCTTTCATACCACTGCCGTGTTCTCGCCCCAGTATTGGGTTTGCTACATATTTCTTTTGGCTCTCGTGGCCCATGCCCCCGATCGCCCCCACTGGGTGGTCCCCCCTTTATCACTTGCCCACTCCCGTGGAATACAGCTCATACCTGGTCTGCTCCCTTCTAGCATCCCGCACTCTCCCCGCTCGGCGTGCCGGTGAACCTCGGCCTTACACCCCGACTTAGTCGTGTTCACTCCGGAGAGGCTCCGTCGCCGTGCTACCCTCCTTGGAGGAAGACTCGGACATCTTCGTGTGTTTCCGCCGCCCTTGGCGTTGCACTACAAACTGGTCTCCCGACTTAGAAGGCTAAGCGGACCTGGTTTGGTTGTTTTTCACATTGCTTTGCTGTCTTCTCTAGTCGAGATCTGCTTTCCAATTTCTTGGTTTGGACCCACTTGGTGGACGCTTTTGTTGTCCTATTCTTAGTGGTCAACGCTACAACCATGTCACGACTACCAACGGAAGCGGAACCCGCGATCACGCGGAGCCGTTCCGTCAATGACGTGGCGCCTGCGGACCCTGGAAGGGTTCCCCCGCCGTTACCTCAAGCCGCTCCGCAAGGCAAGAGTAAGGGGTCGAACTCCTCCAAGAACAACAAGCTACCGCCTAAGGCGTCGAAGAATGGACCCAATTCTGGTGCTGGACCGGCCCCTGCCGTGGATGACCCGGCTCCTGCCGACGAAAAGGCCCAGAAAAACGAGTTCCACATCGACATAAACTCAAGTGTGAGGCAGCAGATCCGCGTAATGCGGGAAGCGCACAATGCCTTCGTGGAAGAGTTCGAAGCCCTGCGTTCCAGGTGTGATGGCTCTTCTATGAAGGAAGTGGTTGACGACCTCCGCGTGTTGCGGGCGGACGTCAACACCCTGTTAAAATGTTTTGGTGGTCCCGCCGCTTACGTGGAAGGTGTCGAGACCCGATTCAATCGTGTTAGCGCCCGTCTCCAGACGTTAGAGCAAACCATCTTGATGGAAGACGTCCCGGAGAAGCCGGTTGCTGTGTCGCACCAAGCGAAACACGAGAGGAAAAGGGACGATACCCGCCGTCGGCGTGGAAAGCGTGACAGCGATGACTCGGACTCGTCGAACTCCTCACGGTCGTCGCGTGGCTCTCACCATTCAAATGGGTCGGACTCGTCAGATTCGTCTTCTGACGATGGCCATCGCAGGCGTTCATCCCGTTCTAAACGGTCGTCTGCCACCCAAGGTGTGATCCGCGCCCGCGAGAAGGGAAGGAAACACTCCGGGTTGAAGGAGCTGAAATGCACCAACCCCCTTTACAAGAAGTTGGTTTCTTACCGATACTATCGGCTAGAGAACTCCTCTTTGGATCGCACGCCCCGTGGCACGGGTAGCGTGAAGGATTGCATAAATCGTATGCAACTGTCCCTCAGGAACCAGAACGTTTCTGGAGAAGACCCCATTTTGGTGTTGGATTTCCTTGCGAGGTTCGTCGCCGAAGCGGATATTCTCGGTATGACCGAAGGACAGGCGTTTATTGCACTCCCGTACTTTATGAAAGGCCTCGCCGAGGATCAATACAACTCTGTAAGAGGTTCGTCTAGAGCCTCCGAAGGAGGGGTAACCTGCTGGCCAGAAGCAGTACAATACCTCTTGAGGTCTTACGCCACTAATCACGCGATTCAGTCGGCCATTCTCGCTCTTCGCGATACGCGCCAGAAGTCTGGAGAAACGGAAACCGAATTCTCGGTGCGCCTGAACAAGGCTTTCCACCGTAGTGGGAACGTACACTCCGCCGGAGAGCGCTGCACCATGTTCATCGATGGACTGAACCCCGCTATCCGAACACTCGTGGCCCGTTACCGGGAAGACCGAAGGAAAACCACGTATCTGGAGTTGGTCCAACACGCGCAAGCGGAAGGTGACGCTTTAAGAGCTCGTGTCCCCGGACACAGGTCGCGAACCGCCAAGGCGTTGGTGATGGAAACGAAGTCGCCATCCCTATCGCTGATTGCGAGTGAGCGCCCCCAACAGTAGTACGACAACGTACAGTTCGCCCGAAGCGATATCCATTCGGTCCCGACAACCGAACTACCGTCTACGACGGACGACTCATATGACACGGCCCAGGATGGACCCCTGCTGTACGCAGACTCTCCCCGTGTTCACGGACCTCGCATCCCATATTCAAACGGTGCGCTCCGACAGAGTCGCCCTGGATGGAGGGATACCCGCCAAGCGGTGAAGTTCACGGATGCTCGCTCCGGTTTGCAGCCCTCACGCCCGGGACTCATATGCCACATATGTTACGAACACGGTCACATTTCACCGGACTGTATCCTCACCATGAGGGAAGTAGCCCGAGTAATCGGTAGTTATGAGGCGTTGACCCCAGTGGAAAAGCGGATTCTTCCGATGACGTCGTATCTTCGAGCGAAGATCGATTTTCCACGCAGTATTCCGGAGGCGAAACCGCGCAATGCGTTGCTTTACCCTGCCGAGCAGGCTTCCGACCACCGCTCCGCTCCTTCAAACCCCGCCGCTGGCGCCCCATTGCTAGTGGTTCAGGATTCTGAGGCCCCGCCCCAGGCGGATGGGACTCAGGAAAACTGATTTCGGGAGTCTCCCCTTTGGGAGAGGCGTCCCCAACAGTGAGGTTGACGACGCCCGAGGCGTCTCCGCCTCGCTCCCCGGTCACAATCCTCATGAGGAAACAGGCCGTCTCAGACGTGGACTCGGAACACTTTGGTGTTCTACGTCGACCGTGGAAACGTGTTCTTAACCGCCGGTTCCCGGATAGAGTCTTAGTAATGGCCAAGCGCAATTACAAGGTTTATTCCGACCTTGGCCTTTCTACCCAGTTTATGGTTCGAGTCCTTACTGTTTTGGACACAGGTGCTGGTCCGAATTTCATCGTGGAGTCGCTGCTGCCCCCGCCCTTGCGGTCTCAGATCCGCCTTGGCGTGGCACCCGACGTCGCGGACGCGAATAACAACCCGTTGTCAACGGTTGGAACCGTCGCTCTCGTCGTTCGCTTGGGCTCCTTCGTGGTGAAACTCGACTTTATTGTATGCCGGAAATTGACTGCCCCCATCATCTTGGGATGTGACTTCTGTGACAGATTCGTTGACGCCATAAGGCCCCGCTTAAAGCGTGTTGAGATGGAAGACGGCTCGTCGGTCCCGATTGTCCGTCGTCCGCTGCGGCGTGCCTCCAAGAAGCACGTACCGCTCCCTGTCGCGCAGGAACCTCCACCCGCTTCTCGGGAGTCTACCAAGCTCCGCGTGGCTGCGTCTATCCGAATCCCGCCAGAGTCCCAAGTATGGGTGCGTGTCACTTCCCGTCAACACGGTTTACGAGTCATTCAGCCTCTCTCATCTCTGTACGATGGATATCAACTCGCCGTGGCGAATGGAGTCGCGCAGATTGTCCCAGACAAGCCGTTCACCGTGCTCGTTGCCAATCTGGGGTCAACCCCCCAGTCACTGGTGAAAAACCAAGTTATTGGATCGGTAATGCCTCACCCCACCGCGATGGTCCCCACTAGGCTGACCGCTGCCGAAGTCCTCGGTCTCGTTCACTCTAAGGAGGGGGAGGAAGCTGCCGTCCAATCACCGAATGATTCGGAATCGCAACCTGCCGAAACAGAAAAGAAGCCCGTTCCGACGAGTTACGACCGGGTAGACCCCGTGAAAGAACTCGAGGAACTCGACCTCGGTCATGTACCGGAGTCACACCGTGAAAGTCTGCGTGAGATGTTACGGGAGTTTACCAAAATGTGGGATGGCTCTCTTGGTGAGATAAATACAACGGAACACCGGATAGATTTATTGCCGAACACCCGACCGGTGGCTCAACACCCTTACAGGGCAGGCCCCAAGGCTCGAGAAGAGGAACAGTTCCAAGTGGACAAAATGCTCCGAGCTGGAGTGATCGAACCGGCTCAGTCGCCGTGGGCATCCCCAGTGGTACTGGCTCCGAAACCCGATGGGTCCTGGCGCTTTTGCATCGACTACCGTCGCTTGAATGATGTTACCGTCAAGGACGTGTATCCGATCCCACGAATGGATGAGTACATCGACTCTCTCGGCACTGCTACCGTGTTCACGGCTTTGGACGCCAATTGGGGATATTGGCAAGTTCCCGTTAGGGAAGAGGACCAAGACAAGACTGCGTTTGTCTGTCACTCGGGACTCTACCGTTTCAAACGGATGCCTTTTGGTCTAACAAATGCTCCCGCTACCCTTCAGGGTGCTATCGACATTTTGTTGGCCCGCTTTAAGTGGCGTACTTGCCTCGTCTATTTCGACGATATCATTGTATTCTCGAACAATCTGGATGACCATCTCACCCAAGTCAGGGACATAATGACCACGCTACGTGACGCTGGAATAACCCTCAAACTGAGGAAATGTGAGTTCTTTACCGATACTGTGAAGTATCTCGGGCACATTATCCGTCCTGGACGTGTAATGATCGAGGAAGCTCGAGTGAGGTCCCTTCGCAAGGCGAAAGAACCCGCTCCCCAGACGGAACCGCGCTCCTTTCTAGGATTGGTCAACGTCTACCGACGGTTTATCCCTAACTTCGCTGACATCGCGGCCCCCTTGAACGCGCTTCTGCGGAAAGGTCAACCACCTAAACTGGACCCCTTTACGTCCGCCCAGACGGATGCTTTTAACTCCCTTAGGGAGGCTGTCACATCAGCACCGATTCTATCGCTACCGAAACCCGGACTACCGTTTTCCGTGGACACGGACTCTAGCGACTACCAGGTAGGCTTTGCGCTCTTTCAAACTACTCCCGAAGGAGAACGCACACCCATTGGGTACTGGTCACGCTCGCTCAATGTCTACGAGCGGAACTACTCCGTGTCGGAGAAGGAGTGCCTCGCAGTTGTGTGGGCCCTCTCTACACTCCGCCCCTACCTCATGGGTGTGCACTTTACCGTTTTCACGGATCACTCGTCCCTACGATGGCTCATGACCATCTCGGAGCCGTCAGGCCATTTAATGCGTTGGAGACTCCGCCTCGCGGAATATGACTTTGAAGTGATCTACAAGAAGGGCACTCAGAACGCGCAAGCGGACGCGCTCTCGCGTTTACCCACGAATGGGGAAGCTCTAGCCGTCGATGACGAGGATATACCTTGCTTCGTCGTAGACGATGGAACACCGGGAAACCCGGATTGGTTACACGATAAATGGAACGAAAGCCCGGAATCGGACGATGATATTGACGCATTGCTCGTCTCGGACGATTCAAAGAAACCCCCGCCGAGTGATTTTGTGCCTATACCCCCGGAGGAGATGGTCAGAGAACAGCAGGGTGACCCCTTCTGTACGAAGATTCGCGCCTGGCTTAATGGCGGTGCACAACTCCCTTTCGAGGTGAACGATCTTGGATACCTCGTCAGGACGGTTCAGTCATCACCACAAGTCGTGGTGCCGCATACTCTACAGTCTAGAGTTTTGCATCTATCGCACTATGCGAAACTTGGTGAACACGCCGGTGGACGGAAACTCTACCTCACTTTGCGAAGGAACTTCTACTGGCCCGCCCTGGCGGTGGATTGCTACGCAACGGTGCGGTTTTGTACCGAATGTGCTAAGAATCGGGTGAAACTTCGCAAGTACTCAACGAAGTTGAAACTATTCCCGGCAGGGGCTCCTCTCGAGTTTGTCACCATTGACTTCCTCGGCGAGCTCCTCACCACACGACGTGGGCATAAGTTTCTACTCGTTATCACGGATCGTTTCTCATAACTGGTTCGGACCGTACCTTTACGGAAGATATCCGCTTTCACGGTTGCACAAGCATTTGTAACCAATTGGGTATTCGTCTACGGCCCGCCGGTTAATCTTCTATCCGATAACGGAAAACAGTTTGCATCGCGATTCTTCGAGGACGTGTGCAGGATTCTTGACATCTAGAACCTGTTCACAACGACCTATCACCCCCAGTTTAATGGGCAAGTGGAGCGGTTTAACCAAACGCTATTAGCGTCTCTCCGTTCTTACGTTGCCGACCACCCAAAGACATGGGATTTATATACCGACGCCTTGACGTTCGCGTACAATACGCAGGTACACCGTACTACGGGCTTGACTCCATTCGAACTGGTCTTGTCCCGCCCTCCGCCCGCTGTCACGTTAGAACCCCAGCCCACGCTGGATGCGTTCCCTTCTGTGAAGGATTATCGCCACAGGTGGAAAGAGTGGCTTACGAAGCTGATCCCGGTCGCCCGAAGCTCGATGGCTCGTGCCCAAGCCGCTTACAAGCGTGATTTCGACTCTCGTGTACGCGGTAAGGCCCCGCCAATCAAAGCCGGTGACTTCGTGTTCGTCCGTAAGGAGTACTGGAACCCTGAAAAGGAAAAGAAGCACAAGATTTCTTCCGTCGCGGACGGTCCTTACATGGTCATTTCGGTGAAAGACGACACCATCGTGGTGGAAATTGTCGACGCTCATGAGCGGATCTCCCGCGACCGCGTTGTACTCTCCCCTCTACCGATGTTGGAAGTAATCGAAATGGGTCAACAATCCCTCTCTGAGGATGATGGTGCTCGGCACACAACGGTGGCTCAGCCGACTGCCGTGGTTTCCAGACCTTCTGCGTTACCACACCCTACCCGGGGACTCTCTGACTTACCGATCTTATCGGACCAAGGCCAGAATGGCCTCTCTTCTCTCACGCCACGGCGCGGTGTCTACCCCCGCCCGTTGGGCGTTTCAACCACTCCCCATGCCGCTCCGTCTCAGGAGGGGGAGGAGGCTCATAACTCTCGTCGAGAGACGGAAACCGCTTCGTCGCGTCATGACAACCGTGGTGCACGGACTCCTGGACACACCAGCAAGAACAACGGTGACCCGGACGTCCCGTCTACCGACGTGCCATCTCCACATTTGCGCGCTACAGCCGTTGCTGAACCCTCTATCGGAAGCGCCACCGCATCTGCGTCTGATTGCACTCCCCACGGGGACTCTACTCGACAGGACGCACCACGTAGTGGAAACCCCCTCGCCGAAGCGAAACCGAAATCGTCGCAGGATGCTGTTCGCCCTCGCGATACTGGACCGGCTAGGCCGTCGAGCGTTGACCCGCAGCCCGTGGGTCACGGTTCGTCGACACCAGCTACGGTGGAAAACTTAGAGAACGCCCTCGCAGGCCCCTCTAGGCCGAATCGATCGGAAGTGGTCCCTCGTACTGTACGGCAGGAGTCACCGGCTAAGCCGGGCAAGCACACCGTAGCAGACGGGAGATTCACACCCAGCACGCTTGATGCTGGTTCAGAACCCGCGCGAAGTGGCGGACGCACTCCGAGTGTCTCGGTTGACCCCGACAGCGTTGTCGAAGGCGCACCGGTCACCCCGGAGAATGTGCCCGTCAAGGACGGAAGCACCTCGTCGCCGAGTGAAGTTGAACCCTCGAAAGGGATAGTTGAGGACGAACTCGCTCCCCGCAGGGGTTCCTCGCCGCGCACTTCGCCGCCCGTTGGTGAGGAAGGCACGGTTGACCCGGAGTTGCACGCCCGTCGCGGTACTGTGTCGCTTATGCGAGCAGACATACCGGCAGCGCCGTTGCACACGCCCTCACGTGAGGAGGCGGAACGCAGCACTGCGCGGAGTACTCCCAGCCATCAGCCGGACGTGTCACGGGACCAGACGACACCCGGCTCGGGAGATACGCCAATCAACGCCCAAGGCGGCTCACCCGGCAAGGCACGACGCCCCGTGATGAAACCGCCTCCCGCGTCAAGTCCAGCACTGTCGCGACGGATTTCACCCCGACGACTCGCGGAACGCGACCGCGAAACCCAGCCTTGGGATGAGTCCGCGTTCCCCCGAAGGGTAGCCTCTGCACGAGAACTCTCGGAAAGCATTTCGACCCAAAAACTGGGAGAATTGCCCCACGGGAAGGCCTCCGGCCGAAGCCGTCGAACTGACGCTCTTCGTCATGACGCCTTGGCGGAAGCAACCCGCCAAGCGGCCAAGGCAACCCGGAACCCGGTTCGTTCCCCCACCCAGGGCATGGAAAGGCAACGCCAACCCATGGACCCCTCGGGGGAAGGGCACAGTAGCCCACACGCACCCGCGGACGTACACCGGTTTGGTCCGGTGACGCGTACACCGCAAGGGCGGGAAGTCTACGAGAAGGAGTTCGTGGTCGACCACATAGTGGGGCATTCATACCATCCGGATGGTTATATACAATACCTCGTCCGTTGGTACGGTTTAGGGCCCGAATGGGATTCGGATGAGCCGATGGAACATCTCCCACGTTCGAAGGTGGTGTCATATCACCGCAGAACGCGGACGGGAATCCCGGCATCGGTTGTTCAAGCCCAGGTGGGATAACACCCACCTCGGTGGAAGAGAAAAGAGAAGTAGGTTTGCTTGAGAACAGGTTAGTGAAGGAAGGTTTTGGGTTACACAAGTCACTTGGTTTTTATTCGAAGCTATCGATGGAATACCAAGCACTTGGGATACTACTCTAAGTCACAAGGGAAACTCCCCATCGGGATCGCGTGCCCCGTCACGGGTTCGGCTCACCGCCCCGGGTTGGTTACCTCCCTGGAGGCGGGTGATCAAGGCCTCGCGCATCGCGGCAACATCGCCACTCGCTGCGTTGGTCCCCAGCCCCACCTGTCGCAGGAACTGGGAGATCACGGCCGCTTGACCCGCCGGAGCGGAGCTCGCATCGCCTGGGGCGGACGCCCCACCACTTGGGAGATTCACCGGTGGAACCGGAGGTGGTCCAGCTACCGCGTACTCCGACCCAGCCCCCGCGGGGTTATCCAAACCCGCGTAAGGCGTGGCTGGCGTCCCCGCGCTAGAGGGACCTCCCGCTTCGGATCCCTCGACCTCCGCCTCGGCGTACGCTTCCCCGTCGTCGGGTTCGTTGTCCACCATTGGATCGTCGCCGTCGTAGACGTGGTAATATTCATCCGCGTCCACGAAACCGATGGGATGCCCCTCGGGGATATGGCGTGCTGCAAACCGGAGTTCGTTCGCTTCCTCCGCGGAGATTTCGTGTCCTTCCCAGGGGTCAAAGTATACGAAATCACCTCCCAAGGGAGTACGCCTTCCCGGTGACAGGTCCTGACCCCGGCTACCCACGGTGCGCCCGCTTTGTTCAATCGGAACGGCGGTCCAGTCCAACTGGTCGATGTAATCGAGAAGACCCGCCACTTCCCAGGCGTTGGTTACTCCACCAAGTGGGATGCTCAGGTCCAGGCTGCGAATCGCGGACATCAACCGGAACGGGAGGAACTACAGTCTGTACTGGTCATACACCCCCCAGAGGAGGAACACCGCCGCGCGGACTGCCCATTCGGTAATCACCACGGACCACAGTCCGGACTCGGGATCCTCGATGAGGTAAGAACCGTAATACGTGATGACGGGTGGCAGCTCGATGTAACAGCCCCGGCAGGCCTCGAGGTTCGACCACCACGGTGGAATGAGGACATAGCGACCCCGTCGGTCGGCCACGCGAAGGCGTTCGATCTCCACGTTCTGAGACGGGACCAAATACCCGAATCGGGATCGTGCTCGACGCTCGAAGCAGATCAGGGCGAGGAAGTTGGCCCGCGCAAGTCGACGCATGTAGCGGAATTCTGCCCGGATAATCGGTCGCGTCCAGCACATGGCCTCTTGCCGTGCTATCGGGATGCCTCTCCACAAGAGTGTTTCCAAACCCGCCAGGCGGTCGACGTAACCAATCTCACCTTGAGTGCGGTAAAGCCGAATGTCGGTGCCGAGACCATCGGGGATGGGATATTCGAAGGAGCCCGGCGAAGCCGTTGATGGCCAAGAGGGACGAAGGCCGCATGAGCGGAAGACGAGGTTTCCCTACCCCGGCGCGCCACAGCGTGGACCGGAACCGCTACGCGGCGTCGCCAATCCAACGAAGTTGTCGCCACGGCCGGAATATCGCCCGGCAGCATCCCGTTTCCATCGGTGTACATCGCTATGAGCGCTCCGTTTAACACCGCAATCGGGTGGAACCACGGCGCAAGCCGGAGAACGGACGCATGATGCCCTGGATGGCGCCCGACAAGCATGTCGTATGGCGGCCACCCTCTCGGGGGGAAAATTCCGTACGGAGCAGCAGCCGCGTTCGCGATAGGAATCTGCGGCGCAGCCGATGACCCGCTTTGCGGAGGCGGAGCGGACCGGATGCCGGAGAAGTACCCCGCAGGGAGACGGTTGGTTTGATTGTTTTGGTTGCTCATCGGTGAGCGAAGAGACCGGATGACCGGAAGAAGAGACCGGCGAAGCGGGAGACGATGCCGAGGAATCGGAGGACTGGCACGCAAGGATGCGGATTCGGTTGAGATGGAACGTTGAGAACGGTTGTTGCCAGGAGACTGGAGTTTTGCCGCACTGCGTTTCTTGGCACCGGATGAAGTGGATCCCAGCGAGCTGGTTGCACTCTTATGCATTCGTCTCGGCGCGTCGCCCACCATCGCGGATGTCGTACTCGCGCCTCAGGAGGGGGATATGAAGTGCAACCCTCGCGAGGGCCGTTTTCCAGGACTTGTTTGTTTTTCCGCCTCGGGCGATACTTGTGAGATCTATGAGTAATACCGCTACTAGCGGGCTGGCGTAGCCAGGTGTATACGCGTTGTACGCGAAGTGCACCGGCGGCCGTGCGCCGTGGCCCCGATTCGGGTGTGACTTACCCACGTGTAGCACGGGTGGCCCAGGACAGGTTGGCACAGCATAGCTGGATATTTCTCTATTTATTTAGCTTTATTACACTAGGTTAGGGAGCTCTCTGCAGTAGTCTACACTATATAGTGCCAGGGCGATCTCGCTCTGACACTCAGTAAACCTCCCCTACCAGGGTTCTTGGCTCTAAGTCTTTTTCCGCTTTCGCGAGTCTTCCACACTCTACGGAGGTGAAGCCGCGTTACTAACCGTAGACTTATCCACCCTGTGTCAACAGGAGACTCACCGCTGTTAGCGTGTATATCTTTCATACCACTGCCGTGTTCTCGCCCCAGTATTGGGTTTGATACATATTTCTTTTGGCTCTCGTGGCCCATGCCCCCGATCGCCCCCACTGGGTGGTCCCCCCTTTATCACTTGCCCACTCCCGTGGAATACAGCTCATACCTGGTCTGCTCCCTTCTAGCATCCCGCACTCTCCCCGCTCGGCGTGCCGGTGAACCTCTGCCTTACACCCCGACTTAGTCGTGTTCACTCCGGAGAGGCTCCGTCGCCGTGCTACCCTCCTTGGAGGAAGACTCGGACATCTTCGTGTGTTTCCGCCGCCCTTGGCGTTGCACTACAGTCCGACAGCGGTCTTCGACGAAGAACTCGTGGCGTCGTATGCTGATGGCAATGCGCGTCTCCCGGGCAAGCTGCCGGCTTTGATCACCACTTCGTGGGACTAGCGACGCCGTGTGGCGGTTCCCATTCACATGATTCTACGGCGAAGGCGCGAGTCGGCGGACGAGAAGCATTGTACCTTCGTCCGCATCGGCTACTCACGGATCAACCGGGCAATCTTTCATTACCCCATCCCCGACGAATTCGGCTTCGACCTACATATGTACCGGACGCAGGGTGCGATCGGCTATTGTTACCGCCTTGCCGCGTTGGAAACTTACGCATGGCGCCGTCAACCTCGAGCGCGTCAAGAAGCGATCCGCTGGGTCCGTCCGATCATTCGTGCCGAGTTCCGTCACCTTCGTCTTGAGTCCCGATATCGGTGGTTACAGAACTTCATCTGCGAGGAGCATCGGGGCAGATCCCACTTTGGCTTCCTTGTCCCTTATCAGAACACGGAGGTAAACCGGATTAGTTCCTTCTATCAGTTCGGGCGATACGTTCCCCTGCCTGGGTGGTGGTCCTCCGTCGAGGTGTGCCGGGGATGTTACGTGGAGTTGCCTCCAGTCGTCTCCTACCTGGGCTCGTATCTCATCGAGGATCCGCACTCCGGCTTATGGTCCGTAGCCCTAACCGAATGGGCAGTCCGCGCCGCGGCGTACATCTTGTGGGAAGCCTACGACCAGTATCGACTGTGGTATCTTCCTCCGCGTTTGCGTGGTTACATCCGGCAGCTGGACCTTCAACTCCCTCTTGGAGGTGTCAATAACGCTGATGAAGCTCAGGACCTCATCGACATCATTAGGCGTGTCGACTGGGCTGTCGTGCCTGTCCGGCAGAGCGGCCGTGGTCAAGAAGCAGGTGGGGCTGATCGGTCTCCGGGGCGTCGCACGCCGTTGGCGGGAGATTTCATCTTCTTTAACCCATGAGTGCAGCAAGAGATCTCCGAGGCGGAGGCGTCGGCACTCCGGATGGCTCCGCGAGGCATACCCTACGGGCACCCCGTGGGGTTTGTCAACTCGGATGACTTCTACTACGCCTATGGCGGTGATGATCTCCCGGAGAAGGCGGGCGAATACCGTGGCGACGAGGTCATGGAAGACGTGGGAGACCCCGATGGTGCCGATAATACGGCGCAGCCGGCGCAGGGAGCGACTCACGCAGGTGCGGTCATCGATCCAGTGGCGGCGGCGTTGCCGGACGAACCGGAAGTTATCGAGGTTCCCATACGCCCAGAGGCGGTCGTGACCTCCCAGTTCCTTCGGGGTGTCGGACTGAACGCGGCGAGCGGCGAGCGGCGACATCGGTACGATGAGAGACGCCTTCGTGGCACGCCTGGCCGGCGGGAGTAACTCCGCTAGCGATTCGGCTGGCGCGCACGGCAATCCGGGCTCTTCCAACTAATCCTTTGTGATCTTGGTTATTATATCCCGCTGTGCGGTAGTATGTGCAGCAACTTTGAAAATAGTAAACTGCTTGCGTCTATGACGTATTTGTTTTCTTTCTTCTTTTCCACTTCTTCTGAGCGTCCTTCTCCAGACCGTCTGTGCATCTTCTCCTTCTTCCAAGGGTCCTTATCCAGATTTTCTGTTCCTTTATCCCCATCGGGTGTCTTCTTATCCCACTTGGGCTCGGACTATGGTACCCGGCAAAGCCGTGACAGTACGACGATGATACTGTACCACCTTTGACCGAGATAGGTGCTCTATCGGTTCGTCTGAATCCCATTCGGGGCCGTACGCGTACCAACGGACCAAGTATTGGATATACCCCTTAGGGTGGTAGGAGTGCTCCAAAATGCGCCCTACCACGAACTCTTGTCGGTACACTTCCCGGCCATCCCGTATGACGGTGTCGCTATTTCCGGGTGGTACCTATCCTTAGCCAGGGGGTACCAAAGTGATCACGCGTTGGGCGGCTTCGCTCCGGTCGGATCGTGTAGCGCGCAAGGCAGTCCTCGGCTGAGTAGAATGTCAACCCGACTTCGGCGGTTCATTTTCCCCAAGTGCCGGGCTTGTTTCGGCGCTTCCCACTCCGGTTGGAGGACCCACACCAGCGGGTAACCCGGGTGGTCGTTCCGCTAATCGGCGTGGTGAAGCTCGCTTCGGCGGTGAGATTCGCTGGGGCGGTGGCGCATTGTCGCACATCTCTGTCCCACGGCGAGGTTCCGTGTAGTCACGTGAGCGTTCCAATGGCTGGCTGTCCGGCGTCGGCGCCGTGGATGTATCCGCCTCCCTGTGCGGGGTACTTGGCGGCGCGTCGTCCACTCGTACTGTATCAGGCTGCGGTGCGTCAAGCGCATTTGAATTCGGTGTTGCACGTGTGGTGACACCTCGGCGAGTGTTGGTGGCTTTATCCGCAGCTGCGTTCTGAGGCTTGGATAGCGACTGCGTCGAGTCGTGCAGGACGTCGGTATCAGGCACCCCTGATGGGCGAAGAATGACACGCGACGGTGCGGCGTTTCCAGCGACGGTATCGACCGGATTACGACGGCTGTCGGGCGCCTCCCCCTCCTTAGACGATGCACCGGAGTTGGTGTCCGTCGGGTGGACTGGGGAGGAGCGACGAATGCCCGACACGATTTTTTGCGGGTTGGGCGCCGCGGGTAGCGGAAGGTCAGACAAACCCCGAGATGGGTGTGGTAACGCGTAGGGACGCGGGCGGACCTGGGGTAAGGGGGTCGATGAATCCGTTTCAACGGGAGCAGTCACACCAGTAGGTTGGGATGTTAACGGCGGAGGAGCCGATACCACGCGATCGCGGGAGATGCGTTCGTGATTACCAGCGAGGTCAACAACGACAGTGTCGGGAGCCACCGGAATAACCCGAAAGGGGTCGTCGGCAACGGGTGACAGCTTGTGGCTTTCCTCCTTCTCTGGGTTCCAATACTCCTTGTGGATGAATACATAACCGTCTGGGGCGAGACGTGGCGGCGAGCGAGGGGCTTTGGTATCAAATTCACGCTTGCAAGCGGCCTGGGCTCGGCCCATTGAACGCCGTGTGGCGGGAAAGAGCTTCTTGAGCCAAGTTTTCCACACTTCGCGGTAAGCAGTCGGTGACGGAAAGGTATCCAGCGTGGGCTGTGGTTCCAGCGCCACGGGCGGTGGTGTACGGGACAGTACCAGCTCGAAGAGCGTTAATCCAGTTGTCCTGTGCACCTGCGTATTGTACGCAAAGGTGAGCGCATCAGTGAACAAGTCCCAATCTTTGGGGTGGTCTGCAACGTATGAACGGAGTGTCGCAAGTAATGTCCGGTTGAACCATTCGGCCTGCCCATTAGTTTGGGGGTGGTAAGTGGTCGTGTACAGGTTCTTAATGTACAAGATGCGACACACATCCTCGAAGAAACGAGAGGCGAACTGTCTCCCGTTATCGGAGAGGAGGTTGACCGGTGGGCCGTAGACGAAGACCCAATATAGGACGAAGGCTTGAGCCACGCTCATAGCGGAGATCTTACACAACGGTACGGTCCGGACCAGCTTTGAGAAGCGATCCGTATTTACGAGTAAGAACTTGTAATTCCGCTTAGTGGTAAGGAAGGGACCGAGTATATCGATGGCCACAAACTCCAATGGAGCGCGAGCTGGAAACAGCTTCAACTTCGTCGCATAACGGAGGAGTTTGACACGGTTCCGAGCGCAATCGGTACAAAACCGCACCGTTGCGTAGCAGTCCACTACCATGGCAGGCCAGTAGAAGTTACGGCGTAGGGTGAGGTAGAGTTTCCGTCCCCCGACGTGGGCACTCAGTTTGGAGTAGTGCGACAACCGCAAGACTCTCGAATGGATGTTATGCGGTACCACGATTTGTGGGTGCGATCCGACGGTTCGTGCAAGGTATCCGGGGTCATTCACCTGAAACGGGAGAGTACCTCCTCCATTGAGTTGAGCGCGGACCTTCGCGCAGAACGGGTCAGCGAATTGCTCCCGTATTATCTCCTCTGGAGTAATAGGCACGAAGTTCCCTGGTAAGGATTTCTCGGAATCTTCCGAGAGAAGAAAGTCGTCCACTTCGGAACCGGAATCTGAAGAGTCCGTGTCTCGTTCCTCGTCCTCGATGGTAGAGTCGTCGCCATTCACTGCAAAGCAGGGTATTTAATCGTCTTTGACGGGTAGTGCTTCGCCAGTAGTGACCAGGTGGGAGAGAGCATCGGCTTGGGTGTTGCACGATCCTTTTCGGTACTGCACGTCAAAGTCAAATTCCGCTAGACGGAGACGCCAACGCATCAAGCGGCCTGAAGGCTCCGAGATGGAGAGTAGCCATCGAAGCGATGCGTGGTCCGTGAAAACGGTGAAATGATTACCCATGAGATAGGAGCGCATCGTTTGTAATGCCCACACTGCTGCAAGGCATTCCTTCTCCGAGACGGAGTAATTTTTCTCGTGGACGTTTAGCGACCGGGACCACTACCCTACGTGGCGTCTTTCCCCATTGGGTGCAGTTTGAAACAGAGCACAACCTACTTGGTAGTCGCTGGCGTCCTTATCTACGGTGAAGGGCCTTCCAGGCTTGGGCAACGAGAGGATCGGGGCAGAGATGACAGAATCCTCAAGAGATTTGAAAGATTCCGTTTGAACGGGGGTTAAGGGGTCCAGTTTTGGGGGTTGGCCTTTCCGCAAAATCGCGTTTAACGGTGTAACCTTGTCCGCAAAGTGCGGGATGAATCGTCGGTAGACGTTTGCGAGTCCCAGAAAGGAACGAAGCTCGGTTGGCGTCCGCGGTTCTTTAGCCTCTTTGAGTGACTTAACCCGAGTCTCCTCAATTGTAACACGTCCTGGACGGATAACATGGCCGAGATACTTCACCGTGTCCGTGAAGAAGTCACATTTCTTCAACTTAAGAGTGACACCCGCATCTCGAAGCGTGGTCATTATATCCCTCACATGAGTGAGATGTTTGTCC
The DNA here is from genome assembly GCA_030374765.1 of Agarophyton chilense. NCBI lineage: Eukaryota > Rhodophyta > Florideophyceae > Gracilariales > Gracilariaceae > Agarophyton > Agarophyton chilense. Next base: position 894,410 of record JARGXX010000129.1, read on the forward strand.
AGATTATCTGAGAAGACGAATATATCATCCAGGTAGACCAGGCCGGTATGCAATTTGAAGCGGGCCAATAGGATGTCGATGGATCGCTGGAAAGTAGCGGGGGCGTTGGTAAGACCAAAAGGCATCCGTTTGAAACGGTAGAGACCGGAGTGACACGCGAAAGCGGTTTTATCCTGGTCTTGCTTCCTTAACGGAACATGCCAGTATCCCCAATTGGCGTCCAGGGTTGTAAAGACGGTGGCGGTTCCCAGCGAGTCAATGTACTCGTCCATTCTTGGGATTGGGTACACGTCCTTGACGGTGACGGCATTCAACCGACGGTAGTCGACGCAAAACCTCCAGGAACCATCCTGCTTTGGAGCCAGTACTACTGGAGAAGCCCACGGCGACTGAGCCAGTTCAATGACTCCTGCTCGAAGCATTTTATCCACTTATGCCTTTTCCTCCGCGCGTGCGGCGGGTCCGGCACGGTACGGGTGCTGAGAGATGGGTCGGGTGTCCGGTAGCAAATCAATCCGGTGTTCCGTAGTGGCAATCTCACCAAGGGAGCCGTCCCACATAGTGGTGAAGTCCCTTAAAAGTTCTCGCAATCGATGGCGGTATGACTCCGGGACGTGGCTGAGATCCATGTCCTCGAGTTCTTGGACTGGATCGGGGCGGTCACCACTCGTTGAAACGGGCTGCGTCTTTGATGTTACAGGTTGAACCCCGGGTACCGGTGCTGAAACGGGTTCCGGGCTGTCCCCCTCCTTAGAGTGAACGAGTCCGAGAACGTCAGCTGCGGTCAGCTTTGTCGGCACCATAGCGATGGGGTGCGGCATGATGGACCCTATCATTTGGTTCTTCACCAGATACTGGGGTACAGTTCCTAGATTGGCGATCAGCACCTGAAACGGTTGGTTTTGCTCCACATGGACGATTCCATTCGCAATTGCGAGGCTGTGCATGTCATACAGTGACGACAATGGTTGCAATACCCGGAGTCCGTGTTGACGGGAGGTTACTTTCACTATCATTTGGGACTCAGGCGGGACGCACAACGACGCTGCGACGCGGAGCTTATTAGATTCACGGTTATCCAGTCCAGGTTCCTGTGCTGCCGGTAGCGGGACATGCTTCTTCGTGGCACGCCTAAGCGGACGACGGACGATCGGAGTGGACGATCCATCCTCCATCTCGACACGCCGTTGGCGGGGGAAGATCGCTTCGACGAAGCGGTCGCAAAAGTCGCAACCCAAAATGACTGGGGCGGCTAATTTCCGACATACGACGAAGTCGAGTTTCACCACGCGAGCGCCAACGCGGACTACCAGTTCTATGAACCCCACCGTATCCAACGGTTTGTTGTTCGCGTCAGCGACCTCCGGGACGTGGTCGCGGCTGATCGTAGGCTGCAAAGCAAGCGGTAACACTTCCTCCCCGACAAAGTTCGGACCGGCACCGGTGTCTAAGACGGTAAGGTGTCGCACCATAAACTGGGGTGAAAGGCAAAGGTCAGCATAGACCTTGTAGTTTCTCTTGGCCATCACCAGAACTCTATCCGGGAACCGGTTATGGAAGACACGTTTCCACGGACGACGCAGAATACTAAAGTGTTCCGAGTTCACGTCATTGACGGCCTCTTTCCTTGAAAGGATTTTGACCGTGTAGCGAGGCTTGGACGCCTCGGGCGCCGTCGACCTCGACTCTGAGGGCGCCCCTCCTTGATAGGAGACTCCCACATTTAGTTTTTCTGGGCCTGCTCCGCCGGAGGCGGCTGCTCAGAACGTTGAGCAGGCAAGGCCAGGGCATCAGATCCAGAAGGTACCGCAGAAGCGGTGGGGTGACCGACCACGTCGGTGACACGGGATTCCGGTGCAGATACCACCCGAGCTCGGAGAAGCGACACGTGACGTGGAACATCCGTTCGAGCACGGATATACGATGCAATCGGAACAGCTGCTTTGTCCTCCGGGGATAGGGCCTCGTAATTGACTACGACTTGTGCCCATTCTCGGAGAAACAACACACGTTGTGAAGAAGTATGGCCTGGTTTGTAGAAGAGATGACAAATCAGACCAGAAGCCGGCGTTGGGTGGCGAGGCTCAGCGAACTTCACCGCGGGGCGGGTAGCTCTCCAACCAGGACGCGAAAAGCGGGCATTGCTACTCTCGTGTGGGACGCGTGGCGCACGGACGCGACCATTATCCGCATAGAGTAGCGTGTCATCCTCAATCACGTATTGTGATTCGTCCAAGGTTGAGGGTAACTCCGTTGTCGGGATGGAATGAACGTCGCTATGGGCTAGCTGCACGTTATCATAATCCCATCAAGAGGCCTGTTCGTCGATCATCGAAGCTGACGGGGTACCGGGTTGTAACATCAACGCTTTTGCGGACCTAAACCTGGATCCAGGAGGGCGGGCGCGCAGGGCTTCACCTTCTGCGCGAGCGAACTGCACTAGTTCCAAGTACGTGGCTTTGGGTCTATCTTCTCGACGTCGAGCAACAAGAGTCCGGATCGCCGGGTCCAAACCATCGACAAACATGGTACAACGCTATTCAGCGGGGTAAACATTGCCACAGCGGTGGAAGGCCTTTTTAAGGCGCGACGAATAATCGGTTTCCCACTCGCCTGGACGTTGACGAGTGTCCCGCAGGGCGCGTATCGCCTGCTGAATGGCGGAGTTAGTAGCATACGACCTCAGGAGGTACTGAACTGCTTCGGGCCAGCAGGTTACCCCTCCTTCGGACGCGCGTGATGTACCTCTGACAGAGTGATACTGCTCTTCTGCAAGCCCACGTAAGAAGTACGGTAAGGCAATGTAGGCCTGTTCCTCGTTCATTCCAAGGGTATCAGCTTCTGCGACAAAGCGTGCCAAGAAATCCAACACCAATATTGGGTCTTCTCCAGAAAACAACTGGTTTCGTAGTGAGAGCTGCATTCGCTTAATGCAGTCCTTCACTCTTCGTGTACCACGGGGTGTACGATCCAAAGAGGAGTCCTCCAAACGGTAGTACCGGTATGATAAGAGCTTCTTAAAGAGCGAATTGGTCGGTTTCAGCTCCTTCAAACCTGTGTGCTTCCTTCCCTTCGTGCGGGCGCGGATCACACCATGGGTGGCTGTTGACCGCTTAGAGCGTGAGGAACGCTCACGGCGAGCTACTTCCACCGATGATTCGGAAGAGTCGGACTCCGAGGACGAGGAGTCTGACGGTTCGGGATCCGTGTGTCTTCGCTTCCTTCGAGCCGGGCAGTTCTCTTCCTTGGTTCCCTTGTGAGATACTGCAACCGGCTCGACCGGATCATTCCCCGACATCAGGGTTTGTTCCAACGTCTCGAGACGGCTTTGGACTCGCGAGAACTTGTCCGCGACGTCCTTGACAAAGGCCGAGGGTCCACCAAGGGACTCCAGAATCGAGTTCACATCCGCACGGAGGACACGGAGGTCCTTAGAAAAATCCTGCGTAGCCGTGTCATTCACCTTCTTGCGAAGGGAATCGAACTCCTCTGCAAAGATGACTTGAGCTTCCCGCATAGAGCGGAGTTGCTCTTCCACAGCTGCAAGGCTGGGACGGGAGGTGACATCCCTAGCCGGGGAGAGCATCTGGGCGGCGGCAGACGCCGGTCCTGCTCCACTTGCTGGGGGTGTCGAATCAGAGACAGGAGGTCTCGAGGTCCTTCCACCTGGCACGCCAGTCGATCCACTGGTATGAGACCGTGAACAGACCGGGATACGGGATGGTTGCGATGGTTCCGGTGCACCGGTTTGACTCCGCGTCCTCGGACGGTCTTTGGACGACATGAGATCAGAATCCGTTACACGTGAGTATCCAAACTCGATCGGCTAGTGGGGCCAAGCAACTTCCTCAAAGAGGGCAACTGAGATCCACCTCAAATTGTGAGTCCTCTTTCCGATTAATCGTGACTGAGTGTGCCCGACTCAAACTTCTAAGTCGGGAGACCAGTTTGTAGGACAACGCTTGGAGCGGAGACACCACGAAGATGTTCGGGATCTTCCTCTCTTGAGTGACACGCCTCAGGCGGAGGAGACGCGTCCCAGCGGAGCACAGAAACAGAGCCACTCTGGAAAGGCACGACGGAGTCGAGTGTAAGACCGAGGCCATTCTGGCGGGATATACCTAGAGTGTTTAGGTGAGCACGGCACAGTCCGGGGTGTGACCAATCCTATGCGGAGCGGTACCACGACGATCGTCGGAAAAGGAGCGAGGAAACACTCGTATGAGGTGGACGAGCGAGGTGAGTGGTGCGGCCACTCACGAGAGGCAAAAAGGGGAACATGAGGAAAACGGGGGCGAAACCCTATACAGGGGCGAGACTACGACAAGTGTCGGCGTTTAAATATGAACCCATGGTGGTGGTAGCACTCTGGTCGACAGAGGGGTGGATGAACTAACGTGCGACGGGCGCTCACGCAGTATGCGGTGAAGACGCGCCGAAGGCGAAAAGTTCAGAGCCAAGACTCCCTCCTTGGTCTCCCAAGAGGGTGTTTACTGGGGAGCAGTGCTCAACCTCCTAAGTAGTGTGGCGCGCGGCCCCTGACAGTGGGCGCGCGCCCGAAAAATAGACACTAAATAGCGATAGCGTAGCTAAATAAATACTAAAAAATACTAAATAATACTAACCATTAGGTAGAACCCGGGCCACGTGTGGCACGCCTCGTACTCGAGCGTTGGCATCCGTGCAGTCCACGTGTTCCACCAGTGTGACCTTCCGGTCCTAACCGGCCGTCAGCACGAAATAGCGGTATAGCTTGTCATAGCCCAAGCTATTCCTCAAGCGAGCGAAACTTCTAAGTCCTGCCAAGAAACCCCCTTGAAGGGCATTGTCCTTCAGATACGTATCTGGTACCAGTCTTTTTGAGAGAATTTCTGGTGCTCGCTATATGTTTTTCCTCAATAACTTGCCTTTCTCACTGCTGACGTTGCTTGCTTGCTGACATGATTACGTTTACTCGGTCCTGATTTTATGTGATACATTGGAAACATTATGAGAGAAGGACTGAGGTATTTCAAGACTGGATATTTTTTGGACAGTAGCGCATGGACACATTTATATATTGGGCACGAAAGGTAGCTCGAATACTTACTGCAAAGGAATGGAAGAAGCGGTTATTGAGAGGAGATGCCCGTTTTAGCGTCGTCGTCATTGCAGAGATTTGGTCACAATCGCCGCGTACGTTGCAGCAAGATTTGGCGCGAGTGTGGACTGAAGTTGTGAAGTTTATACTGCATATCATTTTGTGGCGTCTATATATAGACGCCACAGAGTGGCATCGAGATAAGATTTGCCCGCTTGTGTACAGCGTAATAACCCGGTGAAACATGATGGCCCGCTTATTCAGGTGTGAACATGTGCAGCATTACGCGTTTCTTATAATATGTGAGAGCTGCGCAATGCCGCACTTTTTTGTTGTTATAACTGAGATTGAAGAATTTGAGACGGTCTCTCTTCATATCGGAAGAAGGATTGAAAAAAGGTATATATTAATCGGAAGAGACGTGATAGAAGATGAATTTGAAAACTTCTGGAGAGCGCAGCGATTTATGTTATATTGACGTAATCATCAAGGAGCGATGCAGTGCGATCAATGTAAACTACGAGACCATTTGGTGCCATTTAAACCTGGGCGGGCCATTTGTTTGTGAGAACCCATTCGAACAGCCCGTGAGACGTAAAGTCTGTTTCAAAATCATATCCCTCGCGCAAATTTTCCAAAAATTGACGTTTTGGCTACAGTAAAACTAACAAAATCAGTGTGAAAAAATTTTCAAGTAAAAAAACTGTTTCAAAAACATAACGTTTATTGCATTCTTTTTATTCTAACGCGAATTCAGTAGTTTATTTTTGCTCCTTTAGCCTGTATAACACTTTTACAACGCTTTGGCATTGATTCTATAAAAGGATTGATAGAATTACAGTCAATCTTTTCCCAGCAATCTTTGATACAATTTTTTAGATCAAAAACTGTATCAAATTGCCTTCCTTGCCCATAAACCATTCGGGCCAACATTCCCCAAATGTTTTCGATAGGGTTGAGGTCAGCAGAGCGCGCAGGCCATTCCATAACCGACATATTTAGACTATTGAACCACTGTTTCATAGAATTAGACTTATGCACAGGTGCATTATCTTGCTGAAAAATGAATTCTTCTTCGTGCATACAGTATGCAAAATGTAAAAGATAGTTTTCTAGAACCTCAGTATTCTTCTCAGAGTTCATTGTAGTTTCAACAAAAAGCAATATCAGTTGCTCCTTTCGTACTTTCGTAGAGATTACAGCCCAAACCGTTACTGATGCGCCTCCTGAATGCCTGGTCACAAATTCTTTCTTTTCTTTTCGTAGATCATGCCAATACATTTATAGCAATCTGGAACATCAAGATTAAACTTTTTTTCGTCGAGAAAGATAACATTATTCCATTCCGTTTTCCAATAAGCCTTTCGAGCACACCAATCAACTCGATTTTTCTTGTGAACATCTTTTAAGAGAAAATTTTTCCTCATTTTTGTGTACTTGAACAAATGTTGACGGTTGAATTCACGCCATATTGTATATCTTGATAGAGCAAACCATATTGTAGGTCTTGATAGAAGAAAATTTAGATTTTTGACAATTTTACCGCAAGATGAAGTGTTTCGGCATAGTTATCTCTTAATTATACGCTTATCGGCTGGGGATAGTGACGTGACGTAGGACGGCCGGTTGACCGCTTCGTTGCGTATGTAGCGGGATTTTTGATGAAGTTGCTGATTGTTTTTGGGCTGCGCTTGGGTTTTCGGGCTATATCTGCTGGAATCATACTCTGACCTACTAATGCCATGATTTACAGCTGTTCAGAGCGTGTCAGAAATGCACCACGAGCCATAATTGAGCAAATGATTGTTTAAAGGATATACTTTTGAAACAGTGTTATTGACTTGGTGGTTTTTATTTGTTGTGAAATGTGCTCTACAGTACGGAAAATGCCATTTTGGTGCAGTTTTTGTAGAGGGATATGTTTTTGAAACGCACGGTACCATTAACTTTGCTTGTTCGATTCCTTTAATGCCTCTCCGCCCTGATGTCACATCATTCCAACCCGCCTCCACGGCGATTGTAGGGGCCTATTCGTGGCTTACCCGTGGGGAGAGTCCTGTTCAATTGGCCATGACGCCAGACGTGCAATGCCATGAGGAGTCGTGGTGTCGGGCGTTACTCCCGGCGCAGACATGGCAAAAACCTGTACATGGCTGTACACGTGAAATCCCGAAATTTGCGATTTAGCTCTGAATGCTTCTTACAGACGTTAATTTACTGTACGTAATTCTTAAAAAAATCAAAATATTCGTTCACGCTCATTCACGTTTACGCTCGTTCACGCTTGTTAAGAACGGCCCTCACAACAGCTTACTCAACGCGAAACGCATTTGCGTTATGTGCTGGGTTTGTGGTTCTAAATAAATATTTTGCTACAGTGGCACTTCCGAAAAATACCATTACTATATTAGTTGAGTGCAACTGTAGGGCCGATGTGTGTCGCTTGCACTAATATACACGAAGCGGCACGCGTTTCACTCGTGTGTTTAACACGCCTCAAAATACTACTGTGCAATACACGATTGCCACCTGGCACAATGCCGCCGGCGCTGCATACTAAACCTCACCCTTGCCGCGCCCCGAGACACTGGGGACGGAGAGAACAAGGGGGGACCCCTTGTGCCCGCTCGATCTTCCCCGATTCCACCGCGCGCTTTACGAGCGCATACTACACTTTCGACCAACAGCCCTCCCGCTCTGCGTACGACTGCCTTAAACAATTACTACTTTTGATTGAAAAGGTTTTTTATTTAGGGTATGTTTCGATTGGGTTTTGGGCTGTCGGACTAAAAACACATTCATGCTTGCCCTGTTGGGGAAGTGTATCTCATGCTTGTTATACGTATGAGCCAACTCTGCGGTAGATTACATGCTCAGACCTGGAAGACTTGATCTGTAGTTGGATGACAAATATACCGCCAACTTGGCGGAATGTGCCACCGACTTGTACATGTTTAAAGCCTTGGTCAGATTTGTACGTTGTGGCCATGAGGCGCACTTGGTGATTCCCACGTCTCCAGACACCAACGCCGAAGCATGGCCTTTTCCGTATTGCTTCTTTTTGCTCTCCTCGCCGTAACACAAGCGGCCTTCATAAACCAAACATGGGTCATTACGTACAAGACCGTTCTTCCCGACGGGCTAAAGAAATTGGTGCCTGTCGTTAACAATCAGTACCCCGGTCCCACTCTACAGGGCAACGTCAACGACGTCGTCACAATCACCGTGATAAATCGCCTGCCCACGGAGTCAACCACCATTCATTGGCACGGTATAAAGCAAAGCGGAACACCGTGGAGTGACGGCGTGCCCGGTATCTCGCAGTGCCCGATTGGACCGGGGGAGACATTCGTGTACAGTTTCGTGCTGGATGCCCCGGGAACTCTGTGGTGGCATTCGCACTCCGGTTTGCAGAAGAGTTCGCTGTACGGTGCCATCATCGTTGACGGTGATCAAAAGCAAGTCGGACCCTACGAGGACATCGTGTTGCTTCTGAATGATTGGTACCACGCAAGTGGCGCGGAACAGATTGCAGGTTTGGTTGGTGTGCCCTTCAAATGGGTTGGAGATGCGAATTCACTCCTCTTCAATGGAAAAGGAGATTTCAATTGCACCGATGCTAATATAGAGTCCGCGAAATGTGACCCTCAGACTGATGAGAAAGGACCTCTTATCATTGATGTGCAGCCATCCACGACGTATCGTTTGCGCATCGTCGGCGCTTCTTCTCTTGCTTTCCTCAATTTCAATATCGATGGACATCAACTTCGTATGGTGGAAGCAGAGACCACTCTGTTGCGGCCGTTCAACACCAGATTTCTTGATGTGGGCCCTGGTCAATCGTACAGTGCGCTTTTACGAACAAAGTCGCTGCGACAACTGAGGCGAACTAGGAACAACAACGGTGCGTAACATTGCTCCATTCCATCTGATAGACGACCAATGCACAAACATCATCATGTGACTGACTAGAGCGATCGTTTTCCTTGCTTAGGCCTCTTCTGGATGCAGACCAACATCCGTCACAGAAAAACTGGACCCCAGGGACTGGCCATTCTTCGATACACCACGAACACTGGAGCCAAAGAGCCGCTGAGGAGTCCCCCATCACCACCAAAGTACGACAATATCACTTGGTCGCTTATGCATGCCCGGCGCTTCCGTTCACGGCGTGTCATGAAAATTCCACCAGCCAATCGCACCTTCGTGTTCCTTGGAACCCAAAACAAGCTATCGAATGAGCGTCTCGTCTGGGCCTTGAATAATATCTCATACGTAGACGGACAATCTCCAATTCTTCACTCGATCAAACTGGAGGTAGATCGTGACACCAAATCCTATGTGGAACAAACCCGCATTCCCACTCCCTTCGACTACACAAAAAGCCTTTCCAAGGCTGGATTGTCCGAGTCTGCGAAAGTAGGGACTCAAGTGGTGAAAGTGGCAAAGAACGAAGTGATCGATTGGGTTTTTCAAAACACCGTGTCCTTGTCTGGCGCCGATGAGATACATCCATGGCACCTACATTTGCACAACTTTTGGGTGCTAGGGTACGGCGAATACAACACGGCGTGGAATAGAAGCAGCATCGAGACTTACAACTTGAGACGCCCCGTGTTCAGAAACACAGCCATGTTGTATCCGGGATCATGGACTGTGATGCGAATGAAAGCGGACAATCCGGGTGCCGCTCATTTCCACTGCCACATTCTTCCTCATTTGGTTATGGGGATGGGATTCGTGGTTCAAATAGGTGAAGCGGCCGACATACCAGACCCACCAGGCGGTACACAGTACTGCGGAACAGTGTCGAAAATCAGCGCACCGCCCGTGTTGGAGCGTGAGAAAAGAGTTGCTCGAATGAATTGAAATAAACATTATTATCGGGGCTGCGAAGAGCAAGCAGCAAGGGACAGCTATGTCAGTTAGCTACCCTTCGAAGGTATGTGCGAAGGGTACGGCAATGTAAGGGTTAAAAGGGTTAGCACTTGCTAACCCTTAACCCTTACCGGGTATTTATTCCATAGAGACAATTCGACCTCCCCTCTATGGACTATCTAGCTAGTGTCTTATAAGATGCAGTTCGTATAAGTTTTCTGTTCTCTCGCACTTTACTTCAGGTGTTAAAGACTAGAGAAAACAAGTCACCATGTGCCGCAATTAACATTATCTTTGTATCAAAATTCAAGTCGTGCAGTCTGGAAGCGCGTTAGTAGACTAAAAAATCGTCACGAGATCTTCTCATGATCTGCTGGAAGAAGATATTATTGTCCTTGCAAAAGAGACAATACTCTTCACTTGTTTTTTGGAGCATTGCAGGTATAGTATATGACCATTGTTGCCTTGATGTCACGGATGATAGACCTGTACAAAAAGTTACGACACGAGTTGCAACCGAAAACTAACTGGAATACTCGAGCTCTGTTTGCTCCTCAGTAGTAGTGGTAACCTGTGAAACATTCTTTTCCTTCATGTTGAGACCATGATACTGTTCATTCCCCGCATCGTTCGCCCCCACTTGTCGGTTTCGATGAAAGCTTTCGGGGCATATTTCCATGGCTAGCTCAGTACTGGACATCTCAGAGTGCTCATCAACTGTCAAAACATCCAAAGACCGTCGAACGCCATTCGAAGCAATCCTTTCCCGTGCTCTTCGTACAATTCTATCCTCTACTTCTTTCCCGTATCCCTGGAAACTACGCCCTGATCTCTCCGAGGTTCTATGTCCTTTATCTTCAACGTGAAATCTAGTAGTTCCGCGGCTAAACCGACCTCGAGTAAAATCTGTGGGAACAACCTTCATGGACGCACTTTCCCGGTCTATCTCATCCACCATCATTACTCTGTGTGTTTCTGATTTACGTGAAACAGGGCTTCGACGAGACGATGTCTGCCTCAATCCTCCGACCATGCCTGCGAGTGAATTTAGCTCGATTTTTTCGTTTAAAACAGCTTGGGTTGAGTCGTCGGATGAAACGTTGAAGAATAGCGGTTTAGATCGCTTTTCCGCTCCGGGACGGGGCGTGAAAGTTTCAAACTTCGAGTCATAGTTTGCCATGTTCAGTTGCTTGGCTGGAATGGGGTTTGTGCTTCCCAAGGCGCACTACGAAGTGGGTCTGTATTCTGAGTATGGGAGAATTTTCACGAGATGGGGGCTACTGGGAGTTGGTTCTGGTCTTTATGATGAACACAACACTGGTAGGACACGGGAAAGTAATACTGAAAACCCCACATCTTTATTCAAAGCTGGGTTACTGTTTCCCCAAACGAAATTAATTAGGACAGAAGGACCGGGGGCGTCGAAAGGAAACCTCATAAAATCAAAGCCCGTAGCATGCAATTCAGCTTTCCCTCGATTCAAGATATCAACTGGGTTAAGCGTTAACTGTCCCGCCTTCGAAAAGGAGAGATATAAGAAATGGAAGCTGATTTTAGGCTTCTCATAACGCTGTCATATCGCTAATATTCGTTGAGGAATGTCAAGCGTGCGAAGTAGAGCAATATGAATAGTGTATTCCATGATGAGGGTGAAGCAAGTCATGGTTTCCGTGCGTCGGATGGCCATATATTGCTTGTTCCGCTGACCAAAGCAAAACGCAGCAGAGCATGAATATGAAGCTGAAAAGAGACGGAAAGCACTGTGGTGGTTTCCCTATCCGTGTCGCGGAGCATCTGCCCTTGACGGATTACATGTAGTTTGAAGCGTACAACTTGCATGCTTTAGTAATTATGGGCAAGTCTAGCGGCCGTGGTAAGAGACGTGTTGCCGCGAAACGTTATTCCACCAACGCTACACGGTCTGCTTCAGCCGGTGCGTTTCCGTTCTGTCCTGCACCGCCTCGAACAGCCCTGAAGTCTAATCGCTCGTTAAAGACGCCCATACGAATCAAATCACCATCTCTAAACCGACCTTCCAATATTCCTTTAGAGATGGGATTCTCAACCAATCTTTGCACAGCCCTTCTGAGCGGACGCGCCCCGTAGGTAGGATCATAGCCCAGGGTGGCGAGCAAATCCATAGCCTCTACACTTCCTTGTATTTTCATGCTCTTCTCTCTGAGTCGACGATTTACATCTAGCAATTGCAGCTCTGCAATTTCTCTCAAGTTTTCACGAGTCAGAGATTCAAAGATAATAGTTTCATCCAGTCGATTGATGAATTCAGGTCTGAACTGCGTCTGAAGTGCATTCATGACTCTTGCCCTCATGATTTCTCGTCTCGACGGGTCTCCAGCCACGTCTAGAATATCCGCCGATCCAATGTTAGAGGTGAAGATCATCACTGCGTTAGTGAAGTCAACGGTTCGGCCTTGTCCGTCTGTCAGACGCCCATCGTCCAGTACCTGGAGCAGCACGTTGGAGACATCCGGGTGTGCCTTTTCAATTTCGTCAAACAGTATAACGCTGAACGGGCGTCGTCTCACTGCTTCCGACAGTTGTCCTCCTTCATCATACCCCACATAACCCGGCGGCGCTCCAACAAGTCTCGAGACTGTGTGCTTTTCCATATATTCACTCATATCAAGCCGGACCAATGCCTGCTCCGAGTCAAACAATTGTTCAGCAAGCGCCTTGCACAATTCCGTCTTTCCAACCCCGCTGGGACCTAAAAACGCCAGTGTAGCGATTGGGCGATTCGGGTTGGCAAGTCCCGCCCGCGAGCGCTGGATGGCATCCGAAACCGCCTGAACTGCTTCGTGTTGACCAATGACTCTCTTCGAGAGCTGTTTATCTAGACCCAAGAGCTTCTCACGCTCCGAGCTTAACAGCTTTGCCACAGGGATGCGCGTCCACGCCGAAACGACCTTGGCAATATCATCCTCTGTAACCTTGTCACGAAGCAAAGAGTCCCTCATGTATGATTGATGATCTTCCTCAAATTTGGCCAGCTTCTTCTCCAGTTCCGGCAACGTGGAATACTTCAAACGAGCGGCCCTGTCCAGATCGTAAGCCTGCTCGGCCTCATCGATCTCTCGTGATGTCTTGTCAATATCTTCCTTGGTCTGTTGGATGGTATCCAAAGAGCCCTTTTCCTTCTCCCACTGCACTTCAAGCTCTCTCTGTTTCCCTCGCACAGCTTCAATCTCCTTTGTTAGTTTTTCAAAGCGCTGCCGTGCACCGGGCTCCTTGTCGTTCTTCAAACTCAACCGTTCCATTTCCATTTGGATAACCTTCCGATCCAAGCGATCAAGTTCGGCTGGTTTGGATGTGATTTGCATCTTCAGTGCGGCCATAGATTCGTCAACAGTGTCGATGGCCTTGTCCGGCAAGAAACGATCCGTAATATAGCGATTGGACAGCGTGGCAGCCGCAACAAGCGCGTTGTCTGTGATTCGCACGCCATGATGGAGTTCGTACCGCTCCTTGAGCCCTCGTAAAATAGAAATAGTGTCCTCAACAGAAGGCTGATCCACCAGTACCTGTTGAAAGCGTCGTTCCAGAGCAGCGTCCTTCTCAATGTACTTGCGATACTCGTCTAACGTGGTGGCCCCAATGCAGCGAAGCTCGCCCCTCGCCAGCATTGGTTTGAGCAGGTTGCCAGCGTCCATGGCGCCTTCCGTCTTTCCCGCTCCGACTACGGTATGAATCTCATCAATAAAGAGAATGACGCTGGGGTCAGAGTCCTTCACTTCGGACAGAACAGCCTTGAGGCGTTCCTCAAACTCGCCGCGAAACTTGGCGCCGGCGACAAGCGCGCCCATATCCAAGCAAATGAGGCGTCGGTTGGACAGCGACGACGGAACATCGCCAGATACGATGCGCTGTGCCAGTCCCTCTGCGACAGCGGTCTTTCCGACGCCTGGTTCACCAAGCAGCACCGGATTGTTCTTCTGGCGACGACTGAGAATCTGAATTGTTCGTCGTATCTCCTCATCACGGCCGATGACCGGGTCCAACTCGCCCTTCTTGGCTGCATCGGTAAGGTCACGGCCGTACTTCTCCAGTGCCTCATAGGTGCTTTCAGCCGACTGCGAGGTGACCTTGCGATCGCCGCGAATCTGCTTGACGGCCTTGACAATTTCCTGCACAGACGGGGTGGAAGGCGTATTGAGCAGACCGCGTTGCAGTCTGCCATTCTTCCAGCACGCGATGAGCAAGTGCTCGATGGCGACGAACTGGTCGCCAAAGTCCTTCTGCGAGACGCGGGCCTCCTCTAGCACCTCGCGCAAGCTCCTACCCATGACGAAGTTCGGGGCGCCCGAGGCGCTGCCGCCCAGCACGGTAGGCTGGCGCTGCAGAAAAGCGCGGGCGGCGTCAGCGACGGCGTTGTGATTTCCGACTTGGCCGACGATGCGCTGGGCAAAATCGTCGTCCAGGAGCGACAACATCATGGTCTCGGCCTCGATGACCTGCTGATTGGCATCTGATGCGATGCGCTGGGTGCCGGCCAACGCCTGGTAGGCTTTTTCGGTGTAGGCGGAGGGTTCGAGCAGGTTGGCCGAGATGTCGAAGCGGCGCTTCTGCACGGGGAAGACAGGGGCAGGGCGGGGCAGGGTCGGGGCGAGCGTGAGCGGGGCGAGGAAGGGGGTGGTGGCGAGGCGAAGAGCGGGGATCGGGGCGGTGAAAGAGGAGCGCAGCAGCGGGGCAGCTGGGGCGATGAAGGCGCGGCGAAAGGCGGGCATGGCGGAGGAGGGCGCAGGTGGGCGCAGCACAAGGCGCAGCAGTGTGGCGGGAGGGCGCAGTAGCTTGGAGGAGCGCAGCATTCACGAGCGAGGCGGTAGTGAGCGTTTTATAGAGCACGGGACGAGGGACGGGAGGGTGGACATGAAATGACAGGGATGGTTGCGGAAGACGGTATGGGTGGTGCGGCTAAGTAGGGGGGTGATCTACGTGCGACTGGCGAAGAGGGAGATAGCGGGCGGATTGGCACGGCGCATCAGCAGATGGTTCCAGTGCAATCCAGATTTTGCAAGATGCAACGCGTGTAACAGTCATGAGGTGCGCTCAAGTTTACAAAAAAAAAAAAAGTGTGTCAGTCGCAAGATATCAAGGAGGTTACAGAATGGTTTTAGGGTTTGTGACGCGTCAACGTTTACGCGTGTTGCGTCGCAAGCGAAGGAGAGAACAAACTCAAGTCAATGCGATGGGGAGTTGTTGGTCAGCGACGTGAGCAGCGCGGAGAGCCGCTACCGATAAAGCGCGGCGTCGCGGCGCTCAGGCTGATGCATGTGAAGACGCTTGAGCTCGGCGGCGTTGCGCTGCTGCTCGACGCGGAGGAGGTGCGTCTCCATTTCGAAGCGGCGGCGCTTCTCCTGCTGCTCAGCGTGGAGGCGGCGCAGCTCCAGCTCCAGGCGCAGCCGCTCCGCGTGGTGCGTGTTGCAGTCGATGCGCTGCGCGAGCGTCGCTCGCGGGATGGTGGCGTGAGAGCTGGTGGCTTGCGAGCTGGTGGCTTGCGAGCTGATGGCTTGCGAGCTGGTGGCTTGCGAGCTGATGGCTTGCGAGCTGGTGGCTTGCGAGCTGGTGGCTTGCGAGCTGATGGCTTGCGAGCTGATGGCTTGCGAGCTGATGGCTTGCGAGCTGGTGGCTTGCGGGCTGGTGGTGTACAAGTGCGCGTATTGCGAGTGGACGGCGTTTCTAGTAAAGTCGGCGGTGGTTGCGCAGTAGGCAGTGTAGCACGAGAGGTGCGGCTGTAGCTGCGGTGGGGGTTGCGGTTGCGGCATCGGCAGCATCGGCGGAATTGGCGACAGGGACTGCCGCAGCTGTTGCGGCAACGGCATCGGCATCGACATTGGCATCGGCATCGACGTGGGATCGGAGCAGAGGGGCAGCGGGGCACGCGATCGCGCGGCAGGGCGGCGACAGGCGCGGCGGCATGCGCGCACGTCGGCAGCAACGGCGCGAAGCAAATGCAGACGCTCGCGCGCCATGGGATCGCGCGGCACTTGTATCGCGTCAGCAGCGACACCACGCGCGTCGTAGCGTTTCAACAGATGACGAAAGCGGTCCCACACGGTCTTTGCGGTGGGTCGCGTGCCCGCAGCAGCATCGGAAAAGACGCCCGTAGCAAACAGTCGCACCGTGGCAGCCGTGAAGCGACGCTGCGCATGACCGTGCGGCGCGACGTGCGCGCGGATCGCCGCAACGGCGCGAAGCAGCGCTACGTCGTGCGCGGGCTTGAAGCGGAAGCGACGGCGCCGTCGCGACGGCGATGGGGACGGAGGTGGAGAGGGCATCGGTAATAGCGAAGGCATCGGCGGCAGCAGAGGCAACGGCGGCAGCGCGCGTCGTCGCAGTGGGCGCTCATCGCCGCCGCGGCCGCTGACGGAGCTCCCGCGACGCATCAACGCGTCGTCGCCATACGTCCGCGCTCTCCCGCCGCAGCACGCTTCCCTCTGACACTGTCAGCCGTACACACAGTGGACCCCAGCCACTTCGTCTGTCGCCTGCCCGACGCCGGAGAAGCGCGATTAACAGCGGGTTGAGATTAGAAAAGAAAAAGTAGATCCTAGCAGGAGGCAATATTGGGAAAGAGACGACTAACAACGAAGATGTTAGCGCTCACGCTTGTGGTTGAGCATTTGGCATGCAGATCGACGCACGCAGTGGGCATGCTTGCGTCGTTGATTGATCGACGCAAATGCGTTCACTTTTTCAGAGATGTGGCGCCTCAATTTTCTTTTCTCGAAAGAGCCAAGATCTCAGAATCGTAAGAAAGGGACCAGAGATGTGCTTCAGCCGTCGACACTGCGCAGCACAGCGGGAAATCGAAGAGGTAATTTGTTGGCAATTGAAGGCATGCCAATGTAGTTTTTGTGCCAATTACGATAAGGGAACGACGACGACTACCAACGGTAAACGGAATGGCACTGCGCCGAGTCCTCAAGCGCAAGCCGTCGTTCTTCCCGCCAAGCCAAACGAATATGTGCGTTTCGTTGCAACCCGCCCACCCCCGTCAGAAAACTACTCATAACTCTCGGGTTTCCTGTGAGCATTCTTCGCAGATGGAGCACAAACTCTTTTCTCTATTGGTGGCATGAGATTCTAATGTTCTGGCTGCCAACAAGTAGGGCAAGGTAATATGTATCGTACTGAAACTCAGGTACAAAGAACACATGAATCGACCCCACGTTCAGACGCACGCCCACGTTGAACGCGAGATGATGCACTGTGAACCGAATGAAAGCGGATACCTTGGGTCGGAAGCCATGACGCAGCAGGACTCGTAGTCGTTGGATTGTTTTTGATGTCGGCGGAAAGAAACCGATGACGAGTAGGGATATAGTGACGCCGGGTATAGGTGCGAGTGTGCACGTTGGGAAATGTTTACTATGTGAGCATTGCGAGCGAAGGAATGCAAAGCGAACAAGAGATTGATAGAGAAAACAAGAAAGGAAAAAGAGAAAAGGCAGCGCCTCGCACTCACTCGGACGAAGGAGGAAGAGTGGAGAAGTTGAATGTTTCAAAGTCCTGCTTGTACGTTTGAATGATGCGTTGTCGTAAGGAGTGATTGTGGCGAATGAGTTTGTACAGATGCTGCTTGTGGGCAGGGTTTGTTGCGTGGCGCTTCTCAAGCAGGTGGGATGGGATGCGGCGCGTGGTGTGCTGATACATCCATTGCAGTACAAGGCGCCTGTCGTGATGCAGGTTGTCAAAGGTGCCGATGAAGTCGAAAGGGATGATATCGGGGTGCAGCAGCTCGACCTGCGGGCGCCAGTGAAGATCGCGCCGGCTGCGGTTGTCCTCGAAGGGAAGGGGTTGATGGGCGGAGCCGGCGCGCGGCTGGCTGAGCACGACCGACACCGTTGCGACGAAGTGCTGGAAGGAGGGCTTGGAGCGGTTGGCCGCGGCCCTCGCGGCGAGGTCGTGGCCGAAGAGGCTGTACATTTGCGCCTGATACTCGGGCGAATGGACGGCGGGGCGGTGAATCTTGTCGACGTAGGCGGACACAAGGCGGTGGTAGGGGTTGCGGACGAAGCCGAACTTGAGGTAGGCGGGGCTGCGCAGCACGGCGCGGATGCGGTGCGACGGCCAGCGGTGGATGGCGTGGCGGCGCCACGCGGGGTGCGCCATGTCGTGCAGCGCCACGTCCAGCTGGGAGCGCGCGGCGGCGAGCACGCGCGCGTTGCGCTCCAGGTACGCCATCTGCCACATGGTGGCCGTGGTGGCCGCCTTGAACACCGGCACGTACACCACCTTGAGCGCGTGCGACACGACGATGGACGAGTACGCCGGCCCGTACGACCGCAGCCGCGCCACGTCCACCACCGCCGCGTCGCGCGCGCACAGCGCGCACGCCGCGCGCAGTCGCCGCCTCACCGCCTCGCCGCCCGTGCCTGCGCCCAGCGCCGACAGCTGCGGCACGCGCGCAGCCGCGCGCGAGAAGGCGCCGCGCCGCGGCGACGAGGACGACGAACAACTTGACGCTGAGCACGACAGCGGCGCGCGCCAAAGCAGCAGCAGCAGCAGCAGCCCAGCGAAGGGGGCGAGCAGCAGCGCAACGCGCGTCGGGAACGCCACTGGCTCTCGCATGGCGGCGGGCGCTGAGCGGTGCGTGGCGCGTCGCGGCGCGATGAGGTCTCTTTCCCACCGCGCGCGCCGTCTTCTTCAGCGCTGTGGCGCGCGCGCTGAGCGCAGCGGTGCCATTGCGGCGAGCGCCGATTGCTGCGCGGTGCGCGCGCGACGCATCGGCGCCCGAGTGCAGAAGGAAGCGGCCGCCTTCCCGCCGCGCGCGCGCAGATCGGACCGCCGCTGGCACCCGCGACACTGTTGTTGTCGCTAGTCATACGGCCTGCGGAGACGTCCACAGCACTATTCCTGCAGATCGTGTCGCCCCACGCCAATGCGCTCCCGTTTCGGTGATGTTCTTCCCCAACGGTACGCAGTGCTCCGCTGCCAACGGCTTTGCTCGCGAAGCACGACGTGGTGGGAGTTCCCACAACGGATCGCGGGACCGCATATGGCCTCTGCTTCGCAGCACATGTTGTTAACCATGTGGTGTGGGATTGCGCGTTTGCCACATACGCAGTGATCAAACAATCAACAGTCGAACAGATGTTTTACTTGGATTCAAGAGGAACAAACTCATTCGAACTATTCTCTCCAAAGACCTTCTATCGCATTTTGCTAGAATCGTGCAGAGATCTGCCGCTAGCGCACCGGGCTTGCGCTTTAAACCTGGCAACTATAAATGGAAGACTCAATTGGGAAAGCTAGTTGTATGCCACGCATATCTTACACCAGTCTGTCTCACGGGCACTAGAAGACCTACAAGCGGTGTACGTTATGGAATTACAAATATCTTGCACCATTCCACGGACAACTTCGAGCATCTTTTCATCTACGACACCAGCACCAGTTGCTTTCAGATGTGCATATTCATTGTACAAACGAACGCCATTAGCTTCACGTCCAACGTTCATCACACGAGCAGCGCCGAACCTGTACTCATTGCTAGTTACATGCGCAGTAACTACAGCGGTGCACAACACCAGAAGAACGGCGCCGATCACGTAGGTCATTTTGTTTGACGCGGTCGACATCGGATGGTTGAATGTACCGGGCTGATGGCCCACCGGGATCGTTGCATACTCAGCGGAAGAAGCCATTGCGACCACAGGACGAACGAAGCTAAGAGGAAGTGAAGAGGAACGATGCTTTGCAGAAAAGTCGCTTTTCGACAACAGGGGCGTCGTGACTGACGGTGATTGCTGCGCTGCCGTGTCGGGATCGTTTTACCAGCGTGTTGGTGCATAGTGTATGTCAAGGTCACGCCAAACTTTGTTTGGCGCATTGTGAATTGGAAGCAAAGAAACGCACGAGGTGCTTGTTTGATGGGCCGTTTGACGCCACCTACTGTAGTACTGAAACTCATACATTGAAGCAGCCGAGTATGGTGACGTGCGCAGTTTGGATGCAACTCGGGGATTCTTCTAGGATCACGTTTCCGTGGGTGATTTGTGACCACAAACCAAGTTAAGAAGACAGCGACCGCAACCAGGCGGGTGGACCCAGATTTTGAAACGATAGATACTGGGAGACTCCTCAAAACTCAATGTAGTATGTAGGCACAACTTTTTGCACTGTAATCCAAAAATACATACACAAATTGGGGACTACGGAGAATCTACATGCTGTCGTGAAAGTTTGAAAAATGGAGGAGACCCTCACGTAATTCTGGGCCAGATCCTCACCCCGGTTCACGTGAGGATCCTCAAGATTCTCAGCTCCCATTGGCAAGTTCAGAATCTATCACGCTTTGTGACCTGCTCTGTGACAGATCCTGCGCTTGTGCTTTCGTCTGAACTAGTCCCTCATCAAGGCACAAGTGTGCAGCAATCAGCTCAGACCATCCTCGCTTTTTATTAGACTAGAGCCGATCGGATCTGCATTCCAAGAGTTCCATTACAAATTGCGCGCGCTTCAACCTCAACACGTTTTTCGTCAGCACTGGTAGGATGCTCATTATTGAGCGTCAGGATTGTTTACAACTTTCATCATCTTTTCCATTGCTCCACTAATATTCTGTCTCTCTAAAGTTCTTCTTTGTCGCTCGGTTTCAGAAAGAACCTTGTTCTCAATGTAGTGCGTTGTAGTGCGTTTTTTGTTTTGCGTTTCCTTTGGATCTCTCCAAAAATGACTTCTTCCTTATCTTTGCTTTAACGACACCTTTTTTGGATTACTAACAAGCAAAACTGATGATTGTTCTTCGTTGTTGTTTCCACTGATCAAATTGACGCAAGAAGGTGTATTTGTGACGGAAAGGTGAGAAGTTGTTGGAAATCGCCCAATCCTTAGGTTTTCAAGGCCCTTTTTGAGGAACGTCAGAAGATTCTGAACCGCAACACGACGGATACTCTCCGCAACTCTGTGCATCTGGTCAGTCGTGGCTCGGCAATCAAAATGAATAGCATAGGCCGAGAACTCACTTTCCATCGTGTTCTTCATTTTGTCTATGAGATCTTGAATTGTAGTGCTCTGGAGAAGATCCTCATACCTCTCCCGTTTGCTTTCTGGTTCCTGGTCTACGACAGAATCAAGTGGGCCCTTGTCAGTTCTGAACTGATGTCCAATGGATCCCATTTATTTTCGCAAGTCCACAATATCCGCCAACTACCAACCTTCCCCCATTTTGTTCCAATATGGATGCCAGAAGCTTTCTAAACGGAACCGCGCCTCCAACACGAGTCTATGTTCTGGCCATCGTTCGGAGATATCTGGGTACACTGTTGCAACCATCGTTACATGAGCACATGGAAACCAGTCCGATAAGAAATTCTCGCATGTGCATCCACCGGAAGGAACTTTGTCATACCTGGAGTCCTTGTAAACGTATACCTGGTATGTGGCTGCAAATTAGAATGTGGAGTTGGCTTTTGGCGCGTACGAGAATCCAAGAGTGAGGATCAGGACAAGTTTGTCGTCCGAGAGATAAAGATCCTCATTATCAACTTCAAACATCCCCCAATTAACATCAATATTTCGGGTCACATATGCATTGACAACTTTGAACCTCATGGCGTGCTTCGCACTTTTTTCTATGAATTTCTGCAGACTGTATCCAGTTACAGAAGATACCAATCTGGTCCTCACATCCCGCGGGAAAGGCAATTGGCAAGCACTGAGTTTGTTCATAAGAGAGGAGTCGTGGGCATTGAATGACTTCCCTCTATCCTATCGAAGGCGTTTAGTTATTTTTGCCATCTCTTCTGGAAGTTCAGAGAAAGGGACTCGTGGTCCCACGATTATTTTTTGATATTTTGAGTTGGATCCTTCGGTGTACCCAGTTTCCTGAAACAAGAATCGACGGGGGAGGTACACCTGTTTGTAGCAGCTGATAAGAGGAGATAGATTCTCATGGAGAAAATGATTCAGACCCCGACTCGTCAGACTCCAGTTCCGATACGAGTTCATCGTCGGATGATGACCGTAAAGGTAAGAAGAAGAAGAAACCGAACAGGTCCACGAAGAAGTCGTCGAAAAAGAACCGAAAGTGTAAAAAGCGATACAATGAGTCGCCCGACTCTGAGTCGGACACCGAAATGGACCTGGAGGTGCACCAACCCTTGAACGATATGTTCACCAAAGCGGTTGACTACAGGACTTATCGGTTGATCAACAAGTCTTCTGAATACATCCAAGAGGTCCCTCAGAAGATTACTAAGCACCACAAGAAGCTCAGCTTCCAAATGGGTGACACAACCTTCACAGGTACGGATCCTATTGCGGTGATTGAGTTTCTACAGAAGTTCAAGATTGCATGTGACCAAAATGGTTTTTCCGAGGGCGCTGCTATGTGGCTATTTCAGTTTTACCTTAAAGGACAAGCATACTACTTGCTGCATGGTAGGCTCCGCGGCAACACCTTAGCGATGGATGAGGATGGCACAGAGATGTTGGAGTCATACCCAGAAGTGGTCATTTTCCTTTTGGAAACACACGCCACCGATGAGGTTATCCAAGAGGCTTACTCGGAAGTCCTTGCTTACCATCAAAGGTCTTGGCAAACCGAATCGGAGTTTTCGCTCGCGCTGTGGAATCGGGCAACCCGCTGTGGTAATGTGTTCAATACCTCTCGGTTAAAGTCGCTAATTGCCGACAATGTCGACAAAGCGATCCGTTCCCAGGTACGCAACTACCTGGCCACTAACCGAAAGGTAGACTACAATGGGCTGGCTCGATACTCCCAGGGCCTTGGAGATACCCTTCGGCTGGGAAAGAGACCAGCCGTGCCTCTAACCTCGAAGGATAAACCGAAAAGGTCGGTCTTGGAAATTGAAGATAGCACAACCTCAGAGAGTAGCTCGCACCTCAAAGTACCTACAGGAACCGCTGTCCACTTGGTAGCGACCCAGGGGCGGTTCTCGAAACCTTCGACGGTAGGAAATTGGTCGTCAACGCGTACACCAAACTCGGTACAATCGCGGCCAAGTTCGGTGAGCTCGCATAGGATGCCAGGAGCGAGCTCCAATAACTCGCCACCCACATCCTACGCCACTGCTCCTACCAACCAGGTTTCGAGGCCCCCCTCAATGGTAACGCGAGACCCCCAAACTGGAGGCCTCGTTTGCTGGTTTTGTCTCGCTACAGACCATTTGGCAAACAATTGCGCTAACTTTCCTCCAGGGATGAGAGACCAGTTGATTCAGGCTCGCATGCAGAATCACCAACGCCTCTATAAGTCTTCAACACAAGCACCAAATAGGTTCCAACCCCGTACACCGGTACAGGTCAATACCATCGAGGAAACACCAAACGTGGACTCAACCCCTCCCGTACAGGAGGAAAACACCGAATGGTTGGCGTAATGGCCGAACCCAACCTGAAATCGGAAGGCCAATCGATACCCGGAACCTTGAAGGTGGAAGTGAACACGTCACAACAAGTTCCGCTTTGTCATATGAAGTACAACAACTATAAAGTACGTGCTTCAATGTGTCTCTCCGATCGCCTTGCGGTTCCGGTCACCTGCGTGCTGGATACGGGGGCCAGCCCAAACGTCCTGAACTCCCGCGTCATCCCTGAGGCGGTACTTCGGAACTTGAGCCGACCTCCCGACAACAACCCGCTGGTGGATGGAAATAAGCGCCCATTAAACCTTCGAGGTATGCTCCCCACTGTGGTGCAGCTCGGACACCTCAAGGTGAGACTGCAATTCTTTGTTGTCGACCGTTTACCAACAGACTGCCTACTAGGTACGAACTTCATTGACAGACATGTCAAAGCAATCCTTCCTGATTCCCGTACCGTCGCCTTACGTTACGGGGGACGAATGGTCATTTTAGGTAATACGGAAACCAAACGGGGATGGTTCGTCAAACCGAAAAAGACGATATCCACCGAAACGGTCCCCAACAAAGTGTGCATTACCAAACAGGTTGTTATCCCGCCAATGCACCAAATATTGGTATCGGTGTCGTGTGCGACCCCCGGGCTGGTCATACTACAAAACCATCCGAGGTTAGCACATCGACACCTCACCTTGATGGCCAACGGGATTGTCGACAACATCCCAAATCAACCCTTTAAGGTGTGTCTCAGTAACTTCAGCAGTCACGACGTGAAGTTGCCGAAGAGTACCAATGTTGGCATCGCACTACCGGCACCACAAGGGGTCTTCGCTGTAGCTCACACTGATCTCGGTGAGGTCGCCTTCGATAAGGAAGGGCGGTGCGCAAATGCGTCCACAACCACAAAGGTATCGATAAATACCAACTTGGAATCAAAGCTAACCGATAAGGCATCGGTAGACAAAGAACAGGAACCTGACCCTGAGAGGCAATGGCAAGATACAGTCCAGATCGGTGAAGATAATGGCGAACTGCGGGGCCGTATTATCGACCTTCTGGAGGAGTTCGAAACCATGTGGTCAGGCCATCTGGACCACATTAAGGCCACACAGCATCGCATCGAGCTCCGCCCAGACTCAAAGCCGATTTAGCAGCAACCATACCGTGCAGGTCCGAAGGCGGGAGAAGTAGAACTCAAAGAAGTGGAGCGAATGCTCCAAGAAGGGGTAATTGAACCAGCCATCTCAGATTGGGCTAGTCCCGTGGTTCTGGTTCAGAAGAAAGGGGATAACCGTATAAGGTTCTGTGTAGACTACAGGAGGCTCAATAGCTTGACCGTCAGGGATTCGTACCCGATTCCTAGAATGGATGAGTGCATCGACTCCTTGGGAGATGCGCAGATATTTACCACGTTGGATGCCAATTGTGGTTATTGGAAGGTACCCGTAGGTGAGGAAGATCGAGACAAAACGACCGTCACGTGCCATGCAGGTTTGTTTCGCTTCACGCGGATGCCTTTCGGGTTGTGCAATGCTCCAGCCACCTTTCAAAGGGCGCTGGACATCATCCTTTCGAAGGTTAAATAGACAACCGCCTTGGTATACATCGATGATGTAATCATCTATTCCAGATCGGTAGAACAGCATTTTGTTCACGTACGCACCGTACTAACTATCCTAGCTGAGGCGGGGGTGACGCTGAAGCTACGCAAATGCGTCTTCTTTACCAGAACGGTTGAATACCTGGGCCACATCATAGGCCCTGGTACCCTAGAGGTTGCGCCGAGCAACATTAGAGCCGTAAGGGAGGTCAAGGTGCCACGATCCCAGACAGACGTACGATCCTTTATAGGTTTATGTAATGTCTATCGTCGCTTCGTGAAGGGATTCGCGAAAATAGCGGCTCCCCTCAACAAGAAGCTCCAGAAAGGTGAATCTGAACGGTTTGAGAATCTATCGAATGACGAAATGGATACCTTTGAGTAATTGAAACGAGCGTTGTTGTCGCCGCCAATATTAGCGTTACCGAAAACAGGTCTACCGTACACGCTGAATACAGATGCATCCCATGCCCAAATTGGATGTTGTCTCATGCAGGAGCAGCAAAACGGAGATAAATTACCTATAGGGTACTGGAGCCGCGCTATGAATGAGGCGGAGCAGAACTACACGGTAGCCGAGAAGGAATGTCTAGCAGTAGTGTGGAGCATGTTGATGCTCCGTCCATACCTTTATGGTAAGCGCTTTACGTTGCGCACGGACCACGACGCCTTAAGGTGGATCCTCAGACTCGCAGATGCGTCTGGTAGACTTGCCCGTTTGAGGGTGAGACTTTCGGAGTTTGAATACTACGTAGAGTACCGTCCATGTATCAGGCACAACATAGCTGACGCTATGTCACGCTTAAACACCTCAGGGTTAGAGACAGAACCTGTGGACAATGATATCACTTGCTTTTTGGTGTCATCAAACCAAAATGGTACCGGCGAACACCTAGAAGGATGTTGGGACTTACCTGAAGAAGGTTCTTTGCGGAACACGGACATGGCAACGCAGATACTGACCCTAGAGGAAACGAACGTCATGCCCGTAACCCGAGAGGAATTTCTACGAGAACAGGCCCAGGATGCGTACTGCAGAACCCTGGCTGACCAAACTGGTTTAAAAGGATCACTGTTCGATGTGGGCCACAATGGGTACATCTTGAGAAGGTCAACCTTGGATGGTAGCCTTCAAAAGGTGGTTCCGAAGGCACTGCGCCCGAGAGTCTTGTATCTCGCGTACTACCCGCGACTATCGGGACACCCCGGTGCCACTAGGATGTATTACACCTTGAGGCAACGGTTCTATTGGCCTCATATGGCCCATGATGTGTATACCTTTGTAGGTCAATGCGAATCCTGTGTTCGTACCCGCGATGGTATTCGAAAGCATCGAAAGTACCTCAAGCTGTTTCCAGCAGCGGGTCCGCTGGAGTTTGTTGCGATAGACCTTATAGGACCACTTCCCAAGACCAAGAACGGGTATCAGCACATTCTAGTGATCACCGACAGGTTCTCGAAGCTCACGAGAGCGATACTTTTCAAAGGATACGAAGTCAACTACGCTGGCGATCGCGTTCCTCAACAATTGGGCCTACCCGTATGGTGCACCACTGTACCTACTTACCGATAATGGTGCAAACTTGGCATCGAAGTTCTTCGAAGCAGTCTCTAACCTCTTGGATATCAAGCACTATTTCACTACTGCCTACCACCCGCAGACGAACGAACAGGTCGAGCGCTTTACCCACACATTGGTGTCAAGGCTACGACACTATACGGAAGAGCACCAAACTGGGTGTGATGAGCTGGTGCAACCGCTCACCTACTCCTATAACCTTCAGGTACAGCGGAAAACGCAGACCACTCCCTTTGATTTGGTTCTTTCGCGACACCCCCAAGGTATTGTAGTGCAGGGAGATCATACCACCAGCACTGCAGCTGGCGCACTGACCCCTGCCCAAGTCAAGCGAAATACCCTTGTGAGGTTGAGGAGGGCTCTCAAACATGCAGAGAGCCTCCTCACTGCAGCCCAGAAGCGGTACAAGGCCGAGTACGACCGTTGGGTAGCCGAAGTGGTCTCTGTATCTGCGGGACAATATGTCTACATGGACAACCCACCTTCAGGTAAAAGACCACGACCGGGTGATGAAGCAGACGACGAAGCTATTGACAGAGATATCAATTCGAAGCTTCTACCCAAATCAGTGGGACCTTATAAGGTATTGAACGCATCAGACCACACCGTTACCGTTGAACAAGATTGAATACCGAATACGATATCAATTGACCGTATTACAGTGGCACCTGAAACGGTTCAACATCGCATTGAGGCAGGCACCTCAGCCCGAGAGCGCTGAGCGGTAGCTCTGCGCACTCGACCCTCGGAGGACCCCACCCCAATTGAGGTGAACGATCACCGTCAACGTGATGATCCGGATTACAACCCTTTAACAGGGACGGAAATTGAACCCCAACGGTAACAACGGAAGCTCCCGACCCGGCTCCCACACAAGAAGCTCCCAACTCGGAACATATGAACTTTCAAGGTAGCGTTCCCGCGAAAGATCAGGACCAAACCTCAAAAGAATTTCCCGTTGACCGTCTGGTGGGCCACACGCGAACCTACAATGGTCTGAAATACACCGTCAGGTGGTACGGCTAGGGCCCAGAAGGGGACCCCCTCGAACCCCCAGCCGCAATACACCCACACTTCCGTATCAGGTATTGGCGCCGTCGCAAGGAGCCGATGCCTGCAGATGGCTAACCTTAGACCTTCGTGGTACTCAGGCTTAAGGAAGGAGGAGAAAATACGTCGTTTTCCGCAGAAGGTGGACGCATATGTGTGTCAGATTACCTACGAGGGAGGACACGAAAGAACAACCAAATGTAACAGTAGAGGAGACAAGAAGAGACAACAATTTACTTTAAGAAGGACCTGTCGGTTTAGGAGCAATGGAATCAGGAGGACCCGTGTTATTGACCAACCAAGGAGGAAAACTTGGAGAAATGCTAGGAGCCATCGACCTAGGAGGTAGAGAAGGAGCGGTAGCCCCGCCACTGGGGAGAGGAGTCGAAACCAAAAGAGGATGAACGAAAGGAACGGCCGGAGCGGGTTGAAAAACCGCAGGGTTCAAGTTAGCACCAAGAAAAGAATCCGTCAAGGGATCAGATGGCGCATCAGCAGAGACGCCTGCCAGATTGGCAACCTGACGGGTGGCCAGTTGGTACATGTCCAACTGGAACTGATTCTGGAACTCACCAAGCTGGTTCAGCACCTTCAGGTATTGCGCATGGCGCGGCAGCAAACCTTCAAGGAAAGCCGGACAGCACTATTACGGTCGCGATGCCGCCAATCAAGGACAGCAATACCTTAAGGGTTGTGGAGCAGTGGAAACGACCAGGCAGGACGGCGCGGGCAGGGACCTAGGAGGGAAATGAAGTTTGAACAACCGGGAAAGGAGCAATACCAACTTGTTTAAACAGTGGGCTATGCGGGAGCAGAATCGCAAGCACGCAGGGCCACTACCGAAAAGGCGTCCGCGAGCGCGCTAGTTATACTTCATCGCCTTCATGACAGTCCCTACCTGAATGGTTGTCGCTCAATTCGTACGCCGACGTCGTCGCGCGCCCTCCCCAACCGACACTGGTGCCGAGTTATGAACCTCAAGGGATCGCGCGTCGTGCACAGACACTACTCCGATGCCCGCGCCGCTGTCGCTCGCTACAACTCTATGGTTTGATGGAAGGAAACACGGGGCGTGCCTCACGGGTAGGAAGGGGGTCTGTCGTAAAGTGGCGGAAGGGCTGACCTTTGAGGTTGTCGATATACTACACTGACCTTGTAGGTGATGGATGCGAGGGATCATCGGCCATGCAGCTCCGGGAGAGCTACCATCTAGGTGTTGTCAGCCACGTGTAGTGTTGACCTGTACCTTCTGGTTGAGTAATTGTTAGTAATTGTAATTGTAATTATGTTTATTTTAGTACAGTGGTGGAGTGGCCACCTGGCACTGTAGCCAGTGCTGGCCAGGTCTCTGGCACCTCCCGGGTGATCTGGAGAGTGTAGTCCACTGTATGTAGGGAACTGCACCTCCCCCATCCTAATCTGATAAAGACAGGCACCCCTTGGGTCATGAATATTTCTTTTGGTGCATCGTTTCTCAACTACCACACAGGCTTTCCCGAGCGTCGACGGCTACCATCGTTCACCTACACGGTATAGGCTAGTTGCCCCGCCGTTTGCCCCTGTGGGTTTTCACGGTGTCCTGTTCCCATCGAGGTTTATTACGTCTACCTTCTAAGGTTGAGCCTCACCACGCTCCCTACAATTGAGCGTCACCACGCTCCCGAGACAAGACAGTAGCATCCCCAAGAGGTGATTTTATGACATGATATACTCCGTCGCAGAGAGTAGAGCTCTTCCTGCATTTGCGAGAACCACTGTGTACGACCGATCTTTTCGCACCACCGAGCCACGTTTCCTTTTTGATTCTGGTTCAAATGCCAATCGTCCAAAGTGACGTAAGATTAGGGACAAACACTGCGGAGGGCCGCTAAACAAGATTCACTTTGGTCGATTGTGAAACAACTCGGAGATATACGTATGCAGTCGAGGAACTTTTTTAAGATCCAAATGAAGCTTTCTGTCGTCTCATTCTTCAAATATCTCATAAAGAAGATTTTTAAGTGACCGTCATTGTCATGGCCGTTGAAGGTGACAAACCGGAAGGCCAAAGCGGTTATGCACAGCCTTGCCATCAAGTGAAACCCCTGGAATAATGCCGTATCGCTCGTAGTCTTGTCGCCACTCCTCAAAACACCACCCAGCATAGCTTAAAGAGTTCTCTGCGTCTGTTGAGCAGTATACATAGTTTCGCTGATGGTCATCTACGAGATTATATTAATTGTTGTACATACGAAGGCATTCCTTGTCTCTAGGGTTTCGTGTGTCTGAGATGTATTTCAATCTTTTCCGGAAAAGGTCCTTATCGAATCGTATGCTGTATTTGTCTTCTAAAATTTTGAGGATATCGGTGTACCTTAAACGCAGTTTCTGATACATATGGTTCGCCTCAGCTTCCAGTTTCGGTGGTAGCTTTGTCCGAAATATTTTCCTATCTGCCTTGTGATTGTGATGTGCCTTCGATATGTGAACGTCGTATCCCCAAAGTTCTCTTCCACCAGATTCCGATCGTGATAGTTTCACGCGACGCACGCAAAAAGAAAAGGGGCATTTGTATCGCTCGTTTTGAGATAGGCCGCATATCAAGTACCCTCTTGAGAAGACTTTGATACCTTCACTGCGCTCGTACGTGGAGTACCTAATGTGCAGATTGAATCCACAACACTTTGATATGTATTGTAAGTGTTGCAGGATCTTTTCGTCAGCTGTAGCCTAAACTGAACTTAGAAATGCGGCAAAAGCATCGCGAACATATCATTACTCGTATTCTTCTCTCAGTTCTAATAGGGCAGCGTCATTCTCTTCTGTAGATGCGCTGAGATCCTGACTTTTTGGATAGTCATGACGTCCATGATCCGCACTCTTCGTATCCTCCTCCTTCCATTCAACTTCACTCTTGGGGTACGGTTCGGGCATGCCGCTGTCTTTTTCTTGACGCATTACAGTATCATTCTCAAAAGCTTCTTTGTCTCTGAAGGCAGCTTCCATCTGGCTCCAAATGACCTCGGGTATCTTCTCTTCATTTTGCCACTAACCTCAGGAGCGCCAGTCTCACCATTGCCTCTAACTACTGCTTTCATTAATAGGGAAACGAAAGTAGTCAGATCTCTCTGTCTTAGTTACAGCGAAACATTATATCATTCTCAACATACCTCTGCTGTGCCTTCACACTCTTCCGTGACATCAACGACAGAATCGTCACTGTCCACTTCCTTCACTGCATGAGATGTAACGCCCTGTGCTGTGGATTGGCCCTCTAATTGTATACCCAGGGACACTAGCGAAGCTCCATGAGACTCCGAGAGACTCTCTGAGGTGCTTGTATGAATGAAAAGGATTCCCAGGCTCTTCAAACGGCTTTTCTTTTTAGAGTCCTTGCCGCTTTAGCTCTTCTTTTGCACTCATTTTGATGGAGTTCTGTCTGATTATGATTGTGAGCGTTCTCTCCTTGAATCTCCCATTTCATCCCATGAGACAAGAGCTTAGCGACAAATGCCGCCTTGCAAGAAGTGCCTTTGGGGTATTTCTTGTAACGCAAGCAACGGATTCGGGCACTGATCTTGTATTTCGTGTGTCTCGTAAACGATATACATAAATGGATACCGTATGCATAACCGTCTTTTCCCATGTCTCGAATATGCCCTGGGAGATCCTCAACTACAGTAGCAACAACCTCGGGCCTCAGTATCTTCTTATTTTTCTGGTCCTCTTCTTCTCTCGAGCCCGAAGACACAATCTCCCTTACATGTTTTTCTTTCAACTGAGGATCTGTTCTTCTCCACGACTGGCCTGATGGGAGTGCAACCAAGTAAGGTATCAGATGGAGCGTCATTCGTTGCAATATGTACCGTGTTCCCATTTTCTCGATGCCGTTCTGAGTACCTCCGTTCTCGAATTTTATCCATTATCATATCTATAACTACTTCGTTTGTCACCGACCGCCTACGATACTCACTGACACAGCTTATGCCCTCCCAACGAGCTTCTGCACATTCCCAACGATAAGACTCTGTCAGATCCTCAGAGCAACTCTCGAAAGTACCTTGTGGCAAAAGACCTCGAGTGCCAGAAATGTGAGACATCATTGACAGAGTGTAAGCCCCGCAGCTGTATAAATCCTGCTGATGAGCATGACGCAGTACATTCAACATGTAGTTCTCTTCTCGAAGTATTCATTTTACTCTGCTCCGAAGAGCATGATCAATTAGGGCGGTTACGAACCGCTTTCGTCCACTAGAAATCTTGTACCGAAGACTGTCACCTCAATACGGCACCCAAGACTTTCCTTTTACGTTTTCCCTTGCCACAAGTGCCCCCCAATTCGAATAGATATATTCATAGGAATTATAACTTGTATTATAGGACCGGGCGAAAGGTATAGCTTCTGTTTCAATCGTCGTTCAAAACGCTGTAGAAATTCCAGTTCGAACGTCTTACTCCCTTCCCGCTCCAACGTATCAGCGACATACCCTATACAGCATCCCACTCCAGCGTTTATCAAAACGAATCCATTCTCGGGTTCTAATTTGTATATACCAGCAGTAAGCAGAGTATTACAGAACCACGCTTTTGCCTTACAAGAAGAAATAAAAGAAGGAAGAAAGTTTCCATCAGCATCGAATTCATTATTCATAACTGTACAAAGGTGGATCCAAACTCCTCGAAGTTCTCTAATACCAACCGCTGAAGTCCTATCAAAAGTGATACTGGTACGCACGCCTCTGGATGTCTTTCAGAAAACCAGTGATAACCTCTTTCAATTTATTAACATCCAGTTTGCTCTTTTCAAAGAGGTTTCTTCGTTTCCTTGCCATTTTGCGTTCCAGTGGAGTATCGTAGCAATAAGTATAATCTCCTGAGTCCTCGTTGTTCAGATCTAAAAAAGAATTCATAAATACATCGAGAGGATCCTCGGGATGATCCCGAATTGTTCTATCGGGAATGTCAGGCACACGAAACGTGAACGAAGGAAATCAAACGAGTTTAAACGAGACCTCAGAGAGATTCTTGGAGCTGTCGATGGCAAATATCGAATCTGAAATTACAAGAGTAACTGTCCTCTTCTGTATTGGAACAGCATTTCAAAATGAAAGCGCGCCATTACAATGAAGGCTCAATTTGAATGCAGATCCGATCGGCTGGTCTGAGCTGATTGCTGCATACTTGTGCCTTGATGAGGGACTAGTTCAGACGAAAGCACAAGCGCAGGATCTGTCAAAGAGCGGGTCACAAAGCGTGATAGATGCTGAACTTGCCAATGGGAGCTGAAAATCTTGAGGATCTTCACGTGAACCGGGGTGAGGATCTGGCCCAGAATTACGTGAAGGTCTCCTCCATTTTTCAAACATTCACGACAGCATGTAGATTCTCCGTAGTCCCACAAATTGGGCGTTCGTACGAAAAACATTAGGATTCCTGTATAGATGTGACATGTTCGACTCTGCGTTGACAGGGACTGGTAGCAATCGCGATATAGTGTCAGCAGATATGACACAATGAAAAGAGCTAATGCAGGTACAAAGAAAAGGTTACAAGTGAAATCTACACTTAGTACAAAACGGAGCACGGAAGAGAAAGGAACACGAAAGAGAGGGGCCACAAAAAGAGATAATTCACACGGAGGGTGGCAAAACAGATAGAGATAAGGACTGGTAGGCGGCGTTAGTATTAAAACAATTGAACAGAACGAAAAGCGGCGTTAGCATTAAAACAATTTTAAAAGACAGTAGGGGGCGTTAACATTAGAACAATGCAACAGGACGGAAAAACGGAAGATAATTGCAGAATAGAGAAATGGAAGGGACACTTGTAATTGACAAGTCAAACGCACACTATAAAAGAATGGACAGAACGATGGACGGAAGTAAAAGGAAATAATAAAAAAGCGAAGAGAAGAAGAAATCTTACGACTTCTGCCGATACTTGTCTACGTAGTAGCACCATAATGGCGTCGAAATCAGATGGAATTCCAGTTATGGGCCCAGTTATGACTGAATCGTCTTGAAAATCATCGTTTCCACCTTTATTCAATTCAACTACAGTGAAGTTTAAATTGATAAACGAGTTGCGCCACTGAGTGGGCATCGTCGAACATATTTCGGACGGAGGTTGCACATAATCTCGCGCTATCTGTAGAGCAACGCGTGCGCGTATAACCTGTTGGGGTACCATTCATATGGCGTCCGATATATCGGGGACCACGGCAACGATTTTAAGATTAATATTAGTTTTTAGTATTTTAGACACCTTAGAAGGTATTTTAGTTAAGTCTCTACAGAAACACCGTAGTGAACGGATGGACGTGGAAGGCTGGGAATATAGGCATTGTACGTGTATGGACCAGGATTGGTTTGCACTACTATAGTCTACACATGTAGTTCACTGTCTAGAATAGACTTAAGCGATGGCTTCACCGCCATCGCTACCACCAAGTAAATGGGAACCGAGTGCTTGGCTCTAGATTATGTCTCCTACGCGAGTCTCCGTCTCTTAACGGAAGGAACCGCGACCGGTTTGGCTAATCTATCCCCTCAAGTTTCGTACAATCACCTCTGGGGTATGCTAATGTCTTGTCTCGGGAGCGTAGTGACGCTCAACTGTAGGGAGCGTGTTGACGCTCAACCTTAGAAGGTAGACGTAGTAAACCTCGATGGTAACAGGGCACCGTGAAAACCCGCAGGGGCAAACAGCGGGGCGGCTAGCCGATACCGTGTAGGTAAACGATGGTAGGCGTCGATGCGCGGGAAAGCCTGTGTGGTAGTTGAGAAACAATAAACCGAAAGGCATAGTCGTGACTCAAGTGATGCCTGCCTTTATCAGATAAGGATGGGGGAGGTGCAGTTCCCTATATGCAGTGGACTACATTCTCCAGATAACCCGGGAGGTGCCAGCAAGGCACGGTCTCTGACCTAGTGTCAGAGACCTGGCCAGCACTGGATACAGTGCCAGGTGGCCACTCAACTACTGTACTAAAACAAATATAATTACAATTACTATCACTAACAATTACTCAACCAGAAGGTACATGTCAACACTACACGTGGCTGACAACACCTAGATGGTAGGTCGCCCGGAGCCACGTGTCCGATGATTCCTCGCACCCATCACCTACAAGGTCAGCGTAGTGTATCGGACACCTCAAAGGTCAGCCCTTCCGCCACTATACGACAGACCCCCTTCCTACCCAAGAAGCACGCCCCGTGTCTCCCTTCATCCCACCATAGAGTTGTGGCGAGCGACAGCGGCGCGGGCATCGGAGTATTGTCTGGGCGCAGCGCTGGATCCATTGAGGTTCAGAACTCAGCGCCAGTATCGGTTGGGGGAGGGCGCGCGACGACGTCGGCGCACGAATTGAGCGACAACCATTCAGGTAGGGACTGCCATGAGGGCGATGCAGTGTAACTCGCGCGCTCGCGGACACCTTTTCGGTAGTGGCCCTGCTTGCTTGCGATTCTGCTTCCGCATAGCCCCCCTGTCTAACCAAGTGGGTATCTCACCCTTCCCGGTTACTAAAACTTCAGGTTCCTCCTAGGTCCCTGCGCGCGCCGTCCCGCCTGATAGTTTTCACGGCTCGATAACCCTTCAGGTATTGGTGCCCTTAGTTGGCGGCGTCGCGACCGTAACCGTGCTGTCCGGCTTTCCCTGAAGGTTTCCTGGCTTCTCGACCTTTCAGGTCTCGTCTACCTTGTAAGGATTGACTCGTGGCGCCGGTGGGGCCTGAGCCTGCGTCGATACAACCATTGAGGTGTTGGCCTGGGTCCGTGGTGGGAGCTTTCGGTTGTGAGATCTTATTGGTGTTGAGCGGCGCCGTCGGTAATTACGCGACCTTTTTCCGGTTTTGCATTCCGGTTTACTCTCAAGGCGATGACAGGATCGCGCGGCCTCCACACACGCGTTCGAACCCATTTGGTACCACGTCGGTGCACCCCGCGCCGCATCGTGGATTCGTCACCGATACCTCGAAGGGGTGGGTCGTCCCCACAAGCAGCACCAGCGCTGGAGAGACGTGAGATGCCGCCGGTTTCCATTGAGGTTGAAGAAGTCGGCGACTCCGAGGGGATTGACACCCCTGCAGTTATGCCTTAAGGTCGGATTGGTCCCGTTCCACGATAGCTCAAAGGTCTAGACCCGCTCGCGACCGCACGCCGGTCACTATTGTACCCGAAAGGTCGGTTTCGGTACTACCGGAAAGGTTAGATACGTTGGCCGTCTCCTCAGAACGGACCGAGGAGGCTTCACTTCAGGAGGATGAATACCCGCTGGTGTTCACCGCGGCGGTGGAGATCGAGTCATCACCTCGTTCGTTGGGTCGAGCTACGTCCTTCCCAATCATGTTAGGTAGCGGCCCAGCTCGTGGCCGTGGACGCTGTGGTACTACCAAGAGGGTGACTCGCTCGACTTCGCGAACGCCTACCAACATTGGGTTTTGCAGCATGCCTGTCCCTGCGACTCAGTTCTCCCCTGGGACTCCGTCTGACCCGTACCAACGCAGTGGTGGACTTCCTTCGACGACCCAGACCAATTGGGCTCACACTCTGGCGTTCGGTGCGGCGAACCGGACGACGAGTCAGTATGGACCTTTTGGAAATACCTTCGACCACGTGACGAACAATGACCTGTCGAAGCACGATTGGCCTGCGGCGGTGGGGAATTCGTCATTGCCGGCAGCTCTTACCAGACCAAAGTTGGATACCTGCTTGGGTTTGTCCCGTTAGGACTGCAAGCGCCTTCGCTCCGTTCCATTGCTTTTGAAGAAACGGGACCAAGAGTCTCAACCTCGTCAGGGTCGACTGGAATGTTACCAGAGTCGGCAGCGTCATACACCTTTGACGTATTTCATCCCGTCGATATATCCGAGCGACTTGCAGTATGTGCGCATCGAACCGGAGCTGGATTATTACCGTCGATTGGTGGTGCAAGTGTGCCAGTACCCGTCTATTCCGGAGACTTACCTTCCGGTTTCACCTGACTTGGTTTCCCTGAATCGGCCTTTCACCACTATCATTTGGGCTGACCGTAGTAGGTGGGGCGAGGATGCAGCGACGGAGAGTCGCGTTCGCACTCGCAACTCTTACACTCGCGTTATGCATATGTTTCATAACGTCGAGTACTTCTCACAACGTACAAAGGGCAGACGAGATTGGTACGTGCTTTGACCATAGTGGGGGAAGTCCTATGAGGTTCCGTTATCGCTGAGCGTGCCCACTCCGCCGGTTTTGGCGTACTTCGGGAGTCAGATTTCCCGGATCCTAGAGCGGTATTACCTCCTTTGATCGATTTCTCTCTCGGAGTGGACCGTGTTGGTTGCCATCCTGGCTCCGGAGGCCGCCCGTAACGGTATCGATTGGGATTGTCTCAATCTCGACTCTGACATATACGGAGATGGTGTTCAACCTGTAGGTCGCAACTTCTTCATACCTCCGAGGGTTGCCCAGAATATTTTCCGATTTGGTTACGAGAACATCGTGGAGGGGACCGATTATACCGTGAAGTACTTGGACTCGTATCTCGATCAGAGCAAGAATTACCATTGGGATTCCCATCAAGGTTGGGAGGCTTTCCATTCCGCACCTTGGGAGATTGTGCCTCGCCACGCCCAATATTATCCCGGGGCGCATCCTGTTTATGGAGCTTTCGCGAGCCCCGAACCTTATCACGGTACTGTGAAGACACCAGTTGGTCGTTATGCTGGCCCCTTCTCGTCCGAGCCGTTACCTCAAGGTCGTAAGTCGCCTATCCTTACTGGTGTGACTCCTACTCAACCGAGCTCCTCGCGGGTTGCTGGTCTGGTTCGACCTCTGTTGGCGGGTATTGCTCGTCGTCCGCCTCAACCTATGATGGATTCTCCGGCCGTGGTCGGTTTGCTGGCTCGAATACGCCATTCTTGCGTCACCAACTTTCGGAGGGCTGGGCCTACCTCCGTGGTTGCTGCATTAACGCTCCTTGAAGGTTTGCTGCCGCGCCATGCGCAATACCTGAAGGCGCTAAACCAACTTGGGAAGTTCCAGAGTCTGTTCTAGTTGGACATGTACCAACTGGCCACCCGTCAGGTTGCCAATCTAGCAAGCGTCTCTGCTGCTGCGCCATCTGATCATTTGACGGATCCCGTTCTAGGTGCAAACTTGAACCCTGTGGTTTTGCAACCTGCTCCAGCGGGTCCGTTCGTTCATCCTCTCTTGGGTTCGACTCCTCTCCCCAGTGGCGGGGCTACCGCTCCTTCCCTACCTCCTAGGTCGATGGCTCCTAGCATTTCTCCAAGTTTTCCTCCTTGGGTGGTCAATAACACGGGTCCTCCTGATTCCATTGCTCCTAAACCGACAGGTCCTTCTTAAAGTAAATTGTTGTCTCTTCTTGGCTTTTCTACCGTTACATTTGGTTGTTCTTTCGTGTCCTCCCTTGTAGATAATCTGACACGCATATGCATCCACCTTCTGCGGAAAACGACGTCTTTTCTCCTCCTTCCTTAAGCCTGAGTACCACGAAGGTCTAAGGTTAGCCGTCTGCAGGCATCGGCTCCTTGGGACGGCGCTAATACCTGATACGGAAGTGTGGGTGTATTGCGGCTGGGGTTTCGAGGGTGTCCCCTTCTGGGCCCCAGCCGTACCACCTGACGGTGTATTTCAGACGATTGTAGGTTCGCGTGTGGCCCACCAGACGGTCAACGGGAAATTCTTCTGAGGTTTGGTCCTGATCTCTCGGGGGAACGCTACCTTGAGGGTTCATATGTTCCGAGTTGGGAGGTTCTTGTGTGGGAGCCGGGTCGGGAGCTCCCGTTGTTACCGTTTTGGGTTCAATTTCCGTCCCTGTTAAACGGTTGTAATCCGGATCATCACGTTGACGGAGATCGTTCACCTCAATTGGGGTGTGGTCCTCCGAGGGTCGAGTGCGCAGAGCTACCGCTCTGCGCTCTCGGGCTGAGGTGAGCCCTCCTCAACCTCACAAGGGTATTTCGCTTGACTTGGGCAGGGGTCAGTGCGCCAGCTGCAGTGCTGGTGGTATGATCTCCCTGCACTACAATACCTGGGGGGTGTCGCGAAAGAACCAAATCAAAGGGAGTGGTCTGCGTTGTCCGCTGTACCTGAAGGTTATAGGAGTAGGTGAGCGGTTGCACCAGCTCATCCCACCCAGTTTGGTGCTCTTCCGTATAGTTTCGTAGCCTTGAAACCAATGTGTGGGTAAAGCGCTCGACCTGTCCGTTCGTCTGCGGGTGGTAGGCAGTAGTGAAATAGTGCTTGATACCCAAGATGTTACAGACTGCTTCGAAGAAATTCGATGCCAAGTTTGAACCATTATCGGTAAGTAGGTACAGTGGTGCACCATACGGGTAGTCCCAATTGTTGAGGAACGCGATCGCCAGCGTAGTTGAATTCGTATCCTTTTAAAGGTATCGCTCTCGTGAGCTTCGAGAACCTGTCTGTGATCACTAGAATGTGCTGATACCCGTTCTTGTTCTTGGAAAGTGGTCCTATAAGGTCTATCGCAACAAACTCCAGCGGACCCGCTGCTGGAAACAGCATGAGGTACTTTCGATGCTTTCGAATACCACCGCGGGTACGAACACAGGATTCGCATTGACCTACAAAGGTATACACATCATGGGCCATATGAGGCCAATAGAACCGTTGCCTCAAGATGTAATACATCCTGGTGGCACCGGGGTGTCCCGATAGTCGCGGGTAGTGCGCGAGATACAAGACTCTCGGACGCAGTGCCTTCGGAACCACCTTTTGAAGGCTACCATCCAAGGTTGACCTTCTCAAGATGTACCCATTGTGGCCCACATCGAACAGTGATCCTTTTAAACCAGTTTGGTCAGCCAAGGTTCTGCAGTACGCATCCTGGGCCTGTTCTCGTAGAAATTCCTCTCGGGTTACGGGCATGACGTTCGTTTCCTCTAGGGTCAGTATCTGCGTTGCCATGTCGGTGTTCCGCAAAGAACCTTCTTCAGGTAAGTCCCAACATCCTTCTAGGTGTTCGCCGGTACCATTTTGGTTTGATGACACCAAAAAGCAAGTGATATCATTGGCCACAGGTTCTGTCTCTAACCCTGAGGTGTTTAAGCGTGACATAGCGTCAGCTATGTTGTGCCTGATACATGGACGGTACTCTACGTAGTATTCAAACTCCGAAAGTCTCACCCTCAAACGGGCAAGTCTACCAGACGCATCTGCGAGTCCGAGGATCCACCTTAAGGCGTCGTGGTCCGTGCGCAACGTAAAGCGCTTACCATAAAGGTATGGACGGAGCATCAACATGCTCCACACTACTGCTAGACATTCCTTCTCGGCTACCGTGTAGTTCTGCTCCGCCTCATTCATAGCGCGGCTCCAGTACCCTATAGGTAATTTATCTCCGTTTTGCTGCTCCTGCATGAGACAACATCCAATTTGGGCATGGGATGCATCTGTATTCAGCGTGTACGGTAGACCTGTTTTCGGTAACGCTAATATTGGCGGCGACAACAACGCTCGTTTCAATTACTCAAAGGTATCCATTTCGTCATTCGATAGATTCTCAAACCGTTCAGATTCACCTTTCTGGAGCTTCTTGTTGAGGGGAGCCGCTATTTTCGCGAATCCCTTCACGAAGCGACGATAGACATTACATAAACCTATAAAGGATCGTACGTCTGTCTGGGATCGTGGCACGTTGACCTCCCTTACGGCTCTAATGTTGCTCGGCGCAACCTCTAGGGTACCAGGCCCTATGATGTGGCCCAGGTATTCAATCGTTCTGGTAAAGAAGACGCATTTGCGTAGCTTCAGCGTCACCCCCGCCTCAGCTAGGATAGTTAGTACGGTGCGTACGTGAACAAAATGCTGTTCTACCGATCTGGAATAGATGATTACATCATCGATGTATACCAAGGCGGTTGTCTATTTAACCTTCGAAAGGATGATGTCCAGCGCCCTTTGAAAGGAGGCTGGAGCTTTGCGCAACCCGAAAGGCATCCACGTGAAGCGAAACAAACCTGCATGGCACGTGACGGTCGTTTTGTATCGATCTTCCTCACCAACGGGTACCTTCCAATAACCACAATTGGCATCCAACGTGGTAAATATCTGCGCATCTCCCAAGGAGTCGATGCACTCATCCATTCTAGGTATCGGGTACGAATCCCTGACTGTCACGCTATTGAGCCTCCTGTAGTCTACACAGAACCTCATACGGTTATCCCCTTTCTTCTGAACCAGAACCACGGGACTAGCCCAATCTGAGATGGCTGGTTCAATTACTCCTTCTTGGAGCATTCGTTCCACTTCTTTGAGTTCTACCTCTCTCGCCTTCGGACCTGCTCGGTATGGTTGCTTATAAATCGGCTTCGAGTCAGGGAGGACTTCGATGCGATGCTGTGTGGCCTTAATGTGGTCCAGATGGCCTGACCACATGGTTTCGAACTCCTCCAGATGGTCGATAATACGGCCCCGCAGTTGGCCGTTTTCTTCACTAATCTGGACTGTATCTTGCCATTGCCTCTCAGGGTTAGGTTCCTGTTCTTTGTCTACCGATGCCTTATCTGTTAGCTTTGATTCCAGGTTGGTATTTATCGATACCTTTGTGGCTGTGGCCGCCTTTGCGCACCCCCTTCCTTATCGAGGGCGACCTCGCCGAGATCAGTTTGAGCTGCGGTGAAGATCCCTTGTGGTGCCGGTAGTGCGATGCCAACATTGGTATTTTTCGGCAACTTCACGTCATGACTGCTTAAGTTGCTGAGACACACCTTAAAGGGTTGATTTTGGATGTTGTCGACAATCCCGTTGGCCATCAAGGTGAGGTGTCGATGTGCTAACTTCGGATGGTTTTGTAGTATGACCAACCCGGGGGTCGCACACGACACCGGTGCCAATATT
This sequence comes from Agarophyton chilense, assembly GCA_030374765.1. Lineage (NCBI taxonomy): Eukaryota > Rhodophyta > Florideophyceae > Gracilariales > Gracilariaceae > Agarophyton > Agarophyton chilense. The sequence goes on from JARGXX010000129.1 coordinate 935,793, forward strand.
TGGTGCATTGGCGGGATAACAACCTGCTTGGAAATGCGCACTTTGTTGGAGACCGTTTCGGTGGATATTGTCTTTTTCGGTTTGACGAACCATCCCCGTTTGGTTTCCGTATTATCTAAAATGGCCATTCGTCCCCCGTAACGTAGGGCGACGGTACGGGAACCAGGAAGGATTGCTTTGACATGTCTGTCAATGTAGTTCGTACCTAGTAGACAGTCTGTCGGTAAACGGTCGACAACAAAGAATTGCAGCCTTATCTTGAGGTGTCCGAGCTGCACCACAGTGGTGAGCATACCTCGAAGGTTCAATGGGCGCTCATTTGCATCCACCAGCGGGTTGTTGTCGGGAGGTCGGCTCAAGTTCCGAAGTACCGCCTCAGGGATGACGCGGGAGTTCAGGACGTTTGGGCCGGCCCCCGTATCCAGCACGCAGGTGACCGGAACCGCAAGGCGATCAGAGAGACACATTGAAGCACGTACTTTATAGTTGTTGTACTTCATATGATAAAGCGGAACTTGTTGTGACGTGTTCACTTCCACCTTCAAGGTTCCGGGTATCGATTGGCCTTCCGATTGCAGGTTGGGTTCGGCCATTACGCCAACCGCTCGGTGTTTTTTTCCTGTACGGGAGGGGTTGAGTCAAAGTTTGGTGTTTCCTCGATGGTATTGACCTGTACCAGTGTACGGGGTTGGAACCTATTTGGTGCTTGCGTTGAAGACTTATAGAGGCGTTGGTGATTCTGCATGCGAGCCTGAATCAACCAGTCTCTCATCCCTGGACGTAAGTTAGCGCAGTTGTTTGCCAAATGGTCTGTCGCGAGACAAAACCAGCAAACGAGGCCTCCAGTTTGAGGGTCTCGCGTTACCATTGAGGGGGGCTTCGAAACCTGGTTGGTAAGAGCAGTGGGGTAGGATGTGGGTGGCGAGTTATGGGAGCTCGCTCTTGGCATCCTATGCGAGCTCACCGAACTTGGCGGCGATTGTACCGAGTTTGGTGTACGCGTTGACGACCAATTTCCTACCGTCGACGGTTTCGAGAACCGCCCCTGGGTCGCTACCAAGTGGATAGCGGTGCCTGTAGGTACTTCAATGTGCGAGCTACCCTCTGAGGTTGTGGTATCTTCAATTTCCAAGACTGACCTTTTTGGTTTATGCTTTGAGGTTGGAGGCATGGCTGGTCTCTTTCCCAGCCGAAGGGTATCTCCAAGGCCCTGGGAGTATCGAACCAGCCCATTGTAGTCTACCTTTCGGTTAGTGGCCAGGTAATTGCGTACCTGGGAACAGATCGCTTTGTCGACATTGTCGGCAAATAGCGACTTTAACCTCGAGGTAGTGAACACATTACCGCAACGGGTTGCCAGATTCCAAAGCGCGAGCGAAAACTCCGATTCGGTTTTCCCAGGTCTTTGATGGTAAGCGAGGACTTCCCAGTAAGCCTCTTGGATAACCTCATCGGTGGCGTATGTTTCCAAAAGGAAATTGACCACTTCTGAGTATGACTCCAACATCTCTGTGCCATCCTCATCCATCGCTAAGGTGTTGCCGCGGAGCCTACCCTGCAGCAAGTAGTATGCTTGTCCTTTAAGGTAAAACTGAAATAGCCACATGGCAGCCCCCTCGGAAAACCCATTTTGGTCACATGCAAGCTTGAACTTCTGTAGAATCTCAATCACCGCAATAGGATCCGTACCTGTGAAGGTTGTGTCACCGATTTGGAAGCTGAGCTTCTTGTGGTGCTTAGTAATCTTCTGAGTGACCTCTTGGGTGTATTCAGAAGACTTGTTGATCAACCGATAAGTCCTGTAATCAACCGCTTTGGTGAACATATCGCTCAAGGGTTGGTGCACCTCCAGGTCCATTTCGGTGTCCGACTCAGATTCGGGCGACTCATTGTATCGCTTTTTACATTTTCGGTTCTTTTTCGACCACTTCTTCGTCGACCTGTTCGGTTTCTTCTTCTTCTTACCTTTACGGTCATCATCCGACGATGAACTCGTATCGGAACTGGAGTCTGACGAGTCGGGGTCTGAATCATTTTCTCGATTCTTTCCCCTCTTCGTCCTCCGCTTCTTCCCTTTTCGGTTTCTTCGTCGCTCATCTAACGAGTCAGACGAATCTTCCTTGGGACCACCTCCATGGGTATCCTTTTGAACGAAACCAGTAATTGGTGGCAGATAAATGTCTTGAAGATCTACCTTCCTCGGGACCTCTTGACTTTGCCTTGGACCTTGTAGGTACTCACTATCAGTAGGTAAGTGTTTGGAATGGGTGGATTGACCCATTTGGAACCCTTGTGGTATGCGCTTTGCGATGTTCACCTGTGTAGGTCGGGATTCTGCGAATCCCTCGGAAACCCAAAGGTCCTGCACAGCGCGGTAAACATGCTCCCTAGCATCTGTGAAGAGATACTGTTTCACCATTTCAGGTATCCTTTCCGATAGCTCTTGAGCTGCTCGGTCAACCACAATACGGGTAAATGCATCGACGTCCATTGACGGCGGAACCATCCGGGTATCCGACTTCTCCTTTATGGCTGATGCATCCTCGATCGCGAGGGTGACGAGCGCTTTCGCTCGCTTTTCGAGCTGAATCCATAGCTCCTCCGCTGCAACCTCAATTGGTAATTCCCTTTGAGGTTCCATTGGCATTGGCGGCGGACCATGTACCTTTCCGGATTTGTCTCGAGGGTGCCAGAGCAGTTCCTCGGGGTTTTCCAGAATCGATTGAGCCGATGGGGCTCCTTTAAGACCTTTATGGCTTGGCGGGGCGCTCGCACCACGCGTATTCCTTTTAGGTCGTTCCATTTGTGACCAATAGTGGTATCCTGTATTGCTTTGCGGGATTTCCTGAAACCAAATAGGTGTACGAGCGTCCAATCCTTCTCGGAATCTCGTGCGAACTGTGAAGGTACGACAAAACCTAAAAATACTTTCTAAGTTGGGAGACCAAAATGTCGTACAATCACTTCTGGGGTATGCTACTGTCTTGTCTCGGGAGCGTGGTGACGCTCAACCGTAGGGAGCGTGTTGACGCTCAACCTGAGAAGTAGACGTAGTAAACCTCGATGGTAACAGGGCACCCTGAAAATCCGCATGGGCAAACAGCGGGGCGACCAGCCGATACCTTGTAGGTAAACGATGGTAGGCGTCGACGCGCGGGAAAGTCTGTGTGGTAGTTGAGAAACGATCAACCAAAAGGTATAGTCGTGACCCCAGGGGTGCCTGTCTTCGTCAGATAAGGATGGGGGAGGTGCAGTTCCCTATATGCAGTGGACTGCACTCTCCAGATCACCCGGGAGGTGCCAGCAAGGCACGGTCTCTGACCTAGTGTCAGAGACCTGGCCAGCACTGGATACAGTGCCAGGTGGCCACTCAACTACTGTACTAAAACAAATATAATTACAATTACTATCACTAACAATTACTCAACCAGAAGGTACATGTCAACACAACACGTGGCTGACAACACCTAGATGGTAGGTCGCCCGGAGCCACGTGTCCGATGATTCCTCGCACCCATCACCTACAAGGTCAGCGTAGTGAATCGGACACCTCAAAGGTCAGCCCTTCCGCCACTATACGACAAACGATGGTAGGCGTCGACGCGCGGGAAAGCCTGTGTGGTAGTTGAGAAACGATCAACCAAAAGGTATAGTCGTGACCCCAGGGGTGCCTGTCTTCGTCAGATAAGGATGGGGGAGGTGCAGTTCCCTATATGCAGTGGACTGCACTCTCCAGATCACCCGGGAGGTGCCAGCAAGGCACGGTCTCTGACCTAGTGTCAGAGACCTGGCCAGCACTGGATACAGTGCCAGATGGCCACTCAACTACTGTAGTAAAACAAATATAATTACAATTACTATCACTAACAATTACTCAACCAGAAGGTACATGTCAACACTACACGTGGCTCACAACACCTAGGTGGTAGGTCGTGTGGAGCAAAACCCGGCGACGGGAAGTGCTCTCAAGGTGTTCGAAGCCTTGCTCCCTGGGGGAGGCAGACTCAGAGACAGAGCCCTCCGTTCCACCCGTAGTGTGGGGTGTAACTCCCACGGGGGATTCCGGCAGTACCGACGGAGGTGAGGGGTAGAAACCGTTGGGTCGGGAATGGGTATGGGTACCCCAAAGAATGGGGGAAAATCCGGCGAAGAGGAAAAACGGGGCGAGGGTCGGGCACTAACAGGCACCGGACCCGAGAACCAGAAAAGGGGCGAAACAACAAAAGAAACCCAATACAGGGGCGAAAACCTGTCCTCGAAAGGAAACACAAAAAGCACGCAACAAGTAAGCAGAACCCCCACGGGGTATCGTGCACGCAGGTCGTCTGAGCGGTCCCAAGGGGGTGGTTGAACGGAACCCAAACGTGGGCACTCTCCAAGTGGAGTCGTGTCCCTACGCAGGCGTTGCTAACCAGAGCCCGTTCCGGGTTGTAAGGCCGAAACGATGGCGACGAAGAACCTCTAAAGGTATCGAAGACCAACCTTGGTTACCATTTACTCTGAGCTTCGGACTCTCAGATCTCGTCTCCCTAAGTAGGGCCCAATAACTAAACTCTACAGTAGTGCACACCTGCTCAGGGCCATACACGTGGAGATCCCATTGTCAGGGCCCAAAAATCCAACGTTCTAACAAATATCCGAAAAATCGGTGCCAAAATTAAGCCACGTGTATCACGGGGCCAATCCAACCATGGGCCATCCGAATCTTCACGCCATAGGCGAATTATAACCAGAAAACAGTGCCACCTCAGCACACCTTAGAGGGGATAATAGTCATAACCCTCGGAGGGTTCAATCCTCATTCTATGAGTTGCATCTTTAAGTATCCCCTAACTGGGCGTTGCTCGACATCTCCCCCTCCTTAAGACGAGGAAGATCATTCCGAGCCGCGGGTGTCTCGCGTTCCGGTCGCTATATATACTGCTCTCCCAATGGGGTCCTTCACCACTTCTGGGGATCGCCACAAAACCGGCACATCGGTACAACTTTCTCCTACTCCTCCGACTTTCGGCGATAAGCAACTTCTCGCAACAGCAGTCTCAACCAACCCTCTCAAAGGAATGAACCCATACGTCACCAACCCACTCTCGGGGCCGTCGGCCTCCGCGCCGGTGGACAACGAAACTCCCCAGCAGGGTGGATATTTCTCCGGTTTGGATGCGGCTCCGTCAGGTACCGAACCTTCCGCCTCGGCGAGCAACCGACATCCTCAGGAGGATGTGGACATTAAGGTGGTGGCGTGGAACTCCGCTCATGCGATGCCCTTGGTACCAAACTCCGGAGGTTGGATCTCAAACGAATCCTTTCGAAGGTGGTGTCCCCTTACCGATCCGGTGATATATTCCCGCGCTCCGTGGTTCCATCCGACAGCGGTTCGCGACGATGAGCTCATCGACTCCTACGTGGAGGACGGCTTATTGCCGGGTGGCCTACCTGTCGAGGTTGTACGTTCTCCCGATTGGAGGGCGCGGGTAGCCATAGAGCCTCAGTATCTATACCGCGGTCGCGGGGAGTCCCTGGACAAGGCGCGCGCAGCGATGGCGGCTCTGGCCTACCAGCGATTGGAGAGGTCACGCTTTGACCATCTGGTTCCCCCGGAGTACGGGTTCGATGTCGCCTATTACCGCACGTACGGTGAGGTCTCCTACGGGGATAACCTGGCAGCCTTTCCTGAAGCCGAGTTCCGCGGACGGGGTTTTCCTCTCCGAGAAGATATGCTCCAATGGAGTCGTCCCATCCTTCGGGCTGAATTCAGGTACCTTCAACGGCAGTTTACCCAGTATGGGTTCGATCGACGCGTTCGCTTCGAGCGCCGCTCGCGCTCCCGTTTCGGGTTCCTTGTCCCATATCCTCACGTGGAACTGGAGCGTATCCGTAACACGGCGAAGGTTGCGCGATTCGTGCCCCTTCCAGCTTGGTGGAGTAAGGTCGAGGTCCCCCGAGGGTGCTTTGCTGAACTGCCCCCGTGCATCTACTATATCAGGTCTCGTTTGATGCACGACCCGAACTCGGGATACTGGGCCCTCGTTGCAGCCGAGTGGGCAGCCCGCGTAGCGGCGCACCTCCTCTGGGATGCTCATGACCATTTCCGTGTCTGTTATAATCCTCCGATGCTACGGACCTTCATGCGTCAGATCGACCTTGTCCCAGCGTTAGGTTCGGTCAGCAACGTGCAAGACCTGTATCCAATCTTGGACGTGATCGACAACACCCAATGGGATCGAGTTCCAGTGGAAAATCAGCCCGCAGGGGAAGGATCCACGCGAGACAAGTCTCCTGGCCGGTACGATCCGGGCTCCGGTAACTGGGTCTATTAAAATCCCTTCGAAGGGGTTCGCATCAGCGCGGCGCTAGCACGGGCGCTGATGGACTCGCCTCGACCGATGCCGGTGGAACACCCGACGGGGTTCATTTATACCGACGATTACGAGCACGAGCCTCCAGTAGACCTGGACGATCCAGCGTTGGACAACAACATGCCAGCTCCTAGTGGAGTACTCCCTGTGGAGCCATCTGCACCCCTCCAACCAGTGGGAACGACCTCAGCTGCGGCGGCGAATGCATCCGGTGGCGGTCCATCTGCTCCCCCCGGGTGGGGTGTGAACACCCTTGCGCAGGCGCCGGTTGCAACTCCGCAAGCGGATAGTATGCGACAAGGCCTCTTGAACGCGAGCATTCCGATTCCCCCGGGTATGACGGATGTGAGCCAGATGTTGGCTTTCGCCTCGGCGTACCATCAGGGTCAGAATCCCAACGGTGGGGCGGGTCCCTCCTCGGGCTTTCCGTAGTTCCGCCTTCGGGTAATTGTAGAGTCCATAGCTTGGCGACAATAGTAAACTTCTGATATTTCCATAACTTCTTTTCTTCTTCCTTCCAAGGATCTTAACTTCTACTTCATCTTCTTCATTCCTTCTTAGGATCTTCTTCATCTTCGTCTTCATCTTCTTCCCTTCCTAGGGTCCAATCTTCTTCTTAATCTTCTTCTCCACTTCGTGGGTCTTCTTTTCCTTTTTCATCAAAAACTGTCCCGATAACCGGTGCTGTGTTCCCCGGTTAACGGCGCTAGGCCGAGGGCCAGTAGACATTCCCTCTCAATACGTGTTCTTCGGATACTCTCCTCAATTCCTCTTCAGAGGTCCAACATCTTCCTCACTTCGAGGTCCCATCCACACCAGTTCCCGTGGTGGCTTACCCGACTTGGGCACGATCCAGAATTGGAGGCAAGGTTACCCGAGCGCGTCGGTGATAGGATAAAACCTTAGACCTCGGAAGGTGCTCAATGGGTTCCACTGTATCCTCATCAGGCGAGAATCCGTACCATCGGACTTGGTAGCGGACGTCTCCCTCGGGGGTGTAGATGTGACGCACGATGCGATTGATAACGAATTCCTGCGGGTACACTTTTCCCTGTTCGGGCTTCTCTTCCATCTTGGAACGCTCTAGTTCCCTTGAGGGTGTCAACGTAGGGTATAGACATACACCGGTGGGTTCTTTTCCGTGTTGCGAGTGGGTCTCAGCACTTCGTCCAAACGGCGCCGAGTGGCCTGTGGGCTACGTTGTAACTTCCGTCTACGCAGTCAAAACGGCCCAGTTTTGGGTTCTTCTTAAAGCTGAGATCTTTCCGATAACAACGGTGTTCTTAGATTCTGTGACTGTTGAGAAACCGCGACGCGGTAGCGTCTCCAATCTCAGGGGCGTAGGACTTCAACGTCAACCCGAGCTACGGGGACGAAGGTTGCTCTCGTGCAACGCGCCGTGCGACGGAGGCGGTTTGCGTGACGGTTGGTCGTCAGAGCCTTTTGATTGGCTCGGTGAGGCGGTTTGCGCGACGGTTGGTCGTCAGAGCCTTTTGATTGGCTCGGTGCCATTCGACGTGTGCCACATAAATGCGCGGGCGCCGATTGCTACTCCGCAAGCGGATATGAGGTGGCGGTTTCGACACGCGTTAGCACTCTCCTGAGCTGTCCCCGACGGGTCTCACTCATTTCTTTCCCATTCCTGAGGGTTCCAGTGTCTCCATAGGAGTTCCTATTCCCATTCCATAACGGAGAGCCAATTTGGTCAACCTCGTCGTCGAGATCTTCCCCGTGCGGGTCCGCTGACACAGCTCGTTCCCGAGAAAGCGGGGTTTGAGTGTGCGACACCTCAGTGTCTCGTCCGCGGCGGCGGGTGATCGTCGGCTCTGTAGGCGTTCCGGGTGCGGAGTTCTCCGCACGACTCTCCCTAGGCGCGGTTTCGTCATCTTTTCTGACGTCGTGCTCGGCTGGGTCGGCGGTGATGTCGCTACCCATACGCTGGGGTTGTGACTTTTCTGTCGCCGGCTTGGTCAGGCTCGCCGTCTCACTGTGAGAACTAGATTCCCTGTTAGGGCGACTGGCTGACGCCGAAACATCGTCCTGCGAAGGAACTAAGTCCTCCTCCCCCTCCTTAGGCGGAGAGCCAGGAGGCTTGATTACCTCCGGTGGGGGAGTAACTCTGTAAGAGTTCGTTGACTGGGCCCTTGAGGGAGCGGGCCCAGGTTCGGGAGTATCCGAAGTTTCCGGTAGGTCGGTTAAACCACGTTCCGGGTGCGGAAGTATAACGGGGCGGGTGTTCGAATCTCCTCTTGACGGGTTAACTTCCGTTGAATCATCCCCTGTGGAGGGCGTTGGTGCCCACACCACTTCCACATTTGGGTTGGGCGCTCGTGTGATGCGGTCCCTGGAGATCGGTTCGTGGCGGTTAGCGATATCCAATACCACCGTGTCCGGGTCTACAGAAACCACACGAGATGGTCCGTCCACAATTGGCGAAAGCTTGTGCCTACGTTCCTTTTCAGGATTGTAGTATTCCTTTCGAAGGAAGACGAAGTCGTCGGGCTCCACCTGAGGTAGAGGTTTGCGAACCCGATTGTCAAAGTCCTTCTTGTAGGCGCGTTGAGCTTTGTCCATTGCTTTCCGGGCTATCGGCACCATCTTCGTAAGCCACTCCTTCCAGGCTTCTCGGTACAATCCCGGTGACGGGTACGTCGACAGCGTCGGTTGAGCCTCGATGGCGACCGGCGGCGGTGTCCTCGACAGTACCAGTTCGAATGGGGATAACGATGTAACCCGATGTACCTGGGTGTTGTATGCATACGTGATAGCGTCTGTGTACAAGTCCCAATTTTTGGGGTGATCTGCAACATACGATCTCAAAGCGTTGAGTATCGTGCGGTTAAACCTCTCCACCTGGCCATTCCCCTGAGGGTGATACGTAGTAACAAATAAATTCCTTACATCAAGGATTCGACATACATTCTGAAAGAACTTTGATGCGAATTGCCCTCCGTTGTCGGATAACAACTGCACCGGCGGTCCATATACGAACACCCAATGGGTCACGAACGCTTGCGCGACGGTAGCGGCGGTGATCCGCTTCAGCGGCACAGTTCTCGTTAGCTTAGAGAATCTGTCAGAAATGACAAGCAGATACCGATGACCTCGGGGCGTCCTGATAAACTCCCCTAGGATGTCTATGGCCACGAATTAGAGTGGAGCCCGTGCCGGGAACAGCGTCAACTTCTTAGAGTGCTTCCGAAGTTTGACGTCATTCTTGGCGCAATTGGCGCAGGCCCGTTTGACGGCGTAACAATCGAATGCCATTGCCGGCCAGTAAAAGTCCCTTCTCAACGTGAGGTACAGTTTTCTTCCCCCGGGGTGGGCGCCAACCTTCACATAGTGAGTGAGGTGTAATACCCTCTGTTGTACGGTGTGCGGCACCACTATCCTCGGGCGAGGTCCAACGGTCCTGATTAGGTAACCCTGATCGTCGTCCTCGAAAGGTAACTGAAATCCTCCGTTGAGGCGAGCCCGAATCTGTGTACAGAATGGGTCGAGCTGTTGCTCGCGTATCATCTCCTCTGGAGAGATAGGTATAAAAGAGCCGGTCGGCGAATCCAGACTCTCGTTGACGAGTATGTCGTCACAAACATCATCCGTCAGCGGTTGAGCTCCTGCCTCGAGGTCCGATACCATAAAACATGGGATGTCATCGTCCTCGTAGGGTTCCGTTTCCGCTGTGGTTCCCCAGCGGGATAGTGCATCAGCCTAAGTGTTCAGCTTCCCTTTCTTGTACAGGATCTCAAAGTCGAATTCCGACAGTCGGAGACGCCAGCGCATAAGGCGGCCCGAGGGTTCGGAGATCTCCAGGAGCCAACGCAAGCATGCGTGGTCCGTATGGACTTTGAAACGAGTACCCATCAGATAGGGGCGAAGTGTAGCTAAGGCCCACACAACGGCTAAACATTCTTTCTCGGAGACCGAGTAGTTTCTTTCATGGACATTCAGGGAACATGACCAGTACCCAATAGGGTGACGTTCACCATCCTCAGAGGATTGGAACAGTGCACACCCTACTTGGTTTGCACTAGCATCGGTGTCCACTTCGTAAGGGAGCCCAGGATTGGGTAGAGCCAAGATTGGCGGTGATGTTACGGCATTCACCAGTGCCGTGAAGGCAGACGCTTCCGCGTCGCCAAAAGGTTCCAGTTCAACTGGTTGTCCCTTCGTCAGGAGCCTGTTGAGGGGGGTGGCAATATCCGCAAAGTTCGGGACGAATCGGCGATACACGTTACACAAACCTAAGAAGGATCGCAACTCCGTTTGAGTTTTCGGGTGTTTTGCTTCCTTCAAGGATTTCACTCGCACTTCATCGATTGAAAGCTGTCCGGGACGGATGATATGACCCAGATACTTAACGGAATCGGTGAAAAACTCGCACTTCTTGAGTTTCAAGGTGATTCCCGCGTCGCGGAGTATCTTCATTACGTCCCTGACGTGTTCGAGGTGGTCATCCAGGTTTTTGGAGAAGACAATAATGTCGTCTAAATACAGTAGACACGTCCTCCACTTGAAGGGAGCCAACAGAATGTCTATCGCCTGTTGAAACGTTGCGGGGGCATTTGTCAACCGAAAAGGCATCCTCCGGAATCGGAAAAGTCCTTGATGACACACGAAAGCCGTTTTGTCTCGATCTTCCTCCCTAATAGGGACTTGCCAGTAGCCCGAATTGGCGTCGAGGGTAGAGAAAACAGTAGCGCTCCCAAGGGAGTCGATGTATTCGTCCATCCGAGGGATCGGGTACACATCCTTAATGGTTACCTCGTTCAGGCGTCTGAAATCGATGCAGAAACGCCACAATCCATCCGGTTTCGGAACTAACACCACGGGTGAGGCCCAAGCGGACTGGGCAGGTTCAATTACGCCCACTTTAAGCATCTTCTTCACCTGAGATTTCTCCTCTTCGCGAGCTTTCGGTCCAGCCCTGTAAGGATGTTGGGCAATAGGCTAAGTGTTCGGTAACAAGTCGATGCGGTGTTCTGTAATCCCAATAGTTCCAAGGGAACCATCCCACATAGGGGTAAATTCATGAAGCATGTGCCTCAGCTTCTCCCGATGAGATGCGGGTACATGGTTGAGATCCCATTTCTCCAATTCTTGAACAGGATCCGTCTGGTCTGCTCCTGTGATAGGGGACGTAACCTTCTGAGGTTTAAAGTGTTCAGCGTGTGGAGCTGCAGTCGTATGCTCACCGTCTTCCGCGATTTCGGCAGTGTCCTCCCCCTTCTTAGGGTCCGCCACACCAAGGACCTCTGCGATAGAGATCTTTGTAGGTACGACCGCATGCGGGTGTGGAAGAACAGAACCCAGGATCTGGTGTTTGACCAAATGCTGCGTTGTCTTTCCAAAGTTGGCTACCAAAACCTTGAAAGGTTTATCCGGTTCCACGGAGACAACCCCATTCGCAAGGGCGAGTTGACGCCGCGTATACAGAGACGGGTTCGGTTGTACCACATGCACACCAATTTGCTTGGTAACAACTGTGACCCAAATCTGGGTTTCTGGTGGGATAGCCACTGACTTCGCAACCTTTACCCGTGTAGACACCGGGTCCTTCTTCACAGATTCCTGCGCGACAGGGAGAGGAACGCGTGTTTGCGCTGCTCCCTGTAAGGTTTTACGAACGATTGGGATCGTAGACCCGTCTTCGAGTTCCACAGTTCTATTCCGAGGACGGATGGCTTCCACGAAGCGCTCGCAAAAGTCACAACCCAGTATGACTGGTGCTGCAAGTGACTTGCATACAATGAACTCTAGCTGAACGAGATAGGAGCCTAACCTCACCATGAGGTAAATTGTACCCAGTGTCCGTAGCGGGTTGTTGTTCGCATCGGCGATATCCAAACGTGGACGGGCACGAACTTGAACCCGGAGCAGCGGGGGTAACAATTCAACATGAATTAAGTTAGGAGCGGCTCCTGTATCCAGGACAGATATTTGACGAACCATAAACTGGTTGGACAGGCCGAAGTCGGCAAATACTTTATAATTCCGCTTGGCCATTACCATAACTCGATCCGGAATACGGGGATTACGGGACCGTATCCACGGGCGACAAAGGACACTAAAGTATCCCGAGTTAACGTCGGTGTCAGCCGTTCTCCTTGAAAGGATAGTCACAGCTGGGGAGCGAAGCTGGAGCGCCTCGGGCGTCTTCAACTCCGGCTTAGAAGACGCCCCTCCCGCAGGGGAGACTCCCAAGTTTAGTTTTTCGAAGCGGACCCCACCGAATTTGGTGCAGCTGCCTATAAGGGGACCGGTTGTTCCCCGTTCGCGGGTACAAGTTCTGTATCACTGTCAGCAAGGTGAGCTCGGAGTATCCTTTGTTCCTCATAGGACCTACTTGGGACTCGAGCTTTCTCCTCAGGGGTCAGAGCCTCGTACTGCGCGATAATTCGTGAACCCTCCCGCAGGGGAAATGTGCAGTCTGGTGCTTTGTGACCACAGAGGTAACACAAATAGCAAATCAGCTCTGCCGGGTTCGGTTGTGGACGTGAATCCACGCGACGTGGTGCTGTATCCCTCCATCCGGGGCGAGAGAACCGAGCAGCGGTATTCGCAAAAGGTAGCGATGCGGCTGGCACCCTCCGTCCTTGGGTATAGAGTGCAGGGTCTTCATCCGTAGTCGGAGCGGATGTCGACGGCAACTCAGACGTACCCATAGATTCGGGGTTACTTCCCATCAAGTGAATGTTATCGTTGACCCCCACAGGGGCAGGGCCTCCTGCGAGTGACAAAGACGAGTTACCTCTATCGGCGAGGAGTGCACGTGTCGGCCGACTCTTTCGGTTCTGCCGGGCACGAAGAGTATCCCCCTCAGCCTGGGCGTACTGAACCAGTTCCAAGTAGGTCAGCTTGCGCTTCTCTTCCCGATGTCGGGCAACCAATGCCCTTATCGAGGGGTCCAAACCATCCACAAACATGGAGCATCTCTCGTAGGCGGGGAATACATTCCCGCATCGGTGAAATGCTTTATTCAAGCGAGTTGAATACAGCGTTTCGGTTTCCATCGGCTTCTGCCGCGTATCCCTTAATGCAAGGATTGCTTCCTGAATCGCATTTCCAGTAGCGTACGACCTCAAGAGGTACTGCACCGCTTCGGGCCAGCACGTGACTCCCCCTTCCGAGGCTCGGGATGATCCACGGACGGAGTTGAACTGGTCTTCAGCCATCCCCTTTAAGAAATAGGGTAATGCAAGATACGCTTGCGCTTCACTCATACCGAGGATGTCAGCCTCCTGGACGAACCTCGCAAGGAAATCGAGCACCACAATTGGGTCTGTTCCTGTGAATTCCCTCTTCTGTAGGGTGATGCTCAGCCTTTTGATGTAGTCCTTGACCTTACCCGTTCCGCGGGATGTTCGATCTCCCGAAGGGTTATCCAACCGGTAATAGCGGTACGATAGCTGCTTCCGATAGAGAGGATTCGTCGGCTTCAGCTGCTTTAATCCAAGGTGTTTCCTACCCTTCTTCCGGGTACGGATTGCCCCTTGAGAGGTGTAAGTAGCCTTCGACCGAGTCGCCCGGGATGACCGGCGTCCATCTTCACTATCCAAAGATTCGGAAGACGAACTCGATGACGAGCGATTGGGATCGGAATCCGATAAATCCTCTTGGAGGTGAACCCTCTTCTTGGACTTGCAGCGGTCCCGTTTAGCGGAGCTGTGTTCTTCGTCTTCCGAAACGTCGGGTTTATCCTTCGAGGCTTCTGTGTCTCCGTCCATACGGATAATGGCCTCGAGGGTGTCCAGCCGAGCTCGGAAGCGTTCCGCTTGCACGCGGTGTTCCTCCACGAGGCTCCGGTACTCCTGGACAAAGACCCGAGGGGTGCCAAAGCTTTCCAAAAGGGAGTTCACATCCCTCCTCAGGGTACGAAGGTCATCGGCGACTCCCCGCTCCTGGGCGTCCTCCACCTTGCAGCGGAGGGTAGTAACCTCCTGAAGGAGCTCAACGTGAGCCGCGTTGGCGATATCGATTCGAGTCTCCAGGCGCTGTAATTCAGGGTCGGCCCGACTTCGGGGTGCTGCTGAGGGGGTCTCCACCACTGGAGCTGGGCCCACAGCCACGACCTCTCGAGGACCTGAAACCACTGAGGGTGCTCTCCGAGTGTCCGGATCGGTACCGGAATCGTTCCGATCTTCGGGAATTGAGCTCCTCGACCTAGGCGGGGCTGGGGGCACTGAATCCGCTTGACGGTTCGATCCAGTCCTGGAACCACGGGTAGGCGGCGACATGCTGCAGACACGACACCGACGATTCGGGGTAACGATGAAATTCGATCACGAGATTCCCGAAGAACGGATGACGTAACACAAAACAAAAATAAAAACCAATTCCACCCTTTCCAAAGGGGACCACTACAACAAATCTTCACGACGGTGCTTCCTCTTCCAAGAGATATTCCAACAGATGGATGAACAACCCAAAAGTCCGAGAGCGGATTCTAAGTCGGGAGACCACTTGTGGAGCAAAACCCGGCGACGGGAAGTGCTCTCAAGGTGTTCGAAGCCTTGCTCCCTGGGGGAGGCAGACTCAGAGACAGAGCCCTCCGTTCCACCCGTAGTGTGGGGTGTAACTCCCACGGGGGATTCCGGCAGTACCGACGGAGGTGAGGGGTAGAAACCGTTGGGTCGGGAATGGGTATGGGTACCCCAAAGAATGGGGGAAAATCCGGCGAAGAGGAAAAACGGGGCGAGGGTCGGGCACTAACAGGCACCGGACCCGAGAACCAGAAAAGGGGCGAAACAACAAAAGAAACCCAATACAGGGGCGAAAACCTGTCCTCGAAAGGAAACACAAAAAGCACGCAACAAGTAAGCAGAACCCCCACGGGGTATCGTGCACGCAGGTCGTCTGAGCGGTCCCAAGGGGGTGGTTGAACGGAACCCAAACGTGGGCACTCTCCAAGTGGAGTCGTGTCCCTACGCAGGCGTTGCTAACCAGAGCCCGTTCCGGGTTGTAAGGCCGAAACGATGGCGACGAAGAACCTCTAAAGGTATCGAAGACCAACCTTGGTTACCATTTACTCTGAGCTTCGGACTCTCAGATCTCGTCTCCCTAAGTAGGGCCCAATAACTAAACTCTACAGTAGTGCACACCTGCTCAGGGCCATACACGTGGAGATCCCATTGTCAGGGCCCAAAAATCCAACGTTCTAACAAATATCCGAAAAATCGGTGCCAAAATTAAGCCACGTGTATCACGGGGCCAATCCAACCATGGGCCATCCGAATCTTCACGCCATAGGCGAATTCTAACCAGAAAACAGTGCCACCTCAGCACACCTTAGAGGGGATAATAGTCATAACCCTCGGAGGGTTCAATCCTCATTCTATGAGTTGCATCTTTAAGTATCCCCTAACTGGGCGTTGATCTACAGGTCGCCCGGAGCCACGTGTCCGATGATTCCTCGCACCCATCACCTACAAGGTCAGCGTAGTGTATCGGACACCTCAAAGGTCAGCCCTTCCGCCACTATACGACAAACGATGGTACGCGTCGACAGGCGGGAAAGCCTGCGTGGTAGTTGAGAAACGATCAACCAAAAGGTATAGTCGTGACCCAAGGGGTGCCTGTCATTATCAGATAAGGATGGGGGAGGTGCAGTTCCTTATATGCAGTGGACTGCACTCTCCAGATCACCCGGGAGGTGCCAGCAAGGCACGGTCTCTGACCTAGTGTCAGAGACCTGGCCAGCACTAGCTACAGTGCTAGGTGGCCACTCCACTACTGTACTAAAACAAATATAATTACACTTACTATCACTAACAATTACTCAACCAGAAGGTACATGTCAACACTACACGTGGCTCACAACACCTAGACGGTAGCTTGCCCGGAGCTGCATGGCAGATGATCCCTCGCATCCATCACCTACAAGGTCAGTGTAGTATATTGACAACCTCAAAGGTCAGCCGTTCCGCCACTATCCGACATCAAGAAGCTCAAGCGCCACTGTACCATCGTTATTGGTGTTTTTCTTTCTTTTGTTAGTTTCTCTGTATTTAGGTCAGTACAATGCCTCTGTATAGGGTTGTTTTTTACACTTCGATATTTTGCTTATCCAGTGTGGATACCCCGTTCTTAGGTCTGTACGCTTGGTGGTGCGTCCTATTTCTCCCTACAATTTCTTCCTACACCTTGCCATTGTGCGCGTAATATCCATGTTATTGGATCTCTCTTTGATTCTTCCCCCTTTTTCTGTGTTAATCACCTTCGTATGTATTGTCTGATCCACCGTATTTTTACACCCATGCATCGGTGGCACGAAGGCTCGGTCGCTGAGATACTCCTCTTCACGAGAGCGGGACTCGAACACCCGAGAGGTATTCCCCCATCTGGGATGTCTCTACAAAAAGTTTGTCTTACATCTATCATACTTCAGAATGGATACATGTATCCCATTTATTGTCCTTATTCTAATCAGTAACGGTGCACAAACCACAGAACAGTTTTTTGTAACCTTTTTGTTCTCAACGAAGACTTCTTGAAATAAATAAGGTTTTTTTACGCGGTATATACTTTGAAAAGAACTATTGAATTCTACGAGCTATCTGAATCATCCTTCATGGTATTGGTGTTTAGTAATGTGTTGCTAATATTATCTTTTAGAATCCCAATCTCACTGCAATCTTTGTGCGAGCGACATTCTGGCCTATAAAAGGTACATCAAGTATTATTTTTTATATCTCGAAGGCATTGTTTAGGTTTTTTTCGAGATAGCACCTCTTCATTGCAAAGTTTCATTGGATCTAAAGTTTCCTTCTCCCCTGCAGTTGCCACTTGTTCTCCCAAGAATAATCTCATGTACGTAGCCCCAAATGGCATTAATATATTTGGAGCTTCTTCAAAATCGTAATATTTATCCTTCCCTACTTCAAACTGTATCTTATCTCTTACGATATTGAAGAAGTTATTCCACTTTTCACCAATGTCTGGAATTGTCAGAACAATATAACGAAAGTCATAAAAATTATTCGAAACAGATGGTATCTGATGAAGACTCCAAATTATATCTCTAATTTTTCTTTCGTGATCTTCAGTGACGATTTTTTTGAATTGCAACTATAAATTGAATCAACGTATTTGGTTCGTGCGGATTGTTCCCAATTTTGTACTACCACATAATGGCAGTTCTTATCATCAAAGTTGAAGCACATGAAAATTTTTGTTTTTATCATTTAGACTCAGTTTCTTGCCGAGCTGCATTAAGATGAAATAGTCATCAACTTTATACAACCATGTGTTAACAATAAAGTAGTCACGAACTTCAGAGAATGTCTTTGGCTTGTTAGGCTTAAAATGGATCGATACAGCACTGTTTCCATCATCATTCTCGCCCAAATCACAGTCCTGAGTATTTTCGTTATTGTATGCCATAGAAGAAGTGCGATGCTATCAATGAAACAAAAGGTTTTTGGGATGATGACGGTTTTTACTGCTGGCAGTTCGATGCCCTCTCACTTCTGAGGGGAGGGCTGCCAGGAAGCCCAGTTTAAGGGGTGAAGAGTCGCGTCGGCACAGGGTCAGCCCGCCTTCCAGCTCGTAGTGGGCGTCAGA
Source organism: Agarophyton chilense (assembly GCA_030374765.1). Classification (NCBI taxonomy): domain Eukaryota; phylum Rhodophyta; class Florideophyceae; order Gracilariales; family Gracilariaceae; genus Agarophyton; species Agarophyton chilense. The sequence goes on from JARGXX010000129.1 coordinate 953,711, forward strand.
CCTCTCCTGAGTTGGCGGGAGAGGGGAAGTAAATGATCCTTTGAAAAGCATCTAAAATACAACATGTGGTCCACGCAACTTGCGCGTTTGCCGGCTACATAATGACACTCAACACAAAATCCTTGCATAACGGTGCTGCCTTTGAAAGGCTTCCGATGAATGCTTGTACTCAAAATATAAGTTTCAGAATTTGTTAAAATAGTGAGGTTTATAGAACGGAAACAATTGTATGATTTCTTGAGAGCGCACCACGCACAAAATAGATGCATTTCACACACATTTTTCTGCGTTGGCTTTTCGGTTTCCATGATTGCATTGCAATGTTTTCAAGAAGTTATTGCTGTATTTGCGAATAAGAGTTTATGGTTCTGACGCATTGGGTGGGGGTTAAGAGCTGAGCCAGGAAATGCTCGTCATGAGAAGGCTCCTGGATCTGAACAATCTCGAGTAAAAGCGAGAGGTCTTGACCCCATGGGAATAGCCACGGCTGAGAGGGGGAGATGTGCTGATACTTACTTTGGCAGTCAGTTGAGTCAGTTTGAGACCTGAGACGATTGCACGGCTGCCCAAAGGTACGAGGAAAGTTGATCCATTCGTGTGTAGATGTGCAGTGTTTTGTACAGTGACGCAACATGATGATTGATCGTGTGAATACCATAACATACATACATATTATGCATGATGTGAGGATGAGAGCTATGGCTTGTTGGGAAGATAGCATCAAAGCTCTTGCTTTTGAGAGGGTGTAGAACTTTGAAAGGCATGAGGCAATGTTGGGCCGATGTGGACTCCATCTTTGCCGATGAAGTAATCCTCACCAGGCGGCAGCCATGAGGAGGTGCTGTGTTGAGCACGAGCTTTCCATCCAGTATCCAAATGATTTTTGGTTTGCACAAGGGATTCAGCGCGACGCACGGCCTGTTGAACCATCCAACGATGAAGCTGGACCTGGTTCTTGAGCGAAAGTCGATGACGTTTAAAGACAGGTTTCTTGGTGATGAGCTTTTCGTACTCGGGACAACGTGCGACGCAATAGAAGAAGCCACATTCGCAGGGCTTCGTTCCAATGAGCACTTTTTGCGAGGTTTCCTCGTATCCGGCGAGCTCCTCGCCGACCTTGACGTCGACGCCGGCGGCCATGACGCAGGTGGAATACCTGGGAGACAACAAGACATGGTCGCCATTGTACTTGGTGTTCCAATAGGCCAAATAGCTGAAAGCGGTTCCGGCGTCGGACAGATCGGCCGAAGTGTCTTGTCGCGTACTGACGGCATCCATGCTATCAATAACGGCGCTAGAGATAATGTCCTCGCGCGCAGCGCGCGGAATGTTTTGCAACTGTGCGCGTAAAGCGTTTTGCACATGTTCAACGGTCTCACCCTTGACGCAGGTGGCCTGGGCATACAGCTTGAGTCCATCAACGGTAAGATCTTCCACGGCGTGCAGACGATTGTTAGCAGCCTCCTGCAGCGCAAAGGCTCGAAGCTGTTGTAAAGGCGTCTCTGAGCGGCTGTGTTGCAAATGGTAGAGCAGAAAGAAGCACGCGGGAAGCACGAGCAGGGCGACCAGCACGAGAGTGAAGAGCCATCGAAGGGCGGGGAACACGGTATGTACGACGTGGCGCGTCGCGTCGTGCGACGTCGATGGCGTACAGGATGGCGTACAGGAAGGCGTACAGGCCGAAGTGCGCGGCAGCGCGCGATGCACGACGGTGCGATGGCGCGCAGCAATCGGCGTGGAGTCTTGTGAACACACGCTTGCGCGGTCGCTGTCGTCGCGCATGTTACTCACCCTCCGGCGCACGGCACTGCCGCCGCGTGCGTTGAGCGCCCGTCTCTTATCTATGTGACCTTTCGGTACCTTCGTATATCTACCGTGGCCCTTCGAAGGATGCTGCCGCTTCACGAATCCACACTCTTGCACTTCACTTGGTATCCACCACATCCACGTCTGACACGAGGACAACGATATACACGTTGTCCACGTGTCACAGGGTTTGCGTTCCGCGTCGTCCAGAGCTTGCGTTTCGCGTCGCCATTGTCGCCTCGAGCTAGGCTTTCGCAAGCGTCGAACGCCGTCCCATCGCTCACTTACCCTTCCGCCGTACGCTTCACCAATGCAGAGCGGCCACGAGAAGGCGGCCGACGAGCAGCGCGCGCGCGCGCAACAGCTCGCGCACGGAGCCGCGCCGCCAGCCACCGAGCGCGAGGCGCGCGGCGCCCGCAAGCGCGCACGCGCCCAACACACACAAGCGCGTCGCGTCGCAAACCGTCATCTCGCGGCGCAGCTCTCCGTTCCGCCAACCTCCGCCACGCAGGCCGCCCACCGCTGGGATGTTTTGTACCAAAGCAAGCCGACGCAATTCAAAGATCGTCACTTGTTACGTGCTGCGTTTCCCGAGCTTGTTGCGCCGCATGTAGCCGCAAATCCCGCCACACACGTGCCGCCGCTTGAGCCGCCGCCGTCGCCGCTGCCGCAGCTTTGCGCGCCGAGCGCGGCGTGTGATCGCGTGCTGGTGGAGGCGGGCTGTGGTGCGGGAAATGCTGTCTTTCCTTTGCTTCGAGCTAATGCTCGTTTGTTTGCGTTTGCGTTTGACTTCAGCGCGGCTGCCGTGGCCCTTGTGCAGAGCAGCCCCGAGTATCGACGCGATCGCATCATAGCCTTTCAGGCTGATTTGACCGTGTCGCACACTTACTCACGCTTCATTCGCACCCGCTACCCGAGCGGAGTGCATTTCGTCACCGTCCTGTGGACCTTATCTGCCCTCACTCCGTCGCAACACCCCATCGTCGCCACTGCACTGGCCGCGTTGCTCGCCGGAGGCGGCCACCTCTTCATCCGAGACTATGCCGTCGGCGACATGAGACACAAGCGCTTTGCTCAGCGCGCACAGCGCGTGCACAACCTTCCAGAAAACCTTTACTTGCGAGGTGACGGAACCTATGCCTACTTTTTCAGCAAGGAACACTTGACGCGCTTGTTCGAGGCTCAGGGCCTTACCTGCGTATCGTGTCACTATGAGCATCGCGTCGTGAACAACCGCAAGACGCAGTCAACAATGCGCAGGCGATGGGTGCAAGCAAAGTTTCGAAAACCATAAGTCTCTGGTCTTAATCACAAATCAAACGCACAGCTTGTGCGGCTTTGCTTTTTTCTTCTGGATTAACCATAATATCGTACATGAAAAAAACTATTACACCATGTAACTCAGCAATTAAGCACACCCTCATCATTGAACAACAACTCGCAACCATGCCATCAGCGAACAAATGCTTTCACCACTGCAACCCAGCTTGTCGCCCGAGACATAGCCTCACACGGTACAAAGGTACACACCCCTCGACCAAACATCTGCTCCATGTTTTCATCGTGCCAATCGCTGTTTACTAGTAACTAGTAGATCTCGCGATGGCATTTCAGTTCGGTATATGAGTTTTATGTTGCCGTAACACGCCGTCACAAACGCCTAACAATCCCTCTTGCGATGAACGGGTCTCCGTGACTGATCGATTTCAATATGCAGCTCATGGTTCGGGAACAACGGCTCACTTCTGTTGTACAAGCTTTGGGAATATTGCTTGTACGCTGGCATAAAGCGGCTCACAAAGTCAATTACCTGCTCATCTGTCAGGCCAGGGCGGCCTGAAGCACGCGTGCCACGTTCTGCCTGAAGACGCCAGTCGTACACCCACTCCATGTTACTGATCTCAATTATGAACAACCCATCAAAACGCTTGTACATGGCAACGAACTCATGAAGAGCTTCATTGACCACGGCCAGGTCCGCGTCAACAACCTGGTCGGTGGGAACTGGTTCGAACCCGAGACACCACCCCTCCACTAGTACCACGTCCGTTGAGTCGGAGATGTGCTTCCACTGCTCCTTGGGAGCACGATCGCCACGACCGTTGAAGGCTGTCTTGTCGTACTTGGGGATGCTCACATCCTGTCCGCGACGGAGGTCATCCAAGGTGGTGTTGACAAGTTCAAGATCATGAGTTCCCGGCATGCCACGATATTGCATGAGTCTGTTACCAGGATGCTTGGCAGCAACCTCTCTTTGCTGCGCATTGGTGAGGTAAAAGTCATCCAGACTAGCAATCTGAACGCTTCTCCCTGCCTTTCGCAGCAAAGTTTCCATGAAGGTAGTCATGGTTGTCTTTCCACCACCCTGTGGACAAGAGAAGCCCAAAATAAACGGACGTGGACGAGAACCAGCGTTTGCCATGAATTCGTTGTGACGGTCAAGTTCACGGAGGATCCAAAAGTACACGGGGAGGTAGTACTGATACACACGAATATCATTGGCCTGACGCCCCAATGCCTCCTCCAGCACGGCGCCCGTATCCAACCAATCGTCAAGACACGTTTGGCGGGCATCGGTAGAGCATCCTTCCTCGATGGAAATGTCTGAGATGGAGAGAGCGGCGGATTTGAACACGGGCCCAGATGTGATTAGATCGGCTAGGCGCTCTCGGCGAAGGTCTGTCACTGAATGCGAAGAAAGTGACTGGGACTTGTCAAGCACCATGGTTGGCGCATGTTGAGATAGAGGGAGGGCGCGGACACGAAGCGGTGTGACGAAAGAAGTGGGACGCATAAATGAGTTGGGTGGCAATGCGCTTCTTAAAGGACGCAAGCCGGTGGACGCTCCATTGGACACGACGTTGGGGAGGGAGACGAAGGCGTTCATTGTTTAAAAGAATATGTAAGGAGACTTGACGACTTTTGTTTGATAGGTGTGTTGCACGGGGGGCGGTGGCGTATACAACGGTGAATGAGGATAAAGCACCAGGGATTAGTAACGGTGGGAACGGAGGCGCTGCTGGCGTTTCGAAGCTGGACTGTGTGAAAGCGGCGCAACCGGTGCGGACGACAAAGCACTTGAGAAAGGGCAGGATAGAGAATGCTACGGTCCACAAAAAAAGTGCTTTTCAAGCAAGGCGGAGGGGCAGCTGACGGAGCGGACGGGCGGACGGGGGAGCATGACGAAGGCGTGGTGACGTAGGCGGAGAAATGATACGTTTGGGCTTGTTTTTTTTTGTTTTGAATTTGTCTGGTAAGAGCGCGTTGCGTGCGCACACCGCACGCGTGGTGGCTGGCTGCTCGCGGGCGGACGTGACTGCCACATAGCAGTTTCGTTCCGCCGCCGTCGCCGCCGCCGGGTGTCACTTAGGCCGCAAGGCTGCGGCGGGCGCTGGCGCTGTATTTTACAAGGTAACTATGAAGCGTAGGTACCGTCGTAGATACTCCACCTCGTACACTACCTTCCCATGTGGCGTATTGAGAGCGTTCTCGACGCACGAGTGCCAACTGTACAGCTGTGCGTCGTGCATGCCGCCGGATCAACTCATTGCTCTGGTCGTGGAGGCGCATCCCCTTCGTCATCCGTCTTGAACAAATCGGCGAGCAACGCCCCCCCGCAATCAAATAATCGCTTTCCACAAGCACTGGTTTACGCCAAATGACTCTCTCCATTGCTACCTCGCAGGTTGCCAGCACTATTATTGTCTCATACTTGTCGTAAAGAAACGCCTGTCGTGAGAAAGCATTCCATATCCAACTGCCAGATCACGAAAAAGAGAGCGCCTCAATGGTGGAATGCCAACACGCGTCGCCGGAGCACGCAGCACGCACTCTGCGCGCTCAACGTCCCACAGCCGCGAAAACCCTGTAAATCCCTCACGCGATGCAACTCGTGAGCACTGCGCGCGCGTCCACTCCAACCCGATCGACTGGGTTATCGTGCCATGGCGGTGTATCGAATTATATGTCACTCCGTGCGTCCCACACACGCACCGTCCACACTCATTGTAACACACCACACTAGAGACCAGTGTGACCGCAAAGAGGTTGTCTGACTGCCTCGCCACTCTGCGCGTTCCTCACTCACACCGTCTCATCCCATCACCCTGAAACGATGCGAGTGCCGTCGGCACTAATTGTGACACACTCCACGTAACCAGTGTGACCGCGGAGAGGCTGTTCAACTGCCTCGCCGCTCTACGCGCCCCACACTCGCACCATCTTGTCCCGAGACCCTGAAAGGATGCGAGAGCCATCGGCACTCATTGTGACACTCCGCTCCAAACCGGTGTCACCTCGGAGACACTTTCCGATTGCATTGTCACTCCGCGCGCCCCGTGGCCGAATCTCCTGTTACCTTTTCGCACATTCCACTCTCACCACGTCTGTCATCAGTGGATTCTCTGCTTCCTTAACTTCTTGTCTTGATTGATCTTTACGAAAACGACCAAGGTACGTAGCCAACAGACGACACCACCTTAGTTCTCTGCTCGTTTCCGCCCGTCTCCCACCCACTTTGCACTCTACAGTTCGCACTCTGTTATCGTTTCTATCCAAACAGATGCCCTCATATTCTCGTCAATGCTCACAGTCCTGCTCAAGTCTTCTACGAAGGCAGCTCCCGTTTCATTGAACTGGGGCTCCTGAGGTTTTCGGATGGATTCTTCTTCTTTGAAATCCATCGTTTTGAGAAGCCCAGTACTGAAATAACACCTTGTACTGGATATTTGTAGGATATCTCGCCAAACAAATAATATATCTTCTTCCTTCAACCCTGCACACAGCACAACACCTTTGCTACCGATGATTTCTGGTGCCCTTTTGCTTGCTTGTTGCAAGAACCCAACTGTAGCATGTAACAAAAACTGCCGCCCTGAGTTTTCCTCCAGCGTTGATAGTCGTGGTGTGGTCCGGTGTCAGTCGAGGAGAGTTGACTGGAACAGTACTTCGTGGTATGTACCTGCCCCGTTCTTGAAGGGAGGATTCTAGCATAGGAGATGCATTGACGCAACGGAATTCGAAACACTCATTCAAATGCATTTTACGGCGATCTAAGACTTGCTTCATGCGCTTCGCACGACCAAGGATATCGACGGCCTTGATTCTTGGCAGCCATGCTGTTAGTGCTCCAGTCTTTTAGTGAGGTTTCTTCAAAATCTCCAAGTCAAATGGGGACTGTGACGTTGTGGGCTACAATTGCTCCCAGCCTTCGAGTCAGTTGTCGAGCATCAGAGAAACGGCGTTGAAAGCGAACAAGCTGCTCGATGTTGTTGAGAGTGAAGGCGTTTTGTTTGTGCAGTTTGCTCACGGTGGTTTCAATATTTCAAACACAGCCACGAGAGCAGAGAATACGGCTACGGCGATTTCATCTGCTGCGACTTCAGCTACTGTGACTTCAGCTGCTGCCATTCTGGTCAAGCTCACGCAAATTTGCTGGCGGCTTTGGAGGCGGGATAATCACCATTTGTTCGGTCATACACTTAGAGGGCGCACTCTCGTAAAGTAGGCTGTCGTTTTCTGAAGGACAAAGATGCAGCTAAAGATGCCTCGGGTTTCACGAGTGGAGGAGTACAAAAGGACAGTGCATTACGTTTGACGAAAGTGACTTTGAAAGCAATCTTAACATATCAAGTACGCTTCGTTGTTGGCAAAATCGACAACCTAAATAGACATTGCAGGGGAAACCGCTTGTAACGCAAAAGAAAACCGTGCAGTAAAGCATGCCATTGAAGGGGAGCCAATAAAAAAATCATGCAATAACCAGCCAAAACGGTTTTCGGCGTGAAGAGGTCGCACCGAGCAAGAGCAAGCAGAAAAGGTTGTGTGGAAAACACCAACACTATGGCAGAAGGCATCATCGGCCAGCAGCAGTAGCGTCAAATCCAACTGGTATGACGATTGGTTCACCAATTGTCGCCGATACATAACGTATGAGAGCATTGTGCGAAGCGTACTGGAAAAAATAGTCCGCACTCGCCATTATTCGAGAATGCCTTTCGCCGAGTTACACTCGGTATATGGCGGAGTGTAGTACGAAGGGTAGATGCCTACCAATCGATGAGGCAATTATCAGTTGTTGCGGCGTAAGGAGACAAGCGGCCATGGGGAAGCGTCCTGATGCGCAGCGTTGTACTACATTGGAAATTGAAGGTAGGCCGATGTAATTTTGTGGCAATTACGATAGGAGAACCCCCACGACCATCAAGGGTAAACGGAATGGCACTGCACCGCATTCTCAAGCGAAAGCCGTCGTCGTTCCCGCCAAGCAAAAAGAATGTTTTCGTTTTGCAACCCACCCACTTCCCTCAGCATACTACTCATGACTCCTGGGTTTCCTGTGATCATTCTTCGCAGATGGAGCACAAACTCTTTGCTCTAATGCTGGCATGAGATTCTAATGTTCTGGCTGCCAACAAGTAGAGGCAGGGTAATATGTATCGTACTGGAACTCAGGTTCAAAGGACACATGAGACGACCCCGCGTTCAGACGCAAGCTCACGTTGAACGCGAGATGATGCACTGTGAACCGAATGAAAGCGGATACCTTGGGTCGGAAGCCATGACGCAGCAGGACTCGCACTCGTTGGATTGTTCTTGATGTCGGCGGAAAGAAACCGATGGCGATTAGGGATATAGTGACGCCGGGTATAGGTGCGAGTGTGCACGTTGGGAAATGTTTACTATGTGAGCATTGCGAGCGAAGGAATGCAAAGCGAACAAGAGATTGATAGAGAAAACAAGAAAGGAAAAAGAGAAAAGGCAGCGCCTCGCACTCACTCGGACGAAGGAGGAAGAGTGGAGAAGTTGAATGTTTCAAAGTCCTGCTTGTACGTTTGAATGATGCGTTGTCGTAAGGAGTGATTGTGGCGAATGAGTTTGTACAGATGCTGCTTGTGGGCAGGGTTTGTTGCGTGGCGCTTCTCAAGTAGGTGGGATGGGATGCGGCGCGTGGTGTGCTGATACATCCATTGCAGTACAAGGCGCCTGTCGTGATGCAGGTTGTCAAAGGTGCCGATGAAGTCGAAAGGGATGATATCGGGGTGCAGCAGCTCGACCTGCGGGCGCCAGTGAAGATCGCGCCGGCTGCGGTTGTCCTCGAAGGGAAGGGGTTGATGGGCGGAGCCGGCGCGCGGCTGGCTGAGCACGACCGACACCGTTGCGACGAAGTGCTGGAAGGAGGGCTTGGAGCGGTTGGCCGCGGCCCTCGCGGCGAGGTCGTGGCCGAAGAGGCTGTACATTTGCGCCTGATACTCGGGCGAATGGACGGCGGGGCGGTGAATCTTGTCGACGTAGGCGGACACAAGGCGGTGGTAGGGGTTGCGGACGAAGCCGAACTTGAGGTAGGCGGGGCTGCGCAGCACGGCGCGGATGCGGTGCGACGGCCAGCGGTGGATGGCGTGGCGGCGCCACGCGGGGTGCGCCATGTCGTGCAGCGCCACGTCCAGCTGGGAGCGCGCGGCGGCGAGCACGCGCGCGTTGCGCTCCAGGTACGCCATCTGCCACATGGTGGCCGTGGTGGCCGCCTTGAACACCGGCACGTACACCACCTTGAGCGCGTGCGACACGACGATGGACGAGTACGCCGGCCCGTACGACCGCAGCCGCGCCACGTCCACCACCGCCGCGTCGCGTGCGCACAGCGCGCACGCCGCGCGCAGTCGCCGCCTCACCGCCTCGCCGCCCGTGCCTGCGCCCAGCGCCGACAGCTGCGGCACGCGCGCAGCCGCGCGCGAGAAGGCGCCGCGCCGCGGCGACGAGGACGACGAACAACTTGACGCTGAGCACGACAGCGGCGCGCGCCAAAGCAGCAGCAGCAGCAGCAGCAGCCCAGCAAAGGGGGCGAGCAGCAGCGCAACGCGCGTCGGGAACGCCACTGGCGCTCGCATGGCGGCGGGCGCTGAGCGGTGCGTGGCACGTCGCGGCGCGACGAAGTCTCTTTCCCACCGCGCGCGCCGTCTTCTTCAGCGCTGTGGCGCGCGCGCTGAGCGCAGCGGTGCCATTGCGGCGAGCGCCGATTGCTGCGCGGTGCGCGCGCGACGCATCGGCGCCCGAGTGCAGAAGGAAGCGGCCGCCTTCCCGCCGCGCGCGCGCAGATCGGAAAGCCGCTGGCACCCGCGACACTGTTGTTGTCGCAAGCTAGTCATAAGGCCTGCGGAGACGTCCACAGCACTATTCCTGTAGATCGTGTCGCCCCACGCCAATGCGCTCCCGTTTCGGTGATGTTCTTCCCCAACGGTACGCAGTGCTCCGCTGCCAACGGCTTTGATCGCGAAGCACGACGTGCTGAGAGCTACCACAACGGCTGGCAGTTAACTGCTCGCGGAGCCGCATTTGGCCTCTGCTTCGAAACGCGTGCTGTTTAGTCATGTGGTGTGGGATTGCGCGCTTGTCACATACGCAGTGATCAAACAATCATCAGTCGAACAGATGCTTTACTTGGATTCAAGAGGAACAAACTCATTCGAACTATTCTCTCCAAAGACCTTCTATCGCATTTTGCTAGAATCGTGCAGAGATCTGCCGCTAGCGCACCGGGCTTGCGATTTAGATATGGCAACCATAATTGAAAGTCTCAATTGGGAAAGCTAGTTGTACGCCACGCATATCTTACACCAGTCTGTCTCACGGGCACTATAAGACTTACAAGCGGTGTACGTTATGGAATTACAAATATCTTGCACCATTCCACGGACAACTTCGAGCATCTTTTCATCTACGACACCAGCACCAGTTGCTTTCAGATGTGCATATTCATTGTACAAACGAACGCCATTAGCTTCACGTCCAACGTTCATCACACGAGCAGCGCCGAACCTGTACTCATTGCTAGTTACATGCGCAGTAACTACAGCGGTGCACAACACCAGAAGAACGGCGCCGATCACGTAGGTCATTTTGTTTGACGCGGTCGACATCGGATGGTTGAATGTACCGGGCTGATGGCCCACCGGGATCGTTGCATACTCAGCGGAAGAAGCCATTGCGACCACAAGACGCACGAAGCTAAGAGGAAGTGAAGAGGAACGATGCTTTGCAGAAAAGTCGCTTTCGACAGCAGGGGCGTTGTGACTGACGGTGACCGCTGCGCGTGCTGCGCGTTGTAGTTCAGCGCGCCGCCTTTTAAGCACTGCGCTGCCGTGTCGGGATCGTTTTACCAGCGTGTTGGTGCATAGTGTATGTCAAGGTCACGCCAAACTTTGTTTGGCGCATTGTGAATTGGAAGCAAAGAAACGCACGAGGTGCTTGTTTGATGGGCCGTTTGACGCCACCTACTGTAGTACTGAAACTCATACATTGAAGCAGCCGAGGATGGTGACGTGCGCAGTTTGGATGCAACTCGGGGATTCTTCTAGGATCACGTTTCCGTGGGTGATTTGTGACCACAAACCAAGTTAAAGAAGACAGCGACCGCAACCAGGCGGGTGGACCCGGATTTTGAAACGATAGATACAGTGCGTTTCAAAAACATATCCCTTTACAAAACGTGCGCCAAAAAGGGATTTCACGTACTGTAGAGCACATTTCACAACAAATAAAAACCACGAAGTCAATAACACTGTTTAAAAAGTATATCCTTTATACAATCATTAGCTCAATTACAAGAGAAAGCGCCCTTCGGCCGCAGGCAGCGCTGCCCGCCGCGGTCGTTCTGCTCGACTATTTCGTTTCTTTGAAGCTTATTATACTATGCTTGAGCTTTTAGTAGCGTTTGTAGCTCTAAGCGTAGCCTTTTGCAGAGATATAAGGCCAAGCTTGCTGAAGATTCTATTATTGACAGTTTCGACGTACAGTGAGGATCATAGCAGGTTGTCGGCTACTAGGAGCGCCGTGCCGTTTAGCATTAGCTGGTGCACTATATATTAAAGATATATCGTGAAAAGAGCTCTGATATGTATGGTGAGCTTGGTTAAAGACATTTTATTTTAAAAGCAATGGAGCAGTTGTAGCATATTATGCCGTTCAAACTGCCTCCGAAACTGTAACTTGCAGTGTCAACTTACAGGCACGGACTTAGCAACTTGACGGCCGCTAGCGGCGCTGCGCGCCTTAGCAGCGGCCGCAGCACGCACATATTTCCGTTTGAACTGCCGCCAATACTATTACTTGCAGTGTAGACTTAAAGTGACGGGCTTTGCAACTTGACGGCCGCTAGCAACGTACAGGCAAGTACTTTGCAACTCGACGGCCGCTAGCGGCGCTGCGCTCCTTGAAAGCGGCCGCGGCACGCACATATTTCCGTTTGAACTGCCGCCAATACTATAACTTGCAGTGTAGATTTCAAGTGACGGACTTTGCAACTTGACGGCCGCTAGCGGCGCTGCGCGCCTTAGCAGTGGCCGCGGCACGCACAGTGGCGCCGGATATCTCTTTGTAGCACGAGGATGCATTGGTTTCAAACTATATTGGTTATTTGGCTTTTTATGGCTCCGTGCGTTTCTAATCCGGAATGGGAAAAAGTTTGAAGATCAAAACAGGTTTACACGCAAACAAATAGAAAAGCATAACATTTTTTGGCTGAGTGTTTGAGCACTGATGCATATCTACGTAGTGGGGTGAGGATTGCAAAACTCTATAGCCTCAAGAAGCACTGGATTGATTAGTGGAACTGGCATCGGATGTATCGTCTGTGGATTGTCAGGCGTAAGGCTAGAGTCGTGCAGTAACAACACATGCTCGTTCCTTCGCACTCGTGACAGCGCCACATACAGCTGACCTGCACAGAAGAATTTTGATCGCACATCAACAACTCAACCGTTCAGAGTTTTGACCTTTCCTTTGTGAACTGCTGCTGCAAATACAAGTCGAATGGGGAACTGTCTTCGAATCATAGGAATGTCTGCAAAGGAAAACTCAAAATCAATGCGATTCAGCACTTGTGACTCGATTACTTGACCGTTTTCGTTGAACCTTGCCACATGCATCGTAAACTGATCCACACGAACTACGACAAACATTTTTCCATTTACCAACACTGGATGCAGAACGTTTCGAATAACCATCACAGGAACACCAATTTTGAGGCACAGGTTGTGTGGAGGGATACCAGTACGAGCATATTCATAGGCAAACTCAGGCACAATAGTGTTCGAAATATCTGACTCGGCAGTCGGCGCTCGAAGTGGCTGTACTGTAGTTGCGGATTGCAAAGTGATTTGCTAACCCGGAAAAAGATTCAGGGCAGCAGTATTGTGTTCATCCACCAAATGATTTGTGGATGCAATTATCATTTTGCTGAGTTCTACATCTTCTTTGCGCCGCGTCGTGACCCACTTCCACACAAACGTATATGCGGTTTGCATCACTCCAGTAGATGTGGAGCAAAACCCGGCGACGGGAAGTGCTCTCAAGGTGTTCGAAGCCTTGCTCCCTAGGGGAGGCAGACTCAGAGACAGAGCCCTCCGTTCCACCCGTAGTGTGGGGTGTAACTCCCACGGAGGATTCCGGCAGTACCGACGGAAGTGAGGGGTAGAAACCGTTGGATCGGGAATGGGTATGGGTATCCCAAAGAATGGGGGAAAATCCGGCGAAGAGGAAAAACGGGGCGAGGGTCGGGCACTAACAGGCACCGGACCCGAGAACCAGAAAAAGGGCGAAACAACAAAAGAAACCAAATACAGGGGCGAAAACCTGTCCTCGAAAGGAAACACAAAAAGCACGCAACAAGTAAGCAGAACCCCCACGGGGTATCTTGCACGCAGGTCGTCTGAGCGGTCCCAAGGGGGTGGTTGCACGGAACCCAAACGTGGGCACTCTCCAAGTGGAGTCGTGTCCCTACGCAGGCGTTGCTAACCAGAGCCCGTTCCGGGTTGTAAGGCCGAAACGATGGCGACGAAGAACCTCTAAAGGTATCGAAGACCAACCTTGGTTTCCCTTTACTCTGAGCTTCGGACTGTCAGATCTCGTCTCCCTAAGTAGGGCCCACTAACTAAACTCTAGAGTAGTGCACACCTGCTCAGGGCCATACACGTGGAGATCCCATTGTCAGGGCCCAAAAGTCCAACGTTCTAACAAATATCCGAAAATCGGTGCCAAAATTAAGCCACGTGTATCACGGGGCCAATCCAACCATGGGCCATCCGAATTTTCACTTCATAGGCGAACTCTAACCAGAAAACAGTGCCACCTCAGCACACCTTAGAGGGGATCATAGTCATAACCCTCGGAGGGTTCAATCCTCATTCTATGAGTTGCATCTTCAAGTATCCCCTAACTGGGTGTTGCTCTACATCTCCCCCTCCTTAAGACGAGGAAGAACATTCCGTGCCGCGAGTGTCTCGCTTTCCAGTCACTATATATACTTCTCTCCCAATGGGGTCCTTCACCACTTCTGAGGATCGCCACAAAACCGGCACATCGGTACAACTTTCTTCTACTCCTCCGACTTTCGGCGATAAGCAACTTCTCGCAACAGCAGTCTCAACCAGCCCTCTCAAGGGAATGAACCCATACGTCCTCAACCCACTCTCGGGGCCATCGGCCTCCGCGCCGGCGGACAACGAAGCTCCCCAGCAGGGTGGATATTTCTCCGGTTTGGATGCGGCTCCGTCAGATACCGAACCTTCCGCCTCGGCGAGCAACCGACATCCTCAGGAGGATTTGGACATTAACGCGGTGGCGTGGAACTCCGCTCATGCAATGCCCTTGGTAGCAAACTCCAGAGGTTGGATCTCAAACGAATCCTTTCGAAGGTGGAGTCCCCTTACCGATCCGGTGATATATTCCCGCGCTCCGTGGTTCCACCCGACAGCGGTTCGCGACGATGAGCTCATCGACTCCTACGTGGAGGACGGCTTATTGCCGGGTGGCCTATTTGTCGAGGTTGTACGTTCTCCCGATTGGAGGGCGCGGGTAGCCATAGAGCCTCAGTATCTATACCGCGGTCGCGGGGAGTCCCTGGACAAGGCGCGCGCAGCGATGGCGGCTCTGGCCTACCAGCGATTGGAGAGGTCACGCTTTGACCATCTGGTTCCCCCGGAGTACGGGTTCGATGTCGCCTATTACCGCACGTACGGTGAGGTCTCCTACGGGGATAACCAGGCAGCCTTTCCCGAAGCCGAGTTCCGCGGACCGGGTTTTCCTCTCCGAGAAGATATGCTCCAATGGAGTCGTCCCATCCTTCGGGCTGAATTCAGGTAGCTTCAACGGCAGTTTACCCAGTATGGGTTCGATTGACGCGTGCGCTTCGAGCGCCGCTCGCGCTTTGGTTTCGTGTTCCTTGTCCAGTATCCTCACGTGGAACTGGAGCGTATCCGTAACACGGCGAAGGTTGGGCGATTCGTGCCCCTTCCAGCTTGGTGGAGTAAGGTCGAGGTCCCCCGAGGGTGCTTTGCTGAACAGCCCCCATGCATCTACTATATCGGGTCTCGTTTGATGCACGACCCGAACTCGGGATACTGGGCCCTCGTTGCAGCCGAGTGGGCAGCCCGCGTAGCGGCGCACCTCCTCTGGGATGCTCATGACCATTTCCGTATCTGGTATATTCCTCCGATGCTACGGACCATCATGCGTCAGATCGACCTTGTCCCAGCGTTGGGTTCGGCCAGCAACGTGCAGGACCTGTATCCAATCTTGGACGTGATCGACAACACCCAATGGGATGGAGTTCCAGTGGAAAATCAGCCCGCAGGCGAAGGATCCGCGCGAGACAAGTCTCCTGGCCGGTACGATCCGGGCTCCGGTAACTGGGTCTATTATAATCCCTTCGAAGGGGTTCGCATCAGCGCGGCGCAAGCACGGGCGCTGATTGACTCGCCTCGACCGATGCCGGTGGGACACCCGACGGGGTTCATTTATACCGACGATTACGAGTACGAGCCTCCAGTAGACATCGTTGGATAACGACATGCCAGCTCTTAGTGGAGTACTCCCTGTGGAGCCATCTGCACCCTTCCAACCAATGGGAACGACCTCAGCTGCGGGGGCGAATGCATCCGGTGGAGGTCCATCTGCTCCCCCCGGGTGGGGTGTGAACACCCTTGCGCAGGCGCCGGTTGCCACTCCGCAAGCGGATAGTGTGCGACAAGGCCTCGTGAACGCGGGCATTCCTATTCCCCCGGGTATGACGGATGTGAGCCAGATGTTGGCTTTCGCCTCGGCGTACCATCAGGGTCAGAATCCCAACGGTGGGGCGGGTCCCTCCTCGGGCTTTCCGTAGTTCCGCCTTCGGGCAATTGTAGAGTCCATAGCTTGGCGACAATAGTAAACTTCTGATATTTGCATAACTTCTTTTCTTCTTCCTTCCTAGGATCTTAACTTCTACTTCATCTTCTTCACTCCTTCTTAGGATCTTCTTCATCTTCGTCTTCTTCTTCTTCCCTTCCTAGGTTCCAATCTTCTTCTTAATCTTCTTCTCCACTTCGTGGGTCTTCTTTTCCTTTTTCATCATAAACTGTCCCGATAACCGGTGCTGTGTTCCCCGGTTAACGGCGCTAGGCCGAGGGCCAGTAGACATTCCCTCTCAATACGTGTTCTTCGGGATACTCTCCTCAATTCCTCTTCAGAGGTCCAACATCTTCCTCACTTCGAGGTCGCATCAACACCAGTTCCCGTGGTGGCTTACCCGACTTGGGCACGATCCAGACTTGGAGGCAAGGTTACCCGAGCGCGTCGGTGATAGGATAAAACCTTAGACCTCGGAAGGTGCTCAATGGGTTTCACTGTATCTTCATCAGGCGAGATTTCGTACCATCGAACTTGCTAGCGAACTTCTCCCTCGGGGGTGTAGATGTGACGCACGATGCGATCGATAACGAATTCCTGCGGGTACACTTTTCCCTGTTCGGGCTTCTCTTCCATCTTAGAACGCTCTAGTTCCCTTGAGGGTGTCAACGTAGGGTCTAGACACACCCCGGTGGGTTCTTTTCCGTGTTGCGAGCGGGTCTCAGCACTTCGTCCAAACGGCGCCGAGTGGCCTGTGGGCTACGTTGTAACTTCTGTCTACGGAGTCAAAACGGCCCAGTTTTGGGTTCTTCTTAAAGATGAGATCTTCCCAATAGCAACGGTGTTCTTAGATTCCGTGACGGTTGAGAAACCGCGACGCGGTAGCGTCTCCAATCTCAGGGGTGTAAGAATTCAACGTCAACCCGAGCTATGGGGACGAAGGTTGCTCCCGTGCAACGCGCCGTGCGACGGAGGCGGTTTGCGCGACGGTTGGTCGTCAGAGCCTTTTGATTGGCTCGGTGCGATTCGACGTGTGCCACACAAATGCGCGGGAGCCCCGTGTGGGGTGACCGTTCCTTGTGCGGGAAAATCTGCCTATGCGGATGTGAGGTGGCGCTTTCGACACGCGCTAGCACTCTCTTGAGCTGTCCCCGACGGGTCTCACTCATTTCTTTCCCATGCCTGAGGGTTCCAGTGTCTCCATAGGAGTTCCTATTCCCATTCCATAACGGAGAGCCAAATTTGGTCAACCTCGTCGTCGGGATCTTCCCCGTGCGGGTCCGCTGACACAGCTCGTTCCCGAGAAAGCGGGGTTTGAATGCGCGACACCTCAGTGTCTCGTCCGCGGCGGCGGGTGATCGTCGGCTCTGTAGGCGTTCCGGCTGCGGAGTTCTCCACACGACTCTCCCTAGGCGGGTTTTCGTCATCTTTTCTGACGTCGTGCTCGGCTGGGTCGGCGGTGATGTCGCTACCCATACGCTGGGGTTGTGACTTCTCTGTGGCCGGCTCGGTCGGGCTCGCCGTCTCACTGTGAGAACTAGATTCCCTGTTAGGGCGACTGGCTGACGCCGAAACATCGTCCTGCGAAGGAACTAAGTCCTCCTCCACCTCCTTAGGCGGAGAGCCAGGAGGCTTGATTACCTCCGGTGGGGGAGTAACTCTGTAAGAGTTCGTTGACTGGGCCCTTGAGGGAGCGGGCCCAGGTACTGGAGTATCCAAAGTTTCCGGTAGGTCGGTTAAACCACGTTCCGCGTGCGGAAGTATAACGGGGCGGGTGTTCGAATCTCCGCCTGACGGGTTAACTTCCGTTGAATCATCCCCTGTGGAGGGCGTCGGTGGCGACACCACTTCCACATTTGGGCTGGGCGCTCGTGTGATGCGGTCCCTGGAGATCAGTTCGTGGCGGTTAGCGATATCCAATACCACCGTGTCCGGGTCTACAGAAACCACACGATAGGGTCCGTCCACAATTGGCGAAAGCTTGTGCCTACGTTCGTTTTCAGGATTCTATTATTCCTTTCGAAGGAAGACGAAGTCGTCGGGCTCCACCTGAGGTAGAGGTTTGCGAACCCGATTGTCAAAGTCCTTCTTGTAGGCGCGTTGAGCTTTGTCCATTGCTTTCCGGGCTATCGGCACCATCTTCGTAAGCCACTCCTTCCAGGCTTCTCGGTACAATCCCGGTGACGGGTACGTCGACAGCGTCGGTTGAGCCTCGATGGCGACCGGCGGCGGTGTCCTCGACAGTACCAGTTCGAATGGGGATAACGATGTAACCCGATGTACCTGGGTGTTGTATGCATACGTGATAGCGTCTGTGTACAAGTCCCAATTTTTGGGGTGATCCGCAACATACGATCTCAAAGCGTTGAGTATCGTGCGGTTAAACCTCTCCACCTGGCCATTCCCCTGAGGGTGATACGTAGTAACAAATAAATTCCTTACATCAAGGATTCGACATACATCCTGAAAGAACTTTGATGCGAATTGCCCTCCGTTGTCGGATAAAAACTGCACCGGCGGTCCATATACGAACACCCAATGGGTCACGAACGCTTGCGCGACGGTAGCGGCGGTGATCCGCTTCAGCGGCACAGTTCTCGTTAGCTTAGAGAATCTGTCAGAAATGACAAGCAGATACCGATGACCTCGGGGCGTCCTGATAAACTCCCCTAGGATGTCTATGGCCACGAATTCGAGTGGAGCCCGTGCCGGGAACAGCGTCAACTTCTTACAGTGCTTCCGAAGTTTAACGTCATTCTTGGCGCAATTGGCGCAGGCCCGTTTGACGGCGTAACAATCGAATGCCATTCACGGCCAGTAAAAGTCCCTTCTCAACGTGAGGTACAGTTTTCTTCCCCCGGGGTGGGCGCCAACCTTCACATAGTGAGTGAGGTGTAATACCCTCTGTTATAGGGTGTACGGCACCACTATCCTCGGGCGAGGTCCAACGGTCCTGATTAGGTAACCCTGATCGTCGTCCTCGAAAGGTAACTGAAATCCTCCGTTGAGGCGAGCCCGAATCCGTGTACAGAATGGGTCGAGCTGTTGCTCGCGTATCATCTCCTCTGGAGAGATAGGTATAAAAAAGCCGGTCGGCGAATCCAGACTCTCGTTGACGAGTATATCGTCACAAACATCATCCGTCAGCGGTTGAGCTCCTCCCTCGAGGTCCTATACCATAAAACATGGGATGTCATCGTCCTCGTATGGTTCCGTTTCCGCTGTGGTTCCCAAGCGGGATAGTGCATCAGCCTGAGTGTTCAGCTTCCCTTTCTTGTACAGGATCTCAAAGTCGATTTCCGACAGTCGGAGACGCCAGTTCATAAGGCGGCCCGACGGTTCGGAGATCTCCAGCAGCCAACGCAAGCATTCGTGGTCCGTATGGACTTTGAAACGAGTACCCATCAGATAGGGGCGAAGTGTAGCTAAGGCCCACACAACGGCTAAACATTCTTTCTCGGAGACCGAGTAGTTCCTTTCACGGACATTCAGGGAACGTGACCAGTACCCAATAGGGTGACGTTCACCATCCTCAGAGGATTAAAACAGTGCACACCCTACTTGGTTTGCACTAGCATCGGTGTCCACTTCGTAAGGGAGCCCAGGATTGGGTAGAGCCAAGATTAGCGGTGATGTTACGGCATTCACCAGTGCCGTGAAGGCAGACGCTTCCGCGTCGCCAAAAGGTTCCAGTTCAACTGGTTGTCCCTTCGTCAGGAGCCTGTTGAGGGGGGTGGCAATATCCGCAAAGTTCGGGACGAATCGGCGATACACGTTACACAGACCTAAGAAGGATCGCAACTCCGTTTGAGTTTTCGGGTGTTTTGCTTCCTTCAAGGATTTCACTCGTACTTCATCGATTGAAAGCTGTCCGGGACGGATGATATGACCCAGATACTTAACCGAATCGGTGAAAAACTCGCACTTCTTGAGTTTCAAGGTGATTCCCGCGTCGCGGAGTATCTTCATTACGTCCCTGACGTGTTCGAGGTGGTCATCCAGGTTGTTGGAGAAGACAATAATGTCGTCTAAATACACTAGACACGTCCTCCACTTGAAGGGAGCCAACAGAATGTCTATCGCCCGTTGAAACGTTGCGGGGGCATTTGTCAACCCAAAAGGCATCCTCTGGAATCGGAAAAGTCCTTGGTGACACACGAAAGCCGTTTTGTCTCGATCTTCCTCCCTAATAGGGGCTTGACAGTAGCCCGAATTGGCGTCGAGGGTAGAGAAAACAGTAGCGCTCCCAAGGGAGTCGATGTATTCGTCCATCCGAGGGATCGGGTACACACCCTTAATGGTTACCTCGTTCAGGCGTCTGTAATCGATGCAGAAACGCCACGATCCATCCGGTTTCGGAACTAACACCACTGGTGAGGCCCAAGCGGACTGGGCAGGTTCAATTACGCCCGCTTTAAGCATCTTCTCCACCTGAGATTTCTCCTCTTCCCGAGCTTTCGTTCCAGCCCTGTAAGGGTGTTGGGCAATAGGCCGAGTGTTCGGTAACAAGTCGATGCGGTGTTCTGTAATCTCAATAGTTCCAAGGGAACCATCCAACATGGGGGTAAATTCACGAAGCATGTGCCTCAGCTTCTCCCGATGAGATGCAGGTACATGGTTGAGATCCCATTTCTCCAATTCCTGAACAGGATCCGTCTGGTCTGCTCCTGTGATAGGGGCCGTAACCTCCTGAGGTTTAAAGTGTTCAGCGTGTGGAGCTGCAGTCGTATGCTCACCGTCTTCCGCCGCGATTTCGGCAGTGTCCTCCCCCTCCTTAGGGTCCGCCACACCAAGGACCTCTGCGATAGAGATCTTTGTAGGTACGACCGCATGGGGGTGTGGAAGAACAGAACCCAGGATCTGGTGTTTGACCAAATGCTGCGTTGTCTTTCCAAAGTTGGCTACCAAAACCTTGAAAGGTTTATCCGGTTCCACGGAGACAACCCCATTCGCAAGGGCGAGTTGACGCCGCGTATACAGAGACGGGTTCGGTTGTACCACATGCACACCAATTTGCCTGGTAACAACTGTGACCCAAACCTGGGTTTCTGGCGAGAAAGCCACTGACTTCGCAACCTTTACCCGTGTAGACACCGGGTCCTTCTTCACAGATTCCTGCGCCACAGGGAGAGGAACGCGTGTTCGCGCTGCTCCCTGTAAGGGTTTACGAACGATTGGGATCGTAGACCCGTCTTCGAGTTCCACAGTTCTATTCCGAGGACGGATGGCTTCCACGAAGCGGTTGCAAAAGTCACAACCCAGTATGAATGGTGCTGCAAGTGACTTGCATACAATAAACTCTAGCTGAACGAGATAGGCGCCTAACCTCACCATGAGGGGAATTGTACCCAGTGTCCGTAGCGGGTTGTTGTTCGCATCTGCGAAATCCAAACGTGGACCGGTACGAACTTGAACCCGGAGCAGCGGGGGTAACAATTCAACATGAATTAAGTTAGGAGCGGCTCCTGTATCAAGGACAGATATTTGACGAACCATAAACTGGTTGGACAGGCCGAAGTCGGCGAATACTTTATAATTACGCTTGGCCATTACCATAACTCGATCCGGAATACGGAGATTACGGGACCGTATCCACGGGCGACGGAGGACACTAAAGTATCTCGAGTTAACGTCGGTGTCAGCCGTTCTCCTTGAAAGGATAGTCACAGCTGGGGCGCGAAGCTGGAGCGCCTCGGGCGTCTTCAACTCCGGCTTAGAAGACGCCCCTCCCACAGGGGAGACTCCCAAGTTTAGTTTTTCGAAGCGGACCCCACCGAATTCGGTGCAGCTGCCTCGAAGGGGACCGGTTGTTCCCCGTTCGCGGGTACAAGTTCTGTATCCCTGTCAGCAAGGTGAGCTCGGAGTATCCCTTGTTCCTCATAGGACCTACTCGGGACTCGAACTTTGTCCTCAGCGGTCAGAGCCTCGTACTGAGCGATAATTCGTGAACCCTCCCGCAGGGGAAATGTGCAGTCTGGTGCTTTGTGACCACGGAGGTAACACAAATAGCAAATCAGCTCTGCCGGGTTCGGTTGTGGACGTGAATCCACGCGACGTGGTGCTGTATCCCTCCATCCGGGGCGAGAGAACCGAGCAGCGGTATTCGCAAAAGGTAGCGATGCGGCTGGCACCCTCCGTCCTTGGGTATAGAGCGCAGGGTCTTCATCCGTAGTCGGAGCGGATGTCGACGGCAACTCAGACATACCCATAGATTCGGAGTTACTTCCCATGAAGTGAATGTTATCATTGACCCCCACAGGGGCAGGGCCTCCTGCGAGTGACAAAGACGAGTTACCTCCATCGGCGAGGAGTGCACGTGTCGGCCGACTCTTTCGGTTCTGCCGGGCACGGAGAGTATCCCCCTCAGATTGGGCGTACTGAACCAGTTCCAAGTAGGTCAGCTTGCGCTTCTTTTCCCGATGTCGGGCAACCAATGCCCTTATCGAGGGGTCCAAACCATCCACAAACATGGTGCATCTCTCGTAGGCGGGGAATACATTCCCGCATCGGTGAAACGCTTTATTCAAGCGAGTTGAATACACAGTTTCAGTTTCCATCGGCTTCTGCAGCGTATCCCTTAATGCAAGGATTGCTTCCTGAATCGCATTTCCAGTAGCGTATGACCTCAAGAGGTACTGCACCGCTTCGGGCCAGCGCGTGACTCCCCCTTCCGAGGCTCGGGATGATCCACGGACGGAGTTGAACTGGTCTTCAGCCATCCCCTTTAAGAAGTACGGTAATGCAAGATACGCTTGCGCTTCACTCATACCGAGGATGTCAGCCTCCTGGACGAACCTCGCAAGGAAATCGAGCACCAGAATTGGGTCTGTTCCTGTGAACTCCCTCTTCTGTAGGGTGGTGCTCAGCCTTTTGATGTAGTCCTTGACCTTACCCGTTCCGCGGGATGTTCGATCTCCCGAAGGGTTATCCAACCGGTAATAGCGGTACGATAGCAGCTTCCGATAGAGAGGATTCGTCGGCTTCAGCTCCCTTAATCCAAGGTGTTTCCTACCCTTCTTCCGGGTACGGATTGCCCCTTGAGAGGTGTAAGTAGTCTTCGACCGAGTCGCCCGGGATGACCGGCGTCCATCTTCACTATCCGAAGATTCGGAGGACGAACTCGATGACGAGCGATTGGGATCGGCATCCGATAAATCCTCTTGGAGGTGAACCCTCTTCTTGGACTTGCGGCGGTCCCGTTTAACGGAGCGGTGTTCTTCGTTTTCCGAAACGTCGGGTTTATCCTTCGAAGCTTCTGTGTCTCCGTCCATACTGATAATGGCCTCGAGGGTGTCCAGCCGAGCTCGGAAACGTTCCGCTTGCACGCGGTGTTCCTCCACGAGGCTCCGGTACTCCTGGATAAAGACCCCAGGGGTACCAAAGCTTTCCAAAAGGGAGTTCACATCCCTCCTCAGGGTACGAAGGTCATCGGCGACTCCCCGCACCGGGGCGTCCTCCACCTTGAGGCGGAGGGTAGTAACCTCCTGAAGGAGCTCGACGTGAGCCGCGTTGGCGATATCGATTCGAGTCTCCAGGCGCTGTAATTCAGGGTCAGCCCGACTTCGGGGTCCTGCTGAGGGGGTCTCCACCACTGGAGCTGGGCCCACAGCCACGACCTCTCGAGGACCTGAAACCACTGAGGGTGCTCTTCGAGTGTCCGGATCGATACCGGAATCGTTCCGATCTTCGGGAGTTGAGCTTCTCGACCTAGGCGGGGCCGGGGGCACTGAATCCGCTTGACGGTTCGATCCAGTCCTGGAACCACGGGTAGGCGGCTACATGCTGCAGACACGATACCGACGATTCAGGGTAACGATGAAACTCGATCACGAGATTCCCGGAGAACGGATGACGCAACACAAAACAAAAATAAAAACCAATTCCACCCTTTCCAAAGGGGACTACTACAACAAATCTTCACGACGGTGCTTCATCTTCCAAGGGATATTCCAACACGTGGATGACCAACCCAAAAGTCCGAGAGCGGATTCTAAGTCGGGAGACCACTTGTGGAGCAAAACCCGGCGACGGGAATTGCTCTCAAGGTGTTCGAAGCCTTGCTCCCTGGGGGAGGCAGACTCAGAGACAGAGCCCTCCGTTCCACCCGTAGTGTGGGGTGTAACTCCCACGGAGGATTCCGGCAGTACCGACGGAAGTGAGGGGTAGAAACCGTTGGATCGGGAATGGGTATGGGTATCCCAAAGAATGGGGGAAAATCCGGCGAAGAGGAAAAACGGGGCGAGGGTCGGGCACTAACAGGCACCGGACCCGAGAACCAGAAAAGGGGCGAAACAACAAAAGAAACCAAATACAGGGGCGAAAACCTGTCCTCGAAAGGAAACACAAAAAGCACGCAACAAGTAAGCAGAACCCCCACGGGGTATCGTGCACGCAGGTCGTCTGAGCGGTCCCAAGGGGGTGGTTGCACGGAACCCAAACGTGGGCACTCTCCAAGTGGAGTCGTGTCCCTACGCAGGCGTTGCTAACCAGAGCCCGTTCCGGGGTGTAAGGCCGAAACGATGGCGACGAAGAACCTCTAAAGGTATCGAAGACCAACCTTGGTTTCCCTTTACTCTGAGCTTCGGACTGTCAGAACTCGTCTCCCTAAGTAGAGCCCACTAACTAAACTCTACAGTAGTGCACACCTGCTCAGGGCCATACACGTGGAGATCCCACTGTCAGGGCCCAAAAGTCCAACGTTCTAACAAATATCCGAAAATCGGTGCCAAAATTAAGCCACGTGTATCACGGGGCCAATCCAACCATGGGCCATCCGAATTTTCACTTCATAGGCGAACTCTAACCAGAAAACAGTGCCACCTCAGCACACCTTAGAGGGGATCATATTCATAACCCTCGGAGGGTTCAATCCTCATTCTATGAGTTGCATCTTCAAGTATCCCCTAACTGGGCGTTGCTCTACAGTAGACTGCAGTGGAGGTGGTATAGTACTCGAGATGGTGTTGCGCGCAACGGCACGCAAAAAAGCCGCAAACCCCGGATCATGTTCTTGGCGAACTTGTTCTGTGAGATAAAGAACTTGCACAGAGGAATCTGTCCAGAGATTGCTTTTCCATGGCAGCTCGTTCAAAATGTTTGTATACACTCTTCGAGCGTTCCTACCCGCCTCAGGCTCCATGTACGACTGAGGCACAACAGGAAGCAACTGTGAGTAGTCGCCGGCGAGCACTATAGATAGTCCACCGAAACATGGCGGTTGCGTTTGTGTTTGAGAACTTCGCAAGTCTTTGAGTAGCACGTCCATGAGCTCAAACAACCTTCTGGAGAGCATCGAAACCTCGTCAAGTACAAGTAGCTGTAGATTGCGCAAAAGTTCCGCTCGTTGAGACCGAGGACCGTACTTGGACAACAGTGAAAGTTGTGTAGTAGTACTGTCTTTATCTCCCACACCCAAACCAAGCAGACTGTGCAATGTGCGACCTCCCTCGTAAAGGGATGCAGCGATTCCCGTTGTAGCTGTCAATTCAACTAGCATTCCTTTTGATTCACATATATCCTGCAATAAATTCAACATATACGTCTTTCCAGTGCCTGCAGATCCTTGTATAAAGAAAACGGTTCCAGGAGTGGTCAGACGATCTTGATCAGATTGCTGTCGGAGTTCTAAAGCATTCACAATCGTATCCAGGACCTGTTTTCGTGTTGGTTTCAATGTATTATACCTGGATTGCAGTGTGCTTGAATTTCGCACCACTCTTAATTGGCGAGTGACTACTGCATGATCAGTCTCAGTTTGTTCCTCATTTTGCTGGATATATTGGACAAAGAAGCAAGCTATGATCACGGAGCAAACGACCTCCATGGTGGTCAGATATGCTAATAATTCGTCGATACATTTCCATTTTTCGCTGTTGTTCATCCCCGGCGTGAATATCGCTGCACAGCGCCTCCCAGTGATCAACAACCATTTTCTCTGCATCTGCGCCTTGCTGATACAGCTTAACTACCAACCGCCGCAGTTCAGATGAAGTGCTGTATATTTGAACTGCCTCTTCAAACGCAATGGCAAACTCGGTACCGTCACTGAGCAGCCCGCTTGCGATCGCTGCTTCCCGAAATGTGGAAAGCTGCTGTCCGTCAATGGTCCTCGCATCTTCGTAAGAACTTGAGGCGCGATTCATAAGTAATAAACGCAGTGAAAAAAGCTCTATTTCGGCAGGAACGACGGCTCGAATTCTGGCGACGCACTGATTCTCTTCTGACCTCTCCACGACATACATCGACGGATCACAATCGTCTCTCGGCACTTGAGTACTGTCTCCATCAAACTGATTGAGTACACTAGTTGGGAGGGTTCGATACAGCCGCACCTTTTCATAGTAGGAGAGGTAATCAAGACTGGCATATGTCTCAGGTCTCTGAAAGTACCGTACCAGTGTTGATGGCTGTGAAGCCGTGTGAATGTCATTAGGGCTCCGAAGAACAAAAGTTCTCTCTCCCTCCAAATGTATTGCAAGTCGCTCCACAGTGGGCAGAATGAAGACGTGACGAAACTCAAACATTCGCCAAGCAGCATTCACGGCACCCACCACACGTGCCCGCATGTAGGCACGGATTTCATTCTGCACCACAGCTGGTTGTTGGGTATCTGTACCCGATTCATTCTGGTTGCTAACATTCAGAGCAACTTCTTGTGCTTTGGGCTGCTTAAAAGCATACTTCATGAGGTACGCTACCGCTCCTCCACCCTGCGTGCGCTCTACATTGATGTGTGAGCGGTACTTCTTAGTAAGTGTAGGATTGTATGGCACGATTTTGAGATCTTCTTCATTTCTTCTTTGGTAAACAACACGATTTGTTCCTTCTTCGATGTATGTTTCTTCGACAATCATTGTGCTATCGTACCCAAATCGGCAACGACCTGCACGATTACGACAATATGAAGAATGGCGGTGGCGGTGCATAGATAAAACGAGGGCGCGCAGTTCGTCATCTTCCCGTGGACTTGGTACTTCGGCTCGAATCAGACTGTCAATGGCATCTACGTCTTCTATTACACCTCCTTCTAACCATAGCAGGATGTGATGGTGCGGTACGTTCCGTTCTTGAAACTCCAGCTTTGCTGCAAGTCCCAAGCACTTGGACACAAATAACTGTTCTGAATTCTTTTCGAGGTCTTTCACAATATCGTTGATGTACTGGTTGTAAACTCTGGCAATCAAGTCTGGGCGGTCAAACGGGCGTGGACGATTAGCTGGTGCTGTGAAAGCACTCCGATGAGTCGTATCCATGCCTAACCTAAACGCTTTACATCCGCTCGCCATACGTTCATTGTGACCGTGATGAATAGCGAAGGGGGTCCTTTTCTTGCCACAATCGCTTGCACATCCTGTGGTTTACTTTTCCAGTACTTAGAAGAGTTCACTGAGTCATCAGGAAGCGAAATGCGTCCCATAAGCCTGAATTGCGCGTCAGTCATTCCGCCAGTCGATTGATTTTGCGCTTGAACGATTTCCGTCTCTTGAACTATGCGTGCTTGCTGCTGCCGTTCTAGGTATTGAAGTTGCATGTCTTCAATGTTCGTTTGTGTGCGAAGCAACCACATTTGCATTAATGGACCACTATTATGCAAAACGTTATCTGAATACAGTCGACGCCTTGCATTTTGTGCCCAAGTAAGCTTCTGAAGATTCCACTGATCGAAACCGAGCCCTACGCTTTCTTGAGTTTTTTTTCGTGCTTGCAGATACAAACGCAGGTCAAACGGTTTATGCTCGTCGCCATACGGGTACAGAAGGGGAAATGTACCTCTCTCTGCTAGCATAGAAGACGGTTTCAGCAATTTATACCGCACTCGGGGGTTGCTGTTTGAGTTTACTGCAGCCCCTGCTTGCTCCGTGTCGCCTGTGATAGCTGCGTGTTCTTCCGTAACTGTGCCCTCAGTCAACTGAGGCACCTGAGCCTCGACATGGTACAGACCGCCTGGATCGACTACGAAGGTTCTCATCATGGATGGTCCAGCTCAAGGAGCATCTTCGGACATTGGACCTGCACCTACGTTGTCACCAGACACTGTTGCAGTTCTGGTGCCCTCATATCCGCGCACTATGACTCCCTCGTTCGCAGCTTGCGAGCTTACGTCAACCGTATTTTCTTCTTGTGCCTGCATTTGCTCCGTTGTCAGCATCGCTCGATACCGCTCTCGCACCACATCAGGTTTGGGCTGAATCACCTCGTAAAGTCTCGGAACCATGTGTTTCAGGTTGATGTCTTGGATAAACGCTCGCAGGTTTGCTCGTGTATAGTGAGCAGGATCCAGAGAAGGAGGCCCTGCGCCCCAAAGAAAACTATACCGCGTGCTGCTCTGTCTGTGTGCCGGGAGAGCGAGTGCTGCAGTTCCTTGTAGTCTGAGAAACGAAGGGCCACATCCTGTGACATAGGACATGTCCATAAACGCTTGAGTGGTGGCAAAAAGCGTATTCAAGTTTAAGGAGTTCGAGTGTAATGCTCTTGAACGGTATATGCTTCGTATTTCTTCATTAGTATGGCGTCTACGAAATGTGACCCCCCATCCTGAATTTCGTTTCATGCCACAACAGACTCCGTGTACCTCTTTTCCTAAAAGCACACACCCACACCACTTGCAACTATGAATTCGTAGCGTCCAGTCTTCGTACGGACACGAACCATAGGTGTGTGAAAACTCACCGCATCTTCTGCATCTGCGAATTCCTACGGTGGAAAACGTCTCAAACTCAGGAAGGTTTGCACGAGTGGCTGGATCAATCCATGCTTGAGCAGCATCGGAATCCCATGCGTAGTAAATGCGATACAATCCACGATCTGGACGTCCGGCAAACAGCATGACGGTCGAATCAAGCTCTTGGAGCGATTGTTGTTCTTCTGAATGAATAGCAAAAGTAGGAACCTGCTGAAGCTCTGACTCAGCGGATGGTGCGGGAGCTGGAGTGATTTCATCTTCTTCAACTTCCATCGGAGCAGGCATCTCTTCTTCGACATTAGCCCGAGGATGGGTTTCAGTGGTTCTCGTGGTACTTGGAAGTGATCCACCGATGATTGGAGCTGTAATGTAATGATTTCATCTTCGTTCAAATTCGCGACGACGACTGGATCTTGCACATGCTGACCAGTTTCGTTTACTTGTACTTCATCTGGAGCATCTTCGACAGTAACCGTTGCTCTTTCGGGTCCTTCCACTCCTGCGATTGTCGCGCCTTTGTTTTCTCCAGAACCTCTTCTTCTTCGTCTCCATCTCACGCCTCCATAGTTTTGTCTCTTTTCTTCTTCTTTATTCATTTTATTTTGAGCTTGTGCTAGCTCTTCGAATCTATGACAAAGTTTATGTAATATAAAAAACAAACACAACTAAACCGTGTGAAGAAAAATGTTTGATCTTTGGTTGCAGTTTGTTGCTTTGCACCCACCGGGGCTGGTTGCATGCAGCTGTCTTAATTAAAAAAAAAGCTGCAAGACTTATTTTTTACCAAATGCAACTCATGCGCAGCACAGGGACTCTCGACACACTTCTGTTGAAAAGTGACGGACGAAGTGTGCCCAGCCGGTTTTCAAGCTGTATGCCGTTTAACCCGCGTCCGGTTGTTGGGATGGGTTTGCTATTACTCACGGCAATACTCCCTGACACGCAGTGGAGCAAGCGCTTTCCAGCCCCCAGAGGTACGAAACGGCGGCCGCCCCAGACCTTATACCAGCAAGGTCTGCTGGTATAAGGTCTGGGAAACCCTCAAGACTTCCTGAATCGCCGTCAAACGATCATTGTACCACGCAGCACCTGACTTTTCCCAGATCCGTGGTACTCAGTGGGTTACTACGATGGCGGCCTGCACACGAGCTCGGCCTTGCCTAGGTCCCAGGGCTGTGAATCACAGCACTCAGTCTCTTGTCATAGAGTGCTGTGGCCCATGCCTGAAATTTGGAGGTTGTTTTGTGGTTAGGGTCAAGAGCCGAGTTGTCTGACCCGGTTCATCATCAGTGCACCATATATGCTGTTTTGGAGCCTGAGGGTCGGAGGTGTAATAACGTATTCTGACTGATTGGTCAGCACTTGGGCGGCGCACGGCACTGTAGCAAAGTGCACTCGATAACTATTGGGTGGGAGTGCATTTGCGTGCCACGGGTCAGACGTGTAGGGAGATTTGGCGCGAAGGGGCCCCCCCTCATACTGATGACAATCATTACTAGGGAGATGGCTCGTGGTGCACCTCTGACACGTTCTGAACAGCTGAAAATCATGGAATTAGTAGGTCAGGGTATGATTCCAACAGATATACCCCGAAAACTCAAGCGCAGCCCGAAAACAATCAGCAACTTCATCAAGAAGCCCGCTACATACAAAACAAAGCGTTCTACCGGCCGTCCTACGTCACTATCCCCGGCCAATAAGGGGAAAATTAAGCGAGAACTATGCCGTAACACTTCATCTTCCAGAAAACTTTTCAAAAATCTAAATTTGACTCTATCAAGAACTACCATATAACGTTAGTTTAACCGTCAAAAATTTTCAAGTACACAAAAATGAGGAAACCTATTTTTTTAAAAAGATAATCACAAGAACAATCGTGTTGAATGGTGTGCTAAAAAGGCTTATTGAAAAACGGAATGGAATAATGTTATCTTTTCAGACGAAAAAAAGTTTAACCTTGATGGTCCAGATTGCTAAAAATTTTATTGGCATGATCTACGAAAAGAAAAGAAAGACGTTGTGACCAGGCATGCAGCAGGCGCATCAGTAATGGTTAAGGCTGGAATCTCGACGAAAGGAGCAACTGATATGGCTTTTGTTGAAACTTATATGAACTCTAAGAAGTATGCTGACGTTCTAGAAAACTATCTTCTACCTTTTGCATACTCTAGGCACGGAGAAGAATTCATTTTTCAGCAAGATAATGAACCTATGCATAAGTCTAATTCTATGAAACATTGGTTCAATAGTCTAAATTTGTCGGTTATGGAATGGCCTAGGCGCTCTCCTGGCCTCTACCCTATCGATAACATCCGGGGAATGTTGGCCCGAATGGTTTATGGGAAAGAAAGGCAATTTGATACAGTTTTTGACTTAAAAAACTGTATCAAAGATTGCTGGGAAAAGATTGACTGTAATGTTATCAATCCTTTCATATAATTAATGCCAAAGCATTTTATAAGTGTTATACAGGCTAAAGGAGCAAAAATAAACTACTGAACTCGCGTTAGAATAAAAAAGATGCAATAAAGGTTACGTTTTTGAAACAGTATTTTTACTTCAAAATTTTTTTAAACTGATTTTGTTTGTTTTACTGTATTCAAAACGTCGATTTTTGAAAAATTTTCACCAGGGATATTATTTTGAAACAGACTTTACGTAGAGATGGATCTCGTGGCAGGGTAAAGTATAGGAGGGTTTGATTTTCACAAAAACAATAAGTTTTTACGCTTCAGCGGGCTCAAAAACGCACTACCAAATGTGTACATAAACCCTGGAGTACAAGCGCTGTATTTTTTTCCTCCGGTGTGGGCTGCAATTGGGAATCATTCTTGTAATCGAGACTGGTTCATATCCTGCGAACTTAGTTTTCTTTTCCATACGTTTGAGTTGGGTGGTGCGAGTATGGCGTGTGAAGCAGCAAACTTCACATGAGCGTTCATGACGATGGCAAACGCAGAAGCTCTCGGTCTTTTAGATGGCGCGAACGCTCTTCTCCTTTCTCAGAGCCTCGCCTACGAACAC
This sequence comes from Agarophyton chilense, assembly GCA_030374765.1. NCBI lineage: Eukaryota > Rhodophyta > Florideophyceae > Gracilariales > Gracilariaceae > Agarophyton > Agarophyton chilense. The sequence goes on from JARGXX010000129.1 coordinate 985,383, forward strand.
GCGAACGCCCCCCCACTGCCTTCTTATCCAGACAGAAGGGGGCGGGGAGGGGAGCAGCCCATGAGCCCGATGTCGGCCACTTCCACCTGTCCAAAGCTCTTTGGAACGCACTGGACCCCCTTTCTCCACATGCAGCACCCCCCACCTCCCCCCGAAGGCCGAACAGCGGAAGACCAAACGTTTGCATCGCACAGACCGCCCCGCACACCAAATCAGCACCCGCAACTCTCCAATGGCTGTAAGCCAATTACACTGAACAAAGAGTATACAGGACCGAACAGCCACCGCACCACCTTACAGCGAGGCCCAAAACACCGCACACGTACAGACCTCTCATTGGTCCACGCAATCATATACAGACAAATGGACGGCACAAATTCTCACAAACTGGCTACGATGTCAGACAACAGCCGGCAGCATGGCACGAACGGAATCGCCTTCAACACCCCGCCGCACCCCGATACATGGCAAACCGATCCAACGACGATCCCGCAGCGATACACTCCCCGATCACCATCGCGGCGGGAATCACATCCATGCACGAATGACAGCAGTCCATACGGCCTTCAGCAAGGCTGATTCCGGCCCAAAAAAGCATACAATACCACGCCAACCAAGCCAGACGCCCAACATTCATCGAAACCAAGCAGGAGGGAATCGAATCGGATGGCGAAAACCCCCATTGCGAATGCAGAAACCGGAATAAAACCCCAGAAACAGGCTCTCACGAGCCACGATAATGCAAACAGGAAAAACATCCTTGAGACACTCCAGCAGCTCGAACGGCAGCAAACATCAAACCAAAGGACCACATCATACTTTTTCAAGAAGGAGCGCTGTAATTATGAAAGCAGACCGGGACAACCAAATCTCCTTGAATACGACAAACCCGACGCACAGGCTATATCCACTTCCCGAGATAAGACCACCAACAACCCCACCGATCACCAAACCAAACGAAGACAAACCCAGAAACAATATCAAGACAGCAGGGATACAACGACAACCAAACACCCGGTAGAACACCACAACACAACGAACAGGAACAAGACCGGCAGATAGCCATCAGGACTCCACAGTAAACCGTATCAATCGTACGAACGACAGACACTCATCGACCACAAAAGCTCGCTCCACACTCCGCCTGGTCACAACAACACTACCCTCTCCGGGAATATTCTTCTGGAAACGACTAACAACGATCAGAAACGGAAGCGACAACAGACGAAACGAAAGCACAACAGATAAAACCCACACAGGGGTCTCAGCTAAACAGGAATATAGAAACACGGTATGCAACCCTCCTAAACCGCCTCACCCTCTCACACTAACCATTCGACAAAGAGAATCAAGAACAAGCCGCCAAAGACAGAGAGCCATCGACGAAATTAGGGATGCGCTGACGTACGGAGTACAACTACACAGGCTTGGGCTACACCAAGAACGACCAGTAGATGTCACCTTCCAAGCTCCATCCAGTAAATCGGAGACGAAAGTCAACCAACGGCCAGGCCAGAGTCAGCCACACTCCCATCCGTGGAGACAGGCGTTCGATTGAAACAGTACGGACGATAGAACACAAGAACATTCTCACTCGTTTCAAGAAGAAAGCTCCACAAATCATCCAAAGAGACATTCATAGGATGAGAGATCGAAATGACCGATCATACCAACCGGTTCACACTCCAAACGCCCAACAGATAGCTAGGAACACAAAACACGAAACGCTACCGAATGCGGAAGAATCGGTCACAGGAACAGGATCCAGGAAAATAGAAAAACCCAGCAGAGCATACCATGAACCAGAGCCACGACAAACACCCAAAACCGAAACAACATTGCAAATAGCACTTTGGAACAGCCGTAGTGCACTCAACAAGTAAAAAGGATGGGAAGCGGGGATCCTGCTGGCCTTCTCTCTTCTTCAGTCAAATAAAGGGGTTGGCCAACGCCATGTGAGATTTGCTGAAGAAGCTGCCCCACAACACCTGATGGAAGCTGTATGGATATGTACAACACGATATGCAGAAGACCTGTGCATTATTGTTACGGGCGTAATGGGAATCGCCCTCCTATTAGCAGGTGCGAAAAAAGTGGCAGAGCAGTAGGACTTGGTAATGAACGGGATGATCGTAGGCTACAACACCAAAATGGGCAAAAAAACCGGAATTGAATACCCGAACTGTCTCGCGAACGTTCCGCAAGTGTAGGACCTTGGCCCCCAGAACAAGCTCTTGTCTGTTATACAATGACTGGTGGGTCAGCGTACGGGTATCGACCGGTGGTAGCGTGGTAGAGCGGGTCCTAAGGTTCGAATCCTTGACAGAGGCACTCCCACAGTACTTGGTGCATCGGGCTGGCGTTTACTGCGTAGTTCTACAGGTCGGAGCTACTGTAACGTTGGCTTGAAGACCAAAGGGTGGAACTAATATACCAAAAAGGGTTATTTAGTATCTTAATGGGGCCTACCTTACACTAAGGGAGAAGCGTCACTCGAGCCGAGTAAATAGTACTGGCGAGGCACTGGGATCTCCCTGGCACTGTAATGTTAATCTATTACACTAATTAAAAATAATAATAATCTAAATCAGTCCATCTGAGGTCGGCCAGTCTACGTGGCATCTGTCAGTTCCCTCAGAGCCCGGCAGCTTACAGGGCTCAACCGTTATCGTTGCTCCTTCACATATCTCCCTCCTTAGGATTCAACCGTCACGGCGAAGTATATATTGCCTCATGATTGACCCAGAGGACGTGAGCACTTCGTTTCTTTCGGTACCATTGGTCGCGACGGGAGGTCGCGTCATCATCGCCTGCGGGGATGCTGGGAAGCGTTAGCTGACCATTGGCGTCGGAGTGGCAATTAATTAGCCTAAGGACTGAAACTCCCGCGCGCCGTGGGCGCCGGCCATATGTGCATCTCCGGCGCGTTCTTCGCGTCGCGTTGCAGAAATGGTTCATTGGCTTCTTCTCCTCTGATAGTCATTGAGGCCTTCCTTAGTCTACGCTGTTCCCTTGGCGACCCTCCGCGCTTCGCCCACCGTGGTTCACGCTTTTTAGTCCGTTTGGGTCACTTCCGTCACCTCGCCTTCACATCGTGGTACTTTTCCATTGGTCGCGCGCGATATCGAACTCGCCTTATAAGTCCGTCTGATATGCTATTCTCACTCCGGAATTTGTGGCTTCCGTCGGTCGTCCTATTCACTTCCGGGCGGACCATCCTGTGTGCAGCGCCACCATGGTTTCGAACAACCAAGCAGGCAGCTCCTCAGGGTACCAAGTGGTGTACGAACGTCCCGGGGACCACTATGACCATACAATCAGACGGAATCCGCGGGCAGTACGTCATGCCATTTTGCCGTCCTCTGTGGAAGAATACCAGAGGTTTTGCCATTTGTATCTCGACGCCCGAAGGTTTGCCAAGATACCCGATTTCCGGAGGGGCAGCAAGAATGCACGCAGCGTTTCGTGGTATAGCCGATGGTTGCATTGTCCTGTGGATCCGCGTTCTGCGATGCGCTGTCGCACCCTCATCCAAGCGGACATGCCGTACGTCCGCTGCGAGGAGGAAGCCGAATACCAGTTCAGGGTGAACAAACTCCTTTCGGATCTATACACGGACTTCATCTCGCCTCATGCGCGATTTTCTCCAGCGGGTCACAACCTCTGGGCGCTCTTGTGTTTCCGACCGCCGTATGACCCCCTGTTTTGGATGTCCAATAGGGTCTATTGGACCGAAATGCACAAGCCCGATGGTCGTTTGTGTCAATCTCTGGGGTTCTTCTTTTGTTGGCACCAGGTGTAGTTTCACGAAATGAGCGCAGACAAACGTCTTCCGTTATATTTTTCACTTCCGCACGAGGATGAGAACCAATGGGCCATGTATTGGCGTGTCTCGCCGCTCCTCTTGGTTCCCACACCGTCTGCAGTGGCGTACCACTTGTCCCACCTCATGGGTGATGACAATGACCAAAGGTGGTGGCTATCCTGGCAGGTACTCTTTGTTGGGTTTCGGCATGATGTCATTTATGGCCTTCCTGGATACCGCGAAGTACGAAATCCGTGGTTCTGTCCGTTCGGAGGATTGGAGGGCATGGTACGACGAGAACATAACCGATCCTTGAAGTCGCCTAATCCCACTACCAGACATCATGATCCGTTTTCTAAGGAATTTGGGCATCCATAATATCGTCCGTGGGACCGAATTCGACGTCGAGGAGACAGGGACCCTTTTGGATCTTGTCGTACAGGTGGAGAGGGGGAAGTCTCTCGGGTTCCTATGCTATGACCACGATACCGACTCGTTCTTGCGGATCCCGCTACATTCGCAGGTTCGGGACGAAGCTCTTTCTTATCCCTCCAAGCCTTTGAGGAATCAACCATCGGACATCCCGAGGCGTCATGTGCCCGACCATTATCCGAATGCCATTGGTTCCGATCCCCTTTGCTTCGAGGCTGATGTGGAAGTTACAACGTTGGTTCCTGCTGGTATGTTCGATGGAGAATCCTTCGGTGAAGATCCCTTGGTCCTACCCGTAGAGGGCGTTAATTCTCCGGTCGAATCCGCCGTGGTGTTGTCGACCGCTTCCTCTCCTCCAGCTCCCCCGGGCGCTGCTCCTTAGGATGAACTCTTATATGAGCCGCCCGTCGCCCAAGTGAAAATCTTTCCTGGCGAGGTTATTGTCGAAGCCGAGAGTCTTGCAGGTGATGCGCTTGCTCAAACGTCCACTGGGGGCGTCAACATCGCTCCGTCCTCTCCGCTGCCACACTTTCCCGCTTCGGTCAGGGCTACAGCCACGGATCTCCGTCATGTCTGCCTTACCGTTGGTATCACTTACTCGATGAACATTACGAATGTCCTGAGGAAAGCTTGCTCCTGGACGAGTCTCTCGGCGCGCTACGCCACGCCTGGCCAACAGGGTCAAGATCTGAAGACCGCTATGGTCAATCTCCAGCAGCAGAATGCACAGATGATGTCCCAGAGGGTTACTGCCGACTTGGATGCTTGATATGGTCTCAATTTGAGTGACAGGGAGGCTTCCGATGGTGACAATAGTTCTTCAGGTGAATCACGGCCGAAGAAGCGTGCCCGGCTCGCTGGGGCCGTCTTAGTGGTCCAGTTGGCTCCTCGGGTGACCCTAGTCCCGCTTTCGCTCCTGCAGGTTCCAAAGAGAACGATGGGGTAACTCGTGCGCCGCCTCAGTGAGTCCTGTTGGTGTTCGGATCGCTTTCGCGAACCTTGAGGTCATGGCGAGGGCTGGTAGGCCTCTTTTAGTTATTAAAGTAAAATAATTCTTGTGCTTTCCCGAGGTCGCTCCTGTATCTCAAACGTGCGCGCCCCGGGGAGGCGTCCAAACTTGAGAGCGTCGCCGGTCTTCCTCCGGTGTCGCCGAGGACTGGCTTTGTTTCCTGATTCGGGCGCTCCGGCGAACCGTGGTGTCGGGAGGCATATCGAGAGGCGTCTTGGTATTATACGGGCCAGTGGTTGCCCCCTCCTCCCCCCCTGAAGGCTTCTCTACGTGCGGCCGATTCTGTGCTAATAGCGGGGGATAAAATTAACCGGAATGGTTTGAGGCTCTTGCCAAGTATCTTTCTCAGCTGTGTAGCCGAGCCAACGGACGCGATAGCGCATAATTCCATCGTCTCCCCGACTGGCCGAGATCATGCGCTCAATCACATATTCCGGTTGGAATTCATTATCCGGCAGGAGAGTGTGGTCCAGAGTGGCGAATTCATCGCAGTCGGTTGTGTAAAGGAGCCATGATAACGGTTGAGCTCTGTAAGCCGCAAGGCCCTAAGGTCTTTTACAGGCGACACGTGGAAGGGTCGACCTCAGGTGGATTCATGTAGATTATTGATTTATTTTAATTAGTGTAATAGATTAGCATTACAGTGCCAGGGAGATCCCATCGCCTTGCCAGCCCTATTTACTTGGCTCGAGTGAGGCTTCTCCCTTATAGTACGGTGGGCACCGTTAGGATGCTAAACAACCCCCTTTGGTTCGTTAGTTCCACCCTTTGGTCTTCAAGCCATCGTTTCCGTAGCTACAACCTGTAAAACTACGCAGTAAACGCCAGCCCATTGCACCAAGTACTCTGGGGGTGCCGCCGTCAAGGATTCGAACCTTAGGACCCGCCGTACCACGCTACCACCGGTCGGGAACCGTACGCTGACCCAACTGTCATTGCGTTACAGGTTGGAAGAGATGGGTCATCGTCATTGGAATTGACCTCGGGGCAATGGGGCTAGTCGGGTTTGCAGAAACTGCCTTAGCGGATGTGGGGACTTGTGCGTCGACCTGAGGTCGAAGTGATTCCGCTGGACCAAGGGGCTAGGACTCTGGTGATGCAGGAGAGCTGGTAGCCCGTGTCCCCCGGTCAATATATACAGTGTCCTGTAGGCCATCAATTAGTAACGTGATGGTGTGTTCATTGGCCTTAAGGACTTTGTATGGTCCCGTAGAGCGGGGTAAGAGCTTGCGTGTAGTGTACTCGAGTTCATCAGTGTCCTTCGGTGGCCGGTCCAGGTAAACAAGTTCTCCTTTCGAAAAGTTCGGTGTGTTATAAATGGCTTTGACAAAATTGAACTTGTAGCACCGTTGGGCTTTGGCTAGTACAGCTCTGGTCGATTGGATAGTGCGGTTGATGCGTCGGCGCGAGTAGTGCTTCGCCTATGTCGGATTCATCCCTTCGGTTATGTCCTGGGGTATGATGGACTCCTGAAGGTCAACAGCTTTCGGCAGCGGCGATCTCGTTAGCGTTAAGTCGAAAGGCGTGTCCCCGTGGAAGCGTGCACCTGCGTGTTGTTGGCATAAACCAGTGGCTTAACGTAGTCGTCCTATTCCCATTGGTGCTCCGATACGTAGTGTACCAATCGTTACAGAAACGTGCCGTTGAAGCGTTTGGCTTGGCCATTGGTCTGCAGGTGGTACGCCGTGGTGGTCACATGTTTGATACCTAAGTTAGCACAAACATGGGAGAAGAATTCGGATACAAACCGCCAAAATATATAAAGGTTGAAGTTAACTTGAAACGCTTGGTTTCCGTCCGCTATAGCTTTCAGTTAGCTTTGAATCATATCTAAAACCCTTTCTTTGAAAACCGCCAAGTGCTCGTCGCCTCCATTTTGCGTCTTTTTGGTCGTAAAGCGATTATATCCGAGCACGAACGAAGAGGTGAGAGAATATGAGTTGGAGACTCTCAGAACAGGTATAGAAAGCCTGAGAATTTGTGTTTATGTATGTAAAAACACAGTGAGGCATTACAGACTAATGTGATCATGTCAATATATATTCACGTAAACAACACAAATATAAACTCAAATACATATGTACCGGTAAAAAAATGTAATCTTACGGGAGACGAAGTCACTGAGACCCCCCTAGGGGGACACGAGTATGAATTGAACCGATGTAAGATGAGCAAGGAACAGATTTCCAAAAAGTAACTTTGTGAATATGTCAGCAACATTTCGGTTTGGAGGAACGTACGTTACAGAGACAAGTTTGCTTGTTACAGATTTCAAAACATTATGATATCGAAGTTCGATATGCTTGAATTTTCGCATACCGAATTTGTTTTTTGTCCATCGGATGGACCCCAGGTCTTCCTGGAACACGTAAATTGGATACTGTATTGCGTGCCTGAGCTCGACAAATATATTTGTTGTTTATGAGATCAGCTTGATACATTCTGACAAAGCGTGAAAATCAGATTCTGTCGTGGACAGTGCTATCTATTTTGCATCTTAGAACTCCAGATACCTGGAATATTGCCAATATCAATCCCGTACCCACCCCCCCGCCAACACTCTCCCAAGAGCGACTTTTTCAATGTCACGGCCCCATTCAGCGTCAGAACACGCACTCACTGTCTGGGAGACGTTCTGGTGTATGCGTAGACCAAAATTCTTAGTGCCTATGAGGTACCGTTATGTGATGACCAGACACGTGGGCCATTCTGTTGTTACGACGAGGGAAAGGGATTCGAGTTAAAGAGGACGATATGGTAAGAAAGGTGAGGGTGGGTAAAGGCAAATACAGTCGGCCGGGCCGGAGGTCTCACTTCTCCTCTGGTTTCTTTTCTTTCTTCCCTCTTGGGTGTTTTCTATTCTCTTTAAGTAGACTTTGTGCTCCCCCGGGTCTCTTACCCCGAGTGCTCTTTTCCCGCGGTCTCTATCGCCTCTGTCTGCTTTTGACCCTTGCTTTGGTCTCTCTGTCCTCGCCCTTTCCTCTTGGGTCTTTTATCACTGAACCTTCCATATTCAATGCCCCTTTCAGTGTCCCTTGAATGCCTGTGCTTGATTCCATGTTCGTGTGTAGGTTGCTCTTTGTCAGTCTATTCTAATTAATATCATCAGCATCCATGTTTACACGTTTCTAAATAGTCTTATATTGCCCTCATCTACACTAAGACTTCCACATACCCCCCAGTCACCTCAAACATCTCATGAATCATTTCATTCGTTTGAGGAGACTCTCTGTGGTATTGCAGTCTGAGTCTGGAAGCAAAAAGCAAGATATTCTGAGTTTCCTGAATTGAGTGGCCACTTCTTCAGGGTTTGATGTTTATTAATCAGACCCATGTCTCACTATCGAGTTCGTATCTCGACTCGAGATCAACGCAGAGTGTTCCCGTTGTCGCTACCAAGTTTACCTTTTGATACATCTTGATATTACGTTTAATGAGTGCGTCTGCGATGTTGACAGTACCAGGTGTCCATCTGAGCACATCCAGGTCTTGCGCTTCAAATCTGTGCCGTATACGCTCCACCGTTTGTCGGGGGCGGTACTCTTTTCCGTCGTGTAGAGTAGTTATTTTGTCATACAATCCTCGGCTGTCAACATTGAGGACATGTTTGATATTACAGGCGGGATCAAATGAGCGTACCGAGCTGCGCAAATGAAAACCCCTGTCGTCAAAATCTGCGCATTCCAAGATCTCAGCTCCGTAGGACTAATGGCTTACTCTTTCTTGCTTGTGGCTCGTCGAGTCGATGATGTGATAGACCTGCTTTATACTTTCTGTGTCGCAAAGAATGCCCGTGATAGTCCCAGTTTGTCCATAGCACTGACTCTTGCCTACGTTGAAGGCGGCATCTGAAAAATTGCAAACTTGAACGTTAAGGACTTCCCCTGCAGGCTGGTGATGCACAAGCGACGGTGTCAAGACCTTCAATTCCTGAAGCATTTTTTTTGCTTCCCTTATATGGAATACCTTCAAACAACTGAGCTTCTGTTGAATTGCTGATGCCACATATGAAGCCTGTGGGAGGACACCACTCCCGAGCCAGATCAGTGTGCCAGCGAGTCCTTTGTAGAGGGTGACTTTAGCGGGAGTTACTTTCTCGTTACTGGCCTGGCGTCTAGATCGTGAAATTGGGATGGGTTTGACTGTATCTATATAAAGTTTCATGTTAAGTAGAATATCACCATTTTGAAATTGCTCAATGTCGCATCCGTTGAAGTTCATTTTCGTGTCGAGGAGTATCTCACTGATCTTGAATCGGTTCTGTAATCTTTGACTTTACTGTTCCATGTGTTCGACTGATTCACTGATCAATAGATCGTCCGTGACCTTCACCAGTAAAAGAATTTTTTTCCTTGTGCATCTCTGAGTTGGTATAGCTGACTTATCCCAAAAATTCTTTCGAATCCTACCTCGGTCAATAGCCATTTTTCAAAATTTTTTTTCCATTGCCTGCCTGCCTCTACAATTCCGTATGGTAGTTTTTTAAGGCGCCATAAGTGATGTCTGAGACCATGCCATTCACGGGGAGGCCTAACATAGATCTCTCTTTGTATCGTTCCACTCTGAAAATAGACTCCCTTCACGTCTGCGTGTCCTGATCTGAATCTGAAGAATTTCGTCAAACATAGGAGAAGCCGAATGACTGCAAACTGCGCTGTAGACGAATACTTCCGAATGTCTTCCTCCTCGGTGTCGCGATTACCATGAGGAACGAGTCTCGCTTTCATCGATCTGATGCCTTTTTCATCAGTTTTTACTTTGTAGATGACGTGTGAATTGATCACATTTGCCTTGAGTGGTACATCATGATCGGGTACTTCTACATAAGCGTCTGCCCAGTTCGAATTGTGTTCTGTAGCAAAAGATTCATCCAAAATCCATGGGGGGGCGAACTCGAGTCTGCTGCGTGAGACTTGAGCGTTTCCAATTCGGTCATGGATATCCTCCGATATCCTGGATCGATCAGATTGAAGAACCTGTGGTAGGACTGGCTTGTCTGCAAGTGTTAGGTTCCCGATGTCTTTCTCAGGAGTTCCGTTAAATGTAGATGCCTTAAGTGTTGGATGGAACCTCGCGGTGGGAGTATTAGAACTATCGTCGATGTCCATCGCTAATACCGGGGGGGTGGGGGATCATCTGAAACTAACGTCGCCATTTCTTCGAACCGAACTTCACGTGTCATGAGGCTCGTGGCCTGATTCGGCTCGGGTACGTGGCTGGTGGCAACTTCAGACATCTCGGGCTGGTGATTCTCCTCCAATAATTCCGGTGAGAGTTCGCTCCATGTCTCGTAATCGAAAGAACCTTGGAGGAGTTCATCTGTCAACCTGCTTTTTGGGGACGAGGCGTATGTCCTCAGAGGCGACTGCCATTTGTCGTCCTCGAGCTCATCTTTTGCATTGCACTAGTGTTGGTTGAGGTTCAACAACAGTGGCTCGGACCCACTCTGTCTTGACGTTATTCTTGCTGGTATTAAAGAACATGTAGACGGGGGTTCCCGGTGGAAGGTATTTGCGATGGACAGTCAGATGATCTTTCGCTTTGATGAGTTTCTGGATAGCTCTGAGTGCTACTTGTTCACGATGTGCGTCTAGTAGTTCTTGCGTTACTATGCTTGCTGGGAGTCCGAGGATGGATGGTGAATACATTCTGGCTAGTTGGAAGGAGCTCAGCAGTCGAGATCCTGAGAAAAGATTCGTTAGGAACGATGATGGGGAGATAAGCTGTTCCGGCGATAGGTCGTCGAACTCCTTTGCAAGACGATTTAATATAATCTTCAGAACTCCGTTGTTCCTCTCCACGATGCCTGTTTTATTGTGGCTGCGTGAGGGTCTTGGCTTCGTAGTAATCCCATGGTTCCCCATCAATCTTGCCATTGCCGGAATGTGAAACTCAGGGTCGGAACTAAAAGATTGTGGAGCTCCGTGGGAGTTAATGCAGATTTGGGCTATGAGGTTAGTCATGACTGTGACGTTTCGTGACTTGACAACAACGCGTTTACCGTATCTTGTTCCGGTATCTACCAGATTCCGAACAATTATCTCGCGATCCATGTGGTTGAGCGAGACAAAGTCGGCTCGAAGTTCTTGGTTAAACCCTTCGTTGACGTGGGAAAGGGAAACTTTCTTCGAGTGTATTGGTCGACCTTCCGAACTACAGATATCCCATGCGTCATATACTTTATCGAAAGCTTCAGATAGAGTGGGTGTCAACATGTTAGCGTCTTCATATAGAGTCTTCATCTTTTCTGAATGAGCGTGAGTAAAACGATGCACCTTTTTTGCCAACGTGAGTTCTTTTCTGCCATGGGAGTTTGCCATCAGACTTTTCGCTGTAGAGAGGGAATGTGGGACAATTTCCAGCCTCAACCTTGTGTCGGATTCGTCGGATGCCAGATAGGTTGTGAACTTGCGAGGATTATTGTCGTTGGGTCTACGGAACTCGACATAAGGCGAAGAAGGAAGGTTAAAAGTGTTCGAATATCGCTTTACGTCCAGTCCAAGGATTAGAGGCGAAGATCCATCTACTAGGTCAAACGTAAACGCCGTAGGTTGCCCTTTCAGGTCAGGTGTAACTACCGTTCATTAATACTTGATCATTTTAGCATCTGCACAGTGCATTCCCCAACCATGTAGATAAACGTCCCGGGGGTTCTCTAAATTGAGAGGTATTCCTAGGGCGTCGCATAGTCGTGTGGCGTTGTCGATTCCTCCAGTAGATGTTGGAGGGCCTTCATCTAAGATTTGGTTAGGATCCGGCTGGAGAGCCCCGAATCCTACTGACGAAAAAAGGACTTGGTCGAATTAGGAGTGACAGTGGGGTTGTTGTTTACGATACCATCGTTACGAACATCATTATCTTTCATTGTTCTTGGAGCGGGATCTGCTTGGTCTAACTATCGCTTCTTTTGTGCTACGTTTCGTTCCGCGAACTTCCCGGCCATAATCTGTGAACATTCCGGCTTGTCTCTCAACAAACGTCCGACGATTCCACATGCCTTGCACTTAGAGTTAGCTTTCCGAGATGAGAATCGCGATTCTCGGTTGCGAGTTCTGCACTGGTCGCTGTTGCGAGTCTGGACTAAAAGCAGAGATCCATGAGCCCTGGAATGGTCTTCACGAGCGACATTGGTATTGACTGTGATTTCGCTAACAGCTCTTATAGCTGAATCCAGGGATATACATGGTCGAATCTTTCCAGTCAATGAGGGAACAGAATCTTCTCCTAGTTTGGCCAAGTTGGCAGTTAGGGCGTTTGTATGAGCTTTAATCTCGGTTGAGACAGCTTCTCGTTCGAAGGTCGTGAATGTGAGGACTTCTTCGATGTGTTCCCTTGCGGTCTTCAGTGCATCTAATCGAGACCTTGAGACAGAAAGCTTCTCGAATAAAGGGTTTGGTGGGCTGCGGTGGCAGTCATTTATCAACTGGAGAATGATATGGTTGGTCGTAGATTCTGGAAGTTTCGCATTCTCTATCAATATCATCGCAAACAGTTGACTGTCCCTTGCCGAAGGTCCGGTATTGCAGTTGGCAATATAAAGCCTCGAGAGATCCTTTTATCGTCTTGCGTATGTCATGGGGGACTCCGTAGAGTTCCTGACGCACTGATGAATGTTTTGCATCATCACAACCAGGTGTTTCACGTTCTCCGTAGGAGTGTCCTCGGCGATAAGTTGTATGATTGCATCAATCATCTTACTGTAGTCGGGGTCATCTTGGTGAGGTTCCAGACCGACGAAATCTTCCAAGATAGCGTTTTCAATGATGTTCCCCGATGCTTCATCAAGAGCGAGGTAAAGCGTATCTCCGAGAGAGGTCCAGGTAGCTTTAGCATACTTACATCCTCCTTTTGCCATCCGTTTAACTACTCTGGCCCATGCTAGGACTTCTTTACGCCACTTATATTTGATCGTGTCGGGAAAGAACGGCGGGGTATTGATAGGTTTCCTCGGAACAACAGAAATAGCTGGGCCCATAACTGTATTATGACCAGATACGTGTGCAATTCTGTTGTTATGACGAGGGAAAGGGATTTTAGTTAAAGAGGACGATATGGTAAGAAAGGTGAGGGTGGGTAAAGGCAAATACCGTCGGCAGGCCTGGAGGTCTCACTTCTCCTCTGGTTTCTTTTCTTTCTTCCCTCTTGGGTGTTTTCTATTCTCTTTAAGTAGATTTTGTGCTCTTCCGGGTCTCTTCCCCCCGAGTGCTCTTTTCCCGCGGTCTCTACCGCCTCTGTCTGCTTTTGACCCTTGCTTTGTTCTCTCTGTTCTCGCCGTTTCCTCTTGGGTCCCTTATCACTGAACCTTCCATATTCAATGCCCCTTTCAGTGTCCCTTGAATGCCTGTGCTTGATTCCATGTTCGTGTGTAGGTTGCTCTTTGTCAGTCTATTCTAATTATTATCATTAGCATCCACGTTTACACGTTTCTAATTCGTTTTATATTGTCCTTATCTACACTGAGACTTCCACAACCGTACGATCTTTTTCATGTAGTTCCAATAAGCAATTGACGGAGAGCTAGAAAATTTGCCCAGCATGGACACCGCAGTCGCTGAGTCCGGGCGTGTTCTATTGAAAAGCAATAGTAGACTTCCAAGCACTTATTTGAAGGGAATATTGCCGTCATGAGCGACAATGGGAAGCACTTGGTCGTAAAGGAAATGATCATATCGGAAGGGGGTTGAAAGTGAAATGGCATCTTGTAAACGACACAGTTGAATGATCTTGTTGATAAAAGGTTCCTGATGCTGAAAGACTTGGTCTACTCGTTCATCGACAGAGTCTCCGAGACAAAGGTCTTTTCTGACAAGATCAGACACTTCATAGTAATTGGGCAGTTTCACTTTCACCGAAGCGGTTAAAGAAGATTGTCCAAAGGTGCTGAGGTCGTCGACGTAGGCCAATACAAAAGCCGTAACAGACTTAGTAGTGTAAAACCTTTTACAAGGAGAAGATTTGAATTTGGAGAAGCTTAGACTAGATGAAATTAGAGAGATTCTCGTACCAAAACTTAGGAGCTTCACGGGTGCCACAGAGAGACTTTACCAGTTTCACAATACGGGCATCAGCGTCATGAACGTTATGGATGGTGGGTAATTTGATCCAAACAGGGCTCTCATGAGGCATGACCGCATGGAGCATATCTCCTTTGACATCAATATGTTGCCTGAACCAGGTGCTGGCAGTAACAATCACCATCATAATTCTGAGTATCTCGAAGTTTAGTACAGGTGCGTGGAGACTATCTCGATCATCATTGACCAGAAAATTGCCATGTGCGTCTAACCTAGCTTTGAAGCGATGGGTTTGGCCATTGTGGTCCCGTTAGAGCCGAAAGATGGTCTCTGAGGGCAGAGGAGGGCCATTATTAGGCTCTGCGTCAACATAAGTTCCAAGTTTGCAGATAGTTTCAAATTCTGTACGAATGACGGAGAGCCGATGAGCAGCCTCAGAAGAAGATAAAGCTTGTCGTGAAGTGGGCTTATCAGAGAATCAAATCTTCTTGGGCAAATATGGTGAGTTTGGGCGGAGGTAATTAGAGCGAGTTCGTTATCAGAGGCATAAAGGCTAGGGTAATGATCATATAAGGAAGGTTTCTCAGGATTGTGCGTCAAGGAACCAAGGCCGAAAGGAGGTGAAGCACGATGCAGACGACTAGTTGAATTGTCGCGGGACACCGTGTTAGGAAGAGAGGAAGGCAAAACATCAATTTTGATGTTAGTGCCCGAATCCAAAGACGAGTTTAGACTAGAAAATGACTGTGGAAATGAGTAAGCGGCCAAGAAAACTGAAGGATTTTGAGTAAGGCGGAGGGCCGAACAGTACTTCTCTAAAAATAGGGCATTTGGTGGTGATGACACCCTGTTGTGTTAGAACACGGTACATCCCTCTTGAATATGACCGAGATTAAAGCCTTGGCTAAGTCTTGGTTCCATCTTACCGATGTTAGCATCATTTGATTCCACGAGAGAACGGCATCCAAAATGGTCAAAGATGTTCCACATGTTGGGGGAATCAACGAACAGTTGTATGAATGGAGAAAGGCCTGTAGCTCTGTGATACACAATGTTCTTGGCCAACACGACATGTTCAAGAGCATCAGACCAGTATGATAAAGGTAGATGCCCCTGCTTCAGGTAACAACGGATGTGATCCATAGGGATAGCGATGTTCCGGTGGGCAAGTACATTGCAGGAAATGGTATAAAGTGAGATTTTGGAGATGGTGATGCTATTTCTTGCCAGGGCTTTTTTTAAGGAACTCGGATCCCCATCCGAGTGAATGAAAAGAACCAGATTATTTGTTTGCTTTTCAAAACAATTGACGTATTCCAAGATAGTATCAGATGCCTCTCCTTTCCGCTTAAGTGCCGCTGCGAAAAGAATTCGGGTATATTCATGAACAATATGACCGTATTCTGAAGAGGTTTCCACACAGGCAATATCAATGTGTAGATAACCGGGTCGGGCTGCAGGAGTTAGAAATCCTCTAGAATCACGGAGAGACTGTCCGCGTGCGCATGGGAAGCAATCAATTTTCCATGAAATAGAATCCGAAAGGACTTTGTGTATGTCAATAATTTCTTAATGACCGGCATAGAAGAGATATGTCCAAGATGACTATGCCAGAGAATGGCTGTGGTATAAACCAAAACTGTAGCGAGGGGTTGTAGGACCTGACTGTTCTGGGGAGGGCACGATGGGCTCAACCTCAGAGGAGGAATTTGAAGATACCTGTAAGGTGTGGCAGCACCAGCCACTAAATGGTGCAACAGGAGCGGCGGGCTTACTGAAAACACGTTGGTAGACGATGACTCACAGTGCACGCAGGTCCAGAAAACTTTAAAAACACTAGTCTTTCCTTTATGGTCGACTGTAAAAACCAAAAGGAGCAAAAGTATTCTATTAGGTGCTTTTCTATACAATAGTGACCGTGGTGGCCATGCTCGGTGAAGATATATCTCACCAGCAACCCTACATATGGTGGCGCTCCTTGCCACGTGGCCACGAGGAGGTACACTTAAGGTGCGCCTTTCCACTTACTTCATCTTATCTAAATAATACTAAATTAGCGAAACGCAAAGCTAACTTCTAACTAAACCACTGTAGTAAATGGCGCATGCTGGCAACCATACAGATCCATCACGAGACATTATTAACTCATCCGTGTAGCTCACTATGCTACAGTGCCTGACGAGGGAATGTGCTCATCATTGGAAGTGTGTGCGTCCAGGTACAATGCGAAAGAAACATTTTCAATGCTCCGATCTTCATCAGAATTCTGAAGAAGAATAAATTTGTCATCACCATCACGTGTAGGATCGTGGCTAAAGTCATTGCGATCCAGATCGTGTACTAAAAACGGAAGATGAGCCATTATAGCGATTTTGGTAGCTGAGAATTCTTTATTCGAGTCTGCCCCCCCTTCCCCCCCCACTTTCACTGTTTTGCGGAATACAGTATTAGTCCATCTTAATGAAGGCCAGCTGTACCAATCACTCGAAAGTTGTTATTTAAATCGATAATGTGGGCTACTGGGGGAATAAGAAGACAGCCAATTGTTTTGATGTTAAAGCTGGAATAGATAAAAGATTCATGGCTATATCAGAAGACACGAGCGTGTTGCTGAGAGCTACTGTGTTGCATTTAACCTGATGAAACCAAATCACTGATTTAATGTCTTGTTCGAATGCGATGATCTCAGAGTTTTCCCCGAGAAAAATGGGGGCATGGCACTTGTAGCTTCTTCATAGGCTCTCAGAAAAAGGAGTCATATTTGCAATTGAACCGGAGTCAAGCATTAAAAAGGTTATAGTTCTGCAGCCCGCCATAGTACGAGTTTTACCCACAGCTGCACGTGTATGGTTCTTATTTGAATGGAAACTTGTCTCATATTTTTCATGATGCTTGGAGTTCATGATGTTTGATTTGTTTTCTCCGTTAAACGCTTTGATTGAACCTTTCGGAAGATTCAATCGACTGCTTGGATTCGAATAATTGAGATAACAACGGTTGGTAGTATGATTTTTTCTGCTACATATTGAACATTTATGCTTGGCAGCAGTAGATCTAAGAGAGATGTTCGTGTCTAGTGATCGTACTTTACAAAGGAGACTAGCAGAAACCAAGTCCCATATGGCGGTTTTTGGTGCTTTAGTCTTCATGGCCTCCCAAACTGGACTCATTTCCCTTGCAGAGATTGAAAAAAAAAAAAGAAGAACAACAGTCAGCTCAGCGGGTAGCTTCGTTTCCATAGCGGCAACATGTTCTACGATACTTTCCATCTTGTCAATGTAGAAAACTATGGACTGACTGAAATCGTTGTATTTAAAATGGACAAGCTAGCACATCTTGACGATTCCAGATGAGGCCGATTTGGGAACATAATGATCGTCCAGGTTCTTAAACATCTTCTGCGTATTACTGACACAGAGTTTGACAATGCGTAATGCTTCATCTGATAATGCAAAAACGATGATGCCGCTGGCTCTTCCTTGATTGAACTCAAATTCAGTCTTTTTTCTTCATTAGAGCTGTAAGGATTTCGTTTATGCAAAAAAGAATTACCGATACCTTTCAAAATGCATGCAATTTCGATACGAATCCTCCAAAGCTATAAATCGTGTTTCTCGTCAAATTGTTTCATGGGATGTTTGTCAAAAAACATTTTTACTAAGAATAAAACACAATACAATGAAGAAAATTTTGCGTAGTTGCTATTTTCAGGCCCTTTCACCTCCGGAAACGAAGGAACAAGTGAGGCCTCGTTAGGTGGAGAGTTCTACAGTGAGTAGGCAATTTCTGCGACTCTATTTTTATGTATGTTGAAACTCTGTGAGGCACAAGAAAATAACAAGATCATGTTGATACATGATCATGTAAAAATTACAAATATAAATTCAAATAACAATGCACATGTAATACAAATGCAATCTTTTGGCAGAAAAAGTCAATGAGACTATACAAAAGCCACTGATGGCCTTTGAAAACCATATAGGAGAGAAGAAGATGGGTTCGCCGATGCAATACCCAGTCGGCATTACATTGATTGACAAAAAGTTTTACATACGGCACAGCGGTGGTAGATGTTGAGAGCAATTTTAGTTGCGTTTTTAAAGGACGGAAAGATTAGGGACATCCACAGATATTTAAGGCGTTTTGGGGGTTTAGGGGTTTTCGGGTACTCGCCGCTGTGAATATCTAGAAATACTCAGCAAAAGGATTAAGTCTATGGCAGAGCAGCGGTGGCGGTCTCGAAAAGTTACTACTGAAAGGGTCTTGGGGTCTTCGAGAAGTGTTGACGAGCGCAGCGTTGCTTTTAAAGCATTCACACACGTTGAATCAAATCAGCAAAAAGCAATATTTAGTCTTTTGATTTCGATTTACGCTCGCCACGCGTTGAGCAAATTACCAAAAATTTGCTCAAAGGCTATATTCGGGGGCCAAATTCCGAGAATATAGCCCCCCAATTTGGCTTTTTGCTCAAGCGAGAAGAACATATGGCCACCGATTATTGGATACCGCTCATCTTTCGCGCCAAAAAGTAGACACAGCTAGATCGTATCAACCGTGGGCACACTTGACAAGATATTCCAAATTATGTTCTATCACCCGCCAGGTTTGCATACTTAAGCTGGCACCAACTCTGCCTACACCACATCGCATGATGTTTTCATACGGGGGAGGAGATGTCCTTCCAGAAGGTGCTCCACTTCCTTCCGTACCATCACTCCCAAATCCGCCTGCGGCCAAAGATGCTGTTTCCAATCATTCTAGTACTGGTCCAACGGCACAAACAGGAACGCTGTTACCCGGTGCATCTCCTGCCTCCAAGACCCCAATTCATTTTACGCCTGGCAATGGAGAGAAGAATGGCGATACTCTCGCTGGAGTTGGCAGAGCAGCCGCGATACTGCCGCAAGGTATGTCAGTCTCCACGGCTCCCCGAACGTCAAGAACGAGAGGGGCAAACTATAACACAGTAGATAATGTTCTCATTGCCTGCTCCTGGTTGCACGTGTCGGAGGATCCGATGTTGAGAACTGAACAGAAGTCAAATGCGTTCTTCGACAGAATCCATTCTGTATACACTACCATAAAAGACCCTTTTTCTACGGACAGGAGCTACGAATCAGTAAAGTCCAGGTTTAAACTTTTGATAAAGGAATGCTCCAAGTTCGCGGGCTGTTTAGCTACTTTGAGACGGGCTAAGCCAGCGGGGGTGAGCGAAGGTGATATTAGAATGCTTGCGACGGGTATTTATAAAAACGTCAAAATCGGAAATATTCATGATCCGTGTGCTCCGGACTTCAGATTTATGGAAGCACGGAAGGTGTTTTAGGAGCACCCCAAGTTTATGGCGAGATTCGAGAACGGTCGTGGCGAAACTGTCTATACTACAGAAGATGCAAATACACAAGCAATGAGACAAAATGGAGCAGCAATTGTTTTAAATGGCGAACTGGACGCTACCACGGAACGTACGGAGAAAAATGCAAAAGAAGACGTGCAGACTCGGTCAGTAGGGCGCCGAAATGCGAAAGAATTACAGACCACAGAGGCAATAAGGAGAAAGAAGATGCAACTTGCCAAAGATGCAATTGATCTTCAGCGCGCACGAAATACAGCCCTGGAGAGGTACAATGATATCCTGCTTTTTTCCAGCGGTACGATGAAAGGCGATAGCGCGCAAACGAAAGAGTGTTTTTATCTGATGAGGTAAAATGCTTTGTCAAGGGTTTACAAACGCATTGGAAAGGAGGAGGGATCAGACGATCGTCCAAATGGAGAACAAGACTAAAGTGTTCGAATGTTTTATGAATTTAAGATGGCTGGTATACTCTCGTGCGGTAATGGCCACAGGAGATGCACTTCATCTTCTGGGGTGGCCGTAATGACCGGAGATGCACTTCACAAGCGATGCGGGTTGAATTTGTCTCAGCTTGGGCGCCCTTGTTGCACGCAGAGATAATTAATAATCAACTCCTTTGTGTAGGACAACGCTTGGAGCGGAGACACCACGAAGATGTTCGGGATCTTCCTCTCTTGAGAGACACGCCTCAGGCGGAGAAGACCCGTCCCAGCCGAGCACAGAAACAGAGCCACTCTGGAAAGGCACGACGAAGTCGGGTGTAAGACCGAGGCCAATCCAGCGGGATATACCTAGAGTGTTTAGGTGAGCACGGCACAGTCCGGGTGTGACCTATCCTAGGCGGAGTGGTGCCACGGCGATTGTTGGAAAAGGAGCGAGGAAACACTCGTATGAGGTGGACGAATGAGGTGAGTGAGGCGGCCACTCACAAGAGCCAAAACGGAGTACAAGAGGAAAATGGGGGCAAAACCCTATACAGGGGCGGGACTACGACAAGTGTCGGCGATTAAATATGAACCCACGGTGGTGGTAGCACTCTGGTCGACAGAGGGGTGGATGAACTAACGTGCGACGGGCGCTCACGCAGTATGCGGTGAAGACGCGCCGAAGGCGAAAAGTTCAGAGCCAAGACTCCCTCCTTGGGATCTCCGAAGAGGGTGTTTACTGGGGAGCAGTGCTAAACCTCCTAAGTAGTGTGGCGTGCGGCCCCTGACAGTGGGCGCGCGCCCGAAAAATAGACACTAAATAGCGAACGCGTAGCTAAATAAATACTAAATAATACTAACCATTAGGTAGAATCCGGGCCACGTGTGGCACGCCTCGCACTCGAGCGACGGCATCCGTGCAGTCCACGTGTTCCACCAGTGTGCACTTCCGGTCCTAACCGGCCGTCGGCACGCAATAGCGGTATAGCTTGTCGTAGACCAAGCTATTCCTCAAGCGAGTGAAATCTCTAAGTCCTGGAAAGGAACCCCCTTGAAGGGCATTGTCCTTCATTTCCCCCTTCTTAGGTGACGAACACGCTGTCGACATGGCGGGGAGGCAACGGCCCAACCGGCATAAAAGCGAGCCGCGTAACGCGTCCAGCGACCACTCGACTGTCGAAGGCAGAGCTGCACAACCTAACGACAAACGCACCAACGCGGTAACCACTCCTCGAACTCCGAGCGCGCTTTTGCATCGTACACCAACCTCTAGCGATTATATCCGGATACCTCGGCGACCAGTACTCCCGATGAACGGTGGTAACAATCCCCGCCGGGGTTACTTCTCCGATTTCCATTCGGCTCCCCTTCCGCGGGGGAGTGCCTCGGCAACCGCGCCGAGCCGATCCCAGGGTCCCGTTGAAGCTTCAAGCCACATCACTCTTGCGGAAGACACCTGGCCCACTTACGACGAACTGGTCGGGTTAAACCCGCGTCAACATGCGGCGATTCTCCCGAGAGCTCCGTAGTTCCATCCGATAACGGTCTTCGACGAAGAACTCGTGGCCACGTATGCTGATGGCAATGCGAGTCTCCCGGGCGAGTTGCCGGCTTTGATCACCACTTCGTGGGACTGGCGACGCCGTGTGGTGGTTCACGTTTACGCGATTCTGCGGCGAAGGCACGAGTCGGCGGAAGAGGCGCATTGTATATTCGTCCGCATCGGCTACTCATGGATCAACCGGGCGAGCTTCCAATACCCCATTCCCGACGAATTTGGCTTCGACCTACGGATGTACTGGACGCAGGGTGAGATCTGCTATTGTGACCGCCTTGCGGCGTTGGAAACTTGCGCATGGCGCGGTCAATCGCGAGCGCGTCAAGAAGCAATCTGCTGGGCCCGTCCGATCATTCGTGCCGAGTTCCGTCACCTTCGTCGTGAGTCCCGATATCGGTGGATACAGAACTTCGTCCACGAGGAGCGTCGGGGCAGGTCCCGCTTTGGGTTCCTTGTCCCTTATCAGAACATGGAGATAAACCGGATTAGCCCCTTTTACCAGTTTGGGCGATATGTTCCCCTGCCTGGGTGGTGGTCCTCCGTCGAAGTGTGCCGGGGATGTTACGTGCAGTTGCCTCCAGTCGTCTCCTATCTGGGCTCGTACCTCATCGAGGATCCGCACTCCGGCTTATGGTCCGTGGTCCTAACCAAATGGGCAGTCCGCGCCGCGGCGTACATCTTGTGGGAAGCCTACGACCAGTATCGACTGTGGTATCTTCCACTGCGCTTGCGTGGTTACATCCGGCAGCTGGATCTTGAGCTTCCTCTTGGAGGTGTCAATAACGCTGATGAAGCTCAGGAGCTCATCGACATCATTGGGCGTGTCGACTGGGCTGTCGTGTCTGTCTGGCGGAGCGGCCATGGTCAAGAAGCTGGTGGAGCTGATCGATCTCCGGGGCGTCACTCGCCGTTGGCGGGAGATTTCATCTTCCTTAACCCATGGGAGCAGCAAGAGGTCTCCGAGGCGGAGGCTTCGGCACTCCGGATGGCTCCGCGAGGCATACCATACGGGCACCCCGGGGGGTTTGTCAACTCGGATTACTTCTACTACGCCTATGGCGGTGATGGTCTCCCGGAGGAGGCGGGCGGATACCGTGGCGACGAGGTCATGGAAGACGTGGGAGACCCCGATGGTGCCGATACTACGGCGCAGCCGGCGCAGGGAGCGACTCACGCAGGTGCGGTCATCGATCCAGTGGCGGCGGCGTTGCAGGAAGAACCGGAAGTTATCGAGGTTCCCATACGCCCAGAGGCGGTCGTGATCTCCCAGTTCCTTCGAGGTGTTGGACTGAACGCGCAAGCGGCGAGCGGCGACATCGGTGCGATGAGAGACGCCCTCTTGGCACGCCTGGCCAGCGGGAGTAACCTTTCTAGCGATTCTGGTGGCGCGCACGGCAATCCGGGTTCTTCCAACTAATCCCTTGTGATCTTGGTTAGTATGTTCCGCTGTGCGGTAGTGTGTGCAGCAACTTCGAAAATAGTAAACTGCTTGCGTCTATGACGTATTTGTTTTCTTTCTTCTTTTCCACTTCTTCTGAGTGTCCTTCTCCAGGTCTTCTGTGCATCTTCTCCTTCTTCCAAGGGTCCTTATCCAGATCTTCTGTTCCTTTATCCCCATCGGATGTCTTCTTATCCCACTTGGGCTCGGTCTATGGTAGCCGGCAAAGCCGTGACAGTACGACGATGATACTGTACCACTTTTGACCGAGGTAGGTGCTCTATCGGTTCGTCTGAATCCCATTCGGGGCTGTACGCGTACCAACGGACCAAGTATTGGATATACCCCTTTTGGGTGGTAGGAGTGCTCCAAAATGCGTCCGACCACTAACTCTTGTCGGTACACTTCCCGGCCATCCCGTATGACGGTGTCGCTATTTCCGGGTGGTACCCATCCTGAGCCAGGGGGTACCGAAGTGGTCACGCGTTGGGCGGCTTCGCTCCGGTCGGACCGTGTAGCGCGCGAGGAAGTCGTCGGCGGAGTGGAATGTCGACCCGACTTCGGCGGTTCATCTTTCCCAAGTGCCTGGTTTGCTTCGGCGTTTCTCACTCCGCTTGGAGGGCCCACACCAGCGGGTAACCCGAGTGGTCGTTCGGCTAATTGGCGCGGTGAAGCTCGCTTCGGTGGTGAGATTCGCTGGGGCGGTAGCGCATTGTCGCACCTCTCTGTCCCACAGCGAGGTTCCGTGTAGTCACGTGAGGGTTTCAATGGCTGGCTGTCCGGCGTCGGCGCCGTGGATGTATCTGCCTCCCTCTGCAGGGTACTTGGCGGTGCGTCGTCCACTCGTACTGTATCAGGCTGCGGGGCGTCGAGCGCATTTGCATTTCGTGTTGCACGTGTGGTGACACCTCGGCGAGTGTTGGTGGCGTTATCCGCAGCTGCGTTCTGAGGCTTGGATAGCGACTGCGTCGAGTCGTGGAGGACGTCGGTATTAGGCACCCCTGATGGGCGAAGAATGACACGCGACGGTGCGGCGTTTGTAGCGACGGTATCGACCGGATTACGACGGCTGTCGGGCGCCTCCCCCTCCTTAGACGATGCACCGGGGTTGGTGTCCGTCGGGTGGTCTGGGGAGGAGCGATGGGTGCGCGACACGATTCCTTGCGGGTTGGGCGCTGCGGGTAGCGGAAGGTCAGACAAACCCCGAGATGGGTGTGGTAACGCGTAGGGACGCAGGTGGACCTGGGATAAGGGGGTCGAGGAATCCGTTTCAACGGGAGCGGTCACACCAGTAGGTTGGGATGTTAACGGCGGAGGAGCCAATACCACGCGATCGCGGGAGATGCGTTCGTGATTATCAGCGAGGTCAACAACGACAGTGTCGGAAGCCACCGAAATAACCCGAAAGGGGCCGTCGACAACGGGTGAAAACTTGTGGCGTTTCTTCTTCCCTGGGTTCCAATACTCCTTGCGGATGAATACATAACCGTCGGGGGCGAGACGTGGCTGCGAGCGAGGGGCTTTGATATCAAAGTCACGCTTGTAATCGGCCTGGGCTCTGCCCATTGAACGCCGTGCGGCGGGAACGAGCTCCGTGAGCCAAGTTTTCCACGCTTCGCGGTAACCAGTCGGTGACGGAAAGGTATCCAGCGTGGGCTGTGGTTCCAGCGCCACGCGCGCTGTGGTACGGGACAGTACCAGCTCGAAGGGCGTTAATCCAGTTGTCCTGTGCACCTGCGTATTGTACGCAAAGGTGAGCGCATCAGTGAACAAGTCCCAATCTTTGAGGTGGTCTGCAACGTATGAACGGAGTGTCGCAAGTAATGTCCGGTTGAACCATTCGGCCTACCCATTAGTTTGGGGGTTGTAAGTGGTCTTGAACAGGTTCTTAATGTCCAAGATGCGACATACGTCCTCGAAGAAACGAGAGGCGAACTGTCTCCCGTTATCGGAGAGGAGGTTGACCGGTGGACCGTAGACGAAGACCCAGTGTAGGACGAAGGCTTGAGCAACGCTCATAGCGGAGATCTTCCGTAACGGTACGGTCCGGACCAGCTTTGAGAAGCGATCCGTAATTACGAGTAAGAACTTGTAATTCCGCTTAGTGGTAAGGAAGGGACCGAGTATATCGATGGCCACAAACTCCAATGGAGCGCGAGCTGGAAACAGCTTCAACTTCGTCGCATGACGGCGGAGTTTGAAACGGTTCCGAGCGCAATTGGTACAAAACCGCGCCGTTGCGTAGCAGTTCACTGCCATGGCAGGCCAGTAGCAGTTACGGCGTAGGGTGAGGTAAAGTTTCCGTCCCCCGACGTGGCCACTCAGTTTGGAGTAATGCGACAACTGAAAGACTCTCGACTGGAGGTTATGTGGTACCACGATTTGTGGGTGCGATCAGACGGTCCGTACAAGGTATCCGGCGTCATTCACCTGAAAGGGGAAAGTACCTCCTCCATTGAGTTGAGCGCGGACCTTCGTGCAGAACGGGTCAGCGAATTGCTCCCGTATCATCTCCTCTGAAGTAATAGGCACGAAGTTCCCTGGTAAGGGTTTCTCGGAATCTTCCGAGAGAAGAAAGTCGTCCAATTCGGAACTGGAATCTGAAGAGTCCGTGTCTCGTTCCTCGTCCAAGATGGTAGCGTCGTCTCCATTCACTGCAAAGCAGGGTTTTTCATCGTCTTTGACGGGTAGTGCTTCGCCAGTAGTGACCAGGCAGGAGGGAGCATCGGCTTGGGTGTTGCACGATCCTTTTCGGTAATGCACGTCAAAGTCAAATTCCGCTAGACGGAGACGCCAACGCATCAAGCGGCCTAAAGGCTCCGAGATGGAGAGTAGCCATCGAAGTGATGCGTGGTCCGTAAAAACGGTGAAATGATTACCCATGAGATAGGGGCGCAACGTTTGTAATGCCCACACTACTGCAAGGCATTCCTTCTCCGAGACGGAGTAATTCTTCTCGTTGACGTTTAGCGATCGGGACCAGTACCCTACGGGGCGTCTTTCCCCATTGGGTGCAGTTTGAAACAGTGCACAACCTACTTGGTAGTCGCTGGCGTCCGTATCTACGGTGAAGGGCCTTCCAGGCTTGGGCAACGAGAGGATCGGGGCGGAGACGACAGAATCCTTAACAGAGTTGAAAGATTCCGTTTGAACGGGGCTTAAGGGGTCCAGTTTTGGTGGTTGGCCTTTCCGCAAAAGCGCGTTTAACAGTGCAGCCTTGTCCGCAAAGCGCGGGATGAATCGTCGGTAGACGTTTGCGAGTCCCAGAAAGGAACGAAGCTCGGTTTGCGTCCGCGGTTCTTTAGCCTCTTTGAGTGACTTAACACGACTCTCCTCGATTGTAACACGTCCTGGACGGATATCATGGCCGAGATATTTGACTGTGTCCGTGAAGAAGTTTCATTTCTTCAACTTAAGAGTGACACTCGAATCTCGAAGCGTGGTCATTATATCCTTCACATGAGTGAGATGTTTGTCCAGATTATCTGAGAAGACGATTATGTCAACCAGGTAGACCAGGCAGGTACGCCATTTGAAGCGGGCCAATAGCATGTCAATGGCTCGCTGGAAAGTGGCGGGGGAGTTGGTAAGACCGAAAGGCATCTGTTTGAAACGGTAGAGACCGGAGTAACGCGCGAAAGCGGTTTTATCCTGGTCTTGATTCCTTACCGGAACTTGCCATTATCCCCAATTAGCGTTCAGGGTTGTAAAGACGGTGGCGGTGCCCAGCGAGTCAATGTACTCGTCCATTCTTGGGATTGGATACACATCTTTGACGGTGACGGCATTCCACCGACGGTATTCAACGCAAAACCTCCAGGAACCATCCTGCTTTGGAGCCAGTACTACTGGAGAAGCCCACGGCGACTGAGCCAGTTCAATGACTCCTGCTCGAAGCATTTTATCCACTTATGCCTTTTCCTCCGCGCGTGCGGCGGGTCCGGCACGGTACGGGTGCTGAGAGATGGGTCGGGTGTCCGGTAGCAAATCAATCCGGTGTTCCGTAGTGGAAATGTTACCGATGGAGCCGTCCCACATAGTGGTGAAGTCCCGTAAAAGTTCTTGCAATCGATGGCGGTATAACCCCGGGACGTGGCCAAGATCCAGGTCCTCGAGCTCTTGGATTGGATCGGGGCGGTCACCACTCGTTGAAACGGGCTGCGTCCCTGATGTTACAGGTTGAACCCCGGGTACCGGCGATGAAACGGGTTCCGGGCTGTCACCCTCCTTAGAGTGAACGAGTCCGAGAACGTCAGCTGCGTTCAGCTTTGTCGCCATCATAGCGATGGGGTGCGGCATGACGGACCCTATCACTTGGTTCTTCACCAGATACTGGGGTACAGTCCCTAGATTGGCAATCAGCACGTGAAACGGTTGGTTTGGCTCGACATGGACGACTCCACTCGCAATTGCGAGGCTGCGCCTGTCATACAGTGACGACAATGGTTGCAAGACCCGGAGTCCGTGTTGACGGGAAGTTACTTTCACCATCATTTGGGACTCAGGCGGGACACACAACGACGCTGCGACGCGGAGCTTATTAGATTCACGCTTATCCGGTCCAGGTTCCTGTGCTGCCAGTAGCGGGACATGCTTCTTCGTGGCACGCCTAAGCGGACGACGAACGATCGGAGTGGACGATCCATCCTCCATCTCGACACGCCGTTGGCGGGGGAAGATCGCTTCGACGAAGCGGTCGCAAAAGTCGCAACCCAAGATGACTGGGGCGGCCAATTTCCGACATACAACGAAGTCGAGTTTCACCACGCGAGCGCCAACGCGCACTACCAGTTGTATGAAACCCACCGTATCTAACGGTTTGTTGTTCGCGTCAGCGACCTACGGGACTTGGTCGCGGCGGATCCTAGGCTGCAAAGCAAGCGGTAAAACTTCCTCCACGACAAAGTTCGGACCGGCACCGGTGTCTAAGACGGTAAGGTGTCGCACCATAAACTGGGGTGAAAGGCCAAGGTCGGCATAGACCTTGTAGTTTCTCTTGGCCATCACCAGAACTCTATCCGGAAACCGGATATGTGAAACACGTTTCCACGGACGACGCAGAACACTAAAGTGTTCCGAGTTCACGTCATTGACGGCCTCTTTCCTTAAAAGGATTTTGACCGGGGAGCGAGGCTTGGACGCCTCGGGCGCCGTCGACTTCGACTCTGAGGGCGCCCCTCCTTGATAGGAGACTCCCACATTTAGTTTTTCTTGGTCTGCTCCGCCGGAGGCGGCTACTCAGGACGTTGAGCAGGCAAGGCCGGGGCATCAGGTCCAGAAGGTACCGCAGAAGCGGTGGGGTGACCGACCACGTCGGTGACACGGGATTCCGGTGCAGATACCACCCGAGCTCGGAGAAGCGACACGTGACGTGGAACATCCGTTCGAGCATGGATATACGATGCAATCGGAACAGCTGCTTTGTCCTCCGGGGATAGGGCCTCGTTATTGACTACGACTTGTGCCCATTCTCGGAGAAACAACACATGTTGTGGAGAAGTATGGCCTGGTTTATAGCAGAGATGACAAATCAGACCAGAAGCCGGCGTTTGGTGGCGAGGCTCGGCGAACTTCACCGCGGGGCGGGTAGCTCTCCAACTAGGACGCGAAAAGCGGGCATTACCACTCTCGTGTGGGACGCGTGGCGCACGGACGCGACCATTATCCGCATAGAGTAGCGTATCATCCTCAATCACGTATTTTGACTCGTCCAAGGTTGAGGGTAACTCCGTTATCGGGATGGAATGAACGTCGCTATGGGCTAGCTGCACGTTATCATAATCCCTTCGAGAGGCCTGTTTGTCGATCATCGAAGCTGACGGGGTACCGGGTTGTAACATCAACGCTTTTGCGGACCTAAGCCTGGATCCAGGAGTGCGGGCGCGCAGGGCTTCACCTTCTGCGCGAGCGAACTGCCCTAGTTCCAAATACGTGGCTTTAGGTCTATCTTCTCGACGTCGAGCAACAAGAGTCCGGATCGCCGGGTTCAAACCATCGACAAACATGTTACAACGCTCTTTAGAGGGGTAAACATTGCCACAGCGGTGGAAGGCCTTGTTAAGGCTCGACGAATAATCGGTTTCCGACTCGCCTGGACGTTGACGAGTGTCCCACAGGGCGCGTATCGCCTGCTGAATGGCGGAGTTAGTAGCATACGATCTCAGGAGGTACTGAACTGCTTCGGGCCAGCAGGTTACCCCTCCTTCGGACGCGCGTGATGTACCTCTGACAGAGTGATACTGGTCTTCTGCAAGCCCACGTAAGAAGTACGGTAAGGCAATGTAGGCCTGTCCCTCGTTCATTCCAAGGATGTCAGCTTCCGCGACAAAGCGTGCCAAGAAATCCAACACCAATATTGGGTCTTGTCCAGAAAACAACTGGTTTCGTAGTGAGAGCTGCATTTGCTTAATGCAGTCCTTCACTCTTCCCGTACCACGGGGTGTACGATCCAAAGAGGAGTCCTCGAAACGGTAGTACCGGTATGATAAGAGCTTCTTAAAGAGCGAATTGGTCGGTTTCAGTCCCTTCAAACCTGTGTGCTTCCTTCCCTTCGTGCGGGCGCGGATCACACCATGGGTGGCTGTTGACCGCTTAGAGCGTGAGGAACGCTCACGGCGAGCTACTTCCACCGATGAATTGGAAGAGTCGGACTCCGAAGATGAGGAGTCTGACGGTTCGGGATCCGTGTTCCTTCGCTTCCTTCGAGCCTGGCGGTTCTCTTCCTTATTTCCCTTGTGGGATACTGCAACCGGCTCGGCCGGATCATCCCCCGACATTAGGGTTTTTCCAACGTCTCGAGACGGCTTCGGACGCGCGAAAACTTGTCCGCGACGTCCTTGACAAAGGCCCAGGGTCCACCAAGGGACTCTAGAATCGAGTTCACATCCGCACGGAGGACATGGAGATTCGCAGAAAATCCTGCGTAGCAGTGTCATCCACCTTCTTGCGAAGGGAATCGAACTCCTCTGCAAGGATGACTTGAGCTTCCCGCATAGAGCGGAGTTGCCCTTCCACATCTGCAAAGCTGGGATGGAGAGTGACATCCGTAGCAGGGGAGAGCATCTGGGCGGCGGCAGACGCCGGTCCTGCTCCACTTGCTGGGGGTGACGAATCAGAGACAGGAGGTCTCGAGGTCCTTCCACCTGGCACGCCAGTCGATCCACCGGTATGAGACCGTGAACGGACCGGGATACGGGATGGTTGCGATGGTTCCGGTGCACCGGTTTGACTCTGCGTCCTCGGACGGTCTTTGGACGACATGAGATCAGAATCGTTTACACCTGAGTATCCAAACTCGATCGGCTAGTGGGGCCAAAAAACTTCATCAATGAGGGCAACTGAGATCATCCTCAATTTGTGAGTCCTCTTTCCGATTAATCGTGACTGAGTGTGCCCGACTCAAACTTCTAAGTCGTAGGACCAGTTTGTAGGAGAACGCTTGGAGCGGAGACACCACGAAGATGTTCGGGATCTTCCTCTCTTGAGAGACACGCCTCAGGCGGAGAAGACGCGTCCCAGCGGAGCACAGAAACAGAGCCACTCTGGAAAGGCACGACGAAGTCGGGTGTAAGACCGAGGCCAATCCAGCGGGATATACCTAGAGTGTTTAGGTGAGCACGGCACAGTCCGGGGTGTGACCTATCCTAGGCGGAGCGGTATCATGGCGATTGTCGGAAACGGAGCGAGGAAACACTCGTATGAGGTGGACAAGTGAGGTGAGTGAGACGTCCACTCATGAGAGCCAAAACGGAGAACAAGAGGAAAACGGGGGCGAAACCCTATAAAGGGGCGAGAATACGACAAGTGTCGGCGATTAAATATGAACCCACGGTGGTGGTAGCACTCTGGTCGACAGAGGGGTGGATGAACTAACGTGCGACGGGCGCTCACGCAGTATGCGGTGAAGACGCGCCGAAGGCGAAAAGTTCAGAGCTAAGACTCCCTCCTTGGGATCTCCCAAGAGGGTGTTTACTGGGAAGCAGTGCTCAACCTCCTAAGTAGTGTGGCGCGCGGCCCCTGACAGTGTGCGCGCGCCCAAAAAATGGACACTAAATAGCGATAGCGTAGCTAAATAAATACTAAAAAATACTAAATAACACTAACCATTTGGTAGAATCCGGGCCACGTGTGGCACGCCTCGCACTCGAGCGACGGCATCCGTGCAGTCTACGTGTTCCACCATTGTGCACTTCCGGTCCTAACCGGCCGTCGGCACGCAATAGCGGTATAGCTTGTCATAGACTAAGCTAGTCCGCAAGCCAGCGAAATCTCTAAGTCCTGAAAAGAAACCCCCTTGAAGGGCATTGTCCTTCACTTTGTGTTATAGAATTCTATTTTATTCTGCATAAAACTGCTTACGGGACAAAGCGCTTTTAATGTCCCAGGAAGTACAGCCATGTCGCCGTTCAATTCTACTAAAGAGACTTACATTGGTATTGCATCTTCTCCAATCGTGAAATGTACATTTTCCGAAGCTTTTGGGTCTATAGTAGGATCCATGCGGTCTTCGACCGTCATATTGTGTAGTATTACACAAAAATCCATTTTCTCAGCCATGAACGCCTTCAAGAAGTATTCGTCAGGGCGCGAAACTATATGCCATTTAGCCTGAAAAAGGCTAAAAGCGCGTTCTACATCTTTTGCGCTGCCTCTTGCACAACAGCCATAAGTCGTTATTTTTTTATCACAAATTCCACCAAACTGTGCACAAAGCACGGTCAACGAGAGTTAATACCTTCAACCAACCAGTACGGAATACTACGTTTCTCTACCCAAATTAATTATTCCATAGGAGGCGGGTAGGTGCCTTTTGCAATATTTTCTAACGCAGGAGATGCATTTAGAACATTTGTATTTTTGATTGATCCAGGCATACCGAAAAACGTGTGCAAGATCCAAAGCCGTTCGTCAGCGATTGCTTCCAATGTTATGGTTAGAACGCTTTACATCCCCTGAAACTGCCCTTTTCATGCGGTGGAGCAGTTCTTCTAGACCCATTTACAACAATCCAGACTACCAATCATCCCCGAAAACCATCTTGGCTGTCCCTTCCTCATCAATCGGCGAAGGTCTTCCTCGTTTGGGAACCTGAGATATTCATCCACAAAATATTTGTTCACAGTCTGCACAAACTTGCGGAGGCATTTATCAGCCGTTCAGGAAGCCATTCGAACATATTCATGGACAGCCTCAAATGTTAATCCATATGCGAAAATACAGAGAGCTGCAGTAGCTTTTTGGTATCCTAACGGCTAAGGCATCCTATGTTGTCTCGTGTTTGAATAAAGAATTGGTTCTCTTTCAATTTCTGATACAGTCTGTCGAAACATTCAGGAGACATACGAAATTATCTTCTATATGTGTTTGCAGGGTAGACAGAAAATTTTGAAAAGTAATCGTTGAAGAGCTGCGTCGCAAATTCTTCTCGCTTGCGATCTATATTTCCGAGTTTTCCGGGCTTGGATTTTCCTTGCTTAGTGCGTTTCTCTTCGGAATTAGACTGCAGCAAGTCCTGAATGGTGTCAAAAATGGTGTCCGAGGAAAATTCCTGGAGGAAGGGGTTCTGCATAGGGAAGAATATCACTCCTGAGCCAAGGGATTGAAAAGGACTGTACGAGACAGCACGAGGTCTCTTGATCAAGACTGTTTTTCTGACGCGTGGGGTTTAGGAAAATGGGCAAATTCTCAAACTGTCTAATTTGCCCTTGGCCAATCAGATGCTTGGACATGAGAGTGGAAAAAGTGGAAGAGGACATCTGGGAAGGCGGCTTCTGATTGGCCGGGTGGCTTTTGTCCAGCAATGAAGTGGCCTTGATTTGGCATGAAAAAGGCGAAATCGACAGGCTGGCCATAGACTGGCAATGCGAGACGATCGGTGTGCATATGCAAACGAAATGGTTGATCTGTTTGTTTTGCGCGCCACAACTCTCTGAAGCACCTGGCGGTTGTTCATTGGTCAGAAAAGAAGCTCGACGGGTGGTTCAAGTAGCTGGTTGGCGGTCGAGAAAAGACACAAGCACGGCGCATATTTGTTTGTTGGTTGTTATTCACTGTAATTGCTACGTGCCTTACGCCGTGTGTTTTGTGCTCGGGGTCGTCTCCCGCACAACTGCACATCTCGCGGCGCGACGCGACGGAGTGGCGCGTCCCGCACGCCGCCATCATCTCGTCCGCACACGCGCGTCGTCGAGAGATGGAGGCCGACGCGCGCCCCGTCGTGCGCAGCGCCTTCGCCCCGCTGCCGCCGCGGCCGCCGCCGCGGCCGCCGTCGCGCGCGCCGCACATCTTACGCTGTCGACCCACGCCGCCCGTGTCTCGCGTACGCGCACGCACGCGCTGCGTCTCGCGCCGCGCGCCGCGCGCTAGACTGCCTGTTGTCAGTCGCGACGGCGACCAACTCCAACACAGAGACGAAGACGAAAAGCCGCTCGCGGCGCGCGCAATGGGGTTTTCGCTGCGCGACGCGCCGCGCGTGTCGTTTGCGCAGCTGGAGATGTGCGACGCGGCGTTGGGTACCAGCGGCGCGTATGCTATCCGCGCGGACGACGGTGAGCTTGTGTACATGGGCTACAGCAAGAACGTGGCGCGTAAGCTACACTTTCACCGCGAGACGTGCCCGACCAGCTGCGCGAGCTTTCAGACGTATGTGCCGCCGCTGCCGCCCGAGCTGGTGTCGCCCGACATGCTGGAGAGCGTGCTGGAGTACTGGGTACGCGAGACGGGCGGCGTGCCGCGCGGAAACAGCGTGGACCGCGAACTATGGGAGACGGCGCACGCCGCGCATCGCAAGGTACTGTTGGCCAGCATCTTCGGCTTGTTTCTACTTTCGTCGCTCTTCAAGCAGCTACTGTTCTTTACGACGCGCTACTAATGAAACCCCCCGTCTCGTGTGCGCGTACGCAGCCGCAGACAAGCCCGCAAGTGCCCGTGCGCGAGCGTACCACGAACCGACGCGCGGCGCGCGCGTCCGCGGCGCCCTCCGCGACAGACGGCGCGTCCAACGCGTTTGGCGGCACCGCACCGGTCAGCGCCGAGTGGAATGCGTCGCAGGACGACTACGTGAACGTGGACGTGGACCCGTTCGACGCGTCATCCGCGTCGCGTCGTGGCTCGCAGGCGCGCGTGCCGTGGCCGCACGGCGACGGCGATGATGACGACGATGGGGCGCGCGCGCAGGCCGATTGGCTGCCCATTGTGGCGCTCATGGGCGTGGGCGCGCTCATATGGCTCGTGGGCGTGATGGGCAACGCGCTGCCCGGTGGCGCGCCGCCGGTGGGGCTGTAGGTGCGCCGCCTACAACTACAACGGCAGCGACGACGATAGCAAAGACGAGCACGCCTTGAGCGTCTGCGGCGGGTCGTCTGGCGCGGCGGTGGCGCGCTCCATGGTGTGCGCGCGACGGCCACTCCTAAAGAGCCACTCGCGCCACTTGCAACTAGAACGGCAGCGACGACGATGGCGAAGACGAGCACGCCTTGAGCGTCTGCGGCGGCTCGTCAGGCGCGGCGGTGGCGCGCTCCATGGTGTAGGCGCGACGGCCACTCTTAAAGACCCACACGTCGCCGGCGGCGCGCAACGCAGCGGCACGCCCCTCTCGACACGTCTTGAGCACCAACAAGACGCCCATCCACTCGGCGCCCAGCGCAGCGGCGCGCGCGCCACGCCCCTCAAACGACTCGACGCGCACAACGGCGTCGCCCGCCACGCACGCCAGCCGCGACGTGACGTCGGCGCCGCACATGGTGACCACGCCCGCGCCGTACACGCGCGCCAGCGCGCGCAGTCGCGCCAGGAGCTGAGGCAGCGACGGCTCGCTTGCGCCGCGCGCTAGATGCGCCGCGCTTAGCCCCGTCACTACTACGTGCGCCACTCGTTGGTGCGACGCTGCGAGCTGCAGATGCGCGTGCGCTAGACGTAGGAGATGTCGACCGGAGGTCTGACGCGATTGCACGCTGAGGCGCGACTCGTCTAGCTGTTCCACTTGTGCCGGCAGCCACCGTCGGCCAGACGCCGACGCCGACGCCGACGGTGCGCGAGACGGGGGCGCGTAGCGCCACGCAATGCGCAGCTCGGGCCGCGGGGCCGCCGCCGGCACCAACGGCGACGAAGACGAAGACGGGGCGGCGGCAGCGGCGACGAGCGCGCGCACGGCGGCCATGACGCGCGGCGCAGACGCGTCCGGCGACGCGAGCAGCACGGCATGGCCGTGGGCCATGGACGGCGCCACGACGTGCGCGCCCAGCGCGGCGAAGAAGGCCGAGACGTGGTCCTGACACAGCACGGTGAGGGCGCCCAGTGCGATGCCGCCGCCAAGCGCCGCGTCTAGCTCGCGTAGCGCCGTAGGTGATACCGCGCGGCCGCGCTGCGCCGCCGACGCTCGCACCCCCGCCGGTAGCGCGCCCACCGCTCCGCCGCCGCGCGCACGTCGGCGGAAACTCATTGCTCGCGCTTGCGCACTCGCTGCTGCCGTCGTCGGCGCTTCTAGCTACGCAGACGGATACTTAGAGACTATCGGCCATCATCAAGAGAGTTGATTAAAGTAATGGAAGCAGTGGTGGCTTTGCATGAATGTTTCACTGTAAAAACCCTAACTCAACAAAAGCTATCATACTGCATCTACGCTACTGCGTACGAGGCTGTGCGAAATAGAGGACAACGTCGGCAACGTCGTGTAAATTGGACAGTTGCACAAAGTGAGGCGCGCTGTGGGTGGTCAGCGCGCGAAACGTGGCGCACGCTTCGGTTTACAGCGCCTCGTGGCGCTGCAGTGCGTGCCGTTCACCGCTGCGCGCGCCGTGCACCACGTGCGCGCTATGGCCCATTACCCGACCGCCGCCACTGTCGCCACCATCGCCATCACCCATCCGCACCCCAACCCCACATCCCCCGTCCCCGTCCCCGTCCCCGTCCCCGTCCCCCCCATCCCCCCCCATTCCCCATTCCCCGTCCCGTCCCTCGCCATGCCGCGCGCATCGCTCTCCAGCCGCTCTCGGCAGCAGCCGGCGCGCGCGCTTCAAAAGCGTCCGCACGGGCCGTCCCCGCCGCCCTTTGCTGGACGCTACGCCGCCGTGTACGCGCCGCGCAGCGCGCCCGCCCCGCCCTCTCCGCACGCCTTCGCGCCGTCCGTACAGCCGTCGCACACACAGCTGTTCAACGGGAAGCGAAAGTCATCGTCGTCGCTCATTCGACAGGTGGCGCGCTCCGTGCCCATGCCGGCGTTGTTATGTAGTGTTGCGCTGGCTTTCTTCGTGTTTGGCGTGCTGGTCTCATCAAATGTGCCTGCTTTATTGGACCCTTCTTCGCCGCAGCACTTTGGATTGCCGACGCGTCGCTTGTCTACTGTGCGTTCCGTTCTCAACTTGTCGCATGTGGAGCACGACCATACCGTTGTGGAGCCGCATGCCGCCCTCGCGCCGCTTGCCGTCTCTCATGGCGTGGTGGAGCAAAACGACTCGCACCCCTCTCGTGACTCCGACGCCGCGCGCACTCAAACCCAATCTCAGAATCAAAACCCCCCGCCCGACTGCTGCGTGGGCATGTGGAGGTCGTGGCCCGTTTCGCCGCAGTACGACTACTCACACCTGCACCAGGTTGCGCGACATCTCAACTTCTCTAACAACACCCTACTCAACTACTTTCACATGCACAAGACCGGCGGCGTGACAACCAAGTATGAGGTGATGGTTCTCATCCGCCGCTACGAGAACCGCGTGCAGCTCACGTCCGCCGGCCGTCCGCTCACCGTCATCGAAACATGCTACCAACAAAACCGCACCAACCCCGAGGACAACCGTCTGGAAAGCGCGTGGCACTGCGACTTTGGCCAGGTGGAAGCGTTTTCGCCGCAAAAACTCGCTTCCATCGACATGGTCATGGGCCATCAATACTGGGAGGAAGGATGCGAAATGTATTTCGGTCCCATTCGTGACGTCAAACACTTTTCCATCTTTCGACACCCTCTCGCCAGAAAGTTGAGTTTCTTCTACCACTTCTTTGTGCGTAACCTGCAGCGCGACGAAAACAAAGTGTCAAAGGAAGAGGTCATCGCCTTTTTGTTGGGCGACTCCATGCCGGAACATGATGCACTCACGCGCGATGCCGGCCCCAATTACTATGCGTCGCGCATGATTTCCGACGGCGTGACGGGCTTTGTTGGCCATCGGTACGTGATTGCACCGCAACACCAGGAACAAGCGATTGCCACCGTGCTACATAAGCTACGACACAAGTACGCGTTTGTGGGGTTGCAGTTGCAACCCGAAGCGTCGCAATGCATGCTGCAGAAGATGGTGCAGGTGTTTGCACACGTGCACGGTATGGATAAGATGTACGGCACGCCGAAACTGGCTGAAAGCAAGAAACGACTCAACGTGGGCGGCTACCCGTGGACGCCTGACAAGGTGTGGGCGGCTATGACGGCGGAGCAACGGCAGCGCTACCGGGAGGTGGAGAAGGTGGACCTGGCTATCTACGAGCACGTTGTGCAGCGCTTCAAGGATGACCTCAAGGTGTTTGCGTGCGAACACCGCGTGCGCGCCGACCAGTGGGCGGAAGACCAGTTGGACGGGCTGTAGAGTGAGGGAGTGAACTAGGGTTGGTAGCGTGAGACTTGTGTTTTTTTCTTTTCTTTTCTTTTCTTTTTCCGTGTCCAATCTATGCAATGTATGTTTGTACTTTTTGTACGTAGGCTTGTTTGTTTTGGGGGTGTGGGGTGAAAGTGCGGCGCAACCCGCTCGTGTAGTACTGTGACCAACTTGAGGCGAGGAGCACGCCCGTGACAAGACCGCCTCGAGAGCCACGTGGCGCCGCTGTCAGGGAATTTGCGAGCGACCGAGCCGCATCGGCTCATGGGGAAAGTACAACAGTACACTGCGTATCGTATGTATCAAATAGACCAATAAAAATTCAGGCACCCAACTCGATGTGCTCCCTACGCGCCGTGATACCCAGCTCAAAGGCACTGTACAGACGCATTTTCGTTTGCAAATCAGAGCTCTCCGTTTCCTCTCTCCCCCAATCTCCTACGTGGCCGCAACTCGAGATCCTTTTCCTCAAATGCACGTCCGCCAAGTCCACAGGAGGTACACATTGTGTGCATTCCCGCTATTTTGAAACCCCTTTGAACACAATTATGCCCGAAATGATGTAGATCATCACTCGTCCACTTCCCCGGGCCACCGGCAGGAAATCATCTAGAATACATCGATTCCTCATCTAAGATCAATTCCGCAGCCAGTTTCATATCGCAATATAATGAATAAAAAATCAGTACGTTAGCTTTTAATGTGCATTAATTTGTTTTCTTTTCTTTATTGATAATATTTTATTATTCGTGCTCTCAAGTTTCAAAAGATTCGTTTGAACCTCAACAAAAAACGATGCAAACTTTAACGTATTCAAAATATGAAAAACTCGTTATAAAAAAAATACAGGCACATGGCGCAAAGAAAAACTTCCAACTTCATCCAGATGTTTTAATTCTGAACATAACCACGTTTATAACATTATAGGATCCAATACGTTCGAGATTCCCTAGTACTATTTGTCTACAGGTCCAAGAACGACTCATATATAAGTAGCAGTTTTAGAACTGCAGCCATAATGGATATAAATTCTAGCCCTGGAGTTTGTTTATGTCAATTCAAGACATGCATTTTACTTAGGAGGCTTTTGCACAGAGTGAAAACGAATGTACTTGATCCCAGAAAGAGAGAATAAGCAGTATTTTTATACATTTCTCTACTTTATTTACCGGAAAAGTAAAAAGCAGAAAATATAAGATTCATACTGTGTTTTTTCTACTATAACTATCTAATACTTATTACAAATGCTAGTAGAAAAAGGGTTCAGCCGATTTTGAAGTGAAAAAATACGGACTGTCTTCTCTATCGACATTATTAGTTGGAGATGTTCAGACCATGTTTTAGTTTTACTACAGAAGGTGGTGAATTACTGTTCTTTAGAAGGAAACCACTTGGTAACTATTTTTTTGAAGAACTTTAGATTGAACCTGAAAAAGTACCGTCCGCAAACCCAAAACTACAGCTCTAAATCCTTTTCTATAGCGATGGAGTCCAAATTTGCTTAAGATAGTATATAAGCAGCTAGAATATCATAATTTTAGTGCTACAGTGTTGTTTATTGCGATTTGTACTGATGAGTGGCAATGAGGGGCTGACTTCAACACATACTAGTAATATCTAAGTTCTAGCACACGGGGGAAGTATCAGAGACCATGGTATACGAGTATCGTTAACGCCACCACTCTGACATATTCTAAAATTCGAGAAGATGAAAAGAGCGGTCTGAAGAGAGTTTTAGTATAAATCAAAACGGTAGCGGGGGTGTAAGACCTTTAGGTTCTAGGTAGTGCAACGGGAGCCACTTATAAGGCGGAGATAGAAGATACTTGTAAGGTGAAACAGCACCAGCCACTGAAGGGTGAAACAGCACCAGCCACTGAAGGGTGAAACAGAATTGGCAGGCTTACTGACACCACGTTGATAGACGGTGATACACAGCACATGAGGGTCCCGTAAACTGTAAGGACACTAGACTTGCCTTTATGATGGATTGTTGAAACCGAAAAGGGTAACAGTAGTCTACAAGGTGATTAACTTTACGATAGTGACCGAGGTTGCTATTCTTGGTAACGATATATATCTCAATGGCCACTCGACGTACTGTGGCGCTCCCCGCCACGTGGCCATGGGGAGGTTCACTGAAGGGGTCCCTCCCTATCTAATTCATTCTTTTTATCTAATACTAAGTTAGCGATAAGCTATCCTAAGTGCGAACTAAACCACTGTAGTACACGGATCATGCCGGCAACCATCCAGGTTCAACACGTGGCATCATTACCTCCGTGGTGTAGCTCACTATACTACAGATCCCCATCCTAGCGACAGCCACGCCCCGTGGCAGTACCTTAGTGCGTTCGCCAGTGCGGTAGACCACAGTGCCGTAGTGGCCAGCGCGAGATGCACTATACCGTTTGGTAATGCCGCGCGGTGAGCCGAACGGTTTCGATCACCTTCATGGCGCTTGAGATTCATCCCCCGTGGTTGGCCGTAACGGCTTCGCAATTACGCTTCCCTCGACGGTTGCCAATGCTGGCCTGAATTTCATGTACGAATCGGTTTTTGTCTCGTTCTCCGTTGCAGGTTTCGTTGGTGCTCCGTGCCAGACGTCCGTCACACCTCGTTGGGTTCTTCTCCGTTTCTTCTTCCTTCGTCGTGCGTTACCCTCTTGGTATCATTGTTTCAGTTCGTCTCCTCTCCAATCTCTTTTCGTACCGTACTGTTTGGCTGGCATTGGTTGCGATGCGCGCAGATTCCTTGAAACCTCGTGGTGGTAGTCGAATTTCCGCCGGAGGTTCAACCGAGCACGGTGATGGCTCTTGCCGTGTGTCCAACCCGATCACAGGTGTGGTTTCCGTGTCGATGGGGCTCCTTCGATTCTTTTCCGCTCAATCAGCGGAGAATTCGAGCACCTCCGAAATCACATTGCACGACCGTCATGATTTACATCGGGTTCGAGAGCCTACCGTCGATGGGTACATAGACCCTGGTGCCGAGGGAATACCTAGCCGGTCTGTTTTTCCATTCCGGTTGGCCACCATGTCTGGTAAGCGTCCCGCAATGCGAACCGCAGCCGTGGTATCTCGGAGCCTCTGACCCGCTCTCGCTCGCGAAGTCGTGGTCGTGGCCAGTCCGATACCGCTCCGGTTTTCCCTTCATCACCAATCCCTGGCGAGGTATTTTGTTTCCTTCCGCGGTCCGAGCAAAACGATCCTTAATTATTCAACAGCCTCCGTCGGTGACCCTTAACTCTTATGGTCTGCTCCCGAAGGAACTCAACCCACTGCATTTGGAGGCCACCTCTGGGCCTGTCCCGATTAACACCGCTGGCTCGGGTTCGCAGTTTAAACATCCCACCCTTCCTGGTAATGCCTCATGCCACCGTTGGGACAGCCACCACCTTGATGCAGTGCCACTAGCTCCACAAATGCGTTCCAGGGAGAATCGCTCCCGTTCCGGGAGACAGGCTTGCGTTCAGAAGCGTCAGCAGCATTCACCGTTTCGGTTTTTCATCCCTAACACCATCCCAAGCAATCTGCCGTATCTGCAGTGTACGGATTAGTTCTTCTACTTCCGCTACCTGGTGGGGGTGGGACTGTTGCACCGTATCGGTCGGTT
The DNA here is from genome assembly GCA_030374765.1 of Agarophyton chilense. NCBI lineage: Eukaryota > Rhodophyta > Florideophyceae > Gracilariales > Gracilariaceae > Agarophyton > Agarophyton chilense. Next base: position 1,026,617 of record JARGXX010000129.1, read on the forward strand.
CACTAATTGGCTGAAACTTGAATTCGAGAGGGTGATATTCAACACACCCTTCGATAAGATTCAATGGTTGTATCGTGACCATTGGGGTGAGGACGCTTCCACCGAGGCCCGTGTCAGTTGTCGGAGTAGTCTCGACCGTATCATGCAGGGTTTTCACTGAACGGAGTTCTTTTCTCAAACGACTGAGAATCGCCGCAAATGGTATGTTACCCCTCCTGATTGGTGGGAGGGCTACGAGGTATCTCATTGGTTGTGCGTCCCGACTCCTCCCGTGCTGGCCTACTTGGGCAGCAATTGCGACCGAAGCGAGGGGTATTACCATATCATTTGGTCTGTGGCTCTCGCGTAGTGGGCCGTTCTGGTTGCCCTTCTCGCTTTGAAGGCCTCCCGCGACGGTATTACTGGAGACAGCTTTTGATCCGACCCTCGAATTACTAACCACGGTTTCTCACCTGTTCGTCGTATCTTCCGGATTCCTCGCTCCACCGTGGATCTGATCCGCCAAATTGTTTTGGAGTAAAATCTCCTTAGTACGGAAGACACTGTCGCCCAGTCGCCCAGCTGGAGACTTACTTGGAGGTGTCTCTGTCACATCCATGGAAAGATGACCAATGTTGAGAAGTTTGGGACTTCGAGATGCTAGCCACCCCCAGTGAGGCGAACTGGGTATTACCAGGCGAGGAGCCTATTGTTGGGTCCTCTCAGCCCTTAACCCATGAACTGGAGGCTCCGGAAGGCATTACCTCCGTCTCCGCTACCGCCACACCTGTTGGTTCCGCTGGTCTTTCTTCTTTCTGTGTTCCCCGTTCGGTTTCTGCTCTTTTTAGTGGACCTGCACAGTCCCTTATGGTGAATCATACCACCGCTGTCGGTTGTGAGCCTGTTACAGCTCCTGCCATTAGTGGTGTGCTCATGAGAATCCACCGCGTTTGCATCTCTCGTCACGCGGAATATATCGTCGTTTTCAATAAGAAGTTTGCCTTCCGTAATCGGTTCCAGAACGGGATGTATCAGGCGGTCACGCATCACATCGCGGATCTCAGCACCGTTTCGGAACAAGCGGATACCTCGAGCGACCTGGGCACCACTGCTTGTTCTTTGTTGGCTTCCGCCAGCAATTACTCAATGGCTAATATGCCGATGCCCATACCTGCCTCTTCGTCTTTCCCTACCGCTCCTTACCCTTCCGGTACCTCTTCCGGTCTCCCGCAGTTACCTCCGAGGCCTTAAGGTTCTGCCCCCTCTTGGTCTAGTGCGGGCTCACAGTCTCAGACTCCGAACTTTCCTGGTACCCGTTTCGGGCTTTCTGGAGCACCTTCTATCACTCCTTGTGTGGATCCTCTCCTGGAGGTGCCCTTGTAGATTTCTTAGCATACAATAAACTTGTACTTCTTCTTGATGATACCTTTCCTTTCTCTCCGCGCCGATTAATCGCACAGTGAATGTCTTTCCTCCCCCTCCTTAGCGGACTGCACCAGTGTATGTCGTTATCGATCGGTTGGCGGGGGTTCGTTGAGCCTGCGCCAGTACCGTAATCGGAAGTTGCGTGGTATATGATGAGGACGTTTCAATGTGTCATCTCTAAGGCCATAGCCATAGAACCGAATGCAGTATCAAAGATCTGCTGGCGTTCGTTTCTGACCTACAATGGTGTCGATCGCGCATTAGGGGGCTGGGACCTCAAGGTGCCCGCTTATTTCAGGTGCGGAGCCCTGCTTTTGGGCTTCTTGGGTTGTCATAGGGTCTGTATTTTTCTTCAGATCTTGCGATTGAACTCTGCCCATACCACTTGTTGAATCCTGTTGTGCGGTTATCGTGTTAACGGCTGGGTTCAGGGTCTTGCCACCTTTCCTAGGGTTTATTAAGACCCGATGTACCGATACGGTGTTTTTCAGTCCATCCATTCGAACCGTGACGGTTTGCTCATTCACTGATATTTCCTCATATGGTCCTGTATACTGAGGGGATAGCCCCGACTTGATGTCAGCATCGATACGAATATCGTCTCTTTCCTCGGATGGTGTTAGTCTCGATCCACTGGTAGGGATATCAATGAAGACATAGCCTCCGGTTTCCACCGTGGTATTCCTCTCCACCCCTTGGTCTTAGTAGGCCTTATAATGCTTCTGGGCTACTGTCAATTTGGCATTTGTTTTATTTAGGATTGTCCTGAGCTTGTTGAGTATGTTTTTCTTGACCTGAGCGGAAGTAAGTGTACCAGCCGCTTGGTAGTTCCAGGGTTCTCGTTGAAGGATCATACCATGAAGTGTCCGTGAGAGGACCAAGTCGAAGGGAATAGTCTGTGTAGATCGGTGTACCAGAAGGTTATAGGCATATGTTAGGGGCTGTACGTAATCCGCCCATCTAGTTTGGTGTTCTTCTACATAGTGCCGTATTCTTTCCACGAGGGTTTTGTTGAAACGTTTCACTTGGCCGTTTCTCTGCGGATGGTACGCCGTGGTGAAGCAATGCCTCAACCCAAGCATGCTACGTACTGCTTCAAAGAACTTCCATGCTAAGTTCGAACCATTGTCGGGGAGTAGGTACATTGGGGCCTCGTACGGTATACCCAATTATTCAAGAAGCCTCTTGCCAAGACCGTCTAGGTTGTGCTTTTAAGGGGTACGGCCCTTGCGAGTTTGGAAAACCGATCGTTGATGACAATCACGAATCGACCACCCTCTGAGGTTTCTAGAAGTGGGCCCAGAATGTCGATAGCTACAAATTTCAAGGGCTTAGGTGCGGGGAAAAGCTTCGGGTACTTCCTGTGCTTTCTTTATCCACCTCGGGTCTTCACACACGAGGCGCAGCAAGCCATATAGGTATAAATATCGTGGGCCATATGGGGCCAGTAGAAGTCTTTTCTCAAGGTAAAATAGAACCGTGTGGCTCCTGGGTGACCTGCCAGTGTTGGGTAATGCCCTAAATACAGTACTTTCAGGCCTAGAGACTCTGGTACCACCTTCTGCAGTGCTCCCTCCAAGGTAGAACGACCCACTACGTAACCTTCATGGTCAATATTGAACTGCAATCCTTTGATGCCAACTTGGTTGCTCATTGTCTTGCAGTAGGTGTGCGTAGCTTTCGTTGGCAAGAGTTCCGCTCGAGTTATGGGATTGTTCTCTTCTATTTCGATAGATCCTACCATTTCGGGTGATTCCTCCCTTTGTCCTTCTTCATCATCCTATAGTCGTTTTTGTTAGCCCTTACCAAAACGTTTGTGCAAGCTGAATCGTAAAGCATGGTACGTCATCTTCTACCGGTTCTGTGTCCAGCCCATCGGTATTTAATCAGGACCTCGAATCAGCAACGTTATATTTTATACCAGGACGGCATTGGAAATCATTTTCAAACTCCAAGAGTCGTAGTCTCCATTGATTTAACCGTCCGGAGGCTTCTGCAAGACCTAATATCCACCGTAGGGCTTCGTGACCCGTAATTACATTAAAACGGGCACCTCATGGGTAGAGTCGCAGCATCAAAAAGCTCCATATCACAGAAAGGCATTCTTTTCTCGTGACATAATAGTTTTGTTCCTTCGGTGTGAGCGCTTGGCCCCAATAACCAATTGGTGCCCTTGATTTATCGTCCTGCTCCTGCATTTGACAGCGACCAATCTGGGCGTCCAAGGAATCAGTATCCAATGTGTATGACTTTCCCGTCTTCTCTAATGCCAATATAAGAGGTGGAAGCAGCGCCCCTTTCAATATATGTATGGCGTATTCTAGATATAGAAACCTTTCTGGTTATCTTTTTGGGAGACGTCTGTTTAGAGAGGCTGCTATCTTTGCGAAGCCTTTGATAAAACTGCGGTAGACGTTGCAAAAACATATGAAGGAGCGTATATCCTTTTAGGTTCTCTGGTTTTTTGCTTCTTGTAACACTCTGAGGTTTCGTTTGGCTATATGGAGTGTTCCTGGGCTGATTTTGTAGTCTGGACACTCCTTTTTCTGGTCGAAGGACATAAACTTCTTTGACTTCAGAGTTACTACCACCTTTTTCAGGAGATCCAGTACGGTCCGAACGTGTTTGTGGTGTTCCTCTACGGTCCTGGAGTGGACCACCACGTCGTCTCTATACACCAATGCGGTTTTCCAGCCGATTTTCGACAGTATTATGCCAACAGCCCGTTGGAAAGTTGATGACGCATTTTGTAAACCTAAATGCATTCTCTGGAATCGGTAGAGGCCAGCAAGACATGAGAACGCAGTTTTATCTCTGTCCTTCTCAGGTATCTCTTTTTTCCAATAACCGCAGTTGGCATCTCGTGTAGTGAATGTATTTAGGTCCCTTGGAGAATCTATGCATTCATTTCATTCTTGGTATTGGATACAAGTCTCTTACCGTAACAGCATTCAACTTCCGATAGTCGATAGTCGATACAGAACCGCATTTGGGTTTCTCTCGTTTTTGCACAAGCACCACAGGGCTTGCCCATTCCGCATTTGCAGGTTCAATCACACTTTCACGGAACATTCTCTGCATCTCCTGTACCTATACCTCACGGGCTTTTGGCCCGGTACGTTACGGTTGCTGATGAGTAGGCTTGGTGCCTGCCCCCAATTCTATGCGATGCTGGATTGCTTCTATCGCATTCAGCCGTCCCGACCACATGGTTTCGAACGGCTCCAGTAGGAGGAGTATCCTTTTTTCGGTTTCTTTTAGCTTTAAGGCCGATATTTGCTTTTTTCCAGTCATTTACCCTCTCTACTTCCTTCTTGGTGTCGGTCTTCTCTCCGGTCTCGGCGTTATCTTTTACCTCCTTGTTCTCAATCCCCCTCGCCTCCCCCTCCTTATCGTTCACGTTCACGTGAGACCATGATGGTTTCATTGGGAAGATGTGACTTAGTGCCGGGAGCGCTGAGCCGATAACGTTATTTTTGGGGATCTTTACCGTGTGGTTGCTAAAGCTGCTAAGTTATTCCTTGAAGAGTTTGTGCGGTACATTCTCGACAATTTCAGTTGCCATCAAGGTCGTGTGTTTATCCATTAACCTGGCATGGTTCTGAAGGGATACCATACCTGGTCGTAAGGATATGACTTGTACTACCATTTAGTGGGAAGGTGCAATGGGCATTCTGTGGGCTAACCGGACCTCATTGGATATTGTACATTCTGGTTGATTTTCAATCTCCCGTCTGGTGTCCTGTTTCTGGGGTCCTAGGCGTTTACCAATCATGGCCATGCGGGGTCCATTGTTGAAAAGAACCGTCTGGGATCTGGGGAATTACTCCGGATGTGGCGGTCGATAAACGATGTCTCCAGAATGTAGTCCGTCGCCAGTTGGTTGATCACGATAAAACGAACCCTTACCTTTAGGTTTCTAGCTATGACCATGAGGGTAAGGTAACAACGGACCGCAAGAGGTCTCTTGTTACCATCCACGAGTGGGCTCTGCAATATGCAGGGCTGGATGCTGTCCAACATCTTTGGTGGTAATAGTCTGGTATTCACCGGACTGGGTCCCGTTCCTGTATCCAGGATGGTAACACATGGAACAAACTGGATAGTAGTAAACCCAAGGATTTGGTTTACCTTGTGTTTACTGTGTTTGAAGGAGCATATAGTGACTGGGTCATCCATAACCTAATCCTCTCCAGTGACCAATAGGTATTAATCCATACTTGAACCATATAGTATTGGAAGGCCTTTTGAGTGGGCCCGGTGGGATGTATCCTTCACTCCAACCGGTTGGCGTTTTCCGCCTCGTGGTCGGGCTCAGCTTCCTGAGTTCCGTCCGTGATAAATTTCACCTGTTGAGGTGATACAGGGGTCGCATTCGCGTTCCTCTCAGAGCGATCAGCTGCGGATTAGGGACCGAAGACTTCACGTTGGTTCTGCTGCCGCACCTGTATGAGCATGGATCTTGTCTAGGGAGCCACGCTGCTACACTGCGTCGCCACATATTGTGTAGATAAACAAAACCAGCAAAGGAAGGTGCCTGTTGCGGGGTCTCCTAATGCCGTTGTGGTTGGGTTTGGTTGCACCTTATTAGGGAGTGCCATTGCCGTTGCCGTTCTGTATAAGGGCCGCCCACCAACTTCGTTAGCATATGGTACTTCCAAAACCGGGTGGGGTGGAGCGGAGACCATCGTTGAAGGAGTCGACGGTTGTTCCATCGGTATCCTACCCGGTACTGAACTCGACCAGTTGGAACTGGGAAACGAATGTTCACCGACCTGAGAGGTGTCGATGAGATGGATCGTTTGACCATGAGTTGTGTGCTTGGCTGATCCTTCATCGGTCGTGGACGCTTCTTTGATACCGAAGACTGGCCGTTTCGGTTTATTCTTTGTCCCCTTCGGTGTGGGAGCCACTGTCTTTTTCCACATTCGTAGGGTATCTCCAAGGCCCTGTGCATAGGTCTGTGTTCTCGGAATGCTAGATAAGTGTGCTAGATAGCTAGTTTTGTAAATAAAAAGCCAAAAAATCAAAGACTTTTGCAGATTGCGCTAGTTCGGCACCTGAAAAAAAAATTTTGGAAATAAGAACTCCATGCATCTTAGTGTTTTGACGACTTAATGCAGTTTAATCTGCATTTGCAGTTTACTGGTCACTTTTGACCGCTCTAGGTGGAGATCCATACCAAGGCAGTCGTCAGTACCTTCTACCTCATTACTGGCCCTTTTGCTTACTAGGCTCCAGCGTTCCACCGGGAGGGTATTTGATGTTGAAGAAGTCCACCACCGCATTCTCAACCTCGTCCACCTCCCCACGGCTCAAGTTCCTCACACCCGGCTGCCCCACCACACACACATTCCCACCCTTCTTCTCCACATCCTTACCAACCCTCCTCTTCTTCAGCCGACTCTCTCCAACTCCTCCCCCTTTCTATTCCTCTCTCCCCTTCTTCATCCCAGCCGGCTCCCCGCGTCTCCCTGGCGTCACCAGCGACCCTTTCGCTCTCCCCCTCTCCTCTCCCACCTCCTTCAACACCTTCCGCGCACCCGAAATCTCCCCCACCCCTTCCATGTGCACTTCCAACACCTTCACACGCCTCTTCAGTTCCTCATTCGCCCTCCACAGCTTCCCCATCTCGAGCCCCATGGGGATCAGCTCGACATCGCCAACGCCCGCGAAAGCTATCGACAAGAGCCACCGCAAGCGCAAGCGCACTCACCTTAGTGCGGCCAGTAGTACCCGCAGCCTCCCACACAGCACCCCCCCTCGAAAATCCTCTCGCCCACCTCCGGCCTTTTATCTCCTTTTTTTGACCCGCTTTTCGCGCGCGCTCGCCCAATTTCAGTACCCTCGTACACCCCTGCATCTACGCTCCAGATTCCCTTCACCACACTCATTGCTCACTCACACACTCCCATCCATATTCCTACACCTTCTATCATGTTCAGCGCTCCCTCACTACTCCCAATTTCATAGCCTTCTCATTTATAGTAAATCACACTCATTCGTAGCACAAACCACCGATTACTCATAAGCCCTCTTTCCCGTATGACTTCCATAACAACACACACTCCTACACTTTTAACACGATAAACACCATTCAATATCAGAAATCTAACCTCCTTCCCAAAAACCCCTAACACCCATTCCTCCACAACCATACTCTTTCTCTATTTAATCACATCTCCACACTCGCCACCCCCACCACTTCTTCAATTCCAAGCACACCGCACTCCAAACACCTTTCGCAATCAACATGACCGACTTTCTCACTGCCATCCCTTGCACCTCCGCCCCAGCCGTTATTGTCGGCAGAGGCCGAATCGGCACTTTGCTTCGCAACAACGGCACCCCACAAGATGCTTTTCTCTCAACTCAAGAATTCATCTCCGCGCAATACATCCCCGACGGCCCCACTTTCTTCTGCGACAGAAATCATTCACTCGAAGACGTCATTCAATTCTGCCCTTCCTCCCGCAGAGAGGATCTGGTCTTCCTTCAGAACGGAAACATTCTCCCTCTTCTTTCAACCTATGGGCTCCAAAACTTCACCAAAGCCGTTCTCTTCCTCGCCGTCCCCTCCCTTAACGCACCCCCCGAGGACGGTGTCACCCTCCTCAGTCCCCATGGTCTCACAAATGCCACCGGCAAATGGGCTCCCGCACTCGCCAATCGCCTCAGTACCGCAGGCCTCACTTGTCATGTCGTCGACCAGCCCTCCTGCTCTAAAGCTTACTACGAAAAACTCGTATGGATATCAGCTTTTAATCTCGTCGGCTCCTCTTATGGCTTTATTACAATGCACGAAGTTGCAGTACAACACCGCACAGTCGTTTCAACCATAATGAAAGAGCTCCTCGCCATCGTCACATCCGAAACAGGAATCGCCTACAATTCAACAGAAACACTCCAAAGACTTCTGGCCCACGGAAAAACACTTACACAGTTCCCCACCTCGTTCTCAGACTTTGAGTTCCGGAACGTCTACTTCTACAACGTTTCTAACGCCCAAAAATCCATTGGAAACCGTGACCCCGCCCCTTTCCATACGAACTTCTTGAACGTCCTCCTCAATGGGTAGTACTTCATTCATATACCCCTTCCAATAAAAACAAGTCCTCCTTTTTAAAGCATATACCCATCTCCTTCGCTGCCTCGATAGAGACTGCTATCCGCACGACACCACGTCAGAATATATGAAACGATATTAAGAATTGCTTCGTACATCACAAATCATCACTACAACCACTCTTCATAAATCTTCCAACTTTGCAATTAAGTCTGTACCCAATAACCGCTCCTACAGCCTATCAAAGGTTTTCATTCATAACAATTATTCATACTCCGCGACAGAGATACGGCAACAACCTAACAACTACTTTGATCACTACATATATATATCCACCGATGACCACCCTACTTCATTGCGCTCAACATACTGTATCTCCTTCAAATCAAACTTCCAACCTCCCAGAATGTGGTCGAAGTCAGAGGGTTCCAGAATCATATCACCAACGAGCTCATGGACGAGATTCGTGACATTTGTACGACCACCAGGAGGCTCCCCACTCGCAACTCCCTACAGCAGCAAGATACTCTGAAACAACTGTTCAAAGAGCGGTATCATATCGTTACCTATGTGCAGCGTACAAGGAAGACTAGCAAACCGGAACGCCTTTACTAAGATGTTCAGTTAGCAAACACTCTTCACATCGACCTTAACGTTCACAATCACACTAACTACACTCTTCGGAGTTATAGACCCAGCTCTGCAATATACGCTTCCATTCAGATTCAACTCTCTCCTTCGGTTCATTCTCATAACGCTATTGAGATGTTCTATCCAAAGCCTGCTACACATTCTCATAATCGAAGGAGGCGTACAATGTATAAACGCGTTATACGGGTCTCTACAAACTACGCCGTTCAATCCAAACCAGCGATATACCAGGAAGAAACGAGCCTTTCTGGAACTCGGGGCTCTACTCCTTACTCTACTCATCCCCCTCAACGCCATGCTTTTCCTCGTTCACCGCTTCATTCCAGTCAGCGGTACCCTTTCATCAGACGTGAAGACAAATTGTATCGCCTTCTCCACAGGAGGGGCCGCAGTTGGCGCTTTGGCATATCTTCTCCAGCTTGTTTCTATATTTTTCTTTCGAGAGTCCTATCTGAACACAAAGTTCACAATGACCCCGGAACCACGGAGAACCTCTTTTATGAACCCCGTGCTTGGCGCCCTCTCCCACTCTTTTCAACAGGCTTTATTCATATCCAGTCCGGATGTAACCTTCCGACTACTCGGTATGAGGCTGTCGGCATGCACTTTCGCTGCACTCTCTTCAACCGCCTTCTCCACCTCTCGCATTGAGGGACCTGGTGTTTCTATACTGCTTGGTAACACAGTGGATGTCGTAATCTTGATATCTTCGACAGTTGTCATTCACTATGAAAAAGTGAAAGCAAGTGCTACTCTCACGCGTTTCAATCCAGTTGTTCAGGAGTTTCTACTGAAATACAACTGATCACTATTACAAGAAAAGGGGACTACTCCACATATTACCTCAAATTGTACTCTTTATTGTTCAATAGGTAACAGATACTATCTAGTCGTCGTCGTCATCCATTATCATACCGCCGTCTTCATAGTCTCTATCTGTGTTAGCTGAGTTTAGACCCATCCCAGGTTCATCATCCTCTTCTTCATACTCCTCTTCCCCACTTTCAACAACTTCCATTTTATAATCTTCATTCAACTCCTCATCCTCATCTACCTGAACGTCTTCATCATCACCCTTGTTGGAATCATCCTCTTCGAACTTAGGCCGAAATGCTGGTTGCCTATGCACTGCGTCCGGTAGCTTGTACCCATCCGGTACCAAGTACATGTGATACCTCATGCAAACTTCCTTAACCAATGCATCCTCGTATCCAGCTCCAGCATGAAACACATCTCCTCTTCCAATAAAAATGGAGTACGGCGGAATCCTGAACTTCCTCACTACCATCGTCCGAGACAGCCGCTTCAAGCTCCTGTCGTCGGGCACGTACATGTTATGTGACCTCTCACAAACCCAAAGCATAAACGAACTCGCTCCCGACGCCATCATGAAGAACCCTGGAACCTCTCCGACGTTCTTCTCGGCATCGGTCAGTCCTCGAAAGTCCGTATGTAACACCTGCCTTGGACAGCCCTCCGCCGTACACAGCACTCGCACCCCTGTTTCAGGGGCATACATCCTCTTCTTCCCCGACCTGTTGTTGCACAACTGAAGAGCGGCCGCAATCTGTCCAAACCTCGTATCCAACATTGCCCTTTTCCTCACCATTAAAACGTTGTTCTCGTCCCCCTCCAAAGAATCCACAATCCCCACCTTCGTCGTAATGTACCGCCCAACTCCCTTCATTCTATCTCCAGCGTCTCTCTCCTCACCAGCGTTGATTATAGGGTCCCATTTCTTTCTATTCCCTTCAATCGTCAAGTCCGGCTGGTTCAAGAAATCCGTCTGGAAGAACTCTAGCAAAGTCCCAGTCACATCCCCATCGAAGTTTACCCCCCTCTTCTTCGCCTCATCCGACATCCCCTCGTCCGTGGCAAACTGTTCCAGCACACAAAATCCTTTCTCCATCAGCTCACTTCTCTTAGTCGCGAAGTACTCGCGGGCCAAGTCATTCCTCTCCTTTGCTGCCATCCATATCGCCTGCTCTTCATTCACAGGGTGGTCCTTCGTCGGTAGAATCACCCCAAGAACCGGTTCTTTCGTAGAACCCAGTTCCTTGTGCCTGTTATGAGCAGCACGCCAATAAACTGCATGGTGCACACTTTTCAAGTCTTCTACCCTCAAGCACTCCGCCCTGTGCTTGTTCCGTAGGTAAATCATCTGCATCCAGAGGTGCTGATGCTTCACTCCATTTTCACCCGCCGGCCACTCGCTCGGAAGTGCATTCACCAAGTACACCCACGACATACCCGACCCCCCCGCATACGGTCCCGCCCTCTTCAGCCCCTTCGGAACACCCTCCGGATTATTGCCTTCGAAGCCACGCATTTGCACACCTTCCTCCTCTTCGTCTCCTACAAATGCACCCTGCCCCCCGTCATCATCCAGTTCATCCTCACTCGATGAGAAAACATTGAGTACATGTTACTTCAAGAAGCACTTCAGCTCTTTCCTGCTCATCTTCTTGAACACATCCACCACGTAAGCAGGTATTTGAGCCGCAGATGTGCCCACCGTCTTTCTCCTCTTCCTCTTCCGCTTTAAAGGCTGTTCATACTCGCGTTCATAATCACTAATGACCACAGCCTTTCTCTTCCCCTTTCTCTGTCTAGGTTCCATCACCCTCTCACCCGCAGCATCCAGCCCGCGCTCAGTACCTTTTCTAGTTCGTGTGATGCGTCTGGGAACCACGGTTTCCTGGTGGGGTACAGACTCCCCAGCACTAGACGAAGGAACATTCACAGAAGGTGGCACCTCCACCACATCCTTCTCCGCACTTGGGGACGCCAGACTCACTTTCAGACCGCCTTCAATCCGCCTTTGTGCGATTTTCATCCTCTTCGACACCAACCCCGGCCACAACCGCTTCGGACCACTGAGCTTCATCTTCGCCGTTTGCATGCAAAGGTACTCCCTTAAAGACACCTCGTTCTTTCCCATCACAATTGTGCTGTCTAGAACCTTCCCCGCCGTCAGACCCTTCTCCTTTCCCGCCCTTTCGCATAGTTGGAACATTCCTATGGTGCATTGGAAGAACTGCTTTCGAATCTCCTGGAAAGGTACCATATTCCCCGTAGAACCCATCCTCACCCTCACATGTAGCTGCAAACGACGGATTGCGAAACGGAATATTTCGTCTTCGAGTCCTAGCAACAAGTCACTCGACACATGCGCAAGCGTTAGCACTGGACCCTCCTTGCATACGTTCTCAAAGAACTCCAGGAGACCTTCGCCCCTGACGAATTTCAACCCAAGAGTCGCATAGCGATTCAAGTGGCGCAAGCTGTAGATTCCTATAGCTTCGCTCGTCTTCAGCGCCCCAGCTATCCGTGTCGGAGTCAGGTCAGCCAACTTGGTTCTCTTATCGTCAATCAAGTTGCAAATGAAGGACACTGTCGAATGAACCTTGTCAGCGAAACTCATCTTCAACACATTTGAACTCATTTCATTGAGTACATTACCAAGACCGAGCACTTCGTTCAGCGATAAAGGCTTCCGGTCCTTTCGTCTCCAAAGAACGACATCAAGAGACCGCACAATTTCCAACCACTTTCTCCCTTCAGAGAGATCATTCTTCAGATCTCGCAGAACAAAGACGCGGTGATGACCGTCAATGAGTATGACAGGCATCACTACCCTCCCATTGTGAACAATTTCACTGAAATCTAATTCCATTCCCCCGACGATGGCAACAGCAATCGACCCTGCCGACGCAAGCCAGCCAAACGTTTTGCACTTTGCCATCGTCGCCGCCTTGTGTTCTGCATTCACACTTCTGACAGTCTTCTCGGGGATTTGTATGTCATCTATGTCAACAATCAAGCGGCACTGGTCATAGTCTGAAGCAGAGATCTTCTTTTCCACGAGAGTCCTATCCACTTCCTGCGAAGGAACGGCATCGCCGTCATCGAACAACTCCAACTCGGGACCGGTGTGCAAATCCCCGCGTACATTCACCGCTGACCCCACCTCCACAACATCTTCATCAGAATCATCCACTATCGTCACCCTCTTTTTCGGCTTGACGGGTTGCTTCATGGCCGGCGGCACTGTTGTTGGCTGTGCCCTCTTCCCCCTCAAAGGCGTAGCAGACTCCTTCGAGGGGGTCGCACTTTTGGGAGTCTCCGGGCGAGGAGGGCCTGGAGTCAGCACAGAGGAGACGCGTGTCATCATCGAGGTATCTCATGCGTATATACCTGCCGACACCATATCCTTCAGCAACTCCGGCGGCTCCTCTGCTCCCTTGAAGGAGTACGGATACTTGGAGTTGATCCCCTCCTTAATTTCAGTCCTCCAGATGGCCACCAAGTCCTCTCCCGGCTTCGCAGACTCCCGCAACGAATGGCCATGCATCGCTCTGCAAAGTGCCTTCCCGGCCCCTCCACTGCCCCCAACACCTCTCAACTCCGCAGTACCAACCATAGTACCCTTCTTATTCCCTGTCCCATCCGCCAGGAACAACGCCACCCTATCCCCACCAGCCAGATTGTTTCCCGATGTAGCTTTCCGCGGAGTGGCACGTGGAGTACCCCGCGGAGTACCCCTCGCTTTCGCTTTGCCTCGAGTCATCATTTGAATCGGATCGTAGTCGGTCGAGGTTGCAAATGGTCGCAGAGCGCTTTGAGCCTTTTATGGTATACAGACTAAGACGTGTTGGATCGAGCTCCTTTGGTGGCGACTATCCGGAACACTCCCGAGAGCAGTTCGTTGCAATCAGCCTGAACTACGTCCGCTTAGTTTCAACCTGAGCTATGTCCGCTTAGTTTCAAACTCAAGAAACTCCTTGTCTCTTTCCATCGCAAACACGCCTATTGGCTTGGTAGGCGACACAAGAAAATAAAATTAAAAAATTAAAAATATCCTGACGGCCGACAGAGGTGCGCTCCGACTTCATCGGGGGTCCCGATGAAGTCCCCGCGCACCTCTGTCGGCCGACATAATACATATAATTTTGTAATTTTTGGAACGCTCAGGTGTACACGGTGCACTCTGACGGCCGACAGAGGTGCGCTCCAACTTCATCGGGGGTTCCGATGAAGTCCCCGCGCACCTCTGTCGGCCGACATATTACATATAATTTTGTAATTTTTGGAACGCTCAGGTGTACACGGTGCACTCTGTCGGCCGACAGAGTTGTGCCGGGACTTCATCGGGACCCCCGATGAAGTCGGAGCGCACCTCTGTCGGCCGACAGTCGACAAACATCTCAGAAACGCATCATGCGTGATGTTATGGCGTATTTGTCGGCCGACAGGGGTGCCCTGCGACTTCATCGGTCCACCGATGAAGTCGCAGCACACCCCTGTCGGCCGACAATTAACCAACATGTTGTAGGGACACCATTCGGGCTATTTGTGGGCCACCAGGAGTGTGCTGCGACTTCATTGGTGGACCGATGAAGTCGCAGGGCACCCCTGTCGGCCGACAAATACGCCATAACATCACGCATGATGCGTTTCTGAGATGTTCGTCGACTGTCAGCCGACAGAGGTGCGCTCCGACTTCATCGGGAGTCCCGATGAAGTCCCCGCGCACCTCTGTCGGCCGACAGAGTGCACCGTGTACACCTGAGCGTTCCAAAAACTACAAAATTATATGTATTATGTCGGCCGACAGAGGTGCGCGGGGACTTCATCGGGACCCCCGATGAAGTCGGAGCGCACCTCTGACGGCCGACAGAATGCAACCAGGATAGCTGCGAAGTCCTTCCGCAACAACCGTTCCTCCGTGCGCGCTCCTCAACCGTACTCACAATCTTTCCGTACCCACCCGCACCCACCCGCACCCGCTGCTCTTTTTCACTCAGGCTCTTGTGACGACCGCCCGTGAGGTTGTTTGAACATGTACATAAATGGCTCCAGAACCCACGAGAACTTCTTCATCGCCTGCGGCAGACACCTTCGAAATGGGTAAACTGTTTGGTACGGGGGATGTAGTTATCAGGGCGTGTCTGGATTTGCGTGATCGTTACGCATTAACGAGGCGGGAGGAAGATGAGCAGCGAAAAGTGGGGCACACTGCATTCATCGATTTCACAATTGCCAATCGCCACATCCTACCGGAGACCGCGAAGATTTTTTATACTCTCCCAGGTCCCTACCACACCAATTACACAGAAGATGAGCTCCGAGTTGTAGGAATGAGGGGCTCGAACTGTCAGAATTATTTCTCGGCGAGGTTGCTGGATATAAGGGATGGGGACCCAGATAGGCGCGTGAGGGGCTTTTGGAACGCGACGAGGCGGTGTAGTTCAAGGGCATCCCGAAGAATGACACTTTGACAGAGTTCTTCAAAGGTCTGGATACAACCCGAAAGAAGGCGAGCAAAAGCCGGGCTCCATTCGCGACCGACTTCACGACAATGTTCCAGAGGTTGCTGTTCCTCATTTGTATTCAGTCAGTCTCTATGGAGAAGAGAAGAGTCTCCCGTAAGCGAAGAAAGCGGGGCAGATCCTACGATACGCCATTTTCGAAGGTGGCGATTTATGACAAACCAGTAGCTCAGCGTGTGGGCTTTGGTGTGCAGCTCGTCAATAACGCGTGGGACAGCTTCGCCCAGTATTTGGGATTCCCTGGCGTGGAATTCATGGTTTTGCCCTTTATCCATCTACGATATTCTGATATGCAGTTCCAGGCAATCGGAAACAGAAGGGATGGGTTCTCTCACAAGGACTTGGCCCAACGACTCCTTCCTGGTAGAAACCGTACTTTATTGGAGGAGGATGTCGTCCCATGGGCGTGGAACCTGCCGGAGTACGTTGACACTCCACTTCGTATGTTGGCCAAAGAGTTTCTCGCTGACCTGCACAAAGTGGTGGTGAATGAGCAGCTTTACTCTATATCTGCTCCGGTAAGATGGGACGTTCTAAAACCGTTTACATACACTTTGCCTAGAGTGTTTGCGGAGAGATTCGACTGCTTCTCGAAATCTCTTATCTCTACCATCTCGGAATACATATCGCCACTAAAGCTGCGAGGGAGTGTGGAGGTGGAGGTGGTGGCTGCGACAAAGGCGGAACCTACTATGGTTATGGAAGAAGATGAGATAGAAGTGGTACCCCCTGAGAAAGATTCGGAGGCTCCGGCGGTGGAGGGTGGAGAGGGAGTGGAGGGTGGGACCGGGAATGAGGAAGAGAACATGGGTGTTGGTCAGCATTCTTCCACAGCTGGACCAAGGTCGGTCGAATCTGAGTCGGTGGATATTCTGCCGCCTCACGACCTTACTTCTCTGGATGATATAATGTCTCTCCAAAAGTGCGAGTCGGAGATGGATAAGCACTGTCGAATGTACAATTGTACTTTCGAGAACCTGGTGGAGATTGACGAGACATTGCGCAGCAATGGGGTCTCTCCGATAGGGAAAGTGCAGTTGGTTCTCACGGACCCGCCGTATAATATACGTGCGAAGAAGAACAGGAAAAACAGCTGGTACGACGTTCTTAACCGGCAAGACATGGTGAAGACGGCGAAGCTCATCTCTAAACTTCTGCGTCCGGGAGGGCATTTCGTTATATTCTGCGCGATTGAGCAGGTGAACGAATGGAAAGAAGTGTTGGGTCGAATCGGTGCAAAGGATGAGAATGGGCAGAAGAGCAGGTCGTTTGTCGTGGACAAGGTCCAGCTGCACTTCATTCGCTCTCAAGGCAATCCGATGCGTAATCCCGGACGTAGTTCGTGCTCCCTGTTTCCCGGAACAGAGTACGCCATTCATGGAGTTCGCAGCGGGTTGTCCTACGCCGAACAACATGGCATGGTGAACTATGAGAACTTCAGCTATGTACCATTGCGATATCCGGGTTACCATAGCGTGATTGACCAAGTGCCTCCCATGTCGAATGGTGAAACACTTCTATGGAGAAGGAAGAATGCCAAAGGAGCAGTTACGTATCAGAAAGTGCGGGCGGAACAGAAGTCACGCGCTTTGCTGAAGGAGCTCATCAGCAGGTTTTCTCAGCCGGGAGACATAGTGGTGGACCTCTTCGCCGGACATTTTCAACGGCCATGGCATGCATGGAACTGGAAAAGCACCGTCAGTTTCTAGGGTGTGAGCCAGATCCGCAGTGCTTTGCTCATGCAAAGCACGCCGCTACAGTGAAATTTGCGTCATGCGTGCGGAACAACGAGACGGACATTCATATAACGCAAGATGTTCGGAACGCTGTGACTCGAGTGACATGCTTGTTTCCGGACGTCGTCATAAAGCGTTCGAAGTCCTGGAAAACACCTACCGGATTTCCCGAGCATCAGATGTTTCTACCCCATATCGTGGATTTTCTCTCCTCCATGTGGCAGTCGCTCTCTCTCTCTTCAACCATGGCTCCGAAACGCAAATCGAGAAGCGAGAACACTAGCGGGCGCGGTACAAAATCACGGCGGCATGGAGGGGATGCAGAGGGCGGAAGGGACAAGGGGCGTAGGCTCCAGGGCGCGAGTGGAGAGAAGGGAGGCGTGCGCCTGAGAGGTAGATCAAGGCAAGATGGTGGGGAAGGAGAGGCGAGTGGGGGCAAAGAAAAGGCTGTTCGCGCAAAGGAGACGGTGACGGAGGAGAGTGCGGAGCAAATCACGTCGCCCACGGAGCAAATCACGTCGCCTACGGGAGAGATGGTGCGGAGCGGCGATGGAAAACGGGATGGCGTGCGAAGCAACCGCACGCGTGTACCTAGAATTGGATTGAGGGGGAGGGCGAGCAGAGCTCCAGGGAGGACAAGGAGAGGGGATGCATCCGAGCGGACTCTAAGTGCTGTACTCACGTCTTCAGCTGATGTGGAGCCGGTAAATCCATGCTCTGCACCTGAAGGAGGTGAAGAGATTCCGAATGAGAGGACGAAGGGGCGTAAGGAGGGAGAGAGAATGATCGGAGAACGTGGATCCCGCCTCAGAGGCGTTGAAGAAGCAGGGGCATCGTTTACGGGTATGAGGGAAGAAGACGGTGATGATGAGATACAGAAAGGGAGAATAGAGAGTAGCCGTGGTGGGGAGGGTAGAATAGGTGGACCCAGTAGTGTTCTAATCGCTGGCGCAAGAGTCGTTCGAGAGAGAACAGAAGGAGAGAGTGTTGGAGTTACCGCGGGGGAACAGGCAGAAAGATGGGAGGGGGCGAACTTGGATTACGTGGAAGAAAGGAGAGAGCGTGTAAGGGAAAGAATGGGGAGTGTTCGAGTTACAAGAAGAAGAGCGATAGACGAAAGGGAAAGCAGAGAAGTGCATGTGAGTGAGGGGGGGAGAAGGGGGTTTGCTGGAGGGAGAACACATGGTTCAGGGGAGGAAGGCGATGGAAGAGCAGCAGTTCTTTCTCATCAGGGAGAAGATGTCGAGCGTTTGCCATCTAGAAGAGGGGTGGGTTTGGGAGTTGAAGGGTTTGAGGTGAACGCAAGGCGAAGGACGCAGGAAGGTATGCGAGTAAGGAGAAACATTGTATTCACAAGGAATAATGATAACGGGGAGAATGCGAATTTAAATGTCGTGGAGAACGCCGTCCGTATAGTGGAAGATGAAGCAAATGATGATGACATAGGTTTGTTGCCGCGGTCGATGCTAATTGAGAAGATGAATGTGTTGAAGGGACAAATGGGACGTATGAAGGAAGACAGCTACAGTGCGATGGTGAGTTTGAAAATGACCCAAACGGAGCTGGATCGGGCGAGGGAGGAAATGAAGCAGCAGAATGTGCTGATTGAGAGTTTGAGTGAGGCGTTGAAAAGTAGAATCGCTGGGGAAGGGAGGGGGGAGGGAGGCGTGAGGCGGCGACGAAAGTATGACATTGGAGTGCAGGAATGCTTTTATGGATTTGCACGTCGTGCGTATGATAGGATTCTTCATTGTGCAAAACTGGAGGCATCGGAACTTTGCTTCTACACCGAGAATGTGGGTCGAAGCTGGAAGAATAGAAGTGAGGCGGTTGGGGAGAGTAAAGAGGGAGGAAAGTATGTTTGTGGTGGGAGAGAAGGAAATGGTTCCGAGATGTCCAATTGAGGTTGCATATGAGATGAGACCGTATAAGCCGTCGACAGAGGGTGGGAGCCATTTGTTGTTGAAGCACGTGGTAGAGACTGAGTTAATGGGAGAGAAATGGGATTCGATAAGGGAAGCGGGGAGGAGAGAGGAGTGCGTGGAAAATGTAAGTGCGGATAGGTGCTTGAGACAGAGGATGAAGCAGAAATTGAGCGATGTGGTTGGGGTGCGGAAGCGAGCAGCGCGTGATAAGCTGTTTTCCATGCTTGGATATGATTTGATCGCAAAACGAGCTAAGGTGACTGAAGGGACGGAGCTTTGGGCGGAGTTGAAGAAGCAGATTGAGGAGGCGCAGGAGAAGTTGATGGGGTCGGGGGAGGATGGGAGAGGTAAGCTGTGTGCGTGGAGAACGAGTGCGATTGAAGATATTACTTATTCTGGATCGAAGGTGTCTGAGAACTTGGAGGACTTTGGTGAGGCAGATATGAATTTTCGAAATCAGGTGTCGTTGAAAGTGTTGGAGGAGTTTATGGGCTACGCGGTAGAGAGTCACAGAAATGGAGAAAGGCAGTATGTGGATGGGACGGTGATGCATCTTGCGCGACTTGATGCATGGATTGGATGTGTGGTGACCACGATGGATAGAGACGTTGGGCGGGGAGGCCAAAGGCAACTTTTGTTCTCGACGCTGTTTGGGAGGTTTCTGCCACTGGCTGTTGAGGACATATTGAGGGTTGCCTGGAACATGGTGAAGGATGAGTATGCTGAGGAGTTTGAGAATGATGGATTCTGTGGAGGGAATCGTAGAGATGTGAGTGGGAATAAGGAGAGAATCGCGACGGTTGGGCTATGGATACCGTCGAGAGAGAAAATCTATCTGGCGATAAGGGAGGAGTTTTTCATGGAGAATCTCACGAGAAGACTTGCAGCGGTGTTAGATTGCTATATAGCGTCATGTGGACCAGAAGAACCACGGTTCAAGCGCTTAGCGTTGGGGAGTAGGCAAGGAGTGGGAGAGTGATAAGGTACGGGGGGATAAGGGGGTAAGGAGGTGGAGCAAGATGGGGGTCGGCTATGGAAGAAAAGCAGCGGTGACTATTTTATTGGATCATGTGCCTTGGGAGGTATTATTATGGGTGCCACCCAGTGGTGGTGTTGTGCCACCAGTGGTGATGTTGGAGAAGTAGGGCTTCGCAGTTGGGTCTCGGTAGAATCTGTTGAAATAAAATCGATGGAAGCGCCAGTGCAATCGAGGGGTGAAAGGGGGTGCGGGGTAGTTTTGGCGAAGTACATGAACGGGGCCGAGAATGGAAGAGGATGGTACGAGGCCGAACCAGGGGGAGACGTTGTCGGAGTTGGAAGTGTTTGAGATAAAAAGGGGGTGGGCAGTGTGGTTTTGTTCGTCGTCTGTTGCCCATCGGAGGCAGATGCAATTGAGAGAGACATCGACTTGATCCTGGGGTGGAACGAGTTCGAGGAACTGAACGAAGGCGAACTCGTTATGAGTGGAAGGGGAAGAAGGGGTGGTGAAGCGAAGAAGAGAGTTGAGCTTGCAGACCCAGGCGGTGGGAGTGGGGTTGGAGAAGCTGGAACCGGCAACGAGGATGTGGGAGAACTTTGGGATTTTAGAGGAACCGAAGGAGGGAGCAGCGAAGATACGTTGAATGAGTGGGAGAGGGGGATCTTTGACGGCGAGCTCGTTTCGATCGGCGATGTATTCGTCTAGGGTTGGGGTGAAGCCGCTGACGACGTATGCGGAATTGACGAGTGTGAGACGGGTTTGGCGGAGAATGGGGGAGTCCTGGTTGAGAGCTAGTGTTTCGAGTATGATTGTGACGAAGGAGGGGAGTGCGAGGGTTCCAATCTGTGAGATGATGGCGATAGTGTCTGGGGAGAAGAGGTCCTGAAGGGAAGAGATTGTTGCGTGGGGGTTTGCTAGAAGGAATTTTTGAGCGGTGATGAGATCGGAAAAGGAGGTGTGCTTGACATCACGGACGAAACCTGGTTTGCGGGCTTGGAAGGGAGGAGGAGGGTCATGGGAGGATGAGGTGACGGAAGGATCAGCGGAGAGAGAAATCCAATTGTTGACGGCATCGGAGCGTTCGATGGCACGGATGGTTTCGTTGTGCGCGGTGGGTCTGCGCTTGGAGGTTCGGGAGTAATGTGCTTTGAAGAGGGTATGGGCTTGTTCGAAGATGCCTGCATCGTTGAAGTGGAGACCCCCAAAGCGTCGAATGTCGTCTACGATGTGATCCAGGAGGTGGAATTTGAGGGTGCCAAGGGTGGAGGTATGGTATGGACCGGGAACATCGACAGCTCTGTGCTTGAAGGAATGGATTTGGGAGGCGAGTTTGGCAAGACGAGAAGTGGTCCATTCGGGGACGGAGTTGTAGCACATGGAGGTGAGGAGGAGGTCTGTGTACTTGGAGAAGACAGTTGTGATGGGAGCGGAATTGGCTTCGTCACAGCAGCGGTCGAAAAAGGCGCCGATGAAGGGGAAGACCATGTCGAGGGCGCGGTAGTCTTTTGCTTCTAGCATGCCGCGGACGCCGTCAGTTGTGAAGAAGCCGTTGAGGGACTGCCCGCTTTCGGAAGTAGAGAAGTCGATGTGGAGGCCGGTAGCTGGGGAATGATTTTCGATGGCGGTGAGGATGAAGTTGGAGTGCTTGAGGATGGAGGTGCGGACGGAGTGGAAGGAACGGCGGGAGTTTGTGGAGCTGATGGTGGTGAAGAGATGTTCTGATCTGAGACGTTCGATGGCGGCGAGCTTGATGAGTTTGGAAACGCCGAGGTGGAAGTTGTGGAGGGGTTCGAAGGGGAAGATGTTGTATGGGGTGAGGAGGGGGGTGATGTTTAAAAGGGGGTAAGACTCGAAGAGGGAGAAGTATTTTGCGAGGGAGAGGGAGTGAAGTGCTTGGAGAGCTTGTTCCTTGAAGTTGCGCGAGACTCTTGGCTTGCGGGCGAGGAGACCTGCTTCGGAGTCCTTGAGGAGGGAGAAGTGTTTGTTGCGGGCTGCAAGGGTGAGGGGAAGAGATCGAGGGGGATGGGCGTGAGAGTGTTGGTGGAGTTGTGAGCGAGGGACAGAGCATCTGTGGCAGGGGTGCTGGGGGCGGGTGCCGTGGGAGATGGCGAGAATATCCTTTGCCACGGGAATGTCCGCGCAGGAGCTGGCGATGATGGGGTGGCATTGACGAAGATCGCCGTCTGCGTCGCGGAAGGGGAAACCGGGGAGGGCGGAAGAGAAGAGAGGTTGAAGGAGGGAGGAGATGGTCTGCTGTATGAGTTCCATTTTTGTTTGGCGGGGGATGGAGGAGGAATGAGTGATGATATCTGCATCTGGAGAAGGAGTGATTGGGGTGAAGGAGGTGGGAAGATAGCCGAGGAGTGTGAGATTGTCGGAGATGCATTTGTGGCGAAAGGAGTCGGAGAAGTTGAGAAGGGTGATGTGGAGGGGGTAGGAGGTAATGGAAGAAGATTTGAGAGAGGTAGAGGACTTGTCGGAGTAGATTTGGACGAGGCCGATGAAGGAGTCGATACCGGTGGAGTGAGGGAGATGCCAGACGATGTTATCTTTTGTGGACTGCATGATGGCGGTCTTGAGTGCGGGGACGACCTTTGAGCCGAGGGTGGCTGCCATGGGGTGTGCAAAGGCGGGGGAGCCGGAGGCGGATGTTTGGGAGATGGGGTGGAAAAAGGTGTTCTTGAAGTGTGCGAGGGCGAGCTTTTGTTTGAGGACATGGATTGCGTCTTTCTGGAAAAGGGTTGGGGAGAAGCGTTTGTGGGGATCGAAGATGGTGGAGGGGGCGAAACCAATGGACCTGATTCTCTGGTGGAAGAGGTCTGCCTGGAGCTCGAGGCATTGCTTTGCGGAGGAGACTGAGTTCCGGAATGTTGATTCGGAGAAGTGGAGATCATTAAGGAGAGTGATGAGTTCGTTAGCCTTTCGTTGTCCAATCTTGGAGGCGATGGAGGAGATGTAGAGGACCATTTTCTCCAGGTGGGGGTTGTCGAGGGGGAGAGTGGAAGGAGGGAGGGGGGAAAGAGCGAGAGAGGAGGGGGAACCGAGAGGGGCAGTGGCGACGTGGATGGCGTCCTGGGTGTGGAGGGAGAGAGAGAGCTGGTCTTGGAGGTAGGAGTCATGGTGTGCGAGAGGGACGTTGTCGGAAGGGCGATGTGAGGGAGGAGGATGAGGGGGGAGTTGTGAGGTGGACTTGTGGCGTTTTGTGCGGGGGGGGAAGCTGGGTTCATTTCCGCCAGGGGAGAGGAAGCGCTTGTTGGCGGAGAGGCGATGAGGGCACCTTCTCTGGTGCCGCTGGAGGGCGGGGATTTCTCGGGCGAAGAAGGAGCAACCGTTGAAGCAGCAGGAAGGCATGGTGGGTGGAGGAGAGGTGGTGGGAAAGCAGTTGGTAGGGGGCGTAGACGACGAGAGAGTATGGCGCACACAGGGCACGTGACAGGGGAGGGCGGTGGAGAATAATATAGAATGCAAGGCACGTGAGGTCTGCCAGGTCGGGCTGCGATTCTATTGCGATTGATATGGATGGTACTAAATGTTCAATTTCTATTTTGAGGTCCATTTTGGGACCAGTTGTTTGTACTAATCTGTCAATCTAGAGCGCACAAAGATTGAATCTGCTCCTGCACCATTTCTCTACTTTTACCTTTAAACTGCGGCGACAGAAAGATTCACGCTAGTTTTACCTCCATCACAACTAGAAAAACTGCAGATATGTGCTAGTTTTCCTTCCCATACAAACTAGCACTAATGAACGAATGAAAATATTTTGGGAAATTAACACCTCCAAATTTGGATAAATTAACGGGTTTTTCGGTCATTTCAATTCGTCCTTTTTTGACAACTGAACTAGCATTCCGAGAACACTGACGTAACGTGCCAGTTCGTTGAAATCCACCTTACGGTTTGTACCGAGGTCATTCCTTACCTGCAACCTTATTGGTTCGTCAATGTTATCAGCATACATTGACTTCAACCTCGTGGCCGTAAAAACTCTACAGCATCGTGGCATCGTTGCTCAGAGAGAGCGTTCGAAATCCAATGCGGTTTACCCTGCTCGTTGACGGTGTGTGAGCATCTCAGAGTAGGCCTTCTGAATCATATCATCGGTTGTCTTGGTTTCCAAGAGAAATTTCACCACCTGTGGGTATTTTGTAAGCATTTCCGTCTGATCATCATCAACCGCCATGGTATTACCCTGCAAGCGGCTGTGCAACATGTCGGTGGCCTGAGTTTTGGGGTTAAACTGAAATAACCACATTGCAGCCCGTTCTGAAAACTCGTTTTGGTAACATGCTATCTTGAACCTCTGAAGGAAGTCCATGATAGCGATGGGGTTATCTAAAGAAACGAGTATCCCCCATCTGGCAACCAAGCTTCCCGTGATGCTTAGTTATCTTCTGAGAAGCCTCTTTTGTATACTCATAGTTCTTGTTCTTCAACCTATACGTGTGGTAGTCGACTGCCTTTGTAAAAAGGTCTTTCAACGGACCGATCACCTGTAGGTCGAGATTGTTGACGAAATCTGACGTCGACGAGTCATACAGTTTGGTTATACCCTTGCGGTGATTCTTCTCCTCCTTACGACGGAGATCCTTCCTTCGTTTCCGTAAACCTCTTTGGTTTTAATCCGTTGACCTACCAGAATCAGTATCCGAGCTCGAAGAGTCAGGGTCCGACTGGTGCCCCTTTCTCTTCGCCCTTTTGGGTTTTTTCTCTCCAGATGGTCGTCGCAGTCGCTCCTTTTCCGAGCTCAAAGACCCACCTTTACCAGCAGGGTCTCCGCCACTGGTTCCCTGCGCAGCTCTACCTACAGCGTTCGGTAGATAATAATACCCTGGGTCCTCAATCGCCGGAGGCTCTGTCTCTCTCCGAATTCGGTCGTGCGGCTTCCCACTAGTTTGAGAAGTTGGAAGGTTGGTTTGGAGTTCAAAAATGCCATGAGGTTTCTGAAAAAAGGCCTAGGCCTCAACCTTGACAGTGTTGGCTTTTGCCCCTACTTCGGGTTCGTAAACCTCATGGATATGTAGGGATAGTGCTACCAATTTGTCGATTTGTTTTCTGATCTCGTTGTCGAGGTAATTGATGATAAATACCGGCACACGAGCCATCAATTCCTGATAGGCCCGATCCACCACCACACGGGCAATTGAATCGATATCTAGACGGGAACCAGGGGGTTCATTCTTTTGTCCAACCACATTGGTATTTGGGCCTTATGTCGAGGGACTTCCTCCAGGTTGTCCAGAATTGGTTGTGCCAGTTCTCTTCGGGGGAGGGGGGGATAGGATACCACCAACTGGTGCAGTAGGCGCCCTGGTGTGGCGTCTCGGCGCGTTTTTCGATGATTTCTTCATTAGGGTAAACTAATGAGTCAACTCTTTCTATTTCAGTGTCTACTTCACCAAACGGTACGGATTCAACTCCAATGATCCCTTTCAACTCCAAACGTGGGGAACACCAGATTTAAAGTCGAGAGACCAAACTGTGGTATAAACTAAAACGGTAGCGGGGGTGTAAGACCTGACGGTTCTGAAGAGCGCACAACGGTCGCGACCTAGGAGGTGGAGATTGAAGATACCTGTAAGTTGTGGAAGCACCAGCCAATGAAGGGTGCGAAAGTAACGGCGGGCGTACTGAAACCATGTTTGTAGACGATGATGCACAGCACAAATGGATCTGGAAAACTCGAAGTAAACTAGTCTTACTTTTATGGTTGACTGTAGAAACAGAAAAAGGTAAGAGTAGTCTATTAGTTGCTTGTCTTTTCAATAGTGACAGGGGTGGAAGTGATTGGTTAAGATATATATCTCACTAACCACCCGACCCACGGTGGCGCTTTTCGCCACGTCGCCTCGAGAAGGGGAACTTGAGGTGCATCTTCCTATCTACTTACTCTTATTTAAATAGTACTAATTTGCGAAAAGCTAAGCTAGTTGCTAACTAAACTACTGTAGTACAAAGCGCATGCCGGTAATCACCCAGGTCCACCACGTGGCATAACTACCTCATCAGTGTATTTGACTATATTACTCGCTCAATAAATCTTCGCGCCAGCCAGATTCTTATTGAATTAAGTCTTTTTCCGCTTGCGCGTGCTATAGCTATCTACGGGGGTTGTACCGTGTTATCCACAGTGGATTCACCCATGGCACGTCTTCAAGAAAAGTACTACAGTTGCTTGTGTCTGATTATAGGTACCTAGGTATTCTCGGCCCTGTATATGGTTTATATATTTTGATCACGTTGGCTCCTGTGACTTACGCTCTGCCTGCCCTACTGCATCATCCGTTTTATTTTTTTTTGTCTCTCGTGGTAGACTATTTCTCTTACACCAATATGATCAACTTGACATCTTTCACTTTACTCTTTCCGCTTGTTGTGCAGTCTTGGCTTGGGTTTACACCCAAACTTCGTCGTGAATTTTCAGAAAGGTCCGTTGCTGTGTTGCTCCCAGGAAAAGAATATAGAGAACGTCTCCGAATTGTTTTGTCTCCAAAACTTGCACCAAACGCATTGGAAAGTTAAACAACCTATAAGACATATTCATGTGACCATATTCATTTCGGTTATGTGTTGGATCAATCCAACCTTTTCAGAAATGCTTGCAAGGCTCTTCTTCCCCAAAGTCATTGTTGATTTCGTGACGGCTTTCTCATTCTTGGAGTAATACTTCAGTTGCAGAATCAAAATGAGTTGATTCAAATATGAAACGCATTCTACCTAAGACATGCAGTCATTTTTCATGTGAGTCAGTTTAGCATCAATTTATTTAATCTCCCGCGTTTTTGCAGGAGACATGAGCTAGTGTTTGGCATTTTTTAACTTGTCTTCACAAAGTGTTGTGCAAAAGGCGAATCGGCGTAGGTGGTGTAGAAGTGGCGGTGCGGCTGAATCGGCGTAAGCAGCGTAGAATGCAACGGTGCGGCGGAATCGGCGTAAGCGGCATAGAAAGCGGAAGAAGAACAAGACGAACGGGAAGGACGGTGATGCTGATGGAAAAGTTGGAGTTTAAGAGGTTGAAGGGTACTCGATTGCTGTTGTAGGACAAGAGAAGTAGTTCACTTGTTACGAGCTCTTTTATATTGGCTGGGAGCTTGGTGAGGGTCTCTACAGCGCCAAGTAAGTAGCGTCATTTTAATTCAACGTCTACTAGATTAGGCTACTAATTCAAATTAAAGATTCTATTTCGTGTCTATCTATCGACCGCTATTAGGAATTGTAGTGCAACGTACGCAACTACCTGAAACAGATTGCGTGTGGTAATTCTACATTCTCCTCTCCCGAGATGTCCTCAACATTTGTACTTTTCTCTTAAGCGAAAAAAAATTTCAAGCATATTGATGTATTATCCATTGTTTAGTTTCGTGATGACACTTGTTGTATTCGTGGATATTTCTGTATACTTTGTTTATTGTTTGCTTTGTAAATATATTGGCAGGATTGTTTTCAGATTTCACGAGTCCAACGTCAGATATTTCAGTCCTTTCAAAAGCTTCACGGGCTGCCGAAAAATCGATTAATAGTCGTTTTTCAGCTGTAGATGATCCATTCGTGATGACATCGAAAAATCTCTTGGAATCCGTGAACATTCTAACGGGAATCAATTTTTCAAGTAAAGTTTTCAAGTCAAATTTAAGCGTTTATGTAAAATCAAAAGCATCTGCAAAAGCATAAACAAATACAGACCTCATAACTCGACGGCTCTTGTAACTCTTGTAATGAATAATGTTACAATGATTGAAACGATCAGCAAATAGAATGAGAAACCCAAGTTGGGAAGTACTGTCTTCGTTATTCGCAAATGAAGAATCACTGTATGCTCGTAAACAGAGATAGTTTGGATATAGCTTCACAAACTTCAAAGTATTTGTTTGTTTTTGAATCTCATTAATTACCTTATTCATTCTTCGTCCAATGGATTTCGTAAACATTTTCTCTGTAACTTGAGCAGTTTTGTTCACGAAGAAAGACATGTGTGGAATTGTGTTCACAAGGCAGGCATGTGGAGCTCTATTGGATCTAAACTCTGCGTAGTCATTGTTTTTTTCCATTGGCATCATTCTATTTTTGAAATCTTTTTGATGAGTTTCGTATTGTTCTTCGTTGGCCGTAACTTGAGTTCCATAGAATTTGAAAGAACCAACAACTCTGTCTCGTGATTCGAAACGTTCTAGAGTTTTGTTTCTGAACTTCATAAATTCCTCTTTACCAGTAATAACCGAGTCGTCAACATATGATCCAATGATTCCAAAGAGATTACCTTTATATCTCTTGAAAAGGCAAAAAAAGTCGTCTTTCATTGCGGTCATTTCAAGTTCTTCTCGTAGAAGTGACATAATGGTCAAATTCCGATAATCACAGGCATCTGCTAAACCATACAGTGGCTTCCTAAGGAAGAGGAGACAATCTTTGGGTACATACATGTCCTTGGGAGGACGTATGTATACCTTTCGAGTAAGATCTTGATTACTCTGAATGTAGGCTTGGGTAACATCGTGACTCGATACCTTGTAGTCGAACATTGCAGCGATTGTCATAATAAGTCGAACTATACTGTTCCGAACGGTAGTGACATTATACACTAAGTAGTTCTGTTCCCTATCTGAATATCCTCGGACCACAAGTCTCGCCTCGTGGATTTTTTCGTCCGTTTCTGGATTCTTGATTGCTATCACAAATCGAGATCCTATAATACTAGAATCTTTTGGAACTTCACTACGCATAAAAACTATCCAAGTATCTCGTCGCCTTAAACCATCAACTTCTTTCTTCTTGGCGACTGGGAACTTTTGTGGAATTAAAACGAGGATCACTTGTTTTCAGGATTTCAGTAATATATATTGATTCTTCATTGTTGCCCGTAATTCCTTCACTACCGTCTGAGAACTCTTTTAACATGTAGTTAAGGATATTCTCGAATCCATGAGGAATTGGTATTTAAGAATTGTTTTCAGAATTTTCGGAAATATAAGGCTTGGATTGCGTAATACTATGTTGCACCTCCTCGCCATTTTTCCGTTTCATGAAAATTTGTTTGCCTGTAACTCTGATTACTTCAAACGGTCCTGTCCATCGAGGTAGCTTTTTATCTCGATAAATCAAAACCATTTTTCCTGCTTCCAAATCGTGGTGGACGGCTTCTGGAAGACGTGATTCAAGGGCCCGTTTCAGTCTTATTTCATTGGCGGTGATTTCCATTTCAGAACGAGCAGTCAAGAAAGCTTTCATACGATCCTCTTGATCAGGTCCTTTGTATGAATGCCAGGAAATCTTTCTAAAGTGCCAAGGACTAGGAGTGATGGAAGCAGACCTTCAGGGTTCATGGTGTCATTAGTAGCTTTCACAGCTGTGGCGAGGATTGAGTTCTCGTTTGAAATGATGGCATCGAACTTGATTTTGTGGTATATTTGTCTTATGTGATCATGATATCCTTCGCCAGCACCAGTGGAGTTATGAATTTCCACACCAGACAGAATAACACCAATGCCAAATTCATTCATTATTTCTTTTCATCACAAAATGTAAACGCTGAGCCTTGGTCACAATGTATAGAGTCTGGATACCAAGTGTATACTGTTGCCCAATATTCTAAGAAAGTGTTCCAGATGTCCTCAATAGATTGTCCATCTGAAAAGCGAGCGGCTCCAAAATGGGTATGTATATCAACAACGTGCAACACCGGTTTTTCGTATATGAGAAATAGAATAGCGAGATCTTTATTAAAAATAACTCCTTGAGGAAAAGAAACCCGTACTCATTGTGGTTGTGGGGTAAAACTTTGACACGTTTGGAAAGCCTTTGATATGTCTTTCAGCAATTTTCGTGTCTTGGCATCGGCTTCTTCGGGATTAGCAATTTTTAGGAGGTTAAACAGCTTCTGTACCGAGGGGTGACATTGTCAACATAGATTCTTTCTCTGTCAAGAAAATCTAGTCCAAGTAGTAGTAGAACATTGCAGTTGATTACGTCCACAGTGAGCTTGAGTACTTTACCGTCCGGGGCGCAGATTAGAATGGGTACCTGACCAATACTGCAGAAAATTGAACTACAAAGTCCAAAAGGAATCTTCGAAGGTTTTTTCTTAAACTTTAAGCCATATCGCTTACAAAATGTTTTGGCTTGCTCTTTGCCAATCACAAAATGTTGTGCTCCGAGATATCTTCGCATACATTATTGAATTCGTTGGGCGTTTCCAAATCGATATCAACATTTGTAACCTTAAAACATTTAAACTTGCGTTTGAATGGTTTTTGGGTTTTATTCGTTGAGCCTTTGGGACCTTCTCGAATTTTGTTCAATAATCCGCGCATAAAAGAGTTCCTCATTAAAAATCTAGTTTCGGGGTTGAATTCTCGGCATCAATGCTGGTAAAAAGGTTTTCAACAGCATTATCTGTTGAGTCTTCTGAAATTGGCTTAATTACTGTCTTCTGTTCTTTCTTCGATGTTGAAGAATGTGTTAACGTCTTTGGTTTCTGAGTTATCTTCAACCTGTTCGCATAGTTTGTAAAATACCTGCTTCAGAGCACGGTTCTGATCGGGGTATTGCCTGTATTTCTGATAAAGCTGGACTTTTCTTGCAGCGATTGCGGCTAAGTTTTTTGGATGCCGACAATATCGCAAGATATGTCCTTTTTCACCACAGTTGAAGCAATTTCTCTCATTCATTTTGGACTTTGTACTGTTCGTTTGGCGGCCATATCAAGCAGGAGAGAGATAGAATTTCGATGAAGACTAATACAGAATATCTGCTGATTTTACATTTTTAGAGAACTTAAATACATTAATTGCCTTTCGTGCGTTAGCATCCTCCATTTCGCGCTGAATAGCACATTCTAGCTGTTTGTAGAATTCTTGATAGGAAAAGGGTTCTCATTCTAATCGGCTAATTGGATTTTTAGCCCATGAATGTTCGATGACTGCTTTCCTAAGATAAGATATTTTTTTGCCTCAGTACGGCAATGCGGTGGACCTTGAAGAGCTAATCTAGATATTTTCTAATCCAATTTCTTAATGGTCTGAGTTGCCGTACATTTCTCTGATTGGAAAGTATCAATTCGTATGTTCATTAAATGAATTTCAATGCGCTACTGTTTAGAGGTGGAATAAAAGTGTGATTTAATAAGGTTCGTAGCATCAGTGAGAGATTGAGCTTTTTGAACGACATGTTCATTGAAGAAACGCTTGGCATTATTCCTTAGAATAATATGCATACGCTGAACATGATTTTAATCAGGTATCCTCTAATCTTCTAATGCGATATGATATTCGATCCATCCAAGATTCTCCAATGGCTCCGAAAAACTTTGATTTTTTGTTCTTGAAACGCATAGCCATATTGTGTGAGATCTTGGGAAGATCTACGTTTTTAGTGCTCACTCTGATCGTTTGCAAAGGCATATAAGAGTGATTATATACTGTTCAAATAGGGGTTTCGACTTCCTGGTTGACTTGAGAGACAGATATTTGCTCGCAATATGGAGCAAAAGGTTGAAAAGGCTTTTAAAACCTGAATATCTTCTTCAGCAGTAGCACGGTCTTCGTTCTTGATCTAGATCGTAGATGCGGGACGATTCATAGTTCTTCCTGAACGATGGTTGGCAAATTCGACACTCAGTTTCTGTAGAAGACGAGCAATTGAGCTGAACAAAGCCAAATTGGATGATACTTGGTGATTGAATAATACATAAGGGAAATAGTCTCTTCTAATGAGATTCACAAGCTGAATTCCAGTGATAAAAGGTAGATCGACCAAGTAACTGCGAATAATGTCCAATAGAGTCTTCTGAGATGAGTAACGGATCACCAAAGAACTACGTAACACATTACCTACACCACCGGACATGTGGCGACTAGTCGGAGACGCTTCGAAATTAACACCCGGTATTGGAGGAAGAACCGAGGATCCTGCATGTGAAACGGAAGCTTGCTGTTGGCTTGCGTCTGGAATGGCGTATTAAAAGCGAATGGTTGATTACCAGAGGAATGCAGTTGATCTCTTGTACATTCTTGAGATCCAGTAAAAAGCCATATGTTTTTTTATGAAAAATTTCAAGATTGATTATATCTTTAGCTATTATGCAAATAAAAAAGTACTTTTGCTAGCAAACGAATATTTTCTTTAAAAAAAGCACTTATTACTCAAATAAAAGTTTTCTTACTTCTAAGAGTAGAACGATGACTTCGACTATGAAGATAAACCCTGAGGTTGTGAGCTTCGGTAAACGTAATGTTGCAAACGCAGCAGTGACTATTTTGATGAGTATAGTTGGTCCGGCGAAGCTTGCGCTGATGACCCTTGCCTTTTTGATGCACTTCGAGATGTTGAATACAGCGAATAAAAATTTGACAAAGAGCACAACGCTTAAACGTACGTTTCCTTGAAAGGGGCTTCTTCAAACGACGCTTAAACGACGCTCTGCTTAAGTGGCAACGCGGAGAATATGTCGCAAACGTATCTCGGAGAGAACGTCTTTGGAAGGGAAAAGAGAGACGGAAGGCATATGTATAGTAATCGAAAGACCTTGGGTGTTACTGGTTTGTTGCGTGCTTCCGTTGCTTAAGCTTTAGTCAGGCTAAACCACTTCGTGTTCGATAACACTTCATACGCGAACGTAAAAGATATCGCAGTTGCTTTTTTTATTGCGGTTTTATCGCGCACGTGCTCAGCTCCAAAAATAGACAAATAATTGGAAGATGATTGAGATCTTGGCACTGTATTTGAGAATAAATCGGTTAGAAAGTATTACACACAATACCAAAAAGTAGTTATAAAAACGTACTTATTACTGCGCCACGTTTGGCATGATACAATTTTTAATGTTATCAACTGTATCAACTCCGACTTCTAGCAGCGACGCATGTAAAGTAGCCAAAAATGAATGACAGAACAGTACCAAAAACAAGAAATCCAGAAAACATTTCACGAATTAAACTTCAAAACCACTTCCCGGGTGTCTAAAATCGAAATATCGGGGTTGAAAAATAACGTTTGAAAAATTTTCGAAACAAATCGTTTCAAAAGTTTTTTGAAAACGCGCACATAAATTCCGGAATGTTGTGCAAAAAAGATTCGGCGTAGGCGGTGTAGAAGCGGCAGTGCGGCTTAATCGGCGTATGTGGCGTAGAATGCGAAGGTACGGCGGAATGGGCGTAAGCGGCGTAGAAAGCGGAAGAAAGATAAGACGGACGAGAAGAACGGTGATGCCGATGAAAAAGTTGAAGTTTAAGAGTTTTAAGATTGTTCAATTGATTGTTTTCGAACAAGAGAAGTAATTTTTTTGTTCTGAGATTTTTTACAGTGGCTGGGAGCTTGGTGTGGGTCTCCACCGCGCCAAGTAAACAGCTTAATTCTTATTCACCGTCTAATAGATTAGGCTACTAATTCAAATTAAAGATTCTATTTCGTATCTATCTAACGTTCGCTAGTCGAAATTGTATTGAAACGTACGCAACTACCTGAAACAGATTGCGTGTTATAATTATACATTTTTCTCTCGCTAGAGATTCTCAACACTATGAGTGGCATTTTTGAAGAAAAAATGGCCAAACACTTTTCCAACTTGTGAAGATGTACACACACTGCCATACATGTATTGTCTGCTGCAAAGCCACGACATTGCGCAACAAAACTAGGAAGAGACTTCTTTGCGACTACGACGACCGATGAATCAACTAAAAAAGCAGTAAGTCTTGACGCAACTTTAATGTGAGCGTCAATTGCAATTAAATCCACAATAGCCAATAATCCTCAACAATAGTCTTCTTTTTTTCTTCTGCTATTTTTTGAGCTTCAGTTTTGCCAATGATATAATTTTACACTCCCCTTCGTATCATTACACGAATGCGCACCACCACAACCTTTGCTTACAGCTCGCACGTGCCCCCGACTTCGTCTTCCGCCATGCTTGGTCCGTCTCCGCTTCATGCGCTGTCGTGCCTCCGCTGCGTCTCAGTCGGAAGCCACATGAACTTTCACACCGTTCTCACCGCGCTCCTTTCCGTCGTGTGCGCCGTCTTGTGGCTGGTCTCAAAGCCACTACATCCGCGCCCTCTCTTCGCCCACACTCCGCCCACGCTGCCCAACGTCCAATACAACCAACGAATATGGACCGAAAACTCTCTTCTGTCTTCCGCCGTCAAACTGCCCCTCAACCCACCTCTCGTCTCACCAGAAACCGCATTTGTCCGACAATCTGACTGCAAGGTATTCGTCACCGACGCGCGCGGCCTCATCTGGACTGTCGCCCAAAACCATTCCGCATACCATCTTTACGCCGTCACCGGAGGCGCCTTGTTGGGCGCCGCCGTTCATCCCACCTCTGGCGCCCTCTACGTCTGTGATTCTTCGCGCGGTCTTCTTCGTGTGCCGCCTGATCCCACCAAATCCCATCCCCAGATTGTGGCTCCCGTCTTATCCTCAGACCCATTTGATGAAATCACTTTTTGCGACGACGTTCATGTGGCATCCGATGGAAAAGTTTACTTCACGTCTGCAACAAAATTAGTTCCACAACGTCAAATCCACAGTCGTCACTACGACACGTATTCAACCTATGTCGCCGACGTCTTGTACGGATCTCCCTCGGGTCGCGTGTTCATGTACGATCCCGAAACAATGCAAACCACTGTAATTGCCGATGGCATGGCCTTTGCCAACGGAATTGCCGTGCATCCCAGCGGAGACTACGCTCTCGTCGCCGAGTCCACCACCATGAAAATAACCAAACTTCACCTTCGAGGCGATAAATGCGGCGTGAAGGAAACGCTCGTGGAGCTCCCAGGCTTTCCAGACGGTGTATCTTACGACGCCGTTGGAAAGCGATTTTGGATCACGCTGTATGGACCACCAGTGTTCACCTCTCGTCTTGTGCCACGCGCACCGGTTTTCCTCCGTCGATTTGCTGTAAATCTCCCTCCCAACCTCTTGGTGCCGAGAAAACCTGCCAGTATGGTGGCCGCCATTGATGAGCAAACTGGCGCTGTCTCTGTACAATTCGGAGATCCATCCAGACAGCATGGATTCGTTGCAGCAGCTCACCGCTGTGGTGACTATCTGTGGTTGGGAATTCTTCATGGCAACACAATTTCTCGCTTCCAGTTGCCGCACGGTGTTTAGGAATCCTGACAAGTCTGCAGCAGTTTTGATGCCACTAGTACCTCACCCATTCTTTTCTCCTACACCCGAAACAGCGATTGCTTCACGTAGTACCGAGCCATGCCAATGCCATTGCGAGCAAAGCGAATGCAGAGAGGAAGCGTGCCACCACATGCGGGGGTGAGATGGCTGAACGCGAACCCGATTGCACGCGTTATGTTTTGCTCTGCATTGCGTTCTCATGATTTGCTGCACAGCAAGGCAGAAGGGTGGGCGTGTACCATACTATCCCTTTACAGAGAGATACTATTCTCACGAGACATTCCTTTGTGACTGTCGAGAAACAAAGCACGTTATTGCAGAAAGCAGCAAGAGATATCTTACGAAGCTGAGTGCAAACGTTAGATATGTCTCGAATCACAACAGGGACACTGGTAGCAATGACGTACTGCACATACGCTACCCCGCGTCGGAACCGCTATTTCCCTACAACATTTCCATCAAGGCAAGCTTCCATTTTACGCCACTATAGAGTGTAGAAAGTTTCAATTACCAAATCCTTTCAAAACACGGGCATCTGCTTTGAGGTCTTGTCTTTACATGGGAAACCCGTCAAGTGTCAGCAATCCAAGTAAACCATTCCAGACGAAAACGCTGTAATAAACTGGCCCTTGACTGAACAGTGAACATCTCTAAATCTCTGTCCCCGACGCCGCCTGTCCAAGGGCGTCGTACGTGCTCGCCAATTGCTTCCCACAATCACATGATCTGACTCATAGTCCATATTATACTTGGCCATGTCCATGAGCTCATGAATGTCCTCCTTATATCGGCATGTAAGCTCATTGAGATTTCCATCACAAATAGCATGAAACAACAAGTAAAGGCTGACTTGGGGATCAAGACATACCCGAAGATTATAGCGAACGTGTTGGACAGGGACAGGAACATCATCCTCGTCCTCCTGGTGCATCTCACTCGTAGTTATTACTCCCATAGACCAAAGTCCAGCAATTTCCTCCAGGTACGGCCAAACGCGTTCATAGGTATCATGCGTTCTATCCTTTTCAGGTACCTTCAAACCAAGACTGATGACCGGCCAAGTGACGTACGGAATCATTCCCGTATGCGCCCAACATCCCAGATTTGAATCACGTAGCCAAAGACACTGATCAAACCAAACGCGAACCTTTAATATGTTCGACTTGGCCAGCAGACGCATGGCAGCTTCAAAATTCTCCCACTGCTCGTCAGAAAAGGCGTATCGACCCACTTGATGTTCCGAATGAGTGTATGAAATGGCGAAAATAGGAATGTTATCTCTGCCACAGTGATGGTAATCTTGCTCACAAGCAGCATAATCCATTCGCCTCAATTGGATTCCAAACAGCTGCATGTCCGTGTCATCCTTGGGGTGCAGCACACGAGAAAGACCTTTACAGGCCTCATCAAACACAAGCCTGCCAAGGTTTTCAACGACTGAGCGCTGTCGTTTGCGGGCCTCTTCCAACAATTCTTCCATGAAGAGTTCGCGCGTTTCAAAAGAACATTGAATGCGCAATGGGACAATATTGAAGGCGGCACTGGGCATTTGAGTACTGGATGCACATGAGGGTGATTGAGGTGAAGCATCGTCCGAAGCGGGAGGTGTGGCTGAAAATGGAGCAGCAGCAAATTGATTGGATGATGAAGGTAAAAGAAAGGGGGGCGCAGATGCTGTGTGATACGAATCACTGTCTGCCTCGGGAGAGACGTGTGGGTATCCTGGAGGTGGCTGTGGCGAATTGGAATTCGATGATGTGGGTGGCATTTGCTCTGGGTTCTGATGCGAGGCCGGGGGAGACGGCGAGTTATGTTCGAGCGTTTGTGGATTGTGCAGCGCCATGGCTGGGTTTGAGCTACTGGGGCGAGATGCATGGTTGGGCTGGGGCCGCTTCTGAAAGTGAGCTGGGGCAGATTGTTTGTGCGGATCATAATCAGAAGAAGGCAACTCCGGAGCTGGAGCGGACGGGCCGCTCGGATGAACAGACGAATGGGGGAAAGGTTGCTGTTGATAGGAGGGCGCTGAGGAAGAATGAGGAATGTGAGCTTGAGAATCACAATAATAGGTGTGAGGGGGCTGTGGATAGTATTGTGTGGCGAATTGCTGGTGGTAGAGCGCGGGCGTTAGTTGCGAGGGAGACGGGGAGAAAGGCTGGCTTGAAGGCGGATACAAGTCTGCTAGCTGATTTGATGCAGGCGGGTAAAGCGAGGGTGTTGAGACATTGGGTTGGGGCACGTAGGGCCGGTACGGGGCTCCATATGTATGGTACATTTGAAGCGAAAATGATGATTGATCTAGCGGTGGTGGCCGGGGAACGTACAATGAATGAGGGTCGTGGTTGGGCGGCGCAACATACGACGGCGTGGCGTGTGGCGGCGCGGCACAAGGGTGGGCTACTGGCAGCTGGGGCGTGAGGGAGGCGGAAGATGGGTCGAAGGCAGGAGAGGCTGGAGAAGGGTTGCACGAGCTTGGACGCGACGCGAAGGGATGATCTGGATGGTACGGCGGGGGCGGAGGCGGGGGCGGGGGCGGAGGCGGGTGCGAAGGCGACGGGGCGTGAGAGTATTCTGCAATGGCACTTGAAGAAGAGTCGTGCGAGGGCGAAGCATCGATGGAAAGCCCATTTAGAAAATGGGCGGCCTTGTTGACGGAGTGTTGCGCGGCGGAGAGGCCGAGCGCAAAGATTTTGGCGGTTTTTTTCTTTGTGGAGGGCATTTTGCTTTGCGGCGGGAAGGGCGAGGAAGGAAGGTGTGATTGGGGTTGTGGGAGATTGACGGGGGGGGGGGGGGGGGGAGGGTGTGCAGCTTTTATGCGAGCGAGCTACGCATGGGTGAGAGTGGCGAGCGGAATACTTATGTGTTGCTGCGACACAGTTAGTGGTGCACATGTAGCAACTTCTCTCTCTCCAGTACAGTACTGTTATTGTATTTGGGATGGAAGGGTAAGACAGCATTGTTGCTGCAACGTTGGCGCGTGACGACGACGCACGGCAGCGGCCCAAGGCAAGGACAAATTATCTTTATTACTCTGGTACGACGGTACATAACATCGGCGGGGATGCAAGGCAGAAGCGATGGGGGCCGAAAGTTTAGCATGTGCGGACTCTGCCCCTGAGAGTGAGATAACGGTGCGGCACGCGAAAGACGCGTGCCACGGCGCGCGGGCGGATCCTTCTCGCGCATGAGGTGCATGCAGTTTGGGCTTGGTGAGCGACAACGGACGCCTTCACACGCGCGACGCGCAGGGCAACGTTACAAGTCGAGCAGCGACGTTTCAAACGAAGCGCCGCGCTCGGCATTAGCGCTGCCGCGCTCGCTGCCCGGCGCGGCGCGCTTCTGCCTCGCCAGTCCGCTCAGCAACAGGTCCACGCTGTCGCCCACGTGCTTCGGCGCGCCACCGCCTTCACCGTTGCCGCTGCTGCCCACTCGAGCCGCGCGTCTCTCGCCCGTCTTCTCGGCGCGCAGCCCCTCCAGCAAGACATCCGGCCCCTCAGTCGCCGCCGAACTTGTCCCCGAAGCCGCTGCCGCCGCCACCACTGCCGCCACCGCCGACTCCGACGCCCCGTTTGTTGCGCCCTTGTCTCTAATCGCCCCCTGAGTCACGCGCGCACGATCCCATCGAGACGTCGTGGAAAACTCCTTCTCAAAGTCTGCGAATGGCTCAATTGCCTCTTTGCGCGCTGTCGCACCCTTCGCGCCAGCGCCAGCGCCAGCGCCAGCGCCAGCGCCAGCGCCATCGCCACCGCCCAGCCCTGCGCGCGAGACGCCCCACAAGTCGTCCATCATCTCTGGTTGCCGTGTGTTTTCGCTGCTCCACGGCTCCTCTCTTCTCTTTTGCTGCGCGCTTTTCGACGATCGAGATCCGCTGCTAGAGCTCTGGTTCATCATTGCTGACAGTCGATTCACAACCGACTTGATTTGCTTCGTACCCTTCTTTCTGGCCGCGTCCAGCTTGTCGTTCATATCGTCCATCTTCAGTTTCTGTTTGGCTAGACTAGAAGACGATGGCATATTAATTGGAAAAGGCGCGCTCTGTACTCGCTTTTGACGCGTTTGACCAACCGCGTATGCTGCAACATCCTCACCCCCGTCCAGTCGAGGCACGGGTGGCAAACTGTACCGCAACGAATCCACATCTTTCGCCTTCACTGAGCTATCATTTGGAACGTCACTGCCCCCAAGTCCTGAATTCCCTGAAGAACTTTCAAAACTGATCCGCCCTCGAAGCCGTCCAAACTCAACTCCAGCCAGTCGACAAGGTACGTCGAATAGCGTGTCCTTGTACTGACAGTACGACACAGGAATTACAAAATGGCCAGCTGGTACCGGGTCTGCTAAAGGCGCAATAGCCATGACTTGACCAATAATGAATGAATCCAGTATAACTCTCTCATCGCTCGGCATCATAGATAATCGCAGAGTCTCTTTCCACTCCACAAATGACGAAAACTTCGTTGTTTGCTTGGTCGATATCCCCTCCGAAGTAGCAAAATCGCAAAACAACGCTATCGAGCAGTTAACCTGCGACGTTTGTTCTACCCCGAGAGGAAACCGAAGTCCTTCTGCTTTCAATTGTTTCAGAACCACGACTGGTCTTACCACTTCTTTCGGGAGCCGCGGGCCTGAGCGACTGTCCACAATGCCATCAGCCAATACCAGAGCGTGTGACATATTGGCGCTTTGTCCTGAAACCGTTTGTTGTAACTGGTCTTCATATCTCAACGTCGGAAACGAGCTTCGAACAACAGAAATCCCGTTTTCTAATGAATAGCAAAACGATCCGTCTTTCAGCTTGGACCATGTTCTCGTGTATTGACTTTGAGGTGAGCTCGTAGATTGTTCCCAATGCATATCCCCAAGCTGACCGGCCAAAGTGAAATGATGAAACTGGTTCGTCACATCAAAGGACTGACGGCCAAGGGTCAGCGACGAAAGAGCTGAATACACCTGCGAAGCTCCGTTTAGATTTGCGCTCACGAAACAAAACGAGGTGCCGCCAGCAGTGAGCGCAATTCCAGCAGCACCCCCAGCACCAAAAACACCTGAGCGCGTCGTTGTTGCCTCAGACACCGTCATTACGGACGCTGCTAATCTCTTCGTCACAAGAACAGCCAGAGCCGGGCCCCTTTGCGAGACTGCGCAAGCCCCGACAAGGACGTAATCCGAGAAATCGACGTCAAGTGGCACAGCAGCGAGCCCACTTGACCGGGCAGAGACATTAGACTCGGGGATGACGAGTGCAACAATCTCATACACAGCTTTGGCGTTTGGATCCGGAGCAAGGCCCCAATCCTTCATTAGATGCTCACCTCCTTGCGAAGCGTGCATGACTCTGACACGAATAGCCGTTTTGGGCGGTACCAAAACGGCAGCTGGTCTCGACC
Source organism: Agarophyton chilense (assembly GCA_030374765.1). Classification (NCBI taxonomy): domain Eukaryota; phylum Rhodophyta; class Florideophyceae; order Gracilariales; family Gracilariaceae; genus Agarophyton; species Agarophyton chilense. The sequence goes on from JARGXX010000129.1 coordinate 1,067,229, forward strand.
ACGAAACCAAAGCTCTTAGGAAATTTTCTCTTGCTGTAGTCCCTCCCTTGAACTGCAGGTCAAGAGGAGATGCGGTGCAGGGGTAAGCGTGTAAGGGTTTATACATCAACCGCAAACGAACGGGGATTTTCTTATCCGAAGTCTTGTGCTCTTCGTACTTACTCCATGAAACGAGATCCTTTCGTGGATATTGGAAACAAACCCCATCTGGTGTCGAGACATACATAAGGTCATCGTAAAACTCGATGAGAACTGGCTGTTTGTCACCTCCGGCATTTACGCGAAGAGATTCAAAGGAATACCATAAGTTGAAATCCATGCTTTGGTTCGACTTTGGCTCCGTCTTTTCCTTATTTGATGTTGTTCCTGTCACTGCTTCTCCGTTTCCTATAGACGGTTTTCGAAGAATTACATTTCCGCACAAGATGTCGATCACTTCCTGCCGGCTCTCATCAACAAAGTTTTTATAATACATTCTCATGACTGACTTGACTCCATCACCAATTACACCTGTAGTAGAGCGCTTTCCTGTTCGTGTGAAGTCAGTCTTCAACGCTCCTGTGCCGCTGTACTGCTTCGAAATAGCGTCAGCATTATCCCCCCACAGGTGTTTGAATCTATCTTCTGATTCGCTGTATAAGCGCAGAGCCACATTCTTTGATGTTTTCATCTCCCTAGAAAACACCCTTCGTATTTGCATCGCCAAGACTTCGTGGGCGATGAGAGACTGTACAACGTTAGTCCGGTCCAAACAGTCCACACAGTTCACGCGGAACACACCGGATTGTGACTTGAGCTCATGCAAGTCATGGTCACTCTCGTAGAAGGAATAGCTTTCAATGTCCTGTCGCATATTCCCGAGCAGAATGGAAAGTCCACGCTCGTATTCCTTACCGGCGCACTGTTTATGAAAGTCGAACGCTACTAGTTTTGGCGGTCTTTCTCTGTCAAAAGGACGAAGATAAAGTTCCATATGGCGCTGGAAGGCTTCGGCGAGCACACTTTCGCTACCATTCAAATCGACCAGACTGACCGCGCATACGTATCCATACATGTCTTGTAGAGTATCGAAATGCTCCGAAAAGGCCTTCCGACTCGCTAGAAGAGTAGCATCGAGCTCTGGACTTGGCTTGGCGATACCGTTGTCCTGACGCCAAAATACTGGCACACTCCCTCGTATTAGAGTGAATGACGTGTATATGTGACTTGTCTCCTCAGCCCAAACCAACTGCTCGGTCTCTACAAAGTTGGCGACGTTTCCTAAAGCATCTGCACCTCTTGTTATATATCTTGTACCAGCCCTGTGACGGGAACGCCTAGAAATCAGAGTGGTGGTGAATTCAGCGCTCCCATTCGAAAGAGCGGGAGTCTGGAATCGCATGATGCTAGTGCCAACAAATCCGTATATAGTACGTACAGCCCAAGACTTACAAGCATGCGATAATCGCTCAACCATTGGAAAGTTCCACCAAAAAGTGTGTTTGGTGTGATGAGAGCCATTCCGCTGGGACCTCAAAGTAATATCCATACCGGTGGAGTAGTATACAGAACCGCCTTCAAGAATTTTTGTTAATGCGGAAGCAACTTCCTTGTCGTCTTTGGAAGGCAATGCTTCTCCCAAGCGTACAAGACGAATTTTCGAAATTGACATGATACTTCCAGAAGGATGTGCTCCTGCATGACGAGCCTGCATAACAAGCACCACAAACAACGCAGAATGAAGAGGAAGAATGCCCAAAAAAGCCACAGCAGCATCTGCAGGCAGGGATGAATACGACGTAGATGGCGGAATTCCAGCGCGTTCAGGCGAGGAAGCAACAAAAGGCAGCGGGGGATTTAAAGGATTGACGTCGGTTGCAAACGGGAAAACAAGGTAACGGTGCGAGTCTTTTCGAGGATGTTTCTTCTCAGAAGGTGTAACTCGGGGCGGTGAAGGTAAGTCAAAATCAATCAAGCTTTTGGGAGCGGTGGGTGTTGGACTTTGCTTTCTGTGAACGGAGTTCGCGGCGTCGATGAGAGCGTTACGGTCGGATGGGTCTGAGTTCAAGGCAAAACTGAGGTCGTGTAGAACAAGACGATCCGATAAATAGAGCACCCGTAAGCCTCGTGGCGGCAGTTCCGAAGACATTGTACAATATGGGCGGAAAAGAAACCGGGTTTGAGACAGCGCGCTTCCGCGAACGCTTTTATTCGTGAGCGAGTGAGGCGGTGAGTTTAAAGTTGGCACAACGCTCTGCAGGTGGTCGAGTCAGCTCTCTGACACGGCAAAAAAGCTTGGCAGGTGTGCTCAAAAAGCCATATTTCGCTGCGAAGGCCGGCCGTGTCGATGACGTTGCATAGAAGGGCTCTCCAGAAGAAGGAGAGCGTGGGGGTGGGGAAGGAGAAGTACGTCAGCTGGAGGGTGTGAAGTGACAGATGTGTGGCGAAAGCGCAGCAGCAGCGTCAAGAGCCAAGCGCGCCCTGCACCGCGACAACGATGAATAGCCAACTGTCCGGCCCCTTTTGTGTCAGGCACATACGCGATTTCAAGCGGAGGCGCTGTCAAATCGGCAACAAGCACCTGATGCAGCGAGGCGCCTGCGGCTGCCAAGTGGCAGTCTATGCTGTCTTCCACGCTCTGATTGGCCCCAGCAATAAAAGACAGCCAATGGCGCTTTCTAACATACTTGTGCATCCCTCAGCCTTCGCCTGCCAGGCACTCTCTCACTCGGGTGTCAACAACTAACGGTATGTACTCTTCGAAGCGATCTGAGCTCTCAATCCTCCGTTTACCCCGTGTATCTACTCCTCTTTCGCTCCTTCTCCCCTCTAGTGCAAGCGCTTTCTGCCCTCTTGTGCGAAAGTTGCAGACCAGATGATAACCCCCTCTCTCACCGTTGAGGAAGCAATGCGCCGTATAGACAGCGCATCCGCCGTCATATTCGACAACGACGGCACTCTGGTCGACTCCATGCCCGTTCATAAGATTGCATGGCAGACATCTTTGGCAAAGCACGCCCTATCATTTCCAGAACAGCAATACTATGCCATGGCCGGTATGCCCGCATCCGAAATTATTCCTCGCTTGGCCAGCGAACAAAAAGTGCCCCATGTCAGCGTAGAAAGCGTTCTGGAAGCACGAAAGCAAGCTCTAGCCGATCAATTGAAAAGCGTCAAACCAGTTGCGATTGCTGTGGAGTTGTTGTACTATGCAAAGCAGAAGGGTTTACCAATTGCAGTCGCTAGCGGAGGGGAGCGTGAGGATGTTTTGTCTTCGTTGCGGTATTCTGATATTAGTATTAGTCACTTTGGAGTTATTGTGACGGCGGAAGATGTCAGTCAGGGCAAACCTCATCCTGAGACCTTTCTACTCGCTGCGGAAAGGCTTGGCGTGCATCCCTCAGTGTGTATTGGATTCGAAGATGCTGACAAGGGCATGCAGGCTCTCTACAATGCAGGTATGGATGCCGTTGATATTAGAACCGTTCATGGATATCCACTACCCGATTGTCTTCGAGCGCCAACAGTCCAATAGTACGATGTGCACTATTTTTCGAGAACAGTCAAATCTTTGTACTAGCAGCGGTATGCTTTTCTGCTCATGCATGTAACATCTCTTGTAGATAGTTCTCTCTTTATAAAAGCCAAAAAAACATGGCGGCCATTGCTTTATCACATGTATAGTATTCCCCTTCTCTCCTGGGGAGTTGACAGTTCGTCGCGACTGGTGGCGTTCGTCTGTACCCAACGGAAGCAAAAGAGATTGACATCGTTTTTAACGGCTGTCCCACGTTAACAACGCGACGTTTTTTCTTCCACAAACGACCAAATTGGGTGCTAGCTCTACTTGTATGGCTGCGACCTGCTCAGGAGTTTCTTCTGCATGTGGTGCATTTGTATAGAAGTTTCCTGTGACCACTGTCTTCGAGGTTTGCTATGTGAATTGTTGTGCCTCGCTATTGCATCAGGCGATAGAGGTATCAACGCAGAATAAACAATCAATCGAAGATTGTACCTTGATGCAAATACTGATGTCCATCGTACGACCAGCCAACTTCGAATAACTATTAATTTGTGAAGACAATGCTTCTTTTAGAGGTCACAAGTAACTCAGGTGTGTGTTGCAATAGGTTCTAGACCATACAGTACCATCAGATTCACATACATTAATCCAACCGTTCTCTATCAAAATGCTTTCACAACTCACAGCTGCAGAAGGTGTGAATTGCTACGTCTTTAAACTGCAAATGCTTCACACCACACCCCCTGACAGATGTGTTATCAATAAAGATATGACAATTCGATTGCGGTTTTAGAGGAGATTGCAATCCGGAACCGATTTCAGGAGAGAGATTGCCATCGGATTGGAGATCAGGATAACATCTGCTTTAATTACAGGATGAAAACAGGGCAAAGCAATTCCATCTCCATCGCACTGGCCACACCCCTGCACAAATCATTACGGGCTAATCGCAAACATCATCGTGAAAAAATAGAGCCCCTCCTCCTCATGGACTTCAGCTTTTCCGCGCATCTCGTACCTGCCCGCTCATGGAAGTCCCCTGAATTTTTTTTCTTTCTCGATTTCTGATGGCGTACTGTATCTAGGTTGCTGACAAACGGTTAAAGGGGGAGCAATTCAACCTTGCGAAGGTCACATCTGAGTTCCGTAGCACTTTCGTGAGCGTCGTGAACGTAGCCAGTTGAACCTTCTCGTGCTTCTCCGAAAGCAAAATAAGTTTTGTTGTGTTGTGTTTGTTTTACCCTCGTACACACCATGCTGGAAAGAGTCCATCGGAGCAAATATGTTGCCCGATCATCTATGTCAAAGGGTGAATCGACAAAAACGACACGGACTCTAGTACCGAAACAAGCTTTCGCATTTCCTCTTCCTCTTATCTCAGCCTTGTTTATTTATGTGGTTTCGAATGCTTCGAAGCCCAACGATTCTTCACTACCAACCGCGGACCAGTTGCAGCGCCTTCCAATGGTGCAAGAAGCCAGGCCGGACAAGTCTGCTAGAGTTCCGAATCGTGGCCTACCAAATCCTGATCTATTCAGTGGTTCCGATCTAGAAAGGATGCTCAATGGACAAGCCATGCCCAAGGATTATCAACCTAGAGATCACGGAAGATGAGGCACGCGTCAAGCACGAAGTGCAGCACAACCCCGCAGACATTAAGACATTATGACAGCATTGTCGACGAAGTAAACTGAACTAAATGCATACCCCAAAGCTGTCATCACGCCATTGGAGTTAGCCGAAAAGCGTAGAGCGGACTTTGGCTCAGATTTCATGAAACCCCATGCCCTTGATACAATTTGACTGACTTTTCCTTTACAAAGTAAAACAGTATCCCATGCTGATTCTCTAGAGTAAGCGCTAAGAAACACTTGTACAATGAAGGGCTCAGATGTCATCCACCTAACGTATCATGATGCGTTGAGTTCTCAACGCCACTGAGAAAATGTAGAAAAGATTCTGCCGGCTAGGCCAGACTAGTCTCGCAATTAACAGTTGGATTTGATCCTTCCAATGATACCGGAAGAAAACTTTTCGCACAAACCTTAACCCCATGAGGTCATGGCGATGTATCGAGATCATGAATTTCTGCCCCAACGACAGCAGATCTTTTGGAAGCCTAGAGAAGAAGCGCTTCCAAAAAAGTGCACACGTCTGACTTTCAGGGAGACATATCGAAACGGGTTGCCGGAAAGATGGATAACGTTTATGCCATTGTCAGATACTCGCGTTGTTGTAGAGCCAAATTCTTCACGATGGTTGTGCGTATGATATAGAATCGGGGATAGAATCGAGAATAGACTCGTAGCAGGCATGCTCGAGCGGATTACCCTTCTGGAACAATATCCTCTGATATGCTACACCCCCATTCTGCGGCGGATTTTACAAAGCGTAACTACTGGAGAAGACTTCCTTGTTTTCAATTCGTCTTTCTAGAGCCATCTAATTCTGACACTCTACTCAAGATAATCTTCTCATGAATCTCGTCTTCAGTACTCGATGTGCGATTGTTTCCTCGTTTGGCGCTCAAATGCTCCATAATATATATCCACAAGCGACCTTCAAAGTCTAGAAAACAATCGAGGGCTGGATGAAGGGCTGGAAGATGCCAGAATAGAATGGCGCTACCATTTTCACAACTCTCAAGCCCAGCTGAAGAAGAGGAGATGAAAGAAATTCGTTGCTCACTGAATGATTTAGACAAGACATCCACTATACTACCGCGTGGAGGGTATCGGTTGTGAACAGGTACGTTCGAGTGGCTATTTTAGCACAATAACCGGGAGAAGATCTCTGCTGCTTGTGGTGGTCGTTCGTCTCGCGAAAGCTCACGTTGACTGACGTGAAGCCATCGCCGGGAACTTTGATTCAGGCGAGAGATATGAGCATGGCAATGATGGTCAAGAAAAGGGCAATGACAATAAGTACACTTGTCCTTCCTCTCGTGGTGCTTCGTGGTGCTTGAGCCAACTTGGAGCGCGAAGAGTCTGAGTGTAATTTACGTTATGGGAAATAGAATGTACGAAGAGCTGGATTCCAACAACGGTAGCCGAAGTCATGTGTCGCCCAATCGCTTCTTGAAGGAAAGAAGGAAAAAAATTAACAGGGGAATGCTTTGATGATCCGAATCCTCTAGCTTGTTTCAGGTATAGTTCGCTTTCAAAACACCTGATGCACTGGCCCGTTGCTGTTTTGATAACTAGGAAAGGAATTATTACCGGACCTGCTTTCTCAGACGCAATATCATCGGCATCCCCGCTGGCGTGGCTGCTTATTCGCTATCCTTCCACTTTTAGATCGACCTGCAATCATCTGAAGTGTTCGTCGTTGACCACCCAGCATAACTCACCCACGAGTATCATTTGCACCTTCAGAGAATCGTCCCAAGCTGCAGAAATCGAGGAGTTGAGTTCCCGTCCCTCTGCCTTCTTCTCATGGCCACTCTGTCAGCGCTGACAACCTACAAAGGTACTAGAACAACCTTCGTTTAACATTCGTTCACCTCCGACGCCGAATGAGATCGACGCCCGTTGTGCACGTTATATCATCTAAAGCGCTTCTCACCACCACTTCCCAATGTCTTCATACGAGTCAAACAAATCTCACTGGGCATGATATTCTAGCAGTCTTACAGCATAGCGCAAACACCCGATGGTTGATATCCGCCTGTGCCCTGTACGACAAACGTGTTCTGTTGAGAAAGCAATAGCAGCCGGATAACTACTCGAAAATGCAAACATCTTATGTATATGACTACGGTCGCACAACTTCAAGAGAGACCAGGAGTTTAACAAAGATATAAAAATTAGCTTCCTCCACTCAGTAGAAGCTCGGTTGCCCGTTGCAAATCGTTCTGTGTTCGCTGAAGGGCAGCCGCAGCCTGATCCCCTGTAAACCCCATGGACACAAGAACATCGAGATTTGTTTCTGATTCTGGAGCCGTTGTTTGCCGCGGTGGCACAGCTGCTGCTTCAAGTCTTCTAAGATTGGCCGAGTTCGGGTCATTTTGTCGACGAGATCTTCCTCTTGAACTGCTGTGTCGCGTTGTGCCAAGAAATGGGAGTAAGTAACGAGAGCAAAAGGAAATGAGAAACTCTGGCATGTCTGCATTTTCGCGTATGACCGGGATGCGGTATAAAATGCCAGTGGATACGGCAGCAAAGCACGACAGGAGACATTTCCATGATGAAACTATTAGTAGTTGCGCTGCCATAAGGTAGACAAACGTTTTGTCAGAGAACTCTATCGCTCCAAGAAGTTGAAAATGATATAGCTTTGGGGTCTCGAAATAGAAGAAAACTAGGGATGCGAATATGAGAGAATAAGGTCCTGAGGCAGGATCTGTAAATGGCAATAGGAGTTGGAGAGAGGCAAGCATTGCGGTGTAAACTAGCATTGTTATGATAGCAAATGACGCGAAACGAGATGAACCAAGTTGTCTTTCAAACTGTCTGAAATAGTAAAGAAGAATCATACCAAAGATAAGCTCGCCTGGCGTTGTGAATACAAAGTTGTGAGAAAGCAATCGCCAGATCTGAACTCTGTTGACCACGTCCGTCATTCGCAAAGTCAGGCGATGTTGAGAGCCTATGATGGATCCGAAAACGGTACATAGTACGACAGCCACGACGACAACCTTTGTCACTGGGGCGTTGTAGAATCCGGGATACCCGCCTGGGTTAAGCATGTTTCGTTGCGATAGATTTTCAACGTGAGAGACTTTTCCTTTCCGATTTGCAAAACGAAGAAGACGGTGTAAAGCTTTTAGAATTTAAAGGTTTGCTGTTGCGATGCGAACGACGGCGGCTTTGTCTGGTGATTCTATGTATGCGTCTGAGCGGCGTTGATATCGGAAGTGGCTGACGGCGGCTCAGACAAGGCTTCACGCGATAAGAAGGACCTGATACCTTCGATATATCGGTGAGTTCGTAACGATAAGCTTGCGTGTGTGTCCGTTGGTAAAACCTCCTTCGACTTCAAAGCACCGCGTTCCTGCCTTGCATCTCGACTCCTGCACAGTGTCCTTTTCCACAACTCAAATGACTAGAACAGGCCTGTCAGATTGAACGGCTGATGATCGCCACTTGCATTCCATGCGCGGAAATGGCTCGTGTTGATCGGTGAAAGGAAAAATGGGGCCTTTCTGAGCAGCAGTTGGCTTTCCCGTCAAACCACAGCTCCGTCCGACTCTCAAATTGCACAGGATTTATTCTAGAGGTGTCCGCCGAGCACACGCAGCAATCGTGTGATTTGGGACTGCCACACGTGTACACCATCGCCGTCGACGGCGGCTGGGTACCCGCTGTCCACGCGCGCCGTCGCTGGGGTGCCCGGGGGTATTAATTGTTCTCTCCAGGCTGCACGATGGCTTTCGAGAGTGCTTCGGTCGGGCACGACAAAGCACTTCCTTCGAAGCTTCACACACGGAAAGGATCTGCAATGCAGAAGTCTTTCATCATTGCCGATCTTCGGCAGCGCTTTGGGTGAAAGTCCCCGGAACCGCGTGCAGAAAGTGCGGACTTTGAGCGTCGAATCCTCTGGTCGAGAGTGTCGTCGTGGCTGAGATGGGTTTACCCGGAGCCGAGACATTTCGCAGAGCTGCTTGTCATATACGTGGAATAGTTATGGAGTGTGCGCATCGACAGTAAGTTTTGATCTCACCTTTGTCCTTTTTTGGTTCGACGACGGCTGTGATGAAGTTTTTTGCTTGCATTGTACCGCTCCAGACCTACTTGCACCATTCCATAACATATTTACCCAAAACTCCGGGATGCGTGTGTGAGGATACGCACGTCAGCCTGAGCCGTTGTGAACCATTTTGCAAATGATCCTACAAATCTTCTCGAATTGACACAATCTAACATTTTGCAAACTTTCTCTCTTTCTACTCTGTTCTTTGCGAACTGTTGGTTGTAACTCAATTGATATGTAGATTGTGACCGTCGCGACGCAATCTGTCGCGAACTCTTGTAGTTCGTTTGTGTAAACTAAATGGGGCTTACTCTTGTCGTGTCCCTCGTGACTTTACATCTGTTTGGTTTCCCGTCTTCCCCTACACCTTGACAGTTTCTAATCTACACGTAGTACTTTTACACTACTAGTGTACATTTTCCCAATCGTTAGTAAGTGTACATGGTGCATTGCTGAAGGCGATGACTCCTTACCAAGCTTTCACCGATATGACTTTTTCGGAATTAAAACAGCTGCTGGTCCCCATCGACGCGCGGGCAAGCGTTCAGATTCGAACCTCGTGTTCGCAACGCGAACAAGATTAAACACACGTGGTGCCCACCGAGGAGTTCATGAATGCCTCTATTCTGACCATCCACTACACCGGATTACGTCCCAACGTTGATACTTCGTGGTCTTGAGACAGAACCCCGTGATCATCAGGTTAAGTAGCTCGAGAGTGCGAAACCCTGCACCAACTGCGTAACGCCATTTACTTTTTGAAAACTTGTGCGATGCGGACCGAGCCTGTTACCTTTCGCTCAGTATGCAGAGCGTAACGGTGTAACTTTATAGAATATCAGCCCCCTTTAGGCTGATCCCGGGCTGTTTTGTTTCCCTTGGCACACTTTGCAAGGTATGTAATGTAAGCTCGCATGATGTAGATTGAAATGATCTCCGGTAGATGAGCTAAACGCGCTCAAGGTTTAATTACCGATGTTCCTTCTTGGGTTGACGGTGTCCCAGCGAACTGCTTCAGGTTCCACCTTGATCAGTCGGATTCGAGAAGGTGCGGGTGCAAGTGCATGAGCTTCGCGACTTTTCCCGTTTTCGCATCCGCTGATCTTCTAGACACCGATCTCGAAACGTTTCGTCCACAATTGTCCCTCGGCAAAACTTGCCCAATCTCAATCTACAAGCGCGTCAAACGCACGACGTGAAAATAATACGTGATGCAAAAAGCAAGAATTGCGAAAGGAAACAGTTTACATGTGACCGCGACTACATGAATGTACAAATACTGCTACACACGGTCAGCATGCACCGCGCCATTCTTTCCTTGATGTATATCCTCCATGTTGGTGCCTTGCAAAAAGGGTGTAGATGTTTCGAACCGCCTCGAATGCAAGTACCAACGCTTCTTTTAAGAGTGGGGTAAAGCCAGATTTGCACCTTGCAGACTCTCTGAGAACGTGCAAAAACAGAGAAGAGCCACATATATCACACTACGCTGCTATCAGTGTTTGTTGGTCGTTCAGAGCTTTGCTTTTGCCCCTGAAGCACCGAAACATTGACCGGACGCAGAATAGCAAGAACGTTGTTCAGCTTGGTGGCAACAGAAGGGAGCAACCGCTGATACATTTCCACCAATTCTGTCGCATCATGAGCATCTACAAGAGGCGACTGTTTCATCTTAGCCAGGTAATTGACGGCACGCGTGGCAAATTGTTCAAGCTTGGTGTGCAGCTGAAGCTTGGTCTTGTTGTACTGATGTTCTCGCCACTCGGGAAGCTGGGCGTTCATTTGTGCCGCAAGGAGACAAAAGCGCAAAACATCCATCCAAACGGCGGCTTCAATGAACATGCGCCCAAAGTCCGAAACAAGGTTCTTAAAGGACAGCAATGCTGGCTTGCATCTGTTATACGCAAGCGAGTCATATGCGCTGGACGGGGGGTTGCGACGTTCCGAAAGAAGTTTGTACACCAAGTCGTACTGCAGACGGCATTGAGATACGTAATGGGAGATATCTATGGGGGCCAGCGTTCCACGCACTAAATCCTCCGAGATCTCGGAAGCACGGAGCAGTCTGAGCATCTGGTCGACCAATTGCTCCTTTGTGCGGCATTTGATAAGCTTTGTGACGCGAGATAGCTTGTCGCGCGGCTTGGTGGTCCTGGCAGGCTTTGCCGAGTGAGAAGCAGCATGCCTTGTTGAGGTGGAGCCCGTGTTATACTGTGACTTTGAATGATTTGAGGGAGAATTAGTGAGCACAGTATGTGAGGAGAGTTGAGCTGAAAGATTGGGATGAGAAGAATTGTTAGGAAGAGGCTGGATTGTGGAGTTGGGCTGTTGTTGCTGATGCGGCACAATGGAGAGCGGTTTTGAGGATACGATGGGATAGGGCGTTCGGGGAGGGGAGCGCTGTACGGAATTGGTGGTGGAGGGTGTTGCGGCGGTGGTGGGGGTGGTGGAAGAAGGGATTTGGGGCAGGTTTGAGAGGTGGGGCGGGGGCGATTTGGAAAGAGGTGAAGGGATGTGGGTTGGATGAGGTGGGTGAGGCGGTTGAGGCTGTGGTTGCAAAGGCTGTTGGGTGCGAGATGGATGAACGACCAGTTGGGGCATAGACTTTGCGGTGGTGCGTGAGGCGCGGGAGGATGACTGTCGCTTCTTCCGTTGGGTCTTGTTGACACGGGAGGTGACGGGGGTTGGGCGTGGCGGTGAGGATGTGTGACAAATGGTGCGCGTAACATTATGCGTGACGCGATTATTATTAGACGATGGAGATACGGAACGCTGTTGATTTGAAGGTTGCGGAGGCTGATAAGAGTGAATGTGGGAATGAATATGCGGGGGGAATTGCAGGTCGGCAAAGTGAGCGACAGAAGGCTGTTGCAAGGAAAGAGCGGGGTTGACGGGGGGCGAGTGCGAACGGTCATCGAAGAAGGGAAGCGGCGGAGGCGGGGAGAGCTGAGGGGCAGGGCGCAACGACGGTGAGTTGAAATTACTGTGTGAGAGCTGATGCGACATGACAGCGGGGTCGTCGGTCAGCATGGGCGGGGCAGGCAGGTGGGGGTGGTTGGAAACGGCCCACACGGGGTCTTCGTCGATAGGCGGGAAGATGGGGGAGGAGGAGAAGTGAGACAGACCAGGGGCGACCTCGGAGGCGAATGCATCGTCGACGAAGGGCGAATCGTCGAGCAGCGAGGCATCGACGGTGCGGGGAAAAGAGAAGGACGGCGGCACTGTGGCGGGGGTGTGGAAGGGGGGTGCGGAGGAGGGGGAGGACGGGGAGACGGTGGGGTCGGCGGCGGCGGCGGCGGCGGAGGCGGCGGCGGCGGAGGCTGCGGCGTCGCCGGCGGCGGCGGCCAGGGCGGCGATGGATGGAGGCGGTTGTTGCTGCCAAGCGTGCAGCGGGGCGGAGGCGAACAGTTCGGAAACATCCATCGGGGAGGGGAAGGTGGATGGGTGGTGGAGGGTGGAGGACTGGTAGCGAAGATGGCGAGCGCGAAGGGTAAGGGAGCGCGGTCCAAGCGGGGGGGCGACGTGAACGGGGGACGGCACGAGAGAGAGGGGGGGAGGGGGTGGTTGGGGGTTGGAGGCGAACGAAGGTGAAAAAGGGCGGAGCAAACGCAGTGCGCTTGATCGTCAGTCGACAAAGGGCAGCGCGCGCTGCGCTGCGCAAACACACACACACAGTCAAAATAAAAGGTGGCGGCACGTACGGCGCATGAGCAGGTGCATGAGCACTCTGTGCACGCGCAGCGGCGCGTGGCGATAAAAACTCCAAAAAGCAACAAAAAAGAATACCAAAAATGAGTGATTACATAGACGGACTGTACTATGCGCTTGTTACAAGCGACGCACATAGAGAACGGATAGAGTCAACGGTGAAGCGCCCAGCGGCGTAATGGCGCGTGCCAAGCGCGTGCGCAGGCGCGTGCCGCGCGCGTGCCCCACTCGAGTCTAGACTCATTGACGGTGGTATGGCGGCGGTGGTGGGCGCGCGTACACGCAGTGTATGGCGCACAGCGACGACGACGGAGAGATTGCAACTATAGCGCTCGCGACCAAGTGCGACGCTCGAGCGGCGGCGGTGTTCGCGACGACGGCGTGCGGACAGCAGCCTGCAGGCTGCATCGCGTCGTGCCCGCACATCTCGCGATGCCGAGAGTGATGCGTTTCGCCGCGCGTCCCGCCGCACACCGCCAATTCATGTCTCGTGAGAGCCACCCGTCGCACGTCCGCTGTCCTCCACCGTCGCCTGCGCCACGCCTCCCCTCATCACCCGCCACACTCTTCGTGCCCATGCCAAACAGCTTCCCTCCCTCCCCCCTCCCCCCTCCCCCCCCCCTCCCACCTCCGCCCACACGTGTGTGTACCGCAGCAGCTCACCGACGGCCGCACTTTTTACTCCCCAAGGAAACAACGCGACGCCGACGCCGACGCGTGGCCGCCATAACCCTTACGCACGTTACTCCAACGAGGCGCACCCGCTCGAGGCTGCCCCGCTAGCGGCGTGTATACTGCCCAAGCTCGGACTCTGACATGGTCACGTGGCGCCGATGCGGCCGGTGCAGCGCGTATCCGCCGGTGAACCCGCCGCGGTCCTCCGTGATTTGCTCCATCACCTTCTCCTCCAGCGTCGCAAATTGAAGCCGCGGCGCTCCGAGCTGTTGCTGCACCTCCTTCATCTGCATTCCAAACCGATCCACCGCGCTCTTCACCTTGAACTCGCGTCCAGTGCTCCACGACCGCAGCACATCCGCACAGCTTTCCGGGTGATACTGCAGAATCTCTTTCAAAAACTCTTCCCTCATCTCATGTGGAGTGAGCGGTTTGCGCTCAAACTCAAATTCCCACGCAGGAAGAGGTTCTGCACGCGCCCCAAGCCCCAAGTGTCGATACTCGGAAAAGTACGCATGATTCAGCGCGTCAAGCGCCGAGATGCGCTCACTGGGGTCGAACGCCAACATGCCCCGCAGCACGTCGATGGCCAGCGGGTCAGCGTCGCGAAACAGCTGTTCCAGCGGCCGCGTTGGCTTGCTAGGGTTTTGAAACTGCATCAGAACTCGTTTGGCCTGCGGGTTGCCAAGTTTGTCAATTGCTTGCGGCGGCGGCGACCCGATCACATCCGTGATCAGTTCAAACTGGTGCTTGGAATTCTTTCCGGGGAACAAAACCTTGCCGCCGCCCAGCAATTCGGCAAAGATACAACCTACCGACCACAGATCAATTGCGGTAGAGTAGTCGGTCAAATACTCCATGATGAGTTCAGGCGCGCGGTACCAACGCGTGGCCACATAGTCGGTCCAAAAGCGAGTCTCGGGCCCGTTTTGAAACGCGGCACGCGCCAGTCCCAGGTCACAGATGCGCAGCTCGCACCGAGAGTTGATGAGGATGTTGTTGGGCTTAAGGTCTCGGTGAAACACTCGAGCTGTATGCATAAAGTTGATGCCCCTCAACAGCTGAAACATAAAGTACTTGATGTGCTCTGGCTTGAGCGTGGCGCTGTTGGAGCGCAACAAGCGGTTGAGGTCGGTGGGCATGAGCTCAAACACCACAAAGGTGTCATTAAATTTGTCAAGCTGCCCCGGTAACAACACGTCCTTCACCTGAATAATGTTCTCATGCTTGGACAACAAGCGCAAGAACTTGAGCTCTCTCAGAATACGGGTGGCCATGGGATATGTGTCCAGACATCGCAAGATTCGCTTGACGGCCACCTTTTGGTTTGTGGCGGTGTCAACGGCGGAACACACGATTCCGTAAGCGCCCTCTCCGATGAGATTTGTGACGCGGTAGCGGTTGACAGCAAGGGGCGCACTGAAGAAATGCGCTTTGATCTGATCTTTGCGGCGACGCTTGGCAACGGCGGCCTCGTCAGCGGTTGGCATGATTGGAAGCAGCGCGCAGTGCTCTCTTGACGCGGTTGGGGGGGAAGGGAAGGGGGGCGGAAATTAACGGCTGCTACCGGAAGATGAGCGGTGGTGGCGGAAAGGACGGACAGATGTAACAGGGCCCAAAGGCAGGCCAAGTGGCACTCGCAGGCACTCGCACTCGACAGCAAACGCAGTGGAAGAAAGGCGGACAAGCTCCGCTTGAGTGGCGGCACGAGCAAGATGCGGGGGGACGGGAGGAAACTAGCCAGTATGTAAGCGAACGCGCGAACGAAGAAAGGAAGGTTAACACTCGCGCAGAACGCGCCCAACAGCAAAGACGTCCGCCCACACACAGACACACACACGGAAGCAACCAAAGGCGCGCACAGCGCAGCGCAACGCGGCGTGTAAGTTTGGACGCCGATTTTGGCACCGCACGGCAGCAATTCAGCACGCTGCCGAAAATCGCGTTGTATGACGTGTCCACGTGATCAATCACGCCACGTGAGCAACCGTGTCCACGTGCTGGGCCAATCGCACTGCTGCGATATGGGGCGCACTGGCTCGCTCGCACTCACACACAGCCGCTCGCTGGGTGCGGGCGACAGACCGAACGCGCTGCTTGGGCGCGACACTCTTCACTCTGTCGCTTGCTGTGCGCTATCCAACCTACCAAAGGTACAGTATCTACGCAAGCTGCGCACCCCACCGCTGTCGCTGTTGCCGCAGCGTGCTACTTGCCTCTCACGCCCGCTTCCGCTGACCACCCTCCCTCTAGCTAGCCTTTAACAGTGCGTGCCCGTGCTACCCAACATTTTTTGCTTGCCATCCTCCCCCTCCCCAACCATCCTCTCATCCTCCCTCCCTCCTCCCTCCCTCCCCCCTCCCGTCTCCCTCGTTGTCCTCCTCCCCCCTCGCTCCTCCCAGCCCTAGTACCTTCCTCCCCCCCCCCCCCCCCCCTCACTACCGCCGTCTTCCTCCCGCCCCGTCCCGCGTACCCCGAGTCGCGCCCTGCCGTTTCGCGCCTGCCCCTCGCCCTGCAAAACGCCTTGCTTTGCTCCCTCTTAGCGCTCTTCCCCTCGACTCCTACCGCTCCCCGTCTGCCGTCTTGTTTTCTTGCAGTCGTCTTCGTCGTCTTCGTCTTCTCACGCCTCCTTTTCATCATCTTTCATCTTCCACGCGCGCCGCCAAAAACCTCCGTCACTCCTGTTTTCCTTTCGTGCCCAAAATGAAACTGGATGTTACTTTCACTCCGCCAGTCCCGCCTGCGTACCACATTCCACATCTGCGTTTCATTGCGCCCGACTCCGACATCGACATGTCCGCCGTCCGTCGTCGACCACGCCGTACCACCGGCCATCACTTTGTGCGCACAAGGGAAATGGGCGCTCCGGATTCTCCCGATTCTTCGAACCCTTCTGTACACTCTTGGGTCGAAGGAAAAACCCTGCGTACTTTGGACACCGGCCGCTATGTTCCTTTAGATAGAGCTGTCCCTCTGGTTCGCAGCACTATAAGTATTGCCTTCAGTCACGATGCCCGTTACTACGCCTCCACACATGGCGATCACACCGTCAAGGTTTTCGAATACCCCTCCGGTAATCAGATTGCCTGCTTGGAGGGGCACCCGCGCACGCCGTGGACCGTCCGCTTTCACCCTACCGACTCCTCTATTCTAGCTTCGGGCTGTATTGGTCATGACTGTCGCATTTGGAACATCACCAAACGAGCTTGCATTCGGCTGCATACCTTTGGTGCCAGCATTTCGTGCGTCAGTTTCTCCCCGGACGGCTCTTTGTTGGCCGTCACTTCCGGTAGGAAGCTCATGCTATGGGATTGGATGCAGCTGACTGCAGATGGCGACCGAAACACCTCTTCAGAACTTGACGGCCACAATCGGCCAGGCCTTCCACGTCAGGTCATAGAGGGTCGTCAACCCTTTCACATGGTTGACTTTCACCCGTCGGGAACTATGCTCATGACTGGTGAGAAAAACGAGACCCGAAGCACGTCGTCGGCTGAGGCACCCAACTCAACCAGGGAGCAATTCACGCTCAAGTTAGTCATTCATCGCTTCAACAGTCGTCTTGGTGACAGGTATTCCGAGCCTGTTCTCGTCGTTCCTCGAGCTGTTGCGTACAACGATGCCGGCATTCATTTCTCATCGTGCGGTACTATGCTTGCTGCTTGCATTCCCATTCCGTGTGATCAGCCCAATGACTTTCACATCGCTGTCATGTCGCTAGTCAAAAGGGATAATGTCAATGTTGGTACCGTTTTGTATAGCTCCCCGCTGGATGCCGGAAGGGTTAGCGCGCTTACCAATCTCAAGTTCTCCCCGACCTCCACCCATCTCCTGGCTGGCTTTTCGTTCCGCTCTACCAATCCAGTCTTGCGTGTGCAGGCAGAACACTACGACGCTACCGCCGGAGATCGCCCCGATAAACTCGATCGTCGTCCGCCGCAGGTTCGCGTCGTAGATATATATCACATCAGTCGGCGCTTCGAGCTGATCAGGAGCTTGTGTGCCGACATGGACGTCAGTGAGGGGCACACTGGAAGTCCAGAAGACGAGATCAACGTCGCCGTGTTTGCTCCCAGCATCGGCGTCGCCGATGGCATTGTGTACGGAACACAAAAAGGACGTATTCGTGTATTTCAGCAAGCAACGGGTCCTGTTTCGAAACGCGTTTCTTCTGCCGAATGCAATACGGATGATGATGTGTCAGATTGGTCAGGCGAGAATGCCAATCGCTGGTGCGAGGAAGACATGCAACCTTCGGTTGCTCGTAACAGTAACGCCGCCCCACGGTATATGCTGCGGCCTCTCCCTTCACAAGGGAGGAGTCGGCGCCGTATGCTGTATCACTTCACTTAGTATGAACGGCTTGAGTGCTGTTCAATGCCCGATTTATACATGGAAATAGTAAGGAGAAGTACCACGAAAAGTGGTGCTAGCAATGGATTATGGAAAAGAGGCAGTCACTTTGAAAAGTATTAGTTTCAATCTCTACAGTGTTATGGATTCGAAACATTTCTTTCTGTAGTATTTTATCTGTACGACTCTGGCGCGTGAATATTCATGAAGGAGGTAGGATCCATGTGGTTCAGAATTTAGACGTAGAGTTTAAGTGAGTCGCGAGTGCAGGGTATCAGCCTATGCACCTGATTGTTAATCGTCTTGTTTGTATGCAGAAATGAGGGGCATGTGTGCTCTTTGGATATTTTGTGTTTGTTCAATTCCCCTTCCCGAGTATTCCACTTACGTGCATCCGTGTGCAGCCGGTGAGAGGCAACAATCATTTGGCGTACATGGCACTGCGTGCGCCATCGACGCACGGAGATACTGACTAGCAGCAGCGGGGCTGACTGGGCTCTGTGTTCGAGATCCTAACACCTTGATTGATCGTTTCGTGATATATCGACCGACTTCAAGACAATAAACAAAAGCATGATAATCAACGATGTTCGCTGACGTAGTCTCAGTAGTATATATGCCAACTTCTTGGTTCTTGAATTTACATATAGACGGCGCCGGGTGTTGACCTAACTCTGATGTACAGAGCGCACGAAAGACAAGTTTCCATCCCTAATCATTTAGATTGAGGACCGGTAGTAACACTTTTGGAGTCTCACGTGGGGGGGCAGGTTTACCAACTCGAAGAACAACAATAAGCAATGCACCCACTAGTGCCAAAAGACCACCGAAGAACATGACCGCAGAGGGATCATCATTGAACAACGCGAGAATCAGCGGCGCGATACACGCCACAATAAGCTGCGGTCCACTTTGACTGGCATTAAAAATCATTTGAAAGAGACCGACGCGATCCCGATACCACGGTTTCGAATCCAGAGCATCTCCAATAAGTGTCCACGGGACACCCATCGTCGTTCCCCAGACAATGCCAAACAGCCCGATGTCCGTCACCGTGACTGCTTTCAGCGCCTGTGACGGGGGCTTTCCAGGTGTTCCTCGAATAAGCGGTGCTGCCATCAAAACGGCAGCCTCGACAATTTGGCTTGTGGCATAGATTGGCATACTTCCATAACGGCGCATCAAGCTCGGCAATGCAAGCGAATATATTAAAGTTACAGCAGCAGTCAGCGCATTTCCCTTCCCACCAAGACGAACCCCTTCTTCAAATGTACGTCTCTTGTCGCTGGCCGCCGGTGCAGTACCATCTCCCAGGTATACATTTTTCCCAACCCAAGCATTGACGTACACGAAAAGAGCAAAAAATCCACACCATGTACAAAGTTGAATAGCGAAAACATGCCAATAAGGCTGTGGTACATGGCGTAAAGCATACAGAAATGAGGCGTCTGGTGTTTGTGGCGGGTCCGGTTCATCGCCATTGTCACCGATCTCGACTGCGTCTTCCGAACCAGGCGCAACAGCTTCATACTCGCGAAGCGAGACTGGGGCCTCTTTCGTTGAGCACACTGATATTGTGACGCTTATAAGTAGAATGATTGCTGCGAGCGCAAACACGGCCTGTACGTCATGCTCAAAATAGGGCACATAATCCGCAACACCAACGGCAGTAAATACGCTACCGAGCAAATTACCAAGGCCAGTAAACACACCGATGTAGGAATTTCCGACGTTTCGCTGACTACGTGGCACAAACTCAGTGATAAGCGCTCTCAAAGGCCCCTGAACTGCCTGGACGGAGAAGTCGAGCAGAAAAAAGGAGACAATGGCGATTGGAAGCGCTGCGTTGGACGCGCCGACAGCATCTGCCACTAAACCAGCATTCGCGAACAGTAGTAATGCAGAGGCAGTAAGCAAAGCGCCTGCGACAAGGAAGGGGCGGCGACGACCAAACGGGGACGCACATCGGTCGGACAAATGGCCTACAATCGGCTGTACAATAAGCCCGGACAGAGGGCCGGCCAGCCAGGCGAGGGACACAGCCCGCTCAGAGAGACCGAGTAGGAGAAGTTGAGAGGTGCCAAGGTTGACCTGGGCTGAGTACGAAATTGAGACGCCACACATAGCGACGGCACAAAGAATAATGCGCCATCGATGAAGCGGCTCCGTTTCGCGAGGAGAGTCAAACGTCACTGGGGAGTCCCTAGGACCCGGAACGACGCCGGAGGCATCGGAAGACGTCATGAGAAGCGGCGTGGGCGGGATGCGTGAGGCTAGAAGACTGTGACTCACGGTAGTGGCATGGAAAAGAAGCCGCTCGTGTGAGTTTTCGATCAACAGCTCATAGCAAAGACGCTTGGGCCGTGGAAAAGGGTATGAAGGATGGATTCAGGTTTCAAAGCCCAAGAAGACGGAACAAAGCATGCGACCGTAGTACAGAAAGGAGCAGGACGCGCGGGGAGTGGGACGCGCGAGGAGCAAGACGGCGCATACTAGCTTTCGAGGCCTTATGAAATGGGCCGTGACGTACGCGTCGATCAACCCACGAATTGGAAGACGGAGATGTTCACCGAGAAGGCGCTGACAGTATCTACCGAAGGGTAACATGTGTCGCCTTCGAATTGCAGAGTTTGGGCAACTTTGGCTGCGAAAGCAAGCGCTAAACGTGTACAGGTTGCTTCCGTGTGTGTGCTGTAACGTACTGTGTGGCGGCTCCCTGTGTGAGCTGACCAGCGGCGCGTTCTCGTGGCCACACGAAGTGTTGTTGCAGTGCGCGCTGGGCTCTGCCGTCGTCACAGTTTGCCCGAGCGAGCAGCTGACCAAATGCGACCAAGGGCGTGAACGTCCGTGGAAAGCGCCTGACCTGTTTGTTAAGCCTGCGATTTTATGGCCAATACTTTGTGTGTTCACCTTTTCGCCATAGGCAGGTGCGTCGAGTCGGTGTAACGAGGCTCAGCACCCACCGGTTTCTGCTGTGCTTCGGCCATGGAAGCATCTTGGCTATCTTCTACAGCGTTTGTGTCTTTGTTCCCTGCTTTTCAGCGTTCAACTTCTTCGCCTCAGCTCTCTTTTTCGTCCCGCACCTCGCTCACATTTACTGTACGCCGTGCGTCCTTTTTAACACGCACGTCCATCTCTTCATTCAGCCATCAATGTCGAGCAAACCCCTCTGTAGCACGTGCAAGTGCCTCCGGCCAAGGCCATTCCCCGCAATCGAAAGATGAAACAAACTCGTCCCAGTCTGTGACAAGCATCAATTCTGCACCTGCCGCGGACTCCTCTACGCAGCCAACCCAAAGGACGTTGCCGTCGGATCAGTCCAATCCAAGCACAGGCGCCAGTAGCAGCGACCCAAAAACCGACAAACAATCGCCCAACGTCCTCGTCGGATGGTTCACCTGGAGCCTTGCGTCATTGAAGCGTATATTTGCTCCGGGCGGTTTTGCGTGGGGGTTGGCCACTGGTATTTCGTTATCCGTCGCCTTCTTTTTCTTTCAGTGGTCTGCAGATGGAGATAGTTTGTTAAAAGAAAAGGTAACCTTGTTCGACTTTATTCTTCAGGACATCAATGCGTCCTATGTGGAAAAGGTGGATATCAATCGCTTGTTTGAGACTGGTGTCAATTCTATGCTGGGCACTCTGGACCCATACACGCAGTTTGAAAACAATGCGCAGGCCGCCGAAATGTCTCTCAAGACCAATGGTCGCTATGCGGGTGTCGGCCTGGGAATCACACTAGACGACCAAACAGGAAACACGAACAAAGACAGGAGAGTCGTCGTCGTGTCTGCCTTCGAAGGCTATGCCTTTGACGCTGGAGTGCGACCAGGGGACGTGATTGAAAGCGTTGCTGGTGAACCGATACGCGGCCTTTCTTTAGAAAAAGTCACCGACATGCTCAGAGGGGAACCTGGGACCACCGTCAGCCTCACCGTTCGTCGTGAAGGAGTTTCCGACCCTCTAATGTTTTCACTGTCTCGTCAGAGTGTTCGCATCAAAGACGTGCCAGCGTTTGGCTTTGTCGGCGATCCAAAGGACCGAATAGGCTATGTACGATTACAATCATTCGCAAAAGATGCCGCAGCTGAAGTGAAACTAGCTGTTCAAACTTTGGGTACATCTATTGGAAAGAATGATCCAAACTTGAATGGACTAGTGTTGGACTTGCGCGGAAATCCGGGCGGCTTATTGAACGCAGCCATAGAAGTTTCTGAGTTATTCTTGCCTCGGGACTCTGTTATTGTGTCCACAAAAGGTCGCGGCCTGGCCCCCAATCCCACCTACATATCTGCTAAGAACCCTATTGTTCCTCCCTCTATGCCACTGGTGGTGCTTGTAAATGGACAAACAGCTTCAGCGTCCGAGATAGTTGCAGGTGCTATTCAAGATCTGGACATAGGTGTTATAGTCGGCTCGAGAAGCTTCGGAAAAGGATTGGTTCAAAATGTGCAAGAGCTCCCATTCAACACAGCGTTGAAGTACACCGTGGGTAAATACTACACTCCAAGCGGGCGATGTATTCAATCTGTCAACTACGAGCAGGCAGATGGTGACGGACCTTTTGAAATTCGGAAAGTAGAAGAAGCCGAACGGGCAGAATTCAAAACAAATCGAGGAAGGCCTGTGCGGGATGGTGGCGGAATTGAACCAGACGTGGAGATTGTCCGTCGACCAAGTTTTCTCGAGCAAGCGCTTCTTCGCCAAAATATGTATTTCCGGTTTGCAAATCGATTTGGGGCTCAGGCTGGCATGGAAATATTACCAAAGAATTTTGAAGTCGAGGATGGAGTGTACAAGGAGTTCATAGCCTTCGTGACGGGCAGTGAATTCAAATACGAATCAAAGTTTGACGACGCCTTTGAACAACTGGATAGCATGTTCGACGAAGTGGGGTACCAAGAGGCACGGTCGAAAGTAACGGATTTGAAAACGGCGACAAAGCTAGAGATGAAGAGCGACTTTATCCGTCATGAACGAGCCATTAAGAAGCAAGTGGAGTCGGCTATTCGATTCCGTTTCCAACCAGATTCTGAACGAATCATAGCGGAATTGAAGAATGACGATCAACTGGCTGAGGCCGCGAGACTCATAAAAAATAAGGATGAGTATGACAGGTTGCTGGCCGAGCCCAACATTGAAGAACGAAGTCCTCAACATGTTGTCGTGAGCAATACAGCGTTAGTTACTTGACAAAGCTTTTTTAATTGACGGAAACCTGGTTTGTTGAAGCGTCTCGGTTGAAGTTTAGCTTGGAGAACTGAAGCCCTCTACAAAATGGAACTGGGGACCAAAATTCGTGATGCGCAGAATCCTTCGACTGTGTTGAGGTGCTGATTTGGTGGTATGTGGTTGCGCAAAGTCAAATACTTTTCGCTAGCACGCACATTTCTAGGACTGTGTGACGATAGGGTTGATAAGTGTGCATCTTAATTTCCGATGCCTTGACCGTATGGGCTTCATATCACCCTTTTTCAGTCTAGCTCGTTCGTTTGAATTGAACTCTTGTATTGCAAAGCAGAAAACACTCTTGCGGCGGCATCTGTCAGGGTGGGCATGGAAGGTGGCGAAGAATTCTTGGGAGGGGCGAGGATTTGGTACTGAATTACATTTGTTCCAAGTGTTATGTTTCTTTGGAAGTTGAAAATGTGTTGCCTTCAACTCTGGAGATGGACGCCCGCAAGACCTATGTGTCTTTCGCATCCATTGCGCGGGGTTGTATCACAGAACTAGCTATTTAACGCTTCACGAGACCGGGGGATAATGCTGGCTGCATTCTACAACGGGGGATACGGCCTGTTGTCCTCGGATAAAAGCTTTGGTATTGCCCCTCTTTTCGGGCGAACGCATCGGCGTCTTGTGGTTTCGGTTCTTTGTGATGGGTGCATGTACCCCTTCACATGAGTTGAGGTATTTTCGTCAATGTTTAACAGGCTTGGTGCGACCGTGGGGAACTATGTGTGCCTCTCCTCCTCCCACTCTCTTTGAGAGTGCCCGTGGTACATGTAGTGGTAGACAGCATTTAGGAATCTCATTCCAAAATATGTATGACAATTAATGTTTTCTCCATTAGGAATAAGTTCAGTTCGCCTCCCCACACTTTGAAGGTTGTATGTTCGTTGCCGTTGCCATCCATTTTGCATACGAGTCTAAGCAACGGAAGAAATCATGGATGTCCCCGACAGTGGAGTTCGCGGAGAGCACACAAAGACAGACCGATGCACTGGTGTGGGAGAAACGCTCGACTTCACATGGTGCTCTTATTTGGTTAACTACCTTAATACATGAATACAGAGGAGGCAATAGTACTGGAGGTCTATCCAGGAACGTTGTAGTCCGGCAAGAAATGTCGCGCTAATTGTACAGGTTGTCATTTCATTGAATGTGTCGCTCGTTATCTTTCTTACATTTCAAGGTAGTTGTGGCAAACTAATTTACTGATGAGTTATCATATTCACGGAAGCGTCGATACTCCCGCCGTTTTACTACACATATCCCCCACGAGCGCTCCCTTTATACTCATGTCGCCGCCCCTCACCGCAGCCTACCTCCACGTCATCTTCTATGACATCCTCCTCGTTATTGTATTCCTCTGTCTCCGACCTCATTGCCACCGCAGCAGACCTGTCTTCTGTATCGAAGCCACCACCGCAATTCTATCTCCCGTATCGAATTCAACCCAGCAAATGTTGTTATAGTAAACAGTTTCGGAGAGCAATTCATGAGATTGAGGACGAGTTGCGAAGGCAATTCCAGAGAAAAGCTAGCGATGTAGATCTGGGAAAGCGGAGCACAATTGTGAACAATATAAGACTGAATCACATGCGGGGTCAATATGTACAGTGCCTATTGTATAGTATGATGAGCAAATCTTCTGGATGTAATCATATTGCACGAAACGGTTTCCCCATTCAGTCGTAGGCGCGGGAGCATTGACACATACAACGAATACAGTATGACAAGTTTTAAAACGCACGGCAACGCTGTTCGTAAACTTGCCGTTGTTGTAACTTTATCTGTGTCGTCGATGATCTAAGAGCGTGACCAGTGCTTCAGTTGAGAGATTATTTATACCCGGGTGGAAGGACAGAGTTCAGTTACGATATGATTGAAATAATAGACAAATTCTGAACCCGAGTCTATACGGTTGGGCTTGTTCTCGTGCCCATGACTAATAGCGGCGTTGAGATCATCTGATTACAAAGGCGTTCTCTCTGGCTAAAGCGAGTCCAGAGAGGGGATGTTTTAGAAAGTGCTCGGAAAGCAAAGTGTACGGAAGCAACGTGTTCAGAAAGCTGCCGCGAGCTTCTTTTCGTTTCTCCTCCCACACATGTCGTTGTCGTTCACATCCTCGTCTTATTTCGAGGCCAATTTTCGATTTTGCAAACGTTTGTAACTGTACACTGAAGTTTACTTCTGTGAGTGTGCCGCGTTTGGGTGCTTTCGACAACTGTGGCGTAGATATTGCAGCGAATGCGTGACGGCGGATTCGTGAGGTTGTTGTCTGTCTTCCCCTTTGCAGTTGGGATCTCTTGTACCAGACTTGATATGTTTAACATATGCTCTTGGTGTGTTGTTTGGATAATCTATCGGAAAGAAACGACTCCTCTGTTGGGACCGCTGTTCTTAGACAAGGACGGCTAGTGGGCTCGTTTGGCGTACGTGCCCGGCGCGATGATACGTTTTACGACACAAACAATCACTTGGTATTCACGGCAATTGCTCTGCATTGCCGATATTTTATGAAGTACAGCTGTTCGCTTTTTCTTTCTTTTGCCTCTTCCTTCATCAACCACTTGTGCAGAACTGACATGGACATGTATTCTCCAGTACCCTAGCATCCTCTAGCATCCTAGCTACCTAAGAATAACATGCGCGTCAGTGGATTTTCGTGGCGTTGGAATAATAATTATCGCAACAGACACGGGTCCTAAATTTGAACAACTCCAGTGGCCTCTCATCAGTCCCGACATAATCACGACACGAATAAACAACAATCTCTTAAACTTCAACGTTTCTCATCCAAAGAGTTCCTGGATGAGAACTAACCGCGTGGAACGAATAGACGCTGCCAACTTCACGTGTGATGGTTGCGTCACATTGTTAAGAGAGTCTGTTTACAGCTCGCAGGAGATGTCAGCAAGCCGTGCGGACAACACGTGCAGTCACTTACCCAGTACACCTGCAAAATTCACTTGCAAAGTTCAAAGTTGGCAAACTGTCAAGTTGCTAAAAAGCACAGCTGTAGGGCAACTACGCTTCAGAGTGATGATCATACTGTACATATGCGACGTTCCCCAGATTCCCTGTTTCGACGCTGGAACTCGTTCAAGGCATGTGGTAGATAACATCGGAGTCGTTTCGGAAAGAGCACATGGCGTGTGCCCTGTGCGAAATGACTCTGATGACTGCAACCGCGCGGGCGGAATCTGAAGCATACGTTACCAACGGTACCTCATGGTGTCTCATCAGTAGCTCAACTATGTGGAACGCATTTTCGAGAAGGCAACAAGCATAGTTGGGACGACATAACCTCCAGCTGCATCTGTTGACGAGAACGCCCCGGTGTTGCAAAAAATTTGCATGTTGGCACTCAAAGTCAACAAGATGTAGAGAATCTGTGACAAAATCACCAAAAAACAATTGGGCAGAAGCTCGGTTTCGGCAACGTGCCATCGACATTGCTTTTATCGAATGGTATATTAGCCTGTCTTGCCACGGAGCGAAATCGCAGTGGAACTCAGTTTGCTATGCACAATGTCCCACAAATTCGACTGCAGAAGGCAATTGATTTTCAATTGTAGCTTGATATACATACTTGATGAACAGCGGTTTGCTCAACCTCAGGAGCCTAAAAAGTACTGTACTGCACGTACGAAGGTTACCCAGCTTGCTAACCCTGAGCTGACTAAGGTCAAGATCGGGTGACACATCGATACATTAATGGTCACTGGCGTCGGCGACTTGGTCGTCACGTTGGTTGATGGCGGTGGAAGCGCGCACTGACAGTCACAATTGTTTTCTACATGTCCACCCACAAAAGTTGCGGCTCTAAACGAAAAAAGGACCTCGACAACAAAAAAGCGCACGGAGGAAGAAACGAGAGAGAACGAAAGAGAACGAGAACGCTCATCATATTCTTCCAATAACAATTGTTCTTCCATCGCGTACATTCTTCGCCACCCCAATGTACCCACTAGAGTACCTTACAAAAATGCGGTCAACCTTCCTCCGCCATCCTAGTCCGAAGTGAAGGGTTTCCAAATACGCATGCGACACGGCATTGCCATTTGCACCAACCCGTCTCTTCATTCTCAAATTGCCAGCCACAACCATAACAGTTGCATGCAAAGGCGTAGCACTGAAGTTGATAGCATTCCCCACTCGCACAGAGATGTACCTTGTTTTTCCAGTCAGCCTCATGACGTTTCGGAAAACCTTATAATTCCCCCCCCATTTCGGAACATGCTGATCGCCCTGACTGGATATGATATCCACCCTGCCGTCATTATCATAGTCAACAGCCACGGCATTATCGCCACGAATATACTTCGGTCGCCAGATGAGGCCATCCGCGCGTCGGAAGGTGCCGTCTCCCCTGTTGAGAAGCATAATATCAGCTGCTCGGTACTGGGTGACAAGAATGTCAATATAGCCGTCATTGTTGAAATCGGCCACTGTGACGCCTCTGGATATGGTTCCGCGCGGGATGCGAGCCTTGGCGCTGACATCGACGTACTTACCATTGCGGTTTTCAAGCAAGTAATCATTGAAATCGTTACCGGGAACCCATTTGAGGTCTCCCGACTTTGTTCGGGCGACATACAAATCAAAATCGCCGTCATTGTCGTAATCAAGCTCGGCGACGGCCACAACTCCACTCCGTAGAATGTCCGGTGGAAATACGTCGTCGGAAATCTCTCTGAAGGCGTACGGCCTGACGACTTTCCACATCTTGAGTTTCCAATACGAAACAATCTCCATGAGGCCATCGCCGTCAACATCGGTGAGTCCTCCATACCAGTTTTTATCGTCTGCGAAACCGGCCATGAAACGCGGTTTGTACTTTCCATTGCCAATGGCCTCATACGCGTAGTTGTCCGGCGCCCTGGGGAGTGGCTGGGCGTTCATGAAGACGACGTCCGGGAAAGCCAGGTGCTTCCTGGCCGAAATGCTCATGAAAAAGGCGGTGCGACCACGACCGCCCTGTCTGTCGAGACCGACGGCGGCGGTGATATCGGTGATCTGGCGGGTTTTCGGGTCGACTTCAAACATGATAGGGCGTGTAGGGCGTCTGCCGAAATTGCCGCCCACCGACATGACGAAGCGCATGGCACGGGTATACGGGGAGATAGGACCGGCCACAATGCCATGGGTATCGCGCCACACGCGCCAGTCCGACTGGGTGAAGGTTCCGTCGCGGTTATTGAAGTAGAGGTCAGCGTAGTTGGCGTCGTGGTGACAAAAGATGAGATCAGCAAAGCCATCCCGATCCAGATCGACGACAGTGGGGCCTCCATACTTCTTCAAACGCGGCTTGCGTGTGTTGAGGCCGGCACGGGACGAAAAGTCGCGGAAGCGCGGGAGGATCTGGGCGATAGAGACGTGGAGAAGGGAAAGCGCGAGCATGGCGGCCAGGGCGACCGAGGGCTTCATGACGGGACAGAGGCTGCGGGGACGGCGAGGGGGGGGGGGGGGGGGGGGGGGGGGGGGGGGGGGATGGGGAGAAAAGCTTAGGGGGGTGGGGTGGGACCAAGGGGGGCGAGGAGGAGATAAGAAGAGGCTGAGAGGGTGAAGAACGGGCTGTTGACAGAAGGGGAATGGGCTCAGGGAATGCTTGTGGCATGGAGAAAAGGGTGGGGTGCGGGAAACGTGCGTTGCGCGTTGAGCGCGACGGGGAGGGAGCGGGTCATCAGCGCCAACGTTGAACGCTGCGTTTCGTCGCTGTCTAACGCGCGCTCGTCACGTGGCCGCGGCGCAGCGCCGCGCGTTGAGCAGAAGCTGCGCACACGCGCGACACACGCGCGACACACGCGCGACACACGCGCGAGGCGCACGCCGTGCACGCGCTACACACGCGCCACACGGCGGCAACCCAGCGAAGCCAAGTAATCACAAGTAAGTTGACGATGTTGACAAAGCTTTAGTCAGAATCTTTACAAGACTGCGCGTCGCAACTATCTAACAAGATGATTTCGACTGCCAGCCGGTGTGCATGTATGTATCTACAACAAGAGGGCGCCGTTCACGTCCACGGCTCTTCCTCTAGGAGACTGGCGACGGTGCCGCCAATGCCGCGAATGGGTTCACGCCTGGCGGCAGCACGCCCGCCAGCCCGGCGCTCAGTCCCGGCCCGCCAAGCGCTAGCACCGTGCCGTCCTCGCTGTTTGCCGCCGCCACGCCCTCTTCCGTGCTGGCCGCCGTGGACACGGTATTGTCGCCAAATGACGAAACCGCCGTGCCGTCGCTCAGCGTCACTACCGACCCGGCGCCGAGAAAGTCGCCGATACGGTTTGGTGTTGCCGTTGGCGTTGTTGTTGGCATCGTTGTTGGTGTCGCTGTTGGTGTCGTTATCGGCGTCGTTATCGGCGTCGTTATCGGCGTCGTTATTGGCGTTGCTGTTGGCGTTGCTGTTGGCGCCATCGGCGTCGCCTCCTCCATTTCGACTGGTACCTCCATTTCAAATGGCGGCTCGCTGCTGTCGGTGGATGGCGGCGACTCAGACGAGTCCCAGCCGGATTCGGGCTCGTGCCCGAGCGGCCCCACCGGCTCGAACTGCGACGGGTCTTCGTACCCGAGCTCGTAGCCCAGTCTGCTTGTGTACGGTGCCGTAGGTGTGGCGTGCACCGCGTTGCGGCGGAGCACTGCCGTTAAAGCGCTCAGTAGTAGCACGATGGTTGCGGTACAACCGGTCTTCATTGCGCTGCTGATAGGCTGTTGTGAGAGTTGCCGTGAGGGTTGCCGTGAGGGTGCTGTTAGAGTGCGGGATGTGCGTTGTATGGGTGATGCTTGTTGCTTCGTTGCGCCGCGCGAGTTGTGCAAGATGCTGATGGGCTAGCAAACATTTGCCTCAGCGTGCCGCCGTCATGCTCTTATACGTCTACGCGCCAGGGGTGCCATGGTGAAGCTTTGTTGAGCAACACATGGTAGTCTCCTCGAGCACCTCACAGAAAAGCGCCACCGCCGTGTTGGCCGGCAAGCAAGCCCGTCTGTTGACGCCGAGCGCATTCACCGTCGTCATCAGCAAACGCAGCCACCAGACCTTCCGCTCGGTCGCGCCGCCACGCAGACCTTGTGCTCAGTTGCGTCGCCACGCAGACCTTTACCTCGCTCACGTCCCACGGCACATCCTACTCGGGCTCTTGCATCTGCTTTTGCTACCAAAAGCGATCAACCGGCGCCCGCCGTGCTCGATCCACACGCACCACGTGGAGCAAACTGTGCCGTCCAATCGCGGCGTCATCTCGCACAGCTGGCACAATCATCTGCCGTCATTCGCCGCTTTCGCGTCGCGTAGCCGTCAACGTACGCCAGGCCTCTCTCAATTCTGCAAAGCAATATGCGCCGCCGCAAGTGTGGCGCCTCGGTTTACTTACTGCGCCGTGCCTTGAGCGCCACTGGTATTATCAGTAGTCTATTTGGCTCGTTGGCCGTCGTGCGCCATTCATCCGCGCCACCCAGCATGGACTTAAGCTTACCGTTCTGCACACCTTCGTTCCACCCTGCGCCCGCTGCCTCTCTCGCCGCCGCTACCCCCCTTCTCTCCGTCCGACTCTTTCCAGCGCGTGTTCTTTTTCCTTCCCTCTCCCGTCACACGCCTCTTGCGTCATGGCGCCTGCGGCCGCTGGAATCGTTGTCAAATCGTGTTCAGATAGAAACGCCCGTCCGTTGCCGGCAGCCCCTCATAACGTCTTCGTTCATAACAAGAACCATTATGACCAACACAAGGTTCACGCATGGACCAACTACTATGAGCTTCCTGTCGAGTACACAGTCGAGATCCACAACCAAATTTTTTCCACGGACAACCCTACCTTGGCCACGCGTTTCATGCCTCCAGGGTACAAACGACGCTTCGTTGTCATCGACCAAACTGTCCATGCTCTCTACTCGCGCGCCATACTAGACTATTTCAACTTCCATGGTGTGCAATGCAAGTTTGTCATCATCAAGGGCGAGGAGCAAAACAAGCTCTTCTCCGCAGTAGAGAAAATCTTCAATGAACTATGTGAGTTCGGCCTGCTACGAAGAGAGCCCATCGTGGCCATCGGAGGCGGATGTGTTCTCGACATAGTTGGCTTCGCCGCAAGTTGTTATCGACGCGGTGTGCCATACATTCGCGTGCCCACAACACTTCTGGCTATTGTCGACGCCAGTGTGGGAGTCAAGTGCGGCGTCGACTGGCACCATCCCACTCTCGGAGGCCTCAAGAATCGCATGGGATCGTTTTATCCCCCAATTGCGGCGCTTTTGGACAAGTCATTCATTAACACACAGGACCGCCGAAATCTCATCAACGGAATGGGAGAGATCATGAAGCTCGCACTGGTTCGCAGCCCCGAGCTGTTCTCATTGCTAGAGCAGCACGGCGCACGTCTCATCGAGGAACGCTTCCAATCAGATGATAATATACCAGACCGTGTTATTGAACTATCCATTCAGGTCATGTTGGAGGAGTTGGGACCCAATCTTTGGGAATATCATCTTGAACGATGTGTGGATTACGGACATACCTTCAGTAAGATTCTCGAAATGCAGGCAAACCCCGCTGTGATGCACGGCGAAGCAGTCAGCATTGATGGCTTCTTATGCATTTTACTTTCTCACCGTAAAGGATGGATTTCTACAGAAATACGGAACCGTGTGTTCACCGTTATGAAAAGTTTGCAATTACCTACATGGAATTCAGCTTGTACACTTAAACTACTCACAAAGGCCGTTGCAGATAGTATCGAACATCGACATGGCAAGCTTCGTTTGCCGCTTGTCAAGGGTTGCATTGGATCTTACGCATTTGTAAATGAATGCAAAGAAGAGGATTTGAAAGCCATAATTTCTCAGGCTCTTGAACTGCACCCTGGTGCCACGGTGAACGACATCAATGCCATCAGCATGTGACATTATAACCCAAGCACCCATACCGAATCAACCGTCGGCGCTTCAAAACGTCTGCAGAAGCTAACACCAGTCATCAACGTGTGCAGTTATTTTTTGGCTTGGCTTCCGTTCAAAGCGCTTGTGCTTCCACGCCAAGTGTTGAACACCTTGAACAGTTGCGATAGCAGTCACTGGAACTGTTTTTCTTGTTGGTGAGTTTTCTTTGTTTGTTCGAGGCGTGAAGTTTGTGTGATTATTATACATGAGTAATCCGTTTTTCGCTGCCGGAAGCAGCCAGTGACATGTATTAGACAATGTAATCTCAAGCACGAACGTGCAAAACCTTTCGGTTTACGGATTTGTTCTGTTCATAGTTCTTTATAAAAAGGGCACATGGCATGTAACCTTGTACCTACCAGCCGTTCAGCTTATTTTCAAAGTCGCTTGCGCACGTCTTTACGCCATGATCGCCATGCTCGCCATGCTCTGCAGATTCCTTTTCTGGCCATGCTCCATAGCCATGAAGCGCCGTTGCCAATTCGTGTGAGCAGGACATCTGCGCCACGAACCTCGAAAAGCACGGCAATAGCATATACTAGACCTATAGAAAGGGCCACAAGAGACACAAGAATATCGAAGAAGAAGAGCACCAAACCTATAAGAATAGCGCCAGCTGAGACCTTTCCAAACTCGCGCAACGCATACGATTTGTCCTTCTGCTTTTCCTCTTCACTTTCATCAGTGCTGCCTTGCGGTTGCTTCCGGTTAACTTGGGTTAATCGGATTTGAGGTTTTGAGTTGCGAGCAGTATTAAAGATGCGCCTTCGCGTTGGATTTGCTGTATACAGCCGTGTCTTTCGCACCGAACTGTGCAAATAGGATGATGCAGCCCAGATGCTGAGTGGCAGCGATTGGGTAAACAACAGGACCGGGGCCGAAGAAGTCATGAATTGGACACAAGAGCAGAATGAACGAAGGCTTCACGCGAATGCGTCAAACAACAGGAAAGTATCAACGGAGCGTAGGACAATTGAACGTGAATGGAATGAATGGTGCGGAGTGAGGGGTTGCATTGAAGCGACGGTGGATGATGTAAACTATAGTGTTACCAGGTAACTTAGCAGGTGTATCGAGGATGGTTGATTTTGTCGAGCGCGTTGTGTGTGATGAACGTGGCCGAGCTGGGGACTTTTCGACCAATGAGAGGCAGCGTGGCAGTGTGAATAGTGAAATGGAACAAAAAAATCGTGACGTTAGAGATTGGGAGTTGCAAGCAAGAAGATGCTGACCACAGGAAGGGGTGAGGTGATGCGGAGGAGAGCGGTAGCAGGTGCAACTTTTGACAAAAGAATATGAACTTTTTTTTATTGTGCGGTCGGTATTGTGCAATGCTACCGGATAACGTACATGGCGAGGAAGAAAGTTGCAGAGTACCTTCGAAGGGTACAAGGGTTGTTGCGCATCACATGGTATGACGGCTCATACAGCGATCCAATCGCGCATGGTGGGCAGCACAATCGGCGCGACGGCAGCGAACAAGCTCGGGCACGCCGCCGCAGCAGTACTGCAACTGGCGCGCCTCAGCAGGGCACAACGACAGCGACACGCACCAGCCCAGCAGCACGGCGAAGCGCTCGCACGCCACGGACGTAGGTGACGTCTGTGGATGCATTCTGGCGCACGTGCGTAACGCCTCTGCTGCGTCGCGGCACTTTGGAAAAGCTTCGTCCACATCCATCGCGCGCACGCCGTGCGATCCGCGCGCAACTTTGCTCATTGTGTCGCCGCTACACGCGAGAGCCCTCCTCCGTCTGCGTGGCAGCACTTTCGACTTGTTAATGTAGTTGTCGACCAATTGCTTTTGTGTTGTACCAATTATGGTCCGTCTGTAAGCGCGCGCTGTAATGCCACTCGTCGCCGCCGCCGCCGCCCGTCAAGCTCGCACGCCATCGTGCTGGTGTCTATCGTTACCGCTGCAGCCGCCGCATCTATCTTCAATACCTCGCCCTTGTCCCCCCCCCCACCCACCCCACGCCAGCCGCCATGTTGATGCCGAAGAAGAATCGCGTCGCCATCTACTCGCAGCTCTTCAAGGACGGCGTATGCGTCGTCAAGAAGGATCCCATGCTCAAGGAGCACCTGGAAATCAAGGATGTCCCCAACCTGCACGTCATGCAGACCATGAAGTCGCTCAGGTCGCGCGAGTACGTCCGAGAGACCTTTTCATGGCAGTATTATTACTACTACCTCACCGACGAGGGCATTGAGTACTTGCGATCTTACCTCAATCTGCCGAGCACCGTCAAGCCTACCACCCTCAACCCACCCCCACGCCAGCCCGCCCGATCTGCACTGGGCGGCCGTGGCGATCGCCCGCGAAGGGGCTATGGAGATGGATCTGACAAGAAAATGGGACCGGGTGGTGATTTCCGCCCGTCGTACAGAGAAGGTGGCGGCTTTGGTCGCGGTGGACCAATTCGCAACGATTAGAACCTACGATTCGCTTTGCGAGTGGCCGCCCAGTGGAGAGTGGCGAGCGCTTTCTTGTTAAATTACATACGTCTCACCAATAACGAATGGCGCCCATGCTTTTGTATCACTGCGAGCTCGCTTTATTTTGTTGTTGCGGCGAATGTGTTTGCTTCTCGTCTTGTGCTTCATTGTCTTCCAGCCATTGCTTCCACTCTATGTCTCGTTTCTCGCGGTCTACGTCTGTCTCTTTGTAGCGATAGTCGGTTTTTCCATCGTAAAGCTGTGCGCTCAACTGTCTGCCATCGTACCATCTTGCATTCATCACTTGAATGCACTGGAGACAGGCCTGGATCGAGTTGAACTTGACCGCGACCGCGCCCTCAACGCTTCGTTCAAACACACTCACTTTGTCAACTTGACCGCATTCGGCGCAGCCGTGTTGCATATCTTCTCGAATCAGGTCGTAGTCGGCTGCGTTGGCTGTGTTGGCGTCAAACACGTTCTTCAAAATCACGATGCGACACGCGTTCGGAGCGTTGCGTTCGTCGTGCTGCTCGTCCGCCCAGCTCATCTTTTCGCGCACAAACAAGTGACGCGAGATGCGCGGCGTCGGCGACTTTGCCCGTGCCGCATCTTGGCGCGCGGCATCTGCGAGCGTACGTGCCTTCTTATGATCAAAGCTGGCCTCGACGACGGAAAGCGGAAACTGGTGCGCACGAAGACAAGCTCCATCCAGCAGTAACAACGCATTGTCCACGCTGGGGCGCAACGCATACGTGACGAGCGCGTCGCCCTTGGCAGCTCCGTGCTCGTCATAGTAGATCTTGACGCGAGGCGCGCCGGTGCGCGCGTCCGGTAGCAGGATGCCACACTTGGCGCAGAAGGCGGCCAACTCGGACGCCGTGGCGTCCGCCGGCAACCCGGTGATGTACACGCTGGTGTTTGGTTGACGACGCTGTCGAGATGCCTGGCGCGCGCGCTTGCGCGCCTGTCGCTTGCGCTCGCGCTGCTCGGCCACGCGCTGGCGCGGCGAGGGAGGCGCGGGGGAAGGTATGAGAGAAGGCACGGACGACGGTGAAGGCGCTGAGCACTCGGCAGAGGGCGCCGGCGAGGGCGCCGGCGAGGGAGCACACTCGTCTCGACCGCCGTCGCTGTGGGCCTCGGCGTTGCTGCCGCCACCGACGGCCATCATGGCGGGCGAGGCGCGCGGCGCGCGAGAGGTGGAGGACGAGGACGAGGGGGGAAGGGGGAAAGAGGAATGACAGGGCGATGACCAGTGGGGTGACAATGGAGGCGGGGTGGCAACCAGCATTGCTGTGCGCACGCCTCGCGCGCGAGCGCCACGTCAAGCAGCACGCGCCGTTTCGGGCCGCGCGCCAATGTTTTCGGTCATGTTCTCATCGAAGCGGCTGCGTCGTGCGCCGCGCTCGCCCTTAAAAAGCGCCCGGCGCGTGGCGTTAGACGCTCGCATCTTCGTCACCGCTCATCCGCGGTTCGCTCGTTTATCTTGTCATTTCCGCTTCTCTTCTCTCCGCCATGAAGGTTCCGGAACAAGTGTACAGCGGCATGCCGCGCGGCATTTCGTCCACAGCGGCGCTTGTACTTCTCGCCATCAATGTGTTCATGCCCGGCGTGGGCACCATCATCTCGGCCTTTCTGGCTGCCGAGTGCATGTCGGAGACCGTCTTTGTCGGCGTTCTACAGCTGATTACGTCGCCCTTGCTCGGCCTTGGCTTCATCTGGGCTATCGTGTGGAGCGTTCGCCTCTACAGGAAGCACAGCTCGGATACTGCTGCCCCCGTTCCGGGCGATGAGGAAAGCCCGCTTGTTTCTGGCTTGCCGGACATCCCGGGTCAAAGCTAAAGGTGCTCACATTTCCATGTCGCGTTCTAATGCAAGGCGCACGGAACACCCCCTGGCGTGGAGCTTTGGCTTGTGTAACAGCCTTGTACCACTTTCGCGCCTTCATCAATGTGTACAATTTATTCCCCACCCCCTTCCCCCCAATTGTTCCTGAAGCCGGGCGCTCATGCGCCCCGTACCAACGGCAGTAGAGTAAAGCAGTAACAGAACCGCATTTTTTCGGTCTCTCCGCTTTTTGTTCAAGTTGTCTCATATCAGCCATTTTGTTTCCATCTTATTTCTAGTAGTCCTTCTTTGCCACACTCCACTATCTCACCAACAACAAACAAAACGCATACCCACAGCTTTTGCGCTTTGTAATACTCATGGGCTGCCCTGTTTCGTGATCAAGCCGAGTGCACAACCTGAATCTCCGCATTCGTATCCTTCGCATCTCCGTGCACATACAGTTATCGGACAACTTGAGATTGGTAGTGCCAGCAATGTGGCTTAAAATATACAACCCCTTCACTACACCCAAAGTCCCTCACCGATTGCATCGACACCGTTGCCGCGCCACTCTCACTCGCATGCCATCTACACAATTACGGTCGGTAGGATAGTTTCGAAAGCAATAGCGGAAAACTGGAGCGTTTCTCAGCATGACCTTCATCCTCACTGCTGATGGCACCACCGTAAAAAGAACCGCTGTCCATATAGACCAGCCTTGGCCTCGCCAGCTGAGCGCGTTCCCTCGCTCTTGACTCAGCCCACCCGAATGATGAATAACGTACTCCCATCTGGTACTTACGCGATTACAATCACCCCAGCTGCCATCAGAATGGTCGTTTCTCAAATCCTCCGATGCGCGGATTGTACTTCGTAGTCAAACCGCACGCATATCTTGTAAACAAGGACAATCCACCACGCACCCAACTTTGTAATGCCGACTTGGGTGAAATTTTCTCTTCTGTACAAACCTCATCTTTTGCCACCTTTTCCAAATTCCTCAGAGCCCTTGCTTGGCTACAATATCCTGCGGCGATCTTGCAGTCAGAAGGGAGAGAAAAGGGAAAGGGCGATATATAGATAGATAGAGACAGAGAGACAGAGAGACAGAGAAACCGAGAGAGAGAGAGAAAAGACTGCTTCTGCTTCTTTTGACTGGCCCCGCGTCCTTGATAATCAACCTAAGCGACACATACTTCCACCTTACGTCCCCCCTCATTCCTTCATGTGCTCACTGCCCGTTCTCGCTCTTTTATTGAGTGGCTCCTGTAATACATCATTCCGCCTCGGAGGGTATATATGCCCGGCAGCATGAGAAGGCAAACTTGGAGACACTTCAACGCTACTGTCTGCAACGGCAGAAGGCAGAGCTTGGTCTTCAGTTCCACTGGCACTGCTCTGAAGATTGTTTGCAGCTGGGACAGAAGGGAGCTTGTTTTGGCAAAGCAAATCCTGTACATGATCGAGGTAATGACGAAGAGATTGAAGTGCCGCAAGACCAAGATTCGACGCGTCTCGGCACATATTTTCACCTAGATTGCTTATCTCAATCCAACTCAGGTATTTTCTGACTTCGTCTTCGACGCCGAGCATGCTTGCCTCCTCTCCATTCGCTCGAAATAGCTTGGAGCCCACGGCTTCACCCTTGTACACGCCGGCTGTCATTCGCATATCTGAAACATACGTGGGCGTGAGGTCCTTCGTTTCTCTCCGCCAATACCGGTCAAATAATTGAGAGATAGGGACAAAAGTTCCAAGAACAGTTGTCAACGATGCGTTCCATGTGATTTGTTCCGGGTATACCGTCGCAACTCGTATAATGTGCCTACATGGAAACCCCATGCTTTGCATTTGGTTACAGGTACAACAGCATACGATTTCTCTTTCAGAATCGTTCTCGCCATTCGAAGCACTCCACCCAAACCTCACAATCTTTGGCAACGACACTGCTGCTTCAGGTTCTTCCCTACTCGGGGCATACGTGTTGACCCATTTAAGTTCGAACTGGGCTACAGGCCCCGCCATTGACGCTCTACCTGTTAGCGGATCCAGTATTTCTCCATCTCTGGATTCCACAACCTTGGCAGATGTAACTACATAGTTCTTTGAGCTCCCAACGCTAATCTCGGCGAAGCAACTTAAAGCGTAGCTTGTATACGTTTGGAACAGTTTCGCTCTCTCCTTTTCAGGGAGCGGCAGATGGCCCAGCCCCATTAGGTACTTATTACTATAAGGCGTCATTAATTGCGATAAAGTTTCCTTCCTTTGCTTTGCTCGATATTGCGTAAGCCGTCGAATTTCCAAAGGAACTTGCCACAGCGGCACTTTTCTGGCCACAACGTGCGCTTTGAAGCCCGTACTTGAGATATCTGTGTAGCCGGTGCCCTGAAAAAGAAAGCGTCGTGGAACCGCAGCGTTCCTATAGCAGCTGACCACCATAAAGGGACGTAGATGATAGAGGAATTGGTACCAAATTGGCATATTCTCATGAAAAGGGATAATATACTTTTCTTCAAAGTTCACTCGTCGCATAAAAAACTTTTCCACAGTCTCAGACCGTCTGAGGTTGAAAAGGTCTTTTGACATATCATCACGCCAATCTAATTTCTTGATCCTTGAACACCAGTTCGCAACATTCCGCATCTGATGTTGGTTGAGGTGACACTCGTCCAGAGCAATGTAAGAAGACTGAAATACCTTCTCGACAGCGCTAATGCAAGCAGTATTCTGATCCGTCGTAATCATGCATGGTGACAGACGTATGATAGACTTGAAATGCTTCAAGACACTTACAAAGTTCTCTTCTGTTTCTGAAGACATGAACGCCATGAAGAATGTGAGAATAGAGCCATCATTAGCTTTCCCATTTATCGTAACCAATTGAAACCCACCGTAGCGATTCGCGATCACTTTGCATTCAATTGACACCCCAGGGACAATACCAAATTTCTCATATTCATGTATCCATTCGCTGAAAGACCAACACGAAAGCTTCATTCGCCCAGAATCATCGCATTGAAGGAAAACTCTGTTGGAAGCATTTTCGTTGACTATTGTGGACAACGTGCCACACAAACGAAGGCATTCTCGATCCATCGGATTAAACACTGAAGTTGCATACCCAACATGTTTTCGAGCTACAGAGAAGTTAATGGGTCTCTTGTACTTGTCTTCAAGGAAACGTATAGTGTCTTTGAAGCTCATCTGAAGGATATTTGTGCCATTTGGGGCTTCCGCACGAGTCCGAGGCGTAGGGCGGCGTGTTGCGTAGGAAGAACGGTGAGAGTGGATGCAGCTTGTGTAATCAGCGACATATAACTTACCACGACCACCTTCTTGACCGGTTTCATCTGCAGACACTGTTTTTACGGTGAGCGAGAAAGGACATCCTCCTTGCCGATCTTTGTATTTGTCACACTTGAGAATACCCTTTTGCAATATTCTTGTGTTTGATGCATGGGTTTTCGAGGCTTGCTTCTCTCCGAGGTAAACGGAAGTTCTAACAAACAGGCTGTAACCCATACAGTCGGCAATAAACTGAATTTCTTTCAGGACGTTGTATCCTGGTGTGTCGAGAGGAAGGCTTTGAAGATATGCTTTAACCGCAGCTTTAAAACACTCTTCCACCTCTTCTCGTTGCGTTCCGTCTTCCATGTCGAGTTCTGCGCTATCATCGCCTTCGTTGACCGCCCCAACATTACGGCGGGACTCGTTTTCAACTTCTACGAACCCTTCTATCGTTTCCTCAGATATTTCAAACAAAGAGGACGGAAGGTCTTCTTCGTCATCTATAAAACGGTCAGCCGTAAATGCGTTAGTATCCACCTCATCCCTGCTCGTAGCATCGAATTGCATATCCATGTCCGATTCCCTTTCGATTATATTCCGATTTCCTTGCAGGTCTCTTCCCTATTTTCATCTGCAGTAGATACGTTTGTACAAGAGAAAAGCAAGAAAGTAGCCGTGATGCGCTGTGGTTACCAAGCTCAATATGTCGGAGTGCATTCAAGACATTCTAACGCTTTGATTCGTTTCCTTGGAATACGAGGTTACATTTCAAGTAATCCGAAAGTTTGGAAATATATTAGGTTTTGCAGATACAAAGTTGTAGTAGTTTCAAGGTTCCAAATTGAAATGTTTCTATTGGACCAATATTTGCGGACCAGGGCCAAATCGAGGCTGGTTAGTAACCCTTTAACCTTTGGGCTGCGCTAGGTTTCATACATACTCACTGCACTGTATGTATCCTCGTTTCCTCATCGGAAAGCTTGTCAACAGACATTTATCCGCCTCTGCTGTTCGCAACCGCAACACTTGCCGGAGATACCTCTCAACTCTTTCCTTTAATTGCTCGCGGTTGCAGCTGCACACCTGCGAGACAGCGTGGGGATGTCTTCGAAGGAGTCAATTCCAGTCCCACAAATCCTTCCCCTGGAACTGGTCGATAAATGTATCAGCAGTCGAATCTGGATCATCATGCGTGGTGAAAAGGAATTAGTCGGGACGCTTCGAGGTTTTGATGAATTTGTCAACATTGTGAGTAATCTTCAAAACCTTGATGCACGCTCGGATCTATCCAATCTTTTGCTCGTAATCTAACCAGCTGAGCTTCATCATATTTCGTACTAGGTTCTTGAAGATGTAACAGAATACGAATACTCACCAGAGGGTACTACAAAGAAGCATCTCGATAGGATTTTGCTAAATGGGAGCAATATCTGTATGCTCGTTCCTGGATCAGAAGGCCCAGATAAATCACCTCCGTATGAGGAGGTCTGTGAGAAACCGCAGCGTTTATCGACCAGTTCGACTCACTGAAGCTGCCAACGTTCACGCAGTTTCGTGAATTCATGAAACTTCCTGTCGCTCGTCATTGTTCACTTTCGCCTCGATTTATGATCATCTTCACTGTATTAACCGCTTCAGCAAGACAAATGCTTGTTCAGCACGGCGTTTGAACTCGCCATATTGTGCTTCTCTAGCTTTGATCGCTCGCCAAATACATAGGTACAATTCAAGTTTAGTCACTGACACCGTAGTACTCTGTCTTCATGGCATGATCAACGATTTTTTCACCAACCTGTCAAGTCTGGTCTTCGTCACATTCATTGGCTTTCCTAACGCCCTCGGCGCCTTCGATGTCGTGATCCTCACATGGTGCGTATCTTGCTAGTCGCATCAAGCGTTGTTGGCTTATCACCGCAATAATCATCAAGCAAGCGCAAAGTGCAAACACCGTTTTCACTTCAAGATCTTCGTACAAAGCGACTACAACGATTAGGTTAAGGGGTACCCGAAAGAAGTTCAAAATCGCGCTTCTGCTTTCCTCTGGAATGTATGGTGCCCTCATTGTAGCCATCCCTGGAAAATAAATACCGCAGAGAATCTCAAAAACTAGGAATCCTCCGTATACAACTTCAATCTTCCCGGAAAGAGTTGTAATAATGAACACTAGGGCCGCCACTGCAAACACGTTTCTCATCAAAAGTTCTACTTTGATAGATCGCTGCCAGAAAGCGAAGAGATTGCTTCCGATCATTGTAGCTGCCATGAAGGAAGAGAAAATCGTACCGTGAGGTATCTCTCCGACTTGCCCCCGCGCCGTTTGTAAGGCAGGGGTCCATACAAAAGTGAAAGTATACATGGCCCCCTCAAACGCAGCTTGACTCACTCCGAGTAGCAGGATTTTCTCATCGGACAACAGAGAAACCCAGGCTCGGGCAAAACCACCCCCCACGCTCTGTTTTGCATCGCCATAGTTTTCAGTCCATGAGTATGCCAAAAGTACACCAAGTATCAACAAGACAAATATAGACACATCGAAAGGCATAACCTTCCCATAGTGGCCAGCAAACCATCCGGCAACTTGGCCTGCTATAATTGCGATGATCCCGTTTCCAAACTGCGCACGAGCAAATGTAATCCCTAGCTGTGATGAGTCAAATCCTCTGTGCTGGTGCTCGTATACCATCCATGCTTCGAATGCCGAGAACAAAATGGAGTACGCAATTCCACCTAGAATGCGCCCGAGCAACAGCATCCAAAAGTTTGGTGAATGCTTCGTAGCGCAAGAAAGAGTATATGTAATACAGTAGACCAGCGCATTATTTCTCCTACCGTACTTGTCCGCAACAGAAGCAACAAATGTTCCGAACACAGCAGAGGAAGCAAAGCCAGTGATATACAATCGCGCTATTTCTGTCTTGGCAAAACCATAATGGGAATAGAGCGCATAAACATAAGGTCCTTGAACCCAGTCAGCGGCGACTGCCAAGAAATACACCAGTAGATAGTTAACTTGGAACGCTCGAAAAGAATTGTCGTCGGTATCAGGATCTTCTTTGGAACTAGCTGCCTTCTGGAAGCGACGAGTAAGAAGGTGTGAGAAGACGGTTGCTGACACCAATATGCAGAATGAGAAATGATACATAGTTGTCAAGAACGCAGCACGCGTTCATGTCCCCGTATTTCCAGCGCCAGAGCACTTCAAATATCAAAGTGTGTTCACTCTTCTCCTTGTATGACTTTCCCAGCGAAGATATGTACAAAGGAATACTCACAGTGCACCTTGTGGCAAGCCGACTCCTTATCGACAGGGTTGCCAAGTCGCTATCGATAGATGATGGTGGGGCCTCTATTCTCCGTTTGGCTTGCACCTGGCAATTCGCAAAGCTTACAGCATACGCATACAAGGCGGATTCTCGGACTCATACAGTACTCGTGAAGGTCGACTGCTTTCATAGGTGTGAAGCGTTTGTAGCCCACTTTGCGGAAAGATCTTTGGTGAAAGATGTGATGTGGGGACCATGACTTCACGCAATTATCGAACTAGTGTGTTTAAAAAAATGAGACGTGGTGACAGACAACGTCGGGTACAACCACTGCGCTCTCCGGACTACGTAGCACTCTCGAACGTTCAAGTTCCCCAGGTTCTGTTTTCCCACCCAATTTCAGATTTCCTATCTACAAACCGTGAGACTGCTCCAAAT
The DNA here is from genome assembly GCA_030374765.1 of Agarophyton chilense. NCBI lineage: Eukaryota > Rhodophyta > Florideophyceae > Gracilariales > Gracilariaceae > Agarophyton > Agarophyton chilense. The sequence goes on from JARGXX010000129.1 coordinate 1,110,564, forward strand.
AACTTCTCCGTGTCACGCGAGATTAAAAGCGTATAACTTTTACCCTTTTGACCCGAAACGTGCCTAGTGTCTATACGACCGATCTCATGTGAGGTCAATTGGCCTCATATGAGGCCTTTTTTTTCTTTGTAATTAAAAAATAAATGCAATCTCCAAGCTCTACATAACTGGAACATATTGCCGAACGTTCTTCCGTTGATGGACTCGACATTTGAAGTGTGCATTACTAGATAATTGGAGGACATATTTTCCTTCCAAAAGTTTCTTGGGATCGGTTGAAGCCAAAACTATTTCGGTTGTTGCTTTTTCTGCGACTATATAAGTTTGCAACAACAAAAGTATATCCTTTAAAAGAAGAGAATTTAAGATTAATTCGACTGGAGTTCTGAGGATTTTTCTCAACGATAAAGATGTAAGTTTTTTTTTCTTTTCCGCTCTTAAATTGAATATTCGTATCTTGAATGAATTTCAGTTACTTTCTAAGACATATTTTGGCCTCATATGGGCCAAGTTGGCCTCTTTTGAGGTCAAACACTCGGGGGTATAGACATTAGTCATCCCTTATCTATATAATATGGACAACAGTTCGATATTGATTTGTTTTTGAAGGTTATTCCTGTTTCATACACAAGCCTAGAACGTTTTCTCAGTGAGGCCACTGTGTTTGAACCAAAAAACATTTTTCTGTATGAAGATCAATCATTGGTTTAGTCATGTTAGAAGATATCCGCAAATTGGCAGCATATCGTTAAACGATGTGCAATTAGTGTTTGCAAAAGACATTTCGCCGTAGGTGGTGTAGAAGCGACGGTGTGGCGGAATCGGCGTAACCGAATTAGAATGCGGCGGTGCGCAAGAATCGGCGTAATTGGCGTAGAATGCAGATGAGGAACAAAACAGACGGCAAGGACATTGATGCTGATTCAGACTTTGTTGTTAAAGATGTTGAAAGTTGTTCGATTGATATCGGACAAAAAAAGTAGTTCTATTGTTCAGAGCTCTCTTATAGTGACTTGAAGCTTGGTGTGGGTCATTATCGCGCCAATTGTCGTATAGTGGCAGAAGGTCTCCCCTTTGAGGTTGTCAATATACTGCACTGACCCTGTATGTGATGAGTGCGAGGGATCATCGGCCATGCAGCTCCGGGCAAGCTACCATCTAGGTGTTTTCCGCCACGTGTAGTGTTGACATGTACCTTCTGGTTGAGTAATTGTTAGTAATTGTAATTGTAATTATATTCATTTTAGTACAGTAGTGGAGTGGCCACCTGTCACTGTAGCCAGTGCATGCCTTGCTGGTACCTCCCCGGTGATCTGGAGAGTGCAGTACACTGCATATAGGGAACCGCCTCTCCCCCATCCTCATCTGATAAAGGCAGGCACCACTTGGGTCACGACTATACCTTTTGGTTCATCGTTTCTCAACTACCACACAGACTTTCCCGCGCGTCGACGCCTACCATCGTTCACATACACGGTAAAGGCTATTTTCCCCGCCGTTTGCCCTTGCGGGTTTTCACTCTGCCCTGTTACCATCGAGGTTTACTACGTCTACCTTTTAAGGTTGAGCGTCAACACGCTCTCTACGGTTGAGCGTCACTACGCTCCCGAGACAAGACAGTAGCATACCCCAGAGGCGATTGTACGACACCAAGTAAGCAGCTTTATTCTACTTCAACGTCTACTAAATTAGGCTACTAATTCAAATTAAATACTTTATTTCGTGTCTTTCTAACGTTCGGTAGTTATAATTTTAGTGCAACCTACACCACTACCTGAAACATATTTCGTTTTGTAATTCTACATTATTCTCTCGCGAGTTGTCCTCAACATTTGTACATTTCTTTAAAGCAAAACAATTTTTCAAACATATTGACGTATTATTCATTGTTCAATTTCGGGATTACACTGGTTGTTTTCGTAAATATTTCAGTATTCTTTGTTCAATGTTTGCTTTTTAAAAATGTCGGCAAGATTGTTTTCAGATTTTACCAATCCAATGTCAGATATTTCTTTTTTTTCAAAAGCTTCACGGGCTGCCGAAAAATCGATTAATAGTCGTTTTTCAGCTGTAGATGATACATTCGTGATGAAATCGAAAAATCTCTTGGAATCCGTGAACATTCTAACGGGAATCACATTTTCAAGTAAAGTTTTCAAGTCAAATTTAAGCGTTTATGTAAAATCAAAAGCATCTGCAAAAGCATAGACAAATACAGACCTCATAACTCGACGGCTCTTGTAACTCTTGTAATGAATAATGTTACAATGATTGAAACGATCAGCAAATAGAATGAGAAAACCAAGTTGGGAAGTACTGTCTTCATTATTCGCAAATGAAGAATCACTGTATGCTCTTATACAGAGATAGTTTGAATCTAGCTTCACAAACTTCAAAGTATTTGTTTGTTTTTGAATCTCATTAATTGCCTTATTCATTTTTCGTCCAATGGATTTCGTAAACATATTCTCTGTGACTTGGGCAGTTTTGATCACGAAGAAAGATATGTGTGGAATTGTGTTCACAAGCCAGGCATGTTGAGCTCTATTTGATCTAAACTCTGAGTATTCATCGTTTTTTTCCATTGGCATCATTCTATTTCTGAAATCTTTTTGATGAATTTTGTATTTTTCTTCGTTGGCCGTAACTTGAGTTCCGCCGAATTTGAAAGAACCAACAACTCTGTCTCGTGATTCGAAACGTTCTAGAATTTTGTTTTTGAACTTCTTAAGTTCATTTGCACCAGTAATAACTGAGTCGTCAACATATAATCCAATGATTTCAAAGAGATTAGCTTTAAATTTATTGAAAAAGCAGGAAATTTCGCCTTTCATTGTGGTCATTTAAAGATCTTCTCGTATATGTGACATAATGGTCAAATTCCAATAATCACAGGCATCTGCTAAACCATACAGTGGCTTCCTAAGGAAGAGGAGACAATCTTTGGGTACATACATGTCCTTGGAAGGACGTATGTATACCTTTCGAGTAAGATCTTGATTACTCTGAATGTAGGCTTGGGTAACATCGTGACTCGATACCTTGTAGTCGAACATTGCAGCGATTGTCATAATAAGTCGAACTGTACTGTTCGGAACGGTACTGAAATTATGCACTAAGTAGTTTTGTTTCTTATCTGAATATCCTCGGGCCACAAGTCTCACCTTGTGGATTTTTTCGTCAGTTTCTAGATTCTTGATTGCTAACAGAAATCGAGATCCTATAATATTAGTATCTTTTGGAAATTCACTACGCATAACAACTTTCCAAGTATCTCGCCGACTTAAACCATCAACTTCTTTCTCTCTTGGCTTCTGAAAACTTTGGGGAATGACAACGAGAATCACTTGGTTTCAGGATTTCAGTAATATATATTGATTCTTCATCGTTGCCCGTGATTCCTTCACTATCGTCTGAGAGCTCATTTAACACGTAGTTAAGGATATTCTCGAATCCATGAGGAATTGGTATTTAAGAATTGATTTCAGAATTTTCGGAAATATAAGGCTTGGATTGCGTAAAATTATGTTGCACTTCCTCGCCATTTTTCTGTTTCACGAAAATTTGTTTGCCTGTAACTCTGATTATTTCAAACGGTCCAGTCCATCGAAGTAGCTTTTTCTCTCGATAAATCAAAAACCTTTGTCCTGCTTCGAAATCGTGGTGAACGGCTTCTAGAAGACTTGATTCGAGGGCCCGTTTCAGTCTTATTTCATTGGCGATGCTTTCCATTTCAGAACGAGCAGTCAAGAGAACTTGAATACAATCCTCTTGACCGGATAACTTTGTATGAATGTTAGGAAATCTTGGTAAAGTGCCGAGGACTAGGAGCGATGGAACCAGACATTCCGGGTTCATGGTGTCGTTCATAGCTTTCACAGCTGTGGCGAGGATTAAGTTCTCGTTTGAAATGATGGCATCGAACTTGATTTTGTGGTATATTCGTCTTAAGGGATCATGATATCGTTCGCCAGCACAAATGGAGTTATGACTTTCTACTCAAGACAGAATAAAATCGATGTCAAATTCATTCATAACTTCCTTCCATCGAGAAGATGTAAACGCTGAGCCTTGGTCACAATGCATAGAGTCGGGGTACCCAGTATATGTAGTTGCCCGACATTCTAAGAAAGTGTTCCAGATGGCTTCAATAGATTGTCCATCTAAAAAGCGAGCGGCTCCGAAATGGGTATTTATATCAACCACGTGCAACACCGGTTTTCTGTCTATGAAAAATAGATCCATATCGAAATCTTTGTTAAAAACAACTCCTTAAGAAAAGGGAACTCGAAATTGTTGTGTTTTTGGCGAAAATCATTGACACGTTCGGTAAGCCTTTGATATGTTTTTTTAACAAATTTCGTGTTTCGGCATTGGCTTCTTTGGGTTTTGCTCGTTTTAGGAGGTTTAACAGCTTCTGTACCGAGAGGTGATAAAAATGTAGAAGCATTTTTTTTAGTTCTGTCTTTGTGGAATGGGCTGTATATTCGTTCCAGTCGAGATATATTTGACCAAGTTTCCGAATGACAAACATCGCTCATCCATTCCTTCCAGATCAGAAAGTTCTCTACATTGTCAACATAGATTCCTTCTCTGTCAAAAAAATCTAGTCCAAGCAGTAATGGAACATCGCAGTTGATCACGTCCACGGCGAGCTTGAGTACTTTATCGTCCGGGGCTCAGATTCGAATGGGTACCTGACCAATACTGCAGAAAATGGAACTACCAAGTCGAAAACGAATCTTCGAAGGTTGTTTCTTAAACTTTAAGCCACAACGTTTACAAAAAGTTTTGGCTTGCTCCTTGCCAACCACGGAACGTTGTGCTCCTATATATACACATTCACCATTGAATTCGTTGGTCGTTACCAAATCGATATCAACATTTGTAACCTTAAAACATTTAAACTTGCCTTTGAATTGTTCTTGGATTTTATGCGTTGAGCCTTTGGTAATTTCTCGATTTTTGTCCAAAAATCCGCGCATAAAAGAGTTCCTCATTAAAAATCCAGTTTCGGTGTAGTATCTGCTCTAACGGAGAGAGCAGACACCTGCGACAGCGTTCGCACTGCCGATGGGTCGCTTGCAGCGAAGGAAAAGGGGCGGTAGAGCTACAACACCAGCGAGCTGGAAGTGGGTGTAAGGCCACTACTCGCCAGCGAGGGTGAACAGTGCAACTGTAAAACGTTGATGAGACGTAGGTACGAGACGGCTCGTGAAGTGGTTGGGGGCTGACCATTTATTATAGCTCGTCCGGATCTCCGGTTAAGGAATCCTAAGCGAGGAACAGAATAGTAATGATGCCCATGTTGTCTCCTTTACTTGGAGTCGGCGCTCACCTCTGGTACACTATATAATGTGTGCCAGGGTGAGTGCCCAAATAAATATATAAATAATACCCAGTGGTCAGCCACTTAGCCAAACCACTGTATGGGTATGTTCCCTAATGGACGTCTAGCTACAATGGGTAGTAAAACCTGCAACGTGGATCGCCACTACATGCGCCGTTGCAAGCCAGACCACTCGTGATACCACATGTCCCAACACTGTACCCTGCCTCCTGGCACCCTACGCGGTGTGCCGTTTCATATCACAAGTTTGATGACATCACTCACTTATGAGTTCCAACCGCGACTTCGCGAAAAACCAACATATCGGATTCCCGGACATAGTAGAATACTACATACCCCCCTCGTTAAGCGCGAACCATGGGGGACGCAAGAAGCGTTTATACGCAGTCTGACTGGTGTTCCGGGTACTCATCGTCATCACGAAATCCTCGCCGCACGACCAACTCTTACAGTTCTCAACAGCATTCTGTTCCTCACCGCTCTTCAGCTCGATCTCTCGCGATGGATCCGAACGCCGGGTCCAACCCGTTTCAGCCCTCCTCTGAGGATGTGCCTTCTGAAGCTCCGTCCAACACTGCTGGTTCTGCGTCGCAGCCTACTGCTCAACTCGGTCCATACTGTTCGTTCCCCACACCGTTCACCGGATTCCGGTCGGTACCGTTACCTCAGCCAACCGTGCCTCCGATGCCAAACGCGGCTTACGTCGCCTCTGCGGGTGTGATTCGAGCTCCTTCTCGTCGTGCTCAGCGGAGCTACCCGCACCCTGCTGATTTCTATGGACGAGATCCTCTCAACAACGTTGAACTTTTCGCGCAAGCGCCCTGGTTTGATCCAGTTGTTATCCGCGATGACGCGTTGATGCAACAGTATGTACACGGTGGGTACTTCCCTAACGGTATTCCGGAACACGCGATTTATAGCGACGACTGGGCGAGCCATATTGCTTTGCCAGACAACGCCATTGCGCGACATTCAACGGAAGCCTTGTCCGAAGCCCGTACACGGTTCACCAAGCTGATTTACCAGCGTCTTCAACGATTTATCAGTACGGTTCTCCTCCTGTAGGACTGGGAAATAGATACCTGGAAAGCCCGTATCGACGTTGAAGGTTACTCGTATATCGAGACAATCGTTGAAGTCGATGTTAGCGGTTGGCGCGGTGTGCGCGGTGTGCGTGATGCAGCTCTCTGCTTTCAGCAACCTCTTCTCCGTGCGGAGTTCCGCTTCCTTCGAAAGCGTGACATTCCCTATTGGGATTATCCCCGTTGGGAACGTCGTACTCGATCACGTTTGGGCTATTTGGTGCCGTATCAAATGATCGAGATTGACCGCATCCGGCGGAACGCGCGCTTCGGGCGCTAAATCGGTATTCCGGAGCATTGGGCGGCGATCGAGAGTCCTCGTGGTTGCCCTGTGGAGCTCCCACCGGCGATCTCCTACATCGGGTCCGCGTTGGTTAACGACCCGTTCTCGGGATATTGGACGGTTGTTTATACCGAGTTTATCGCCAAGATGGCCGTCTTCCTCCTGTGGGATGCTTATGATACCTTTAGAGTTTGGTACATGTCGCCCACAGCGCGAAAGTATGCGAGAGAACTCGATCTTTCCCTCGTCCTGGGATCCCGTGCGAACCTTGCCGACTTCATCCATCTTGTGGATTTGATCGACAGTGTCGATTGGTCTGGAGTGCCAGCTGATCAATCCGCTCGCGGAACCCGTGCAAGACTCTACGACCATTCTCCTGGACGAACAGCAAGTGCTGGAGATTTCGTTTGGTACGACCCCTGGACGCGCCAGTTGATCACCTCCGAGCAGGCTCGCTTTCTTTGGGAGAACCTGGGTGACATGCCACCGAACCAGCTTACTGGATACGTGTACGATAGTACTCCATCCGAGAACGGAGAGGAACCGTATGAGGAAGCACCGGGAGCTGAGGCTGAACTCGATTACGAGGACGAGCCAAAGCTGGTAGGCGTAGCGACTTCCGTCGATCCATCCGCATCGGCGGGAGTTGCTCAAGAGTACTCTCATGGGTTTATCCAACAAACGAGTGCAGTGCCGGTCGAAGATCCAGGCTTGGATCCGCTGAGGCAGTTCCTCTTAGATGCGGGCTTTCCCCTTGACCAAGTTGAGGGTGATCGCGCACAGCTTCTTGAAAACCTGCGTGCTCGCACGTCTCTTTGATAATCCTAGAAAAGACTCCTAGTCAACACCCTTGCGATGATATCTTGATACCAATAAACTCCGGTGACTTCGTGTCTTCACGTTCCCTTCTTATCTTCTAGTCTTCATCTCTTCTCGCTTCTCGAGTTCTTAACTTCTTCTTCTCGTTTCTCGAGTTTCACACTTCCCTTCTCATCTCTCGGGTTCTTCAATCATCTCTTCTCGCTTCTCGATTTCTTCAATCCTTCTTCTCGCTTCTCGAGTTTGTCCTAGGTGATAATCAGTAAATATCCTGGGCTTGCGTGTTTTCACGTTTCTTCCACATGACTTCTTGTTTTCTTCTCGCCTTTCGAGTTTTTACTACCTTTGTAGCCCATACTTAGAAATGAGATGTGCCCATGAGCCCGACTATCGAGGAGTCGATCTCCCTGGGGAGTGGTAATCGCATGCGTCGATGATATCGCACGAGCTGCGAACGGGGGATATGAGCTATAGGTTCCCACTTATCCGCTTCCGGAGGAAAACCGTATCAACGGACTCGATACAGTAATTATCTGGTATCTTCATTCTCACCATGTTCACATATGCGATCCATAACATATTCTTGGGCGTTTCCCAATGCTTTCGCTGTTGGCGCGAGACTCCTGTTAACAGGTTTGAAATGCCTTAGGGCTGACCCAAGCGTCTCTGTGTTAGCAGTCTCCGCGTCGCTAAGCGTTTGCTTGTCGACTAACTCTCGTTCTGCCTGCAGGGGCAGTGTACTCATTTCTTGAGAACCTTTCTCAGATAAAGAGCTATCCTGTTTTCCAGGTTCCATAGAAGCGTACTTCTTGCTACTTCTCAATTCCATTCGTAAATGAACTTCCTTCGGTTTATCCGATTCTGACCCCTGTTCGGTGGATGATGGTGCTTGCACCACGATAGAAGGCGATACCTCTTCTTCTTCGTGCACACGAGGGATGGGAGCCGATATCGGCGGAACAGCGAGTGGGGCTTCACCTGACGGTTCAGCCTGAAGCGGCAAAGGCACGTTTTCGCGTGCACTCGTTTCCAAGTCCTTGGAGCCAAAGTCCAAGACATCTTTCCTGCTTTCAGGTTCCATTTCTGTACTTACGGGTGTGCCCGTGCCACGGAGCATATCCCGATACTTCGGAAGCTGTCCGTGATTGGCGTACGCAACCGCCGGCGGTGGGAGATCAGGAGCGTTCTCCTCCGCTCGAGCCATTGGTGGTGGTTCACTCTCCCCAGAGTCACTTGGGCTTTTGCCTTGACGTTCCGTCGCACTAGCCTCCTCAGTTCTACCAGATACCTGGACTTCCACTTGCGGGTCAGGCGCGACTTCAACGCTATCGCGCGATACACGTTCAACGTCCTCCCCTGTCTTGATGACCACTGTGTCTTCATCAAGGTCCACCAATTTGAAGGGTCCAGCCGCTATCGGCAACAACTTATGACGAGATTCTTCCTGTTTGTCCGGTCTTTCAGCTCGTACGAAGACGTGACCTCCTACTCGAATCGCCGGATTTCCTCTTCGCCTTCTGGTGTCGTAGTTTCGCTTATACCGAGCTTGCGTCTTTGATAACTCTTTAGCGGCTTCTTCCGCTCTGGCCTTCAGGTCATTCCTCCATTTCAGATGGTACTTAGCCGCGGTCGGCGCGTCCAATTCTGTCTCGTCGTCGAGCGCAACCGCTAAAATCGGAGGGCTACGTGAGCGCACGAGGTCGAACGGTGCCGTCTTTGTGGAGGTATGCACTTAGGTGTTGTACGCGTAGTACAGAGTATCTGTAAACATGTCCCATTCTTTCGGGTGATCCGCGATGTAGTGTCGTAATGCTGCTATCAGCGTGCAGTTGAAATGCTCCACCTGACCGTTGCATTGCGGATCATAGGTCGTGGTAAACAAGTTTCGAATGCCCATAATGCGGCAAACATTCTGAAAGAACTTCGCAACGAATTTCTTCCCATTATCTGATAACAGAACTTCTGGTGGTCCGTATTTAAATACCCAGTGTTTGATAAACGCCTGTGCGATTACGGTTACGGTTATCCGCTTCAGCGGCACAGTCCGCACTAGCTTCGAGAAGCGGTCGGTGATTACCAATAGGTAGCGATAACCTCGCCTTGAGAGAATCAATTCCCCTAGGATGTCGATACTGACGTATTGTAAAGGCGCTTTCGCCTAGAATAACGTCATAGGTGTCCGCTTCCTGTAAAGCTTCACGTGATTCTTCGCACATGTTGTACACAACCTCACTGTAGCATGGCAGACCGTTGCCAAAGTAGGCCAGTAAAAATCTCTTCTTAGAGTCGTGAACAACTTCGTTCCTCCTGGATGACCAGACAGTCTGCTGTATTGTGCCAGATGGAGTACTCGACTCTTCAAGACGTGTGGAATCACGATTTGATCATGCTTTTCGACATGTCTTAACAGTATTCCTCGTGAATCGAGTGAAAAGGGGAGCTCCTCCCCCCCGTTAAGACGAGAGCGTATCGACGCACAAAACTTGTCGGCGTGTTGCTCATTGAGGAGCTCAGTGCACGAGATTCGCTCGAGTTGAACGGAAGGGTCAGTGTCTGCTAATGCAAGGAACGGGTCTGCATCCGAATCATCATCAAGGGTCTCTTGTTCTTCTTCTTCAAAAGATGGTGAATGGGTCTCCATGTAGAAGCAAGGTATCTCTTCATCTATTTAGCCTTTGGTTTCGCCCAGTCTTTTGAGTCGCGATAGCGCGTCAGCTTGGACATTGGCCAATCCCTTCTTATACTTCACTTCGAAATCGAATTCAGAAAGGCGTAAGCGCCTTCGTGTGAGACGACCAGACGGATCTGTAATGGAAAGTAACCATCGTAGAGACGAATGATCCGTATTGACGGTATAACGTTCTCCTTGGAGATACGGTCGCAATGTGGTTAGAGACCAAACGACTGCAAGGCATTCCTTTTCTGAAACTGAATACTTCTTCTCAGCTGCGTTCAGCGATCTTGACCAGTAACCAATGGGTTTGCGTTCACCATCAGGGTGTGTTTGAAAAAGCGCACACCCTACTTGGTACTCGCTAGAGTCGGTATCCACTGAGTATGGCGGGTTGGGGATGGGCAGCGCCAGGACTGGGGCTGTAATAATCTTTGTCTTCAGCGTGTCGAACGCTTCCATTTCAGCTTGTCTGAATTGTTCCAGCTGTACTGGTTGTCCTTTACGCAGCTTTGCGTTGAGCGGTGCTGCTATATGCGAGTATCGCGGCACGAATCGTCGGTAGACGTTGCACAAGCCGAGGAAAGAACGCAATTGCTTCTGTGTCGATGGAGTTTGTACTTCGCGGAGAGCCCCTGTTTGTGCCTCTTGAATGGCAAGCTGTTCCGGCTTGATCACATGTCCTAAGTATCGGACGGTGCCAGCGAACCATTCGCATTTCTTGCATTTCAAGGTGATACCTGCGCTCTGTAGTGCTTTGAGGATCTCCTCTACATGCCGTAAATGGCTTTCCACATCCTGGGAAAAGATGATCACATCGTCCAAATAGACTAAACAAGTCTTCCATTTGTATCTTGAGAGCAAGATGTCCAGAGTACGCTGGAAAGTAGCCGGTGCATTCGTTAAGCCAAAGGGCATTCTTTTGAAACGGTAGAGACCGGCGTGCCACGAAAATGCGGTTTTGTCCTGGTCTTCTTCCGCTACAGGCACCTGCCAATAGCCAGAGTTGGCGTCCAACGTGGTGAACACGTTCGCTTCTCCTAAGCCGTCAATACATTCGTCCATTCGAGGCAACGGGTATGTATCCCGAACTGTAACTGCGTTAAGTTTTCGATAATCGATACAGAATCGTAAAGAACCATCAGGTTTTGGAACCAGCACCACTGGTGAGGCCCAAGCAGATTGAGCTGCTTCGATTACTCTTTCTTACAGCATTTTGCTGACATTCTCCTCCTCGATTTGGCGAGTTCGCGGTCCCGCTCTGTAGGGTGGTTGGGAGATGGGTCGTGACCCTGGGACCAAATCAATGTGGTGTTCCGTAGCGGAGAACTCTCCTAGTTTTCTATTCCACATGGATGTATACTTCTTCACCATGGACCTGATCTTCGCTCTGTAGTGTTCCGAAACATGTGCTAAGTCTAGCTCATCGACCAGGCTCTCTGGATCCTTTGCCGTTTGCAATTGATCTCCAGACGGAGTTTGCAGTTCTTCGTCTGTGTCACCGACATGGGTTAATCCCAATACTTCTGCAGTATAAATATGAGTAGGGACCACCACTTTGGGATGAGGCAAAGCTATTGCAACGACCTGATTCTTCGGTATCTGATAATCGTTATCGGTGAAGTTACTCACTAGTATCCAAAAGGGGCTACCAAGATCAACCTGAACAATGCCGTTAGCGATGACCAATCCACGGGATTCGTACATCCGAGTATTCGGTTGAATCACCACCAGTCCGTGTCGTTCCGTTCTTACTTGAACCCAAGTTTGGGTTCGCGCCTTCAGCATGGCACTCTTCGCTTCTCGAATCATCAACGAGACACCTCCTCGAGATTTCCCGTATTCCATAGATGGTGGAAGTGGAAGTGCTTCGGGGAAACGACGCATTGGCTTGCGAAGAATTCGTACCATTGATCCATCATCTGGTTCCACTAGTTTTTTTCGCGGGCGAATGGCTTCGACAAACTTGTCGCAATAATCACATCCCAGTACCACTGGTGCAGCTAACGTTTTACAGACGATGAAGTCGACTAGGACTACAAAGCGTCCCAAACGCACCACGAGTAGAACTGTTCCGAATGTCTTCACAGCATTTTTGTTGGCATCCCGGATGTCCGGTAAAGGACCGTATCGAATACCTTCTAAGTCATCAGGAGCGAGCTCCGATTCCCGTATAAAGTTTGGACCAGCACCTGTGTCCAGGATAGTCAATCGACGAGATAACAGATTCCTGTCAGAGCCGATGTCGGCATAGACCTTATAGTTTCTTTTAGACACTACCATGAGGTAACTTTCCGTTTTGACGGGCAAGTATAACGTCTCCAAGGACGATGTAACTCACAGTCAAACTGTACTCGCTTTCCGTCCGCCGGATTGATTCCGTACGGCGGAAATTTGTGAGGCCTCAAGAGAATCTTGGGCTTCCAAACGCGAAAGCAGGGAGGCCAGCCCTTCCTAGTCAACACTACGGGATCGACTAGTGTCGACCCCCTAGGGGCTCCCTCACTTAGTTTTCCGGTTGCACCGGCTGATTCGCCTCAAAGGCGCCTCTTCCTACCGGGTTTCCGGGTTGTAACACTTCAGCATTCTGAGAAACCGGTCTGTCCGTCCGGCGCATTGGTGTCTGAGAAAACCAACTTTTGGCTTTCCAATACATGCCCGCCGGTACGCGGCTCCTTTCCTCTTCTGAGAGTGCTTCATAATTCGTCATGATACGACTCAGATCCTTTGCAGGAACCGTGCATTCTGCACTCAAATGGTGTTTTCCATAACATGAATAACATATCCAACCGTCACGACGGTTGTTCAACATAGGTTGTGAACGGTATGCCGTGCGAGTATTCACCCATCCGGGTTTCCCGTTCTTAAAACCTCCTTGTGGTGGCACCGTGTAGGGACAGTACATAGGGCGACGGCCGTTCATAGCCATTAGGGCTTCCTGGCCCTGAGACTCCGAGTATAGGAGATCCACTGTAGGTACAGAAGAGTCCGTATATTCCATTAAATGGACCGCCTTCTCATGCGAGTCACTCCATTTGGGTGCCAAAGACGAATCTCGTGAGTGCACTGGAGATTCCAGATGTAGCAGTGTGCTGCGCTGATTAACTCTGGCGGAGATCTTCGCCTTATCCATTGAGGTTCCAAAAGCCACTGAACGACGGGGGCTACCACGCGCTCTGGTCGCGTCTCCCTCAGCTTTCGCAAACTGAACTAACTCCAAAAAGGAGACTCTTCCATGCTTCTCTCGATATCGAGCTACCAACGACTTGATGCTCGGGTCCAGCCCGTCGATGTACAAGTTAATCTTGTCCTTCGTCGAGTGGACGTTTCCACAGCGGACTGAAGCTTTGTTAAGCCTGGAGCCGTACTCAACTTTGCCCTCCTCAGGTTTTTGAGTCACATCTCTTAGGTCCAGGATCGCCTGACGTATCGCGTTTGAAGTCGCGTAACTGCGCAGCAAAAACTGCACCGCCTCCGGCCATGAGGTAACGCCGCCTTCATCGGCTGTCAATGATCCGCAAACGGAACGATATTGCTCTAAAGCAAAACCCTTCAGGAAGTGTGGTAAAGACTCAAATGCCTGTGGTTCACTCATCTCTAGAGTGTCTGCTTCGGCAACGAATCGAGTGAGAAACTCGATAACGAGAATGGGGGTTTTCCCATCAAATGTTAAATCATTAAGGCCGATCTTCAATCGTTTGATGTGATCCTTCACCTTCGCGGTTTCGCGTCCTGAGCGCTTCCTTCTCTTTACCTTCAGACGGTAGTACCTGTAACTCAGGACCTTCCGATAAAGCGGATTCGTGCACGGGAGCACCTTCAATCCTCTGTAAGGTGAGCCTTTTTTCTCATTAACGACGAAGACGTGTTCTTCTTCCGAGATCGGGACCTTCGATGACCATCATCACTCATCACTGTCGTCTTCATCTGACGTATCTGAATCATCAGAATCATCAGTACTGGAACTGAAGCCCTCCGTACTTGACGATTCATCACTCGAATCACGTGCGGACTTCCGCTTCTTACGTCGTGAATTCGACTTCTTCGAACGAGCTTCCTTCAAAGGAGCTCCTTCCTCTTCCAGCACGACTGGTTTAGCAGCAGTCTGCGCATGAACTGCCGCCTCCAGGCGTTTTAAACGAGGGTTAACTCGAGTAAGGACTTCCTCTTCATCCACGGTTAAGCCGGGTAGCGCATCGGGCGTATTCCCGTACCTCTCCAGTATATGGTTCAAATCCTCACGTAGTGTTTTCATTGATGCAGAGACCTGCTTCCCATCGTCTTGACGAACGAGTGCTTGATGCGCACTGCGTAATTGTTCGACATCGGCGATAAGAGCAGCGATCTGCGATTCCATCGCAACCATGCGCACACGCGAAGCGCTTGACTCAGACTTGAGACGACGCACTTCCCCGTGCAAATCATCCTCTTCTTAACGTCCGACGAACTCAGGGTCAACTACGGCTTCTGTGGTGGGCGTTACTGCTGCTGCCACAGGGGCCGGTACATCCAAGAGATCTCGTTCATTATTCACCAAGCGTGAGCACGACATCGCTTGACGATACAGCCGCTCTCCGGCTTCAACAGATGAGGCGATCCTCGATTTCGGGGGTGGTTCCGCAGGACCGGGGCGTCCAGTACTCGACTGGCTTCGGGTCTTCGGCATCCTAGACCAAACCCGAGTCCAGGGGCGAACCAAATGGTGTCTTCGACTTCTAGACCACGTCTTCAACCACGATGAATTCCGCAATTTCCGGAGGTGGTTCGATAAACAATAACTGTAGTGATTCCACTTCTTCCAAGTATCGATATCGATTCCACGTTCCAGGAACGAATTGTTCAGTGCAGCTGAATACAGTGGTTCTAAGTCGGGAGACCACTTGTAGTATCCGCTCTAACGGAGAGAGCAGACACCTGCGACAGCGTTCGGACTGCCGATGGGTCGCTTGCGGCGAAGGAAAAGGGGTGGTAGAGCTACAACACCAGCGAGCTGGAAGTGGGGTGTAAGGCCATTACTCGCCAGCGGGGTGAACAGTGCAGCTGTAAAACGTTGAGGGAACGTAGGTACGAGACGGCTCATGAAGTGGTTGGGGGCTGACTATCTATTATAGCTCGTCCGGATCTCCGGTTAGGGAATCCTAAGCGAGGAACAGAATAGTCATGATGCCCATGTTGTCTCCTTTACTTGGAGTCGGCGCTCACCTCTGGTGCACTATATACTGTATGCCAGGGTAAGTGCCCAAATAAGTATATAAATAATACCCAGTGGTCAGCCGCTTAGCCAAACCACTGTATGGGTATGGTCCCTAATGGACGTCTAGCTACAAAGGGTAGTAAAACCAGCCACGTGGATCGCCACTACATGCGCCGTTGCAAGCCAGTCCACTCGTGATACCACGTGTTCCACTAATGTACCCTGCCTCCTGGCATCCTACGCGGTGTGCCGTTTCATATCACAAGTTTGATGACATCACTCACTTATGAGTTCCAACCGCGACTTCGCGAAAAAACAACCCATCGGACTCCCCGACATAGTAAAATACTACATTCGGGGTTGAATTCTCGGTATCAATGCTGGTAAAAAGGTTTCCAACAGCATTATTTGTTGAGTCTTCTGAACTTGACGTCATTATTGTCTTCTGTTCTTTCTTTGATGTTGAAGAATGTGTCGACGTCCTCGGTTTCTGAGGGATCTTCATCCTGTTCGCATGGTTCGTAAAGTACCTGCTTCAGAGCACGGTTTTGATGGGATTATTGCCTGGATTTCTGATAAAGCTGGACTTTTCTTGCAGCGATGGCGGCTGAATTTTTTGGATGCCGACAATATCACAAGATATATCCTTTTTCACCCCAGTTGAAGCAAGTTCTCCCATTCATTTTAGGCTTCTTATTTTTCTTATGGCGGCCATATCTAGCAGGAGGAAGATAGGGTTTCGATGAAGACTGATAGAGAACATCTGCGGATTTTGAATTTTTAGAGAACTTGAATACATTAATTGATTTTCGTTCGTTACCCTCTTCCTTTTCGGGCTGAATAGCACATTCTAGCTATGTGTAGAATTCTCGATAGGAAAGGGTTTCTGATTCCCGTCGGCTAATTGGATTACTAGCCCATGAATGTCCAATAACTGCTTTCTTAAGATAAAATATCTTGTTTGCATCAGTACGGAAATGCGGTGGACCTTGAGCAGCTAATTTTGATATTTTCGAATCCAATTTGTCAATGGCCTGAGTTGCAGTTGCAGTATATTCTTCCGCTTGGAAAGTATCAATTTGCATGTTCATTAAACGAATTTCAATGCGCTTCTGTTTAGAGGTGGAATGAAAATGTGATTCAATAAAGTTCGTAGCATCAGTGAGAGATTGAGCTTTTTGAACAACATGTTCATTGAAGAAACGCTTTGCATTATCCCTTAGAATATTATGCATAAGCTGAACATGTTTGTAATCAGGTATCCTCGAATCTTCTAATGCGATACGATATTCGATCCATCCAAGATTCTCCAATGGCTCCGGAAAACTTAGAATTCTTGCCCTTGAAACGCATTGCCAGATTTTGTGAGACCTTTGGAACATCTATGTTATTAGTGCTCACTCTGATCGTTTGCGAAGGAATAATATACTGATAATTCACAGTGTAACGAAATGACTGGTGGGTCAGCGTACGGGTCTCGACCGGTGGTAGCGTGGTAGAGCGGGTCCTAAGGTTCGAATCCTTGACGGCGGCACTCCCAGAGTACTTGGTGCAATGGGCTGGAGTTTACTGTGTAGTCCTATAGGTTGGAGCTACCAAAACGATGGCTTGAAGACCAATTGGTGGAACTAATATACCAAAGGAAGTTATTTAGTATCCTAACGGTGCCTTCCTTACTCTAAGGGAGAAGCGTCACTCGAGCCAAGTAAATAGTAACGGCAAGGCGCTGGAATCTCTCTGGAACTGTAATGCTAATCTATAACACTAATTAAAATAGAAAGATAATCTTAATCAGTCCAGCTGAGGTTGGACAGTCCACGTGGTATCTGTTAGTTCTCTCAGGGCCCGGCGGCTTACAGGGCTCAACCGTTATCGTTGCTTCTTCACATATCTCCCTCCTTAGGATTCGACCGTCACTGCGAAGGGCAGATGGCCTCATGATTTACCCAGGGAGCACAAGCATTTTGTTGCTCCCAGTACCACTGGGGGTGACGGGAAGTGGGGTCGACATCACCTGCGGGGGTACGAGGCAGCGTGAGACAACCATTGGCGCCAGGGTGGAAATTAATTTTCCTAAGGACTGAAACCCCAGCGCGCCGTGAGCGCTGCCCATAGGTGCATCGCCGGTGCATTCCTGCAGTCGCGTTGCTGAGATGGTCGATTGGCTTCCTCTCTTTTAACGGTCATTGGGGCCTTCCTTGGTCTCCGTTCTTTCGTTAGCGACCCTCCGCGCTTCTTCCACCGTGGTTCACGTCTGTCAGTCCGCTCGGGTCAATTCCGTCACTCGTCTTCCCATCGTGGTACTTTTTCATTGGTCGCACGCGATGCCGAACTCGTCTCATAAGCCCGTTGGATACTCTATTCTCCCTCCGGACTATGTCGCTTACGTCGGCTTTCCTATCCACTTCCCAGCGGACCACCCTGTGGACAGCGGCACCATGGCTTCGAACAACCAAGCGGGGTGCTCCTCGGGATACCAAGTGGCCTACGAACGTTCCGGGGACCGCTATGACCATACAATCGGACGAAACCCGCGGGCAGTGCGTCATGCAATTTCTTACGTCCTTTGTGGAAGAATACCAAACGTTCTGCCATATGCATCTCGAAGCCCGGAGGTTCGCGACGATACCCGATTTCCGGAGGGTCAGTAAGAACGCGCGCAGCGTCTTGTGGTACAAAAGGTGGCTACATTGTCCTATGGATCCGCGTTCGACAACGCGCTGTCGCACTCTCATCTAAGCTGAAATCCCGTACGTCCGTTGCGAGGGGGAAGCCGAGTACCAGTTCAGGGTGAACAAACTCCTTTCGGACCTATACACGGACTTCATCTCGCCTCATGTGAGTTTTCTTCTGGCGGGTTAGAACCTCTTGGCGCTCATGTACTTTCGACCGCCATATGAACTCCTGTTCTGGATATCCAATAGGGTCTGTCGGAACGAGATGCACGAGCCCGATGGTCGTTTACGTCAATCCCTGGAGTTCTTCTTCTGCTGGCAAAAGGTAGAGTTTCACGACATGAGTGCCGACAAGTGTCCTCCGTTATATCTCTCGTTGCCCCGTGCGGATGAGAACCAACGGGCCATGTACTGGCTTGTCTCACCGCTACTTTTGGTCCCCACGCCGTCCGTGATGGCGTTTAATTCGTCCCAACTCATGGGTGACGACAACGATCGAAGGTCTTGGTTGTGCTGGCAGGTAATCTTCGCTGAGTTTAGCCTGATGTCCCTTATGGGCTTCCTGGATACCACGAAATACTGCGTCCGTGGTAATGTGCGTTCGGAGGATTGCAGGATAAGGTATGACGAGAACCTAGGCATTTTTCGAGGTCGCCTAATCTCGCTCCTGGACATCATGATCCGCTTCCTAAGGAACCTGGGCATCCAGAATATCTTCCGTGGTACCAAGTTCGACGTCTAGGAGACCGAGGCCCTTTTTGATCATGTTCTACAGGTGGAATGGCGCAAGACTCCCTGGTTCCTTTGGTATGACCACGATTCCGACTCGTTCGCGCCGATTCCACTACATCCGCAGGGTTGGGACGACGCTCGCGCCTATCCCGCCAAGCCTCTGAGGAATTATCCATCGGACACCCCGAGGCGTCATGTGACCCACTATTACCCGAAGGCCATTGGTTTTGATCCCCTTTGCTTCGAGCCTGATGTGGAAGCCACGTCGTTGGTTCCCGCTGGTATATACGATGGAGAATCCTTCGGTGAAGATCCCGTCGTCCTACCCGTCGAGGGCGTTAATCCTCCGGTCGACTCCGCTGTTGTGTTGCCGACCGCTTCCCCTCCCCCAGCTCTTCCGGGCGTTGCTTCTCAGGGTAAACTCTCCTGTGAGCCGCCCATTTCCCAAGTGGACATCCCTCCTGGCAAGGTTACTGTCGAAGCCGAAAGACCTGTAGGTGATGCGCTTGCTCAAACGTCCACTGGGGGCGTCGACATCGCTCCGTGCTCTGCGTTGCTACGCTTTCCCGCTTCGGTCCCGGCCGCGGCTTCGGATCTCCATCATTTCTGCCGTACCATTGGTATTACGGCCTTAATGGACATTGCTACAATTCTGAGGGAAGCTTGCTCCTGTGCGCGTCACTTGGCGCGCTACGCCGCAGTTGTCCAACAGGGTCAGGATCTGAAGACCGCCATGGCCAATACCCTGCAGCAGAATGCCCAAGTGATGTCCCAGAGGATTGCTACCGACTTGGATGCCCGGTATGATTTAAATTTGAGCGACCGGGATGCTTCCAATGGTGACAATAGTTCCTCAGGTGACTCTCCGCCAAAGAAGCGTGCTCGCCTCGCTGGGGCCGGTCCTAGTGGTTCAGTAGGTTCCTTGGGTGACTCTAGTCCCGGTTTCGCCTCTGCAGGTTCCAATGAGGACGACGGAGTTACTCCTGCGCCACCCCAATGAGTCCTGTTGGTGTTAAGAGCGCTTTTGCGAACCTTGAGGTCATGGAGGGGGCTTTCAGGCTTCTGTTAGTTAGTCAAATTAAGTGATGCTTGTGCTTTCCAAAGATGGTTCCGGTATCTCAAACGTGCGTGCCCCGGGACGTCGTCAAAACTTAAGAGCGTCTCAGCTCTTCCTTAGGTGTTGCCGAAAACTGGCTTTGTTCCCTGATGCGGGCACTCTGGCGATCTGTCGTGCGCCGGCGAACCGTCGTGTTAGGAGGCGTTTCGAGAGGCGTTTTGGGATTATTTGGGCCAATAGCTGCCCCCTCCTGAAGGCTGCGCTCCGGGCTGCCGATGTTGCGCCAATAACGGGCGATAAAAGTAGCCGGAATGGTTTGAGGCTCTTGCCAAGTGTCTTCCTCAGGTGTGTAGCCGAACCAACGGACGCGATAGCGCAGCGTTCCATCTTCGCCCCGACCGGGGGAGATGATGCGCTCAATCACATATTCCGGTTGGTGTTCATTCTCCGGAAGCAGAGTGTGGTCCAGAGGCGCGAATCCATCAGAGTAGGTTTGTAGAGATGAGGCATAGTAGTTGGCGTCGACCATCGGTTCCGTGGGGCTAGTCGAGTCCGCGGGAGCTGCCTTAGGGAATGTGGAGACTTGAGCGTCGACCTGAGGTTGTGGAGCTTCCGTTGGGTTGGGGGGCTAGGACTTTGGTGGTCCGGAGGAACTAGGAGCTCGTGTCACGCGGTCAATAGAAACGGTGTCCTGTAGGCCGTCAACTAGTAACGTGATGGTGTGTTCATTGGACTTAAGAACTTTGTATGGTCCCGTAGAGCAAGGTAAGAACTTCCGCGTAATGTCCTCAAGTTTCTCACTTTCCTTCGGTGGCCGGTCCAGGTAAACAAGTTTTCCTTTCCCAAAGGTCGGTGTGTTCGAGATGGCTTTATCGAAATTGTCCTTTTATCGCCGTTTGGTTTTGGACAGTACAGCTCTAGCCGATTGGATAATGCGGTCGATGCGTCGGCGCGAGTAGCGCTTAGCCTGGGTAGGAGCCATTCCTTCGGTTAGTTCATGGGGTTTGATAGATTCCTGAAGGTAAACAGCTATCGGCGGAGTCGATCTCGTTAGCGTTAAATCGAAAGGCGTTGTCCCTGTGGAAGCGTGCACTTGCGTGTTGTACGCCTAAACCAGAGGCTCAACGTAGTCGTCCCAGTCGAATTGGTGCTCCGATACGTAGTGTGCCAATTGGTCCAGAATGGTGCAGTTGAAGCGTTCGGCTTGGCCATTTGCCTGCGGGTGGTACGCCGTGGTGTTCACATGTTTGATTCCTAAGGTAGCACAAACGTGTGAGAACAATTTGGATACAAACTGGCTGCCGTTTTCCATGAGGAGGTACAGTGGCATGCCATATGGAGATACCCAGTGAGACAAGAAGGCTGTGGCGACATTCGTGGCTGTTGTCGTTGCTAGTAGTAGGGCTCGTGAGAGTTTGGTAAACCTATCGGTTGTGACCAAAATAAACCGTTTCCCATGAGACGACTTAGGCAAAGGGCCAAGTATATCCATTGCGGAAATTTTTATCGGATTTGCGGCGCGGAAGAGCTTCAAATTGGCCTGATGGTTGGCGCGAGACCCTCCGATTTGTGCGCACGAAGTACAGTTCCGTGTGGTTTGCCATCGGTCTTGAGCCATAAATGGCCAGTAGAAGAACTTCCTTAGGGTCTGGTACATTCGTCGGCCTCTAGGATAACCAGCCAAGCGAGGGAAATGGGCGAGGTATGGGAATCGCGCCCTTAGTGAGCTTGGTATAACCCGTTGGAGTGCGCCATCCAGCAGTGGGCGGCGACACAGTTGTCCAAATCGGTCATAGTCGAATAGTCATCCAGAAGTTCTTACCA
This sequence comes from Agarophyton chilense, assembly GCA_030374765.1. Classification (NCBI taxonomy): domain Eukaryota; phylum Rhodophyta; class Florideophyceae; order Gracilariales; family Gracilariaceae; genus Agarophyton; species Agarophyton chilense. The sequence goes on from JARGXX010000129.1 coordinate 1,132,251, forward strand.
ATTGGGCTGTTTCCTTGCAGTACTCGTCTTCGACCTGCGCCTGTAGGAGTTCCTCAATAGTTATATGGAGGAGCTCTTTTTCCTCCGGGGCTATCGCATTAACCTGAGGTGGTATCGAAATGGGCGGTACTGCCTCCCAGTGCAATAGGTATACTTCGTTCTCCTTTACCTCAGGATCATCCGATTGGACCTTAGCAATAAGTTCATCCGTTTCCGTATAACCCTGAAGCCCATCATCTGTGAAGGGGGTAGGAATCAGGTCGTCCAATGGAGTGTCATCAGTTTCGTCGGTAATGATTTGCGAGAGGGCATGTGCTGCCTGGTGTTGAATGCCTGGCCTAAAGGTTATCTCGTAGTCATATTCTGAAAGCCTGAGGCGCCACCGAGCGAGGCCACTGGATGCATCGGTCATATTGAGTAACCAGCGGAATGAATCGTTGTCTGTCATAATGGTAAACCTAGTTCCCTCGAGATATGGACGGAGTGTCAATACGGACCATACGTTGGCTAGACATTCCTTTTTGGTAGTACTGTAGTTTCGCTCCGCGCTGGTGAGCGTTCTGCTCCAGTATGCAATAAGTCGATAGTCCATCGGTGACTCCTGTTACTATAGCAGTGTACAACCCACATGGAGATCAGAAGCGTCTGTGTCCAGGACAAAAGGCCTACTGGGCTTTGGTGAAGCCAATATAGGTGGGTTCAGCGATTTGTTCTTTAGGGTCTTAAATGCCCCGTATTGGTCGTCGGTCAGGGCCTCCAATTCCGAAGGTGTTCCCTTCTTCAGAATTGCATGGAGAGGGGCCGAGATTTTAGCAAACCTTTGGACAAACCGTCGGTAAACATTTCACAAGCCCACGAAGGATCGTAGTTCCGTGTGGGTTCTAGGAGGTCTAGCCTGGCGGATAGCATTTGTGGTCCGTGTGGCTACCTTTAGCTTTCTTGGGAGGACGACGTGACCGAGGTAGTTCACAGAAGCCTGGAAGAAGGCGCATTTGCGGAGTTTCAGTTTACTCCAGCGTCCTGTAGGATTGTTAGCACCTTCTTCACAGGGCGAAGGTGTTCCTTCATGGTCCGCGAGAAGAATGTTACGTCATCCAAATAGACCAAGGCGAACTTCCATTTGACTCTGGACAATATGATGTCCATTACCCGTTGAAAGGTTTCTGGCGCATTCTTTAAACCAAAGGGCATGCGAGTAAATCTGAAGAGATCTTCATGGGTGGTGAAGATTGTCAGCGCTCTCGCATCTTCGGCCAAAGGGATTTTCCAATATCCGAAATTAGCGTCCAGTGTGGTGAATACGGCTGCTTCACCTGAGGAATCTAGACAGTCATCCATACGGGGTATCGGGTGTGAGTCCATCTTGGTTACTCCGTTCAGCTTCCTGTAGTCGACACAGAACCTGACGGAGCCATCCTTCTCAGCCACAAGAACAAGCGGACTTGACCATTCGGACTGGTTAGGAAGCGCCGGCTCTATGACGTGAACTTTGCGCATTATGTCCATCTGGTCGGCGACAATTTCCCTATCCTTCAGGCCTGTACAGTATGGGTGCGGGAACTGTGGTCTAGCATCATCCAGAAGGTCAATGCGGTGTGTAGTGGCTCTGATTTTTCCCAATCTACCTGACCACAAGGTCTGGTATTCCCTGAAGAGATCAAGTACCTGAGGCCTATAAAATTCGAATTCTGCGCCGGTAGCGACTGTCCCTTATCAAGAGTCGACGTCCTCGTCGGAAGTTGTAGTTGAAAAGTTATCCATTTGGCCCTCCAAAATGGCCACAGGGGCAGGGAGAGTGATGCCAATCAATATACCCTTACGTAGCCGTACGGGCATATCTCGGAAGTTGCTGACCGTGACCAAGAAAGGCCTCTTGGGGCGGATGCCTATTACTTTATTGTACATTAAGGTGCGGTGCTTCAGAACCGTTTTCGGGTGGTTCTGAATCTTTACGAGACCTGAGGACTGGGAATGGACCGATACAGCGATTTGGGTCATCGACGGTATCGTTATGGCCTTGGACAGGCAAACCTTATTGGACTTAGTATCTTCGGAGATAATTGCTTGTTTGAGATTAGCTTCGGGCCTTGGGGCGGAACCGATAATGGAGATGGAAGGAGCGCGATAGAACGCAACGTTCCTAAGGACTGGATGAATGGCCTTAATATATCGATCGATGAAGGAGGTCCCTAGGATTGCATCAGTGCCCAAGTTAGGACATATAAGGAACCACGTGCAGACTTTGAATTGTCCTACCTGAAGGTAAAGTGGTACTATCCCTCTAATGTCCATTGGTCTACATGATGCATCGGTATTTCTTGGGGTCTTCCTTGCCTGAACGAAATCTTGCCACCCCAGAGGCAGTAGCTTAGGATAGACCAAGTTGGGACCAGCGCCTGTGTCTCATACAGCTGTGGTCACTCGAGAGTTGTTGGAACGAAGTCCTACGGTTACTCGAACTTTATAATTATCTTTCCTGAGGATACAGACGGGTTCATTAGAGTGATTTAATTGTGGTTCATCCTGAGTGGTCGATTGGGGGTGGTTTGTATTGGAAGGTAAGGAGCTGTTTGGCTCATGACCATCCAATTGGTTGAGGCAGGGGCTTAAAGAGGGAGGATTTGCCTCGAGTCGTCCCTCTAGGAGTTTCCGATGGGGTTTTCGTTTCTTCCTGAGGATAGGATTCTTTGACGGGGTCGTCCGTTGGATCTACAATGGCGTGGACCTGTGGGGCTTTGATCGGAGTATCCGGAGGCGTGGCATAGCGTGAACTTCCAGGGGTCCATGTGGTTCGTTGCTGTGCCCTGTTATATATTCCTTCGGATCTCCGCACCCGGTAATTCTCTTCCCTGAAGGCTAGGAAGGTTCTACGTTCGTCTTCAGGCAGATACCTCGTACAGTCATAGAGTTGGACCTTGTAAAGGCAGAGGAAGCATGCCATTGGTGAGCGAACAAAAACGTTTTTGCGGGATGGAAAGGGGGAATCCTTGGGTTTGGGTGGTCCAGTGGTCGCTGTAGTTCCCTGGGAGGTTTATGATGGGGGCCCGGACGGAGGGGCACTGAAATTAACCGCGAGGATATCTCCCGAGTCGGCCTAATGGAGTGATGAATCCATGTCCGATTCCGTGGAGCTAACCAAATGGGCTTGGTACGGTTTACGCAATAGAGTTTCGTGTCCTCTAGTTATATTAGCGTTGCGATTGGAGGTCCTGTAGGTTTTTCAATAGCCCTAGGCGTAAGCAACGAGCCTTCGGAAGGAATATTGCGGGGTTTCCGTGTGGTAATTGCGCACATGTGTCCGAATGGCAGGGAGCAATGCCGTGATGAAGTGACGTTTAAGCCGTCATTTGGAGAATACGGTTCCACATTGGTAAGCTTTCTTCCATAAATCGTCTGCGAAAGCGGATTCTGTCATGTTGGAGCTCTGCCTAGAGAATATTAATTCCTGGTGAGCATCCATTATGACGTCATCCGTGGCGTAAGTTTACAAGAGATTATGAACAACCTGAGGGTGTGATTTCATAGCTCCAACCAGTAGAACTAGGAAGTAAAAGCCAGCCCATTGCACCAAGTACTCTGGGAGTGCCGCCGTCAAGGATTCGAACCTTAGGACCGACTCTACCACGCTACCATCGATCGAGACCCATACGCTGACCCACCAGTCATTTCGTTACATTTTTGTCTCCCGACTTATAATGCCATTGGAAGAATTGAACGGACCACTGGAACGAAGAATTATCCGTATTCTAACCTTTGGTTGAATTCCCTAACGGACCAGAAGTACAGAAGCACCCGCCATTATGGATACAGGAAACACAGCCAACCAACCAGACAATAGGACTCCTACGGCAGGACGAAGTGCGACTACAACGCCGGCAATTTCACGTGACCCTCAGCTTGGTACCGCTAGCGACCGCAGGAGCACGTGGAGCCAGCTGCAAGAAGTACTGACCCCCCTGGATAACCCTGAAAGGATTCGCCGAGAACCCACAGTTGCAGCGCGTTTACGAGAACGCCTCACCAGGGCCACCTCTAGACCAGGGACACCTCAAGGAGAAACCCACCAGACCGAAGGACTTAGAGAAAACCTGCCCGCAGGGCTTGCCGACCTTCTCTGGCCCCGTCTCCGTGAGCTCTTCTCAGCCCATGTGGATTCCATTATGGACGAGCGACGCGCTACGGCGATCGCTGACCATACGGACTACCTCGGTACGCGAATAGTTCTTAAGGCAATGGAGTCTGAATTATTCATAGACTCTCTCCTACAGGCCGTTCAAGGAGAAGTCACCCGCCAGGCAGGTAATTTGGTCCCTAGGACCACTCCACCACAAATTAACCATCCGGTCTCCATATGGCAACCCCCTACCGAACCCCCAAGAGTAGTGGAATTATCGGCCTCTCGCCGGGAATACAATCAGGAAACCCCCACGGTGGGACAATCTAGGATCAGAAGAGAAGCTCCGCGTCTAGAAGAGAGACCGCTTGCCCCACTAGACGGATTATATGAGGTACAGCGACTTCATGGCTCCATCGAATCTGAGAGAGAGATTGATCTTTTAGGACCCTATTTCGCTGGAAAGAAACGAAGTAACCGCAGGAGAAAGAAGAACGGAAGGAGTAAAAGAAGAGACCATTCGGACACGAGTGATTCCGAATCGGCCTCGACCGAAACGACCGACTCGAAAGTGGATGAGGCTGCCGCTAGAGACCTCAGACCACTCACAACCACAAAAGAACTTTTCCTCAAGGTTCTACACTACCGGAATTACCGGCTGGCCAACAGGTACCCGAAATATTCTGGTTCGGTGGCTCGTAGAGTCGCCAAATTAGCCAAACAGAGGCAAATAACCATTACGGACAAGTTCTTGGGTTCCGATCCCATTGATTTCTTTAGGTTTCTCAGTTTGTTCCGTACGGCCTGCGATCAAAACAGTGTCCACGAGGGCACCTCTCTCTACCTTTTCTAATTCTTCCTTACAGGACAGGCGCGTGACCGAGTGGTTTCGAAGATATCTGGCACAACTGACCTCGTGGATGCTCAAAACAGTGAGCTCCTCAGGTCAAATTTTCAGGTTGTTCATTACCTCCGGAAAACTTGCGCCACAGATGACGTTATAATGGGTGCCCATCAGGAAGTAATCTCCTTTAGGCAGAGCTCCAACATGACCGAATCGGCTTTCGCAGACGACCTATGGAAGAAAGTTTACCGATGTGGAAACTTGTTCTCCGAAGGACGGCTTAAACGTCACTCCATCACGGGATTGCTCCCTGCCATTCGGACACATGTGCGCAATTACCACACGGAAACCCCTTAATATTCCTTCCGAAGGCTCGTTGCTTACGCCGAGGGCTATTGCAAAACCTACAGGACCTCCAATTGCAACGCTAATATAACTAGAGGACACGAAACTCTATTGCGTAAACCGTGCCAAGCCCATTTGGTTAGCTCCACGGAATCGGACATGGATTCATCACTCCATTAGGCCGACTCGGGAGATATCCTCGCGGTTAATTTCAGTGCCCCTCCGTCCGGGCCCCCATCATAAACCTCCCAGGGAACTACAGCGACCACTGGACCACCCAAACCCAAGGATTCCCCCTTTCCATCCCGCAAAAACGTTTTTGTTCGCTCACCAATGGCATGCTTCCTCTGCCTTTACAAGGTCCAACTCTATGACTGTACGAGGTATCTGCCTGAAGACGAACGTAGAACCTTCCTAGCCTTCAGGGAAGAGAATTACCGGGTGCGGAGATCCGAAGGAATATATAACAGGGCACAGCAACGAACCACATGGACCCCTGGAAGTTCACGCTATGCCACGCCTCCGGATACTCCGATCAAAGCCCCACAGGTCCACGCCATTGTAGATCCAACAGACGACCCCGTCAAAGAAACCTATCCTCAGGAAGAAACGAAAACCCCATCGGAAAACTCCTAGAGGGACGACTCGAGGCAAATCCTCCCTCTTTAAGCCCCTGCCTCAACCAATTGGATGGTCATGAGCCAAAGAGCTCCTCACCTCCCAATACAAACCATCCACAATCGACCACTCAGGATGAACCACAATTAAATCACACTAATGAACCCGTCTGTATTCTCAGGAAAGATAATTATAAAGTTCGAGTAACCGTAGGACTTCGTTCCAACAACTCTCGAGTGACCACAGCTGTATGAGTCACAGGCGCTGGTCCCAACTTGGTCCATCCTAAGCTACTGCCTCTGGGGTGGCAAGATTTCGTTCAGGCAAGGAAGCCCCTAAGGATTACCGATGCATCATGTAGACCATTGGACATTAAAGGGATAGTACCACTTTACCTTCAGGTAGGACAATTCAAAGTCTGCACGTGGTTCCTTATATGTCCTAACTTGGGCACTGATGCAATCCTAGGGACCTCCTTCATCGATCGATACATTAAGGCCATTCATCCAGTCCTTAGGAAGGTTGCGTTCTATCGCGCTCCTTCCATCTCCATTATCGGTTCCGCCCCAAGGCCCGAAGTTAATCTCAAACAAGCAATTATCTCCGAAGATACTAAGTCCAATAAGGTTTGCCTGTCCAAGGCCATAACGATACCGTCGATGACCCAAATCGCTGTATCGGTCCATTCCCAGTCCTCAGGTCTCGTAACGATTCAGAACCACCCGAAAACGGTTCTGAAGCACCGCACCTTAATGTACAATAGAGTAATGGGCATCCGCCCCAAGAGGCCCTTCTTGGTCACGGTCAGCAACTTCCCAGATATGCCCATACGGCTACCTAAGGGTAGAGTGACTGGCATCACTCTACCTGCTCCTGTGGCCATTTTGGAGGGCCAAATGGGTAACTTTTCAACTACAACTTCCGACGAGGACGTCGACTCTTGATAGGGGACAGTCGCTATCGGCGCAGAATTCGAATTCTATAGGCCTCAGGTACTTGATCTCCTCAGGGAATACCAGACCTTGTGGTCAGGTAGATTGGGCAAAATCAGATCCACTACACACCGCATTGACCTTCTGGATGATTCTAGACCACAGTTTCCGTACCCATACTGTACAGGCCTGAAGGATAGGGAAATTGTCGCCGACCAGATGGACATAATGTGCAAAGTTCACGTCATAGAGCCGGCGCTTCCTAACCAATCCGAATGGTCAAGTCCGCTTCTTCTTGTGGCTGAGAAGGATGGCTCCGTCAGGTTCTGTGTCGACTACAGGAAGCTGAACGCAATAACCAAGACGGACTCATACCCGATACCCCGTATGGATGACTGTCTAGATTCCTCAGGTGAAGCAGCCGTATTCACCACACTGGACGCTAATTTCGGATATTGGCAAATCCCTTTGGCCGAAGATGCAAGATCGCTGACAATCTTCACCACCCATGAAGATCTGTTCAGAGCTACTCGCATGCCCTTTGGTTTAAAGAATGCGCCATCAATCTTTCAACGGGTAATGGACATCATATTGTCCAGATTCAAATGGAAGTTCGCCTTGGTCTATTTGTATGACGTAATATTCTTCTCGCGGACCATGAAGGAACACCTTCGCCATGTGAAGAAGGTGCTAACAATCCTACAGGACGCTGGAGTAAACTGAAACTCCGCAAATGCGCCTTCTTCCAGGCCTCTGTGGACTACCTCGGTCACGTCGTCCTCCCAAGAAAGCTAAAGGTAGCCACACGGACCACAAATGCTATCCGCCAGGCTAGACCTCCTAGAACCCACACGGAACTACGATCCTTCGTGGGCTTGTGCAATGTTTACCGACGGTTCGTCCAAGGGTTTCATAAAATCTCGGCCCCTCTCCATGCAACTCTGAAGAAGGGAACACCTTCGGAATTGGAGGCCCTGACCGACGACCAATACGGGGCATTCAAGACCCTAAAGAACAAATCGCTGAACCCACCTATATTGGCTTCACCAAAGCCCAGTAGGCCTTTTGTCCTGGACACAGACGCTTCTGATCTCCATGTGGGTTGTACACTGCTATAGTAACAGGAGTCACCGATGGACTATCGACTTATTGCATACTGGAGCAGAACGCTCACCAGCGCGGAGCGAAACTACAGTACTACCAAAAAGGAATGTCTAGCCAACGTATGGTCCGTATTGACACTCCGTCCATATCTCGAGGGAACTAGGTTTACCATTATGACAGACAACGATTCATTCCGCTGGTTACTCAATATGACCGATGCATCCAGTGGCCTCGCTCGGTGGCGCCTCAGGCTTTCAGAATATGACTACGAGATAACCTTTAGGCCAGGCATTCAACACCAGGCAGCACATGCCCTCTCGCAAATCATTACCGACGAAACTGATGACACTCCATTGGACGACCTGATTCCTACCCCCTTCACAGATGATGGGCTTCAGGGTTATACGGAAACGGATGAACTTATTGCTAAGGTCCAATCGGATGATCCTGAGGTAAAGGAGAACGAAGTATACCTATTGCACTGGGAGGCAGTACCGCCCATTTCGATACCACCTCAGGTTAATGCGATAGCCCCGGAGGAAAAAGAGCTCCTCCATATAACTATTGAGGAACTCCTACAGGCGCAGGTCGAAGACGAGTACTGCAAGGAAACAGCCCAATTGGTAAGAACTTCTGGATGCCTATTCGACTATGACCGATTCGGACAACTGTGTCGCCGCCCACTGCTGGATGGCGCGCTCCAACGGGTTATACCAAGTTCACTAAGGGCGCGATTCCCATACCTCGCCCATTTACCTCGCTTGGCCGGTCAGCCTAGAGGCCGACGAATGTACCAGACCCTAAGGAAGTTCTTCTACTGACCAATAATGGCTCAAGACCTATGGCAAACCGCACGGAACTGTACTTCGTGCGCACAAATCCGAGGGTCTCGCGCCAACCATCAGGCCAAATTGAAGCTCTTCCGCGCCGCAGGTCTGATGAGAATTTTCGCAATGGATATACTTGGCCCTTTGCCTAAGTCGTCCCATGGGAAACGGTTTATTTTGGTCACAACCGATAGGTTTACCAAACTCACACGAGCCCTACCCCTAGCAAAGACAACAGCCACGGATGTCGCCACGGCTTTCTTGTCACACTGGGTATCTCCATATGGCATGGCACTCTACCTCCTCACGGAAAACGGCAGCCAGTTTGTATCCAAATTGTTCTCACACGTTTGTGCTACCTTAGGAATCAAACATGTGAACACCACGGCGTACCACCCGCAGGCAAATGGCCAAGCCGAACGCTTCCACTGCACCATTCTGGACCAATTGGCACACTACGTATCGGAGCACCAATTCGACTGGGACGACTACGTTGAGCCTCTGGTTTAGGCGTACAACACGCAAGTGCACGCTTCCACAGGGACAACGCCTTTCGATTTAACGCTAACGAGATCGACTCCGCCGATAGCTGTTTACCTTCAGGAATCTATCATACCCCATGAACTAACCGAAGGAATGGCTCCTACCCAGGCTAAGCGCTACTCGCGCCGACGCATCGACCGCATTATCCAATCGGCTAGAGCTGTACTGTCCAAAACCAAACGGCGATAAAAGGACAATTTCGATAAAGCCATCTCGAACACACCGACCTTTGGGAAAGGAAAACTTGTTTACCTGGACCGGCCACCGAAGGAAAGTGAGAAACTTGAGGACATTACGCGGAAGTTCTTACCTTGCTCTACGGGACCATACAAAGTTCTTAAGTCCAATGAACACACCATCACGTTACTAGTTGACGGCCTACAGGACACCGTTTCTATTGACCGCGTGACACGAGCTCCTAGTTCCTCCGGACCACCAAAGTCCTAGCCCCCCAACCCAACGGAAGCTCCACAACCTCAGGTCGACGCTCAAGTCTCCACATTCCCTAAGGCAGCTCCCGCGGACTCGACTAGCCCCACGGACCCGATGGTCGACGCCAACTACTTTGACCCATCTCTCCCAACCGAATCTGATGGATTCGCCCCTCTGGACCACTTCCTGCTTCCGGAGAATGAACACCAACCGGAATATGTGATTCAGCGCATCATCTCCGCCGGTCGGGGCGAAGATGGAACGCTGCGCTATCGCGTCTGTTGGTTCGGCTACACACCTGAGGAAGACACTTGACAAGAGCCTCAAACCATTCCGGCTACTTTTATCGCCCGTTATTGGCGCAAAATCGGCAGCACGGAGCGCAGCCTTCAGGAGGGGGCAGCCATTGGCCCGAATAATCCCAAAACGCCTCTCGAAACGCCTCCTAACACGACGGTTCGCCGGCGCACGACAGATCGCCGGAGCGCCCGCATCAGGGGACAAAGTTAGTCCTCGACAACACCAAAGAAAGACCTGAGACGCTCTCAAGTTTGGACGACGTCCCGGGGCACGCACGTTTGAGATACTGGAACCACCCTAAGAAAGCATATGCATCAATTTATTTGACTAACTAACAGAGGCCTAACAGCCCCCGACGTGACCTCAAGATTGGCAGAAGCGCTCCTAACACCAACAGGACTCATTGGGGGTCGCGCAGGAGTAACTCCGTCGTCCTCATTGGAACTGCAGGAGCGAAACCGGGACTAGGGTCACTCAAGAAACCTACTGAACCACTAGGACCGGCCCCAGCGAGGCGAGCACGCTTCTTCGACGGAGGGCCACCTGAGGAACTATTGTCACCAATGGAAGCATCCCGGTCGCTCAAATTTAAATCATACCGGGCATCCAAGTCGGTAGCAATCCTCTGGGACATCACTTGGGCATTCTTCTGCAGGGTATTGGCCATGGCGGTCTTCAGATCCTGACCCTGTTGGACAACCGCGGCGTAGCGCGCCAAGTGACGCGCACAGGAGCAAGCTTCCCTCAGAATTGTAGCAATGTCCATTAAGGCCGTAATACCAATGGTACGGCAGAAATGATGGAGATCCGAAGCCGCGGCCGGGACCGAAGCGGGAAAGCGTAGCAACGCAGAGCACGGAGCGATGTCGACGCCCCCAGTGGACGTTTGAGAAAGCGCATCACCTACAGGTCTTTCGGCTTCGACAGTAACCTTGCCAGGAGGGATGTCCACTTGGGAAATGGGCGGCTCACAGGAGAGTTTACCCTGAGAAGCAACGCCCGGAAGAGCTGGGGGAGGGGAAGCGGTCGGCAACACAACAGCGGAGTCGACCGGAGGATTAACGCCCTCGACGGGTAGGACGACGGGATCTTCACCGAAGGATTCTCCATCGTATATACCAGCGGGAACCAACGACGTGGCTTCCACATCAGGCTCGAAGCAAAGGGGATCAAAACCAATGGCCTTCGGGTAATAGTGGGTCACATGACGCCTCGGGGTGTCCGATGGATAATTCCTCAGAGGCTTGGCGGGATAGGCGCGAGCGTCGTCCCAACCCTGCGGATGTAGTGGAATCGGCGCGAACGAGTCGGAATCGTGGTCATACCAAAGGAACCAGGGAGTCTTGCGCCATTCCACCTGTAGAACATGATCAAAAAGGGCCTCGGTCTCCTAGACGTCGAACTGGGTACCACGGAAGATATTCTGGATGCCCAGGTTCCTTAGGAAGCGGATCATGATGTCCGGGAGCGAGATTAGGCGACCTCGAGGACTTCGTAGGTTCTCGTCATACCATACCCTTCAATCCTCCGAACGGACATTACCACGGACGCTGTATTTCGTGGTATCCAGGAAGTCCGTAAGGGACATCAGGCTAAACTCAAAGAAAAGTACCTGCCAGGACAACCAAGACCTTCGGTTGTTGTCGTCACCCATGAGTTGAGACAAATTGTACGCCACCACGGACGGCGTGGGAACCAAAAGGAGCTGTGAGACACGCCAGTACATGGCCCATTGGTTCTTATCCGCACGGGGCAACGAGAGATATAACGGAGGACACTTGTCGGCGCTCATGTCGTGAAACTCTACCTTTTGCCAGCAGAAGAAGAACTCCAGGGATTGACGTAAACGACTATCGGGCTCGGGAATCTCGTTACAATAGACCCTTTTGGATATCCAGAACAAGCGGTCATGCGGCGGTCGAAAGTACATGAGCGCCAAGAGGTTGTGACCCGCCTGAGGAAATAGGTCTGAAAGAAGTTTGTTCACCCTGAACTGGTATTCGGCTTCCTCCTCGCACCGGACGTATGGCATGTCCTCTTGGATGAGAGTGCGAAATCGCGTCGCCGAAAGCGGATCCACAGGAAAATGAAACCATCCGTTTTACCAAGAGACGCTACGCGCGCTCTTGCTGCCCCTCCGGAAATCGGGTATCTTGGCAAACATTCGGGCGTCGAGATACAAAGGACAAAACCGCTGGTATTCTTCCACAGAGGACGGAAGAATGGCATGACGCACTGCCCGCGGATTCCGTCCGATGGTATGATCAAAGCGGTCCCCGGGACGTTGGTAAGCAACTTGGTATGCCGAGAAGCACCCCGCTTGGTTGTTCGAAGCCATGGTCTCGTTGCCCACCGGCTAGTCCGACGGGAAGTGAATAGGACGACCAACGGAAGCGACAAAGTCCGGAGGGAGAACGGCATATCCGACGGGCTTAAAAGGCGAGTTCGGCATCGCGCGCGACTAATGGAAAAGTACCACGACGGGAAGGCGAGTGACGGAATTGAGCCGTGTGGACTGACCGGCGTGAACCACGGTGGACGAAGCGCGGAGGGTCGCTTAAGAAAGAACGGAAACTGAGGAAGGCCCCAATGAACGTCAAAGGAGAAGAAGCCAATAGACCTTCTCGGCAACGCGACGCGATGAATGCGCTGGCGATGCATCTATGGCCAGCGCTCACGGCGCGTGGGAGTGTCAGTCCTTAGGCAAATTAATTGCCCTTCGGCCCCAATGGTCAGCGCACGCTTCCCCGCATCCCAGCCGGAAATGACGAAGTGACGTCCCGTCGAGCCCAATGGTACCGAGAGCAACGAAGTGCTCGCGTCCCCTGGGTCAATCATGAGGCCATCTGGACTTCGCCGTGACGGCCGAATCTTAAGGAGGGAGATATGTGAAGGAGCGATGATGACGGTTGAGCTCTGTAAGCCGCCGGGTATCTTACAGGCGACACGTGGACTAGTCGACCGCAGGTGGACTCATGTAGATTATTAATTTATTTTAATTAGTGTAATAGAGTAGCATTACAGTGCCAGGGAGATCCCAGTGCCTCGCCGGTATTATTTACTTGGCTCCAGTGACGCTTCTCCCTTAGAGTAAGGTAGGCACCGTTAGGATACTAAATAACCCCCTTTGGTGTATTAGTTCCAAAATTTGGTCTTCAAGCCATCGTTTCCGTAGGTCCCACCTGTAGGACTACGCAGTACACGCCAGCCCATTGCACCAAGTACTCTGGGAATGCCGCCTTTAAGAATTCGAACCTTAGGAACCGCTCTACCACGCTACCATCGGTCGAGACCCGCACGCTGACCCACCAGTCATTGCGTTACAGGAAGCCCTGCAGGTTTTTCCATAACCTTCGGCATAAGTGACGAGCCGTCGGTAGGAGTATTGTGGGTTTTCCATGTGGTAATTACGGACATGTGTTAGAATGGCAGGGAGTAGTCCCGTGATGAAATGACGTTTGAGCCGTTCTTTGGAGAATACGTTTCCACTTCGGGAAACCTTCTTCCATAGGTCGTCTGCGAAAGCCGATTCGGTCGTGTTAGAGCTCTGCCTAAAGAATATCATTTCCTGGTGGGCATCCATTACAACGTCATCCGTGGCATAGGTTCCCGAAAGGTAATGAACACCCTGAGAATATGACCTGAGGAGCTCGTGGTCTTGAGCATCCACGAGGTCATTTGTGCCAGATATTTTCGTAACCACTCGGTCACGCGCCTGTCCTGTGAGGAATAATTGGAAAAGGTACAGAGCGGCGCCCTCGTGGACACAGTTTTAATCACAGGCCGTACGGAACAAACTAAGAAACCTAAGGACAGAAATGAGAACGGAACCCAAGAACTTGTCCATATTGGTTAGTTGCATCCGTTTGGCCCATTCGGCGACTCTACGAGACACCGAACCAGAATTTTTCGGAAACCTGTGCACCAATCCGTAATACCAGTAGTCTAGAACCTTAAGAAAAAGTTCGTTAGTTGTTGTTACTGGTTTGAGGCCTCGAACGGCAGCCTCATCAACTCACGAGTCGGTCGTTTCGGTCGAGGCCGATTCGAAATCACTCGTGTCCAAATGGTCTCTTCTTTTAATTCTTCTGTTCTTCATTCTCCTGCGGTTACTTCTTTTCTTTTCAGCGGAATAGGGACCTAAAGGATCGAGCTCTCTATCAGATCCGATGGAGCCCTGAGGTCGCTGTACCTCATAATGTCCTTTGGGTAGGACAATTTGTCTCTCTTCTACAGGCGGAGCCTCTCTCCTGCTCCTAGATTTTTCTTTCCATTGGATTTTCCTGATGATGTTTCCGGCAAGGGGCGGATAATACCGCCACTCCCGGGGGTTCGGTAGGGGGCTGCCCTATGGGAGCCGGATGGTTAACTTGTGGGGTGGTCCTCGGGACCGTGGTGCCTGACTGGCTGGTGAGTGCTCCTTGAACGGCCTGAATGAGGGAGTCTATGAATAGATCAGACTCCATGATCTTGGGGACGTTTCGCGTAACGAGGTAGTCCGTATGGTCAGCGATCGCCGTGGCGAGTTGCATGCCCACACTGGAATCCACATGGGCTGAGCAGAGGTAACGGAGACGGAGCCAGAGAAGGTGGCCAAGTTCTCCGGGAATGTTTTCTCTAATTCCTTCGGTCTTCCGGGGTTCTCCTTGGGGTGTTCCTGGCCTAGAGGTGGCCCTGGTGAGGCGTTCTCGTAAACGCGCTGCCACCGTGGGTTCTCGGCGAATCCTTTCAGGGTTATCTAGGGGGGTCAGTACTTCTTGCGGCTGGCGCCTCCTGCTCCTGCGGTCGCTAGAGGTATCAACCTGAGGGCCAGGCGAAATTGCCGGCGTTGCAGTGGCAACTGGTCCTGCCGTGGGAGTTCTATGGTCTGGTGGGTTGGGTGTGTTTCCTGAATCCATATTAGCGGTTGCTTCTGTACTTCTGGTCCGTTGGGGAGTTAAACCAAAGGGTGAAATCCGGCTAATTCTCCGTTTCAGTGATCTGTTTATTTATTCCTGAGGTATTCGAAGTCGGGAGACCAAAAAGTAACGCAATGACTGGTAGGTCAGCGTATTGGTCTCGGCCAGAGGTAGCGTGGTAGAGCGGGTCCTTAGGTTCGTATCCTTGACGGCGGCACTCCCAGAGTACTGGCCGCGATGGGCTGGCGTTTACTGCGTAGTCCTACAGGTCGGAGCTACGGAAACGATGGCTTGAAGACGAATTGGTGGAACCAATGTACCAAAGGGGGTAATTTAGTATCCTAACGGTGCCTAACTGATTTTAAGGGAGAAGCGTCACTCGAGCCAAGTAAATATCAATGGCGAGGCGCTGGGATCTCCCTGGCACTGTAGAGCTGTTCTATTACACAAAATAAAATAAAATAAAATAATTATCTAAATGTGTCCAGCAGAGGACGGCCAGTCCACGTGGCGTCTGTAATATACTTCAGGCCCTGGCGGCTTACAGGACTCAACTGCAATCGTCGCTCCTTCACATTGAAGAATGTAACCAGATTGGGTGGAATGGGAATTTCACTAAACTTAATCTCTAGCGTTGTACAATAATAGAAGCATGTGTATTTTATGGAGACGTCTCGCGTTTCTATGCACATGGTATGACCTGGAGATGCAAAATAGTAAGCGCTACTCTGCTTTGGGTGAGATGTTTGGGAGGCTTTAGATGGTTTTGTTATTAATAAGGGTTCCTTACAAATCACTCTATGGAATAAACCGCAAAAATCATGCGCGGAGTACTAAGCTAAATCTATAGAGGGAAAAAATGCTTCTTTGATAGTTGTGTTTGATATATTGCCTGTAGTGATATCTGCATCCAGCCTCCAGTTGGCGTTTCAACCAGCGATCTTGCAACCCCGAACATAAACGAATAGGCTGTCTAGCTTACCAGCTTATTAAGATGCCAGATTGTCTTATATATCATCCGCACGGTGAGAAAGTAGGTAGATGAGACGATCTTACTCTGCCGCACAGCAGCGGAGTTGGAGATAAGTTTGGCGAATTTTTACTGATCAGCGGTCGTCAATTCTATACGTACAGAGATGCTTCGTACTTATTACGTCCGTGGTTTCACATCACCTTTGATATTGCTATTGGTACAGATGCTGAAGCGTTATATAAGTATGAGTGCAGTTTGAGTTGCGGTCGCGTGGAGCTTTCAACACATGAAGCCCTCCTTTAGTAGAAATGGATTTGTTCGTCTGCTGAAGATACAAAAACTCCTCTTCGGACTACTCTTTAAAGCATCAGCACTGCTGCTGAACTTCAAGATCAAGTTCTAGCTTCAGAACCATGATTTCCTACTACTTCGGCATTTTACAGCTTGCCAGTTGTTATGGTTCTTGCTCTTACCAGCGGAGCATCATTTCCCGACGGACTGGTCGTGCGCGCGAGGTGTACAAATGTGCACCTACCCCTGCTGGTTCGTTTACATATTTTATTTGCATTATTTTTATTAAGGTAGGAAGTTTACCATAGTATTCTACACTATATAGCGACGCGGAGATCTCGCCGTACCGCTCAGTAAATTTTCCCGAACCGGGTTTTGTAGCTCTAACCCTTTTCCGCTTTTTCGAGCTTCTACTCTCTTTGGAGGTTGAGCCGGGTTAACTGTGGTAGAATTACCAACCCCACGTCTTCGAGAAAACTGCTTCCGACTTAAGCGTCCTTTATTTGATATTTGCCGTGTTCTCGCCCAAGCATAGGGTTATATATTTTTTTCTTTGGATCCTGTTCCCTACGCCCCGTCCGCCGTACTTTGTGGCACGCTTTTTCTTTCCCACACTCTCTTTGTACAATTTTCCTATTGTTTGTTGGCGGCTTTTCTCGAAGTAATGTACTGTAAAATCCGGCTCATTATCTCGTGGGCGCCTCCTATCTTGAACCAATACACGGAAACCCCGCCTTTCCAATTACTTTCCCCGCTTGTCGTGCATATTTCTCTGGAATTACAACCCGACTCCTTCCAGAAATCTCAGAGAGGCTCTGTTGATGTGCTACCCGCATAGAAGAAAAGATCCCGAACTTGTTCGTGTCATATGGTCTACTCGCCTCGAATCACACAAGAAATGTAAAGAATAAATCTACTAAGTCTCTAGCTTCTCCATTTAAGAACTGTGATCTTTTGATGCGTATAAAAATGCAGAATGAGAGAAGTTGAGCTGCTCGACGACGAAGTCGGTGAATGCCAGGCCCAAGAGAAGCGAGGAAAAGGCCCGGCTTTCCAACTACATCCGCGCTACCGCAGCTTCTCCAGCTTCCACAGCTTCTTTGAAAGTGCGTTCCCCAGCTTCTTTGCCAATGCCACCAATTCATCTGCCATTCCCGAAAACTTATACATAGAAGCTCTTCTTTTATCTGTTCTAAGTGCAAAACGCTTTTCATATAGATATAAGCGACGTTTCTCCGTAATATCCATTTTCTCCATTTGAGCAAACAAAAGTTTCGAGACATAGTTTTCAAATACAAAAAACGACTTGCACTTATTCTTCGTAATCGTAGAAACTTACGTGCCCGCTTCCTCTCTATAATTCATACGTTAAACTTCTTCTTTTTACTAAAAAGACGAAGAGACGAGTCCCGTATGTATGAAAAAGCCGCCTCTAAGCGCTGCTTCTGCTGTTTTCTTATCTTTCATAGCTCTAATGACCTCATTTGGCTCTTCAATCTCCAAAATTAAGACAATCGAGAAGCTAATTTTCGAATGCGAGTGCCGCAATATCAAAAATAGCAAAACCCAGATGCAAATCTTGGCAAAGGCGCACTAGCACGCACTTATTATTATAGTTTATTATGTGAAGGAAGGAAGAAAATAGGAAAGAAGAGAGTCAACAACTGAGACATAAAAATCGATTACAATCTTTTCATAAAACCCTTTCATTTTATTTTACTTTGGGAGATTGGCCTGAAAAGTCGATAATTATATGAGTATAGCAATATCATACAGTTTGTTTAAAAAATACATTCCTTGACAAAAACTGCGCCATCAAGGCATTTCATGTACAGTGGAGCTCATTTCACACCAAATAAAAACAAGTCAAAAACACTGTTTCAAAAGTATATCCTTTATACAATCAATAGATAAACTTGGCTTGTGGCCCGCTTATGACACGCTCTGAACAGTTGATAATCGTGTAGTTAGTATGTCAGGGTGTGATTTCAGCAGATATAGCTCGAAAAATCAAGCGCAGCCCGAAAATTATCAGCAACGTCATCAAAACTGCTACAATATAGGAAATAAAGCGTTCATCCGGCCGTTTTTCGTCACTATCTCCCACTGATAAGGTCTAAGGTAAGCGAAAACTGTGCCGTAGCATTTGATCATGCAGCAAAATTGTCAAAAATCCGAATTTGCCCTAATGAAGATCTACTATATGGAATAAAGATTATACTCAAAATTTGTTCAAGTACACAAAGATGACGAAATATCTTTTTAAACCCATGACAAGAACAACTTTCTATATTGATCTGCTAAAAAAGCCTACTAGAAAACTGAAATGAATAATGTTATCTTTTCTGACGACAACATTTTGGCCTTGATGGTAAGGATTGCTTTAAATTTATTGGCATTATCTACGAAAAGAGTTTATTTTCGAGAAGGCATTAATGATGCGCATCTGTTATGGTTTGGCTTGGAATATTGTCAAAAAGGCAACTAATATTGCTATTTTGAAAGCACTATGAAATATGAGAAGTATGATGACGTTCTAGAAAACAATTTGCTACCATTTTCATACTGTATGTACGGAGAAAACCTTATTTCTCAGCAGTATAATTGTTCTGTGCATATGTCTAAATTTACGAAAAAGTGGTTCAACGCTTTAACTATGACGGTTATGGACTGATCTGGGCGATTTGTTGACCTTAAAAATCCTATCAAAAACAGTTTGGAAATGGTGGTCCGAATGAGTTATTAGCAAAAAAGGCAATTCGAGACATTGTTTTACGTGAAAAACTGTATTAAATATCGATAGGAAAAAGTGGACAGTAGTGTCATCAATTCTTTCATAGAATCAATTTTTGAGCGCTTTTTGAGCGTTTTCCAGGATAATGAACTAAAACAAACTACTGAACTTGCGTTAAAGTGAAGATGATACAATAAAGATTATGTTTTTGAGTCAGTATTTTTACCTTAAATTTTTGTCACACTGTTTTTGTTATCTTTCCTGTAGCCAAAACGTCAATTTTCGGAATTTTTGGGCCAGGAATATGATTTTGAAACAGACATAACGTCTCGATAAAGCGAAAGCGGTTTTGCTTCCCTAAAGCTGCCCGAAGAATGAAGGGTTTGCATGCATGATTTGAAGCAGTTAAAGCGGCTGTAGGGCATCTTCGAGACGCATGTGAGGAAAGAATGCTGTCGGGAGGAGGTGATCTTGCTTCAGCCTTAAGAACAGACGCCAGTTTTCGGTGGGTTTTGACGGTGGTGGTCAAGTGTGATTGCAATACTAGAGGGTTTTGGTAAACACAGTTCGGTAATTTTTTCTCGGTAGGAATGAAAAGAGTTTTGGAAATCGTACCGAAAAAAAGGGTTTGGCATTTAGTTCGATATTATTGTTGTGGGTAGCATCCGGGGTGGTGGAGACCGATGCGTAGCATCTGTAGCACGACAAGATGCGCATCAGAGACGGCGAAATCCCGGAGATAAGGTGTCGAGCCAGCATGGCGCTGCTTTGCATAGCGAGATGTCGCAGAGCTGACGTATCTAATGAACTTACAGCCTTTTTCATGCAAAAGGTGCAATATGAGGCAATTGAAGAAGCTCTCCAGATAGAAGGGCTGTTGAGTGTACGTTCCATACGGTTCTATCTGGAAGTTCTAGTCGACACAAAGTGTTTGAAACGATTTAGATTCTTCAAAGCAGAAATACACAAGATCGTCGGCCTGCTGTCGTGGCCTGAAGCTCTAAAAGTGACTAAGAGAAGACGTTACAGGACAAGTTTTTTGGTTTCCTTTTGCTTGCTTGGTAGGAGGTTGAGCACTACATGTAGATGGTGGGATTTGGAGCAGGAGTTCGGAATAAGGTCTTGACATCTGAACGAATTGTTCCAAGAGGCGTTGGGGTATGTGCAAAGCCGCTTTGGGAAAGCCCTTAGAGAGTATCGAGATAGTTTTCTGCAGGACCGTGCTCATGTTTATTCCGAATGTATCATAAAGGCTGGTGCGACCTACAGCGGTCATAAGCGACGCAATTGCTTAAAGTTTTAGGCCATCAGCCTGCCTGAAGAACTGATATTCAACCTCTTCGGTCCGTTAGAAGGACGAAGGCACGATATGACGCTTTACAGAAGATCGAACATAGCTGTTGATCTGGAAAGGTCTTTGATGATCGGAGGTAGGCAGTTTTACCTGTCAGGAGACCCGGCGTATGTGTTGCGTCGGTAATAACAGATTGGTGTTCAAGGTGCTGCGTTGACGGACGGTGAAAAGGAGATTAAAAAACTGATTTAGGCATGCAAGATTGCAGTGGAGTGGGGTTTCAAGGATATCAAGAAATACTTTAGTCATGTTGCTGCACCACGAAAGCTATTCATTAGTCGGACACCGGCTGGACAATGGTATAATGGAGCAGCAATTCTATGAAACATGCGAAATTTTCTGTATGGCTCGCAAACCTCACAGCTCTTAGGCTGCCCATCACCTGACCTAGAGACCTACTTGACTGGGATGGGCATCTTGACAACCGAGTGAAATGTTGCCAGCCCGACTCACTTTCGCCAGTACCGCATGGCGCCGCATTGAACGACCTGGCTTTCTATTATCGCTCGGAAAAACCTACAATACCATCTAATCCTTCTTGGATCGCATCTCCTTTATAAATTCCAGCATCGACCTTTGCACTTCCAATCAAAGAGGTTTGTGTCGTAAAGTGGCAGAAGGGCTGACCTTTGAGGTTGTCAATATACTACACTGACCTTGTAGGTGATGGATGCGAGGAATCATCGGCCATGCAGCTCCGGGCGAGCTACCATCTAGGTGTTGTCAGCCACGTGTAGTGTTGACATTTACCTTCTGGTTGAGTAATTGTTAGTAATTGTAATTGTAATTTTATTCATTTTAGTACAGTAGTGGAGTGGCCACCTGTCACTGTAGCCAGTGCTGGCCAGGTCTCTGACACTAGGTCAGAGACCGTGCCTTGCTGGCACCTCCCGGGTGATCTGGAGAGTGCAGTCCACTGCATATAGGGAACTGCACCTCCCCCATTCTTATCTGATAAAGACAGGCAGCATTTGGGTCACGACTATACCTTTTGGTTCATCGTTTCTCAACTACCACACAGGCTTTCCCGCGCGTCGACGCCTACCATCGTTCATCTACACGTTACAGGCTAGTTGCCCCGCCTTTTGGCCCTGCGCGTTTTCACGGTGCCCCGTTACCATCGAGGTTTACTACGTCTTCCTTCTTAGGTTGAGCGTCACCACGCTTCCGAAACAAGACAGAAGCATACTCCAGAGGTGATTGTACGACATCTTAGTCTCCCGATTTAGAACGTATTTTTAGGTTTCATCGTACCTTCACGGTTCACACGAGATTCCGAGAAGGATTGGACGGTCGTACACCTATTTGGTTTCAGGAAATCCCGCAAAGCAATACAGGACACTACTATGGATCACAAATGGAACGACTTAAAAGGAATACGCGAGGTGCAAGCGCCCCGCCAAGCCATAAAGGTCGTAAAGGAGCCCCATCGGCTCAACCGATTCTGAAAAACGCCGAGGAGCTGCTCCGGCACCCTCGAAACAAAACCGGAAAGGTACATGGTCCGCCACCTATGGCAACGGAACCTCAAAGGGAATTACCAATTGAGGTTGCAGCGGAGGAACTATGGCCTCAACTCGAAGAGTGAGCAAAAGTGTTCGTCACTTTCGCGGTCGAGGATGCATTAACCATAAAGGAGAAGTCGGATACCCGGATGGTTCCGCCCTCAATGGACGTCGATGCATTTACCCGTATTGTGGTTGACCGAGCAGCTCAAGAGCTATCGGACAGGATACCTGAAATGGTGAAAGAGTATCTCTTTACAGAT
This sequence comes from Agarophyton chilense, assembly GCA_030374765.1. Classification (NCBI taxonomy): domain Eukaryota; phylum Rhodophyta; class Florideophyceae; order Gracilariales; family Gracilariaceae; genus Agarophyton; species Agarophyton chilense. The sequence continues at coordinate 1,154,328 of JARGXX010000129.1, forward strand.
GCTAGAGAGCATATTTACCGTGCTGTGCGGGACCTTTGAGTTTCCCGAGGGATTCGCAGAATCCCGACCTACACAGGTGACCATCGCAAAGCACATACCACAAGGGTTCGAAATGGGTCATTCCAGCCATTCCAAACACTTAAATACTGATAGTGAGTACCTACAAGGTCCAAGGCAGAGTCAAGAGGTCCTGGAAAAGGTAGATCCTCAAGACATTTATCTGCCACCAATTACTGGTTTCGTTCAAAATATACCCATGGAGGTGGTCCCAAGGACGATTCGTCTGACTCGTTGGATGAGCAACGAAGAAACCAAAAAGGGAAGAAGCGGAGGACGAAGAGGGGAAAGAATCAAGAGGATGATTCAGACCCCGACTCGTCAGACTCCAGTTCCGATACGAGTTCATCGTCGGATGATGACCGTAAAGGTAAGAAGAAGAAGATACCGAACAGGTCGACGAAGAAGTCGTCGAAAAAGAACCGAAAGGGTAAAAAGTGATACAATGAGTCGCCCGACTCTGAGTCGGACACCGAAATAGACTTGGAGGTGCACCAGCCCTTGAACGATATTTTCACCAAAAAGGTTGACTACAGGACTTATCGGTTGATCAACAAGTCTTCTGAATACACCCAAGAGGTTGCTCAGAAGATTACTAAGCACCACAAGAAGCTCAGCTTCCAAATGGGTGACGCAACCTTCACAGGTACGGATCCTATTGCGGTTATTGAGTTTATTCAGAAGTTCAAGCTTGCATGTGACCAAAATGGGTTTTCCGACGGCGCTGCTGTGTGACTATTTCAGTTTTACATGAAATGACAAGCACACTACTTGCTGCAGGGTAGGCTCCGCGGCAATACCTAAGCGATGGATGACGATGGCACAGAGATGTTGGAGTCATACCCAGAAGTGGTCAATTTCCTTTTGGAAACATACGATACCGATGATGTTATCCAAGAGGCTTATTCGGAAGTCCTCGCCCACCATCAAAGGTCTGGGCAAACCGAATCGGAGTTTTCGCTCGCGCTGTGGAATCTGGCAACCCGCTGTGGTAAATTGTTCACTATCTCTCGGTTGAAGTCGCTATTTGCCGACAATGTCGACAAAGCGATCCTTTCCCAGGTACGCAATTACCTGGCCACTAACCGAATAGTAGACTACAATGGGCTGGCTCGATACTTCCAGGGCCTTGGAGATACCCTTCGGCTGGGAAAGAGACCAGCCGTGCCTCCAACCTCGAAGGATAAACCGAAAAGGTCGGTCTTGGAAATTGAAGATACCACAACCGCAGAGGGTAGCTCGCACCTCGAAGTACCTACAGGAACCGCCATTTACTTGGTAGCGACCCAGGGGCGCTTCTCGAAACCTTCGACGGTAGGAAATTGGTCGTCAACGCGTACAACACACTCGGTACAATCGCCGCCAAGTGCGGTGAGCTCGCATAGGATGCAGGGAGCGAGCTCCCATAATTCGCCACCCACCTCCTAAGCCACTGCTCCTACCAACCATGCTTCGAGGCCCCCCTCAATGGTAACGTGAGACCCCCAAACTGGAGGCCTGGTTTGCTTGTTTTGTCTCGCGACATACCATTTGGCAAACAATTGTGCTAACTTACCTCCAGAGATGAGAGACCAGTTGATTCAGGCTCGCATGCAGAATCACCAACGCCTCTATGGGTCTTCAACGCAAGCACCAAATAGGTTCCAACCCCGTACACCGGTACAGGTCAATACCATCGAGGAAACACCAAACTTGGACTCAACCCCTCCCGTACAGGAGAAAAACACCGAGCGGTTGGCGTAATGGCCGAACCCAACCTGCAATCGGAAGGCCAATCGATACCCGGAACCTTGAAGGTGGAAGAGAACACGTCACAACAAGTTCCACTTTGTCATATGAAGTACAACAACTATAAAGTACGTGCTTCAATGTGTCTCTCCGATCGCCTTGCGGTTCCGGTCACCTGCGCGCTGGATACGGGGGCCGGCCCAAACGTCCTGAACTCCCGCGTCATCTCTGAGGCGATACTTTGGAACTTGAGCCGACCTCCTGACAACAACCCGCTGGTGGACGCAAATGAGCGCCCATTAAACCTTCGAGGTATGCTCACCACTGTGGTGCAGATAGGACACCTCAAGGTAAGACTGCAATTCTTTGTTGTCGACCGTTTGCCGACAGAATGCCTACTAGGTACGAACTTCATTGACAGACATGTCAAATCAATCCTTCCTGGTTCCCATACCGTCGCCCTACGTCAGGGGGGACGAATTGCCATTTTAGGTAATATGGAAACCAAACGGGGGTGGTTCGTCAACCCGAAGAAGACGACATCCACCGAAACGGTCTATAACAAAGTGCACATTACCAAACAGGTTCTTATCCCGCCAATGCACCAAATATTGGTACCGGTGTCATGTGCGACCCCGGGCTGGTCATAATACAAAACCATCCGAGGTTAGCACATCGACCCCTCACCTTGATGGCCAACGGGATTGTCGACAACATCCCAAATCAACCCTTTAAGGTGTGTCTCAGTAACTTCAGCAGTCACGACGTGAAGTTGCCGAAAAGTACCAATGTTGGCATCGCACTACCGGCACCACAAGGGGTCTTCACCGTAGCTCACACTGATCTCGGCGAGGTCGCCTTCGATAAGGAAGGTGGGTGCGCCAATACGTCCACAACCACAAAGGTATCGATAAATACCAACTTGGAATCAAAGCTAACCGATAAGGCATCGGTAGACAAAGAAAAGGAACCTGACCCTGACAGGCAATGGCAAGATACAGTCCAGATCGGTGAAGAAAACGGCGAACTGCGGGGCCGTATTCTCGACCTTCTGGAGAAGTTTGAAACTATGTGGTCACGCCATCTGGGCCAAATGAAGGCCACACAGCATCTCATCGAGCTCCGCCCTGACTCGAAGCTCATTTATCAGCAACCATACTGTGCAGGTCCGAAGGCGGGAGAAGTAGAACTCAAAGAAGTGGAGCGAATGCTCCAAGAAGGTGTAATTGAACCACCCAACTCAGATTGGGCTAGTCCCGTGGTTCTGGTTCAGAAGAAAGGGGATAACCGTATGAGGTTTTGCGTGGACTACAGGAGGTTCAATAGCGTGACCATCAGGGATTCGTACCCGATACCTAGAATGGATGAGTGCATCGACTCCTTGGGAGATGCGCAGATATTTACCGCGTTGGATGCCAATTGTGGTTATTGGCAGGTACCTGTAGGTGAGGAAGATCGAGACAAAACGACCTTTACGTGCCATTCAGGTTTGTTTCCTTCATGCGGATGCCATACGGGTTGCACAATGCTCCAGCCACCTTTCAAAGGGCGCTGGAAATCATCCTTTCGAAGGTTAAATGGACAACCGCCTCGGTATACATCGATGATATAGTCATCTATTCCAGTTCGGTAGAAAAGCACTTTGCACACGTACGCACCGTACTAACCCTCCTAGCTAAGGCGGGGGTGACGCTGAAGCCACGCAAATGCGTCTTCTTTACCAGAATGGTTGAATACTTGGGCCACATTATAGGCCCTGGTACCCTAGAGGTTGCGCCGAGCAACATTAGAGCCGTACAGGAGGTCAAGTTGCCACGATCCCAGACAGACTTACGATCCTTTATAGGTTTATGTAACGTCTATCGTCGCTTCGTGAAGGGATTCGCGAAAATAGCGGCTCCCCTCAACAAAAAGCTCCAGAAAGGTGAACCTGAACGGTTTGAGAATCTATCGAACGACGAAATGGATACCTTTGAGGAATTGAAACGATCGCTGGTGTCGCCTCCAATCTTAGCGTTACCGAAAACAGGTCTGCAGTACACGCTAGATGCAGATGCATCCCATGCCCAAATCGGTTGTTGTCTCTTGCAGGAGCGTCACAACGGAGAAAAACTACCTATAGGACACTGGAGACGCTCTATGAACGAGGCGGAACAGAACTACACGATAACCGAGAAGGAATGTCTAGCAGTAGTGTGGAGCATGTTGATGCTCCGTCCACACCTTTATAGTTAGCGCTTTACATTGCGCAAGGACCACGACGCCTTAAGATGGATCCTCGGACTCTCAGATGCGTCTGGTAGAGTTGCCCGTTGGAGGTTGAGACTGTCGGAGTTTGAATACGACGTACAGTACCGTCCAGGTATCAAGCACAACATAGCTGATGATATTTCACGCTTAAAAACCTCAGGGTTAGAGACGGGACCGGTGGACGATGATATCACTTGTTTTTTGGTGTCATCAAACCAAAATGGTACCGGCGAACACCTAGAAGGATGTTGGGACATACCTGAAGAAGGTGCCTTGCGGAACACCGACATGGCAACGCAGATATTGACCCTAGAGGAAACGAACGTCATGCCCGTTACCCGAGAGCAATTTCTACGAGAACAGGCCCAAGATGCTTACTGCAGAACCCTGGCTGACCAAATTGGTTCCAAAGGATCACCATTTGATGTGGACCTCAATGGGTACATCTTGAGAAGATCAACCTTGGATGGTAGCCTTCAAAAGGTGGTTCCGAAGGCGCTGCGCCCGAGAGTCTTGTATCTCGCGCAATACCCGCGACTATCGGGACACCCCGGTGCCACCAGGATGTAATATACCTTGAGGAAACAGTTCTATTTGCCTCATATGGCCCAGGATGTCTATATCTTTGTAGGTCAATGGGAATCCTGCGTTCGTTCCCGCGGTGGTATTCGAAAGCATCGAAAGTACCTCAAGCTGTTTCCAGCAGCGGGTTCACTGGAGTTTGTTTGTGTAGACCTTGTAGGACCACTTTCCAAGACCAAGAATGGGTATCACACGTTCTGGTGATCACCGACAGGTTCTCGAAGCTCACGAGAGCGATACCTTTAAAGGAGACGAAGTCAACAACGCTGGCAATCGCGTTCCTCAACAATTGGGTCTACCCGTACGGTGCACTACTGTACCTACTTACCGATAATGGTTAAAACCTGGCATCGAAGTTCTTCGAAGCAGTCTGTAACCTCTTGGGTTTCAAGCACTATTTCACTACTGCCTACCACCCGCAGACGAACGGACAGGTCGAGCGCTTTAACTTCACATTGGTATCAAGGCTACGACACTACACGGAAGAGCACTAAACCGGGTGGGATGAGCTGGTGCAACCGCTCACCTACTCCTGTAACCTTCAGGTACACCGGTCAACGCAGACCACTCCCTTCGATTTGGTTCTTTCGCGCCACCCCCCAGGTATTGTAGTGCAGGGAGATCATACCACCAGCACTGCAGCTGGCGCACTGACCCCTGCCCAGGTCAAGCCAAATACCCTTGTGAGGTTGAGGAGGGCTCTCAAACATGCAGAGAGCCGTCTCACTGCAGCGCAGAAGCGGTACAAGGCCGACTACGGCCGTAGGGTAACCAACGTGGTCTCTGTATCCTCGGGAAAATATGTCTACATAGACAACCCACCTTCAGGTTGAAGACCACGACCGAGTGATGAAGCAGAAAATGAAGCTTTTAATAGAGATATGAATTCGAAGCTTCTATCCCAATCAGTGGGACCTTATAAGGTATTGAACGCATCAGACCACACTGTTACTGTTGACCAAGATGGAATACCGAATACGATATCAATTGACCGTATTACGGTAGCACCTGAAACCGTTCAACATCGCATTGAGGCAGGCACCTCAGCCCGAGAGCCCAGAGCGATAGCCCTGGGCACTCGACCCTCGCAGGACCCCACCCAAATTGGGGCGGAAATGGAACCTCAAACGGTAACAGCGGGAGCTCCCGACCCGGCTCCCACACACGAAGTTCCCAACTCGGAGCATATGAACCCTCGAGGTGGCGTTCCCCCGAACGATCAGGACCAAACCTCAGAGGAATTTCCAGTTGACCATCTTGTGAAACACACGCGAACCTACAATCGTCTGAATTACACCGTCAGATGGTACGGCTGGGGCTCAGAAGGGGACACCCTCGAACCCCCAGCCGCAATACCCCCACACTTCCGTATCAGGTTTTGGCGCCGATGCAAGGAGCCGATGCCTGCAAACGGCTAACCTTAGACCTTCGTGGTACTCAGGCCTAAGGAAGGGGAAGGAGAGACGTCGTTTTCCGCAGAAGGTGGACGCATATGCGTATCAGACTACCTACAACGGAGGACACGAAAGAACAACCGAATGGAACAGTAGACGAGACATGAAGGGACAGCAATTTACTTGAAGAAGGACCTGTCGGTTTAGGAGCAACGGAATCAGGAATACCCGTGTTATTGACTACCCACGGAGGAAAACATGAAGAAATGCTAGGAGCCATCGACCTAAGAGGTAGTGAAGGAGCGGTAGCCCCGCCACTGGGGAGAGGAGTCGAAACCAAAAGAGGATGAACGAAAGGAACCGCCGGAGCAGGTTGCAAAACCGCACGGTTCAAGTTGGAACCTAGAAGGGGATCTGTAAAAGAAAAGGATCTGATGGCGCAGAAGCAGAGACACTTGCCAGATTGGCAACCTGGCGGTTGGCCAGTTGGTACATGTCCAAATGGAACTGGTTCCGCAACTCCCCAAGTCGGTTAAGCGCCTTCATGTACTGCGCCTGGCGCGGCAGCAAACCTTCAGGGAGCGTTAATGCAGCAACCACGGAGGTAGGCCCAGCCCTCTGAAAGTTGGTGACGCAAGACTGACGAATTCGAGCCAGAAGACCGACCACGGCCGGAGAATCCATCAAAGGTTGAGGCAGAGAACGAGCAATACCCACCAACAGAGGTCGAACCGGACCAGACACCCGCGAGGAGCTCGGTTGAGTAGGAGTCACAGCCGTAGGGATACGCGACTTTCGACCTTGAGGTAACGGCTCGGACGGGAAGGGACCAGCATAAGGATCAACTGGTGTCTCCACAGTACCGTGATAAGGCTCAGGGCTCGCGGGAGCTCCATAAACAGGAGGCTCCCCGGGATAATATTGGGCGTGGAGAGACACAATTGTAGTATTCTACTATGTAGGGGAATCCGATATGTTGGTTTTTCGCGAAGTCGCGGTTGGAACTCATAAGTGAGTGATGTCATCAAACTTGTGATATGAAACGGCACACCGCGTAGGATGCCAGGAGGCAGGGTACATTAGTGAAACACGTGGTATCACGAATGGTATGGCTTGCAACGGCGCATGTAGTGGCGATCCACGTGGCTGGTTTTACTACCCTTTGTAGCTAGACGTCCATTAGGGACCATACCCATATATTGGTTTGGCTAAGTGGCTGACCACTGTGTTTTGTTTATATATTTATTTGGGCACTCACCCTGGCACACAGAATATAGTGCACCAGAGGTGAGCGCCGACTCCAAGTAAAGGAGACCACATGGGCATCATGACTATTCTGTTCCTCGCTTAGGATTCCTTAACCGGAGATCCGGACGAGCTATAATAGATATTCAGCCCCCAACCACTTCACGAGCCGTATCGTACCTACGTTCCCTCAACGTTTTACAGCTGCACTGTTCAACCTCGCTGGTGAGTAGTGGCCTTACACCCCACTTCCAGCTCGCTGGTGTTGTAGCTCTACCACCCCTTTTACTTCGCTGGAAGCGACCCATCGGCAGTCCGAACGCTGTCGCAGGTGTCTGCTCTCTCCGTTAGAGCGGATACTACAACAATCTCCCAAGTTGCGGGATCGAAAGCCTCCCAACCTTGATGGGAATCCCAATGGTAATTCTTGCTCTGCTCGAGATACGAGTCCAAATCCTTCACGGTATAATCGGTCCCCTGAACGATGTTCTTGTAACCAAATCGGAGAATATCCTGGACAACCCTCGGAGATATGAAGAAGATGTGACCTACAGGTTGAACACCATGTCGGTATATGTCAGAGTCGGGATTACGACAATCCCAATCGATACCGTAACGGGCGGCCTCCAGAGCCAGGATGGCAACCAACACGGTCCACTTCGAGAGGGCAATTGACCAAATGAGGTAATACCGTTCAAGGTTACGGGAGATCTGACTCCCGAAGTTCGCCAAAACCGGCGGAGTGAGCACGCTCAGCGACAACGGAACCTCATAGGACTCCCACCAATCTGGTCGAAGCACGTCCCAATCGCGTTTACCCTTCGTAGGTTGTGAGAAGTGCTCGACGTTATGAAACATATGCATAACGCGAGTGTTAGAGTTGCGAGTGCAAACGCGACTCTCCGTCGCTGCATCCTCGCCCCACCTACTACGGTCAGCCCAATTGATAGTGGTGAAAGGCCGATTCAGGGAAACCAAGTCAAATGAAACCGGAAGGTAAGTCTCCGGAATAGACGGGTACTGGCACACTTGCGCCATCAATCGAAGGTAATAATCCAGCTCCGGTTCGATTCCCACATCCGGCAAGTCGCTCGGATATATCGGCGGGATGAAATACCTCAAAGTTTTATGACGTTGCCGACTCTGGAAACATTCCAGTCGACCCTGACGAGGTTGAGACTCTTGGTCCCGTTTCTTCAAGAGCAAGGGAACGGAGCGAAGGCGCTCGCAGTCCCCACGGGACAAACCCAAGTAGGTATCCAATTGTGGTCTGGTAAGAGCTGCCGGAAACGACGAATTACCCACTGCCACAGGCCAATCGTGCTTCAACAGGTCATTGTTCGTCACCTGGTCGAAGGTAATACCAAAAGGTCCATACTGACTCGTCGTCCGGTTCGCCGCACCGAACGCGAGATTGTGAGCCCAATTGGTTGGGGTCGTCGAAGGAAGTCCACCACTGCGTTAGTACGGGTCAGCCGGAGTCCCAGGGCAGAACTCAGTCGCAGGGACAGGCTTACTGCGAAACCGAATGTTGGTAGGTGTTCGCGAAGTCAAGCGAGGTGCCCTCTTGGTAATACCACCGCTTCCACGGCCACGAGATGGGCCGCTACCTGACATGTTTGGGAAGGCCGTAGCTCGACCCGACGAACGAGGTGATGACTCGACCTCCATTGCTGCGGTGAACAACAGCGGGTATTCATCCTTCTGAAATAGAGCCTCCTCGGTCCGTTCTGAGGAGACGGCCAACGGATCCAACCTTTCCGGTAGTACCGAAACTGACCTTTCGGGTACAAAAGTGGCCGGCGTGCGATCGCAAGTGGTTCCAGACCTTTTAGGTATCGTGGAGCGGGACCAATCCGACCTTAAAGGCATAACTGCAGGGGTATCAATCCCCTCGGAATCGCCGACTTCTTCAACCTCAATGGTAACCGGCATCTCACGTCTCTCGAGCGCTGGTGCTTTTTGTAGGGACAACCCACCCCTTCGAGGTATCGGTGACGAATCCACGATGCGGCGCGAGGTGCATTGACGTGGCACCGAATGGGTTCGAACGCTTGCGTGGAAGCGGCGCGATCCTGTCATCGCCTTGAAGGTAAACCGGAATGCAAAACCGGAAAAAGGTCGCGCAATTACCGACGGGGCCGCTCAACACCAATAAGGTCTCAAAACAGGAAGCTTCCACCACGGTCCCAGGCCAACACCTCAATGGTTGTATCGACGCAGGCTCAGGCCCCACCGGGCGCCACGAGTCATTCCTGACAGGTTAGACGAAACCCGAAAGGTCGAGAAGCCGGAAAATGGTCAGGGAATGCCGGACAGCACGGTTACGGTCGCGACGCCGCCAATTAAGGGCAGCAATACCTGAAGGGTTGTCACTTCGTGGGAATGACCAGGCGGGATGGCGCGCGCAGGGACCTAGGAGGTAACTGAAGTTTGAGTAACCGGGAAGGGTGAGACACCAACTTGGGTAGACAGCTGTAGAGCAACGCCCAGTTAGGGGATACTTGAAGATGCAACTCATAGAATGAGGATTGAACCCTCCGAGGGTTATGACTATGATCCCCTCTAAGGTGTGCCGAGGTGGCACTGTTTTCTGGATAGAGTTCGCCTATGAAGTGAAGATTCGGATGGCCCATGGTTGGATTGGCCCCGTGATACACGTGGCTTAATTCTGGCACCGATTTTCGGATATTTGTTAGAACGTTGGACATTTGGGCTCTGACAGTGGGATCTCCACGTGTATGGCCCTTAGCAGGTGTGCACTACTGTAATTAGTAGAGTTTAGTTAGTGGGCCCTACTTAGGGAGGCGAGATCTGACAGTCCGAAGCTCAGAGTATATGGTAGCCAAGGTTGGTCTTCGATACCTTTAGAGGTTCTTCGTCGCCATCGTTTCGGCCTTACAACCCGGAACGGGCTCTGGTTAGCAACGCCTGCGTAGGGACACGACTCCATTTGGAGAGTGCCCACGTTTGGGTTCCGTGCAACCACCCCCTTGGGACCGCTCAGACGACCTGTGTGCATGATACCCCGTGGGGGTTCTGCTTACTTGTTGCGTGCTTTTTGTGTTTCCTTTCGAGGACAGGTTTTCGCCCCTGTGTTGGGTTTTTTTTGTTGTTTCGCCCCTTTTCTGGTTCGCGGGTCCGGTGCTTGTTAGTGCCCGACCCTCGCCCCGTTTTTCCTCTTCGCCGGATTTTCCCCCATTCTTTGGGATACCCATACCCATTCCCAACCCAACGGTTTCTACCCGTCACCTCCGTCGGTACTGCCGGAATTCCCCGTGGGAGTTACACCCCACACTACGGGTGGAACGGAGGGCTCTGTCTCTGAGTCTGCCTCCCCCAGGGAGCAAGGCTTCGAACACCTTGAGAGCACTTCCCGTCGCTGGGTTTTGCTCCACAAGTGGTCTCCCGACTTAGAATCCATTCTCGGACTTTTGGGTTGGTCATCCACGTGTTGGAATATCTCTTGGAAGAGGAAGCACCGTCGTGAAGATTTGTTGTAATGGTCCCCTTTGGAAAGGGTGGAATTGGTTTTTATTTTTTGTTTTGTGTTACGTCATTTGTTCTCCGGGAATTTCGTGATCGAATTTCATCGTTACCCCGAATCGTCGGTGTCGTGTCTGCAGCATGTCGCCGCCTAGCCGTGGTTCCAGGACTGGATCGAACCGTCAAGCGGATTCAGTGCCCCCGGCCCCGCCTAGGTCGAGGAGCTCAATTCCCGAAGATCGGAACGATTCCGGTATCGATCCGGACACTCGGAAAGCACTCTCAGTGGTTTCAGGTCCTCGAGAGGTCGTGGCTGTGGGCCCAGCTCCAGTTATGGGGACCCCGTCAGCAGCACCCCGAAGTCGGGCCGACCCTGAATTACAGCGCCTAGAGACTCGAATCGATATCGCCAACGCGGCTCACGTCGAGCTCCTTCAGGAGGTTACTACCCTCCGCCGCAAGGTGGAGGACGCCCAGGTGCGGGGAGTCGCCGATGACCTTCGTACCCTGAGGAGGGATGTGAACTCCCTTTTGGAAAGCGTTGGTACCCCTGGGGTCTTTATCCAGGAGTACCGGAGCCTTGTGGAGGAACACCGCGTGCAAGCGGAACGCTTCCGAGCTCGGCTCGACACCCTCGAGGCCATTATCCGTATGGACGGAGACACAGAAGCCTCGAAGGATAAACCCGACGTTTCGGAAAACGAAGAACACCGCTCCGCTAAACGGGACCGCCGCAAGTCCAAGAAGAGGGTTCACCTCCAAGAGGATTTATCGGATTCCGATCCCAATCGCTCGTCATCGAGTTTGTCCTCCGAATCTTCGGATAGTGAAGATGGGCGCCGGTCATCCCGGGCGACTCGGTCGAAGGCTACTTACACCTCTCAAGGGCCAATCCGTACCCGGAAGAACGGTAGGAAACACCTTGGATTAAGGGAGCTGAACCCGACGAATCCTCTCTATCGGAAGCTGCTATCGTACCGCTATTACCGGTTGGATAACCCTTCGGGAAATCGAACATCCCGCGGAACGGGTAAGGTCAAGGACTACATCAAAAGACTGAGCAGTACCCTACAGAAGAGGGAGTTCACAGGAACAGACCCAATTCTGGTGCTCGATTTCCTTGCGAGGTTCGTCCTGGAGGCTGACATCCTCGGTATGAGTGAAGCGCAAGCGTATCTTGCATTACCCTATTTCTTAAAGGGGATGGCTGGAGACCAGTTCAACTGCGTCCGTGGATCATCCCGAGCCTCGGAAGGGGGAGTCACGTGCTGGCCCGAAGCGGTGCAGTACCTCTTGAGGTCATACGCTACTGGAAATGCGATTCAGGAAGCAATCCTTGCATTAAGGGATACGCCGCAGAAGCCGATGGAAACCGAAACGGTGTATTCAACTCGCTTGGATAAAGCGTTTCACCGATGCGGGAATGTATTCTTCGCCTACGAGAGATGCACCATGTTTGTGGATGGTTTGGACCCCTCGATATGGGCATTGGTTGCCCGACATCGGGAAGAGAAGCGCAAGCTGACCTACTTGGAACTGGTTCAGTACGCCCAGGCTGAGGGGGATACTCTCCGTGCCCGGCAGAACCGAAAGAGTCGGCCGACACGTGCACTCCTCGCCGGTGGAAGTAACTCGTCTTTGTCACTCGCAGGAGGCCCTGCCCCTGTGGGGGTCAATGATAACATTCACTTCATGGGAAGTAACCCCGAATCTATGGGTACGTCTGAGTTGCCGTCGACATCCGCTCCGACTACGGATGAAGACCATGCGCTCTATACCCAAGGACGGAGGGTGCCAGCCGCATCGCTACCTTTTGCGAATACCGCTGCTCGGTTCTCTCGCCCCGGATGGAGGGATACAGCACTACGTCGCGTGGATTCACGTCCACAACCGAACCCGGCAGAGCTGATTTGCTATTTGTGTTACCTCCGTGGTCACAAAGCACCAGACTGCACATTTCCCCTGCGGGAGGGTTCACGAATTATCGCTCAGTACGAGGCTCTGACCCCTGAGGAGAAAGCTCGAGTCCCGAGTAGGTCCTATGAGGAACAAAGGATACTCCGAGCTCACCTTGCTGACAGGGATACAGAACTTGTACCCGCGAACGGGGAACAACCGGTCCCCTTCGAGGCAGCTGCACCGAATTCGGTGGGGTCCGCTTCGAAAATCTAAACTTGGGAGTCTCCCCTGCGGGAGGGGCGTCTTCTAAGCCGGAGTTGAAGACGCCCGAGGCGCTCCAGCTTCGCTCCCCAGCTGTGACTATCCTTTCAAGGAGAACGGCTGACACCGACGTTAACTCGGGATACTTTAGTGTCCTCCGTCGCCCGTGGATGCGGTCCCGTAATCTCCGTATTCCGGATCGAGTTATGGTAATGGCCAAGCGGAATTATAAAGTATTCGCCGACTTCGGCCTGTCCAACCAGTTATGGTTCGTCAAATATCTGTCCTGGATACAGGAGCCGCTCCTAACTTAATTCATGTTGAATTGTTACCCCCGCTGCTCCGGGTTCAAGTTCGTACCGGTCCACGTTTGGATATCGCCGATGCGAACAACAACCCGCTACGGACACTGGGTACAATTTCCCTCATGGTGAGGTTAGGCTCCTATCTCGTTCAGCTAGAGTTTATTGTATGCAAGTCACTTGCAGCACCAGTCATACTGGGTTGTGACTTTTGCGACCGCTTCGTAGAAGCCATCCGTCCTCGGAATAGAACTGTGGAACTCGAAGACGGGTCTACGATTTCAATCGTTCGTAAACCCTTACAGGGAGCAGCGCGAACACGCGTTCCTCTCCCTGTCGCGCAGGAATCTGTGAAGAAGGACCCGGTGTCTACACGGGTAAAAGTTGCGAAGTCAGTGGCTATCCCGCCAGAAACCCAGGTTTCGGTCACAGTTGTTACCAAGCAAATTGGTGTGCATGTGGTACAACCGAACCCGTCTCTGTATACGCGGCGTCAACTCGCCCTTGCGAATGGAATTGTCTCCGTGGAACCGGATAAACCTTTCAAGGTTTTGGTAGCCAACTTTGGGAAGACAACGCAGCATTTGGTCAAACACCAGATCCTGGGTTCTGTTCTTCCACACCCGCATGCAGTCGTACCTACAAAGATCTCTATCGCAGAGGTCCTTGGTGTGGCGGACCCTAAGGAGGGGGAGGACACTGCCGAAACCGCGAAAGACGGTGAGCATACGACTGCAGCTCCACACGCTGAACACTTTAAACCTCAGGAGGTTACCGCCCCTATCACAGGAGCAGACCAGACGGATCCTGTTCAGGAATTGGAGAAATGGGATCTCAACCATGTACCCGCATCTCATCGGGAGAAGCTGAGGCACATGCTTCGTGAATTCACCCCCATGTGGGATGGTTCCCTTGGAACTATTGGGATTACAGAACACCGCATCGACTTGTTACCGAACACTCGGCATATTGCCCAACACCCTTACAGGGCTGGACCGAAAGCTCTGGAAGAGGAGAAATCTCAGGTGGAGAAGATGCTTAAAGCGGGCGTAATTGAACCTGCCCAGTCCGCTTGGGCCTCACCCGTGGTGTTAGTTCCGAAACCGGATGGATCGTGGCGTTTCTGCATCGATTACAGATGCCTGAACGAGGTAACCATTAAGAATGTGTACCCGATCCCTCGGATGGACGAATACATCGACTCCCTTGGGAGCGCTACTGTTTTCTCTACCCTCGACGCCAATTCGGGCTACTGGCAAGTCCCTATTAGGGAGGAAGATCGAGACAAAACGGCGTTCGTGTGTCATCAAGGACTTTTCCGATTCCGGAGGATGCCTTTTGGGTTGACAAATGCCCCCGCAACCTTTCAACGGGCAATAGACATTCTGTTGGCTCCCTTCAAGTGGAGGACGTGTCTAGTGTATTTAGACGACATTATTGTCTTCTTCAAAAACCTGGATGACCACCTCGAACACGTCAGGGACGAAATGAAGATACTCCGCGACGCGGGAATCACCTTGAAACTCAAGAAGTGCGAGTTTTTCACCGATTCGGTTAAGTATCTGGGTCATATCGTCCGTCCCGGACAGCTTTCAATCGATGAAGTGCGAGTGAAATCCTTGAAGGAAGCAAAACACCCGAAAACTCAAACGGAGTTGCGATCCTTCCTAGGTCTGTGTAACGTGTATCGCCGATTCGTCCCGAACTTTGCGGATATTGCCACCCCCCTCAACAGGCTCCTGACGAAGGGACAACCAGTTGAACTGGAACCTTTTGGCGACGCGGAAGCGTCTGCCTTCACGGCACTGGTGAATGCCGTAACATCACCGCCAATCTTGGCTCTACCCAATCCTGGGCCCCCTTACGAAGTGGACACCGATGCTAGTGCAAACCAAGTAGGGTGTGCACTGTTCCAATCCTCTGAGGATGGCGAAGGTCACCCTATTGGGTACTGGTCTCGTTCCCTGAATGTCCATGAAAGGAACTACTCGGTCTGCTAGAAAGAATGTTTAGCCGTTGTGTGGGCCTTAGCTGCACTTCGCCCCTATCTGATGGGTACTCGTTTCAAAGTCCATACGGACCACGCATGCTTGCGTTGGCTCCTGGAGATCTCCGAACCCTCGGGCCGCCTTTTGCGCTGGCGTCTCCGACTGTCGGAATTCGACTTTGAGATCCTGTACAAGAAAGGGAAGCTGAACACTCAGGCTGATGCACTATCCCGCTTGGGAACCACAGCGGAAACGGAACCCTACGAGGACGATGACATCCCATGTTTTATGGTATCGGACCTCGAGGGAGGAGCTCAACCGCTGACGGATGATGTTTGTGACGATATACTCGTCAACGAGAGTCTGGATTCGCCGACCGGCTCTTTTATACCTATCTCTCCAGAGGAGATGATACGCGAGCAACAGCTCGACCCATTCTGTACACGGATTCGGGCTCGCCTCAACGGAGGATTTCAGTTACCTTTCGAGGACGACGATCAGGGTTTCCTAATCAGGACCGTTGGACCTCGCCCGAGGATAGTGGTGCCGCACACCGTACAACAGAGGGTATTACACCTCACTCACTATGTGAAGGTTGGCGCCCACCCCGGGGGAAGAAAACTGTACCTCACGTTGAGAAGGGACTTTTACTGGCCGTAAATGGCATTCGATTGTTACGCCGTCATACGAGCCTGCGCCAATTGCGCCAAGAATGACGTCAAACTTCGGAAGCACTCTAAGAAGTTGACGCTGTTCCCGGCACGGGCTCCACTCGAATTCATGGCCATAGACATCCTAGGGGAGTTTATCAGGACGCCCCGAGGTCATCGGTATCTGCTTGTCATTTCTGACAGATTCTCTAAGCTAACGAGAACTGTGCCGCTGAAGCGGATCACCGCCGCTACCGTCGCGCAAGCGTTCGTGACCCATTGGGTGTTCGTATATGGACCGCCGGTGCAGTTTTTATCCGACAACGGAGGGCAATTCGCATTAAAGTTCTTTCAGGATGTATGTCAAATCCTTGATGTAAGGAATTTATTTGTTACTACGTATCACCCTCAGGGGAATGGCCAGGTGGAGAGGTTTAACCGCACGATACTCAACGCTTTGAGATCGTATGTTGCGGATCACCCCAAAAATTGGGACTTGTACACAGACGCTATCACGTATGCATACAACACCCAGGTACATCGGGTTACATCGTTATCCCCATTCGAACTGGTACTGTCGAGGACACCGCCGCCGGTCGCCATCGAGGCTCAACCGACGCTGTCGACGTACTCATCACCGGGATTGTACCGAGAAGCCTGGAAGGAGTGGCTTACGAAGATGGTGCCGATAGCCCGGAAAGCAATGGACAAAGTTCAACGCGCCTACAAGAAGGACTTTGACAATCGGGTTCGCAAACCTCTACCTCAGGTGGAGCCCGACGACTTCGTTTTCCTTCGAAAGGAATACTACACTCCTGAAAAGGAACGTAGGCAAAAGCTTTCGCCAATTGTGAACGGACCCTATCGTGTGGTTTCTGTAGACCCGGACACAGTGGTATCGGATATCGCTAACCGCCACGAACGGATCTCCAGGGACCGCATCACACGAGCGCCCAACCCAAATGTGAAAGTGGTGTCGGCACCAACGCCCTCCATAGGGGATGATTCAACGGAAGTTAACCCGTCAGGCGGAGATTCGAACACCCGCCCCGTTATACTTCCGCACCCGGAACGTGGTTTAACCGACCTACCGGAAACTTCGGATACTCCCGAACCTGGGCCCGCTCCCTCAAGGGCCCAGTCAACGAACTCTTACAGAGTTACTCCCCCACCGGAGGTAATCAAGCCTCCTGGCTCTCCGCCTAAGGAGGGGGAGGAGGACTTAGTTCCTTCGCAGGACGATGTTTCGGCGTCAGCCAGTCGCCCTAACAGGGAATCTAGTTCTCACAGTGAGACAGCGAGCCCGACCGAGCCGGCGACAGAGAAGTCACAACCCCAGCGTATGGGTAGCGACATTACCGCCGACCCAGCCGAGCACGACGTCAGAAAAGATAACGAAACCCCGCCTAGGGAGAGTCCTGTGGAGAACTCCGCACCCGGAACGCCTACAGAGCCGACGATCACCCGCCGCCGCGGACGAGACACTGAGGTGTCGCACACTCAAACCCCGCTTTATCGGGAACGAGCTGTGTCAGCGGACCCACACGGGGAAGATCTCGACGACGAGGTTGACCAAATTGGGCTCTCCGTTATGGAATGGGAATAGAAACTCCTATGGAGACACTGGAACCCTCAGGAGTGGGAAAGAAATGAGTGAGACCCGTCGGGGACAGCTCAGGAGAGTGCTAGCGCGTGTCAAAAGCGCCACCTCACATCCGCATATGCAGATTTTCCCGCACAAGGAACGGTCACCCCACACGGGGCGCCTGCGCATTTGTGTGGCACCCGTCGAATGGCACCGAGCCATTCAAATGGCTCTGACGACCAACCGTCGCGCAAACCGCCTCCGTCGCATGGCGCGTTTGACGGGAGCAACCTTCGTCCCCGTAGCTCGGGTTGACGTTGAAGTCTTACCCCCCTGAGGTTGGAGACGCTACTGCGTCGCGGTTTCTCAACCGTCACGGAATCTAAGAACACCGTTGCTATTGGGAAGATCTCATCTTTAAGAAGAACCCAAAACTGGGCCGTTTTGACTCCGTAGACAGAAGTTACAACGTAGCCCACAGGCCACTCGGCGCCGTTTGGACAAAGTGCTGAGACCCGCTCGCAACACGGAAAAGAACCCACCAGGGTGTGTCTAGACCCTACGTTGACACCCTCAAGGGAACTAGAGCGTTCCAAGATGGAAGAGAAGCCCGAACAGGGAAAAGTGTACCCGCAGGAATTCGTTATCGATTGCATCGTGCGTCACATCTACACCCCCGAGGGAAAAGCTCGCTACCAAGTCCGATGGTACGGATTCTCGCCTGATGAAGATACAGTGAAACCCATTGAGCACCTTCCGAGGTCTAAGGTTTTATCCTATCACCGACGCGCTTGGGTAACCTTGCCTCCAAGTCTGGATCGTGCCCAAGTCGGGTAAGCCACCACGGGAACTGGTGTGGATGGCACCTCGAAGTGAGGAAGATGTTGGACCTCTGAAGAGGAATTGAGGAGAGTATCCCGAAGACCACGTATTGAGAGGGAATGTCTACTGGCCCTCGGCCTAGCGCCGTTAACCGGGGAACACAGCACCGGTTATCGGGACAGTTTATGATGAAAAAGGAAAAGAAGACCCACGAAGTGGAGAAGAAGATTAAGAAGAAGATTGGACCCTAGGAAGGGAAGAAGATGAAGACGAAGATAAAGAAGATCTTAAGAAGGAATGAAGAAGATGAAGTAGAAGTTAAGATCCTAGGAAGGAAGAAGACAAGAAGTTATGCAAATATCAGAAGTTTACTATTGTCGCCAAGCTATGGACTCTACAATTGCCCGAAAGCGGAACTACGGAAAGCCCGAGGAGGGACCTGCCCCATCGTTGGGATTCTGACCCTGATGGTACGCCGAGGCGAAAGCCAACATCTGGCTCACATCCGTCATACCCAGGGAATCGGAATGCCCGCGTTCACGAGGCATTGTCGCACACTATCCGCTTGCGGAGTGGCAACCGGCGCCTGCGCAAGGGTGTTCACACCCCACCCGGGGGGAGCAGATGGACCGCCACCGGATGCATTCGCCGCCGCAGCTGAGGTCGTCCCCACTGGTTGGAAGGGTGCAGATGGCTCCACAGGGAGTACTCCACTAGGAGCTGGCATGTCGTTATCCAACGCTGGATCGTCCAGGTCTACTGGAGGCTCGTACTCGTAATCGTCGGTATAAATGAACCCCGTCGGGTGTCCCACCGGCATCGGTCGAGGCGAGTCCATCAGCGCCCGTGCTTGCGCCGCGCTGATGCGAACCCCTTCGAAGGGATTGTAATAGACCTAGTTACCGAAGCCCGGATCGTACCGGCCAGGAGACTTGTCTCGCGCGGATCCTTCCCCTGCGGGCTGATTTTCCACTGGGACTCGATCCCATTGGGTGTTGTCGATCACGTCCAAGATTGGATACAGGTCATGCACGTTGCTGACCGAACCCAACGCTGGGACAAGGTCGATCGGACGCATGATGGTCCGTAGCATCGGAGGAATATACCAGATACGGAAATGGTCATGAGCATCCCAGAGGAGGTGCGCCGCTACGCGGGCTGCCCACTCGGCTGCAACGAGGGCCCAGTATCCCGAGTTCGGGTCGTGCATCAAACGAGAACCGATATAGTAGATGCACGGGGGAAGTTCAGCAAAGCACCCTCGGGGGACCTCGACCTTACTCCACCAAGCTGGAAGGGACACGAGTCGCCCAACCTTCGCCGTGTTACGGATACGCTCCAGTTCCACGTAAGGATACGGGACAAGGAGCCCGAAACGGGAGCGCGAGCGGCGCTCGAAGCGCACGCGTCGATCGAACCCATACTGGGTAAACTGCCGTTGAAGGTACCTGAATTCAGCCCGAAGGATGGGACGACTCCATTGGAGCATATCTTCTCGGAGAGGAAAACCCGGTCCGCGGAACTCGGCTTCGGGAAAGGCTGCCAGGTTATCCCCGTAGGAGACCTCACCGTACGTGCGGTAATAGGCGACATCGAACCCGTACTCTGGGGGAACCAGATGGTCAAAGCGTGACCTCTCCAATCGCTGGTAGGCCAGAGCTGCCATCGCTGCGCGCGCCTTGTCCAGGGACTCCCCGCGACCGCGGTATACATACTGAGGCTCTATGGCTACCCGCACCCTCCAATCGGGAGAACGTACAACCTCGACAGGTAGGCCACCCGGCAATAAGCCGTCCTCCTCGTAGGAGTCGATGAGCTCATCGTCGCGAACCGCTGTCGGATGGAACCACGGAGCGCGGGAATATATTACCGGATCGGTAAGGGGACTCCACCTTCGAAAGGATTCGTTTGAGATCCAACCTCTGGAGTTTGCTACCAAGGGCATCACATGAGGGGAGTTCCACGCCACCGCGTTAATGTCCAAATCCTCCTGAGGATGTCGGTTGCTCGCCGAGGCGGAAGGTTCGGTACCTGACGGAGCCGCATGCAAACCGGAGAAATATCCACCCTGCTGCGGAGCTTCGTTGTCCGCCGGCGCGGAGGCCGATGGCCCCGAGAGTGGGTTGAGGACGTATGGGTTCATTCCCTTGAGAGGGCTGGTTGAGACTGCTGTTGCGAGAAGTTGCTTATCGCCGAAAGTCGGAGGAGTAGAAGAAAGTTGTACCGATGTGCCGGTTTTGTGGCGATCCTCAGAAGTGGTGAAGGACCCCATTGGGAGAGAAGTATATATAGTGACCGGAAAGCGAGACACCCGCGGCTCGGAATGTTCTTCCTCGTCTTAAGGAGGGGGAGATGTAGAGCAACGCCCAGTTAGGGGATACTTGAAGATGCAACTCATAGAATGAGGATTGAACCCTCCGAGGGTTATGACTATGATCCCCTCTAAGGTGTGCCGAGGTGGCACTGTTTTCTGGTTAGAGTTCGCCTATGAATTGAAAATTCGGATGGCCCATGGTTGGATTGGCTCCGTGATACACGTGGCTTAATTTTGGCACCGATTTTCGGATATTTGTTAGAACGTTGGACTTTTGGGCCCTGACAGTGGGATCTCCACGTGTATGGCCCTGAGCAGGTGTGCATTACTGTAATTAGTAGAGTTTAGTTAGTGGGCCCTACTTAGGGAGGCGAGATCTGACAGTCCGAAGCTCAGAGTAAATGGTAGCCAAGGTTGGTCTTCGATACTTTTAGAGGTTCTTCGTCGCCATCGTTTCGGCCTTACAACCCGGAACGGGCTCTGGTTAGCAACGCCTGCGTAGGGACACGACTCCACTTGGAGAGTGCCCACGTTTGGGTTCCGTGCAACCACCCCCTTGGGACCGCTCAGACGACCTGTGTGCACGATACCCCGTGGGGGTTCTGCTTACTTGTTGCGTGCTTTTTGTGTTTCCTTTCGAGGACAGGTTTTCGCCCCTGTATTGGGTTTCTTTTGTTGTTTCGCCCCTTTTCTGGTTCTCGGGTCCGGTGCCTGTTAGTGCCCGACCCTCGCCCCGTTTTTTCTCTTCGCCGGATTTTCCCCCATTCTTTGGGATACCCATACCCATTCCCGACCCAACGGTTTCTACCCCTCACCTCCGTCGGTACTGCCGGAATCCCCCGTGGGAGTTACACCCCACACTACGGGTGGAACGAAGGGCTCTGTCTCTGAGTCTGCCTCCCTCAGGGAGCAAGGCTTCGAACACCTTGAGAGCACTTCCCGTCGCCGGGTTTTGCTCCACAACAGTGGGCTATGCGGAAGCAGAATCGCAAGCAAGAAGGGCCACTACCGAAAAGGTGTCCGCGAGCGTGCTAGTTACACTGCATCGCCCTCATGACAATCCTTACCTGAATAATTGTCGCTCAATTCGTGCGCCGACGTCGCCGCGCGCCCTCCCCAACCGATACTGGCGCCGAGTTTTGAACCTCAAGGGATCGCGCGTTGCGCACAGACACCACTCCGATGCCCACGCCGCTGTCGCTCGCTACAACTCTATGGTTTGATGAAAGGAGACACGGGGCGTGCCTCACGGGTAGGAAGGGAATCTGTCGTATAATGGCAGAAGGGCTGACCTTTGAGGTTGTCAATATACTACACTGACCTTGTAGGTGATGGATGCGAGGAATCATCGGCCATGCAGCTCCGGGCGAGCTACCATCTAGGTGTTGTCAGCCACGTGTAGTGTTGACATTTACCTTCTGGTTGAGTAATTGTTAGTAATTGTAATTGTAATTTTATTCATTTTAGTACAGTAGTGGAGTGGCCACCTGTCACTGTAGCCAGTGCTGGCCAGGTCTCTGACACTAGGTCAGAGACCGTGCCTTGCTGGCACCTTCCGGGTGATCTGGAGAGTGCAGTTCACTGCATATAGGGAACTGCACCTCCCCCATCCTTATCTGATAAAGACAGGCAGCATTTGGGTCACGACTATACCTTTTAGTTCATCGTTTCTCAACTACCACACAGGCTTTCCCGCGCGTCGACGCCTACCATCGTTCACCTACACGGTATAGGCTAGTTGCCCCACCGTTTGCCCCTGCGGGTTTTCACGCTGCCCTGTTACCATCGAGGTTTACTACGTCTACCTTCTAAGGTTGAGCGTCAACACGCTCTCTACGATTGAGCGTCACCCGGCTCCCGAGATAAGACAGTAGCATACCCCAAAGGTTATTGTACGACCGTTTTTGCACGGGACCTTCTTCGGCCCTCTTTTTCTCCTCCTCAAACCTCCGGCTTTCGAATTCTACCCTCTTCTTTTCAAAATTATTACGCTTTTCAGCCGCTATATATTCAGTCTCAGTGTGGGGGTCCTCTAACGCTACGCGCTTTGATTCAAACGCCATTCGACGCTCATCTCTGCTCTCTTGACGCGCAAGAAACGACAAACGCTCAGTCTCGGCTTCTTCGACCGCAGATATCGCCAGTCTCATCTTGGATGACGCTTGGGTGTGGCTCGTCTTTCTCTTCTTGGGCGTTTCTACAGCGTCTTCTCCACTTTCACCGCTCATTTATCTGTGCAAACCTCTAATTTTGATTGCCATATTCTGCACGCGTTGGCCAACTGCGAGAAGAGCAGCCTCCTTTTCGGCGGCTTTGGTCTTAGCTGCGGCCTTCTTCAGCTTGAAGTCAACGTTCTGGCTGACTAAGTCTTTTCAAAGCTGCTAAAGTTCACCAAGCTCTTCTTAACTGCCATAACCAGCTTTTTTTTCACGATCCTCATTACAAAACTTCCCATTCACTACAAAAAAGACGAGGGTCTGTACATGAGGCGCACAATGAGCACCTGCGATGTAGACATCTTTTACAAGCGCCAAATTAAGATTGGTCGTGAATTTGCGGCAAGGGGACCCAGGGCGGTTCGTATTGCGATTTAGTGAAGTCTTTGGAGTGTTTTTCTTGCCTGTGGACCGCACTGTACTTGGCCGGTGTGGAAGAGCGCTTGAGGGAGCCGGAGTCGGCGTTAGAGGTGCTACAGCTGTCGGTGGTGCAGCGTGGGGTGTATCAGGGACCACAACACCACCAGAGGAAGCTGGATGTATGAAGAGCGTATGTAGTTGGTTTGGTGAAGGCATGGTGTGGGTTGTGCCCTGGCTACCTAGGGTAGTGGTAGACGTGCTCGATCTACCGAAGAAGCACTTCGGGAAATCAATACGATTGCTCAAGTGTACGAAATCTTGTGGCCAATTTTCGTTTTTTTTTCGTACAACTCCAGCTTGTGTCATAATTGTGTTACGTGGCTGCGAAAACTAAATGAAACTGTTTTTGCGTAAATCATCTATTGCGGTGCTTTTTCTTCAAAAGTATGCAATTGATCAGCGGTTTTGGAATGATATCAGTGAGGTTGTGGTTCAGTATCAAACGGAGACTCAAGAAGCTCCAGATCTTCAGAAATGACCTCTTCAATGTCAAAGCTGCGCTCATCCACGATCCATGCTGAAGACGCCATGCGGGGCGAAGAGAAGTGGTCGGAGTAGAGGATAGAGAGAATGGTTTTTTTCTCTAGTTCCTCGAGCGCTATGCCAAAAAAGTCCAATCCGAACCTTCCACTTTAAACCGCCATTATCTATGCATAGTAACATCCAATTAATCTAGAAATCATGTCGTAGTAACTTTGAAACAACTAGGATTAAGGCAATGTATCTATCTCTACTTCAGAAAAAAGTACCTTTTGGAAAAAGTGAATTGCTACATATTTACGATGGACTC
This sequence comes from Agarophyton chilense, assembly GCA_030374765.1. Lineage (NCBI taxonomy): Eukaryota > Rhodophyta > Florideophyceae > Gracilariales > Gracilariaceae > Agarophyton > Agarophyton chilense. The sequence goes on from JARGXX010000129.1 coordinate 1,178,317, forward strand.
TGAGTTGCATTGACTTTCACTGACAATTCTATCTCACCAGTCTAGCTCTGCGTCAAGCACTCAAGATGGGGCCGACATCTTGGAAGCATTTGAAGACTTTCCTGATGTGTGCTTGTGTCTTCTGTAGTTCGTTGTAACATCCCGCCCGATTTTCTTACATTTGGAAGAAGTGTACAGTGGCAGTAATCCTGCTTCAACACTGGGAGAAGGATTAGCGAATGGCGGAGTGTCAACCTTGCGGCGTTTCTAGTTTGTCAAAAGATATTTCTACTAGTTTGGTAGGTCCATGCCTTTTGTTTCCACTGGAAGCAACAAAACGCCCTGTTCTTGTGTCGTTACATTGATCTATGGACATTTCTTTCTGTATTTTTTGCATCCCAGAAAATGATTCCGGTCGCCAAATTGCGCGAAAACGGGGGCGAGGACAGTTTGTTGCTCTTTCTTTGGATTTTGTGATGTTCAAACGGTGAGAAGGAAGTGAGTGCGACGATGTGAGATATAGGTGGGAGCTCGTTGAGTGGTGGAATAGGTAAACTAACAAGAGGTTCCCAACCCCGTATGGAGACACGTGGGATTTCGGTACACAACGCCGTACAACTGCTCCAAAAGGATATTTTTTCGATCCTCGCGAACTGTGGTGACAGTGGAACGTTGAGCCATGCTGCGTACTCTGCCAGCTGCTGGGATGTTGGGGGAGGTGGCCGAAAAGACAATCTTGAACGAGAAGTATGGACATACAAGGATACGAGCAATTATTCATGAAAAGCCAGGGCTAAAGTATGCCATAAACACTTGCGAGCACAGTCGATGGATTCTGTATCTTTTATGGACACGACTAAATAACTACACTAGTTCTCGACGCGGGAGCCAGAACTTACGCGTCCGGGGATAAAGGACCAAGTGAAAAACGAAAGTGTCCAGCTGGAGAGTACATTTGCGTTATTTTTGACGAACTTTACACGCGTTATGCATTCTTGCTCGGAAGCTCTCTCTTCGTGCTTCTTTATGTCTATTTTTCACACCAATAACAAAACGATATCTGAATGAGTTGACAATCACCATTCGTCATGACTTCGTGGTTTCCCAAGCATTGCTCTTGTGTCGGGGCGCAAATTGGAATTGTTCTGGAGTCTTTCCGAGCAGCATCTCTGTGATTCTTACCCAATCCTGGCTTTTCGGAGAACCTAGTAACGTTTCAAGTTCATCACGGCCACGAAAAAATGGCGCTCTATGGGACATAGTGAGTACTGTATCTGCACCGCCTTCAACGATACCTATAGGTACATAACGGTATAAGAAAGACAGCCACTCCAGCAGGAATCGGCGGGTCTTCTCTACCCCTCGCTCGTCAGCACCCCAGTGATCCAGGCCATAGCGCGTGAATTCTTTGTAAAGTTCAAGCCTTTCCGAGCTGCGTATGTCCCAGTCACGTCTTTCCTTAATCTCTGTAAACAGCCATGGTTTAATCAGTGCACCACGGGCGATCATAACAGTATCCACACCACATCCTTCATGTTTGCCGCCCTCGAAATAGGGAGTTGCATCTCGCCAATTGTACACATCGCCGTTTCCTAAAAGCGGAATACCAGAGCGCCGAGCAGCAGGGGCACATTCGTTTTCGATGTAAGTCCAGTCAGCAAGCTTAGAATACCGTTGTTTTCGAGTTCGACCGTGAACAGTTACCCAACTTGCCCCCACAGCAGCCAAATCCGGAATCAACTCGTGCGCATTTCGAGAGCGTAAAGAGACGCCCATACGCACCTTCACCCCAACTGGAATATCCACGACTCCGTTGATGCTCCACACCATTCTCTTAAACTTGTTCCGTCTCTGCATCAGACTACAGCCACCTCCCCTGTTAAAGACGATTTCAATCGGGCACCCCGCATTCAGTTCGACAAAATCGATTTCACACTTGTCTGCAATCAGCTCAGCTGCACGCGTGACCACTTCTACGTTGGATCCAGCGATTTGTACTCCAAACAGATCTTCACTCTTATGGCGCCTTAGCAGTGCCCACTCGCTACACTGACCCTTCAACAAGTTGACTGCAAGCGCCATTTCCCCGCAAGTGACGTCGGCACCAAGTCTTTTGCATACGCGACGGAACGGAAGATTTCCGACAGTGGTCAGTGGTGCAAGATATAACTTTTCGCGCATGTCAATCCCCTTCTTTGTGCGCGTCAAGCCAGCAACGCCCTCATGGGCGCCACTTTCGAACAGCTGCTCATTCCACGTAGGCAAGATTTTCTTGCTGCGCGGAAACTCGACCTGCCGCTTCCTTAGCTGCTTTCGCAGCTGGAAGTCCAGAAAATTGCGCTGATCTTCGCGCATCTCAAGACGCGCCGACAATTTACCATGCTCTGGCAACGCGACGAGAGCTGACTGGGATAGTCTATCAAAGAAAGCTGGCGAGTACAGGGCAACGCCCCGAGTATCTAACTGAAGAGTGCCATCCTCATTCCTTCGCGTTCGTAAAAGGTACTGCGGCTTGACAGGGGCGTCGAAGGTCACGAAGGAGCGGATGTCTTCCTCGCGATCTTCAAGTGGTGCATTGTGTTCGGGCTTATGGGCGCCATCGGGGGTGGCTTGTATGGATGGAAGTTTTGGCTGATGCGAGGGTCGAGGGCGCTTGCTCGACTTGAACTCGGGCTGTAGAGTGACGGTGCGTTTTCGCGATGAATTGGGCGGGGGTGGTGTGGCGAATTGCGCCGGGGGAGTTTGTTCTGCCCTTGAGAATGTGGACCCCATCTCTTCGTACTTGGCGGAAGATGGATCTGATCCCCAGACAACACTGTTGAGGAGTCCGAAGAGTTGGTGAGATGGCAGGATCCAGTTTCAGAACCGATTTTTTCAAAAGAGCATGCACATGCACCTCAACGCGTGAATGCCTATCACTGCTGCGTACTGTAGCTACGAAGGTAGTAGCTAGCTGAGGGAATTTTATCACTGGGACCTGATCTCGTCGCGTCTCTTGGTTTGGCGGTCATAGGGTCTTCTCTTCCCAATCACAGACCCATCCAATGCAATGGACGAAAATCCCGAACATTGACAATTGTGAGCGCTCCAAATGGTCACATACCCTTTCGAATGATTAAGTCGAAAACAAAAAAGCCAAAGTTTTGCCCATCACAGCGATGAGAAGGACAAAGCCATTGTTTCAAGAGGTTTGTTATAGTGCATCTGCTTTGCGAAACATGCGGTTGCCTCATGAGAAATTGTGTAGAATGAATCATAACAATAATTGGCGTGCAGCGCTCGGGTTGCAGACTGGACAAAACATCTTGTGATGAAGTAGATACAAGATATCACCCTTACATCCCGACCCAGCAAGTGAGCGCGGCATACTTTTTCCCGAAAACTTTACATGTGCTTTTTCCTCTGGAAGGAGCGGAAACCACGTCGTTGTGCAGGAAACGCTGCGATAAAAACCGGGCCCCTAACATATGGTTTTTTCACTGAAAGACCGGTGCCGTTTCCAGCATCAGCTGGGTTACACGAGCTACTGCAGGAAAACTTAAAGAGTACTTCCCCAGACAGGTTGAAACGGCCCAAAAAGCACTTCGAAATGCTTCAGTCGTTTATTAAGTATTTAGCCTCACACTTTGTAATACCAGTGCGTTTCAAAAACATAATATGTTATTATCCTTTCCCAAAACCGCGCCAAAAATGGCTGTAGAGATTGTTCACCGAATAAAACCTTTGTAGTCAGAAACGTTTCATAAACATATCTTTTATACCATATAGAGCTTCATTATGGCCCGTGTACCGCGTGTATCTTGCCAAAAACAGCTGCAAATTATTCGCTTGGACTAGGAAGGCATGATCCCAGCTACAATCGCAAAAAAACTGAAACGCGGCCCAAAAACTATAAGCAATGTTATAAAAAGACCTGTCTCGTATGGAATCAAGCGATCCCCGAGACGTCTCTCATTTCTTTCTAAAACCGAGATGCGTCGAATTCAGCGTCAGCTATTGTGTGATATGTCTTCAAATGTATCCACAGAATGCGCGCGCCTACCCACAATAGAAAAGAGATTTTCCGAAAGATTCTACAGCCTCGTGGACTATCTTGAGATCTAAATGTTACCGAGAGAAACGGAAACTGCTTCCATACTCTCGTGCCCAAAGATTTAGTGGTTGCATCCGACTGGCTCAATTCGTGATCGTCGGTCGTTAAGGACGTGTCTAAACAGGCGTGAACGATCAAGTCAAGGCATGAGTTAAAGCACAAACCAATTGCAAGAAGCGTCGACACAAGTCAAGGAGTTTGCTCACACACTTACTTGCCGTGCCGAGACACGCGAATTAAGTAGGAATGCGATCCCGAGACCGGAGCGCAATGCTTAAAAGGCGGCGCGCTGATAGGCAGTACACACTCTGCTCCGCCATCCACAACACCCCTGCCGTCGGAAGCGACTTTTCTGCATAGCATCCATCCTCTACACTTCCTCTAAGCTTCGTACGTCTTGTGGTCGCAATGGCTTCTTCCGCTGAGTATGCAACAATCCCGGTGGGCCATCAGCCCGGTACATTCAACCATCCGATGTCGACCGCGTCAAACAAGATGACCTACGTCATCGGCGCCGTTCTTCTGGTGTTGGGCACCGCTGTGGTTACTGCGCATGTGACTAGCAATGAGCACAGATTCGGCGTTGCTCGTGTGATGAACGTTGGACGTGAAGCTAAAGGCGTTCGTTTGCACGATGAATATGCACATCTGAAAGCAACTGGTGCTGGTATCGTAGATGAAAAGATGCTCCAAGTTGTCCGTGGAATTGTGGATGATATTTGTAGTTCCATAACGTACACCGCTTGTAGGTCTTATTATAATGCCAAAGATACAGACTGGTGTAAGATATGCTTGGCGTACAAGTAGCTTTCCCAATTGAGACTTTCATTTTTAGTTGCCAGGTTTAAATCGCAACCCCGGTGCGCTAGCGGCAAATCTCTGCACGATTCTAGCAAAGTGCGATAAAGGTCTTTGGAGAGAATAATTCGATTGAGTTGTTCCTCTTGAATCCAAGTAAAACATCTGTTCGACTGTTGATTGTTTGATCACTGCGTATGTGGCAAACGCGCAATCCCACACCACATGGTTAACAACATGCGCTGCGAAGCAGAGGCCATATGCGGTACCGCGATCCGTTGTGGGAACTCTCACCACGTCGTGCTTCGCGAGCAAAGCCGTTGGCAGCGGAGCACTGCGTACCGTTGGGGAAGAACATCACCGAAACAGGAGCGCATTGGCGTGGGGCGACACGATCTGCAGGAATAGTGCTGTGGACGTCTCCGCAGGCCTTATGACTAGCGACAACAACAGTGTCGCGGGTGCCAGCGGCGTTCCGATCTGCGCGCGCGCGGCGGGAAGGCGGCCGCTTCCTTCTGCACTCGGGCGCCGATGCGTCGCGCGCGCACCGCGCAGCAATCGGCGCTCGCCGCAATGGCACCGCTGCGCTCAGCGCGCGCGCCACAGCGCTGAAAAAGACGGCGCGCGCGGTGGGAAAGAGACCTCATCGCGCCGCGACGCGCCACGCACCGCTCAGCGCCCGCCGCCATGCGAGCGCCAGTGGCGTTCCCGACGCGCGTTGCGCTGCTGCTCGCCCCCTTCGCTGGGCTGCTGCTGCTGCTTTGGCGCGCGCCGCCGTCGTGCTCAGCGTCAAGTTGGTCGTCGTCCTCGTCGCCGCGGCGCGGCGCCTTCTCGCGCGCGGCTGCGCGCGTGCCGCAGCTGTCGGCGCTGGGCGCAGGCACGGGCGGCGAGGCGGTGAGGCGGCGACTGCGCGCGGCGTGCGCGCTGTGCGCGCGCGACGCGGCGGTGGTGGACGTGGCGCGGCTGCGGTCGTACGGGCCGGCGTACTCGTCCATCGTCGTGTCGCACGCGCTCAAGGTGGTGTACGTGCCGGTGTTCAAGGCGGCCACCACGGCCACCATGTGGCAGATGGCGTACCTGGAGCGCAACGCGCGCGTGCTCGCCGCCGCGCGCTCCCAGCTGGACGTGGCGCTGCACGACATGGCGCACCCCGCGTGGCGCCGCCACGCCATCCACCGCTGGCCGTCGCACCGCATCCGCGCCGTGCTGCGCAGCCCCGCCTACCTCAAGTTCGGCTTCGTCCGCAACCCCTACCACCGCCTTGTGTCCGCCTACGTCGACAAGATTCACCGCCCCGCCGTCCATTCGCCCGAGTATCAGGCGCAAATGTACAGCCTCTTCGGCCACGACCTCGCCGCGAGGGCCGCGGCCAACCGCTCCAAGCCCTCCTTCCAGCACTTCGTCGCAACGGTGTCGGTCGTGCTCAGCCAGCCGCGCGCCGGCTCCGCCCATCAACCCCTTCCCTTCGAGGACAACCGCAGCCGGCGCGATCTTCACTGGCGCCCGCAGGTCGAGCTACTGCACCCCGATATCATCCCTTTCGACTTCATCGGCACCTTTGACAACCTGCATCACGACAGGCGCCTTGTACTGCAATGGATGTATCAGCACACCACGCGCCGCATCCCATCCCACCTACTTGAGAAGCGCCACGCAACAAACCCTGCCCACAAGCAGCATCTGTACAAACTCATTCGCCACAATCACTCCTTACGACAACGCATCATTCAAACGTACAAGCAGGACTTTGAAACATTCAACTTCTCCACTCTTCCTCCTTCGTCCGAGTGAGTGCGAGGCGCTGCCTTTTCTCTTTTTCCTTTCTTGTTTTCTCTATCAATCTCTTGTTCGCTTTGCATTCCTTCGCTCGCAATGCTCACATGGTAAACATTTCCCAACGTGCACACTCGCACCTATACCCGGCGTCACTATATCTCTACTCGTCATCGATTTCTTTCCGCCGACCTCAAAACAACCCAACGACTGCGAATCCTGCTGCGTCATGGCTTCCGACCCAAGGTATCCGCTTTCATTCGGTTCACAGTGCATCATCTCGCGTTCAACGTGAGCTTGCGTCTGAACGCGGGGTCGTCTCATGTGTCCTTTGAACCTGAGTTCCAGTACGATACATATTACCCTGCCTCTACTTGTTGGCAGCCAGAACATTAGAATCTCATGCCAGCATTAGAGCAAAGAGTTTGTGCTCCATCTGCGAAGAATGATCACAGGAAACCCAGGAGTCATGAGTAGTATGCTGAGGGAAGTGGGTGGGTTGCAAAACAAAAACATTCTTTTTGCTTGGCGGGAACGACGACGGCTTTCGCTTGAGAATGCGGTGCAGTGCCATTCCGTTTACCCTTGATGGTCGTGGCGGTTCCCCTATCGTAATTGCCACAAAATTACATCGGCCTACCTTCAATTTCCAATGTAGTATAACGCTGCGCATCAGGACGCTTCCCCATGGCCGCTTGTCTCCTTACGCCGCAACAACTGATAATTGCCTCATCGATTGGTAGGCGTCTACCCTTCGTACTACACTCCGCCATATACCGAGTGTAACTCGGCGAAAGGCACTTCTCGAATAATGGCGAGTGCGGACTATTTTCTCCAGTACGCTTCGCACAATGCTCTCATACGTTGTGTATCGGCGACAATTGGTGAACCAATCGTCATACCAGTTGGATTTGACGCTACTCCTGCTGGCCGATGATGCCTTCTGCCATAGTGTTGGTGTTTTCCACCAACCTTTTCTGCTTTCTGTTGCTCGGTGCGACCTCTTTACGCGGAAACCCGTTTTGGCTGGTTAATGCATGGTTTTTTATTGGCTCCCCTTCAATGGCATGATTTATTGTAGCAGTTTTCTTTTGCGGCAATCAGACCCTAAGACATGAAAACCGGGTGGAACCTTATTTCTGATGCCTTGCTCTAGCTGCATGCCAGTATACCTCGTGGTGGACACTTCGCAGATCTTCCACGCTCAGCAGTTCAGACTGTTGAGCAACGCATGCGCATATAACGGGTCGGGGCATCATTTATATGGCATCCGATATATCGGGGACCACGTCAACGATTTTATGAGAAGTATTAGTTTTTAGTATTTTAGACACCTTAGAGCATCTCCACCCGTGCGAAACAAAAGCAGAAAACGACCAAAAGTGTCATGCTCTAACATTTGCGCGCTTTTCGGACATCCGCACCGGATAACAGCAAACTACGAACGCACTTTCTCATCACACCAAATAATAAACCGAGGTGGCAAATCCGCCTCTTTTCCCACCTCGATTTGCTTCCGGACTATTCAAGAGAACCAATTACGTTGGGGAGAAGTTAGCAAGGTCTTCGTCGGCTGTTCGCGAAAAAAGCAAACCGAAACTGCAATACATCTCCGAAAGTTCACTACATCCTTTCCTTGGTCGCACAAGTACAGCTGTAACACTATGCCTCTCTCCTGCTTTCCTATTGTTTTCTTATCATTTTGTCTCTTCCTGCACTACTCTTACACCAGACATCGGAGCATCTCGTCATGTCTGCCGCAAACGTTCGCGGCTGCAACTATTCTGCGGAAGAAAACGTTGTGCTTGCGAAATCTTGGATTCGAGTTTCCGAAGATCCTATTGTGGGCTCAGAGCAAAAATTCAACACGTTTTACGAAAAGATATGGAACAAATACAAACATTTAAAGTCAGTAGATCTTCCTGTCCGACCGCTTTTTTCTACCTGTACCCGAGTTAAAACCATTTTGAAACAGTGCGTACATTTGTAGGCCTGCCACAGCACTGTGATTAGAAACCAACTAACTGGAGTTAACGAATCTGACGTCCTGCGTATCACAACAGCGCTTTTCAACGGGAAGAAGATCAAGGATTCAACTGAAGATATTGGAAAGACTTTCATGTTTCTAGAAGCTTGGAAAATCATTCGGTTTAACGAAAAGGTTTCAGGAGGTGGGGCTGTGTCAGAAATGCAATCACCTAACAAGAGCTCAAGGTCTCTATCAAGTACACATGAGTCCCAGCCAGATTTCGACGACGTTTCTGATAGCTCATTACCATTGTCTACATAAAAAGTGAAGCCGTTATTTTTGCGCTCTTCCAAGCGGCCAACTGGGCGTCGCAAAGCAAAGGAAAACAAGGAAAAGCAGCACAACACCAACAAAAGGATCAAGATCGCTCAAGAGGCTGGAAAAGTGCAACAAATTCGCAACAATGCGTTTGAACGTCATAAAGAAATTCTGTTTTTCATGAACGGTCCCGGTGGTTTCGAATCTACGCAAGCAAGAGAATGTTTTGCTCTCATGCAGAAGAAGATTTTAGAGACTCTGTATGAGAGAGCAGCTGCCCCTAAAGCCAACTGCTTTTCTGAAGATGCGTCTAGGAAACAAAAGGAGGCTGCTGGTTGTACCGACCCCGGTTGTGAAAAAAAACATTCCAGCATCGCAGATAAAGCGTCACTTGTGGATCAGGAGAACCCATCTGAAGACGCAAACGCCATTGATGCTATTTCTGGAGCTGCTGTATGCCGTAAAGATGTTCTCTGACGTGTCGTCAACAACTATGGGCCTGCTTGCACGCAACTGAAAATTAAATATCACCCTTCCGGTGCCATAGGTCTCCCATATGCAATCTCTGAGTTTTGAAGTACTCTGTGCTATCTTTTAGAAAACCTTGCGTCTCACACATAGCAGCCAAACTCCCGATCGGTGGTGGTGCATGCCCAGGTACTCGTTTTAGGGCACTCCACATAGGCTCTGCTCCATTACCGATAAAATATCTCCATCTCCAGGGACGGCGTTGGCTTCAACATCGAGCCCACCGCGGTCCTCCACCATCATTTTGTGTAGAATTATACATCATTGCATAACAGCTTTCATAGTTTCTTTCTCCCAGAAGCGAGCCGGCCTCTCTACGATGTTCCACTTGCTCTGTAGAACGCCGAACGCTCTTTCAACATCTTGTCGGCGCGCTTCTTGATGCTTCGCTTAGAATTCTTCTTTCTTATTTGCCGGGAATGCTACGGTTTGTACGAAAACCGACCACTTCGGATATATTCCGTCAGCGAGCCAATACGGCTTGTTTCTTCTCACTCCGTCAATGATGTACTCTAAGGGTGGTGCGAACGTCCCATTACTTATTTTTCCAATGAGAGTGGATGCCTCAACGACATTTATATCGTTCCCGGAGCCAGGAAAGCCAAAAAAGGCATTCCATATCAACAGCGAATTGTCGCAGATTGCCTCAAGAGTTACGACAGGTATACGCAAGTATTTTTCTTGAGAAGCAAGCAATTAATGATTTGACGAAATGGTCAAGACAAAGTAAGGCTGTCGTCTCGCTCATTGCCAAAAGTTCGTCAACAGAATCAGAGGCCATTCCATAAGCCAAAATGCGAAAAGCTGCTTTCACTTTTAGATTAGGATTCAGGCAAAGTCGACCGGTGCAGTCCCGCCTTTGCTGAAATAACAGGTCATGTTTTGTGATTGCGTCAAAGATTCCGTAGTATTCTACTATGCCGGGGAATCCGATAGGTTGGTTTTTTGCGAAGTCGCGGTTGGAACTCATAAGTGAGTGATTCATCAGCATTGTGATATGAAACGGCATCCCGCATAGGATGCCTAGAGGCAGAATGTCTTAGTGGAACATGTGGCGTCATGGGTCGAGTGGCTTACGACGGCGCGCGCATAGTTGCGACCCTGCCTAGGGGAATACCATATTGGCAACGGCGCATGTAGTGGCGATCCATGTGGAGGGCTTTACTACCCTTTGTAGCTAGACGTCCATTAGGGACCATACCCATACAGTGGTTTGGCTTAGTGGCTGACCACTGGGTATTATTTATATATTTATTTGGGCACTCACCCTGGTACATGGTATATAGTGTACCAGAGGTGAGCGCCGACTCCAAGTAAAGGAGACAACATGGGCATCGTGACTATTCTGTTCCTCGCTTAGGATTCCTTAACCGGAGATCCGGAGGAGCTATAATAGATAGTCAGCCCCCAACCACTTCACGAGCCGTCCCGTACCTACGTTCCATCAACGTTTTACAGTTGCACTGTTCACCCTCGCTGGCGAGTAGTGGCCTTACACCCCACTTCCAGCTCGCTCGTGTTGTAGCTCTACCACCCCTTTTCCTTCGCCGCAAGCGACCCATCGGCAGTCCGAACGCTGTCGCAGGTGTCTGCTCTGTCCGTTAGAGCGGATACTACAGATTCGGTTAAAAAACTTTGCGGGAAGTGCGATATCGGCGTTTGAATGTTTCGTCATCGTATATAGGATTGGCACAGAAGTATTGTCGATGTAGTCTCTGAGAAGCTTCTTGAGCTTTACGGTCAATATTTGGAGCTTTTCCTGGCTTTGAGCCTCCCCATTCTCGCGCAGTTTCATTGCTACTGCTGTGGAGAAGGTCACCAATGTCAATGGTTCCTTCTGCAGTGGCCTCATACCACCAGACGCTCTCGTTCATGGCGAAGTTCGAAAACGAAGCAGTTGATCGAGGGGAACGGTTTGCTTCCAGGAAGGTTGAGAAAATGTTGGAATGGCCACCGGTTCGTGCGAACCGGTGGAGAGGTGCAGCCATCCAATTTCAAATGATCAAATTCACAAATTCCTTTTCCTATTTCAACCACTAAACACCGCACACGTGACCCTTTACCGATAGCACTTTGTTTTTTTGTACGACGCCCGGTGGAGATGCTCTTAGAAGGTATGTTAGTTAAGTCTCTACATTTGTACCGTAGTGGACGGATAGACGTGCAAGTCTGGGGTTACACAAATGATACGTGTATGGACCAGGATTGGTTTGCACTACTATAGTCTACACGTGTAGTTCACTGCCTAAAATAGACTTTAGCGATGGCTTCACCGCCATGGCTACCACCAACTAAATGGCAACCGAGTTCTTGGCTCTAGATTATGTTGCCTACGCGAGTCTACATCTCTTAACGGGAGGAACCGCGACCGGTTTGGCTAATCTATCCTCTAGGGAAGCTCAGGCGTCACTGTAACCTTGTTTGTGGTGTGTTTTTTTCTTTTGTTAGTTTTTCAGTGTTTAGGACAGTACAACGCCCCTGTATAGGGTTGTTTTTGCCTGCCATGGTTTCGCTTATCCAGTTTGGATACCCCTTTTGTAGGTCTGTACGCTTATTCGTGCGTCCCATTTTGCCCTACATTTTCGTCCTACATTTTTCTGTTGTCCACGGAATTCTCTTGTCTTTGGATCCCCCTTTTATTTTTATCCTTCTTTTGGGTTCATCACCTTCGTAGGTATTTCCTGAAGCACTGTGGTCTTACACTCACGCATCGGTGGCACTAAGGCTCGTTCACTGAGTTAGCCCTCTTCGCGAGAGCGAGACTCGAACATCCGAGAGGTATTTCCCCATCTGGGAATGCCCTACATCTGGTCTCCCGACTTAGAAGGGAAGAAACTGACAGGTATTGCAGATTTGAATATTGGATCCCGTTTGCTACGGGTATTAATTGCTTCTTTGCTATCGCTTTTCGAGGCTTTCGGTTTGGTTTAATTGGTATTCCGAAGTGGTCGGTTCACTGTGTACATCATGTCACAGCCTACCCACACGTCGAGGAAGGGCTTCATACGAGCGGAAAGGGGTACAGCACGTTCTGAACCACTCTCGCGGATGTCCGCCCCGGAGGAATTAATTGCTGATGAAACTGATATTGAAGGTCGTGGAGCGCCCTCAGCCGCTCCTGAACCTGAATTGGTGGCCTCTGCGGTACCAAAACTAATTGTTGAAACACCATCAGCGGTAAACCGAATCATTGAGTAGACTGAGTACCAAAACTTGGACTCGCGTTTGCACATTGCTAATATCGCTCATATTTCTCTGTTACAAGAGGTTCCCGAACGTCGTCGTATTGCGGATGACGCCCATGTTCGGGATGTTTCAGGAGAAATTCGAGTCCTTCGAAGAGATGGTATCTGCATTTTGGAATGTCTGGGTGTTCCAGGAACTTTTAAAAAGGAATAAGCAGACCACGTTGATGTCGTCCGCGCCAACACACAATGACTCCAAGGTCGTTTGGACACGCTTGTAGCGACAAACCGATTGGATAAAGAAGTTGCCGCCAAGGCGGATGAAATTTCCATGTCAGTTCATTCGATTGGATTCGAGAAGAAACGAAGTGGTCGTCATTCCAAAAAAGAGGTACATTGCACTTCGGGTTCGTCTAGTTCAGATTCTAACCGCCACTCTGCCGAATCATCCTCTGACTCCTTAGAAGAAGATAATCACCACCGAAATTCTCGAGTGACACATTCGAAGTCTACTCGCAATGCTCAAGGAGTTATTCGCTCCCGCGAGAAGGGTCGCCGTCACCTTGGATTGAAGGAGCTGAAGTCGACGAATCCGTTATAACGGAAGCTACTTTCGTACCGTTACTATCGGCTGGACGATTCCTCCTCGAGTCACACACCCCAGGGCACTGGAAAATTCAAAGACTGTATCAAAAGAATGGGTCTGAAACTGCTTTCGCAGGAATTCAATGGTGAAGATTCTATTCTAATACTTGACTTTCTTGCAAGATTCGTTCAGGAAGCTGACATCCTCCAAATGAACGAGGCGCAAGTTTACATTTCTCTACCGTATTTCCTTAAAGGAATGGCTGAAGATCAGTACAATTTAGTTCGAGGATCCTCAAGAGTCTTGGAAAGAGGAGTTACTTGTTGGCTCGAAGCCGTTCAATACCTTTTGAGGTCATACGCCACTGGTACGGCGATTCAGGATGCAATCCTCGCTCTGCGCGATACGAAACAGAAGCCTGGTGAAACTGAAATGGTCTGTTCAACTCGTTTGGATAAGGCGTTTCACCGGTGTGGTAACGGTTATTCTGCGTCCAAGCGGTTTAAAATGTTTGTTGATGGACTTGATCTGCCATAAGAGCGCTTGTTGCACGACGCCGTGAAGAAAAACGGAGGATTTCCTACTTGGAACTGGTACAGTTGGCCCAAGCTAAGGGAGATTCACTCCGTGCCCGACAATCTACTGGACGTCGTCCGTCAAATGTACTTCACGCCGAAGTGTCTTCACCGTCTCTTTCACTCTTAAACAGAGAACACGTTGCAACGGACCACGATAACGTCCACTTCATTGGGAATGATGATTATTCGATGGCCGCTATGGACTTGCCGTCTACTTCTGTTGAAACCTCTGAAGGAAATTCAGTCTTCTATGTTGGCACAAGAGTCACCGCAGCTCAACTCGCTCCTGTGACAAACTGTAACGAAATGACGGGTGGATCAGCGTACGGGTCTCGGCCGGTAGTAGTGTAGTATAGTGAATCCGAGCGGGTTGTCAGGTAAGAAGGGCGTGGTCAGGACTGAGTGCAAGTGGCCTGGTCGCACACGTGTGCGAAGATGGCACACCGGACGGAAATGTACAGTAGGTTAACACGTAGCATTGTTGTAGGTAGTTGGCGTCCCCCACCCCGTCATATTTCCGCCCCGTGGGTGCAGGAGCCACCACGGACTGTAATGCGGGTTGCAGCTCGGAGGTGCACACTACTTATGCACCTCCGCTCCCCACCACCCTCCAAACAGTAAAGGGTAAGCACCACCGTCCTAGTGTAAGTATCGTTTCTAAAGCAGACCTGAAGCGTTACTCCGCACGGGATATCTACAGGTTTACAAGCCGTTCGGACTCTTCGCGCGTACTTCGATCGCGCCTGACGTTCCCAACCGCCTAGTCTCCCTACGACCGCCCGGTGCTGGCGCTCGTCTCCACGCGTCACCGTTCCCCGACCGGCCTCGTGTGACACGCACGCCCCGCTTACGGACTCCGCACGGATCGCGCCTCTAGGAAACTTACACGCCTTTCGGCGCTATCTCACATTGGTCTACCGACATAGAAGTGGGATTCGTGTTTACCGAACGGGTTAGATCAGATCTGGGAAAGGAGTCACGCGATGCAGTCCCGTGACGCAAACGTGGATTCGACCGCACGGGTTGATGTCGAAAAAGAATTGGCTCCGTCCGGCGAGCCACCCCTGCAGACCGCTTCGGGCACCGCTTCGGTTGGCCGCCGCAGCACCCGCAGCACTGCACCTACCCTGGAATTCCCCCTTGGGAACCCCGAGGTTCTCGTCCGAAAATCCTCGAGGCCCCCTGGGCCCTCCGCTTCCTCGTCCGCACGGTACGAAAGCCCCCCAGTGAGTTCGGCCGCTGCAGGGGCTGCCCAGCAGTCCCCCGCTCCAATCGGACAGGACCCTCCGAATAGCCCTCCGCGGACGCTTGCAGAACTGTGGAAGGAACTTGAACCGTATTGGCACTATAAGGTCAAGACCGAGATCGAGTCCCGTGTTCCCGTTGGGGTTGAGCGTTATCTGCACGAGCGCCTACCGGAGTTGCTCTCCGAAATCATCTCCCCGATGGTGCGCGAGACCGTCGAAGAGGTGCTGCAGCAGTTGACACCGATCGGGTTTGGAAAAGGAAATAAGGAAGACCGATCGGCAGTTTACACGGCAACGGCGACGTTGCCACCCCTCCCAAAGTTTTCAATGGGCTGCCCGGACGTAGCCCCAGACCACGAACCCGAACGGATCCTGGAACCACATGAAAGGGGACAGCAGAGTGCCCCCATGGTCCCAGCCCGTCCGGTTAATTCACGCCGAGATGATCCGAACGGAGATTCAGACGACTCTTCCTCTGATGACGTGGGAAGAGGCCGCCGCAAGAAGAGCGGTAGGGCTGATTCCAACTCCGATTCGTATCGCCACCGTCGCGCGCGGAAGAGCTGTCGTCGTAGACAGAAACGACGCTCCTCCGATTCGGACACTGATTCTGACCGCTCGGATAGTTCGGATGCCGTTTCCTGGACTGACAGTGACTCTGATTCAAACCGTTCTGATCGCAGAAGACGCTCCGACCGGTATCGTTCCCGTTCGGAGAAATCTGCACCCAGGCGCATCAAGCCGCTGAACGAACTGTTCACCAAGGTGGTGGACTACCGTACGTACCGGCTCAACGACCGTAGTCGTAAGTACAACTCGAAGGTAGCGCGGGGAATCGCGCGCTACCAAAAGAAGTTGAATGTTCAGATGAAGGGGCATTCCTCCTCTGGAGCTGAAGCTATTTCAGTTCTGAACTTCTTGCAGCGGTTTAAAACCGCCTGCAACCACAACGGACTGTCCGAGGGAGCAGCACTCTGGTGCTTCCAATTCTACCTGACCGGACCGGCTCACGCGTTGATCCAGTCTCGCCTCTTGGGAGAAACGGGCGCCGTTGACGTGCGGCGCAGCGAAATGCTCCGTACGTACTCGGAAGTCGTCAACTTTCTGTTGACTACGTACGCCACGGATGAATTCATTGCCGACGCCTACTCGGAGGTTATTTTGTACCACCAGTCCTCGGGAATGTCCGAAACGGAATACTCTCAGAAACTGTGGACGAAGGCCCTCCGCTGCGGCAATGTCTTTTCCGACCGGAGGTTGAAGTCTATCTTCGTAGAGGGGTTGCTTCCCGCAATACGGGCGAAGGTGAGAAATCATCTCTCGTCTCATCCCCACATCGGATACGACGCACTCGCCCGATACGCCGAGACCTACGGGGATACCCACCGCTCGGCTAGACGCCAGTCCATCCGGACCGAGACACCGCCCGGCACGAAGCTGATCACTCCCCGGAGTTCCGCACGGAAAAATCTGAGCGTGGGGACCCCAACGGAGTCCTTTGACACCGACTCGGAAGATGGCGAAGCCATTCTCGCCTTTGGACGTGGAAGCTCCACCCCGTCGGTCCCGACAACACCGTCGTCGTCGACCTTTTCCAACTCGGGCACATACCGCACGGAACAAGCTATGACCCCAGGTACCGGCCAGACGCCTTCGGTTAGTACGGCACCGCCCTGTCAGTTAGAGAGTCGCCCGTGCCGGATCAGTCTCTCGCGAGAGCCCAACAGCTGTCAAATGGTACCTCCGGGCGTCCGGGAAGACTTACTGGCCGCACGGGAGAGAAACTACCAACTCCGTCGTGAAGAGGGATACTACACCCGTGATGGTACTAATGGCTCCGCTCGGGTCTCTACTGGAGTACGCTCGGGCAACCCTGCACGGGCTACCCCATTCCGCACTAGCTCACCCCGGCCGGTTATGCTCATACAGAAAGAGCCCCCGCGAGCTAGATTGCCGTGCGCCGCCCAAGTGCCGACCAATCAGAATACGTTACGGCACCTCCGACCCTCAGGCTCCAAAACAGCATATATGGTGCACTGATGATGATGAACCGGGTCAGTCAGACAACTCGGATCTTGACCCTAACCACAAAAAAACCTCCAAATTTCAGGCATGGGCCACAGCACTCTATATGACAAGACACTGAGTGCTGTGACTGCCCTGAGACCTAGGCAAGGCCGAGCTCGTGTGCAGGCAGCCATCGTAGTAACCCACTGAGTATGAGTACCACAGATCTGGGAAAAGTCAGGTGCTGCGTGGTACACTGATCGTTTGACGGCGATTCAAAAATTCATGAGGGTTTCCCAGACCTTATACCAGCAGACCTTTCTGTGCAGGGTCTGGGGCGGCCGCCGTGTCGTACCTCTGGGGGCTGGAAAGCGCTTGCTCCACTGCGTGTCAGGGAGTATTTCCGTGAGTAATAGCAAACCCATCCCAACAACCGGACGCGGGTTAAACGGCATACGGCTTGAAAACCGGCTGGGCACACTTCGTCCGTCACTTTTCAACAGAGGTGTGTCAAGAGTCCCTGTGCTGCGCATGAGTTGCATTGGGTAATATAAGTCTTGCAGCTTTTTTTTTAACTAAGACAGCTGCATGCAAGCAGCCCCGGTGGGTGCAAAGCAACAAACTGCAACCAAAGATCAAACATTTTTCTTCACACACGGTTTAGTTGTGTTTGTTTTTTATATTACAGAAACTTTGTCGTAGATTCGAAGAGCTAGCACAAGCTCAAAATAAAATGAATAAAGAAGAAGAAGAGAGACAAAACTATGGAGGCGTGAGATGGAGACGAAGAAGAAGAGGTTCTGGAGAAAACAGAGGCGCGACAATCGCATGAGTGGAAGGACCCGAAAGAGTAACGGTTACTGTCGAAGATGCTCCAGATGAAGTACAAGTAAACGAAACTGGTCAGCATGTGCAAGATCCAGTCGTCGTCGCGGATTTGAACGAAGATGAAATCATTACAGCTCCAATCATCAGTGGATCACTTCCAAGTACCACGAGAACCACTGAAAACCATCCTCGGGCTACTGTCGAAGAAGAGATGCCTGCTCCAATGAAAGTTGAAGAAGATGAAATCACTCCAGCTCCCGCACCATCCGCTGAGTCAGAGCTTCAGCAGGTTCCTACTTTTGCTATTCATTCAGAAGAACAACAATCGCTCCAAGAGCTTGATTCGACCGTCATGCTGTTTGCCGGACGTCCAGATCGTGGATTGTATCGCGTTTACTACGCATGGGATTCCGATGCTGCTCAAGCATGGATTGATCCAGCCACTCGTGCAAAAATCCTGAGTTTGAGACGTTGTCCACCGTAGGAACCCGCAGATGCAGAAGATGCGGTGAGTTTTCACACACCTATGGTTCGTGTCCGTACGAAGACTGGACGTTACGAATTCATAGTTGCAAGTGCTGTGGGTGTGTTCTTTTAGGAAAAGAGGTACATGGAGTCTGTTGTGGCATGAAACGAAATTCAGGATGGGGGGTCACATTTCGTAGACGCCATACTAATACTAATGAAGAAATACGAAGCATATACCGTTCAAGAGCATTCCACTCGGACTCCTTAAACTTGAATACGCTTTTTGACACCACTCAAGCGCGTTTATGGACATGTCCTATGTCACAGGATGTGGCCCTTCGTTTCTCAGACTAGAAGGAACTGCATCACTCGCTCTCCCGGCACACAGACAGAGCAGCACGCGGTATAGTTTTCTTTTGGGCGCAGGGCCTCCTTCTCTGGATCCTGGTCACTATACACGAGCAAACCTGCGAGCGTTTATCCAAGACATCAACGTGAAACACATGGTTCCGAGACTTTACGAGGTGATTCAGCCCAAACCTGATGTGGTGCGAGAGCGGTATCGAGCGATGCTGACAACGGAGCAAATGCAGGCACAAGAAGAAAATACGGTTGACGTAAGCTCGCAAGCTGCGAACGAGGGAGTGATAGTGCGCGGATATGAGGGCACCAGAACTGCAACAGTGTCTGGTGACAACGTAGGTGCAGGTCCGAAGTCCGAAGATGCTCCTGGAGCTGGACCATCTATGATGAGAACCTTCGTAGTCGATCCAGGCGGTCTGTACCATGTCGAGGCCCAGGTGCCTCAGTTGACTGAGGGCACAGTTACGGAAGAACACGCAGCTATCACAGGCGACACGGAGCAAGCAGGGGCTGCAGTAAACTCAAACAGCAACCCCCGAGTGCGGTATAAATTTCTGAAACCGTCTTCTATGCTAGCAGAGAGAGGTACATTTCCCCTTCTGTACCCGTATGGCGACAAGCATAAACCGTTTGACCTGCATTTGTATCTGCAAGCACGAAATGGTACGCAAGAAAGCTTAGGGCTCGGTTTCGATCAGTGGAATCTTCAGAAGCTTACTTGGGCACAAAATGCAAAGCGTCGACTGTATTCAGATAACTTTTTGCTTAATAGTGGTCCATTAATGCAAATGTGGTTGCTTCGCACACAAACAAACATTTTGAAGACATGCGACTTCAATACCTAGAACGGCAGCAGCAAGCACGCCTAGTTCAAGAGACGGAAATCGTTCAAGCGCAAAATCAATCGACTGGCGGAATGACTGACGCGCAATTCAGGCTTATGGGACGCATTTTGCTTCCTGATGACTCAGTGAACTCTTCTAAGTACTGGAAAAGTAAACGAGAGGATGTACAAGCGATTGTGGCAAGAAAAGGACCCCCTTCGCTATTCATCACCGTCACAATGAACGTATGGCGAGCGGATGTGAAGCGTATAGGCATGGATACGACTCATCGGAGTGCTATCACAGCACCAGCTAATCGTCCACGCCCGTTTGACCGCCCGGACTTGATTGCCAGAGTTTACAACCAGTACATCAACGATATTGTGAAAGACCTCGAAAAGAATTCAGAACAGTTATTTGGGTCCTAGTGCTTGGGACTTGCAGCAAAGCTGGAGTTTCAAGAACGAAACGTAGCGCACCATCACATCCTGCTATGGTTAGAAGGAGGTGTACTAGAAGACGTAGATGCCATTGACAGTCTGATTCGAGCCGAAGTACCAAGTCCAGGGGAAAATGACGAACTGCGCGCCCTCGTTTTATCTATGCGCCGCCACCGCCACTCTTCATATTGTCGTAATCTTGCAGGTCGTTGCCGATTTGGGTACGATAGCACAATGATTGTACAAGAAACATACATCGAAGAAGGAACAAACCGTGTTGTTTACCGAAGAAGAAATGAAGAAGATCTCAAAATCGTGCCATACAATCCTACACTCACTAAGAAGTACCGCTCACACATCAATGTAGAGCGCACGCAGGGTGGAGGAGCGGTAGCGTACCTCATGAAGTATGCTTTTAAGCAGCCCAAAGCACAAGAAGTTGCTCTGAATGTTAGCAACCAGAATGAATCGGGTACAGATACCCAACAACCAGCTGTGGTGCAGAATGAAATCCGTTCCTACATGCGGGCACGTGTGGTGGGTGACGTGAATGCTGCTTGGCGAATCTTTGGGTTTCGTCACGTCTCCATTCTGCCCACTGTGGAGCGACTTGCAATATATTTGGAGGGAGAGAGAACTTTTGTTCTTCGCAGCCCTAATGACATTCACACGGCTTCACAGCCATCAACACTGGAACGGTACTTTCAGAGACCTGAGACATATGCCAGTCTTGATTACCTCTCCTACTATGAAAAGGTGCGCCTGTATCGAACCCTCCCAACTAGTGTACTCAATCAGTTTGATGGAGACAGTACTCAAGTGCCGAGAGACGATTGTGATCCGTCGATGTATGTCGTGGAGAGGTCAGAAGAGAATCAGTGCGTCGCCAGAATTCGAGCCGTCGTTCCTGCCGAAATAGAGCTTTTTCACTGCGTTTATTACTTATGAATCGCGCCTCAAGTTCTTACGAAGATGCGAGGACCATTGACGGACAGCAGCTTTCCACATTTCGGGAAGCAGCGATCGCAAGCGGGCTGCTCCGTGACGGTACCGAGTTTGCCATTGCGTTTGAAGAGGCAGTTCAAATATACAGCACTTCATCTGAACTGCGGCGGTTGGTAGTTACGCCGTATCAGCAAGGCGCAGATGCAGAGAAAATGGTTGTTGATCACTGGGAGGCGCTGTGCAGCGATATTCACGCCGGGGATGAACAACAGCGAAAGCTGGAAATGTATCGACGAATTATTAGCATATCTGACAACCATGGAGGTCGTTTGCTCCGTGAGCATAGCTTCTTTGTTCAATATATCCAGCAAAATGAGGAACAAACTGAGACTGATCGTGCAGTAGTCACTCGCCAATTAAGAGTGGTGCGAAATGCAAGCACACTGCAATCCAGGTATAATACATTGAAACCAACACAAAAACACGTTCTGGATACGATTGTGAATGCTTTAGAACTCCGACAGCAATCCGATCAAGATCGTCTGACCACTCCTGGAAACGTTTTCTTTATACAAGGATCTGCAGGCACTGGAAAGACGTATATGTTGAATTTGTTGCGGGATATATGTGAATCAAAAGGAATGCTAGTTGAATTGAATTGACAGCTACAACGGGAATCGCTGCATCCCTTTACGAGGGAGGTCGCACATTGCACATTCTGCTTGGTTTGGGTGTGGGAGATAAAGACAGTACTACTACACAACTTTCACTGTTGTCCAAGTACGGTCCTCGGTCTCAACGAGCGGAACTTTTGCGCCATCTACAGCTACTCGTACTTGACGAGGTTTCGATGCTCTCCAGAAGGTTGTTTGAGCTCATGGACGTGCTACTCAAAGACTTGCGAAGTTCTCAAACACAAACGCAACCGCCATGTTTCGGTGGACTGTCTATAGTGTTCGCCGGCGACTACTCACAGCTGCTTCATGTTGTGCCTCAGTCGTACATGGAGCCTGAGGCGGGTGCGAACTTTCGAAGAGTGTATACAAACATTTTGAACGAGCTGCCATGGAAAAGCAATCTCTGGACAGATTCCTCTGTGCAAGTTCTTTATCTCACAGAACAAGTTCGCCAAGAAGATGATCCGGGGTTTGCGGCTTTTTTGCGTGCCGTTGCGCGCAACACCATCTCGAGTACTATACCACCTCCACTGCAGTCTACTGGAGTGATGCAAACCGCATATACGTTTGTGTATAAGTGGGTCACGACGCGGCGCAAAGAAGATGTAGATCTCAGCAAAATGATAATTGCATCCACAAATCATTTGGTGGATGAACACAATACTGCTGCCCTGAATCTTTTTCCGGGTGAGCAAATCACTTTGCAATCCGCAACTACAGTACAGCCACTTCGAGCGCAGACTGCCGAGTCGGATATTTCGGACACTATTGTGCCTGAGTTTGCCTATGAATATGCTCCTACTGGTATCCCTCCACACAACCTGTGCCTCAAAATTGGTGTTCCTGTGATGGTTATTCGAAACGTTCTGCATCCAGTGTTGGTAAATGGAAAAATGTTTGTCGTAGTTCGTGTGGATCAGTTTACGATGCATGTGGCAAGGTTCAACGAAAACGGTCAAGTAATCGAGTCACAAGTGCTGCATCGCATTGATTTTGAGTTTTCCTTTGCAGAAATTCCTATGATTCGAAGACAGTTCCCCATTCGACTTGCATTTGCAGCAACAGTTCACAAAGGACAGGGCAAAACTCTGAACGGTTTAGTTGTTGATGTGCGATCAAATTTCTTCTGTGCAGGTCAGCTGTATGTGGCGCTGTCACGAGTGCGAAGGAACGAGCATTTGTTGTTACTGCACGACTCTAGCCTTACGCCTGACAATCCACAGACGATACATCCGAAGCCAGTTCCACTAATCAATCCAGTGCTTCCTGAGGCTATAGAGTTTTGCAATCCTCACCCCACTACGTAGATATGCATCAGTGCTCAAACACTCAGCCAAAAAAATGTTATGCTTTTCTATTTGTTTGCGTGTAAACCTGTTTTGATCTTCATACTTTTTCCCATTCCGGATTAGAAACGCACGGAGCCATAAAAAGCCAAATCACCAAGATATTTTGAAACCAATGCATTCTCGTGCTACAAAGAGATATCCGGCGCCACTGTGCGTGCCGCGGCCGCTGCTAAGGCGCGCAGCGCCGTTAGCGGCCGTTAAGTTGCAAAGTCCGTCACTTGAAATCTATACTGCAAGTTACAGTATTGGCGGCAGTTCAAGCGGAAATATGTGCGTGCCGCGGCCGCTGCTAAGGCGTGCAGCGCCGCTAGCGGCCGTCAAGTTGCTAAGTCCGTGCCTGTACGTCGACACTGCAAGTTACAGTTTCGGAGGCAGTTTGAACGGCATTATATGCTACAACTACCCCATTTCTTTTAAAATAAAAGGTCCTTAACCAAGCTCACCATACATTTCAGAGCTCGTTTCACGATATATCTTTAATATATCGTGCACCAGCTAATGCTAAACGGCACAGCGCATTTAGTAGCCGATAACCTGCTATGATCCATCACTGTACGTCGACACTGTCAATAATAGAATGTTCAGCAAGCTTGGCCTTATATCTCTGCAAAAGGCTACGCCTAGAGCTACAAACGCTACTAAAAGCTCTAGTATAGTATAATAAGCTTCATAGAAACGAAATAGTCGAGCAGAACGACCGCGGCGCGCAGCGCCGCCTGCGGCCGAAGGCCGCTTTCTCTTGTGCAGCATGGTAAATATTGGCACGTCTTTTCTTGATTACAGTATTCTTTGTAATCAAAAAGATAGGGAGAAAGAAGAGAAAAGAAAAGAGTAACTCTTCATCGGCATCATAGAAAAATAAAATCCAAGTGAGGTAGTCGCGGAAAAAGTTAGCTTTTTCGTAGTAGGATGGCCTTTCGCAGTCTACAGTTGTCAAATGAGATATAGTACCGTCACTCATGATGTGCGAGGGTTGTTCTGTGGTTCGATGGAGGAGGGCAAGTCAAGATCAAGACAAAAGTGCCTGCGCTTCTGGGTCGTTCTTCGTTCCCCCTCCGCGGTTCTCTTATACTGATCGTTATCGCTGCATTTTATAGCCTAGTTTCTTGACCTTTCGTAGGCTGAGGCTCACGGCGGAGCTTTCAATTCTTCGGTACACTCGGCGGAGTGTTAGTGTTTCAATTGGGTGCCTTTACCCAGCGAAGGCAGCTTTGCACTTCTGTTCGCCTTTAATCATTTTCACACGCCTCACAACAGAATAGCAGTATAAAAGACTATGAAGCAAAAAAACGTCCAGAACGCACTCTGTATCGCGTTGGGTTCCTTTGAACCGACTTTTCACCAAGAAGACCATTCTTTTTCGTTTCTACCGTTTTTCAATGAAGTAACCTAAATTTGACTTCAGGTTAGCTTTACGTGTCCACCCTATTGTGTTATCTAGAAAAGGCTCATCACTTTCTTTTGTAGGGTATTCTGAAAACCTTGGAGTTGCTCTATAGTACTTAGTTCTTAATCTTTTCGCAATCCTTAAAGCACATATTACTTCCTTGTAGCCTCCCTTTCCATGGCTCTTCTTAGACGACTCAGTGCTTGAGTTTGTTGAATTTGGATCACAGACTCTTGGAAGGCTGGCGCAGCCGTTCAGTCCTTCTTACAGTTCTCCAGCTGGGTTGCAGCTTGGTCTGAGAACTGCTTTTCACAGTTCTGTTCTGTCGGTCTGTTTCTAACATTTGAGTTCTACAAACTTCTAGAAAACAGTTTGTCCAGTGGTCACTGCCGGGAAAGGGCAGGCTCTACCCTAAACTATATTTCAGTTCCTTGGGAACGTTTTCCCACAATCTTCGAACAGCTTTCAGGACTGATTTGAAATTTCATTTCCACAGTATGTTTGGTACTAGCCATATCGTCAAACCTCAGGAACAAAGAATCAACTTCGCCAATGTTAGACATGTTTTCATCAACTGCGTACTGCGTTCGATGAACAACTGTCTTTATTTATATTGTTACCGTCTCTAGTACGAGCTGTTTTGTTGCCTTCTAGTTTTTCGGACGGAACAATCGCATTTTTGTTGTTGCATCAATACCAGTTTTTCATTTATGTTTCCCTCCTCTTTGATTAAATACAATGTCTGGTTTGAAAACTCTGCAAAATCCGCGAATGCTGTTGTTTCGCAACTTTTATCACGGGAACAGGTTTTTTAACGCAGGTCGTCTAAAACGAACCCCCAGAAACCATTCTCATATCTCCTTTACTTTTTTCAGCCTATGGTTTACCTGTCGTACACAACCCTCTCTTTATTGGGTTTGCATCAACATTTACTCTCTTCTTCATGTACAAGTTACAGTGCTTACAGTACTAGGACCACGGCCCCAACATTGCCTCAAACTGCTACACGTCAACTTCTTGCAGGGGAAAATGGTTTTGTCATGCGGACAATCAATGGCCATGTCGCCTTCGGCTTCCACTTATCCCTTCTTTCTGTAACGTAGCACCCCGCAGAGTGGCAGGGAAGGTATGGCCAAGTAGCGAGAAACATCAAGCCAGTAGTGGCTGGTTTTTATGTCTCTGTCCCTCTTCGTAGCCAACTACGTACACAGCAGTAAAAATCGAACAAAGCACCTGCACCAGCTTTGATTCAAGAATAACAAACGCGTCTGTTGTCCGTGGTGTCCCGTATGAAATACAACACAGTGATAAATGCGTACGGGCAAGACTTGCGGAATCCGGTAGATGCTTCAGTCGCCCTTGTTTGTCGCCTTGATTCACAGGGTCAATCGGGATTCATTTGAATGGCAATTATCATTGCGGATCGAAATTCTAGTACACATGAGTCCAATGAAGTCGGACTGCACTAACTCCTATAAAAACCATTTCCGCTCCAAGACTTGGATTCTTTCGATCGTCCATCACACCAGTAGTACTCAAAACCATATATTCTACTGATATCATGAACATGAAACTGACAATTTTCCCTTGCTTCTTCGTGCTACTGTCTCTTCTGGCACGATCGGCATCTGTAACGGCGCTTCCCCTCAGCCGGCAAAACAATGCTGCAGTTGGCAATCAGAGTGGTGCCGCGGGGGCCTCAGGAAACAATGTGGTCGCCGTGACTGCGGACAATAACAGTGGCAGTGGAGCAGCGGCGGGTGAGGATAGTGCGGGGGCAGTGGCAGGACCAGGCGGAGCGGCGGCCGTTGCTAATTCGCGACCGTCCCCAAGCCCGAGCAAGTCTCGCACTCCGACGCCAACTCCATCGCCCTCTGCATCCAGCTCCGCCTCACCATCTGTGACGCCCTCTGTCTCGGCTTCGCCGTCACCAACCGCTTCGATATCGGTTTCACCTTCGATGACGCCCTCACCGTCTGTGACGCCTTCCGTGTCGGTTTCTCCGAGTACTTCCCCGACGCAATCAAAGTCGCCTTCCAAGCCCACTCCGTCGGCATCCCCCTCAGTCTCGCCCGCGAAGGGCGACAAGGGCGAAGGAGGAGACGAGAGCGACGGAAAGGAGGATGAAGAGTCAACGCCGGGCACAGTGTTGGTCGGGTTGCAAGACGGCACCGGCGCAGGTGCGACGGGCAACAACGCGGCAGCCTCAGCAGCCAATGGCAACAGCGGCGCGGCGGGTGCATCCGGACAGCAGGCGGCTGGCGGCTTCGCGGGCCCCGGTGGGGCCGGATCGTTTGCGTTTGGCGACAACTTCGGTGGAGCGTTCCCGTTCAACTTCGGACCGTTCGGGTCAATCTTTGGCGCCGCGTCGCCGAGCATGTGAGATATGTGTAGCGTGCGCACGTGTGCAGTGATGAGTAGTGCCCGTCGCTGCGACGGCTGTCGGGTTTTTTTGGTGAGTCGCTAAGGTTGCGACGGGTATCCTTACAGTTCTTGTAAACATGTCCACATAGAAGCCCTTTGTATGTGTCGGCCTCTCATATGAGGTCAAACTGTAAATTTTTGTGCTGAGTTTTAGTTATTTTGACCGGATTTTTTTCGTGTTTTGCGCTGGGAGAAGTGAAGACTCTGTATTTTCTTTTCAAAAAAAATTGGCGCTTCACGAAACTGCTTCTATGTGAAAGAATACACTTTGAGTAACAAAAAGTATAGAATATATATGTTTAACTGATTAGCATGCTTAGTTCTTTATTAGAATAAAAAACCTTGTTTGGGTGCAAAAACAGTGGTTGCACTCTAAAAAACCGTTGTGGAGCTGTGTATGAAACAGAACTATCTTTCACAAAGTAATCAATTTCGAACAGTCGCCCCGGTCGAATAGACACTAGCTAGCGAGCTGAAATATCAAAACCTTCCCTTAAGCGGTGGTAGACAAGAAAGACGACAAAAAAAGTAGACAGAAGGGTAAGATTGTCCGTGACAAGCCTTACAGTATGTATATATAACTGTCGGAAGGTGATGTTGAAGCAATCGCTGATTTGGGCGCACCTGACCGCCCTACTCTTGCAGCGTTGTCACCGACCCACGCCACCCATTTATCTTTCCCGACTACATCACGCCGCGTACGTTGGCCACCTAATGAAAGCCTCACGTGGTCGCCAACTTAGCAACACATGCACCACCCAGCATCCATTCACCCACACCCCCCACAGTCCTTGCTTTGTATGATGATTTCCTTGTGCCAGCCCTTTCGCAAATTCGACACAAGCAGATAGAAGATGGGCGCGCCCACCATGCTGGTGAGCCCCACCATGCTGGTGAGCCCCACCATGCTGGTGAGCCCCACCATGCTGGTAAGCCCCCATCTTCTCCATAAACACTCCCCAACATATCCTGCAGGGGCAATTTCCGCCTCCAATCGCTTTGTATGCATCAGGCATCGAAATTCGACCGCTAACCTGCTACATGCCAAATGCATTATGTTTTTTTCGCCACTTAGCTAATTCCATACCTTTCATTTAAACTACATATCAAGTTTTTCCCACAGTTCCTGCTTCTTACGTTTTCTCACCCTCTGTAAGTTTGTTGCACCATTCGAACTGAGCTCAATTGATTCTCCGAAGTCGTCTTGTCTCATCTCTCCGGCTCCATTCCACGTCTTCAATGCACTGGTTTTTTTTCTTTTTTGATAGAAGCACGTGGTCTCACCATGTTGCGCCATCGCAACTATCTTCGTTAAATCATATCCACGGATGCTCCGGGAGTGGCACGTACTGTACTTCCCTTTACCGCATCAGTTGACATGATTCTGCTTTTGTGTAACAACTCTTCTTAGCAAAAGTTCTCTATGAGGATGAAAACGTGCAGCTATCGTTACCATGCAGAATTTGTGTTATAAATAGGGCATCATTGTCGGTCTGAATGTTTCAATGCCTCTATCATCGCATGTTTTTCCTCATCACAACACGCGATGGCTCTTCCCAACTCCCTAGTCTTCATCACTTTGGCTTTTGCGTCGTTATTGTACGGTGCCCTGTCAAACACGCGAACGGCTTTTGTCCATCTCTTTGAATGGAGCTGGAACGACATTGCCAATGAATGTGAGCAACATTTGGCACCCAAACGATTCTCAGCAGTGCAGGTGTCGCCCCCCCAAAAATCCGTCGATAGGCCAGAATGGTGGTCTCGATATCAACCTCTCAGTTACGCAGTGGAAGGAAGAAGCGGCACACGTGATCAATTTATCTCCATGGTTCAGCGTTGTGCTAAAGTAGGTGTTGATATTTACGTAGACGCAATAATTAATCATATGGCCGCATTGGATCGAAAATTTCCACAAGTACCGTACGGCCCGAATGATTTCCATAGTTGTGTCACTCCAATCAAGTACAATAATCGTTTTCAGGTGCAAAATTGTGACTTGGTTGGCTTAAATGACTTAAAGACAGAATCGGAATATGTTCGATCCACCATTGCACAATACTTGAATGATCTCATTGGCATGGGCGTGAAGGGGTTTCGAATCGATGCTGCCAAGCACATGCCGGCTGCTGATGTTGCAGCCATAGTCGCAAAGTTACAGAAACCAGTGTACATTTTCCAAGAAGTAATTGGGGCTGGAGGAGAAGCTGTGCAGCCAACGGAGTATACTGGTCATGGTTCTGTTACTGAATTCAACTTTGAACGCACATTGGGCTTCTATTTCAAGGGAAGAGGGCCTCTTAAAGAACTTCAAAATATTGTCAACTTTAAAGGATGGCTCAGCAGTGATGAAGCTGTTGTATTTGTTTCGAATCACGACGATCAGCGTCAAAATACGTACAATACTCTCACTTATAAGGATGTTGGAGATTTGTACTACATCGGAGAGATTTTTAGTTTGTCTTATCCGTATGGCTATCCCAAGGTCATGTCCAGCTATTTTTTTGAGGATCATGATCAGGGTCCGCCCTCGAAGGGGGTACATTCGGGCGCGCGATGTGGAAAAGAATGGGTATGTGAGCACCGATGGAGAGGAATCGCAAACATGGTTGAATTTCGGCGCGTCTGCTCCACTCAGTTCCAAGTCACAAACTGGTGGGACAATGGCAATAATCAAATCGCATTTGGACGAGGTGGTCTGGGTTTTGTCGTTATCAATCGTGAGGACAATCTTTCTATGGATCAAATATTCGATACTGGAATGAAATCAGGTAACTATTGTGACATTGTGAACGGTGAATTTGAGAGTGGTGTTTGTAGTGGTAATGTGATCGTTGTAGGAGGGGATGGGAAGGCTCGGTTTCAAGTTGATACTATTGGTGCAGCTGCAATACATGGGGGAACCAGGATTGGAGATATATCCCTTGAAATGGGCAACCTGAGGGTTAAGGATCAGAGCAGTAACGTGGTGCAAGTAACATTTTCTTGCCGAACTGGAAATGATCGACCCGGACAAAGCGTGTTCGTGATTGGTAGTGAGGATGAACTTGGTCAGTGGGACGTTTCGAAGGCTGTAAAACTCCTTCGAGGGGAGAATGCTGTATGGACCAGAGATATCACGATAAAGTACGGCAAAACGGTTGAGTGGAAGTGCTTGAAGCGGGATGATTCAAACGTAAGAGAAGCAGTTCAGTGGGAGAGGGGAGAAAACAACATTTTTGTTTCACTTTCAGAGCAAAAGGTTGTCGGCCAGATATAATAGTGCATCCACTGCTCTCTCTGCAGCGTGAAGCACGCTTCGCTGTTCGTGTGGTATTTTACTGGGATTTGTGGGGAGTTTTGTGCTTGGTACACACATAGTTGCCTGACATGACCGCTCATTGTGTAGTGACCCAGGCTACACCAAAGGTCTTATTGTGACTCTTTGGCAGTGTCATCTGGGGTTGACAATCCTGCACATGCTAAAGAGAATTTAATCATTTTATTGTAGAAGACGTGGTGCCATTTGTAGTTTTGTCACACCCTTCGTGGCAGTCGACTTCACAATACAAAGAGACTGTAATGCACTTCTTAGCCAAAGGCTACATACCATGATACTTTGTGTAGATGCGAAAATTCCAGACGACAACAACGCCACCTATGACATCATTTCCCATGTTTCAGTGGTCATAGTTGGTGAGATTACGGCTGCAGCGCATAGTGAAAGGTCTTCAACGGAGGGTGCGGTAAACTATCAGTTTTCGCGGTGGTTGCTCGTAACCGTTCATAATCAATGACTGTTTCACTTTCTCACTTTCGAACCGCTTCTCTCGGCTACTTTTCCAAGCTTTTGATGGCACTACTGTGATATCTTTTTCTGTATTCTAATTCAAGGTCTGGGAAAAGAAGAAGAGAACAAGAAATCGGATATGTAATTTTGAAGTAGTTCATATGAGTAGAAATGTGGTGAGAAGAGTTGTGCTTCAAAGAACAGGCTCAGAGAAAGCTGTTTTGGTGGGAAACGGGTCTGGCATGTTGGGATTTGAAACGACACATTTTGCTTTTTCGGAGTAAATCCTAACGTGCTAAAGAGCGCAAATTATAGATAGTACGGCTTCTGATTATAGAGTAGTATACTTGTTGGGACTGTAACATGCAACTACTGTTATGGTTTGCGTTGAGAAAGACCAGCAGCGCGTCGTCCAGGTGGGTTTGCGCTGCGTAGTCAGGCGAACGGTTGCTGGGATGCGGTACGTGGCGCGGTGGTGGCGTGTGGTCGTCAGAGTGGGCGATCATGGGGTTGTTGCCTTGCACGAGGGGGCGTTGAGCCAGAGCGCTCAGGCGGACCTGTGCGTTACGTAAATCTTGTTTTTTGCAGATTTTTGAACAGACCACCAGCCATGATCAGGGGCACTTTACAGTTGAAGCCCCCCGTTCACAGCGCGGTGGAAGTATCACTACGAGCATTGTGGATATAACTCGATTGTCGAACGCTGATTGGCCATTGAATACCATGCTGATATAGCGAAACTCAACGGGTGAGTTGTGCAAAATCACTCCTGCAATATCACTAGCATTAGTAAATTTCGTCATACAGTCACATGTACAGTATTCTTCATTGGAATGGTCTCTGATATAAGTTACACGAACTCGTCTGTGACATATTAAATATGCTGGTAGCCGGCTACTAAGATATCACCCTGCTTGCAGTGTGATATCGAAGGACTGTTGAGAAATCGGCCCTCATTAAGTTCAACAAGGTCAAAAAAAGACATTACGGGTTGAACAGTTGACCGAAATACTTCTTTGTGTTCTTGTTTGTGTGTTTTGGCTGTATTAATTCTAGTTTGGTGACCTTGTCATACAGTTCGATAAGCACAGCAACTGAAAAAGCCCACAACACGTCTGCTGTGTTTATTGTCGTGCACCCTTCTCTGACGCCTTGTTCTCACAAATGGTTCTACCCCCTTCAAACTGTAAGTGATTGCAAAGCATAATCCAAAAACGTTGGATTGCATCAGCCATCTTGACGCAATGGCGTTGAAAAACTCCGAGTGATTTCCACCCCATATCCAACCTGGCGTCAAGTGTTGGAATGCATCAGGCACCTTGACGTAATGGCGATGATAGCGCAAAGCGCAAAGCCTTGGAAGGTGCCCTCTTTAATTTCGAAATCATTGGCTTTGCTGGGGCGCTGGCAAAAACCTTAACTCATTTCGCGACCAAGCAGCTGTGCGATTGCGTAAACTTGCCCTGTCACATCGCTTGAACATGTTCATCACGCAATCTTTCTAATTTAGAGTTCTTTTGTTCTTAGTCAAAAACCTCCCAGGCGTCTCCTCAGATTCCACGAGGAAGGGAAGGCACAGAGTAAACCATATTTTCATCATGCCTTCCAGGAGCTCTTTCATTTGGATAATACTTGTTTCGTCCTTTCTGCCCGAGCTTTCTTCTAGCAGAGTGCTCCAGTTGTAATCTGCTCATAGATAAGTGTAATCATCTATTCTACATGCGTTCACTAGTTGTTTTTCCGATAGGTTCTAGTCGCAATCGTCGCACAAATTTGTACAACTCTCTGGTTTCCATCCGTTCACTGTCTACCTATACGTATTGATTAGATGTTCCATGCAGCCCGTAACACTTCGTATTTTGATGGAACACTCACGCAAACTATTGCTGTGTTGCACAAGTAGGCTCCTCTACCTGACAATCGTACGCGCGTGGTCCTGAAGTGCACCAGAGAAGGCTTACAATCTATTTGAATCTTAACTCACTACGCACACAAAGAAACATGCCATGCTGTTGAGCAGAATGCTTGCGCGTCCCCTTTCGAATACTGACTCAATGGAATTCTCGTGCAGCGAATTTGCCATTTCCGCGAGGACCGAACGTATATTATCCTTATCAATACATATGTGTGTTGGATGCGTTGCTTAATTCGTTCTGCGTGTATACCCGTGAGCCGCCTACGTGATCATACCCGCTTGTATAAATGTCTCCACGCCCGGCATGGGACATCCACTCCCTCGAGAGGCATCACTCGTTTCATCAGCAAATACGATCCAGGACAACGTCTCAACTCAACCATGACTCTATTACCTGCAGTTTTGGGTGCCATATTCTTTCTGTTCACAGTCAGTGCACAGCTTTCGGTACCTACACGGCCTGAAGGACCTACCATTTTCCCGGATAGGCCAGAAGCACCTTCATTTGGCGCCCCTATAGGCTTGCAGAATTCTCCTGGAACCCCCCTCATAACCTCGAGAAGAGAAACCCTCAGTGAACGTGTGCAGCGACTCAGGGGTGAAATCCCAGAGGCCGCGCCCGATGAGGAACCGAACATCGAAGAACTCTATAACCCAATGCGAGATGCAAAGTGCTTCAATGCCGATTACGACACTTCCGTGCCCACGTCGAAGATTTCATCTCTGTTCTCTGACTACGTCAACATCTTCGAATGGGGTTTCAACATGCCTCGGAGTTCCCCTATATTCTCGTTTTCTGAAAATGGCGTCACCAACAACAGATTTCCTGGCATGTGCCTCAGGATGGCCTTCCACGACAACTCCATAAATCCTGCACTCGGTGAGTATGCACCGTATGTTTCTAGTTTCATCGATGGAAACGACAATTGGACAGGTCCGAACAGGTTCCTAAGAACTTCTGGTGGCGACGCATCCGTCTTGACCTGTCGTATCGAGCGACTTCATCCTAATCAGAACTACGACCAAACAGCATCCCGAATCCTGTTTGCTTTCCAGACACGTGACGTTCCCGGACTCGGAGGGCAGTCTCTCATGGAAAAATACCAGATGTCATACGCAGACGCACTCCACAACTGCGCGCTTGCAGCTGTTTCTTGGTTGAATCCAGGAGAAGGAGGCAGCAGCAAGAATCAAATCCGTTTTGGAAGAAAAGACGCTTGCTTTTTTTCCGATGATGCCATTCTGGCAACAGATGCCTTAAGTTTGGATGGAAACAATCCCCTGTGTGGGCCGACTGAGCTCTTACCTCCTGTTACATTCAGTGCAAGGCAATCTAACAGGTGGTTTACATCTCGCGGACTACCTGAACGTCAGTGGTTGTCTTACATGGGCACTCATACCACTTTTGATAATTTTGGTAGGACTGAAACCTTGCGCCAGATGCCAGTGCCTGGCGATGACTACTTCACGAACTACGTGGGTGTCCCAGTACATGTACCGGACGTCGAAGAGGCTGCAAATGATCCTGAGAATCCCGGATGCGATTGGACCGTAAATGGACTTGAACGATTTTGGCCAATGTCACAGGCTGATTGCGCACTTGGGATTGATGTCATTTCCGAAAATTTGGACCTACAGGAATTGGAAACCGTGATGGATAGATACATCAGTGTTCCAGCCTCCTGGATTCGGAACGACTTGGTATGTGCTATGACTTTGCTGGGTAGTCGTTCCAACGAAGGATGTGACGGCGTAAACCCATTATTCGGGTCCGTTTATTAATCTTCGTTTGAAAATGTCTATATCTCACGCACAACGCAGGGTTAACACTTCGAGGTTCATCTGATTTGCGCATCATTAAAATCTGGCTCAATTGAGTAGAAAAACTTTGGGTTCAATACGGACACAAATATAAAATGCATATCATCCACTAGTCACGTGCGCAATACCGAAAACAATGACACATCCCCATGTCAGACACTCGCTCCTGCACTACAAAAGTCGGGTCCTGCACATAGCGGTTAAGTCGCTATATCCGAATATTCCGCTTGTGATATTAAAAATCTTTGACAGCTTCCGGGTACTTTTTCCACGTACACTTCAGAGGGTTACCGGCCCTGCGCATGGTGAGGGCATCAAGAAGGGCCCTGGATAAGAAAACTCGCGGGTCATAGTTTGATTGATATGCCTAAATGTAGAAAACGATTTAACAAAGTCAAAACCGGGAATTTAAAATGTTCGTAAGCCGTAGCAATTTTGGTGTAATCGTCTGATACTACCTTTGCAGTGCCCGTGCAGAGAGCTGCAACAGAGATCTTCTCTCTTTGTTCACACGATTGGTGTTCCTGGTGGTGTCCCCGACTTGTGCCGTTGCGGTCGAGCTTGTGTACATCCTGGGACACCCCTTCCCCTTTCTTTTCAGGTGCGGTCGCTCCGCAACATGAGGCAGGAACATAGCTTTATGCCAGGCAAAAATTTTGTGTGACTTTTTGGCTTTCTAGCAGGTATTAAACGACTTGATGTTCTTCTCCCACCCATTCTTCGCCACGGGGCAAACGATCCGATGAACTGCTTTAAGTCTTACGGCGAACTTGAATGGAATAAAAAGGATTATTTTCTCCATCAGTCATGAGATCTAATGCTTCAAGGAGGCTCACCTGGGAGATGCGGGAAATTCCATATATACATTGTAATTGGCACGACTGTGCTGCTCGAGTAATAAACCAGAAGTCTTCAATGATTCGTTTCTCATAGGCAGGGTTACAAAAAAAGATTACTTAATCCCTAACTATGTACATATGTACTAAGAAAACGTTAACGGAATATGGCATATCTTTCATGAAAAATTCAAGATAAATGTGCTGGTATGTATTATGACAGCATCGATGAAATAGAAAGCAACAGTAACACAGCGTCGATGTCTAAATTATTTCTGTCGAATAACGGTTCTCCATTCTTTACTGAAAGCTGTGTAATTTTCGCCACAGCATGAAAGCAGATCTTGTGGAAAATCAGACCGTGACGGAATGTAAAGTCCGTAGTAATTTGTAGCTTATTAATGGTCAGTCGCAGCACTCGAGCCCGACCCCGATCTATCCTGAGCGCTATGTCTAACTGCTCAAGTGCAAGTTGCGTTCACCCTCCACCCTGGGGGGGGGGGGAAACAGATCTTTGAAGTTCCTAAAACATCAAGCAATCTGCAGTGGTGTACACAGAACAATTAAATGATGTTCTCTTAGAACACCATTTCTTGTCCTGCACCATTTCTAAATTCACTTTCCCCTTTGTCGTAATCTTTCACCCATTTGATCTGCTTGAAGATCTACTATCCGACTGTCCAAAATCCAGAGGTATCTTTCTACTAAACAGCAATGGTTCAAGAGTCTGAAAATGTAGACTATTTGGTTTCGTGAGCGGATCAGAAATGATTGTTTTCCTCGGTGTCCAGACCATACGGTCGATGTTGTTCGTCTCACATTAATACCGAATCACGTGGATATCCGCTCCAATAGATCTCACGCTGACATTCTGACATATAGATGGAATGTCAAACAAATTTTTGGTGTCCAAAACAACCAAAGGCGCCACCTTCATACCAAGAAGTCTTCAATAGACTTTGACCAAAAGCCTTTTTTCATCAATAGCCTCTCCTGCTGCGAGGATCTCAGCCGTGCCAATTGATCTCACTGGCCTATGGGACTTATGCGGATCCCAGGACAGTTTATGAAACACTGCATCCTTCTCGAAGACAACTATCCGAAGCCTTGCAATGCATCCCAATTTTTCATGATGTACGACACGGCTAGCACCGGAAAAGACGATTATCGACAGATCGTATCGTTTCTTTGTCCATAGAACGCCTGAAGTTTACTGCAGTACCTTGATTTTTCAACCAGTGCAGTGATTTTATCTGCGTAATCATGATCTTCACCAAATATGAAGGTACTTTCTCCTGCAAATAGTTTGCTGTTAATGCAAAAAATGGTGATGCAGCAATTCGTAACCACGCAAGCGAACTATTTAGGGATCTAAACGATGCCAATTCCAAATCATTCAGCTTCTATTCATATTGTTTCCTTTTGTTTCTCGTGATGAGATAAGTTTAGTATATATTTAGCTTATCCTCTGCATGAATTGATGCAGAGAAGTCTTCAAATTTTGTGAGAGTAAGTTCGTAAAACTTGAACGTTCCTGGACCGTACATTATCGTTCCTAGCTTGTAAGACTTTTGATTCTG
Source organism: Agarophyton chilense (assembly GCA_030374765.1). Classification (NCBI taxonomy): domain Eukaryota; phylum Rhodophyta; class Florideophyceae; order Gracilariales; family Gracilariaceae; genus Agarophyton; species Agarophyton chilense. The sequence goes on from JARGXX010000129.1 coordinate 1,215,001, forward strand.
CTCAATTGCTGCTGACAAAAAGTTTCTAGGTTCAGAAAACAATACATCATCAATAACTTTCACTGCGGCGATACTCAACCGCCCTTCTTGAACCTTAAAGAACAGTTGCGGAACAAACACTAGCTGTTTGAAACCAAGATCGATTAGAAAATCGTCACTTAGCTTCTGCAACTTGGCGCTGGCGTTAACCAGGCCATAGGTGACGGTCCACAGTAACCAATAAAACTTCTTACGCTCACAGAATTGTTGCGGGGGAATGACATAAACATCTCTTGTAGCATCGCCAGTTCGAAGGAAAGCTGTTTCGAAATAAATCTTCGCAATAATCCACTTAAACAGCACAGAAACCGAAAGCAATATTCTGATACCAACTGGAGGGCGAGTAGCGGAGTCAGTCTTCAAGTGGAGTTTGTCCTTGTCCTTGTTTCCGTGTGGTGCAATCCTTGTCTTCCAAACCAGCGAATCGTCATCGCACTTCACCTTGTAGAAATCGTCGCTCTTGAGAATGTTTGCTTCCTTAGGCACCTTTGTGACAGGCACTTCGCGAACTTCTTTCTTGGAAGACTTTTCTTCCTTTTTTTAAGTGTTCTCTGTTAGGAAGGAAGAGAGGACTTGAGACTAATGTAGCACAAACTCCTTAAATCCAAACATCGGAAAATATTTGTAGGACAACGCTTGGAGCGGAGACACCACGAAGATGTTCGGGATCTTCCTCTCTTGAGAGACACGCCTCAGGCGGAGGAGACGCGTCCCAGCCGAGCACAGAAACAGAGCCACTCTGGAAAGGCACGACGGAGTCGGGTGTAAGACCGAGGCCAATCCGGCGGGATGTACCTAGAGTGTTTAGGTGAGCACTTCACAGTCCGCGATGTGACCAATCCTAGGCGGAGCGGTATCACGGCGATTGTCGGAAAAGGAGCGAGGAAACACTCGTATGAGGGGGGCGAGCGGGGTGAGTGAGGCGGCCACTCACGAGAGCCAAAAAAGAGAACAAGAGGAAAACGGGGGCGAAACCCTATACAGAGGCGAGACTACGACAAGTTTCGGCGATTAAATATGAACCCACGGTGGTGGTAGCACTCTGGTTGATAGAGGGGTGGATGAACTAACGTGCAACGGGCGCTCACGCAGTATGCGGTGAAGACGCGCCGAAGGGGAAAAGTTCAGAGCCAAGACTCCCTCCTTGGCATCTCCCAAAAGGGTCTTTACTGGGTAGCAGTGCTCAACCTCCTAAGTAGTGTGGCGCGCGGCCCCTGACAGTGGGCGCGCGCCCGAAAAGTAGACACTAAATAGCGATAGCGTAGCTAAATAAATACTAAAAAATACTAAATAATACTAACCATTAGGTAGAATCCGGGCCACGTGTGGCACGCCTCGCACTCGAGCGTCGGCATCCGTGCAGTCCACGTGTTCCACCAGTGTGCACTTCCGGTCCTAACCGGCCGTCAGCACGCAATAGCGGTATAGCTTGTCATAGACCAAGCTAGTCCTCAAGCGAGCGAAATCTCTAAGTCCTGGGAAGAAACCCCCTTGAAGGGCATGGTCCTTCAATACTCGCCAACTGTATCTCGGTCGGCGCTTTTTAACTTTTTCTTCTTGCTCTGGGGACCGCTGCACCTCATTTGCCGTAACAAGAGTTTATTGAGACGAAATATTTCTCCATGTCTTATCTTGCATCTTCAGCGACTCCTGCTACCCATCATCGAAAAAAATAGTGTACTTATCCTGGTTTGGTGAGTAGCTGGCGACCTTTTCCGGATAGTAGCGCGCATTTAAAGGCCAAGGCACTTCCATCAACTCGCCAACATTCGGTAATCGAACGTCAACTCCTTCAGAAGAGTCCAACTCTGGTTCACCCTCACCTGCAGAGCTCAATACTTCTACAGAAGCTTCCTCAGCATCAAACTCATCTAGCTCCGCGAGAGAACTTCGTGAAGATCTTTCTCTTTCGGTTTCTGTCAGGCGCATACAAAAATTGTTACATGATGATCCAAATCTAATCATTAAGAAGATAAAGAACGAACTAATGATGACTAAATATATATATATAAAAAGGTTTATATGGGCTTGAGAGAAGATGACTTTATCTATGACAAAATGGAAGAAAACTATTTTTTTCGATGAAAAGAAATATAACGTAGATGGAATAGATGAATCTGTTCATTATTGGCATAATAAAAGGAAGAAAGATATCATGTTTTCTAAGCGACAAGATGGAGGGGATTCTATGATACTTTGGGGTGCCTGTTGAAGAGCAACGTCCTCCAGGGAGGTTTATGGGGACTTAAGTTTTTTCCGGATCCTCCGGCGTGCAACCTCGTTATGAGTAGGAGTAATCCGTTTTCACGGCGACACCCGGAACGCCGGTGATACACCGGCGGGACTGGGTGCCATACACGTGGCCGCGGCGCCCGCGCGACACGTGGCCGCCAGATTGGCCCCTTTGTTAGACGGACATTTAGCTATTTAGGATAGACTTTATTTATTCTATTCTACGGTGACTACAGTACTTAGGCCGCCGGCCTCGCGGCCGCCGGTCCAGTAAAGTCTCCCCAACAAGGGTGATCTTGGTCTTCCAGATCTTGGCTCTGGGTCGAACCACCTGCGCGGATATACAACTCCTTACGGAGAGATTTCCCGTGGTGCACGGCTTCCCAACCCCCTTGGACGTTCAAGCAGCCTTCGTGTGTTGGGTATCTATTCCCACTTTCGTGGTTCCGCCCGTGTATACGGTTTGCTACACACGGCAGTGCCGGCTACTCCCGAGTCCCCTCTTGCGACTCGTGGTCAACCTCGCCCTCTTGCCTCCGTTCCCATTTTTCCTACCCTCTTCCTCCCATTCATTGGGCAATTCCCGCTCTTGCGGCTCGCACTGACACCTGTCGTGCTCGCCCCTCTCGTGGGTTTTGCCTCCTCAGAGGATACGCAAGCACCGCTTCGGCGGATATTCTCTGCTTCTTTCAGCCTCCCTGCGCCCGTCGCGACAGTTCGGCTCCAGCTTACACCCGGCATTGCGCGCCGATCCCTGGGAGGGCTCTACCGCGCCGGTTACCTGGTGAGAGGAAGATCCGGACGTCTTCGTAGGTTTTCCCCCTTGGGGGCATTGTCCTACAAATTGGTCTCCCGACTTAGAAGTCAAGACCGCTTGTGTCCTCTCTGAGGTTGTTTTCCGTTTAACGGGTTATCTCCGGTCTCACCGGTTTGCTTTCTATTCTTTCGTCGAAACGGTGTGGCCAATGCCAAGAAAACCGCCTAGCATGGAGCCTCCTGCAACACGCAGCCGTTCCCGCCAAAGCGGTGATGCCAGAGGCACTGATGTTCCACAGGCCCTGGCTCCAACACCGGATTCCCGGGAGATACCGGTCACCGGCACTGAAGACCCGCAGCCCGATTCCGGGTTAACGGCCGTCGCAACGGTGGTTTCTCCGCCTCCGCGGTTGGTCGACCAAGCGCGGATTGTACGCTTGGAAGAGTAGCTCCGCTCCCTGCGGCCTGCTCACAATACCCTCTCGAGGGAGTTCACCTCTTTACGAGGAAGCCTCGCTAACCCCACTCCAAGTGAGTTAGCCGAGGATATCCGCGTATTGCGGTCGGACGTCAATACACTACTCTAGTGTTTTGGCGCTCCGTCTTCCTTCGCAGGAGGTATGGAGAATCGCTTCGAGCGTCTCCGAAGCCGACCTGAGTCGGTCGAGAGGACGTTAACCTCGCCCGCGAATGCAGCTAGACCGGTTGTCTCTCATCGAGAGACCCAGTCGCGGAACCGGAAGAGCCGGAAGCACCGGGATTCTAACCGTAAGCACGGACACCCGTCCGACTCATCATCTGAGTCGGACGGTAAACCGAGTGACTCGGAGAATTCCGATTCGTCGGTGAGCGATGACCCACAGGATGGTTATGGGCGCTCTTCCCGCTCAAAGCGGTCCTCTGCCACCTACGGGGCCATCCGGTCGCGCCCCAAGGGTCGGCGACATCCGGGCCTCAAACCCTTGAAGCCCACCAACCCTCTGTAGAGGACACTCCTGTCCTACCGTTATTACCGGCTAGAAGATTCCTCTTTAGGTCGGACACCGCGTGACACGGGTAAAGTGAAAGACTGCATCAAGCGGATGCAGCTTTCACTTTGTAACCAGTCGTTTACTGGGGATGATCCAATTCTGGTCTTGGATTTCCTACACCGCTTTGTATTGGAAGCCGATATACTCGGAATGAACGAAGGACAAGCCTACGTGGCGCTACCCTACTTTCTACGGGGTGTCGCTGAAGATCAGTTTTTGTCGGTTCGGGGCTCGTCGCGAGCCTCCGAAGGAGGTGTGACCTGCTGGCCCGAGGCCGTGCAGTACCTCCTGCGTTCCTACGCAACCAACTCCGCGATACAAGCGGCGATACTCGCTTTGCGAGACACTTGACAACGCTCCGTCGAGCTCGAGACCGATTACTCGGTACGCCTCAATAAGGCTTTTCACCGTTGTGGTAATGTATACCCCGCTGGGGAACGCTGTACGATGTTCATTGATGGCTTGGATCCAGCCATCAAGACTCTTGTCGCCCGTTACAGGGAACAAGAGCCGAAGGTGACCTACCTTGGACTCGTACAGTTTGCCCGCGGAGAGGGAGATGCACTACGTGCACGCAATCCGGGAACCCGGTCGAAGGCCGCTAAAGCATTGCTGCTTGAGTCGGACTCTTCTTCACCGTCATTTGCGACGGATGGCATCCCCAAACAGGGTTATGACAATATGAATGTCATCCATCACGATGGCTTATCTATTCCGACAACGGAACTACCGTCTACGACGGATGGCTCGGTTGACTCAACCGCAAGGGACACGGAGAACGGGCAGATCTTTTATCTTAATGACCGCTGCACTCGGGCCCCCGGTATGCCGTACTCGAACGGAATGACACGAAGTCAGCGCCCTGGATGGGTTGGAAACCGGGAACCCGGAAGATACACCGATGCTCGGAATGCCGTACCGCGAAACGCGGGAGTGACGTTGGTGTGCCACTTGTGCTACGAGCGCGGGCACACCTCCCTGCAATGCCTTTTATCGCTACGCGATATGGCGCCAGTGGTGGATAATTACGAAGCCCTCTCCCCGCAGGAGAAGGGCTCCGTGCCACTCACGTCATACCTCCGCGCGAAGACGGACTTCCCCAACGCATTGGCTCACACTCCGAATTCTCGGTACAAACCGGCTCAGCCGGCACGCGCCGCACCAGAGCCAAACCACGCTGGTGGATCTCAACCCGCTCCTGCGGTAGCTACCGTGCAACGGAATCATGCACTCGTTGCCGAGGAAGTCGGGCCTTCGCCCGACCAGGACCCTGTACAGGGAAAAGAATAGAGGGAGTCTCCCCTTCGGGAGAGGCGTCCTCAGAGTTGAGGCTGACGACGCCCGAGGCGCCGATGCCTCGCTCCCGGGTGAAAATCCTGACAAGGAAGGACACCGCAGACGCGGACTCTAAACACCTCGGTGTTTTGCGTCGACCGTGGATACGGATTAGAAATAACCGGGTCCCGGATAGAGTCTTGAAAATGGCCAAGCGTAACTACAAGGTTTACGCTGACCTTGGTCTGCACACGCAGTTTATGGTGAGATATCTCACTGTCCTGGATACAGGTGCTGGGCCGAACTTTATTGTGGAATCGGTTTTACCCCCGCCATTGCGGTCACTCATCCGTTCTGAAACGGTACCCGACGTCTCAGACGCCAATAACAACCCGTTGAAAACGGTTGGTGTGATCGACCTGGTCGTCAGGCTAGGGCGGATGGTGGTTAAACTAACTTTTATTGTGTGCCGCTCGCTGGCCGCGCCAGTTATACTGGGATGTGACTACTGCGACAGGTTTGTCGACGCCATCCGCCCACGCCTTAAGCAGGTGGAACTTGAGGACGGATCGACCGTCCCCATTGTTCGTCAACCGCTGAAGCGGGCATCGAGGAAACACGTTCCTGTACCTGCTGCGCAGGAACCCACACCGGCGAACCGGGATTCTACGAAGCTAAGCGTTGCCTCGTCAGTCACCATACCCCCGGAGAGCCATGTTATGGTTTCAGTCAATTCCCGTCAACACGGTCTTCGGGTTGTTCAGCCCTTGCCCTCGTTGTACGAGAAATTTCAGTTAACCGTTGCGAACGGAATCGTGCAAGTCACGCCGAATTCCCCTTTCAGGGTGTTGGTTGCTAATCTGGGAAAGGCTCCCCAGACGCTGGCAAAGAACCAAGTCATTGGGTCTGTGACGCCGCACCCGCTCGCGATGCTCCCTACAAAGGTGACGGCTGCCGAAATACCCGGAATAACTCCCTCTACCGAGGAAGGTCTCCCGGTATCCGGTGCAGAAACCTCCGGGGAGGCATAGCAGTTGGCGCTCGATAAAACCGTCAAAACGGATGCATTTCCGACCTCGTCGGTTCCCACACCTGACACCAGGGCACAGCCTACGAGCTACGATAAGATAGACCCGATCAAGGCCCTCGAGGATCTGGACCTAAGTCATGTACCGGTCTCACACCGGGACCGCTTATGCGGAATGCTACGCGAGTTAACCACAATGTGGGACGGCTCACTGGGTGAGATCAATACAACCGAACATCGGATAGACTTGCTACCGGACGCACGTTCAGTTGCACAACCCCCTTACAGGGCGGGACCGAAAGCTCGGGAGGAGGAAGAATTTCAGGTGGACAAGATGCTCCGTGCTGGAGTCATCGAGCCCACCCAATCTCCTTGGGCTTCACCGGTGGTGCTGGCCCTCAAGGCTGACGGCACGTGGCGGTTTTGCGTTGACTACCGCCGCCTCAATGCCGTTACCGTGAGGGACACCTACCCGATTCCGCGCATGGACGAGTGTATAGACTCGCTCGGGGACGCTACCGTGTTTACGGCTCTGGATGCTAACTAGGGCTACTGGCAAGTCCCAGTCCGGGAAGAAAGGGATCCTTGGTGAAGGTGTGTTGGTTTCCGGAGACCCGGTGTCGGACGCGCTCTTATCATGACGAGCTGCCATGCCAACTTCCTCTTCGAGGTGTTCGCCCTGTCTTAAGGGGGGGATATGAAAAGCAACGTCCTCTAGGGAGGTTTTTCGGGACTTAAGTTTTTTCCGGAGCCTCCGGCGTGCAACCTCGTTATGAGTAGGAGTAATCCGTTTTCACGGCGACACCCGGAACGCAGGTGATGCACCGGCGGGACCGGGTGCCATACACGTAGCCCCAGCGCTCGCGCGACACGTGGCTGCCAGATTGGCCCCTTTGTTAGACGGAAATTTAGCTATTTAGGATAGACTTTGTTTATTCTATTCTACGGTGACTACAGTACTTAGGCCGCCGGCCTCGCGGCCGCCGGTCCAGTAAAGTCTCCCCAACAAGGGTGATCTTGGTCTTCCAGATCTTGGCTCTGGGTCGAACCGCCTGCGCGGATATACAACTCCTTACGGAGGGATTTCCCGTGGTGCACGGCTTCCCAACCCCCTTGGGCGTTCAAGCAGCCTTCGTGTGTTGGGTATCTATTCCCACTTTCGTGGTTACGCCCGTGTATACGGTTTGCTACACCCAGCAGTGCCGGCTATTCCCGAGTCCCCTCTTGCGACTCGTGGTCAACCTCGCCCTCTTGCCTCCGTTCCCATTTTTCCTACCCTCTTCCTCCCCTTCATTGGGCGATTCCCGCTCTTGCAGCTCGCAATGACACCTGTCGCGCTCGCCCCTCTCGTGGGTTTTGCCTCCTCAGAGGATACGCAAGCACCGCTTCGGCGGATATTCTCGGCTTCTTTCAGCCTCCCTGCGCCCGTGGGGACGGTTCGGCTCCAGCTTACACTCGGCATTGCGCGCCGATCCCTGGGAGGGCTCTACCGCGCCGGTTACCTCGTGAGAGGAAGATCCGGACGTCTTCGTAGGTTTTCCCCCTTGGGGGCATTGTCCTACACCTGTTCTTACTATGGTTTAAGTAATCTTAATCTGGTGGTTTGCGTCGGTAAAATGGATTCTATGAAGTACTGCAAGGTGTTTCAGAAAGAATTGTTACCATTTGCGGCTGAAACAAATGGAAAACTTTTAATTTTCAGCAATACGGGGCTTATATACACCGTTCATTGTATACTACGGAGTGGTTGGCTGATCATAATGTTAATGTTTTACAGTGGCCAGCCAAGTCACCTGACTTGAACATTATGGAAACCATTTGGCGGGTTTTAGCACGCCGCGTTTACGCCAATCAGCGCCAATTTCTAGATGTTGGAACGCTTTTAGAATGTGTGATTGAATGTTGGAATAATTTGAGATAAGAATTCATTAAATCACTTTACAGCTCTACAGGAGCGCTGTATTTAAGTGGTAGAGAAAAATTGTGAAATGACTAAGTATTGAATGAAATAAATGTGTTTCTTTGTTTTGGCCTTTAGTTAGATTTCGCTATCGTGTTCAGGATTTTTTAAAGGTAAGAAAACTGTGGGCTAGGTATGGTTCTGCGAAGCTCTTAAACTAGTTTTTTAATAGTTTTCTAAGAACTGACTACGGTAAAAGTCCCAGTTGCCGACTGTGAATGGAAGTAAAGAGGAATAGGGTGGTGGCTTTATCCAGATTTCGCGCACCGTAGGACAGTACGGGCTTCGGATTGGTCCAGTGGCCTCTCTTCCCTTTTTCCTTCTTCAGTAACACCTCGATCAAATCTCCAACTAATATTGGGCTTTCCTTTGCACTCTGAGAATGTTGGATCAACGTGAGTTTGCGCTTTGCCTTGAAGATCTCGTGCGCCTTGATAAACTCGTCGGATATCTTGACCGGTAGCTTCCCTACTAACACAGGCCTTGTATAGCACTTTGCCATTTCTTGGGCCGACAGCACGTCGTTTCCATAAAGATCGTTTGATATACGTATCGTCTGCTGAATCAATAGCTGGCAATGTTCAGTTTCTGACGCATATGCAGTCTTCAGTCGCAAAACAGGTATCCCTAATAATCCTGTGTTTGGATTCCAGGATATCCTTGTTATGTCTGCGAGGGGGTATTACCAGCGCCTGGATCCTATAACGACCGAGATATCAATGAAATATGCTATTGTTGAACGCCGGGTCGAACAAAACACAAATAGGCGTTCAAGACTGGGAGATCCAATGACCGTCAAACGCAACTATAGCCTCATCCATCGCAGTTCCAGCTGAGTAGCGCGTACTGGCATCCATTTTGTTAAACACACAATATTCGTCGAGAAACATATGATCAATGCACACAACATCATTGAATGTCCGTGCCATTGAGCTCAAAGACACCTTTCGGGCGGGCTGTGGGGTGGCAGTGGTCCTACAACTGGTGCATTCTTTAAGAACTTGCGTCAAGTACTTCTTGACATCTTCTTTCCAAAGCTCATTTCTCTGCATAAGAATCTGAACATCGGAATACGAAGAATGGTCACACACATGCTTTTGCACTTTGTCCACAACATGTTTAACTTTCTTCCATGGGCGGAAAAGTATCTGTCTCCTCCACCGAGGCGGTGGCGCAAAACAGTTGTTTCTGGCCTTCATTGGTCACTTCTGGAACGCGAGAAGTGAACACGTCGTAATTGATGTAACTGTGCATGTCATGAGGGACGATCGATATCGATCCCTGCGGCCAGCCATTTGTATCGTTAGGCAACTGCAAAACATTCTTATCGATACGAATGATTTTGCAGTGCTTAGTGACGTTCTTGCCAATCACCTACTGAGAAGATCCTTCAATGATCAAATGTCGAAAAAGAACTGCTCTACCTTCATTGGTACGCGTTTCGAGAAGAATTGAACCTATTATTATCCTCGGATCGCTCGAGTGTGCACCAGTTCCGTACTGCCAGTACGGTCTGTCAGAGATTGACGCAGGAATGGAGTCAAATGTACCATTCCACATTGGGATTACCCAAGGTTTAATCAGATCAAACTCCTTCTCTGTTATACCATTGTATGGAGCACCATCATCCAAAAGTGGTCCCATGAAATTGGCATCTCTTGTGCAAGCGCTACTCTCAGATTTTCACTCAGCCTTTTTTGTCTGTGTTTTCGGAAAGCTAGTATTGGGTTCTAGATATCTAATTTGGGTGTGCTAGAATGTCTATGGTTAGCATTCATAGATTCGCAGATTGTTGATGCCAGAATATCTAGCGCAAAAATACTAGCCCAAGTGAATTTTGGGGAGAATGTAGAAAACTAGCAATCATCCGTACTAACACCGGCACACTAGGAAGAATGGAAGAGAACTTTGAAGATATCTTTCGATACTCATTAATCCTAGACCATGAACTCTACGGACAATGAAAGGAATACTGAACGCTATCTAGCGCATGATGGTTCATTTCGCGCAGGTATCGTAGCTAGTATGAGCCGTTCAAATGCCCTGCACATTCAATTTAATGTCCTCTAATGACCCTAATGGCCAGTGCATAATACGGCGATCCTGCAACTGAGACCCGAAACGGGTCCCCGTTGCACGTGAAATGAGATCTTCCCAATTCGCATGCGGTGACCCGCTTTGCATTACGGCCCCCCGTGTGTTGCGCTTCACCTCGCGTCGCGCTTCGCGCCACGCGAAGAACCCTCCATTCTCCGAGAACCGTCCAAGCAGTACACCAGTTCACCCTTCATCAATCCCAAATTCCTACCTAAGTAGATAGACATCACAAAATCACTCAAGTTAGAGCCCAATTCCTCGCTTCATGCAAGCACATTCCATATAAACAAACTTACCTCTGTCAAAAATGTGCTCCTTGTCTTGCCTGAATACATTGGTGTTTTGGCATGCTGAAAAATCAATGAATTTTTTGATGTCTGTGTCTGAGTTGAAAACAGGGCCGGCCAGACAAAAAATTGTAAAAATTATGCTGTGGCGCAGGTCAAGCAGCCAGACATGTATTTTGATTAAATCTACCGAATAGCAGGCCTCAGTACACCGCAAATGCAAGTCTGATCGAGACTAGAAAAACGCGATAGAAGGTGCCAAAAATGGAGGTTGTCCGAGACAAAACGGGTGTGTATGAACTTGTGACAGTTGCCATACCAAACTCATCTCTGGGCACTGGACTACACGTTGCACGGGCCTGTAACGCGGCTAAACACGTAGAAAGACGTGTGAGGGAGGATCTTAGAGAAATCCAAAGTGTACAGTTGAACATGGTGGCCGCTAGATGATCTGATCTAATTTTCGAAAAGCTTCGGATTTGGGTGTGTTTGGGAGGGGTTTTACAATCTGAGAAAAGGTCTTTGCCGTGTGTGCGGTAGACGGCAGATGACTAGCTCGTGATTCACCGAACTGTGGACACGCACAAGTAGGGCTGAGGAGAGTGTGTTGGATGTGAATGATGTGTAAGAGTGCTGAAGAGGGACCGAGTTGGACACGAAAACCGTGTGATGATTGGCGTTTTAGCATGCCGGAAAATGTTTGAATGACTTGCAGTCCATTGAGAAAAGAGGTGGGTTTAGGGGAAGATGCACCATTACGGGGGTTTATATTTGCAGTAAGGAAAACAATCTTCAATATAATGGTGTTTTAGTAAGCTGAAAAGGCATTGAATTCTAAACCCCTATATATATTACAGGTTGTAAGTGTGGGCTGGCGCTTGGTAAAACGCAGTTGTCAGTAGCGCTTGGTAATTACATACACCAAGCGCCACGCGCTGCATTCGACGTATGTGCGATTTTGACCCCCTGGATGGAAAACGTTGTGCTGGAGAGCGCGTATGACACATTGGCACGCTCAAAAAATCGTGGCTAATTGCGCTCAGGCGCTTCGTTCGGGTAACGTAGCGCGCGACTTGCCAGATGTTGGGGCGCAGCACCCATTTTCGCAATTTTCGCTTTTGAAAAAATCATAAATTTTACGCGCGCTGGGCTTCTGCCAAATCCTGCGTTTGCACATGCTTTATTGTAACATTTTTGCTACACAACGTGGAGGCGTGCGTCGAGTGTGGCACTCAAAGGCGCTTGGTTTCAGCCACATCTCCGCTGCACAGTCGAGCTGTGTTGTAAGCTGGATAATGTGCGAAAATTTTATCAAAAGAAAGGGTTAGGGTATGCGTTTGCGCTTGGTTCTGTGGCGATTTCGTGGAGGCAGTTGCCACATTGTCAGGCGTTTTGTATGTGCGTTTTTGGGGTCGTGGACGCGGCTAAAAAAGGTGCGTTTGCGCTTGGTTCTAGGATGGTTTTCATATCCGGCAACACTGGGGGCCGATATTCGTTGGTATTGTCAAGTTCAATGTAGGTTGAGTGTGGTGAGTAGTAGGTCAGGCGAGTGCTGGCGCCACACTCTCAGCTAAAGAAGACGCGTGCAGTGCGTTTAGTGAGGTAGGGATGACGTATGCTTAACGATGCCAGGTAGGGTCTTATGACGTTAAGGTTTGTCCAACAGTGCCATCGCCACAAAGTAGCTATTGGTCAGGGCCTACGGGAGTTTACGTTTTCGTACAGGAAACCATTGTGTACGGGCTTTTACAGGTTTCAGGGGTTTAGGAGTTTAGGGGTTTTAGGGGAAGCTTTACCTTTATGGGATTTTGAATTTACGGAGAGGAAAACATTGTGTAGGGGTTTTAGGGGTTTTACAGGTTCAGGGGTTCAGGGGTTCAGGGGGTTTAGGGGAAACTTTACCTTTATGGGATTTTTTATTTACGGAGAGGAAAACATTGTTTAGGGGCTGGTGGGCTTTAGGGGTTTTAGGGGAAGCTTTGCGTTTATTGGATTTTAGGGGTTTTAGGCGTCTAGAGTCGAGACGTCAAGTTCCAGTATAGTACGAATGCGTGGTGAACAGATTGTTTGAGGGTGTACTCGATATCTGCGGTGGTTGGATAAAGTTCTGTGTTGAGCGACCTGCATTCGATAAGTGTACTGGGCTTTATGTGTAGGACTGATATAGATTGTAGGTTGTTTCGTTACACTGTATTTTTGAGGCGGAGTTGGGGTATTCAGGGGCTGAGGTTGAGCTGGAGATAGAATCGTTTGAATAACGCTTGTTACTGGTTTGGGTGTAATGTAACGGTCGAATATGGGGTGTTTGGCGTTATACTTAAGTAGAAAGAGGAGGAAATGTGGTTTTCTGTGGCAAGGAAGAGAGTTGAAAGCAAAATGGAGAAAGAAGAATGGGTGTTTATTGTACCGGGTTGGAATCTAAAATCGTGCTTAAATGAGTGTTGTGGTTGACTTCCACCAAGCTGCAAGGCGTAGAATGTTGGGAACGGCAAAGTGGTTGTTGTGTGTTAACCAATCATGAAACATGGCGTCTATTTCAAGGTGGAGGGGTGAGGAATCTTGGGAGGATTGGGAAATGGAGTTGAACTTGGATTGCATGCGGCCGTCAAAGAGGTGGAGTGCAATTTCGGAGCGAGTTTTGGAGCATGTTCGCCACAAGACCCATGCCAGTTGATAGAGCGAAATGAAGATGCAGTGTCTTGTTCCAAAAGTGTGCGGTTGAGAATGAGTTTTGAGTCCCTTGCAGAATCCGAGATGGCAACGGTAGCAGGTTCCTTGAGGAGATTTATCGAACCTGCAGTTGCGCGATATATGGTGCGGCGAAAAGCATCTGAAGCATCGTTGACGGGAATGGGGGCATGCATGAGTGTCCGTCAAGTGCACTTGCGTTTTTTCGTGCAGCAAGCATGGCACACAGAGAGGGGCAAGTCGGCGGGAGAGCTCCTCGAAGTGTGACACGATTTGTTGCGGTGTTTTTCGTTCCAAGGTGTAAAAGAAGGTGGCAGAGTGGGACTGAGATTGAGAAGGAGCGACAGTGGGCGATTGGGTCGCAGCGGATGGATGCGTGGTTGTCAGCAGCGGCGATGGAGTGGAGGTGGGGGGTCGTGGTGGACGACTGGCGTGGGGTTTGGGGCTTTGTGTTGGGCCGCCGTTGGTGTTGGTGTTTTGATTGTTGAAGGATGTTCTGTTTGATTGATTGGGACCGTTTTTTGGCGGCGTGGGCGTTTGTGGGGAAGCGCTGGGTGACGGTGAAATGGATTGGGCGTGCTGAGAGGCAGAAGGGGTAGCGGAAACGGAGCTTCGTTCAGGGGTGGGAGAGGGGGTTAAGGGGTTTAGGGGTTTAGGGGTTTAGGGGTTTTAGGGGTTTTAGGGGTTTAGGGGTTTTAGGGGTTTAGGGGTTTAGGGGTTTAGGGGTTTAGGGGTTTAGGGGTTTAGGGGTTTTAGGGGTTTTAGGGGTTTAGGGGTTTTAGGGGTTTAGGGGTTTTAGGGGTTTAGGGGTTTTAGGGGTTTAGGGGTTTAGGGGTTTAGGGGTTTTAGGGGTTTTAGGGGTTTAGGGGTTTAGGGGTTTAGGGGTTTAGGGGTTTAGGGGTTTAGGGGTTTTAGGGGTTTAGGGGTTTTAGGGGTTTTAGGGCTTTAGGGGTTTAGGTGTTAAGAAATGCGGTGGGAATGTGCGGCGTCGCTGTGCTCTGGAGGAACTTAATTTGCTAATTAGGGGTGGCCAAACCTTAATTGCAAGTGTTACCTCGTCATTAAGCTAATTACATGATATTAGGGGCGCTACTCCTAATTGTAATTGTCCTGCAAACAATGGGAATTGAACCCACGACTTGTGGAAAATATTAACAAATATTAACCACTGAGCTAAACGTACTCATATTGGCTTGACTTATGGACTTGCGACGTTTCCATTTAAGGTACTAATCGACTTGCAACTGTTCCCCTTAAGGGTACTTGGTTGGCGACGGCATTTTTCTATTCCGCGAACGGGGTTTAGGTGTTAAGAAATGCGGTGGGAATGTGCGGCGTCGCTGTGCTCTGGAGGAACTTAATTTGCTAATTAGGGGTGGCCAAACCTTAATTGCAAGTGTTACCTCGTCATTAAGCTAATTACATGATATTAGGGGCGCTACTCCTAATTGTAATTGTCCTGCAAACAATGGGAATTGAACCCACGACTTGTGGAAAATATTAACAAATATTAACCACTGAGCTAAACGTACTCATATTGGCTTGACTTATGGACTTGCGACGTTTCCATTTAAGGTACTAATCGACTTGCAACTGTTCCCCTTAAGGGTACTTGGTTGGCGACGGCATTTTTCTATTCCGCGAACGGGGTTTAGGTGTTAAGAAATGCGGTGGGAATGTGCGGCGTCGCTGTGCTCTGGAGGAACTTAATTTGCTAATTAGGGGTGGCCAAACCTTAATTGCAAGTGTTACCTCGTCATTAAGCTAATTACATGATATTAGGGGCGCTACTCCTAATTGTAATTGTCCTGCAAACAATGGGAATTGAACCCACGACTTGTGGAAAATATTAACAAATATTAACCACTGAGCTAAACGTACTCATATTGGCTTGACTTATGGACTTGCGACGTTTCCATTTAAGGTACTAATCGACTTGCAACTGTTCCCCTTAAGGGTACTTGGTTGGCGACGGCATTTTTCTATTCCGCGAACGGGGTTTAGGTGTTAAGAAATGCGGTGGGAATGTGCGGCGTCGCTGTGCTCTGGAGGAACTTAATTTGCTAATTAGGGGTGGCCAAACCTTAATTGCAAGTGTTACCTCGTCATTAAGCTAATTACATGATATTAGGGGCGCTACTCCTAATTGTAATTGTCCTGCAAACAATGGGAATTGAACCCACGACTTGTGGAAAATATTAACAAATATTAACCACTGAGCTAAACGTACTCATATTGGCTTGACTTATGGACTTGCGACGTTTCCATTTAAGGTACTAATCGACTTGCAACTGTTCCCCTTAAGGGTACTTGGTTGGCGACGGCATTTTTCTATTCCGCGAACGGGGTTTTAGGGGTTTAGGGGTTTAGGGCGTTTAGGGGTTTAGGGGTTTTAGGGGTTTAGGGGTTTAGGGGTTTAGGGGTTTAGGGGTTTAGGGGTTTTAGGGGTTTAGGGGTTTTAGGGGTTTAGGGGTTTAGGGGTTTTAGGGGTTTAGGGGTTTAGGGGTTTAAGGGGTTTAGGGGGTTTTAGGGGGGTTTAGGGGGTTTTAGGGGTTTAGGGGTTTAAGGGGGTTTTAGGGGTTTAGGGGTTTAGGGGTTTTAGGGGTTTAAGGGGTTTTAGGGTTTAGGGGTTTAGGGGTTTAGGGCGGGGTTTTAGGGGTTTAGGGGTTTAGGGGTTTAGGGGTTTAGGGGTTTTAGGGCTTTAGGGGTTTAGGGGTTTAGGGGTTTAGGGGTTTTAGGGGTTTAGGGGTTTAGGGGTTTAGGGGTTTTAGGGGTTTTAGGGGTTTAGGGGTTTTAGGGGTTTTAGGGGTTTAGGGGTTTAGGGGTTTAGGGGTTTTAGGGGTTTAGGGGTTTAGGGGTTTAGGGGTTTTAGGGGTTTAGGGGTTTAGGGGTTTTAGGGGTTTAGGGGTTTAGGGGTTTAGGGGGTTTAGGGGTTTTAGGGGTTTAGGGGTTTAGGGGTTTAAGGGGGTTTAGGGGTTTAGGGGTTTAGGGTTTAGGGGTTTAGGGGTTTTAGGGGTTTAGGGGTTTAGGGGTTTTAGGGGTTTTAGGGGTTTAGGGGTTTAGGGGTTTAGGGCTTAGGGGTTTAGGGGTTTAGGGTTTAGGGGTTTTAGGGGTTTTAGGGGTTTAGGGGTTTAGGGGTTTTAGGGGTTTTAGGGGTTTAGGGCGTTTAGGGGTTTAGGGGTTTAGGGGGTTTAGGGGTTTTAGGGGTTTAGGGGTTTAGGGGTTTAGGGGTTTAGGGGTTTTAGGGGTTTAGGGGTTTAGGGGTTTAGGGCGTTTTAGGGGTTTAGGGGTTTTAGGGGTTTTAGGGGTTTTAGGGGTTTAGGGGTTTTAGGGGTTTAGGGGTTTAGGGGTTTTAGGGGTTTAGGGGTTTAGGGCTAGGGGTTTAAGGGCGTTTAGGGGTTTAGGGGTTTAGGGGTTTAGGGGTTTAGGGGTTTAGGGGTTTAGGGGTTTTAGGGGTTTTAGGGGTTTAGGGGTTTTAGGGGTTTAGGGGTTTTAGGGGTTTAGGGGTTTTAGGGGGTTTAGGGGTTTTAGGGGTTTAGGGCTTAGAGGGGTTTAGGGGTTTA